>OY728135.1:429479358-431979358 GCA_963277665.1 Viscum album
AATGTGTTTAGGAATATCGGGTAGAGTATTTTCTCACATGTTAAAAGGTAGATGACATTTTATATATGTTTAGTAATGTTTCACAAAAGTGAATATTTGAGGATTCCTTATTGAAATATGGAAACTAAAATTTTTTCTTGAATATTCTATAGTTACATGAAATTTAGAGTAACATAATGAAAATAGAGTTGAGTGAACATGGTAGATAAAGATATAAGTTTCTCGATAACTAGGAGTTGCGTGTGAAAGGTAATGTTAAGATATTGATATTAAGTGAATCCAAAAAGTTTTTCAAATGGTTGGTGATGAACTAAGAATATGAAAAATGGTCATATAATTATTATAAATATGTTTCTACCTCCCTAGTTTGAAGTGTATAACAATTATATAATTCAAGGGATCTGAATTCAAAAAATATTTTTCCAAAGGTACATCATACATGAACGAATTAACATAATCATAAATTATGTGGAAAAATGTTTGATCCTATATGACCATGTCATATTCCTGAAATATTTAGAGTTCCATTAAATTTAAACATTTTTTAGAAACATGTAATGTTGTGTCAAGGTTCGAATGGTGGGCCAAGTGTGTCCAAATATTGCATGAAATTGAACTTTTAGTAACATAGAGATGAATTTTCCAAAATTTATATGTTAAAATGAAATTGATCAGTTGGCTGAAAGGATAACATTATTTCACAACAATTATTCTCTAAACAATAATGATTTAGTATATTAGAGAATATCCACGGAAAGAATAATGAGTACACTTTCACATAGAGAGTAGTCATCTATAAAAACATTAGTAATAGTGAACTCTGAGGGACAATGAATATTCTCCGAACATTGTAAAAGCTATCAGATATAATAGATTTGGTACATTGGAATATTGTATCTGTATTCTCTTTGGAATATCCTGGTAATGGCTGAATGTATGAAAAATATTATGTCTCGTGAATGTTTTAAATTCACTTCCTACATTTTCATGTTAAAGAAAGATAAGAGAGTTTTTATTTAGAGATGACAAATGGTACAAAAACGGATGTATATCAATCTTCCATAAACTAAATCACACCTTTAGGGTAGCAAACCTAATGGATAAAATAATTAGTAACATAAATAATGGTTAAAATGAGTGAATCGAACTTATTTGGATCCATGGAAGCCATCAATCACTATGGGATTATGAGTTAGAGGGAAAAAAATGTGGAAGAATCGGATGCAAAACTACATCCAAAATTTATAAATGGATTTTTATAAAACCACTATAAATGTTATATTAGTTAGTATGGATAAATGATATTTATTAAAAGTATTGTAAGAATAAATATATGTAAATGATCAATATATTAATTATTTTGGTGGAGTTTTATCTGAAACAATCTATACAAGTGCGAGGTAAATCCTCACATGTCATGTGGGAAAAGCTACCCAATACTCTGATGGTGATTCCAAAGTTTGAGGATAAAAGTTAATAGTTTTATAGAATAAGTATAAAGACCATATAATGCACCCTAATGAATCTATTGATGCATTGTTTGACTGGGAGAATGTGATTCTGGATTATGTGTGTTTTCATAGAGAAACTCTTGATATTGTAAATTTTATTAATCACATCCTATGAATATTTCGTCCCTTGTTCAATCAAAATGAATTTATGCTTGAGGTTAAAGATAAAAAATTGTAGAAATTGGATTGTTTAAACACATTACTATCACATATTATATGAGAAATGGTAATAATGATACTGTGGAAAAGGGAAAGTATAATATGGTGGACTTCAAGACCATGATAACGCTCACCATGGGGGATGGGGAGGAAGAAGAACATGTGGAAAAATCCATGTCATTCATGTCCTCAAATATATAAATGGAAAATTGATTATTTATAGGTAAACATCCAATCATGTTTTTTTTCTAAAATGTTGGGAACCGTACAACCACATGTCTAAAAATGATTCAAGAATATTGTTATGTTAATGGAATTAACATGAATAAGTCTTTTACAAATGTGAAATATGGGAGAGGCATCAATCACATGTACTTCACGATGAACCTTATTTCAAAAGAAAATGATAGTTTATAAGAAACCAAGGTATAAGATATTGAAAATGATAATGCCCATAAAGAAACATTTGGGTGGGATTTTTTGGGAAGCTCACATACAATGAAAGAAATTAATGATTAATAAGGAGAAAAAGAGGGATGGGTTGCTCACATGGTTGAATTAGATGCCACATAAGAATAAATTGATGTTTGGAGAAGAAAAAACAATAAAATCCAATATTTTTTTCATGATGAAAAACTATTTCTGTATTAGGATGAAGAATATATGTTTGATATCAATGTGTAAATTAAAATAAATTACTAAAAATGATAAAACTCAGATAAAGTCATTGAGTACATGGTCTAAATTTAAGAAAATGCTTGGGTAATTGACGGTTTAACCAAGATAGTGAAGGCCCAAGTCAAAAATATTGAAGATATTGAGAAGTATGTTCTTGTACCTCATTTAAAAATTATTTATAATGAGGTATTTTTACTATGGAAATGAAATCAAGAATGAATATCACTCAGGAAACAAAAAAGGTTATAGTGGATCACAGAGGTACAAAAACGCTGGAAAAGGAATATAGACAACCGTAATAGTCATAACCAAATGACTAGTCTAGTATTGGGATTGATCAACAAAAATAAATTGGGGTACATTGTATACCACAAGCACCCACACTGAATTTTGAGGATTATTTGAATATGCCAGAGAATTAGAAAACCAAAGGGACAACCAATTCTATAACAACAACAAATGGTAATTCACCTCATATCAGTTTATATTATTGTGGAAATATATAAAATTTACAAAATATTTATTCTATAAGAAAGATTTACCTAAGGGAATAATATAAACAAATGAATCTGAATAATTTTCAATATTGTAAGGATAATTCTGATCATTATTGATTTTATTGTAATGGATTTTGGAATTTGGACATATATTTCTCATCCACAATGCATATGAATGTTCTAATGGAGGCTCTAAAATGTCATTTATAGTAGCTCTCAAGGAATGATAAAGTGAAATGAAAACATAAATGTAAAGACCCGTAAAATTCAAGGGAATTTTTTTTCATAATTTTCTTTGGAATTTTACAAGAGCACGGTTTCTAACGGCATCTGATTCCGAGGCTCGGTGTTCCCGGAATAAATTTCCAAAGTTTGGCTCGGGTACGTTCAGTGAATGAACGAGCAGGTTTTCCTATCTTTTTTACCGGTGCTCGGAATTGAAATACAATGGCACCAATGAACTCGAAACACCGGTAATCAGTAAAGGGAACCTTTACCGTAGTTGCGTTTGTGCGGGAGAAGAAGTTAATTAATGGGGTTTATTTAAAAAAAGAAGCAAATAAAATTTTTTACCCAATTTTATTTCTTTTTCAAGTGGTTAGATTCTCCCATGGGAAGTTGGTGGTGGAGCCCACATCCACACAACTTCCCATTTGTGGATAATTAAAAGGGTGGGGTCCACATGAACCCCCCCACCTTTTCAATTTTTTTCCCTAACTCCCTAACCCCTCTTAACCCCTCACATTCTTAACTCCCCATTAACTCCACTCTAATTATTTTGACATCTTATTATAATTAATTTGGTGAGTTACATGTATGTTATTGGAAATTCAAACAATTGAATTTCAAAAAGCTTTGTTGTGTTAATAAAATAAGTTTACAATAGTTTTTATTAGGGATTGGAGTTGGGTTGTTTGAGAGGTTTGTGGAGAAAAAGCTAAGGAACACCTTCTTCCTCGATAGAGAACACAAAGAACACCGTTCTTCAACGAAGAACTTCTCCACCGAAGAACACGGTTCTTCTGCGACGCCGTATCTGTGACGTGACGTTCTTCTTCTGTGTCATCTCTTCTGCGACGATTTCCCGCGATGAAATCGCCATCAACGACTTTGAATCCTTGCTTCGCGACGTCGACGTTCTATCCCCGCGACGCCCGACCTCCGCGATGCTCGTCTTCTGCGGGTCGTTGACGAACACCGTTCCTGAACCGAGGTAGGGGATTATTTTATTTAATTATTTCCGTTCATGATTCTAGTTTATCAATTATTGTGGATTTTCAACTAGATGTTATCATTTACGAGAGGGGGCCGGACTGCACAAACACGGCCGATCCCCCTTCCTATGTTCATGTTTGATTTCATTGTGGATGGAACGGGATGGTGTGGTGCTGTCGCACCACGCGGAAATCACACGGAAAGTATTGTGTGGCGCCGTCACGCCGCGCGATGGAAAGAAGTCTAAGAACGCGACGTCGTCGCGCCGCGTCGAAGGAAATCGAAGGCACCGCTGCCGGAGCAGGGCCGCGGCAAAGGGTCCTGGTGTCGTCACACCGCGCCGGACGACAAAGGCCGCGGCCGGTTCTGGGCCACGGCAGAGCAAGGAGACCGGCAGCCGGACCAGGCCACTGGTGTTGGCGAGGAAGGGGACCGGCCGTCGCCGGTCCTGTGGAGGCCGGAACCGGCCGGCCAGGACGGGCCGGCCGGACCGGTGTACAACCGGGGGTTCAAACCCCCGACCGGCATGCCATAACGGCCCCCCTTAATTGTGGGGGTCACAGTTACACAAGGGGGAAGCCCCCCCCCTTTGCCGAACGGCTCAGCCAAAGCCGAGCTGGCAGCGCGCTGGGCGCGCTGCCCCCAACCGGACCGGCGCCTGGCCGGTCTGCCAAGTCGGGCCGAGCCCATCTGGGCCAGGCCGCACCGGGCCGCACAGGGTCGGGCCGCGCCCAGCCGGGCTATGCCATGTCTGGCCGGACCGACCCTGTCCGGGGTGGGTTGACCCGGTTCGGACCAACAGGGGGGTCTCGGGCCGGGTCGGTCCGAGCCCGAAACACCCGTTTTCAGACCGTTTGGGTTCAATTTCCCATAACTCGGGCTACGGACCTCTGATCGACGCGCCGTCAGTGGCGACACGATCCTTAGAACCAGGCGGTCATTTTTTTATATTGCAATCAAGGATTCGGAATACTTTCAGTTCGGCCGGGTTGGTTCGTACACGAAACCAACCGGGCCCTCAGAGCGGAAACGCTCATATCTTGAGCTACGGATGTCCGAATGACGTGTCGTCAACTTTGTTGAGATCCTCTTATTGAGACGAATCATTTGTCATACTCTTCCCGAGGATTGGACGCAGGTGGAGTATGGTCGGGTTGGTTTTGCCTTTAAAACCAACCGGGCCCCTCGAACGAAAAATCCAATAACTCTCAGACTGGACGTCTGATTGATGCACCGTTTGTTACGTTGAGTTTCTGTTGATGATACGGAAATTTTGGATACATCAACTTTGGACTATATGACAGTTGATGTATCAGCCTCTCGGTTCGTGGAGCGGACCCTCCCGAACGAGCTTGTTGTGTGCGGGAACCCTATTTCTGGCTGCGACTGCTACTGTGACTACGACGACTATAGTACTCAAAGATCCTATGTGGATTAGTGCTACTGATCCTGTGTGGGTCTGATCCTGTGCGGGTCTTTGCGGGGGTTATTACCTATCGATCCATTGCGGGTCCGACAACTTAAATGGATCAGTGATCATATTTATCGTCTTTCGAAGATGTATACCTGTGTGAGATGAAACATGTTTGCTTTCCTGTTTGGATTGTGCTGTGCTATCCTGTGTGGATTACGTTTTTCTTTCCTGTGTGGAATATGTATACATTCCTGTGTGGACTGAGTTGTACTTGGTCTCGGAGGTTGGAGCGTATTGGAATTGATGAGTTAGGAATATGTATGTGCATATACGTAAGTAGTGTCGATTGTTACTTTGTGATTGTATCTTTCCTTTGTGGTTTATCCTTTTTGGATTTAGGGAGACCTTTGGGGGTCTCGGGGTCCCTACTGAGTAGCTTATACTCACCCCTGCATGGGCTATGCTCGCACTACGTTTTGTTGGTTGCAGACGACGGACAGTGTTGATCGTGGTTGAGGCTTACAGAGCAGGACGATACATGGAGGTGGACCACTAGGCGGGACGTGCTCAGAGAGGACGGCGGGACCCGGGGAGCAGTGGATCTATCTATACCCACCCTTCAGGTGGGATTTCCAGTGGACAGCTCGGTGTAGCGGCTTTTACTTTTTAGTTTTTGTTTTCCCTTTCGAGTTGTACTTTACTTTTAGTTTGGGTTTGTATACTGGACCACATACTTTTCCGCACTTACAGTTGTACTATGTTTTCACTTAGTGTTTACTTTTCTGCATGCTTACTCTGTGGTGCTTGTTTACTTTACAAAGGCAATGCCTTCCCTTTTTACCGGGATTTACGCCTTGGTGCTAGTCGCCAGCCCCTGGCCTATGGAAGGCGGGCTTGGGGTAGTCACGACACAGGCCCCGAGGATGGGTCGTGACAAATTGGTATCAGAGGAGTTTGGTTCTACCGCGAACTCTGATCTTTTCTATGTAATGTAATAGTGTTAAGCGTATTGAGTGTGGTTATCAGTTTAGTGAGTCTAGTGTTGGTGCAGCGGCCGACGTATCCGTACACCAGGACCCTGACTTCTGATTTCCGACTTAATTTATGAAAACATTGATTGCATGTGTGTTTCAAGTTTTCATTGTGATTACTTTGTATCAGCTCACCAGGTATACTGTTCTGACCGTGGCTCACTTGTTTCCTTTTCAGGATGGCCCCACGACGGCATCTAGCTAGGGTTCCAAGAGTCGAGCGTGACGATAGCCCACCGAGCGACAAGGCCTTGGTGCAGGGCCCTTTGTCAGCTGTGGCACCGGCGGTAGCTCTACCAACCGAGCCCCCGATGCTTCCAGCCCCAGCCGCTGACGATGCACTTCGCCTCAGCACACTGCATGAGTTCCAGCGCCAGCGACCACCCAGGTTTCGTGGGGAGACGGACCCCCAGGCAGTCGAGGACTGGCTGGAGGCAGTCGTACAAGTTTTCAGGCTAGTGAGGACACCAGAAGACCTCATGGTGATCCTCTCTGCGAGCCTACTGCACCCAGCAGTGGGACGATGGTAGAGCTTGATGCTCCAGGTGCACGATGAGGCATCTCTACTCTAGACAGACATTGAGAGCCTCTTCCACTCAGAGTTTGTCCCAGCCTCCCTTGGTGCGGTACACATTCAGGAGCTTCTTCAGCTGCAGCAGGGCAACATGACTGTTGCACAGTACTCGGCAAGATTTACTGATCTCTCGCGCTACTCGACCGACATGGTACGGGACCCCTTCTTCCGGGCCCGGACCTTTGAGGAGGGATTGGGACACGAGATCAGGGCATCACTGATCTCTCTCAGTATTCCGACTGAGACAGGAGTACTAGAGCGGTCCCTTTTGATCGAGAGCTTTCTTGCTGAGTCTACACAAGCACCAAGACCCACCGCATGGCGGCATGTAGCAGAGTCTTCTGTAGCAGGAAGTCGACGGATGATTCAGGGGTCCAGGCATACCATACCCTTAGGCAGACGACCTCAGGACACTAGCTCAGCAGTGCGGGGCACACAGCGCAGAGTCAGTCTTTCGAGAGGCAGACAGTGCTACTCGTGCGGCGTGCAGGGCCACATGGCTCATGATTGCCCGACCCACCGTGCCACGGAGCAGCAGATGGTTGAGGGACCACCGAGGAAGAGGCATAGGTTCGGCCGTGGTGGTCTGCAAGGAGGAGGCGGACGTGGCAGAGGAGCTGGTCGAGCAGCAGGTGGTGGGCGACGATTTGAGGCTCTACCACCTCCACCACTAGGAGGTCCACCCCGACCACATGGAGCTAGTGGGCAGAGACAGGCACAGCTCCAGGTAGCGGAGGCCTATGACCACGGCGTGCCAGAGATGATTCTAGGTACTATCTGTGTCTATTCCACCCTTGATGTAGTACATATAAACAAAGGAGCGATTCACTCTTTCATAGCTGCTGCCCTTGTTCGGAGCTCGGAGATTCTGACAGAGCCGTTGGCTCGATCCTTACGGCTAGAGAGTCCTACAAGAGCAGACTCGACGATTAGGTACGGGTGCCGGCAGTGTGAGCTTACTATAGGAGGCGAGAGATTCGATTGGGATCTTCTTGTAGCAGCGTCGAGGCCTTACGATGTCATCTTGGGCATGGATTGGTTATCTATGGTCCATTCACACATTGACTGTTTTAGGCTCGAGGTGCGATGTGTACGCACCGACGGGAGCAGGTTCACCTTCACCGGTGAGAAGGGAGCCATTGTAGCACAAGATGAACTTCCGCGGAGGAGAGGACAGCCCATCACTCATCAGTTGGCTAGCCTCATCCTTGGAGCAGTTGACGTGTGGAGTCCTGGTATTCCTGCAGTGGTGGATCAGTTTTCAGACATTTTTCCCAATGACGTTCCAGGGTTACCACCTCGCAGAGAAGTAGACTTTTATATTGACCTGTACCCTGGGACAGCCCCGATATCGACTCCAACATATCGGATGGCCCCCGCCGAGCATCGAGAGCTATGGGTACAGTTGGAGGACTTGCAGGGCAAGGGGTTTATCCGACCCAATGTTTCACCCTGGGCTTCCCCGATATTGTTCGCCAAGAAGGCGGACGGGAGCTTGCGACTTTGTGTTGACTATATTCACCGGAACCAGGTGAAAGTGAGGAACAAGTATCCGCTACCGAGGATTGATGACCTCTTTGATCAGCTCAAGGGAGCACGGTGGTTCTCGAAGATAGACCTCAGGTCAGGCTATCATCAGCTCAGAGTTCGAGACGATGATAGGTAGAAGACGGCCTTCAGATGTCAGTATGGCCACTATGAGTTCTTAGTTATTCCCTTCGGTGTAACCAATGCTCTAGAAGTGTTCATGGCCCTCATGAATAGGATCTTTCAGCCATACATCGATCGATTTGTCGTGGTCTTCGTCGACGACATTTTGATTTACTCGACGACTGAGGAGGAGCACGCCTACCACTTACGGGTTTTACTAGACACACTCCGAGAGCACTAGCCTTATGGTAAGCTCTCGAAGTATCAGTTCTGGATACGTGAGGTTCACTTCTTGGGAAACGTCATCTCTGAGGCGGGAGTTGCAGTGGATCCTGCGAAGATCGAGGCAGTGTTAGCTTGGGAGCCACCCAGGTGCGTGACGGAGGTTCAGAGTTTCTTGGGACCAGCCGGATACTACCGGAGATTTGTGCTAGACTTCTCCAGAGTTGCAGAACCACTCTCAGCTTTGAAAAAGAAGGTGGAACCCTTCGGGTTGTCAGACAGATGTCAGCAGAGCTTCCAGGAGCTGAGATAGAGATTGACCAGTGCACCTATCTTGAGGTTGCCTGAGGAGGGATTTGGGTACGTAGTCTACTGCGATGCATCAGAGACCGGACTCGGTTGTGTCCTGATGCATGATCGAGCAGTGATCGCCTATGGATCACATCAGTTGAGGCCACATGAGCAGAACAATGGTACCCATGACCTGGAGTTAGCAGCAGTGGTCTTCGCTCTGAAGACATGGCGACACTACCTGATGGGCGAGCGCTTTACAGTCGTTTCATACCATCAGAGTCTCAAGTACATCTTCTCACAGAAGGACTTAAACCTAAGACAGCGGCGATGGGTCGAGTTCCTCCAGTACTATGACTTTGTGATAGTCTATACTCCTGGGAAGGGGAACGTAGTAGCCAATGCCCTCAGCAGGAGGACAGTCATTCAGCTACTTGAGGAGGCGACAGAGTAGCCAGCCTCTTTGCACATATCCTTCATGGATAGAGATGGAGTAGCCTTCCTTTAGTCTCTCATAGTCACTCCTCCACTTCTACAGCGGGTTAGAGAGGCACAGCGTGGGGACGCTGACTATGAGACGCGGAGTGCACAGATATCCTCAGGACATGCACCTGATGGCTTCTCCCTTGAATCAGAGCACGACATCCTTTTCAGAAGACGTACCATGGTACCAGTCGCTTTATGGGAGGAGGTTCTGAGAGAGATTCACACTTCTCCTTTGGCGGTGCATCCTGGAGTGGTGAAGATGTACCAGGATCTCAGACGACAGCACTGGTGGCCGGGCATGAAGAATGTTGTGGCAGAGTTCGTTTCTCGATGCCTCAACTGCCAGCAGGTGAAGGCTGAGCACCAGGTACCAGCAGGCTTGGTACAACCCTTGGAGGTTCCGGAGTGGAAGTGGGATGACATATCTATGGACTTCGTGACTGGACTTCCACGTACTTCCAGAGGTCATGACTCCATCTGGGTGACTGTCGACCAACTCACCATGTTGTCTCACTTCTTACCCATCAGAGTGCAGGGCTCAGTGGAGAGCTTGGGACGCCTTTACGTTCAGGAGATTGTTCGGCTTCATGGTGTTCCATCATCTATCGTCTCTAATCGAGATGCTCACTTTACTTCCCGGATATGGAAGGGATTGCAGGAGGCATTCGGGACGCAGCTACGTCTGAGCACAGCCTTTCACCCTCAGACGGATGGTCAGACGGAGAGAACCATTCAGAATCTTGAGGACATGCTCTGCGCATGTGTCCTCGACATTGGTCGTAGCTGGGAGGACCACCAACCCTTTGTGGAGTTTCCATACAACAACAGCTGCCACTCCACCATCGGGATGGCACCGTACGAGGCGTTGTACGTCCGACCTTGCAGATCTCCTTTGTGCTGGACTGACCCTAGGGAGTGAGCACTTGTGGGACCGGAGATGGTCCAGGCCACGATAGAGAAGGTCCAGGTCATCCAGGAGCGGATGAGGACAGCTCATAGCTGGCAGAAGTCATACGCTGGCAGGAGGCGGAGGCCACTAGAGTTCGAGGATGGCGACCATGCCTTCTTGCGTGTCTCACCTCGACGTGGATTACGGAGATTTGCCGAGGCATCAAGTTATCTCCGCGCTTCATCGAACCCTTCTAGGTCCTCAGCAGGATCTGCGAGGTGGCGTATCTCCTGGCTCTACCACCTCAGTTGCACAGGGTGCACGACATCTTCCACGTATCTCAGATGAGGAGATACATGCACGACCCGTCGCACATCATTGACCATGGGGAGCTCGACGTTGGCGATGCGGTGACCTTTACGGAGGTCCCAGTGGAGATCGAGGATCGACAGGAGCGGGTCCTACGTGGACGGTCAATTCCTCTAGTGCGCATTAGATGGCAGAACAGAAACCTCCCGGAGAGCACTTGGGAGCAGGAGGCTCAGATGCATGCTTAGTACCCTCATTTGTTTCCCTAGTTTCGATGTATCTTTATAGGGACGTAAAGCCCTGAGATGGGAGTAATTTAAAGACCTGTAAAATTCATGAGAAATTTTTTTCTTAATTTTCTTTGGAATTTTACAAGAGAGCGTTTTTTAACGGGACCTGATTCCGTGGCCCGGTGTGCCCGGAATCAATTTCTGAAGTTTGGCTCGGGTATGTTCAGTGAACGAACGAGCAGTTTTTCTTATCTTCTGAACCGGTGCTCGGAATTGAAATCCGATGGCACCAATGAACTCGCAACGCCGGTAATCGCTTAAGAGAACCTTTACCATGGTTGCGTTTGTGCGGGAGAAGAAGTTAATTAATGGGGTTTATTAAAAAAAAGTGAAGTAAATGAAATGGTTAAACCAATTTTATTTATTTTTCAAGTGGTATGTTTCTCCCATGGGAAGTTGGTGGTGGAGCCCACATCCACCCAACTTTCCATGTGTGGATAATTAAAAGGGTGGGGCCCGCACGAACCCCCCCCCCACCTTTTCAATTTCTTTCCCTAACTCCCTAACCCCTCTTAACCCCTCACATTCCTAACTCCCCATTAACTCCACTCTAATTATTTTGACATCTTGTTGTAATTAATTTGGTTAGTTACATGTAAGTTTTAGGAAATTCAAACAATTGAATTTCAAATGCTTTTTTGTGTCAATAAAATAAGTTTAGAACTTATTTTATTAGGGGTTAGTGTTGGGTTGTTTGAGAGTTTTTTGGAGAAAAATTTATGGAACACCTTCTTCCTCAACATAGAACATGAAGAACACCGTTCTTCAACGAAGAACTTCTCCGCCGAAGAACATGGTTCTTCTGCGACGCTGTATCCGTGACGCAGCGATCTTCTTCTGCGTCATCTCTTCCGTGACGGTTTCCCGCGACGAAATCGCCATCAACGACTTTGAATCCTCGCTTCGCGACGTCAACGTTCATTCCCCGCAATGCCTGACCTCCGCGACGCTCGTCTTTTGCTGGTCGCTGACGAACACCGTTCCTGAACTGAGGTAGGGGAATATCTTATTTAATTATTTTCGTTCATGATTCTAGTTTATTGATTATTGTGGATTTTTGACTAGATGTTATCATTAACGAGAGGGGGGCCGGACCGCACAAACACGGCTGAACCCCCCTCCAATGATCATGTTTGATTTCTTTGCAGATGGAACAGGATGGCTTGGTGCCGTCGCACCACGCGGAAATCACACTGCAAGTATTGTGCGGCACCGTCGCGCTACGCCATGGAAAGAAGTCTAAGAACGCGAAGCCGTCGCACCACGTCAAAGGAAATCGAAGGTGCCACAGCCAGTGTAGGGCCACGGCGAAGGGGCATTGTGCCGTCGCACCGCGCCGGACGACAAAGGTCGTGGCTGGTTCTGGGCCACGGTGGAGCAAGGAGACCGACGGCCGGACGGGGCCGCCAGTGTCGGCGATGAAGGGGACCGACCGTCACCGGTCCCGTGGAGGCCGGAACCGGCCGGCCTGGGCCGGCCGACCAGACCGTTGTACAACCAGGGCTTCAAACCCTTGCCCAGTTGGCCATAACTTCCCCCCTTAATTGCGGGGGGCCGAAGATACACAGGGGGGCAGGCACTCCCCCCCACCCTTTGCCGAACGGCTCGGCCAAAGCCGAGCTGGCAGCGCGCTGGGCGCGTTGCGCCCAGCCGGACTGGCACCTGGCCGGTCTTCCAGGTCGGGCCACGCCGCGCCGCATCAGGCCGACCCTGTCCGGGGCAGGTCGACCCGGTTCGGGCCAACCAGGGGGTCTCGGGTCGGGTCGGTCCGGGCCCGAAACCCCCATTTTCGGACCGTTTGGGTTCAATTGCCCATAACTCGGGCTACGGACCACCGATCGATGCGCCGTCAGCGGTGACACGATCCTTAGAACGAGACGGTAGTTTTGGTATATCGTAGTCAAGGATTCGGAAAACATTGTGTTCAGCCGGGTTGGTTCGTACACGAAACCAACCGGGCCCTCGGAGCGGAAACGCTCATATTTTGAGCTACAGACGTCTGAATGACGTGCCGTCGACTTTGTTGAGATCCTCATAGTGAGACGGATCATTTGGCATACTCCTCTCGAGGTTTGGACACAGGTGGAGTACAGTCAGGTTGGTTTTTCCTTAAAACCCAACCGGGCCCCGGGAACGAAAAAGCCAATAACTCTCAGACCGGACGTCCGATTGATGCACCGTCTGTTGCATTGAGTTCCTGTTGACGATACGGATCTTTTGGATACATCAACTCTAGACTATGTGACAGTTGATGTATCAGCCTCTCGGCTCGTGGAGCGGACCCTCCCGAACGAGCTTGCTGTGTGCGGGAACCCTAGTGCTGGCTGTGACTGCTACTGTGACTGTGACGACGACTGTGCAGAGATCCTCAGTGGATTCGACTACGACGACTATAACACTCAGCAATCCTATATGGATCAGTGCTACCGATCCTGTGTGGGTCCGATCCTGTGAGGGTCAGCACTCAACGGTTCTGTGTGAGCCAGCACCTACAGATCCTATGTGGGTCCTATCCTGTGTGGGTCTTTGCGGGGGTTAGTACCTATCGATCCTTTGTGGGTCCGACGACATAGATGGATCAATGATCATCTCTATCGTCTTTCGAAGATGTATACCTGTGTGAGCTGAAACCTGTTTTCTTTACAATGTGGACTGAGTTGTACATGGGCTCGGAGGTTGGAGCATATTGGAATTGATGACTTGGGTATAGGTATGGACATATACCTAAGTAGTGTCGGTTGTTACTTTATGATTGTATCTTTCCTTTGTGGTTTATCCTTTGAAGATTTAGGGAGATCTTCGGGGGTCTCGGGGTCCCTACTGAGTAGCTTATACTCACCCCTGCACGGGCTATGCCAGCACTACGTTGTGTTGGTTGCAGATGACAGACATCGTTGATCGTGGTTGAGGCTTGCAGAGCAAGACGGTACCTGGAGGTGGACCACTGGGCGGGACGTGCTCGGAGCAGATGGCGGGACCCGGGGAGCAGTGGAGCTATCTGTACCCACCCTTCAGGTGGGATTTCCAGTGGACAACTCGGTGTAACGACTTTTACTTTTCAATTGATGTTTTCCCTTTCGAGTTGTACTTTACTTTCAGTTTAGGTTTGTATACTGGCCCACTTACTTTTCCGCACTTACAGTTGTACTCTGTTTTCACTTAGTGTTTACTTTTCCACTTTCTTACTCTGTGGTTCTTGTTTACATTACAAAGGCAATGCCTTCCCTTTTTACTGGGATTTATGCCTTGGTGCTAGTCGCCAGCCCCTGGCCTATGGAAGGCGGGCTTGGGGTAGTCACGGCATGGGCCCCGAGGACGGGTCGTGACAATAAAATTGATTTTATCCTTTGAAATATCAAGTATATAATTTTTTAGAGACAATAAATCATGTCAATAAACACCATGTTTGAATACGAAGACATATATAAGAAATAAAATAGATGAGCAGGTAGTGGTAACATATATTTCCCTAAAATCATTTTATTCTATTAGTGTATGGATTATTGATATTTTATTATACTCATACATGAATAGAAATATGTATATTATCACATGAATGAATAATGAATAGTATAGTGTCACTTGTTTTAGTAATGAAGAAGGCCATCAAATTATTGACTCTGAGAAAGAAAGTTTGGTTAAAAGAAACGAAATGTGAATATATATGGGTCAATGTAGGTAAAATTCATATCATTGATAGTGTTACTCAAATTTATGACTCAATACTTGTAATAACATTTATCAAGAACATTTGTTTAATCAAGGGAGAATTTGTTGTAGTTGTGATGCTGGTGAAAAATATTATTGTGAATCTCTATCTTGTAAGTGGAGAATGAGATATTCATTTTCAATCCGAGGGAGTATAAAATAAGTTCTCATATAAATAGCTTGTCCATTTGTGATGAAGATCACAAAAAACCATGTATAAGAATATTTCAAGAAGCATAGGATAAAGAAATAAGTCTCAGTTGAGAAAACATCATATAAAAAAGGTTTGGTTGAGAGAAGATGATAGAATTTTAAAAACATGTCTATAATGATTATTTTTAAGAAATGACAACAAAATAATTTTTGGTAGGAAGCAGTATTGAAAATAGTATATATATCTAATAGATATTGGTTTATGTTTAGGTTAGTTGAATAATAAATATGAAATATAGTGTGGAAATAATCATTCATTGATGTAATTTTGAGTCTTTATAAGTTAGTGTTTCATTTTCAATGTGGAGAAATTTGGTAATTTTGAATAATTTTGAAATAAAGGGATATTTCAAGTATAATCAAGAAGCTTAAAATAATATATATGATTTAAAAAGAGGTTATGAAATGTTATGGTGAGAAATTTTGTTTGTATGGTATATAATGAGCAAAATCTTTTGTAAATAAATTAATAAAATCCGTAGGATAGTCATAAGGTGGTGAGAAGCTCGGGGGGAGAGAAAGTGACTGTGAAATTTTTTTGAAGAATATTTAGATAATGATCAGATATTGACCGATATATACACATAATCCAAAACGACATGCTCAAATTAAGAGGGAGAATATCCAAATTGATCAAATAGGTCTAGTAAACATGTTAAAAAATAAATCACTAACACAAAAATTATATCAATCATTGGTTGAACCAAATATTTTTAGAGAATATATACGGGATGAGAATTGGGATCATGCAATGAATAAAGTGTTTTAATAAATTAAAAACAATCATGTATTGGAGACTATTTGATGGATGAAAAATAAGAATGTCCTCAAGATAAAATGTTTTTCCATAACAAGATTAATAAAGGTTAAATTGTGATTCAAAAGACAGAAAAAAACATTTGTGAAATGTATACTACCAGATTGAGGGTATTGATGTTGATGAGGAGTTTTAACAAGGGGAAATCCTAGAGACAATGCACCTATTTTTAATCATTTTAGTGGAAATAAAATTCAAGGTATCATAGATGAATGTTAAGTAATCATTTATAGATAATTTTATACAAAAATATGTTTACATTTAACAAATATATAGTATTATAATTCATGATGTTGAGAAAAATGTCGTTTGGTTGAATAATTCTATTTATTGGATAAATTAGGCATTGAAGGAATAGTATTAATGACGACATCAATACTAGAATAAACTCTATTTTAAAAGTGGAGGAGTTGATTATAATTTTCCCATTTATAATTTGAGAAATAAAATGATGGTGTTGTTGATGTAATTTGATGGAATAATATTTGGGGGATTTAACAAATCCAAGTGTAAATTGTCTATAGAATTCATGAAATGTGAGTTCAAAATATAAATTATTAGATAAATGAAATTTTTTACTTAGTGTAAATGTAGTATAATGAAATTAGAATACATTAATTTTACAATATAAATATTCTATGGAGGTTTTGTAATGATTTATAATAAGGGATTCAATGTTGATTAAAACTCTAGTAGATATCTGGATGATGTTTTCAAGGGTTACAGAAGGTAAATCATTAAATTTCATATCATATAGGTAGGTCATTGGGTGCCTATTTAACAAGAATGAAAAAATACATGAAATTATATATTCCACATGTCAAACGGTGTGATATTAAATTAATACAAAGGGAAAACAATTAATTTTAGTGAAAATAATACTTTTTTACATCAAAGAGTTAGGGAATTTATATTTTTTGTTTAATGGGAAAAATCCGCAATCATTATTGGGATATATATATGATTATTTGGGTCGGTTCAGTATATGATTTAATATCAATATCAAGTGGTTCATTCTATCTTTTAGTAATGTGTATTTCATTGATAAGTTAGAAAAAAATATTCCATTTATCTTAGAAACATTGAATTTAATAAATTACAAACAATCAATCATGCATGCAATTATTGTGGGTGAATTAGTAACTTGAATATATAGGAATTGATGTGTAGTCTCTCATTTGAATCCATTGAGATAATTCATGTACTATAAATCATACCGAAAATCACTACTAGAAAGAAGTCTTAAACCCATGGTTCAAAACTGTGGGTATAGCCCCCAAAACCATGGGTATAGCTTATACCCACGGTTTTTAGGAACCATGGGCTGGAATGGCGTCAGTGTAGTTCCCTAGCCTATACCCATGGTTTTCCAAAACTGTGGGTATAGGTGTCCTGCTACCGTATCACCGAAACATATCCAATTGCCTTGGTTTCAAAAGGTTTTACCCATGGTTTTAAAACCGTGGGTATAGGTCCTAAAATAATGCAGGTGCTGAGTTTCGATCATGTAACCTCTTTGCTGCAAACACCGCATCTAAACACTACCCTTACATCGACTATATATATATATAGTTCAATATAGTTATAAAAACCATGGTTATAGAGGGATGAACTGTGGGTATAGGATTCCCGCCAAAAAAATTTCCTTCCCACAAAAAAAAAATTCCTGCACACACAAAAGTGGCCTATACCCACGGTTTTTCATAACCGTGGGTATATGTATTTTATCCCAGGCCTATCACCACGGTTGTTCGAAAAAATGTGGGTATAGGTACTCCTATAGACATAGTTTTGGGAAACCATGGGTATAGGACACTTTTCAAGACCTATACACATGGTTTTGGAAAACTATGGGGATAGAACCCCCTATGCCCATAGTTTTGGGAACAACTGTGGGGATAGGTCCATTTTTTAGTAGTGAATCTATCCCATAACTCTAGTATTGTGCTCATTGAAATGTTATATCTCCTTATTAAGAAGAAGGTGGAATATAGGCTAGTTTAGTTTGAGTACGTTCCAATTGAATTATATTTTTTAGACATCCTGGTAAAGTCCTTACCCGAAGAAGAGTCTTACGACATCGGTTGGCTCTTGGAGTCTAGTTGACTCCCCTCACTTGAGTAGTGTGGATGAGTGACTATCATTAACTTGGTATTGATCTATTTTATTCTTTATTTTGTAACACAAAGTATTAGTATTTGTATTTTTCAATAATGGGGAGAGAATATGTTTAACAAATATTGGATAATTCATTGAATGTTGAATTAGGGGGAGCACAGATGTTGGCGGAGGTTAAATTTTATTTCACAATACTAAATCCATTATTTTCATAAATACATATCATAAAAATAGTTACCTTTTGGTTCATGATGAATGTAGTTTTTATGTGTGGTAGGAGAAGCTATCATCTCATCAATCCAAACTCAGTACAACATTCCACATCATTTAGTGTTATATAATGTTAAACTAGTGGTTTTGGGAATGAAGTTATACATTCATATAATTTTATGGTTACTCTTGTTTCTCACATCAATAAAATTTCATGTGGTCTTAGTGTGCATTTTGATTAAATATTTTTTTCTTTTCAAGAGTCATAATATATAAATTGTTGTTATTGTGTCTAAAATGGTTGGAAAAGTGTTTGATAATGAAAATGTAGATGGTGTTAAAAAGGTTGAGTAATTTTCAACAAACCCAAATGGGAATATTTTTGGTGAAAAAACTCTTCTAATATCATATTTATTATTTATGTTTCTTGGGCTTATTGAATGATTTGGTTGATGAAATTATAATATGATTATTGAAAACAAATTTTTACAAAGATCCAGGAATGTGGAGACCTATGTAAGCACAAAGTTTTTTTCCTTAATAGATAGGTTGAAGTTAGCTAAGAAAGTGGTGAATTAATATCATGAAGCTCTTGAAGGTGATATAGTTGGTTTGTAGTAAAATTAAAAATAAAAATTTAAAAATAAATTAAAAGTTACATGAAAAAGTGTGTAATCTTTACAATGTTTCACAAAACTAATGATTTAGGGTTGTATCATCGAAATATGGAGAATGAAAGTGCTTCATGAAAGATGTGGATTCAATAAAGTTAGAGTTAGGAGAATAAGAAAGAGTTTATAGAACATGAAAAATAAATACAAATGTTCCATAATTAATGACAGTTTTGTGTTAAAGGAAAATTAAAAAGAAAGATGTTTGGAGTATATGAAATGTTGTACGCATTGTACATGGATATTGAGAATGTTTAACTTATGGTCAAAAATTTCTATAAATATTTTGAAACCCAAACATATTTGAATTTCACTACACTTATATAATTTTATGGATCTAAATTCATAAAAGAGTTTCATGAAATTACATCTTCCAAAATCTCATTTATGTGTACATAAATTTTATAGAGAAAGTTCTAGAGTCTCTATGACTGAGTGAGTTTTGATAATTATTTGTAATTCCAAAAAATTAAATAGCTTTGTGAAAACATGAAAAGATAAAAAAGGGCAGGAAACATTCACTGTGTGAGTGAAAAGGTTGGAAAATTGAGAATGATAACAAACTATGGAATAATTGAATAAATATTTATACCGGAAAATATAAATCATAAGTTGGATAGAAAAAAATCATTACACACATATAAGGGTGTAAATAATATTGATTTTAGAAATCAAAGGATAACCATTGAAGTAAGTGTCAGTAAACTTCAGAAGAGAGAGTAGCGATCTTCAAAAACATGATTTTTAGTGAACCAGGAGGGATGATGATTCCACTATAAAAATTGTTATAATAGTTTCTTATATGGGATTTGGTGCATTGGAATATTGTTATTATTTGCTCCTAGGGCTACCTAGTTAAGGGAGACCAATGAAAAATTGTTGTGTCTTGTGCACTTTTTCATTTTAGTTCATACATTGTAACCTGAAAGAAATATATGAGATTTTTTTAATGAATAAAAAATATCCCAAAATTGATGTGCTGCAATCATTCATACTTTCATTTAGGGCCTCCCCATAGGGTATTTAAACAAGTAGGAATAATAACAAATTACCTTTATAATTTCTAAATAAATGATTTTTTCTAAATAAGAATTAATTCCATATAATTAGTAAATGGAATATCAATATTAATATTTAGTATTGTAAAATATATATTAATTGATTTTTTTAAACATACAATAAATTATATGTACTTTATAATTAATTAATTTAGAAACTCTTTTATATATTAATAAAATTCCGTAAATAGATTTTATAATAATTTTGTAATAATTTATAAAATATATAATTCAATGATTAAATGAATTTTAACAATAAAAATTTCCTCTGAAATTTTATCTAAAAAAATAGAAAGAACCATTAAATATTATTAATAGGTTTATTTTACATAAACCTTTTATGAAATGTTTATCATATTTATCAAATAATAACACTATCACCACTTTCAATAAGAAATCAGAATAAGGTTGTCACTTTTTTTGGATCAGAGATGATCCTTATATATTTAGGGCTCTCGTGGTTTAACCTTCATGCGTATTATAAAAAACCAACCTAGGATACCCTCCACTAGCACCCAAAATGATTCACCACTGACCTGAAGGGAATGATTGATCCCGACGGGGTAGAGACTAGCACACGAATATTGAGAACAAAATAGAGAGAAAAATGTATTCCAACTTGATTCACAATACATGGAACATATACACAGTAGAAAGACACAATATAAAGAAAACCCCGAAGGAAATGTTCCATAAATGGAAAAAAAATAGCAATATGACTTAAAAGCAGTAAAACAAAAATATAAAACTCAATTTACAGAGCCAACATCCAAAAATGAAAACTAAAATAGGAAAAAACTACCCCATAAGTTATGTGGGAAATGTCCCACCATATCACCACTAGAAACTCATACACAGCCAATATAAACCACACTGCCTCACTGTGGCACCTTACATTTTCATTTAATAAAAGTAAATAAAAACTCCATACATGATTTTGTAAATGTATATGTTTTATCTTAAATAGGTTTAGTATTATCCAACCAAGGTGTTCCATATCAACCCTCTATAAAATAATAAAAATATTTTAAATATATGGAAAACATATTATGATGAAATTTTAAATAGTTTTATACCTAAATCATGCTATGTAGTTCAACCTTTTCCATTATTCTAAAACAAATGTCGGTAAAAAATTTTCAAATCATAAATCTCTAAAATTATTTATAATTTCAAAAATCATGCATATCATGTCCAAAAACTGTGAAAGTAATAGGATAAGGGTAAACATTCCCAAGACAACAATGTTTATGCAAGATATTACTCTCATACTGTAATATAACGACAATCATTAGTGGGAACTTGAGTCCCTAGGACACATGAAATAAGGAATAGAGGGGAAACCCATGACAAAACACCTTACAATTTCTAGATCAAATCCCTATGACACATGTCATAGGGTCAAGAGGAATTCTCCCAGAGTGAGCCCTTTATGAAATATATATAAATTTCATGATACTAAACCCTCCGTCAAGGAACCCAAGGCTCCCATGTTCCATATTTATTAAATAATTTCAAAAGTTTTTATCATATTTCACAACATTGTTCCAGAAAAATCCATTTTCTAGTTAGAAAATCATTGAAAATAATTCTAATATCTATTTTAAATTTATTTGAGAAACACATTTATTTTAACAAAATAAGTGGAAACCAAATATTCGATAAAAACACTATTATAACACAAATCGAAAATTTATGCTAATTAATTTTTAAAATAATTTATTAAAGAGGAGAAATTATAGTTCATCCAACATGGGCTAGAGATGGACCCACCTACCTCAAACACGAGTCACACGCCACCCTCTTTGGGATATACACACAAATAGTGGAAGGAATGGAATGAAAATCAAAAAAGGATCTAGAAGGGTTAAAGGAAGAATAATAACATTATAAATACTAAAAGTAACAGGGTATAACACTATTGAAAGAACCCAATGGAGAAAAAGAAGCATAAGAGAGAACATAAAACTTATCTATGTAAATGTAACCAACCATGCTAGAGATCAAGGCACCAAATGAAGCAACCGAGAAGAAATGGAATCACCCAAAATTTCATGGGGGATACCTAGTGTTTGAGGATTAATTATTCACAATGAATTAATTATGATTCTTACATAAAGTGAATAAAAACCTACTAGTTATGATGAAATAATGTTGTGAATCCTAGATTCATGGTTTAAATACCTTGAGTTGTATGTACGCTGAAAAAGGAACCACATCAGTTTTAAAATGATCAATTGATTAATTCACAATGTTAATATCATTATTTTACAAAATTACTTTCAAATAATGAATCCATTTCATTTCTTCTACAAAGAAATGGATTCATGTCACTAATCTACTTCCAGTTTTGTTTTTTATTTGCAGATACTGCCCTATAACAGCCCTATGTAACAGTCCCAAAATCTATTCTACAACATAAAAACATTAAAAATATACCCTTAAACATTAAAATATAACATATGTGTTTCTTATAATGTTTCATTCTTATGTCAATATGAATTTTATTCCTTTTTAAGTCACATGAAAAAATAAATATTCAAAAAGAGGTGACAACATTACTCCTTCTCAAATGATTCTCACATCCAATTCTCATGTGACTCTAATCCATGACTCCATAACACTTTTATAAAAATAATGTCTTCCGATATATTAAATTCATATGATTATAACATATCTCCATTTTTTATCCATAATTGAAACAAATAACACTAACTCAATAACTTCCCAGCTCAGAACATGAGAAAGATCGCGATTGTAGTTCCCAATCTTAGATATGTTCAAAAAATCTTGTGTTCATATCAACTGAGCATGTAAATACAAACTATAAGAAACATGACCAAACCAATCAGTGACTTGAAAAATCCAATCACATGTGGGATATTCTGTCACTACTTTCCAATCAATTGTGACCTTACTGAGGAGAGACTTTAATGACTCAATCATTAAAGAAAAAATACAGTGGGCGACAATGCCGACCCACATAAGATTTCAAATAAATTTGAGATGTTTGAAAAAATGATTTATATATTGAATAATCGCTAATTTCTACTAAATGAGACTCATTCCCACCAAAAATTCTTAATCCATATCTTTCCAATAATGGGGGGACCTACACAATTGACCATACAAAGCCTCAAATGGAGGCATTCTGATCGATGTATGGTAACTATTTCTGTATGAAAACTCAAATAGTCACAGATGGTTGTTTGAAGATATTTCCTAAATCCAATACAAGGGTAATAAAAATATCCTCTATGATAGGAATAACGTGATAGTTTTTATAGTCCATCTTTGTATGATAAGTTATCCCCAACCTGAACTTAATCCCCATTACCTCCTAGTGAATCTTAATGATTTTTGAACTAATCCTAGGATTCCCATCCAATAATTTTTTGGATGGAACCCCATAAAAAATCATAATATCCTCCCTATATATATTACCCAAATATTTAACATTATTGGTTTACATAATCATAATGAAATGAGAAGAGTTCATTTACCAATCAATCACCACCCAGATAAAATTCTTGTCAGGGAATGTAGGTGGTAATCCATAAATGATATCCATGGATAGCTCATCCCATTTCCATACTAGCATAAACAACGTTTTAGAATATCAGAAGTCCTTAATTGGTCATCCATTTTCTACTAGTAGGTGTAACTATGTGACACATAATCATTAATGTTGTGTTCCATACTCATCCACCAGAAACAATGTCTAATATCATAATACATATTTGTAGTTATATGGTTAATAGAGAATGGAGAACTAAATAAATCATCCAATATTTAATTTCTAATAGATAATTGTTTAAAAAATGATTCATGAAGTACATAGTGTAATCAAAAGGGAGATATCGAGAAAAAATGGTCTCTCCACCTTTTATGGTATCCCGAATTCCACAAAAATCATCATTCAGCTACTGACCCTAAAGTATAGACTCATGGATAGATGATGATAAATAAATAATGTTACAAACAATTATGAAACATCCTCTTATGCATATAGATAAAATTAAGAATAAACCCCATCAAGTTCCACTACTATTTTGATTTCCAAAACTAGATCCAGATGGATCCCAGGTCTACTATCAAATTTCGAATAGACCAAGATATAATCCATATATACCAAAATGAAATCATTGAGATACCGATTGAAAATATGGTTCTTCGATTATATATAAACTATTGGATCATTAGTCAGACCAAAATTCATCACAAGATTTAATGATGGCTATACCAACTCCTGACATTATTTTTCAAAATATTTGACTCCCAAACATTGATATGATGATAACCTGACCAAAGATTGATTTCCATAAATCGATTCACCCCCATTATTTAATGAAACAATTCAGAAACATTAGAAAAGTTTATTTATTCTTAATAGATACCCAAATCACCATTTTATTTTCAATAAAAATACAAATTTATCCATTATCCTACTTGGAAAAGAGAAATTTTTTTCCATCAATAAAACAATAGAGTGAAGAAAGCATTTTCCCATTACTTCATCCAATTGGATCATGAAATCATTCAAATTTGTTGGAAACATAAAATAATAGGGTATTGAAATCATCTATGTAACTAAAACTATATTATTCATAAGCTCTACATATAATTATAGAGGAAGGATATAGATGTTTTCTAGGAAGACATTGGGAAAATATGAAACAATCATTAGAATATCACAAAAAGGGTGAACATTGTCGAGCTCTAATCAATCCGAATTGTAATTTAATATATATCCTTAGAAGTAAATATGAAATCCCAGACTGACTCTATATAATATATTGATAAAGAACATCAAGTACATTGAAAACCCAACTACTTCCTCTTTCCATGTGGTATAACCAACTCCAGAAAAAAGAACATGATATATGTTATACTTTTTAGCACAAAAAATGGTTGTTATGAATTATTGTAAAGATCCATTATCAAAAAGATTAGTTTCTATAGAATTTGTAAAAAAATGGTACCAGACACTATAGTTGGGATTCTATTTAAATATGTCAAAAAATTATCAATTGTGTGAAGGTGCTTCAGTCCCGAGGATTGTGGTTGGAACCCTATGAACATTAAAGCATATGACTACATCATGGTTTTTTTGGAGTCAAAGATCAATATCTGTAATGATACATAGAAATATCCTGGAAGAACCTATACATATGACCATGGTAGTCTCAAGAATTTAAAATATTTTCAAGTGAGGAACAATATTGTCACGTGTTCCCTTTTTGGATACAATAACTAGAATTATAGGGAAAAGTATTGGCATCCACACATGTTTGAGAGGACTCTTGCGGTTGAGAACCACCTCCAGTCTTTTTGTGATGGTTATAAAACTTACAATTCATTCCCAGAGCACCACTAAATATTTTTCTTGGTGGAATGGAATATCTATAATATCCAATCATTCTTATTATCTCTATATCTACCATCAATGCTCTATCTACCATGTCAGTATAGATAGTAAGATTTGACATATATACACATGATCAGATATATATTCAAAAACATTAAAGTTGTTTTTTTCTTTAATATGATCATTAATCACCAATACTAATAGAAATATAGGTTTTAACATTGGGTTTTCAACAAATTTTTTTTAAAAATCTACATTGAATGTTGTCGGTGAATCTTTTAATAATTATTTTATAAAAACAAATTACAAAACACCTTCAGTTATACATTTAATGGAATTTTTTAAAAACAATTGTCGTTAATTTTATTTTTTTAAAAAAACTTAACGTCATATTTTTTGAAAAACAATGTTAAAATTTCATAAAAAATATTTCAGCAGCCCAAAACACTCATTTTTTTCTCCCAATACAAACTCTCTCAAGAAGCGGCAGAACCCGATGACACCCTACGAACCTCGAGGAAATTTGATATCCTGTTTAATTTTATTATATACCAATTTTTATTTTTTTTCTTTCCATTTTCCATCTTTTATCCTTATTTTTTAATTCAAGATCTATTCTGGTTGATCTGAAACCATGGTTTATGGTTTTTCTTGGTTATTGTTTTCCTTTGTTTTCTCCCTTGTTTTTCATCAATCATACAGCCATTATTCTATTTCCACCAGATTAGATTGTGTATATTTGAATTCATGAGATATTTTTTTATACATTTAGAAATATTATAATGGTTATATTTTTTGTTTAAAATAGAATTTAATTACGTTTATTTAAAAATATTATTTAAAATATTATTTGTTTTTAATAATTTTAATATAGATTTGTCTTTTAAATTATTTAATGTTAAATGTTTTTTTATAATTAAAATTTATCTCCAATTTAATTTGTTTTATTAATTCAATTTTTTGTTCATATTTGTGTGTGGTTAAACCATTGAGTGTAATATAGTTTATATATGACTTAACTTACTCACAAATATCAATATTGGGTATATTCTTCCAAATGCATAATGGATGTGTATGCACAACCTATTAATTTTTGCTTAGTATAATAAATAAAATATCATCCACAAAAAACACATACTTACACAAATAAAAAATTGGTTAATTGATTATTTTATATGTTACATTGAATGTTTAATTCAAAATGTTAATCGAAATCATGATTTCCAGAATCAATTAAAAGAAGAGAAATTTATCTGTATAATGTATTTTTAAATATTTATACATTTTAATATATTTTCCTTCCCTATTGTGATCATAGGTAATTAATGTGATATAAGAGGGTAAATTTACAAAGAACCACTAATAAATATGAAAAAGGAGTTGAAGAATTCATGGAATTCCCAAACTGTAATCTTGAAAACAAAGATATTATTTTATTCCATGAATGACGTATTCGAATATGAGAAAGATAAATTCTGGATAAATCAAGGATCATATCATTTAGTATGTTTTTATCCATAATTATGCTTGTTGGATATGGTATATTGAAAAACAAAAAAATTAATCATCTATTGTTTGTGAAAATATTTAGAATGAGATAAGGGATCATATTAATGAATTAATTTGTGATGTAGGCATTGAAACAATTAAGAAAATAGAAACTATTAATGGATTTTATGGAAATTATATAAAACTATTATTAATAGGTTGCAAACAACTTATAGTTTTTTCATTATTTTTGAGACTAGTTAAAATGAATGTAAGAAATGGGTGGAGGGATAAAAGATTCCCAAAATTGCTTGAAATTTAAAAAACTGTTACCTCCAGATTGAAATTTTCATCTAGATTCACGTGATGAGGAAAAAAATATTGTTCACAATGGTATTTTGGTATAAAAAGATAAACTATTGCCCTAAGTATTTGGTTTTTTATATAAAGTAATATTAATGTTTCTCAAAAAGTCTTAAATGTGTTACATCATGATATAATATGGATGAGAAATTCATATTTGATCTACTATCATGTAATGGAATCAAACGTCTAACTCAAGTAATTTGAAACCTTTTAATTAATTTTTCATTTTAAGTATCTATTTGAAAATTCAAATTATGAGAAATTTTAAATACTAAATTCAGATGAGTTCATCTTAGATAGTAACATACAGAAACCTACTGATTCATCTTAGTGGAAGAGATTTGAAAAATATTCATAATTTTGGAAGTGAAGTTACCAATCTAAATATGGGGCTGTGTATAGGTGAAATAAATCCATATAAGAGAATCATTATCCATCAGAGATCATGTTATGTTCTATTTTAAGTTTACAAAATCATCCCCATAGATATGTATGAATAAAAAAATAGGTTATGATGAGTTTGAAGTGTTACAGACTAAAAAAGCAGTGAAATGATATTGATGGGAATATTTCACCAATGATTGATAATTTTTAAATTTAAAATGACATAGGTGTTACTTTTTTTATTCATACATGAATGTGTATTGGAATTTGAGTTCTAGTATAAATCTCTCTATAAATGATTTTACTACTTATGGAAACTTTTTTGGATGCAATTTTATGAGACACAAAGAATATCTAGTTTATGAGGAAGATACATTATATTATTAATGTCACAATGAAAGAAAGAAAATATACATGTGACATAGAATAATTTTGACAATTTATCATCCTTATCGTAGATCTAAACAAATAATTTAATGGTTTACAAGAATTTAATCTCCTCCCGCAACAACTTTCAACTGTAGAATATCCTAAGAAGGTGATGATTATTGATTTTACATTTGGAAATAATTGAATTTCTAGTTATCAAAAAAAATATTTTGGAGAAACAATATATCTTAATTGAACTACATTAATGGATAATTTTAGACATAAAACATAACATTGATATTGTGTATATTGATAAAAATTTATATAACAATTTTATTGGAAAATTGTTATACATAAAAGGAAATAAAAAAGGTAGATTTATTGAATGATTGGACTTTATAACACTCGGAATAAAATTAGAGTTTAGTCACACTATGAAAGGAAACTGAACATATTTAACTTTTTCTTTTTATATATTATACAAGGGTGATAAGATGAATTTTTTGCAATGTATATTTGGTATTAAATTTCCCAAGGATATTTATCATTTCTAAATAATTTAGTGGCATTGAAGTATTATATTTAAATAGGTATTAAGTTCCATGATTGTCATGTATTGATGCAACAACTACTACCAGTCACATTGCGTGGTATATTATTGATACCTATCAGAAATTCTATCATCGGGTTATGTAATTTTTTCAAATCCATTAGTAACAAATTATTAATCCAAATTTTTTTATATGTGTTGGGAAATGATGTTACCATCTGATATTTTCAGTTAGAAATGTATTTTCCATGTATATTATTTTTAATAATGGTTTATCTTGTGATTCCTTTGGTTCAGGAGAAAAGAATATGTCGGCCTTTTTATTGACATTGGAGGTATCCTTTTGACTGGTTTATGAAAATTTTAAAGGGATATATTAAAATTTCCTATCAACCAAAGTCATCTACAATTCAAAAATATTTATATAAAAATGTGATTGTGTTCTGTAATTATTATTATAATGATGTCAAGAATATTGGAATCGATATATCTTGGGATTTTATTTTTGATAGTGAAGGTAGAGGGACTCATGGATCAATGATATATTTAGTTCCATATGATAATGCGATGTAGGCACATTTTTACATTTTTAACAAAATATATGAGGTCCAACCATATATATTATCACATATTTCTATATTAAATGTAAAATAACTAAAAATAAATTATAAATGGAAAATTATTGGGCATAAAAAGATATTTGTTACCAGTTGTAAAGGAAAATTGAACACATATATATCTACCTCAGAAAAATTGAAATGGTTGGAAGGGAGCCATATCTTAATATGACCACATGGTATAGTTTTTATATAAAAAGATAGTCATTGTAAAAAAAACAATAGGATGATAAGAGTAACTTTAAAATAGTAGCATGACAGGCTCTATTGATGCACTAAATTTTTTGTGTTCCAAATATAAAAACCCAAATTCTATATTAATGACATATTTTGGAATTCATGGGGATATATGGGAAGTTTATTATACTAAAGTTTGAGAACATTTGATTTTGTGTAGTTTGTATTATAGTAATTGTTTCATTAAAAATGATGATTATGTATTTACATTGGTTGATTATAAAATCTTTAGTTGCAAAGTGGAACCATTTATCCTACCCGCATATAAAAAGAATAAATTTTATGTTATTTATCCACCTAATGATTAGGGGTCTAAAATTTTGAATGGGAAAAAACTCATTTGGGTGATTTGTATGGTGATTATATTATGAATTTACATGAGGTTTCTTCATATATTAAATTAATTCTAGATGATGACAATGACTATAATACTGACATATTCTATTATGTACAAAATTATCATGTCTAAGGAATATGGGAAAACACCAAACCACTCTTTCTATTATTCATGTATATATTTATAATTAATTTTTCACTATAATCCTCTAGATTTTTTAAGTTATTTTCTTCAGTATGTTTTCTCATTTATAATTTCTTTTTCTCAATATAATGACTTTTGATAAATTTTATTTGTAATTTTATTTTATTTTTTATTTCATAAAGATAGAAATTATTTTTTAGTAGAGTATACAAATTTTACTTAAAAGTATATTTTTTATTTTCTAAATAGACCACTTTTTTGGGAATTGGGAATCTCACAATCAAATTCAAATCTAACAAAACCAATACAAATGAATAATTAAAAGTTAATACATATGAAAATAAATGGGAACAAGCATCTTCTAGTAACCTTGAGAATGAAAAAAAATCAAAGTGAAAAGCATTGAACCACGAACCAAATTTGAATATTTAAAATTCAAATTGAAACATTCAAACATATCATTATCACACCATATTAGTAATAATAACATATTTAAATGCACCATAAGTAGGAACCTTGATTCTTGAACGAACCAAAACACCCCTCTTTTCACCACCTCCACACTGTTACTGACTATCAGTCAACATCATAAGCTCTAGAATTGAATCCCCATCACCATTTATGAACCTCCCATTAGAAGAATTTCCAAAAAACCAGTAAAAAATATCACACCATCATCATCAATACCAGAGTATAACCAAAATCACCTTAAAAAGTTTCAACAAATATGGAAAACCTACTTTGAAGGAACCTAGAAAAGGGAGAGTACATGTAGAGACCCGAAGATTGACGTACATTTACATTACATTAATTTTTCGGAATACTTAGTACATAACAAAAACACACACACAAGGACCGTAATAGTTTAGTGTCTTTGGAAACTCGGAACGTAATCTTCTATTCATGGTGGAAGATCTTGAACATCTCCCATAATGATCTTCCTTTTTATACCTAAAACCTTTCTTTATATTCTAGGGAAAAGAAAACATAAAAGGGTGAGCTCAAATGCTTAGTAAGTGTAAACAAAATAAATATCAATCACATCGTATACACAAGCACATAACTTTTAGAAATCATAACCTGCAAAAGAGATCATAATTTCATAACATGGGATAAATCATGGCAGTGAAATGTAATCACAATAATCAAAACGTAAAACATTAAACATTGTGGCATACACACATAATCATAGAAAATCATTTCTTGGTAGTCAAGACTCATTGCCAAGACTATCTTAGTGGACAAAGTCCCTTTCTGAATCGAGTAACCCTCGTTCCAGTCATGTTTCACTGAACCGGTATAACCTACCGTTCCAGCCATGTCTATCTCATGGGATATAAAATCTTTACCCAATGCATTGGAGGGAGATATAGGTCCCACCCATCTCATAATGATACCATTCTTATGTGTGCCACAAAATCATAAATCATACATCATTGCATAACCCATGTAATAAAAATGGGAATCTTAAACATCATTCCATCATAATCCATAAACAATTGATATCATTCAATCAGAAGAATATTGAAACCATTTAAATCATAGAGACATTTTACTTGAAACATACATATCAAATAATTTCATCTTATATGGAAAATAATTTTGATAAAAACACTCAAAATGAATTCTTGAGGAAAATATCCTTTCTTCTTTAAAATCATTTTCTTTTCACAAAATTCCATGCAATTTTAAAAGATAAGGGTTTTGTTGAAAATAATAATGCAATCTTGTAGAGGAAGCTTCTTGAAAATGAGGTGTTATGAAACCATAAAAATCCTTTCACGCCGTATAAGTTAAAAATAACATTATTCTCATACTTTTGTCGGAAAAGTCAAAAAGTGCCTTATATGGTAACCAAAGGAAATATTCTATTCATACAATGTGGTAAAAATTCAAAAAAGGGTAAAAATGACTTTAAACATTCATGGAAGAATGGTAAACATCTTATAAAAACATTTTTCGAAAACATGGTCATGGATGATAAACGTAACCCCAGTAAATACTTAAGTATAAGCAATCTCGGATAAAAAAGGAGATTGTGATATTTCCCTTACCTTAGGTCCGACTTTCTTTGTATGTGTCCGAACCTCCTCTTCTTTGGAACGCCTCTTTGAATCCTCCACATTGGGAACTAAGATTGGTCTTTGAAGAAGACCAGGACCTCTAGGATTATTATAGGGAAGTGGAGAGGAGAAAATGGCAGGGGTTGGCCGAGCTTGAGTGCTCAAATTAGTGTGAGGAGGAGGGGGAGGAGGTGTCCTTTTATAAGGGAGGAGAGGGGCTCCTTAGGAATTCTTAAAAATATTAATTTATAATAAATCTAACCCCACTTAAAAACCTCCAAAAATGACTCATATTCAATGTTTAGACGAGATAGGGTTGTAATCTCATCAACCAATCAAATTTAGACATGTTTAGATCTTATTTTAAACCTTATCATTTTGATTTATCCTTATTTAATCTATTTTTGTTTATTTGTGGTAATAAAATTCTAAATATTAAATTATAAAAAATAATTACTTATTTGTTGTGAATTTTCCATAATTGATTACTTTATAACATTATTGACCATATAAATATAAATTTTTAATTTTTAAATATTTTTGTGATTTTTAAACAATTTTATAATATGTTATTTTTGTAAAATAACAATAGTGTCAATTTTGACACTATTCATTTATTTGAATTTAAATAAAATATTTACAGAAGATATGTTCGAACTAAAAGCTTTAATATATTAATAAAAGGTCATATGTATCTATAAAATCAGTGTATCACATTAAATAGTTCATATAATATTTATTTTATTATTTTTTAAAACCATTTATTTGGTTTATCTCTTAATAAAATAATTACGACATCATTTTTGTATAATTATTTAATATACTTATTTGTTGTATAAAAATTTAAAATAAAATCCTATGATGAATATAAATACATTAACATTCACAATAATACTTTTACTCGAATTTATCATCTTAAAATCACAATATTTAAATTGTTATCTTTATTAAATTATGAAGGTGACAACTTTGGCATCATTTAAAATAAAATAATATAAGTTTCATAATAGCTGGTATAAGACTCCAAATGGTCAAATATTCGACCATTGGATGATTATAGTTTCCATTTACATGACCAATATGTTTTGGTCAGGGTTTTGTGCCTTTTATGGTCACTATTAGTTTAATAAAAACTATATTCCTGATTTTTCACTAGATAAATAATTTCTGTATCACTATTGTGTCACAATTAATGATAATTATTTAATCCCAAAAAATTATAAATAAATTCTCATGATGTAGATAATTTTGTTATCTTTCTGGAGACTATTCATGTTAGAAATTTTATGATGTCTATCATTAATTTAAAATTATTATACTTATAAGATTTAAGAGAGTGACATGTTGTAACTTTCTTTGGTTTTAATAATAATTAAATTATTTTCATCGTAAAAAGTCCATAAAATGAATCTAATCCTACCCTTAGTTGATATGGGTTTACTTTTAGCCATCAAATAGAATTTTGGCATGTGTTAGGGTAATTTTATAATATTATATTTACCCATAATTACCCGATTTACCTTTAACTATGGTAAATAAAATTTACCGTAGTTACTATTCATAATTTCCAAAAATAAAAAGTAGCCTATTAACATAATTTGGACCCACTAATTCCAAATATGGAATCCATTTTTTAAAATTCAATACACAGAAGTTGCAGAAATTAAATTAAAATTAATCCCGTTGTCGAATAAAAACGGGTTATTGTTTAAAACATTGAAAAAGATTGAATTGATTTAACCTACGAATTCAAGGTAAAATCAATGCTAATGACATTCATTATATTAAATGGTAAAAGTTTATTCTATTTATACTTTAAAACCATTCAATATTATAATTTAACCACATAAGATATTACGATGAAAAAAGTTGTTTTTAATTAAAATATAGCGTGTTTTTACTATTCATTAAAATATGAAAGTTATCGGAAAAATATCAAAACATTATCTAATGTAAATTTTTACATCCTGATTCAAAAGAAGAATTTTATTTTGTCAAATTGAACATATAAACATGTCAAAAACTAGATTTAAAGTGGGTGCGCCATCAAAAGGCGGCAAAACTGCATTTTTTTAAAAATACTTATTTTACATGAAAAATTTATTTTGTTCTTATAACATGTTCTAGAAAATGTTTAAGATGAATAATAATGTTATAAAATTCAAAATTTAGTTAATACTATTCATAACGGCTAGTTCATGACAATATTGTAATAATATATCATTGTTTATTAAAACCCGGTATTGCGTACAACACACGCTATCGAGGAAGGTCACGATTGCGTGTAATGCAAGCCACGTCAGGGTTGCGTGTTGTGAAAGAATCCTTCATTATTTCGTATAACAGAATCCAACCATATTTCATTTATAAATTTAATATATATATATATATATATACTCAATGTTGCGTAGAATAACTATTATCAAAATTTTGTGTATCACGGTCCAAGAATAGTGTTGCATATACTGCATGCTAATATGGTGTTTCGTATAGCGCAAGGTAATATTGGTGTAGAATACAACACAAGACATTAATGAAATTAAAAGAATATTTTTTCATAAAATCTCGGGGTGTTACATTCTACCCCCGTTAAAATGAATTTCGCCCTCGAAATTCATCGGGGTTATAAATGGTTTACTATTTTAAAGTTTCTTTGATAGAAACCCACATCGTAAAAAGGAATACCAAAACTTATCTTTAAAAACTAAAGTATAAAACGTAATGGTTACCCAAGTTATCTAATCAATGGGTATCCACATAGGATAACATAGGTGAAAATATGGACATGGAAGAGAAATCTAACCGTCATGTTCTGATGGAGAGTGGTAGAGGACATGGCTATAGAAAAGCCAGCAATCACAAAGCCATAAATTTGTGACGATCTAAGGTACCATGTGATACATTAGATATAAGAGCACTAGGACAACATTTTCGGTTTTCAAGATCATTTCCCTAAAGTTGAAAATTTTCTTAGAATAAATACTTACTTTATTTTGGTACAATCTCACTGTTGTTCGTGCCTTGAACAATTTCCACTTCATCTCTTAAATAAATGAAGTTGAATTTGTTATTCGTGAAGTGTTAGCAGATCATGGGATAGAATGACAGGTCATTCCATCTGTCTCAAACAAAAGGTTAGCAAAAATTATATACATAAGTCGATCTATAGTGAGATTAATCATATATGGTTCCTAAAATGGACTTATAATTCATAAATCATACTGCTTAATATAATAAAACTAGTTTCTACTAAACAGGGACTTCCTGTAGGCCAGTGGTAGGCGATAAAGGCCAGTCGCACTTCGGTTGTGGGTTCGATTCCCAGAGCCTTGTCCGAAGCGATGGGTTGTCGCCTGTCCTGCAGGTTGTCCTTTTTCTAAAACTACATTACTATAACATCCCATCAATAATATTGAAAAAAACATCTATCCTTAAACAGTACTCACTTATGTCCAACATAATCCATTTCAATCTTTAGGCTTATCCATAATACTGCAGTCCACTCTCATAACATAGTGAAGACGATTACCTGAGATTTAATACCATCGTTGATCCCCATATATCATAAGATATGTTTTGTTGGTCACATTCCAAACATTCAAAGGCCTTAATCATGTATTCTCTTGAATACCCATCGAACCTTAATGAAAACATGAATTCAGTTAAAAGTTAACACTTTCCACATACCAAAATCCTCAGAATTCTATATACTCAAACCATGATATCACTTAGTCCTTATATCAATCATGAGCTCATGAATACAATCAAACATCTCATTATCTTCTTATCCTTTCATTATGCACTTATCATCTACTTTCCAAAAGTATCTGAATAACCTTTCATGGTTACTGGTACCATTCATCATTCACTTTTAAAACATAAGGAAAGACAACAGTGTAACAATCCTTAGATGTCTCCTTATTCCATGAGATTACTTATACAACATTACACATGATAAACATGTAATCATTCCACTACATTCTTAGACCATTGACCGAGCTTCAGCATTTCTTTCATCTCACATATCATTTGTAGTTTCTTCATCATCATCAACATAAATACTTCCCATACGACCATACTGATTCTCTTCATGAGACTTTCCCTTAGGGCATTGGTTTTCATAATGCCCGTACATTCCACATTTAAAGCATTTAACCATTTTTGATGTCGTAGCAATACCATTATCCTCATCCATGGTGTTAACTGAACCTTTTCCTTTACACTTACTTGCTTTGTGTCCTTCTTTTCCACACCCAAAGCATCTTCCAGTTCCTTTGAAACATTCTCCTTGATGCCTCTTCCCACATTATTTACATAGGGGAAATTGAACTTTCTATCCACTATGATCATCATGAAACTCCATCTTTCTCTTATTAGTCGAGTTTGGAAACTTACCAAATTTTACATTATTGATCATATTATGAGATTGCTGATTCGGCATAATAATGATGTTTGGACTTCAAAATCCCAATTCATTATGAATAATATCATTCCATTGTCCATCATATCCTCCATTATTGTGAATCATCTTGTTTCCAGCCATTTTCTAAAACCCAAAAAGAATAGTGTGAGAGGGAAAAATCATGCTAGGGAAAACAGCATAATAAAGGGGGAGTACCTTAAATATCTAACAACTTAGGTTTAATTCTATGATCGTTAGCGTAATCCTAGTACTATAACCTATACGTATACATAACCTTAGGTACATCCCTAGACATACCTTAGAAATAACTCTAGGGATCTCACTAATGTTTTCGTATCCTAGTTTCCAAAGGTTGACTAAACCTTTCCTCTGATACCAACTGTAGGGACCCGAAGATTGACGTACATTGACATTACATTACTTTTGCGGAATACTTAGTACATAACAAAAACACACACACAAGGACCGTAATAGTTTAGTGTCTTTGGAAACTCGGAACGTAATCTTCTAATCGTGGTGGAAGATCTTCAACATCTCCCATAAAGATCTTCCTTTTTATACCTAAAACCATTATTTATATTCTGGGGAAAAGAAAACAAAATAGGGTGAGCTCAAATGCTCAGTAATGGTAAACAAAATAAATATCAATCACATCGTATACACAAGCACATATCTTTTGGAAATCTTAACCTGCAGAAGAGATCATAATTTCATAACATGGGATAAATCATGGCAGTGAAATGTAATCACAATAATCATAACTTAAAACATTAAACATTGTGGCATACACACATAATCATAGAAAATAATTTCATGGTAGTCAAGACTCATTGACAATACTATATTAGTGGACAAAGTCCCTTTCTGAATCGAGTAACCCTCGTTCCAGTCCTGTTTCACTGAACCGGTATAACCTACCGTTCCAGCCATGTCTATCTCATGAGATATAAAATCTTTACCCAATGCATTGGAGGGAGATATAGGTCCCACCCATCTCATAATGATACCATTCTTATGTGTGCCACAAAATCATAAATCATAAATCATTGCATAACCCATGTAATTAAAATGGGAATCTTAAACATCATGCCATCATAATCCATAAACAATTGATATCATTCAATCAGATGAATATTGAAACCATTTAAATCATAGAGACATTTTACTTGAAACATACATATCAAATAATGTCATCTTAGATGGAAAATAATTTTGATAAAAACACTCGAAATGAATTCTTGAGGAAAATATCCTTTCTTCTTTAAAATCATTTTCTTTTCACAAAATTCCATGCAATTTTAAAAGATAAGGGTTTTGTTGAAAATAATCATGCAATCTTGTAGAGGAAGCTTCTTGAAAATGAGGTGTTATGAAACCGTAAAAAATCCTTTCACGCCGTATAAGTTAAAAATAACATTCTCCTCGTACTTTTGTCGGAAAAGTCAAAAAGTACATTATATGGTAACCAAAGGAAAGATTCCATTCATACAATGTGGTAAAAATTCAATAAAGGGTAAAAATGACTTTAAACATTCATGGAAGAATGGTAAACATTTTATAAAAACATTTTTAGAATACATGGTGATGGATGATAAACGTAACCACAGTAAATACTTAAGTATAAGCAATCTTGGATAAAAAATGAGATTGTGATATTTCCCTTACCTTAGGTCCGACTTTCTTTGTACATGTCTGAACCTCCTCTTCTTTGGAACGCCTCTTTGAATCCTCCACTTAGGGAACTAAGATTGGTCTTTGAAGAAGACCAGGACCTCTAGGATTATTATAGGGAAGTGGAGAGGAGAAAATGGCAGGGGTTGGCCGAACTTGAGTGCTCAAATTAGTGTGAGGAGGAGGGGGAGGAGGTGTCCTTTTATAAGGGAGGAGAGGGGAACCTTAGGAATTCTTAAAAATATTAATTTATAATAAATATAACCCCACTTAAAAACCTCCAAAAATGACTCATATTCGAAGTTTAGATGAGATAGGGTTGTAATCTCATCAAACAATAAAATTTAGACATGTTTGGATCTTATTTTAAACCTTACAATTTTTATTTATCCTTATTTAATCTATTTATGTTTATTTGTGGTAATAAAATTCTAAATTTTAAATTATAACAAATAATTACTTATTTGTTGTGAATTTTCCATAATTGTTTACTTTATAACATTATTGACAATATAAATATAAATTTTTAATTTTTAAATATTTTTGTGATTTTTAAACAATTTTATAATATGTTATTTTTGTAAAATAACAATAGTGTCAATTTTGACACTATTCATTTATTTGAATTTAAATAAAATATATACAAAAGATATGTTCGAACTAAAAGCTTTAATATATTAATATAAGGTCATATGTATCTATAAAATCAGTGTATCACATTAAATAGTTCATATAATATTTATTTTATTATTTTTTAATACCATTTATTTGGTTTATATCTTAATAAAATAATTACTACATCATTTTTTGTATAACTATTTAATATACTTATTTGTTGTATAAAAATTTAAAATAAAATCCTATGATGAATATAAATACATTACCTTTCACAATAATACTTATAATCGAATTTATCATCTAAAAATCACAATATTTAAATTGTTATATTTATTAAATTATGATGGTGACAACTTTGGCATCATTTAAAATAAAATATTATAAGTGTCATAATAGCTGGTATAAGACTCCAAATGCTCAAATATTCGACCATTGGATGATTATAGTTTCCATTTACATGACCAATAAGTTTTGGTCAGGGTTTTGTGCCTTTTATGGTCACTATTAGTTTAATAAAAACTATATTCTTGATTTTTCACTAGATAAATAATTTCTGCATCACTATTGTGTCACAATTAATTATAATTATTTAATCCCAAAAAATTCTAAATAAATTATCATGATGTAGATAATTTTGTTATCTTTCTGGAGACTATTCATGTTAGAAATTTTATGATGTCTATCACTAATTTAAATTTATTATACTTATAAGATTTAAGAGAGTGACATGTTGTCACTTTCTTTGGTTTTAATAATAATTAAATTATTTTCATGGTCAAAAGTCCATAAATTGAATCTAATCCGACCCTTAGTTGATATGGGTTTACTTTTAGCCATCAAATAGAATTTTGGCATGTGTTAGGGTGATTTTATAATATTATATTTATCCATAATTACCCGATTTACCTTTAACTATGGTAAATAAAATTTACCGTAGTTACTATTCATAATTCCCAAAAATAAAAAGTATCCTATTAACATAATTTGGACCCACTGATTCCAAATATGGAATCCATTTTTTTAAAATTCAATACACATAAGTTGCAGAAATTAAATTAAAATTAATCCCGTTGTCGAATAAAAATGCGTTTTTGTTTAAAACATTGCAAAAGATTGAATTGATTTAACCTACGAATTCAAGGTAAAATCAATGATAATGACATTAATTATATTAAATGGTAAAAATATATTCTATTTATACTTTAAAACCATTCAATATTATAATTTAACCACATAAGATATTACGATGAAAAAAGTTGTTTTTAATTAAAATATAGCGTGTTTTTACTATTCATTAAAATATGAAAGTTATCAGAAAAATATCAAAACATTATCTAATGTAAATTTTTACATCCTGATTCAAAAGAAGAATTTTATTTTGTCAAATTGAACATATAAACATGTCAAAAACTAGATTTAAAGTGGGTGCGCCATCAAAAGGCGGCAAAACTGCATTTTTTGAAAAATACTTATTTTACCTGAAAATTTTATTTTGTTCTTATAACATGTTCTAGAAAATGTGTAAGATGAATAATAATGTTATAAAATTCAAAAATTAGTTAATACTATTCATAACGGCTAGTTCATGACAATATTATAATAATATATCATTGTTTATTAAAACCCGGTATTGTGTACAACACACGCTATCGAGGAAGGTCGCGATTGCCTGTAATGCAAGCCAAGTCAGGGTTGCGTGTTGTGAAAGAATCCTTCATTGTTTCGTATAACAGAATCCAACCATATTTCATTTATACATTTAATATATATATATATATATACTCAATGTTGCGTAGAATAACTATTATCAAAATTGTGTGTAACACGGTCCAAGAATAGTGTTGCGTATACTGCAAGCTAATACGGTGTTTCGTATAGCGCAAGGTAATCTTGGTGTAGAATACAACACAAGACATTAATGAAATTAAAAGAATATTTTTCATAAAATCTCGGGGTGTTACAGTACAACTGCATTAGTACCTCCTGGAACACCCAATCTCTTGCATGAACTTATACCAAAGACACTCTGGAATCAATCTCAGAAAATTGATCTAGAAAGGATCAATAAACCAAGAATCCAGAGTATCATGATATTGGAAAATATCTTCACAACAAGCTACAATGAAGCCAACATAATCAATCCAACAGAAAACTACATCATCAGACCAGCACTACATAAAATTAGATGCAACTCCATTAGAAAACTCCATCAAAATACAAGAGTAAATAATTACATAAGTTGTATGAAACCACTAAATATGTAGACCACCAATCATTTGAATAAACTAGAAATGAAATTTATAGATGTCACTATCCAAGACAAGCCCCCTCCACTAACTTGAAACCACCAACACCATCTAAAAACAAACACAACACCGTTACACTAACTCAAAATTTAGCAACGCATGAGGGGATTGGATCCAAAGTAGAGGTGGTAGAATGGGATATGGGGAATTCTTCTAAATATACCATAAAAACAATCCCAAGTCATCAGAATAACTTCGATAAGAATCAAGATGGGGTTTAGTATGAAGGTTCTTGTGATAATAGAAGAGGAGTGAGAGTAAGGAATCCACTAATATAAAACATGAAAAGAAAGTAATAAAACAAGAAAAAATATAATCTAATAGATATGAACATTTTAATTATTTGTTTTTATATTTTCATATATGTGTCTCTTAAATCCATCAACATTCACCCTATTTCCAAAACCTTTATGTGAGTTCATGGGATTTCAAGACCAATTTAATTCAAAATTTTACAAGTTATTTTTTTTGAGGATAAATAAATTACATGTGCTTAAAATTATTTAATTTAATTAAATAATGGTACACCTTCTTATTTTGAGGTTGCATACATCTTTTAAAATGACAGACACTGGAGTAGGGGGACTGAGGAATGTATGTTTTTTCAATTTAATATATATCTATTTTAATTTATTTATTTATTGAAATTTAACTAATATTTATTAATATTATTTTCATCTCTTTCTATTATCTAAAAAAGATGGTACCAAGAAATAATAGGAGTTATATTACATGTTTACTAAAACTTCTATTCTTATATGTAGAGAAAAAATTAATAATCAGCTTTTTGGAGAATGACTTCTTAACAGGACTAAATACCACATTATTTAGGACATACCTGGCAATAAAAAGTCAATGAAGGATTAGTATTTTATTCCATAAAGTGTCAAACAGTCTCATAAAGATATATTATGGGAGTCCCAAACTATAAAATTTTAAATATATTTATTTAGTTTTCCAATGGATTAGATATTATACATATCTTAACATTTTCTTTATTAAATTACCATTGATATTTTACTTTCAAGGGAAAAAATGAATTTAAAAAAATTCATAAAGGAAATAAGATAGATATATTTAAGACCATGTTGACTTCAAATTATATTTTTGAGAGTTTAATGGATAAAGATTTTGGCCCTAAGTTTTTGTTTACCGGTAGAGAGAAATAGAAGAAGTATTATTACAGTTAGTAGTAGGAAGATTTTATGGAATGTTTTTGTTATTTGAAATATTTTTCTGTTTAATTTATTTTTATTAATTTATATATTTTTTATTTTTTTTACATAACAGGCATCCAGGAAAACTCACCAAGATATATAGTCTATTAATTTATACTCTCACATGTTGTCATGACGAGGGTATTCTTTATTTGATGAAAAAATGATTTATAAAAAACTTAGTAAATTATGATCCAATTCATGTTAAAGCTCTAAAGTAGTTCCACAAGACCCTCAATATCCTCCCACTAGTTATGAAAAATTAAAATTGGAGGGAATTTAAAAAAATGAAACTAAATTACTAATCCAACTAAGGATGTTTTTGATAATATTTGAAGTAATAAATTGTTACATTTCAACTATACTACCATTTTGTTAAATGATCTTACTAATATCACATTTTGAAAATATTATATCTATGTAATCGTGACCTAGGATTTTCATACGATTATATTTTATCATTTTAGATGAATATTCAATACATTGAAATATAACACATTCGATGACCATAATAGTTTAGTTTCTTTAGAAACATGGAACACAATCCTCTAATCTGGTGAAAGATCTTCAATGGTTCCCACAAATATATTCCCTTCTAGTATTCTTCATAAACAGACCTGAAATAAACCATTATTCATAATCTGGGGAAAGGAAACAAAAGAAATGGTGATATTAGATACATAAAAAGGGTAAACAAGGGAGATATATAAGCATAACATGAACATAAATGTTTGAGAACATGATAATAACATTTGATAACCAAAACTTGCTTGCAAAATATTACAATATTGAGCCATGGAATAAAGAGAAGTATTTCAACAGACCTGAATCATAACTTAAACAAATAACATGTGCCATGAGATAATAGTATTGTCATAATACATGGAATGTTTCGCATGCATATAATCCTAGAAAATAATTTACATATTAGTCAATGATCACTACTAATAACATCATATAAACAAAATCCTTTTAATGAACTAGATTAACTCCCTATTCCATCCCTAATTTACTGAATCGAGTTTACTTTTCATTACAACCCTGAATTATTAATACTGATTCACATCTTGGTCCAACTCAGTCTTATTGAAATGAGTTCACTCCCCATTTTAGTCATGTCTATATCATAATATATAAATCTTTCCCAATGGATTGTAGGGATATATAGGTTACACCCATCACATAACCAAATCATACACATGAATTCGATAAGATCATAAATATTCATCATAACATAACCCATGAAAATAAATGGTATCAAAATCATTTCATCATTTCATAAAGAGTGAAAAATAGATAGGATTCATAATCATTTCATCATAGCATAACTCATTAAAAATAAGCAGATTTCATATAAAAAATAGACATGGTATTAACCATGGTATAATAAATGGGTTTCATAACTAACTCTTCATCATAAACATAAACTATCTTGATAAAGAATAATAATGGTGTCCTCAGATCATATCTCTTTGAATTCATGGGTAACATCAATTGATGAAATATTATAGGAAATGTGATTTTTAAATATCATTTAAAACATTTCTTCTGGAAAATATGATTTCTACATTGAAAAATGATTTTTAAAACATAAAACATTTTTAAAAACCATTTATTTGAAAATATGCTTCAATACATATAAAGTAATCTCTAAAAATTATTTTAAAACACATTTTAAATATACGACGTTACCTAAATCATTTTCCTTTAAAATGAAATTTTGAATTGTATAAATAATGTTTTAAAATAATTTAAAACACTTTTCACAATAGAAAACATTTTAAAAATCTTTTTCCATGAAAATATAATTTGACACTTATAATTGAAGCATTGAAAATGTTGTTAATCACTTTTTAAAACATAAAACAATTTTAAAATCCTTTTCATTAAAAATAACCATTTAAACTTATAAAAAAATATTTTAAAATAATTTAAAACACTTTTTGAAAGATAAAACAAAATTAAATGAAATTTACTTGAAAATTATCTTAGAAGATCATTTGATAACATCATTTTGGAAGAAACTAGATTTCCAACCAAATAACAGAAATAAACTCCCACTTCCTTAAAAACAAATGATTACTAATTATAAGTATTGTAAGAGTGAATAAAAATTTCCATTACATAAATATATCATTAACAACCTGGGGAGAATGAAATTAATGTAAAATAATGAGAAGTAGATCTTGAGATTTAAACCTTTTAGACTTAGTTATAAAAATCCTGATAAATGATAAGATTGTAACATAAAATGTTTACCACATAAGTAATATTAGAATATAAGACACACAAAATAATAAAATAATATGGATCATCAATTATCGTGAGGGTAAATAAATTCTTGTTATTACATTTCAAATGGTCTATATAAACTCTACTTGAATGAATATAGGTTCATAATATAACATATGTATCAAAGAAGGAAAGTTGAGATAAAAATAATTAACCACATTGGTAATGTTTTAACCATAAACCTCATGAAATACAGATCCACAAATGGATATGAAAATCATAATAATTATTTGTAGAATTATAAAAATCAACTAAAAGAAATAGGCGATTAATATAGAATGTGTCTCATAAAAAATAACAGGGAGTTATAAATTTCATACCATTTAACATACTATATTTTCTAAAAGGTAAGGATCATTTAATTTTTGATTATATTAAATAATGTGGTCCATATAATGTAACAAAATAGAATAATGGAGTTTTGAGGATGTATGGGGCCCTGTTTGGATCTCAGAGCCTGGAGAATTTGGAAAACAAACTAGGTCACATGGTTAGAGGAAACTGGGCTACCCAAACAACAAGATTACTTCTAATCAAGCAGGGCTTTTGCAAGGGATGAAGGGGATGCAGAGGTATTCAACAAATGTGTGAATCAAGGAACATTCTTGTATAATTTTTTTAATGCCTTTATATTTGTTTTTATCATGGGTATCACATGATTAGAAAAACTGTGTGCCTAGCTTGTACGGGGTCTTCCAAAGGCAGTTCTATGCGACATGATTTACAGAGAGTTTGGTCAATCATGGGTCCAAACCTTGTGCCTAGCCCATATGGGTTCCTCTTAAGGTAGTTATATGGGACATTATTGTTGTAGATTCTGGCCATCCATGTAACCAAAGTAATTGCCCCTATCAAAAAGGGTGAAAGTACAATTCTACCCATAATGAACATAAAATCTAAAACCCTTATTTATTTTTCTCATTTACAGTGGATGAAAGCATCATAATCTCACTTGTGAGATATCCCCCCTAATCCATGGATTTACATTTCTCATCTATTCGAACACCAAATAAATAATCGTCGTAAGCCTATGATCTTCATTGATAAGATCTCAAAACCTCTTTCCTTATTTAAAAGTTGTTCATCCTATCTTAGGATCTATTTTGGTGTGATCTCATTCTCCCTTTTTTAATGCCTTATATCTTTATTTATTTATATTCTGATCTACTAAAAATATGAATCCAATATTGGATGAGGAGTCTTATACCACCCTATGGTAGGAGTCATAGTATTATTTCCTAATTGTTATTATGTTTTCATATCTCTTTTATCATACCGAATGCTGACCATTTCAACATGTTTCCCTAAAATGATTTATTTCATTCTAAATTGAAATATACATTTTTATACTCTCATCAAACCTTTATAAATTATTAAATCATGTTGGCCTCACATGATACAGTCCTTTTGGGTATTTTGGGCAAATTTTCCACATTTATATAAATTTTTAATTGATTGAATATTTTCTATGTGTTCAGGTTATCTTTTAAAAGGATTTTTTAGTATCTGGGTAATTACCTAATTAATTATAGAATCCTATATGAGCTTGGTTGGACCTTGGGATTTAATTTCATTGTTTAATTAAATTAATAAGTTAATTCTAATTATATATTCTGAATTTCCTTGATTGATTATATAAATGGATTATTATTAAATGAAAATGTGTGTCAGGTCCATGCCTTTCCTTATAATTGAAAATATGGATTGTATGAAATGTAATTCCATTGATTATTGGGATTTTATGATTACAATGATAATGAGGTGAACCAACATGTTATTATTATTATGAATATTCCATTTACATTTTCTATAGAATAATGGTTAAGGGAATTTTTTTTCATGACATTTTACTCTCCCATACATCAGGAGTTGACTAAGATATCTCTCACCATTGTAGATATATATGGACGATGGGAATGAAATTAAACATTCCACTAGTTAGGGAGTCGGGCATGACATCACACCCCACCTATCTCGAGTGATGATAATGATTTCTCTCATTCATTACGAAATTTAGGTCTTCTGCCCATGTTAGAGCCTAATTCATAGAAAAATAGTTATGGACGCTTGAGCTATGCCACAAGTCAAACTAGCACCTAGTATCCATGTATGATCCCACTTATTTCCTCACATAATTAGTGAATATAGGCATATATGATATATAACTATATATATTATTATTACACACATAGAGACACAAACACACACACACATATATATATTTATATACTGTTTCCGATCAGACAACTTTCAGCTACGCTAAAGCATGTAGAGCCCACTAATAGTCATATAAGAACATGAGTTGGTATTAATTAATTAATTCAGAAGCTATTATTATTTTTATTACTATTATTATTATTTACTTTACACTACTATTTGTATGTATGATGCTTGAAATACTTATAGACATCATTGGTGGTGGCCTACTACGATTTTATCGTACACCCAATTCATGCCTCCTTTGTTAACCTAGTAAATTACTTTTCTATAGGAATAGATAAGTTCATGGGAACTATTGTAGATATCTGATATGATTTACATATAGCATGGTTCATTGGGGTACAAGATCGATAATATTCTGGAGATTCTAATGGAATAGTCTTTTTTCATTTAGTATAACTATTGTGTATGCCTGTCCTTTGTTTCCCATTTTTGTATTTGAGTATGCCATGAAATCATGTATATAACTCTACATGTTGTATTTTGATATTATTATAGTTTCTTGGTTTCTCACAATTCTGCAGTTGTTTATTGTATTTTCATTCAATTCGTTCATTTTTTATATATGCTTCCACTACGATGGGTTACTGGCCATGTTCTTATAGTGTGAACATCCGCTATTTTTGGCTATTTAATTATTCTTATTAGTTATAACACTATGATATGAGGGTATATTATCCTCACCACACTACTATAGACACTTACTATTATTCGGAATCCTCTAGCATATGGGAAGGCACACTTCAGGTGATGTGACCTTCCATCTCAAGGAACTGGTAGAGCAGATCCTAGGTCCGGACATTACATAGTGGTATCGAAGGAGTTTCTTTTTCTTTATATTATTTTTTTTGGTATTAGATATGAGATTAATAAATAATTGAATTTTGTAATGAGCAGGTGTCTAGGAGTAACTAACCCATATACAACCGAAAACTGAATTACCCGAGATGTGTTATTATAGTTTTTGATTACGCTTGTTATGGTTGATATGACTTCACCATTGGGTGATGCAGTTGTATTATGTTGTTATTATTTTATGTGATATTACAATGATGATTTATTTTACCATGGTATGATTAAATGAGGGTGTTTCATATCATGCATAATTATTTCCACAGTAGTACTGATGTGCCATGAATGTTTCCATGGATTATTTAATCTCTACGTGAAATTCATATTTCATATAGTTTGTTTCTAGACAGTTTATATAGCTTCAATAATTGATGAGGGAGGGAGCCTCTCTCGCGAACCCTTGACGATCTGCCTCGGAAGGTGATGATGGTGGCCTCTGCGTCATCCCCTACCCCCTCGATGGGGGAGGGGGGAACACCGGTTTACAAGAGGGCAAGGTTCTCTCAACCCTTCACCAACCCGGATTTTCTTCCTCCCTTCCCGAAATCATCTATTTACCCTAAGGTCCCAGATCTGGTTGCGGGGTGCCGAATCTCCATCTATCTTCCGCCGAGTTCTCGGATTCCTCTAGCTTGTTGAATCTTACTCTAGTGGCTCGGTTTAATAACATGAGGCCTTCTGTGGATGTCTTCGACCGATTGGTTTTCAGTTCATGGGATCTTCAAGAGCACATGGTGGTTGGCCTACTTGATAGTAAGAAGATAATGATCCGTTTCGAGTCAGAAGCTGATCTCATTCAGGCGTGGTCGAGAGCACCGCGCTACTTCCAGGGAACATGCTTTTTCCTGCTCCACTGGTCATTTGATCTTCATATGAACTATGACTCTCCATCCATCGCGGTCTGGGTATGCTTTCCCAAACATCCATTTCCATTTCAAAATCCTTCGATTATTAGAATGTTGGGCAACATGGTTGGTCGTTTTCTTTGCACTGATAGTCGCACCGAGGTGGTTTTCCATCCAGTAAACCGTCGGGTGTGTGTTGAAATCGATGTGTCTCACATCCCGTATGACTTTGTTTGGGTTACGATTGGTGAAGAGTATCATTGTGAGCAACGAGTCATTTATGAAGATTGGATCGAGTTTTGTGCTTCTTGTAGGATGTTGGGTCACACAACGGAGGTATGTCAAAGGGGACATGCAATACGATGGAGGAAGAACAACTGTAAAAGGAATTATGCTCTACCCATGGAAGATGACTCCCATTTGGAAGCTGGTTTAGAGAGGGGTCCTGAGTTGAGATCCACAGGTCCTGTGGGAAGAGATGGGTGTGATGGTGGGTTTAGTACAACCCAGAATGGTATGAAAGCTAGATCTGGTAAGGTGTCTTTTGAGTGCAATAACCAAGACTCTGGAATTTTGGGGGAAAACAGGATTAACCCAAAAGACAGTGGAGATTTTAACAGGTTAAGGCAGGAGACGAGGGCTTCTACTAGTTATCTGGTTAGGGAATGTGCAGGGAAGGATGGTAATGGGGGGACCTTGGTTCCCGCGGATGTGGTAGGCTCGATTGGTGTCAAGGAACCCAGAGGTTTGGATCTTTGGCACAACCTTTTTGTCATTGAGTAATAGGTTTGATAGTTTGTCTAACTTGATAACCGTGGGTATGGAGGAGGCTGGTCTGACTAGACATACGGATGAAGAGGAGGCTCCAGGGAGACGACTGATTGAAGGAATGGTTGATGAAATTGGTGGTGTCATGGGACCTTCAGCGAGTCAGCCGGTTGATGTTGGCAGACTGATTGTAGGTGCTCCAGGGAGCCAGTCAATGGAGTTTACATAGGCTGGAGATAGGGGGTTAGATGATGGTGGCTTGGAAATGGAAGATAACCACTTAGTGGTCAGAAATTTCACCATGGTTGAAACAGTTAGGAATCCGGATCTTCAGACTGGTGGTGGTGTGTTAGAGGCTTCTGTGGTGACTTTCGAAAAGGAACCTGCAAAGAGTTACTCCCTAACTTTGATGGAAAATAAATCTCCAGATCAGCGGTGGGAGGAAAATGATGGGATCCCTGTAACGGATTTTTGGGGTCCAGTCCGGTAAAGGAAAGGGGATATCTGGGAAAGGTAAAGAAAACATGAGCTGCCACATTGGTCGACCTTTTAGCGATGTTGTTCAAGGTGGGTAGCAACCTCGGGTTTCAGTAGAAGGTCATGCTTCGTCTAATCCTAGAAGATGGCCAAGGAGGGATAATTCTTGTCTTCCTCGACCACTGCAGACTAGGTCCTCCTCCAAGAGGAATAGTGAGGTGACGGTGGCCTTCAGGAATGGTAGCTTGACCAAGGGGACTTCTTCAGATCAAGCAGCTCTGGAAATTCTCAGCAGTTGGGTTAAAAGTGCAAACTACTGGAGATCGACAGAATGGGAATCTGCTACAGCTACAGGTGAAAATGAATCCAGCTTGGGATGTGGAGATGATATTTCCTTCTATAATGGGTAAGTATTTTTTTTGTTGTTTTCCTTGAGTTTGTGTTTTTTTGACTTGTGGTTGTTCGTGGGAACCGGATCCCATAAACCGGATTCTAATAATCAAAAAAAAATTCAGTCAATCAAGACAGCTTATATAGAAATGTGCTTATATTCCTTGAAAGTAATGGATAATTGAATAAATAAATGTGCCAACATAAATCTTAAATGAGTTCTCCCAAATAGGTTAATGATGAAACCTTAATTAACTAGTTATTTATTGTTGTGGGGTGTTGACCTACTTGTTATAAAATATGATATATATATATATATATATACAATATTATGATCATTGATGGATAAATATATTTAAAATATGAAATGGTTAATGCTAAATGGGATTAAAATTTTAATGTAATTGTTGTTTTCTAATATACCTTTAAACTGAAAATCCATAAAATGGAACCCCTACAATGATATATGAGTCATAGACCAAAATATGACCTTACTAGTGGGTATATGAGAGTGCCTCTTTCATTATTATGGCATGTTATATTATTTTTGTACCCCCAAGACATGGGTTTTATTACAGGAAAAGAAGTGAAATCTATTTTATAGGAAGGATATATATCGATACAAGCTATCTATTTGAAATTAATTCAAGGTATAAAATATATTCTAAGGAATGTGTTTGGAATTATAGAAATGTTCCTCCATGAAAATCTCGTATCATATGCCCAGAAGGCCATGGCGATCAGGTATTTGAGGTTGCAAGACCTTCACAACCAATGATCCCTTGTAAAGTGCCCCCTAGGGAAACATTTTGGTTCTCAATACATCAATCAACTCTGAGTTTCTAGAAGAATTTTTCTATATGTTATAGTCTATGTAAGGTGTCACTTGACTTACCGTAACTACGGAAGAGTTGACATGAGAGTTTCAGTTGCCTAATATTTTCACCATCTCAGGGGACGGTAGTTCTGATACTGGAGAGTCATGGGGAGATGAAAATCATTCTAAATTTTATCATATAAAGATGCCTCTGGAGTTGAGGGTCAAAATTCCAGCTTATATTCTACATCGTTCTTCCAGGTTATGGTGGTATATTATTTCTAGGAAGATTTAAATTTATATTTGATCTGGTAAAACTTATAGAAAATATTTTATGACTAATTTCTATAGACTCTGAGGGATGATCAGGCTAGAGAGATTATGAACCTCCAACAGGGATCCATGTCTATCATGTAATTTTCTGATCAATTTAATGATATTTAGCAATTCACTCCTAATTTATCATGAAATGATCTTATGAACAACAGGATATTCAAGGATGGGAATGTATATTCCATTTGATCATAGGACAACATATTTCAAATGATGTTTATTTCTGAGATCTTTATCTTGGATTTAATTACTGAGAGGAATCATTGGTAAGATGATGGTGCATTCTGTGGTGGTTAGGAACCAAGATCTATTCATGTTACTTATAGTAGATGAAAGAGACATTTCCTGTTTTCTCACATGGGTAGCATCAGTCATCCAGTTTGTATTGACTACATCTTGATATGTCACCAGTCCAAGATGTTGTGAAATGTCAAACTGTAGGTTTTATGGGATTTAATGGAATTTAGAGGATATGATGGGATGGGGAATATAGAGCAATTATGCATGACTTTTTTTCAATGCATAGTAAGCGAGGATCTACATCTACCCCACATTCTAGAGTGGGACTAGCTATATCACGATAGGAAGGTAGCTATAATTCCACCAGCATCTTAATCCAAGGTCATAGTTGAGGAAGAGTATATCAAACTCAAGATTTGTAACACTGGTAGAATAGGTTTCCCAGGGCTAACAGGCTATCACATAGGACTATGGTACATTCTTGATACATGTAGTATAGCTTATTCCATAGTAGAATAGTATTGATGTTTCTTTGATTTGAGGTAATAATCTAGTTGCCTATTCATTTATTTATATTATATTTGATACAATTGTGTCACACTATTTTATATATGAGGAGATTATGGAGAGTCTTGGACTTTATATCGAACACTTCTATGGAATGATGATGCTTTATACCTCGTTATGTATCCAATCTGGGAGTATTATTTATTGTAATGTTTGTTCCTTCGACAGAGTTAGATACATTATAAGGAATCTTTTCAACCGTGGCATAATAGGGTTTTATGTGATGATCAGGATAGATTGGTTAGTTCCCTATCAAGACCATATTGATAGCTATCGTCAGAGGGTAACATTTACATACACATGGGGTGGTATACATGTTTAAAATGTAGAATGGGATATCCAAGCTATGTGATTAGGACCTAAGCATCGGGATTTGGCTGGTGTGATAACCCATATTTCTAGTCTCTTATTGGTTGATCAAGGGTTACGAACTGTTGTTTTCCCTATAGTCAATCATTTTAGGGATTTCTTCCCTAAAATATTTTATAGGGTAAATATAGTGCGATAGGAAGAATTAAATATTAATTTAGTGATAAAAGAAACATCACTGTACATTTCTCATTATAAGAGGACACTTATAATGCTTTTTTATTTCAAGAAATAGTTTAAGGAACGGAATTTTAATGGTTTTATACATGCCAATAGTACTCTTTGGGTATCACTAGTCCTCTTTCCCAAGAATTATGAGAGTACCCTCTGGCATTTTATATATTACTGTTAGTTGAACCAGCTTACGATTAATAATTGGTATCCACTCCCTTGAATATATGACCTCGTTGATCAATATCATGGAGTGAGGGTGTTTTCAAATATTAATTTGAGATCGAACTATCATCATGCACATGTCAGATCTTTAGAAATACCTCAAATATTTTTTTTAGAATGAATTGACTTTACAATAGCTTATTATGTCCTTCCATCACCCAAATGTACTAGATATTTTTAAAGCTTTCATGAATTGCGATTTCAAATAGTATTTAGATTCATTCACAGTAGTATTTTTTTATGAAATCTTAGGGTATTATCATTCTCGACATAACCATGACATACGTATTGGGATCATGCAGAATATTATGGGAGAGAATTCAATTTAATCTATGCTCAAAAAATTCTACTTATGGATATCTAATGTACACTTCCTAGTTCTTAACATCTAAGAGTCAGGAGTTTCAATAGACCTAGATAAAGTTATAATTATAATATTTTGTGAGAATCCAATGAATACATATGATATCCATGGATTCTTGGAGGATATCCTAGAATAATTGATGCTTCATACATGATTTCACATGCCTTATTGTGCCACTTATGGGACTGACAAAGAAGGGTGTAAATTTCATATGGTCATAAACAGGTGAACCAGCATTTTATGAGTTGAATGGAAGATCGACTTCAACAGTGATATTGATTATAGTAGAGTATGATAGGATCTATACTATTAATTGTGATACATCAGGTATCAGGTTTAGATATGTTCTAATGTAGGAAAATAAATTCACAGTGTACCTTTCTCATTAGTTGATGCCTCGTGAGTGGAATTACTCAATGGATGAACTCGATCTAATTATGGTTGTTCATTACCTATAATTTTAGAGATACTATTTATATGGAGATAATTTATGGTATTAACTCTTCAAAAAATCCCCTTGTAAATAATTAAACATTATGATCTGAACATAATGTTGCACAGATAGTTTCGATACCCACAATCATTTGATTCGGAGTTGCCTACACACCTCAGAAAGGTAATGTTGTAGCCTATGATCTGATCTTATAGAATCATATATAGGTAGTTTAGGAATCCATTGGTGAGTGTAAAATCATGAAATTGTTTTTAGAGACACATTTTGATGTTCACGGTGATCATGGGGTGACTATCCAATCAGCATTTTTAGTGATATCTACACATCCAGAATGGGTGACAATGAAGAAAGTTTTAGATCTCGAAGGCCTAGTCATATGAGAAATTTTCTTGGATGAAATTTCATCTTCTATTTGGACCATGAGTGATGATGAGACTTTATAAATTTAAGGGAGTGTATGGGTCCTAATAGACAAAAAAAATGTAGAGATGTGGGAATTTCATGCCTAATTTTGGGAATTTTATCCAGATGTAACCAAGTTGTATTGAGACATACGTCACCTGTTTTGGTGTCCTTCTTTTAAATGGGAGATAATTTGTTTTATCACTCATTGTTCCACGTATCATGAGGTGAAGGACTAAATTTAGTGACTGGCAGGTCATTTACAACCATTTTCCATTCTTGACTGCATATGGGATGATATTTCTATAGACTTAATGACTGGTTTGAGTTGATCGCCTAAGGGTAATGATATATTTTTCATTATTTTTGATCATTTAATGAATTTTTCTACTTTTTACCTATTTGAGAGACTTTCATAGTAATGAAGCTGGGGATTATAGGCATCAATGAAGTCATATGTCTTCATAAATATCCATGATCTACTATTTCTGATAGAGGTTCTTTATTTATGTCATGGTTGGGGAAGATTTTCCATAAGTCCGTTGGTACATAGGTTCTTTTGAGAATTGCCTATCACCCTCTAACCTATGGACATTCATAGTGCACAATTCAAGTTTTAGAGGATACGCACTATGCATGTGTACTTAATATCGGGGGTTCTTGTGAGAAAAACGTACCCCCAGTTGAGTTATCTTATAAAAATATATTAATGAATACCATTGAGTCAACTTCATAAGAAGTCTTATATGGTTTACCTTTTAGATCACCTCTATGACAACATGAAGAAGGTGTGGAAACATTTCTTAGACCACATATAATTTAGAAGAATATATATTTGGTCCAGATAATTAGGAATTGCATGTTTCTAGCTTAGTCCAAACTATATTCATATTCTAGTAGATGTCGGTGACCACTTCAGTTTATATTTGGGGACTAATTCTTGTTGTGAGTTTCTTCGTGGTTGGTCCATCAATGTGTTAAAAGGAAAGTAAAGATCTCACCATGGTTCGTTTGACCCAATGAGGTTTTGAAATGAATCATACCTGGAGATTACCAGATAGAACTTCCTCAGAGATACTAGTCCATCAAAGATGTCTCTCATGTATCTCCTCATAATTGATATTATCAAGACCCGTCACATGAAATTCAACTAAATTAGTTTGAGTGATATATAGATGCTTCATTTTAGGAGTATCCAATGTGTATCATGGATCAACATGTGAAGACACTCTAAGGCAGGTCAATCATGATAGTATAGGTGTTATAGTAGCACGACCTGATAAAAAATGAGACTTGGGAGGAGGATACTGATAAATAAGCTCAGTGGCAGGAGCATTTCCTAGAAAGTACATCTTTCCCCTCTGAAGTACAACTCAAGGATGAGTATCATTAAGGAGAGTGGGGGGTAATGAACCATCTTTTCTCATAGGTATCGATCATTTGTTTTTTTAAGTTATTATTTTTTCTCTTATAATGTAGGATAATGGTGCCATGGAAGTCTGAGGGTGTCCAATGGCGGGTTCGAACCAAGTATCCCTAGGAATTTTAAAAATAGACTAGTCCATGAGGTTATCTGAAACCATACAACACATAATGCACAAATACATCTATCTGAGTGAGATGTTTTACATAGAATCTCAAGACACATGGGTTTTTTACTACTCTGTGACCTGAGGGGAATGCTCGTGTGAAATTTCAAACAATCTTAACAATGGATGTTTTCATATCTTGTTCACTCTTGGTAAAACCGTGTGCCTATCCAAGGTAGGGTCCTCCTTTTGTTGTTTTATGGTGCACAGTTGGGACATGATTTAGCCAAAAGTATAACAAAGACATATGGCCCTTCCAGGATGGGTGAAATTTCAGTTCTTCCCTTAATGATCATCATATTGAAAACCATTATTTATTTCCCTCATCTCTAGAGGATGAGTCTTCCTCCTCTCCCCAATAAGCTATCCCTCTCCATAATATAGGGATTTCCATTTCTCCTCTATCTAGACTAAAAATCACATGTCGTTGGAAGCATTAAATATGCATCAATAAGCTCTAAAATCCTTTTCATTCATTTCGTGATTTTTCTTTGTATCTCTTTCTCTATTTAGGTGTGAGCTCATTCTCCATATTTTTAGTGCATTGAAGGACATAACATTTTTATTCTGATCTAATTTTTTATGTATCTGATATTATATGAGGAGTCTTTTATGGCCCTAAGGTAGGTGTAATACTTGTTTTCAATATAGTTATGATGTTTTCATAGCACCTCTATTCTTCTTCATGGCAGCTATTATTTTTTTCGCTTAAAATGAGTTCTTTGAATCTAAATTTATATATGTATGTTTTTATATTCCCATTGTCTAATTCAACGTGATTATATGATACGTGCCTCACTCGTTTCCTTCCCTTTGGGTGTTATACATTAATTTCCCCCTTTTATGTAAATGTATAATGGACCAAACACAATCTATGTTTTTTAATCAACATTTTAATTGATTTCAATCTTTTTGAGTAATTTTCTAATTGATTATAGCACCCTACTTGTAATTGGATAAACCTTATAATTGAATTTTAATGTTTACATAAATTATTGAGTTAATTGTAATAAATAATTATGAATTTATAAAACTGATTAATTAAATTTCTTGTTATTATTAAATTCAAATGGGAGAAAAAGTCATGACTTTTGATATAATTATAAATATTAATTTCATAAAATGTAATGTCCTAGTTATTTAGGGATTTATTATTAAAATTCTATAGGGGATACCACTAATTTTTTTTTATTATTATCTGTATTATTACATTAATTTTGGTCATAGAACAATAGTTAAGGGACTTGATGAGCGTGATGTTTCACTCTCCCATACATCAAGTTTTGAGTATGAATTCCATCGCCGTTGTAATTATATTTGTGTGATGGGAAGGATGTTCCACATTACACTAGTTAGGCTGTTTGGAATGAAGACTCATGACACATATCTTGAGTTAGGATCAAGATTTCTCCCATTTATAATGAGTTTCATCTCTTGTACCGATGTTGGAGCTTATAACTCATTAGACTAGTTATGGATGCATGAGTTGCACCCTAGTGCCATCTAAAACCTAGTATCAATGTATATGAATACTTATATCCTTTTTTACATAGTGTATATAGGTTATATGATATATAACTATATATATTATGGTTACATATATATATATATAGTTACAAGCTATAAATATTCATGCCTATGCCGAAGCAGTTAGAGACTGCCAGGTTTCTGATAGGAACCTAAGTCGGATGGTATTCATTTATTCTGAATTTTTTATTATTCTTATTACCTTAACAATAATTTTTTAAACTTCTTGGAGTTATTATAGTGACCATTGGTGGTGGCCTACATGGATTTTATCTCACACCATACTCGGGCAGCCTTTGGTACCTGAGTAGACTACTTTTCTATAGGAATGGATAGTGGAAATAACCTTATTATATAGATTTTATATTATTTAAAAATATAATGGATCATGGGAGAAGAGGATATAGAATATTTCCAGGATAATAGTGGATCAATATTTTTTCCTTTTTTCATTTTAGTATAGAATGTTGTGTCTTTTTCCCCCTGTTTCCCCCTTTTGTATATCAGTATTTCATGACATCATGTATTTTAATATGCCTATTAGATATTGATATTATTATAGTTTTTGGTTATTTACACTCCACCATTTATTTTATTTTATTTTATTTTCATTTTCAATCTTTTAATATTTGCTTCCGCTACGACGGGTTACTAGTCCTCTTATTATAGTTTTTTCCTACATTATCTGATTTCTGTTTATTTATTATCATATATTGTGCTGGTCTGATATGAGGGTATATTCTCAAAAACTAACACCTTATGCCCAATATTCTTTGATATATCCTCTTATATATGGTGAGTCACACTTGATTCCATGTGACCCACCATCTCTGAACACCATTTGAGTGGATCTCGGGTCTGGATTTTACATTCCTTATGTCTTGACTCCCTTCATAATCATGAAAACATCCTTTAAAATAAAAATAATAATATTATAAATATATTATATAATAATACAAAAAAATATCATTACATATATAGTTTTTTAATATAATTACCTATTTATTAACAATCCCATGGTAATTATTCATTTAGTGTAATAACCACTTTATATTTTGTAAATGTTTTGATTTTTTATTTTTTTTCTTTTAAATAGATCAATATTTAATAATATATAGAATTATTAAAATGATATAGAAATAATATATATTCAGCATATATTTATTTAGAGTAATCCATAATATTTATTAATTTGCAATGAAATACACTGTCCATCGAGATGGTTGGCTGTACCTACCCCTGAACAACACTTAAGTTTCTTTATCATATTGAAAGAAAAAAATTAATAAATATGTGTGTATATATATTAATATTATAGTGTAATTTTTATAACATATATATCATATATGTTTATTAAACGCTTCCTTAATAGATTTCTTGTAATGCATGAATGAATCCCATCGGTTTGCCAAGAGGCAGTCCACCGTACACACGAATGATGTTATCGTATTCCCACAAAATGGAAAGCATGAAGGAATGAATGATATAATAATTATAGAATAATAATAACGTTATAAATATAATATGTATCATAAATAAGTTATAAATCCCGGTTTATTCCCAAACGTAAAATTTATAATGGAAAAATGAATGACATTAGTTCGCGAGGCAGTAGTCCACCTTACACAAAAACAATGATTTCATATATCATTTAATGGAAGTGTGTCTCATTCTAGGTAATACTATTAGCATAAAAAATATATATGTATATGGAATATAATATTTTTATTATATAATAATGGTATAATAATAATTAAAGGAGGTGGAGGAAGAAATAAAATAAATAATCATGTAAAATAACATTACCTCTTCTTCAGGTATACCCCTTAGGATTGAACTAAAGAGTTCAAATGATGTATTTATGTCCAAATTAGGGCTTATAAAATCTAGGGAGTGCATTGTGGAAGTTATTTTTTCATATTTTGTATGATCCATTGGCTATATGGGTGTGAAGAAGTTAGGGGAGTGAGTGCCCTATTATAGTTAAAGTGGGGTGGCATTCATGTAAATACCAATACGTATTCACTATTGGTATGTCTATATAACATCAAGTGTAACAACCCAGGTAAATAAAGAATAAATAATTTTCATATTTATTAATATTTACGAATTAAATATTAATTTTTCTTTAAAGGGGTTTCTATGTTCGATAGCGTACCTGATACGCAACAAAGAGTTTCATTGAAATCGTACGTTGCATACTAGTAATAAAATAATATTATTTTAAATGGTAGTTAACACATAGCTGTTGTATTGGCGGGAAATGATATAAATAACTAAAATATGATTATATATGTTTTTTAAATGTTTTTACTTTTTTCTAATAAAATATAAAGGCTTAAAATACGGGAAGAATTTGATTTTAGGCATATATGCCCTAATTTTCACTAAAGGTTCACTTATCACCTTTTGATGGAGAACTGTCATTAAATATAGTTTCGTTCACTCTTATACATTCTATTGGACCAAATATAACTCTTTTTTTAGAATCGGGACATCAAAATTTACTTTGTGTAAATTTTTGGTATTTTTTCCGATAAAGTTCATTTTTTAATGAATAGTGTAAAATGTTGTATTTTAATTCAAAACATCTTTTTAATCTAATTTATTTATATGATTAAATTATCTTTTGAATTGGTTTTAAAGTGAAATTTGAATATATTTTTACCATTAAATCCAATAGTGGTCGTTGGAATTAATTTCACTTTGAAATCGGACTTAAACTAGTGTCAATCTTTTAATACTTATTGCTTCATAAAAACACGCTATTTTCTCTGACAGCGGGAAATAATTATTAAATTAATTAATTCAACTTATATTTTTTTAATTTTTTAAAATGTACATCATTTTTGAATTCAGGATATCAAATATAGCTTAGGGTAATGTTTTTCTATTTTTCTGAAAAACGTCAATTTTTGATAAATAGTGAAACTAGTAAGTGTTACTTAAAATACTAATTTTTCGTTTAAATGAAATTTTACCACCTCTGTGTTTTGAATTTCAAAAATCCAATATAAATGGTTGTCATTAAGAAGTAAAATTTGGTTCAATGGGATTAAAATAATTTTTTGGTGAATAGTAACTTATTAAGTGTTTAATCTCGATTAGAGGTAATTAGTGTAATTTAAGGTAAAAATAATGATGTAATAATATAAAATAAACTTGACACATGTCCTAACCACATTGGATGTGTCATGTAAGAACAAAAAAATCCATGGGTCAACTTGGGGACCCCATGGAGCCACTTTCGTTGGAAAATGACATAAATAACGTTTTATTAAATGTTAAAGTAAAAATGACACAAAATGAGATGTTTTTCTAAAATGCTTTTCACATGAGGTTATACTAGTCAGAGTTTTCACTATAAATATTCATTAGAAATATAAAACTATTTCCTACAATATCATATTTTTTCTATAATTTTTAGACATTAAATAAATTAAATTATTTATGACTTCATGATGATGCAGTGATTACCTCATTAATAATGGATTTTAATAAAATGAAATGATAATGTAAAATATATGACCTAAACATGTCAAAATCCTATTGGATGGGTTTATTTTGAACCCTTATCACCTTATCCTCGAAACAAATAAATTTGGGAACATTAAAATCCGAAACGCATTCTAAAATAATGTATCAATTCCTTACATTCAAAGAGTGCCCCTCCTCTCCTCTTATAAAAGGCCCCCACCTCTACCACCTTACCCACACTTCCAAAGCCTTTGGCTCGGCCAACCCCTGCCCATTTTGTATCTCCACAATCCTCTCTTACTCCTTGAAGCCTCACTTTGGTCAGAAGTCTTCCCAAGGAATCCCTTGAGCTCAAACCAAACAGAGTTACCCGATTTTAATTTTGCTTCTCCAACCCCCTAAACTCTTTTTGTTCATTTATTTTGTAACAAATCCAGTATAGAAAATTTACTAGGATGTTGTTATAAGAAGTATTCGAGCTACACATACACACACCTACATCTAATGGTTAAAGAACATATTGTTTCTGTGGATGGCGAATTTCTACCTCCCGAATCAATGATTGTTCAACATTCTTTTAACACCTTAAAAGGTGGCCATTAAGATGAAACTATATTTCTAAATAATATAAAATATTTTTATGATTTTCTTAAGATTCAGTATTTTTTATTTTGTGCATACCTTTATATTTTCCATTATGGGTAAACGTGATATCTTCATTTAAGGAAGTGCGGACTACCGCCCCCTCAAAGTGATGTGATTCGTTAATGCCATATGTTGGACGTATAAAGGATGGATTTAAAGTTATTATATAAGATGTTATATTGGAATTATAATATAACTCTATATAGTTATTATTTCTTTCCATTAATGTATGAGATAGAAATGAAAGTAGCGTTCATGCGTACGTACGGCTTACCGTCTCCATGAACGGTACATTTCATTAATTTTCCCCAAATGTACTATACTATTATAAGTACATGTATATAATGGATATATATGATTAATGATACATATAAATGATGAATATAATTATGCTATTAAAATATACATACCTCTCATTTAGTTTTAATTCCATTAATATGACAAACAAATGAAAGTAGCGTTCATTCGTACGTACGGCTTACCGTCTCCATGAACGGTGCATTTCATTTCTTACCTCTAAATGATTATGTGATATTATAAATACATGTATATTCTGTATATATATGATATATATGATATCCAAATCATGAATATCATTCTGGATATAATGAACCTTTGACCACAAAAACAACATGTAATTGTAAGAAGTCCACATTCGGCTTAAGAACCAAATATTGACAAAACAAACATAATTAACTTAATTGATTACATAATGTTTATAACATGATAATAAGTGATATAAAAGTAATAATGAACTTGAAAAAGTTTCTTAATAATGTAGAAATTAACTCAAGTTTATTATTCAGGACGTTAAAGAACGATCAAGTCAAGTCGGACCCGAGGTAAGGGAACTTCTTAACCCAATTTCCATTCTTTGGGTTAATATCCTACTTTCAAATTATGTCATGATATTATTATGTCCTATCTTGTATTTTTACTTTCATTATGTGTACATATAGTGAATACACATAATAGATATATTTTATTTAAAAAATGATCTTTGTAAGGGACTTCATCTCAATCTCCTTTCATTGAGGCATATTTCATTTTATACACAACTTTCTTTTATACGGTGTATAAACCCCTTTAACATTTGCTTTTATACAAAAGGAATATTTGTCTATGAAGTGTTTTACAAAATGACAAAAAGTAATGTTTCTTTTAACGTACACGGTGACAACGACCTTTTCCGCCTCCTCGAGTATTATTTGGTCTTTGGCTACCTGAACATGACATAATGTTTTTTTAAAATGAAATAAATACCATATACTCTTTTATGTATTATTTTATTGAAAATGGTTTTTATAATGGATTTTTTATGTCAATATATTTTAGTGATATATTGTAATCAAAGTGTGGAAATTTTTTCTTTCCATTATATTTGTTTTATGTCTTATGATTTTTATATTGGTACTTAGACATTTAACAGGTTGTTACATGATAAACCATATGAAGGGTGGTGCCGTGAATACCAGGACGAGTGGTTACGTTATAAACTCCAATGCATTGGGTATGGAAGTCATCCGTATGGCTATTCCATTAAGTATGTATGGAATTTGGCCGAATGGCTATTCCATTAAGTGATATGTGTGGAAGTCGGCCGTATGGGTATTCCACTTATGTATGTTTATGTCCCAAGTTACCTTTATATGTTATGTGATCATTTTATGGGTCTTATGGTAATATTTTGGTTACAAAAGGGTAATTAATGATCTTTTATTCAGTGAAGAGTTTTTACTACTTCATATAGGTGAAATGTATTACTTTGATAAAGTATACATGGCTTAATAGTTGTTTTGATAAACTAACAGTTTTTATTCTTTGTGTATCCCTTACTGAGCTTTTTATGCTCACCCCATGTTTTGGAAATGTTTTTCAGAGGACTTAATGTGTAATAGGGTCAAGTATGGGATCAAGGGAAAGTCATTATATATGAAACATGGAACAAGACATGTTTCTTTTTAAGAGTTTTTTTATTCTATGGAAACTTGGTATAAGTGTCTACTTTGTAAATATTTTGAGATGTAATAGTTATGTTCTATTTCTCTAAAGCTCTAAACCTAAAAAGATCCTCAATGTGAATTATTCATTTAATTCAATATTAAGTAATGTTTAAGGCCGGGGCCTTATAGTTGGTATCAAAGGTCGGTTTAAACAACTTTAGGAGTTAGAAAAGTGTAAAATTATAAGTTAATTTATGGTACGATTAAAATGATATAGCATTTAAAGATTACCATGTTGCTTCACCTAAGATATTTCTGTGTTCAGAATGGTTTTCCGCAGAGGAAACAAAGCTGCTATGTTGGGACGACATCAGGAGGAAGACAACCTTCCAAATCAGTAACCTGAGATGGTCGGAATCGGAATTGAACAGTTTTTTGCAGTGATGCCACAGTTGACTCAGGCTATAAATGGTGGTGGTATACATGCACGTGATCAGCCAGATCAACCACAGAGGAACATGTCAGTGGTGGAACATTTCATGAGGCAACATCCCCAATTATTTAGAGGATCAACTGACCTTGTGCAAGCTGAAGGGTGTATTAAAGCACTGGAAAAGATTTTTGATGTCATGGGGTGTTTAGAACATCAAAGGGTTAGTCTTGTTGTTTACCGTTTTGAAGGTGAAGCTGATCAGTGGTGGTCGATGGTGAAAAATATCTGGGATAGTGATGAGATTGATGATCTTCACTGGGATGAATTCAAAGGAATGTTTCTTGAGAAATATTTTCCTTAGGTGGTTCATCTTAGGATGGAAAAATAGTTCTTAGAATTGAGGCAGGAGGATGACTCTGTGGCTACTTATGAAGCAATGTTCACTCGATTGGCAAGGTATGCTCCAAACTTCATTCGAGATCTTGATAGAAATATAAACTGTTATTACTCAGGGTTAAACCCAAAGTATCGAAGGGCTTTAGCTTCTCGTGAGCACAAAAGTTATGAAAAACTTGATCGATGTGCAGAGAAGGTGGAAATGGAGTTTGTCGATGATCAGGTGTTCTATGACAAAAAATAGAATAAGAGGTCCAGTTGGAAGGAAAAAGGGAAGAATTCATCAAAGAAGCAAGGAGGTAAGAAAACCAAATATCCATCCTGTGAGAAGTGTGGTAAAATTCATCCTGGAGAATGTTTATCCATGTCTGGTAAGTGCTTTCGGTGTGGTAAGTCTGGTCATATTGCTCGTAATTGTAAGGAGGATGATCAAGAAGGCAATGAAAAGCCAGCGGTAAGATGTTTTAAGTGTAATGAAATGGGTCATTATACAAATGAGTGTCTAACGAAGAACTCAACTGGGGGAAAGCAGCCAGACTACAAGCAGAAAGGGGTGGTGAAATCTTTTGCAACAACTTCAAGAGATGTCGGGCCATCGAATGAAGTATTATCAGGTACATTGTTTGTTTGTTCAGATTATGCCAATGTGTTGTTTGATTCAGGGTCTACACACTCTTTAATTTCTGAGAAGTTTTCTAGTAAATTGGAAATTCCATCTCAAGATATGAATCTTGAACTTATGGTAAAAACACTCGGAGGGAACATTGAGATAAAAAGGAATTATAAGAACCTTCATATCCTTGTGTGTGGAAAGAATCTACAAGAAAACCTTATTGTTTTGCCTCTAGTAGAGTTTGATGTTATTTTGGGCATGGATTGGCTTTCTGTTTATCATGCTAAGATTGACTGCAAGGCCAAAAAGTTTTCTTTTCAGAAATATTTTCAGTTTGTGTACATGAATGAACCCTTGCTTTTGATAACATATCCGGAAGTTGAGAAACTAGTAAAATATGGAAATGAATGTTACCTTCCACATATTGTTGAAAATAAAAGAACTATTCAGATTAATGATGTGATAGTGGTAAATGAGTATCTTGATGTTTTTCCTGATGAGTTGCCTTGTATTATTCATGATCGGGAAGTTGAATTTACTATTGACTTAGTTTCTGATTCTAAGCCAATTTCAAAACCCCCTTAACGAATGGCTCAATGTGAACTTTTAGAGTTAAAGAAGCAATTGCAGGAGTTATTAGATAAAGGTTTCATTCGACCTAGCACATCACCATGGGGTGATCCTGTCTTGTTTGTTTAAAATAAAGATGGATCAATGATACTTTGCATTGATTATAGAGCCTTGAATAATATTACTGTTAAGAACAAGTATCCTTTGCCTCATATCGATGATTTGTTTGATCAGCTCCAGGGAGCTCAGTATTTTTCAAATATTGACTTGAGGTCAGGGTACCATCAATTGAATGTAAAAGAAGCAGATGTTCCGAAGACTGCGTTCTGTACTAGATATGGCCATTATGAATTTGTATTTATGCCTTTTGGGTTAACCAATGCACCTGTTGTATTCATGTACCTTATGAATAGAATTTTCCATGAGTTCTTGGATAAGTTTGTGGTTGTTTTTATCCATGATATTTTGGTGTTTTCTAAAAGTAAAGGGGAGCATGAAAGTCATTTAAGGGTTATCTTGCAAACCTTAAAATAAAATAAACTATATGGGAAATTCATAAAGTGTGAGTTTTGGTAACAAAAAATTTCTTTCCTGGGTCACATAGTTTCAAAAGTTGGCATTACTGTTGATCCTGCTAAAACAAAAGTTGTTGAATAATGGCCAAGACCCACAAATGTAACCGAGATCCGTAGTTTTCTTGGTTTGGAAGGTTACTACCAAAGGTTTGTTGAAATTTTTTCACGATTATCTAGTCCAATTACTATGATAACTCGAAAGGGTGTTAATTTCATCTGGACAAAAGAATGTGATGATTGTTTTCAGGAGTTGAAAAGAAGATTGGTTAATGATCCATTTCTAGCTCTTCCTTCCTTGAATGGTGAGTTTCTTATTTACAGTAATGCTTCTATGAAGGGACTTGGCTGTGTCCTTATGCAGAATGATCAGGTAATTGCATATGCTTCACGTCAGTTGAAAACTCATGAGTTAAATTACCCTACACATGATTTGGAATTAGCTGTTGTTGTTTTTGCTTAAAAAATTTGGAGGCATCATTTGTATGGAGTAATGTGTGAAATATATACAGATCACAAAAGTTTAAAGTATATATTCACTCAGAAAGAATTTAACATGATACAGAGGAGATAGCTGAAATTAATCAAGGATTATGATTGTACAATTCATTACCATCCGGGAAAAGCAAATAAATTCGCTGATGCCTTGAGTCAAAAATGTAATACATCATTAACAATGTTGCATTTGGAACGATATCCTTTGGTTTTTGATTTGATGAACTTTGTCATGGAAGTTGTTTTTGTAGGAAGTCCTTCTGTTTTGTTTCAGGTATCAGTGAAATCTTCCCTATCAAACAGAATCAAGCAAGCATAGAAGCAAGACAGTGAGTTGCAGAAAAAGGATGAGCTGGTTTAGAAGGGTAAGATGCCTGAATTCAACATTGATAATGATTGTGTTTTAAGGTTTGGGAAGAGATTATGTGTGCCTTGTGATTTACAGTTGAAAAATGAGTTATTATGTGAGGCTCATAGTTCCCCGTTTTCAGTTCATCCTGGCAGTACTAAGATGTACAGAGATCTGTGGGAGTATTACTGGTGGGATGGAATGAAAAGGGATATTGTTGATTTTACTGTAAAGTGTTTGACTTGTCAGCAGGTTAAAGCAGAGCAGTAGTTACCGAAAGGGATGCTTCATCCTTTACCAGTTCCAGAGTGGAAATGGGAATATATATATCCATGTATTTTGTCATCATATTACCGAAGACATCTAGAGGTAATAATGCAATCTGGCTTATTGTTGATCGCTTGACTAAATCTACTCATTTCCTTGCTATACGAGATACTTTTTCCCTAGATCAACATTCTCGTTTGTATCTTAAAGAGATATTCAGGTTACATGGAGTTCCTCTCTCCATTGGGTCCGATCGTGATCCCAGGTTCACTTCTAACTTTTGGAAAGGCGTTCAGAATTCGTTAGGTACTGAATTAAATTTTAGTACAGCTTTTCATCCGCAATCAGATGGGCAGTCAGAACGAACAATTCATACCTTGAAGGATATTCTATGAGCTTGTTCGATGGATTATCAGGGATGTTGGGACCAACATCATTCTTTGGTCGAGTTTTCTTATAATAACAGTTTTCATTCTAGTATACAGATGGAACCATTTGAGGCATTATATGGGAAGCAATGTCGAACTCCACCATTTTGGGATGAAGTGGGTGAAAGGAAGTTGATGGGACCAGAATTGGTAAAACAGATGGTAGAAAAAGTTCAGTTGATTCAGAAACACATGAGAAGAGCTCAGAGCAGGCAGAAGAGTTATGTGGATAACCAGAGGAAGGATCTATCATTCGAGGTAGGTGATCATGTTTTTCTCATGTTTTCTCCATGGAAACGTATGATGCGATTTCATAAGAAAGGAAAGCTAAGTCCATGGTTTATTGGACCATATGAAATTCTGGAGAAAGTTGGATCAGTTTCTTAATGAGTGGCTTTACCTCCGAGTTTATCTCAGGTACACAATGTTTTTCATGTTTCGATGTTGAGGAAGTATATGCCAGATCCATCTCATGTTTTCATTCCAGAGGTAGTTCAACAGGAAGAGTACCTATCTTATGAAGAACAACCAGTCCAGATTCTTGACTGAAGAGAGTTAGTGTTGAGAAATAAGGTAATTCACCAGGTAAAGGATTTGTTGAAAAATCATATGGTTGAAGAGGCAACGTGGGAATCTGAAAATGATATGAGGGATAAATACCCCCACTTATTTTAATAGGTGAATAAAATTGTGAGGATGCAATTCCCAAAAGGGGATAAGGATGTAACATCCCAGGAAAATAAAGAATAAATAAATTTCATATTTATTAATATTTACGAATTAAATATTAATTTTACTTTAAAGGGGTTGCTATGTTCGATAGAGTACCCGATACGCAACAAAGAGTTTCATTCAAATCGTACATTGCACACTAGTAATAAAATAATATTATATTAAATGGTAGTTAACACATAGCCGTTGTATGGGCGATAAAGGATAGAAATAACTAAAATATGATTATATATGTTTTTTAAATGTTTTTTACTTTTATATAATGAAAGATAAAGGCTTAAAATACGGAAAGAATTCAATTTTAGGCATATATGCCCTAATTTTCACTAAAGGTTCATTTTTCACTTTTTGATGGAGAACCGTCATTAAATAAAGTTTTTTTCACTCTTATACATTCTATTGGACCAAATATAACTCTTTTTTTTAGAATCGGGACATCAAAATTTACTTTTTTTAATTTTTTGGTATTTTTTCCAATAATGTTCATTTTTAATGAATAGTGTAAAATGTTGTATTTTAATTCAAAACCTCTTTTTAATCTAATTTATTTATATGATTATATTATATTTTGAATTGGTTTTAATGTAAAATTAGAATATATTTTTAACATTAAATCCAATAGTGGTTGTTGGAATTAATTTCACTTTGAAAACGGAGTTAAACTAGTGTCAATCTTTTGATACTTATTGTTTCATAAAAACACGCTATTTGCTCTGACAGCGGGAATTAATTATTAAATTAATTAATGCAACTTATATGTTTTGAATTTTGTAAAATAGAATTTATTTTTGAATTCAGAATATCAAATATAGCTTAGGGTGAAGTTTTCGTATTTTTCTGAAAAACTTCAATTTTTGATGAATACTGAAACCACTAAGTGGTACTTAAAATACTGATTTTTCGTTTAAATGAAAATTTACCACCTCTGTGTTTTAAATTTCAAAAATCAGACATACATAGTTGTCATTAACTAGTAAAATGTGGTTCAGTGGGATTAAAATAATTTTTTGGTGAATAGTAACTTATTAAGTTTTTAATCTTGATTAGAGGTAATTAGTGTAATTTAAGGTAAAAATAATGTTGTAATAATATAAAATGAACTGGGCACATGTCCTAACCACATTGGATGTGTCATGGCCGACCAAGACATGCCATGGGTAAACATGGGGACCCCATGGAGCCACTTTAGTTGGAAAATGACATGAATAACTTTTTATTAAATGTTAAAGTAACAATGACACAAACATGAGATGTTTTACTATAATAATTTGTACATGGGGTTATACTAGTCATATTTTTGACTATAAATATTAATTAGAAAGGTAAAACTAGTTCCTACATCATGATAGTTTTTATATTATTTTTAGACATTAAAAAAATTAAATTATTTATGACATCATGATGATGCAGCGATTACCTAATTAATAAAGTATTTAAATAAAATGAAATGATAATGTAAAATATATGACCTACACATGTCCAAAACCTATTGGATGGGTGGATTTCAAACCCTAATCACTTTATCCTCGAAACACATTTAATGTGGGACCACTAAAATCCAAAACTCATTCTAAAATAAAGTAACATTTCCTTACTTTCCAAGAGTTCCCCTCCTCTCCTCTTATAAAAGGCCCCCCACCTCTACCACCTTACCCACACATCCAAAGCCTTTGGCTCGGCCAAACCCTGCCAATTTTGTCTCTCCACATCCATATCTTACTCCTTGAAGACTCCATTTGGGCAGAAGTCTTCTCAAGGAAGCCTTTCAGCTCAAACCAAAAAGAGTTACCCGATTTTAAGGTAATGTCTTCTTTTGAGTCCTTTTGTTTTATTTTGCTTCTCCAACCCCCTAAACTCTTTTTATTCTTTTATTTTGTAACAAATAAAATATATTAAATATACTAGGATGTTTTTTTAAGATGTATTTGAGCTACACTTACACGCACCTACATCTAATGGTTAAAGAACATATTGTTTCCGTGGATGGCGAATTTCTGCCTCCCGAAACGATGATTATTCAACATTCTTTTAACACCTTCAAAGGTGGACATTAAGATGAAACTCTATTTATATATGATATATAATATGTTTATGTTTTCCTTAATCTTCTGTATTTTTCATTTTGGTCATACCTTTATGGTTTCCATTATGGGTAAACGCGATATCTTCATTTAAGGAAGTGCGGACTACCGCCCCCTCAAAGTGATGTGATTCGTTAATGCCATATGTGGGATGTATAAATGATGGATTTAAAGTTATTATATATGATTTTATACTGGAATTATAATATATCTTTATATCATTATTATTTCATTCCATTAAAGTATGAGATAGAAATGAAAGTAGCGTTCATGTGTACGTATGGGTTACCGTCTCCTTGAACGGTACATTTCATTTCTTATCCCCAAATGTAATGTACTATTATAAGTACATGTATATAATGGATATATATGATGAATGATACATCTAAATGATGAATATAATTATGTAATTAAAATATACATACCTATTATTTAGTCTTAATCTCATTAATATGACAAAGAAATGAATATAGTGTTCATGCGTACGTACGGCTTACCATCTCCATGAACGGTGCATTTCATTTCATACCTCTAAATGATTATGTGATATTATAAATACATGTATATGCTGGATATATATGATATATATGATATCCAAATCATGAATATCATTCTGGATATAATGAACCATTGACCACACGAACAACATGTAATTGTAAGAAGTCCACTTTCTGCTTAAGAACCAAATATCGACAAAACAAACATTATTAACTTAAATGATTACATAATGTTTATAACATGATAATAAGTGATATAAAAGTAATAATGAACTTGAAAAAGGTTCTTAATCAAGTATAAATTAACTCAAGTTTATTATTAAGAAAGTTAAAGAACGATCGAGTCAAGTCCGACCTGAGGTAAGGGAACTTCTTAACCCAATTTCCATTCTTTGGATTAATATCCTACATTCAAATTATGTCATGATATTATTATGTCCTATCTTTTATTTTTACTTTCTCTATGTGTACTTATAGTGAATACACATAATAGATATATTTTATTTTAAAAATGATCTTTGTAAGGGACTTCGTCTCAATCTCCTTTCATTGAGGGATATTTCGATTTATACACAACCTTCTTTTATACGGTGTATATACCCCTTTGACATTTACTTTTATACAAAAGGAATCTTTTTATATGAAGCGTTTTACAAAACGAAAAAAGGAATGTTTCTTTTAACGTACGTGGTGACAACGACCTTTTCCACCGCCGCGAGTATTATTTGGTCTTTGGCTTCCTGGACAAGACATAATGTTTTTTTTAAATGAAATAAATACCATATACTCTTTTATGTATTTTGGTATTGAAAATAGTTTTTATAATGGATTTCTTATGTCAATATATTTAAGTGATATATTGTGATCAAAGTGTGGAAATGTTTTCTTTCCATTATATTTGTTTTATGTATTATGAATTTTATAATGGTACATGGACATTTAACGGGTGGTTATGTGATAAACCATATGACGGGTGGTGCTGTGAATACCAAGACGGGAGGTTACGTTATATCCTCCAATGCATTGGGTATAGAAGTCGGCCGTATTGCTATTCCATTAAGAATGTATGGAAGTTGGCCGAATGGCTATTCCATTAAGTGATATGTGTGGAAGTCGACCGTTTGGTTATTTCACTTAAGTATGTTTATATCCCAAGTTACCTTTATATGTTATGTAATAATTTTATGGGTTTTATTGTAATATTTTGGTTACAAAAGGGTAAGTAATGATCTTTTATTCAGTGAAGAGTTTTTACAACTTCATAAAGGTGAAAAGTATCACTTTGATAAAGTATACATGGTTTACTTGTTGTTTTGATAAACTAACAGTTTTCATTCATTGTGTATCCCTTATTGAGATTTTTATGCTCACCCCATGTTTTTTGAACTGTTTTTCAGATGACTTAATCTGGAATAGGGTCAAGGATGGGATCAAGGGAAAGTCATGCTATATAAAACATGGAACTAGACATGTTTCTTTTTAAGAGTTTTCTTATTCTATAGAAACTTGGTAGAAGTGTCTAATTTGTAAATCTTTTGAGACGTAATAGTTATGTTCTAATTCTCTAATACTCTAAACCTGAAAAGATCCTCAATGTGAATTATTCATTTAATTCAATATTAAGTAATGTTTAAGGCTGGGGCCTTATAGTTTGTATCAAAGGTTAGTTTAGACAACTTTAAGAGTTAGAAAAGTGTAAAATTATAAGTTAATTTATGTTACGATTAAAATGATATAGAATTTAAAGATTACCATGTTGCTTCACCTATGATATTTCTGTGTTCAGAATGGTTTTCTGCAGAAGAAACAAAGCAGCTATGTTGGGAAGACATCAGGAAGAAGACAATCTTCCAAATCAGCAACCTGAGATGGTCAGAATCGGAACTGAACTGTTTGTTGCAGTGATGGCACAGTTGAATCTGGCTATAAATGGTGGTGGTATACATTAACGAGATCAGCCAGATCAACCGCAGAGGAACATGTCAGTGGTGGAACATTTCATGAGGCAACATCTCCCATAATTCAGAGGATCATCTGACCCTATGCAAGCTGAAGGGTGGATTAAAGCACTGGAGAAGATTTTTTATGTCATGGGGTCTTCAGAACATCAAAAGGTTAGTCTTGTTGTTTGCCGTTTTGAAGGTGAAGCTGATCCGTAGTGGTCGACGGTGAAAAATATCAGGGATAGTGATGAGATTGATGATCTTCACTAGGACGAATTCAAAGGTATGTTTCTTGAGAAACATTTTCCTAAGGTGGTTCGTCTTAGGATGGAAAACAGTTCTTTGAATTGAGGCAGGAGGATGACTCATTGGCTACTTATGAAGAAAAGTTCACTCGATTGGAAAGGTATGCTCCAAGCTTCATACGAGATATTGATAGTAAAATAAACCGTTTTTACTCAGGGTTAAATCCAAAGTATCAAAGGGCTTTAGCTTCTCGTGAGTTCAAAAGTTATTAAAAACTTGTTCGATGTGCGGAGAAGGTGGAAATGGAGTTTCCCGATGATCAGGTGTTCTTTGACAAATAACAGAATAAGAGGTCCAGTTGGCAGGCAAAAGGGAAGAATTCATCAAAGAAGCAAGGAGGTAAGAAAACCAAATATCCATCCTATGAGAAGTGTGGAAAAATACATCGTGGAGAATGTTTATCCAGGTCTGGTATGTGCTTTCGGTGTGGTAAGTCTGTTCATATTGCTCGTAACTGTAAGGAGGATGATCAACCAGGAAATGAAAAGCCAGCGGTAAGATGTTCTAAATGTAATGAAATGGGTAATTATGAAAATGAGTGTCTAACTAAGAACTAAACTGGGGGAAAGCAGCAAGACTACAAGCAGAAAGGGGTGGTGAAATCCTTTGCAACAACTTCAGCAGATATTGGGCCATAGAATGAAGTAGTATCAGGTACACTGTTTGTTTGTTCAGATTATGCCAATTTGTTGTTTGATTCAGGGTATACACACTCTTTCATTTCTAAGAAGTTTTCTAGTAAATTGGGAATTCCATCTCAAGATATGAATCCTGAACTTATGGTAAAAACACCCGGAGGGAACATTGAGACAAAAAGGAATTATAAGAACCTTCCTCTCCTTGTGTGTGGAAAGAATCTACCAGCAAACCATATTGTTTTCCCTCTAGTAGAGTTTGATGTTATTTTGGGCAATGAATGGATTTCTGTTTATCATGTTAAGATTGACTGCAGAGCCAAATTGGTTTCTTTTCAGAAAAATTTTCAGTTTGTATACAAGAATTAACCCTTGCTTTTGATAACATATTAGGAAGTTGAGAAACTAGGAAAAGATAGAAATAAATGTTACCTTGCACATATTGTTGAAAAAAAGGAACTATTCAGATTAATAATGTGCCAGTGGTAAATGAGTATCTTGATGTTTTTCCTGACGAGTTGCCTGGTATTATTCATTATTGGAAAGTTGAATTTACTGTTGACTTAGTTTCTAATTCTAAGAAAATTTAAAAACCCCCTTATCGAATGGCTCAAGTTGAACTTTTAGAGTTAAAGAATCAATTGCAGGAGTTATTAGATAACATTTTCATTTGACCTATCACATCACCATGGGGTGCTCCTATCTTGTTCGTTAAAAAAAAGATGGATCAATGATACTTTTCATTGATTACAGAGCCTTTAATAATATTACTATTAAGAACAAGTATCCTTTTCCTCTTATCGATGATTTTTTTTATCAGCTCCAGGGAGCTCAGTATTTTTCGAAGATTGACTTGAGGTCGGGGTACCATCAGTTGAAAGTAAAAGAAGCAGACGTTCTGAAGACTGCGTTCTGTACTAGATATGGCCATTATGAATTTTTAGTTCTGCCTTATGGGTTAAGCAATGCACTTTCTGTATTCATAGACCTTATGAATAGAATTTTCCATGAGTTCTTGGATTAGTTTTTGGTTGTTTTTTAACAATGATATTTTGGTGTTTTCTAAAAGTAAAGAGGAGCATGAAAGTAATTTAAGGGTTATCATGCAAACCTTAAATGAAAAGAAACTATATGGGAAATTCAGAAAGTGTGAGTTTTGGTTACAACAAATTTCTTTCCTGGGTCACATTGTTTCAAAAGATGGCATAACTGTTGATCCTACTAAAACAAAAGTTGTTGAAGAATGATCAATACCCAAAAATGTAACCAAGATCCGTAGTTTTCTTGGTTTGGCAGGTTACTACCGAAGGATTGTTGAAATTTTTCCACGGTTATCTAGTCCAATGACTAAGCTAACTCGGAGGGATGTTAAGTTCATCTGGTTAAAAGAATGTGATGATTGTTTTCAGGAGTTGAAAAGAAGATTGGTGAATGCTCCAGTTTTGGCACTTCCTTCCAGGAATGTTGAGTTTATTATTTACAGTGATGCTTCGTTGAAGGGACATGGTTGTGTCCTTATGCAGAATGATCAGGTAATTGCATATGCTTCACGTCAGTTGAAAACTCATGAGTTAAATTACCCTACACATGATTTGGAATTATCTACTGTTGTTTTTTCTTTAAAAATTTGGAGGCATCATTTGTATGGAGTAAAGTGTGAAATATATACTGATCACAAAAGTTTAAAATATATATTCACTCTATCCATAACCAAAATTCTAGGACATTTTCTTATACTTTTTATCATCCTCTGGCTTATCCTTAGAGAAATACCTACACATATCCTTAGAAATATCCTTAGAGATGTCACTAAAGTTTTCTCATTCTATTTTATAATGGATAACTATACCTTCCATTAGATAGCAACAATTGAAGCCCAAGATTTTTGTACATGGAAATTGTATATTTTTAGATGAATATTAATTAAATTAGAAAATTAGATTACATATTACCATAATACTTTAGTGCCTTTGGAAACAAGGAACATAATCTAAAAATCTGGTGAATGATCTTCAATAGTTTCTCCAATGATCATCCCATTTAGTAATCATCATTGGCATACCCCAAATAAAGCATTATTTTTAACCTAGTGAAAGGAAACATAATAATTAGTGAGCTTAGATGCTCAGTAAGGGTAAAAAAAGGGGGATATATAAAAATAACCTTAACATAAGAGTATGAGTACATGAAAAGAACATTTGAGACTGATACTCTCTATATCAGGGACCAAAATCTCGAGTCTCGGAATAAAGATTGGAAATTTGTAATACATAAATTGTAAGATAATAAAATAACATGATCCATGAGAGCATAACATTGGCATAAGAAATGGAATTTTTAGCATACACATAAACATAGAAAATAACATCCATATGAGTAAGGTCTCACTAACAACACCATCATAGTGAGAAAATTACTTTTTCTAAATTTGGTTCACTCCTTGTTCCTTCCCTTTATTATGGAACTAGGTTCACATTCCATTCATGCCCTATATTATTGAACCAAGTACACTTTACATTCCATACCTGCCTTACTAATCTACATTCAATCCCTCTTCCAGTCCTTTCATTAATATAAGCTAAAAAAATACACATTGAAATATATGGATATATAGGTCTCATCCATCACATAGTGATATCATACATATGTGTGCCAAAATTTCATTATGTTTCAACATAACATAATACATGAAATTCAATGGTTATCCTAAACATTTTATTATATCGTAATCAATGGAAATGATATCAGTTTCATAATCATTCCATCATAATATCACCATTGAAAAAAGATGCGGGTTTGGTAAGTATTATTACATGGTATTACATAGGGGAAAATAAAAAGGTTTCATAAAAAACATTTCCTCATAAAAATAAACCATTTAGAGAAAGAATAAGAATGGTATAATTCAATAATATACCTAGTAATACATCAGTTACATCAATCGATGAAATATTAAATGGAAAATTATATTGAATTATTTTTTAGAAAATATTTTGATGAAAATATTTATTTTTTCAATTTGAAAAACTCTTTTTAAAACAAAAAACATTTGGAAAAAACCCATTCACTGAAAATACCATTAAAAAATTATAAAATAAGATTTAAAAATAATTTAAAACATTTTTGATACATATTTTATTTTAAATCGCTTTCGTTTCAAATAATATTTGAAACTTATAATGGAATCATTGAAAATAATTTAAAATACTATTTGAAACAAAAAAAATTCAAAATCATTTTCATGTAAAATAACCATTGAAACTTACAAAGGAAAATTTGAAAATAATTTAAAATAATTTTTAAGATATAAAAAATTCTAAAAACCATTTTCATTGAAAATTCTCATAAAATAACAAATGATAACATTTATTGAAACATTTTTAGGATCTGTGGTATTTGATGAAAACAGATTTCCGACCGAAGAGAGAAATACAATCATATTTTCTTAAAACATATTTTCTTATTAATTTTATATACTATCGCTACACAATACCATGAATAAAAACATGAAAATAAAATTAATAATAATTATTTATAGTTGTATAATGATATTTCTATATTTTAGAATTAATCAAAAAATATCATGATAAATAATTAGATTGTAACATAAAATGTATACCACTTTAATAATATTAAATCATCATCTCCAAGAATAAATAACATAAAATTGATCTTAAAAAATCATGAAGAAAAATAAATTCATTTTAATACATTCAAAATGAGTTTAATTTACACCACGTGAAATAATATAGGTTCATAACACAAATGACATCTTAAATAAGGAATATTGAGTTGAAAATCCCTTACTGCTATATTAACGTTTTTACTATAAATCCCATGAAAGAGATATACTAGAATGAATAGTTAAATCCAAATTATTCTTAGTATAAGAATCATAAAACACATTCATATGTATTATAGATACCACATTAAAAAATAATTGGTGAACAGGGCTTGTGTCTCACAGAAAATAAATGTGAAAAAAATCATCTTAAATTATGTTTTGACTCCCGGCATACTCGTTCAACAATATTGTATAATAAATATATGTTTATTATAACATTATTCAAGAGAAATAATTATATATATCATTCCATATATTATTTTATTATGACCCTTTATTACCCTTTAATTAACAATTCATTGTTAATGTTACGTTTCGGGTAATAACCACTTTGTTTTTCGTATATGTTTTAACAGATTATTTTTCATCCTCCTACACCAATCCTGATATAATCATATCAACAATTATAAAAATAATAATAAATCATATATATTAATTATATAAGTATTTATATTAATCCATATTATTTATTTATTGATAATGAAATACACCGTTCATTGAGTCGGTCGGTCATACGTATGAATGTACACTGTTTCCATTTTCATATGTTATAAAATAATGAAACATAAATTATATATATTACCATTCTAGAAAACATTTTATAAAATATATATAACATATTTGTATTAAAAAATCATTAATAAATTACATTTAATGAATAAACATATCACATCATTCCATGAGGCGGTAGTTAGCTATACAAATGAAATTTTTCACCATATTCCCAAAAAATGAAAAGCATGAAGGTATGTGTGATAAAATAATTCCAGAATCATAATAAAATCACAAATTCAATATATATCATATATAAATTGTAAATCCGACATTATTACCATCTTAAAAATGTATTTATGAAAAAAATAACGACATTGGTTCACCTGGTTGTAGTCCACCATACACACAAATGATGATTTTGTAACCAATTTGATGGAATTATGTGCAATTGTAGGTAATAAAAATAACATAAAAAATTATATTTATATTTAAGGATATTATTTTTATATATAATCAATTTATAATAATAAATGATGTGAGATGAGAAATAAATAGAATAAAAATGCTTGTAGAAAAACATAACCTATTCTATAGGTATCCTAAAAAGGTTTTCAATAATGGTTTCAAATGATACAATTGTTTCTAAAACTATGGAATATAAAATAATGGGAGGGAATTTTTTAATGGTCTTTGGTAGATCATGGTCAATATAAATGGCTTGATATGTGTGATGAAGAGTGGGGAGTGGGTTCCCTTTTATTGTTCAGGAGTTTCTTTCATACAAATACTCAAAATTTTTCACTATAGCGAGGTCAATCATATCTCATGATACTAAAAATAAAATAATTAATAGTGTGGTGGGATGAATTGGTTGAGAAAAACGTCCACAACATGAATAAATTATTTTATAAACATTTTATTCCTAAATTTTAAGTATCCATTTTTTTTACCATTTTTGGTTTTTCAGTACGGTAACTAGTTTTATAACATTGGTAACATATCATTTAAGAATAAATTAAGGTTATATTTAACATATAATTTGAACCCAATAATTATAAATAATTTAAGAAATTATAAAATTTAAATCCACTGAATTTTGAAAATTAATATTAACATAAGTGAATGTAACTTGAAAAAAAAACTGTTTTAACCTTGACCTCAATAACTGAGATTTTACCTTTTAATGGTAAATATATTCATTATATTAGAAAAATTTTCCATGAATGGTTTATAGCTGATTTTTATTAATATTTAAAAATCACATGGAATAATATATTATTTTTCATCATTTTATATCATATAATAAAATATAACTTATTATAACATAATATTATATCAATTTAGATATTATTCACATAAATTTAATATAAAAAATATCAATAAAAATATTGAATTAGAATATATTATTTTTAAACCTATATAAAATTATGTATTAAGCTGCAAAAATAATGGAACTCAATAATTCATTAAATTTACTTCACTTTCATTATATATGATTTATTTTTTATTAACAAAATAATTACAACATTGGCATTTCATAAGAATTGTAATTGACCAATTCATTGATAAAAAATAATGATGAATTATTATGATAAAAAATATTTAAATTTTAAAAAAAATATTTATTACTGAAATAATATTTTTTAGTTCATAACCAAAAATATTATAGATATTAATAGTAAGAGAAGTATTTTTTTGGCTTTTTATTTCCTTAGCTTATTATATGAGTCATATTCAAAGGAAAGTGAAATGTAATTTCTATATTTCAGATAATATTTTTTCAAAGGTCTATATAAAGTCATTAATTAAAATTTATATAATATTTTTGGTAATTTTCACTTATATCATTTTAGTTTAAACACCTGATAAATCCTGTTTTACCTAATCTATACTAATAAAATTTTAATGCATTCACTGGTCATTTTAGTAAGAAATTAATCTAAATTTATTAGAGAATATATATTTGGATTATTAAAAATATGGGATAAATTTTTTTATATTACATTAACATAATAGAAAATTTTAATTTGATATTAATCCTGTATATGTAATGAAAAAGCTAATTTTTAATGTTTAAAAGTTCAAAAGTAGAAAAAGTTTTTATATCAAACTTCTTTATAAAATTGATTCAAATTACATATATTGGATTATTTATTGTATAATTGAACTAATTATAATTTAAAACCAATTTAAAATATAATTTAACTTTATAAATAATTTAAAAATGCAATTTTCTATTAAAATTCAGTTTTTTTCACTTTTCATTAAAAAATGAATCTTTTTAGAAAAAACACAGAAAATAAACCTAAGAATATTTTAATATTATGAATTCAAAAATGATTTTCATTTTATGAAATAATTTTATTTAATTTTAAAACCTTAATTTTTAAATAATTTCTCTATAGAAAAGCTAAAAAAATTTCTTTTTAGAAAAAATATTGTTTTTAAGTGTAAAATTAGGTTTAACAATATCTCTTATATAAAAAAATATAAGATTTATATTGAACCTTTTATTGAATACATAAAATATTAATTTAATTGATATCCTGAGCTAGAATTAATTCGGTTATCTTATTGATATAAAACACATTTGTTTTCATAGAAATAGTTTTCCAGAAATATAATTCCTTTTGTTTTGAAAAGGGTTTTATTTTCATTTTAATTAATCAATCACAAAATAATTCATTATAAAAACATATATAGAAAATATATTAATAATTTAATATATATTATCCATACCCACCATTCCAATTTCCAGTTGATAATGGTTATATTAAATAATAATATATTAATATTATGTCTATTTTGGTTTGAAATCAGAGTTTCATGAAACATGGGATAAAATCACTATTTCATGTAATGTAAAATATCAAAAATATTGAATATAATTGAAAAAAATTCATAAAATCTTGGGGTTTTACTAGGATTCCCTTCATGATAAAATATCAGTACAGACAATTACCTCTTAGTCTAAGAAGGATATTCATAAATATTCTTTAAGAAATATATAACATTGAGGCCTTTTCATAGGGAATAAGGTGGGTGTAGGATTTAATAAGTTTTTGGTCATACACTTAGTGTGATATCAATTGAATATTAATATAAAAAAAATATTCTTTAAGGGATGATTTGTAACACTTTAATGAGATAATTGAGGATTATATTAAATCATTTGTAATAACTTTTCTTGAAAAAGAGATAAGACATATGAAACCATCGTAGCCAGCTCATCCAGTGCAACTAGTGCACCCTATATAGCCAGTACAGCCTACACAACCGTCCGACCTATATTTACCACATCATCATTTAGACCTGATCAGGTACTACAAGTTTCATGTTGGGGATCACCATGTACGTATTGTAGCATATGAAATTTTACACAATTTGGAAGGCTACAAACATCATCTGCTTATATAGTTGGTTCTAGTAAGAGTAGTGGTGCATGATATTATTGATCCAACTACTCTAGTATTGTTTCCAATAGAGGAGGTTTCCATATATGTAAAGAGTATTGGATATTTTTTACTTTTGAAATATTGTTTTTTTCATTAGCTAAAATATGAGGTATGATTTATATTTTATTTTTTATTAATCATCAAATTAAGAATTAAATTTAGTTTTATTCATTAAAAACCTTATAAATGTTTATTTGGTATAAATTATATCACAAAAAAATAAAAGAAGTTTTCATATTCCACTACATTCAAATATTCCTCCGCATGTTGATTAGTTAACAATGTTATCAAAAAAATTTCCTATATTAGATAATTATTATACTTTTCTAATGAGTGCAAATATATTTTGATGATATTATGAAATGAATATTTTTAAAACATACATCATGGATGTTGTAACGGGTTATAAGTTCATTGTATCTGTGCGGCAGCTGTTCTCCATATATCTAAATTTCAATTATTAATTAATTTTCATTAAGTAAACTTACTTCATATTAATTTAATTTATTTACATTGAATCTAGTTATCACCACATTCTATTTCCTCAATGAAATTACCCTTCTGTTTATGTATTTATTAACCCATAATATATTTCCACAAAATTGGGATATTTGGAATAGGAATCCAGAATTGATTATTTATCTTAAAGATTAAATAACAGAATTTTCGTGATAGTTTTTTCCCTTCCTTTAAGAGTAAAATATATATATAAATATTAACAACAATTCAGTATTCTATAAATAATACTGTATATTTTATTTTTTATTGGAAATTATATTTTATGTATATTTTTTGAAAAATAAGGTAAATCATATTGGTTATGCTCTTTTTTGGGTGGTGTTTGGTTAAACATTAGAAAAATGATAAATAAGAATGTTTTATTCCTTGATCTCAGTTCTTTAATATTAATTTTCTCAAATTAAAATGGTATTGATAATTATTATTTTAAATTACAATAGTTTTGGATTCATGTAAATGATTCTTTGTTTCTAATAGTGTATCTCATAAAAATTAAATATGTAAATGTTCAGGTAAATATATTTTATATAAGTGAATGCATGTATTTTCGTACATATCTAAAGTTTTTATTTTTAAAATATGGTTTAGAAGCACAGTTTCGTCCTCAATAGAAGTGTTGAATATGGATATTATTTTTTAATATATATTTGTGATCTAAGCATGACCATAACAACAAAAGATTTTTAAAATTTTAGTTTTATTAAAACACTGGCAGTTTTAAGAATATGTGATATTTCTAAATCTATAAAACTTAATTTTGTATGTTTTTGACAACGTTCCTTAAAATAAATACAAATATAAAAACCACATTCAAATTTTATTTGATCTAAATATTATATGTATAACTAATTATGATATTATGTTTCTTTTAGTTGTATTTTTGTAGTTTTTTGTACTATTTATCGATGGTTTTTAGTTTTTTGGTATATATATAGTATTTTAGTCATAATTATCTTGTCTATTGTATAATCTATATTTTAGGATTGGTATTGTGTAAATTAAAATATTTTTATAAAAAGTAAAATTTATTTTTGGTATTATAAAAAATGGATGTCGAATGAATGACAGTGATATTTTTGACAACATCTTTTTTATAAAACCGACATAAAAAAACTTATGAATGTTACTAAATTTAAAAATAGTTTTTAATAAAAATGATGTTGAAATATATCAATAATTTCCCATATTGATGGGTTTTCAAGCTCAGTTTAGGAAAATTTATGTGAAATATAACACTATCAAAGTCTCGGGCATTAAAGTCAATTATAAACTAACATTAAAAGCTAAAAAAATATGACATATAAGTTACATTTTTAACTAGTGCACATCTAGAGAAAACTGAACTACCTCCAAAAAAATGGTTGGTGTACTTTGACATTAAATTCTACCCTTCTTGTAAGGAGAGGTACTCTATATACATCATCACAATCAGAGAATCTATGTTGAACTACTAAAAATAGGGTCTTGATACCCTTCTAATCCAATCAAACGTCTCACTTTTCCTATACCATGGAATCCTACAACATCTTATAAGGTTGATCGAGTCTAAAAAAAATTTACTTTACCTTGATAGCCTCATCTGTCTCTATGAAGATGAATACATGATCAATATTGTCCATCCAATCATCCACCTCTTATGGTTCATTCATACCTTTAAAGGATGAGGGTTTCTCTTTTAGGAACTATCTCGATCAAAAAAAATTCCTATAGATCATGGATATATCTGAATGACTAGTTATTAAACCCATGATATTTTTTGATCAATGAAACAAACTACCAACATTAAAAACTATATAAGACCTCCATCAAAAGAGGATTTCCATGAGGAGAATCCCTCATTACATCATCCTATTAAACTCATGGAATATGTCTTGGAGGCATCATAGTACACACTATAATTAGAAGAAAACAATCTAACAATGGGATAATATTTTCTTAATCCTGAAAAAAAGAACAAACTGATGCCATGATAAAAAAACCCTAATATATGAGATACACATCACAATATCTCATGGTAAAATGAGGATCTCCATGACATGTTATATCTAGGAAAGCACTACAGCCTACCTCTCAAGTCCCTACAATACTCTATCATGTGTAACTTACAGCCTATGAAAAGGACTCTTGAGAAAAAATCAAAATATGATATCAATTTGTTAAAATAAACCCTAGATACACTCCCCTCAAACCCTAACCTATTCAAAATTAACCCAAAGGGTGTACCCAATCCCCATCAGATAGTGACTAGAACCCAAGCATCAAAAAACAAATATATGGAATGATTTTACTCAACATGATACAATATATATGGAACATACACATAGTTGAAAGATATGGGGGAAAGAATAAACCAAATTTTATACACTATAAATAGTGAAAAACAGTTGTATTTATACAAATAGAAAGTAGCAAAACAACTGGGAGAAATCATGGAATATATCCAAAAACCAAAAGAACTAAAACTATAAAAACCAACATCATGAGATATGTGGTTAATGTTAAACCCTCTCACCACTATTTACCCATACCCAGAAGAGAGAAACCCCAACATATAACAGTGACACCTTTACATTTCCTACCCCAAAATACAATAAATGGCCTACACATTACTAAGGTATTGATTAGGGTGCGTGATGAACAAGAATAATTTAATCCAACCTAGGTGTTCCATACCAATTCTCTATATAGTAATCCAAAAAATATTAATTTTCATGGAATGAAAAGAATCCAAAATATTTTATATCAAAATCATTGTAAATAGTTCCCCTTTTTCCATATTTCTAAAAAATATAGATAAAACTACTTCAAATAATAACCCACATAAATCATTTACATTTTATTAAATCATGCATATTTAATCTAAAATCTTATAACCCAAATAACCATTGTAAAAATTTCTAGAATAACAATAGTCAATATAGATTGTTTCATCATACTGTAATAAAACGAAGTGTACATGTTCCCACATGTCCCTTGGACACATGGCATAAGGAATCATGGACCACACAATGTGGTAACCACATAAAACTTTATGATTAAGTCCCCAGGAAATAGTTCCTTGGGAATAGAGGAACACCTCATGATTGAATAATCTATGGAAACCAAAAACATGGACTAATACTAAACCCTCCTCCTAAATAACCCAGGATCCAATATTCTTCATTTATCAAATCATTTCAAAGGGACTTATTACATTTCACAACTAATATTTTAGAAAAATAACTTTTCCATAAAAAAAAATCTTTGAAAACCATTTCAGTAATAAATTTCACAATGCTTAGAAAAACACCTTTCATTAACCAAAATGATGGGAAAAATATGTAAAAAAATTCACACACATAAGATTTTCATTCATTCCAATTAATTTATAAAACACTTTTTAATCCAAAGGAAATTATGGTTCATCCAATATAGGCTTCATAAAGAACGCCTACCTCAAACTCAGGTTACAAACCACCCCCCACAATATCCAAGCACCAACCATGGATGGAAACTAAAATAGAGAATCAATGGATATATAATGGAACAATGAAGCAATATAACATGATCACTAATCTCATAAACACAATCCAATAACATTTCCAGAATCCCATCAGAATGAAGATGTAGGAGAGAAAAAAAATGCTTACTATTGGAAAAGAATCCAACTATACTAAAGATCAAGTTTCTAAAAAATGTGATCCTAAAGGGGTAAAATTACCCAAAATTTCACGGGAGATAACAAGGATATGAGGGAGGAAGATACAAGATGAATTAATTATGATGTAGGTATTCAATTAATAAAACCAGCTAGTCAGGAATGATTCACATCATGAACCCTTATTCCAGATATGAATCTTCTGAGTTTCATGTACACTAAAAAGGAATCTCCTTAGTTAAAAAAATATTTAATAAATAATTCACGACATGAATCTAATTCACATCCAGAATTTTTTTAATGTTATGAATCCATTTCTTGGATTTTACCATGGGATAGATTCACGTCATGTATCACCTTCTCGACATAAACTTGTCATATAGGAAGCGCCATACAACATCCCTATATAGAATCCCCCAGAAATTATCCTACACCATAATAACCCCATAAATGAACCCATAAACAATAAAAAAGATATTACCTTTTTACCAGGATTTTACACATTTAGACCCTTTGGGTTTTCCCTTAGGTAGTAGAGGAAAATACTCTTATGTACTGTTTAAATGAACTCTAAGGTATCAATGTGTAACCCTTATATATAACATAGAGTGAACCATATATTTTGTTTTCTACCCATATTCTAGTACAATAGTATAGGCATATGTAATGGTTATCTTCCACTCAATGGAATACGTAATGGTTACCTCTAGTGTAACCAATATTCATTATCTCCTAACCATTAAATATGGGTGCATTTTATTTCAAAATATATGATATGTTAATATTATGAAACATTTCACTATTTTTTCAACCTGGATTTATTTCATAGTCAATGATATCTTCTATATTATAGCTTATGACACAGAAAAACTATGGGTTTTGATGTTTTATACTCTATGATACACACCAATCACACAATATGACCATGAAATGATCCTTACATTAAGATATAACATTGGTTTGAAAATATTAAAATATATTATGTTAAAATATATCATAATGTTAGGATCTTTATAGAGATTACATTATCTCATTATTTAATGATGAAAACAGTTCATTATTTTAGGAATATGATATCAAAAATCATATGTATTTTCATGACCCCTCATCCAATGGTACCCCTCTTTGGTTGAAAATGAGATAATTGTGATAATGAATCCCAAATCCTATCCCTAACAGGAAAAAAGTTGGATAATATCACTAAGGTTATAATATACACACATATGGGTGGCATTACCCTCTGATATTTGAAAAGAAAGAGAAAATATTTGAACAACCACCAAACAAATCCTACTGATAATAAATTAAAATAAATCACAATACATGATTTGAATATAATTAAAAATAAATGAATGAATTAAACAACTTAAAACACAAGAACTGATCATCACTAGTAACCATAAATCTATTACAGGTCTTGAACAACTCCACATACTAGTAATGTGCACCTAGATCACCAATAAGATTCCCATGTCCTAAAAAAATATTATATATATAAGTTGAGCATAACATTTATTGTGAGTAGGATTCTTCCAAAACAACTCATGAAAAATTTGATATAAGCATACTAAATCATAGTGACTAAATACATGAATGTAACTCATCACCTAAATTTGATAACTATTTTTTACTATCCTCAACATGGATCACTCACCAATTATGTAATACATGTAATTTTATAATATCTAATATAATATTAAATGAAGGTACCCTACTACAACATCCCCACTAATGTTTCAATATTCCCTAATGTCACGCATTCGGAGCCATGTCACTCCAAAATTAATCTAGATTGATGAATCCAATGATAATAGTGGGAAAACCAAAGGAATCCTAGGATAAATTAATATAACATGAACCCCAGGAATCAAATCATCCTATTATCTCATACACCTCTCTTGAAAATAAAACAGTTGTTTTTAGGAGCCGACATAGAGCGTACATCATGTATTATACCACAAACCATCATAAGTCATACACTGTAGGACCCCTGGTTTGAGGTATGTGGCATGTTTTATGAATTTGTATTTGTTTTAAGTGCTTGAGATTAGTATGGAAGATTTTGGGAGAGTTTGGAATGGTTTTGAATGAGTTTGGAGGTTTTGCCTATGGAGCAAGGTTTGAGCACGGATAGTGAAAACCGTGCGGGTTCTCCAGGAAACAGTGTCAGGGGAGACAGTAGGCTTCGCACGACCTGCGAATACTTTTCCAAACCATGTGTGGAAACCATGGTGAACCTCTCTCTTGAGGAAGTATCATGTGCATGGTTAGCGCACGGTTTTCCAAACTGTAAGGTCTAACCATGCGTCCACATGAAAATTTGGTTTTAAAACCAGGGTTCACTCGGGCTTGCCTCATTCCTCTCCAAATTCTCTCCCACTCGAGTCTCACTCGGGATTCTCAGTTCTCAATGTTTGGAGGGGCTCTCCCACTTGTTTTGGAATCGATTGAAAGGGGTTTCAAGGTGGATTGAAGGAGGTTTCTCCCGGGTAAGTCTCTCATAATGGTTTCGTTGTGTTTTTCTCTAGATCTACATCTTCCTATCACTCAGTTGTCTATATCCACACCTGTTGTGTGTAGAACTAGGGTTGGAGTTGCCTTAGATGTTGATTTTATGGCTTGTGAATGATATATAAATGGATCTAGAGAGGTTTCGGTGGTGTTTTCTCTGGATTAGATGTGTGGTTTCTTGTGGGTCGATTTCTCGGGAACCCTAAGGGTAGAAGGCTTCACTCTCAACTCCTCTTGCTAGAATTGATTGTATTAGATTCAAATTGGTTTATTTGAATGGATTGGATTGTGAAAGGAATAGAATAAATATTCTTTAGTGATGATTTATGGTTTTTCTGAGATTGTGAAATCTTGGTTAATTTTTATGCAAAGTGATTTGGCATGTTGAATTTTAAATGTTGATTTTAAATTAAGGACTTTCTGAAATTGTAGATGGCTTGATGAAAAATGGGTTTTCAATAAAAAGGGTGATTTATTGAAATTTTTTGAGATTTAAATGATGTTGGTGGATTTGGTTTTCAATTAAATGAGAGTTTTATTGAAAGGATTTGGAATCGAAATGGTTAAGCATTGAAATGGTTTGAATTGGTTGAACACATATGATTTTTCACATGATGGTTGTGTGTGTTCACAAACATGTGGGACAGATAAGGGTTTGGATTCTCCCCCATCAGTGTTTCTATGGATATGTGTTAGGGCTCTCCCCCATCAAAAATTCATATTTCATTCATGAAGGATAAGTGCTAGGGGTCTCCCCCATCAGTGTTGTGATGGATAAGGGTTAGGGCACTCCCCCATCAAGAATTCATGTGCATTTGGGTTGGATAAGGTAAGAATTATCCCCCATCATGGTTGGGATGGATAAGGGTTTGGGCTTCTCCCCTCTTCTAGGTATCATGCATGGTTGGTTTCATGGGTTTTTGGAATGGTGGGGTATGCCAAAAAGGAATGTTTGTGAAATGGTTCAAAATCTTGTTTCGTTATTTTTCTAGAAAAATAACTTGCTGGAAAATTGGTTTCAATTGCTCTTAGATTTCCTTTGGTCAGGAAAGGTTTTGAAAAATTGTTTATATTTAGATATATACTTATTTTTAGAAAATTTTTTATATAAATTGTTTTTATATAAATGTGGATAACTCTTCTATCCTAGTGGCTTGAGTAGGGAATTCATTGTAGAAAACCTACTAGGGTTTATACTCACCCATGATTTGCCACGTTGATGCATTTAAAGATGTCGTATTCCGGGACATGGGTAAAGGTAAAACATCTTATTGCTAGTAGCTTGTGGTGGTGCTTGGGAGATGTTGTGGAGATTGGAGCTTGTGGAGCATGGAGTGGTAGTGTTTTTTGAGAGTCTTGAGTTGTTCATCCATTGTGTACTTTGTTGCATAGTTTGGTCTTCCATAGTTGTGTACTTTGATGTAGTTTGAGAAAAATGAAGTTATTATTGGTCTTTCATTTGTACATGCGTCATATAGATAATGTTTGGTTATGGTTGTTTTATGGGTTTATTTCGTAAAGGTTAAATCGTCTCCCAACTTATATTTGAAACCCTTTACCATTTATTTCCAGCCTTTGGCATCTTGGGGATGTTGCTTAAGGCCTAGTAATGACTCGTGGTACTCTCAATAAAATGAGAATTTGTGGGTCATTACAAATCATATCAGTTTGTTCGGTCCATGCTGAACAAGTAGTAAATCAGTGTTCTTTGTCATGGAGTATAAATTAATTCTTATCTATTCCTTAAGTTGAAATATTAGACTGGTATAGGATTTTTAGAACTAGAAATGTAATGCATAAAACGATGTAGCTAACCCGTATATGTTGAAAATCATGTTAACAGGGATTTGGGTACATAAGTGTTTTGTATACACTTAAAGAATGTCGGAAATCTCATTGTCATAGGTTTATCCAATGATAGGAGCATGAAATGCATTGTAGAGGAATGACTTCCCACAAGGATTGCTTATCTCATTGTGAGGAATGCGTAATGATTTTGTGCATGGTGAGAATTTTTGAAAAATGAAAAAATGGTTTTCAAGTGAAATATTTTGAAAATAGGTTCTTTGGTGTCTTTTCAAAATGGGTTGATTTTCAAAAAGTATGTTGAATGTTTTAAAAAATGGTTGAACATGGAAAAATGTTGTTTTCTGGAAAAACAATTTTGTGATAGTTGATGTGATAGAATTTGAAATGGTAAGCCATTAGTTGCTACACAGTGAGATTGACGGAGTTTATTTACCGTTTAAAAAATAAAAAATGTTGAAAAGTGGAAAGATCTTTTGTAATAGTGTTTTCTAACATGATATGAAATGGGAATTCTCGATGTCTATAGAAGTGAGACTCAAGGTTGGTTGTTTGGTTATAGATACCGGGTAGGTGTCGAAGAGACCAACCGAATGTGGTTGTATCGAGTCCCAGGTTAACCAGCAGTTAGTCCATAGCATAGTGAAAGCTTTCCAAGATGTGGGAAGTGTGAGTATAGGGGAAGATACAAATAATGTTGATTATGCGGATCATTTCCAAAAGTAGGTTCCGGCCTTCTTTGTGGGTGATTCCGACCCGGAAAGGGCAGAGACGTGACTATCCAGAATTAATAGAATTTATGAATTCTTGGGGACACTGGTAGAGCTGAGAGTAAAGCTAGCAACATCTATCGGTAACACTTTGTTGAAGGAAAAGATCATGGAAGCGGGGTTAAGGAAAGAGATCCCTTCAAAATAACAATGTTGTGTATCGGTTATTACACCGAGATAGTGAATCGAGCATCAGTGGATGAGCTGGATCTGTTGGGAGCTTCGAGTGGAGGAAGCATGGTGGTACCCATGGGTAGTAGTGGGAAATCAAACGCTGGGTTTAGGTAGAGGAAAGAAACTTATTCCTAGGGAAGGATTATGACACATAATCTGATAACGGATTAATAAAGAGCAATGTTTGGGAACCAAGGCATTGTTCGGAGTTGAGCAGGCTGTGGTGGATGATCATTTGGGACCATCCATGGTGCAAGGTACTATTCTTATAAATTCTACCTTTATGCAAGTGTTGTTTGATATGGGTGCTTCACATGCTTTTATTTTTTCATGTGTGGTTGATTTTCTGGGTTTAAGGGTAGAAATGATACCTTCGGTTTTGAAACTGCAAACTCATCTGGGTCTAAGAGAGTGTCGAACCCCCTTGTGTAGAGCATATTGTATCCTTGTGGGCGAGGTTGAGAAAACCTAGAATTTCTCAGTGATGGAGATGGATGGGTATGATGTAATCCTGGGAATGGATTAGTTTGTGGTCTTTAAGGCCCACGTCAATTGTAATGCATAAACCATGGCATTTACGACACACGATGGCATTAGATATCTCTTTAGGGGAGAGAGGCATGAAAGGAAGGGTGAAACGTGTTTGTTGCCACCTGTAGTGGGCACGTTATCATATGATTTGGAGTTGTTTTCATTTGAATTGGCAAAATATGTGGAGTAGAGTGTTCTTCCAACTGTGGTGGATCAGTTCATGGATGTTTATCATGAATAATTATATGGGTTACCTCAGGTAAGTGAAGTGGAGTTTACGATTGATCACCTTACGGGGACCAGTCCTATCTCACTTCTTCCATACCTGATGGCACCTATAGAATAATTGGAACTGAATGTCCAGTAGGAAGAGATAGAAAACTACATGTTTATTCGACCAATAACATTTCCATAGGAAGATCTTGTGTTGTTGTGAATAAGGTGGATGAAACTTTGAGGATCTATGTTGATTATTGTAGACTTAACCAGGTTATTATAATGAACAAATATCAACTTCCATGAATTGATGATTTGTTCGACCTGTTGAAGGGAGCCCAGTTGTTCTCGAAGATCTACTTGAGTTCGGGATATCATCAATTGCAAGTGAGTAAGGAAGATATTCCTAAAATAGCTTTCAGAAGTAGATATGGCCATTATGAATATGTGGTTATGCCCTTTGGGCTAACGAATGTGTTAGCTGTGTTCATGGCATTGATGAATCGGATATCTCAGTGATATGTGGATTCTTTTGTTGTGGTGTTTTTGGATGATATTTTGGTCTATTAAAAGACAAGGGATGCTAATGAGGAGCACCTATAAACAGTGTTAAAAATTTGGAGAGATCATCATTTTTATGCCTAGTTATCAATGTGTGATTTTTGGATACAGGAAGTACGTTTCCTTGGCCATGTAATTTCTGAGAAAAGAGTTTCTTTTGATCCTGAAAAGGTAGAAGCCTTTATCTCTTAGAAACCACAAAACAATGTGTTTGAGATACAAAGTTTTCTTTGTCTATTTGGTTACTGCTGATTATTTTTCTGTGATTTCTCAGGACTAGCGTCACCAATGACAACTCTAAAAAAGATGAATGCCCCATTCCAATGGATAGGATGATTTCAGAAGTCTTTCCAGGAACTGAATGTTCGTCTTGCGTCAGCACCCATATTGATATTTCCTGAATCAGTACAGGGGTATGTGGTGTATTATAATGCATCCGGAATAGGGAGAGGTGGTTTTCTCATGCATGGAGATCATGTGGTTGCTTATGGAGCTAGGCAGTTGAGGGTTCATTAGACAATTTACCCAACACATGATTTAGAGTTGGCTGCAGTCGTCCATTCATTGAAAACATGGAGAAGTTATCACTTTAGTGAGAAATTTACTGTGTTTACAGATCAAAGAAGCATGAAGCGCATTTTCCCACAAAGGGATTTGAACATGAAGCAAAAATATGGCTGAAATATATCCATATGTTTGATTTTGACATGATGTACACACCGAGTAAGGGAAATTTGGTGGCAGATGAATTAAGTATAAAATCATATGTCCATGTGGTAAAGCAGGCCTCAGACCAGTGATAGTTGATGTTTGTTTTAGTTGACATGTGGTTGGAATGCGAAGACAACGGTGATACATCGGTCTTCTTTCTGGTTTTGTTGATTCCTGACCTAGTTGGCCTGGTTAAATAGGCATATATATCTGATTCTGAGTGTTTGACCATGGAGTCGAGACTCAATGGTAGGGAGACCATTGAGGGTTAGCAACAGAATGGAGATTCAGTTTTGTGTTTTTAGAATCAGATGGTTGTACTAGTGGTTTTTCAAGAGGATCTTCTCAGGGTGTATCATCATTCTAGGTGGGTTGTTCATCCTGAAATTTAGAAAATGTAAAATGCATTAAAAGCGCAGTTCTGGTAGGCTGGTATGTGTGTGCGAGTTTGTTTCGAGATGCTTGACATGTCAGCATGTCAAGGCAGAGCATCAGAGTACAACAAGAATGATGTAGTATTTACCAATACCTGTTTGGATATGGGAGTAGATAGTAATGGATTCTGTCACAGGTCTCCCAATAATGGACAGAAAGCATGATACCAATTGGGTGATAGTGGATCGGCTAAAACAGTCGGCCCATTTCATTCCAATTCGTGAATCTCATACGGAGGAGGATCATTCCCAAATATATATCCCAGAGGTAATAAAGAGGCATGGTGTTCCGGTATCAATTGTATCTAAATGAGATCCGAGGATTTTATTTCGTCTCTGGAAATCCTTACCGCAAGCCCTTGGAACTAAGTTGACTATGAGTACGGAGTATCACCCTCAAACGAATGGTCAATCCTAGAGGACAATAAAAACTCTAGAGAATATGTTTTGTGCTTGTGTCATGGATTTTGGTGGCTCATTGGAGGATCAATTGTAATTGGTTGAGTTCTCGTACAAAAACATTTACTATGCATCCATATAAATTGCTTCATTTGAAGCGTTGTATGGGTGGTTGTGTCGTTCTCCACTTTGTTGGGTGGAAAATGGTTTGTCCTCAATGGTTAGACTGAGCTTTGTATTAGAAACTACGGAGAATATCAAGTTAATCAGGAAGGGAATGGAGACCGCTCAGAGTCGTCAAAAATCATATGCAGATCATTGTCGATGGCCATTGTTTGTTCGAGGTGAGGGATCATGTTTTCATGAGGATCTCTCCTATGTTGAGACATTGTCAGTTTGGGATGTATGGAAATTTATCACCCAGGCATATTGGAACTTTTGAGATTCTCGATAAGGTTGGTGAGGTGGCTTATTGTTTGGATTTTCCACCTAGGTTCAGTGTGGTGCACAATGTATTTCATGTGTCATAGATGAAAAAGTATCAACCGGATTGTGACCATGTGATTCGATGGGACCATGTTGAACAAGAAAAGGATGTTTCATTGTCGCATGTTCCAGTTCAAGTTGTGGATTGGCAAGAGAAAATATTGTGTGTTAAAAGCATCATTTTAGTTCGTGTCTTAGGGCAGCATGGTCAGATTCAAGAGGAGACCTGGGAGCGGGAGAAATATATGGTCGAGCAAAGGCCTGATCTCTTTCATCAAAGGGTGGGTTTAATAGTTTCCGAGGATGGAAAGACCAATGATGGGGAGAATTTAGTACCCCAGTTTGAGGTATGTGGCCTTTTTTATGCATTTTTATGTGTTTAAAGTTCATATAATGATTTGGGAAGAGGTAGAGAGAGTTTGGAATGGTTTTTTATGAGTATAGAGGATTTTCCTAGGGAGAAAAGTTTGAGCATTGTTAGTATAAACCGTGTAGGATCACCAAGAAACCATGCAGGGGAGACAGTAGGCTTTGCAAAGCCTCCATGATTTTTTCCAAACCATGCGAGGCAATCGTGTGGACCCTTGCTCTCGGGTTAGTATTGTGCGCACGGTTAGCACACCGTTTTCCAAACTGTGCGTTCTAACCAAGCTACCACTTGAAAATAGGGTTTTAAAACCCGATTTCACTCGTGGCATGCATCATTCCTCTCCGAATTCTCTCCCACTCGAATATCACTCGAGATTCTCGGTTCTCAAGGGTTGGAAGGGCTCTCCAACTCATTTTGGAAGCGATTCGAAGGGGTTTCGAGGTGTTTTGATTGTGGTTTCTCCCGAGTAAGTCTCTCCTCTTGGTTTTGTTGATTTTTCCTCTAGATCTGCATCTTCTAATCTCTTGGTTTTCTAGATCTACACTCATTATTTGTAGATCTTGTGATGGGGTTTCCTTGTTTGTTGATTTTAAGGATTTTTAATGATAGGGAAATGGATTTAGAGAGGTTTCGGTGGTGTGTTCACCGGATTTGAGGTGCGGTTTGTTGTGGGTATATTTTTCTAGAACCCTAAAGGTAGGAGGCTTCACTCTCAAGTCCTCTTTCTATAATTGATTGGATAAGATTAAAATTGGTTTATTTGAATGTGAAAATGATATAATAAATATTCTTTAGTGATGATTTATAATGTTGATGAGATTCTTAAATCTTGGTTAATTGTGGTGCAAAGTGATTTGGCTTGTGGAATTTAAAATATTGATTTTAAATTATAGATTTTCTGAAATTGTAGAAGGTTTGATGAAAAATGGGTTTTCAATAAAAAGGGTGTTTTATTGAAATGGTTTTAGATTTAAATGATGTTGGTGGTGTTGTTTTTCAGTAAAAAGTGAGTTTTATTGAAATGATTTGGAATGGAAATGGTTATGCATTGAAATTGTTTAAATTGGTTGAACACACATGGTTTTTGACATGATGGCTGTGTGTGTTCACAGGAATGTAGGAAATATAAGGGTTAAGAGTCTCCCCCATCAGTGTTGGCATGGATAAGAATTAGGGCTCTCCCCATTCAAACATTCATATTTCATTCGGGATGGATAAGTGTTAGGGGTCTTCCCGATCTGTGTTGGGCTGGATAAGGGTTGGGGCTCTCTCCATCAAGAATTCATGTGCATTTGGGTTAGATATGGGTAATAAGTCTTCCCCATCATGGTTGGGATGGATAAGGGTTACGTATTCTCCCCTCTTCTAGGTATCATGCATGGTTGGTTGCATGGGTTTGTGGAATTGTTGGGTGTGCCAAAAATAAATGTTTGTGAAATGGTTCAAAAGCTTGTTCAGTTATTTTTTTGGAAAAATCATTTGCTGTAAAATTGGTTTCAATTACTCTTGGAATGCCTTTGGTTATGAATAGTTTTGGAAACTTGTTTATATTTAGTTATAAACTATTTTGAGGAAAAAAATTATATTAAATATTTTTATATAATTGTGGTTAACTCTTCTATCATAGTGGTGTGAGTAGGGAAGTCATTGTGGGAAATCCTACTGGGTTTTATACTCACCCCTACTTTGGCACCATGGTTCTTTGGCTGATGTCGTATCCCGGGACATAGTTAAAGGTAAAGCATCTTATTGCTAGTGGCTTGTGGTGATGCTTGGGATATGTTGTGGATCTTGGAGTTGTAGTGTCTTTTGAGATTCTTGAGTTGTTCATTTGCTGTGTACTTTGATGCTTAGTTTGGTCTTCTTCTATAGTGTACTTTGATGTATATTGATATAAATGAAGTGTTAATTGGTCTTCAATTGTTCATGCATCATATAGTGAATGTTTGGTTATGGTTGGTTAATGGGATTATTTCTTAAATGGTAAATCATCCCCCAACTTATATTTGGAACCCTTCGGCATTTATTTCCAGCCTTTGGTGTCTCAGGGATGTCCCTTAAGGCCTAGTAATGACTCGATGTACTCTCAAGCCAATGGGAATTGGTGGGTTATTACATACACAACATAAATTTAATAACCATTAGGATACTATATCTTGATATTCATGTGTATGAAATATCCATAAGCCATTACATCCATCTACACACACATATCTTTATAGATAACCACCATTCAAACCATCACATAATATATAAGGAGAAGATAGGGCATTCAGGGGGGTAGTCAACAATACATTCCTCACCAACCTGGATGTTAGGGAAAACACTCCCATTTAATCCATTGATTGTTAGTTTCCCTACCAATGTAGTTCAAGGTGCTTTAAAAATCACAAAAAATACATGATATAAAAAAAAATTAGACAAACACACTATTGTAAACTACAAATCCTTATACTCATCTACTGTTATCATTACACATGACTCATGTCCACCACTACGAAGTTCTAACTATCAAATAAACATAAAACCGTCATGCATCATTTTCATTAGTTGATTAATTAACCATTAATTAATTATTAACATTATCATTTCTAAGATTATTTTTAAATGTTCTATACCAAGTGTCATCTTCATTATAAATTATTTTCTTGTATTTTGAAGTATTTCATCATCATAAGAAATGTTCATGAAATAACCCCATTATTTTATTAATTCATTTATCATTTTATAAGCTTTTAGTTTCTCTTTGAATCATCCAAAGATACAACATAAATTATGCACGCAAAATGTATAATATCAAACTATATCCTTTAGTGGGAAACTAATTATATTAAAACATCTAGACATTTAGGAATTAAACCAAAAGATTATTTGTCAATAAATCATCTTAGCTTCCAATATAACAACAATGGGAAAGCCAAGTTCCAACCCATTCTGTTAATCATGGTTCCATCCCCAAAACCACTGTATATAATAATACATCCATCATTCCATGAAAATATCATCAGGATCATAATAGGTTTCTTGTTCCACCATCACGACCTCATGCATCCATGCCCATATCCTCTACATAATCAGTACCTCTTACCACCATCACAACCACAAGCATAACCATCCATAATTCTACCAATACAATGATAATATTTAATCAAATCAAGGATATTGATACATATATCACAAATATATATTAAATGTAATATTACAAGAATAATTTCAATGAAAATATGTCCCAAACAAAGAAGACAATATTTCCTTTATCAAATAACTATTGGTTCACCCAACCCAACATCACTGATTTAGGAATTCATTAAATTTACATTATCATCTTTTATTAGTAAATTAATTTGAATATTAATCTTAGAAACTATAAAATTATAAATTTTTATGGATAAATATTATTTATGTAATATAATAGTCCACCATAATATGATTTTATATTTATCAATAATCTCAATGATAATTATTACAACACCCATATTTTATTGTAGTAATGAATTACCAACATTGTGTTTTATTAATATCTAATCATATCAACAATTCATAACAACTATACCAATATATAACATAATATCTATTAAATCTAGAAGTAAATTATATATATATAACAAGGAATTTGATCACACATACCAATTATTTTGACATAAATATTACTATTTCCATATGAGATACTCTCCATTTCAATATTCAAAAAAATAGATTTATCAAAAAACCATAATCAATATTATCTTAGATGTTTATAATCAAATCATACTATTATTTTTTTCCATATCTCTAATAATTCGATAAATATTTTATTTAATATAAAATATAAATTTAATTATTTCCACCTTTCAAAAATCCTATAATTTTATACTTTTATTATCTACTGTATGTAACAAATCATGAATTCCTTTTATTGAAATTACAATGATAAAATTTTATTTCAAGAAGAGATTTCCTATTCCATGATAACATTATTTATCTTTGGTATGGAGTATTTTGTAAAATTAGATTCTAAAAATTAATGAAGAATATGTTAACTATTATCCAAACTCATTAAAACATTTATTTCGTTTATTGAAATAGCACAGTAAAGATATTATAGTATTAACATAGGAAAATATTCTACTATAGAAATTCATCTTCAAATTAAAATTTTAGAATTAATAATATTTCATTAATAAAATGATAAAACATTTAATTTATCACCATATTTTATAATCTCAATATTATCATATATCAATACATCATTTGATTATTTTTCATATTGTCATCTAATTATAGTAAATCTCACCCATCTAAATATAAAAGTCCAAAAAATGTTAATTTGAAACATTTAATGTATAAAATATTGAGAATTCATATATATTATACTTCTTAGAGGCCTCTTATGAAGAAAATTCAATATAGAGGAGAGAGGGATAGTGTATGACCATATCCTGGAAGCTATATGCGATTTATATAAATTTTAAGAGACATTAAAAAACTTGAATTCTAGGGTTTTTGGTTATCAAAACTCAATAAAAATAATGAGGAACTCATATTTGAGAATGAATTTTTTTTAATACTCATAGATATCCCTCCTCAAATAGTCCATTAATATTTTATGTGGTAATTAATTTCACATTAAATCCCAAATTAATATGTTTCCATAAAACTCATTTAGAACATCTGAATTTAAGAATGATCAATGATCACATTGAAAACTATTTACCATGACAAAAAACAAATATTTACACATTAATTTACTTATTTACATTGAAAATGTTTTATAAGATGTTTTTGGAAAAAAAATTGTGTTTTTTCTGGGACATGTCTATTACACATACTCAACACAATAGAACTATATAAGGGTAACATGTTTTTACCCATACGTGATTGGATATTTGTATGCAAGAAGATGAAATTTGAAGCTACCATTACATAGAAGTGGAATACCATAATGTGGGAAAGGAAAAGACTGATCTACCCTTACATGTGAATTGACATACCCCTACTTGAGTTAAAGAAACTCAACTACCCTTTATACAATGGTAGAGATAACCTTAAAAAACCATTCTAAACACCATCATACCTATATACTGTTCTCAATACACCATTATATAACTATGGTGGTACCTTTACATAGTGCATAAGATCAGTGTATTACCTTTATGAAAGCCATAAAAACAATGTTATACCCTTAAACTTGTTTTTAAAAAAAATTTCCCCTTACTCTTAGGTATGACCATTTATAAGGGAGAAAATAACAACAAACGTATTTTTTTCATCTTATATAAAATTTTAAATAATATATATAAAGATTTATTATTATTTTAAAAATCCCAAGAATAATTCTAAAATTAATTTAATATCATTTAAAACATCAAATTTATTTTTTCAAATAAACTATTAATATTTTTATGTTACATCCATAAATTATAAAGGAATTGTTAATCCATATTGAAAATTTGAAAAGCAAAATAAAAAAATTCTATATTTGTCAAATTGCACTTGAACCACTAGAAACCTTATAATAGCAATAGAAAAGATCTGAAAAATCATGACCATTACATTAAATTTGGTTAAATAACTCACATCCTTGATAATTAACATAAATTTTGAAAGGATAGGGAATGGTTATGGAATAAATCAACAAACCTATGAGATACCTTTTTATTTTATTTCTGTATTTGGAACAAGAAAATCACTATAGGAACAAGGTTTTAAAGAAAAAGTAATTTATAACATTTAAAATTAATATCAATTTGAGATACCACTCAAATATGAACAAAACAATTAATAAAATTTCACATCATGGGATGAAATCCATCTCATATATCGACATGAGATCAGAAATAAAATCCATGAAAACATCTTTAATCAATTTGGAAAAGGAAACACATATCCAATTATCTCATTCACTAGAATAGTCATATTTAAAGCCAAAAAGATAACAAAAAAACCTAGAAATATTTTCATATCCAATAAAAAATATAATTGTTAAACAAAATTACAAATGGGACACTTAAAAAACACTCCAAATCGATTAAATAAAATGGCACAAAACTCTTTTTAAAAGAAAACACATTTATCTATAGATTCACAATAATTTTACATAGGTATTCCATCAATTAAAATTTTATAAATAATTTTTTTCCATTTATTTATATATTAAAATTAATATATAACATTCAAGATATACTATACTTGGCATGTCATGAGAAATAATAGATTATCATGATTAAATAATAATATATTGAAAAATTGATATATTTTACATATAAAATATCATTAAATAATAATGTTTAAGGATCTCAATTAATATATTATTTTTCCAAAATACTTATTAATAGCTAGACATGTATCCAAAAATATCATATTAAAACTTGTTAAATTTCAAAACACATTAATAAATATTCTTCACAAGTCTCTTGTATTCAAAATCTAGAAGGTTAAGAAACATATAAATTAAATAATTCTTTTTTTATTTCTTTTATATCATATTGTATTTATCAAAAACCAAATGTTACAATCATTTCAATTAAAACATAATTTAAAATAAATGAATGCTTCATGAGAAACTGTAATTGGATATTTAAGAAAACATGATTCTATTAAATAAATATTTCCAAGTGGGTATCACTGAATATTATTATACAACCTGAAGAAAACTTACAAGGATGTCATATTAAAAGTAAATTTTCCTTTTACAAAACATTTCATATTTGACATATGACATGCATCATAGACCAAATTCCGATGTTGAGAATATATTCTCTTTCAATCAATAAATCTTCTTTGAAGTTTTGATGACAAAATTTACTTACTAGGGACACACTCATGCAAAATCTATAAGGATTTAACAGTTAATTTATCATTTAGCATAGGCCGAGCCCATTAATTTCACGGTTTTTAAATTTACAACAAATAAAATTACTGAACTAATATAAGAACTAATATAATCCTAAAAGGATCTGTTTCATGTATACAAATCAAAGTTATCCATCAACCGTACCATGAAATTGTTTGATTTTGGTGAAATTTACTCGCAATGATGGGTTAAGTGTACCTATTTGCAAACTATCATGTCCATAACATACCAAAAAATCATGATAGAAATACTTTCTAGGGATTTAATCACACATGACATAATTACTTCATAATAAAAGGAACATGCACAACTTACATCATATAAGAATTTAATTCACAACATAGAAAGTAATTAATCCAATAATATGTTGAAATAAATTAAAGTAAAACATATAGTATTTTATTTTACCTACACTAGTGTCCTTATCACCTAGAATGATTGAGGAGTATATTGATATAAATAATTAATACATATAATAACTTATTCCCCAATGAAAAATACCCACCATGCTGGGCCCAAAAGAAGAGTAAAGGATGATCATGATTATACTAACTCATTCCCCATGACCAAGAAATAGCATGGGGAGAGAGTATAAGAATCATAAGAATAAGGTTGGGGAAACCCTTTACCTATACTACATCTTCATTTCAAATACTGACATGAGGAATGAGTTATGCTTAGTGTCTCTAAAGTATGAAATATTTGGTTGCGAAGCAAAATGTAGATGTGACACAAATAACCAAGTCTTGATGATATATAGGGTTTGTTTCAATAAATTAATAAATAAAGTTTCCCTAAACTCATTCTAAAGGTATATTCATCAAATATTGATCAAATCTATAGTAATTCACATTAAGGGGCTAAAAAATAAGGGTTTCAGGTTCAACTAGGAAATCCAAATGTATTATAACACATCAATAATAGATATTAGAAGTCCCATAATTGTGGAAAAACATCATTAGCTAATAATTCTCTGATATTGGTGTACAATAATGAAACCCACCCCTGAAACATTCCATAGAAATCCCCAAAAAACATCCAACACCAAATAAACCTTGAGGAACAAGAACCACCATTATAGATTTGATCCATGAAATTTCATCACAACCTAAAAACATTTTACTCTCTCCAATAATGTTTCAAATAAAATTCTATCACCCCCTATTTCAACAAAAAAATATATCCCATTATTTGAAATGGATCTATCTTAAATCTAAACAATGGTACTGGAAAACTGATAGTTTCCTCCTCTGAGAATTTTCTATATCATCTTTTACTCTATTTTGATTTTCTGACACATATTTTTTGAACATCATGCCACCAAAATGATGGGAACATTGAACTAGAGGCACTCATGTAAGACAAAAAATCTTAGGGACTCATAAGCCATGTCACAAATTATTTATGGTCGATAGATTACGTCATTTTAACCATTTCTATGTGTTTACTCTAATAAAACATAGACATATACAAGCCTATTTCATGATCCTTTACAAGGTATCTTACCCAAACGTATCATCGCATCACATAACATGAAGGTTGTTTCACCAAATCACATGGGCTCCAAATATCCCATTTCATAACTTGTATCACTTTTTTAAAGCACATACTAATCCCAACATAGAGTATTTTTCAATTAACCCATGCATTATCACGAATACATAACTCCAAAATTAGTCATATCTCTCAATAAACACCTCTTATTACAATATATAATGACCCCTACCTTCAAATTTACCCCACCTAGTACGAAAATGAGAGAAGAGAGTCAGTGGCTTATGATGAATTACTCAAATAAGCCACGGGTAGATGATTAAAATCAAGGGTGTAACATACATGCACATAGAAGGCATTGCAATCATTGACTTGAATAATAAGTGATATCATATGAATAACAAACAAGAAAACCATTCTCTTAATAAATTTAAAATAAATCACAATACATGATATGAATTAAATGACATATAACTAAATCAACTAAAAACAAAAAAATAGATCCTCAGTAGGGACTGCAATTTCCTATCACCTTCTAAAAAACATCTCGAAATAGTGATGCCTTGTATGATCACCATCCAACTCCATCTCACAAGAAACAAATTCTATATACTTAGGGTGGGAAAAAAAGTATACATAGTAGGATCCTCCCCAAAACCTCTCATGAAAAATGTAAACTAAATATACTAAATTCTAGTGAGTAAAAAATTTAAATGAACTCACGATATAAATAGTTTTACTATTATTTCTCATATATATAATGGGGTTCTCACCATATATTAAATATAAGTAATAATATAATATCCATGAAAATATAAAATAAAGGTACCAACTTACAAATTCCCCACTAGGTTTTTTTCTCTGTCCCAAAATTACACATCATGATCCATCTCTCTCTAAAAGTAATCCATACTGAAGATATCTAGGCCAATAGTATTTTGTGCCAAAGACACATGGGTTAAGTTAATAAATTATTCACCCCATACATTACATCATTTCATCTTCTCATCTACATATTTAGATAGAAATCAAGTTGTTCTTTAGATCCAACATAGATTATACATCGTGTATTATAAATTAAGTCACCACGTCTTATACACAATATAACTATAATAAACATTATGTTACTCTATCTGGTGATAAAATTTTGGCAAATAACCACAATACATTATAACACACTATACACATATTTGGGTAATGATAACAACCATTCATTCCAGTATATATTCTACCAATAAAAGGGAGCAGGGTTATATAGGGTAGTCATCAATCTATTCGTCACCATCCTAGATGTTAGGGAAAACACTATCTCGGATTCCAATGTGTGACAATCACCCAACCAACATGGTTGGTGCAGAATTTGAAATCAGAAAATACACATGATATAAATAAACCTCAAAACCACACAATGGGAAAGTACCTATCCATAGACACATCAATAGTTACACATTCACCGGATTCTTAGTCACACCTGTTAACACTAAGGTATCAAATTTTCATAAAATCATCAAGAATGATTTTAATTAATAATTAATTAAACATTAATTAATTATTTCTATGATCATTTCCATGATAATAATTTTAATCTTCTAGGTTAGGTTCCAAAAAACTATTAATTATTCACTAGTTTTCTGAAGTATATCATCATCATAAGAAATCATTAATAACCAATCATATTTTATTAAATCATTTATAATTTCATAAACCTTTGGGTACCCAACGATAGCAACCAAGATACAAAATAAGATATACACTCATAGTTCCTTGTATCTATCTATTTCCCATAATAGTATACAGATTAAGTAAAAACATTTGGTCTGATTTCCATTGATCATATAGATTCATTATCAAGAAAACTATAGCATCCCGTATTTTTATCACATAAACATTCATTACATTTTACAAAACTGAGGATCTTTAAGGTTTAGTGTCTTGGAAACGAGGAACATAATAAATGAAACAAAAAAATTCTTCTTAAACACTTGAAAGGCTTCTCCTCAAGTTCTTCCTAGGTTCATTACTGCATCTCATAACCTGGGAACACACATCAAAAGAAGGGGTGAGCAGAAGGCCCAGTAATGGAAACAAGAGGAACATTTTACATGTGAAATTGATATACTTCAATAAGGACATGAAAATAACTTTAAGACATGAGAAAGAAATCATGAGATACATCATATAAAAATAACATTTTTCATAACTTGAAGATGTGGCTGCAACATTTAATATTGACAATCATTTCGTTTCACCAAGGTCTATCCCCAAGGTGTCGTTAAAAATTACCAAGGTTATTCACCTTGGCGTCATTAAAATGGTCATCTCTAGAGATTAAGTCTTTACCCAATGCATTGGAGCACTATCTGGGCACACCCTTAAATTTTCCTTTATTATCATTTGATCCACATATATCATCATCAAAAAATTAATTAATAACCCATATAGCTTAAAATGAATGGGTTTCATTTCATAATCATAACGTTTTGAAAACTTCTTTAAAGACATGATCTTTACGTCCCTTTAAACCCACGGAAAGGGAAAGAGGGTCTCATGTATGTAAATCCAAGAATTTAAAATAGAAAATTTTGATATATATGTAAATACCCTTGTAGAAATAATAGCTTTGAGTATTCACTTTATAACATAAAATAATTTTGAGAAAAGAGATAGACATTTTGAGACGAAAATTCTGCAGCATAACGGCTTTGTTTCAGGGTTTTAAAAAACATTGAAAAGAGAGGGGACATGGGTCGAACAATCATAATTGACCCATAAAACAGTAGAGGTACAGAATAAGAAGGATATATCGACAAGGTGATGGAATTCCAAGGACATTCCATTTGAAATGAAAAACATGGAAGGAAGACAAAAATTTGATCTCTCTTATGAAAATTCGGCAGCCTAACGGCGTCACTTAAACTTCAAAAAAATGAATTGACAAGGTCAAATAGGGTCTCTAATCATATGACCATAATATTCCAGTATGATAGATATAGAGATAATAAACCAACATAATAGAAAGGAACTTGAAAGACATGACATGAAAGTAGAACTTTGAAAAAAGAGAAGGGTGAAAGAATCCCTTAAAATTTCAGCAGCCTAACGGCATCACATAAACTTCAACATGCTGAATTGAAGAGGTAAAATGGGGTCTCTCATCATATGATCATAAAACATCAGTATGATAAATTTATAGATAATACCCCAACATGATAAAAAGGAACTTGAAATACTTTACATGAAAATAGATCTTGAAAAATGAGAAGGGAGAAAGAATCTGTTACAATAATTTCAGCAGCCTAACAGCGCCACTTAAAACTTCATAAAACGGAATAATGAGAGTAAGAGGGGATCGCTCATTATATGAACATAAAAAGGGTAGTAAAAGGAGTATAAAAGAACATCCTCCAACATAAGAACATGGAGCATAAAAGGTATGACATAAAAAGATCACTTGAAAAGAAAGAGAGGGGTAAGATCCCTTACCTTAAAATGTAACTCTTAAACCTCAAAGGTTGGGACCTTGAGGGCTTATGGGCACCTTGGGAGGACTCCTTGGGGGGTAATGAGACCAGAACTTCGTTGGGGAAGTTTGAGGAGTCGAATTGATGAGAGGAGGGCTTGGTATTTATAGGGAAAGTGAGGGGACAAGGCATTAATGGCCAAGGGACACCTCACATGTGCTTTTCTCAAACCCATGTGCTCTCCCTTGGCATTTATAATGGAGTTAGGCCACATGGGGCCCCCAATACAATAATGCATCACCCTTGGCCGGCCAAACCATAAAATATCTCATGACAGCATCATGACACAACTATGATGTCATTAAACATACCGAAACCCTAAAACTGCATTTTTACTATTCGCTGAAAAATTCAACTTTCTCAGAAAAATCCCAAAATTTCAACTTAATTAAATATAGATGCTCTAATTACATTTATGAACTCCATTTTATAAAAATAATTTTCTAAATATTTTTAATTTATTTTTTAAATAAAAACACTATTCATCGAGAATTCATTTTTTCAGAAAAATCCCCAAAAATTACCATAATATAATATCGATGCTCTGTGTTCAAAAATAAAGTCCTTTTTATAAAAATATTTTTCTAATTATTTTTAATTAAATTTTTAATTAAAAAACACTATTCACCTGAAAAAACTAATACTTGAATAATAATTTATGAAACAGTTATTTAACTATTTTATTGAATCACATTACTTAATCAAGGTGCCTAGATTATTTTAAAACTTTCTTTAAGTGAGATTACTAATCCATTTTGTCATATTACTAATCCTAATCACAAAATCACTATTCATAATTTCTATTCATCAAAAATCATGTTGATCTTATTAGACTCTAAATTTCGTACTGAACATAATTGTAGAAGACCATTTTTTGAGAGTCATTACACATTTTAAATTATTTAAGTTTTACACAAACATTTATTTTAAAATATCCATTTGAAAATTCATCAAAAATATGCATACTATTTTTATCCAGTCATTTGAAAATTCATAAACTTCATCATAAGAAGAAATCCCAATTTTTATTTAAAACAAGGATTACAAAAGGCAATTATGGTCTCGTTACATAGCCCCTTATAATACCAGCATTGGACCTAAGAGTAAGGTGTGCTAGGGTGATATAATTTTGGGGCGGCTCAGTCAACATTGCGCGAGTAGTAATTTCTATCAGTTTGAACTTCTCGCGAAGGAGATTCCGTTCTAGCTTCACATGATGAAGTTCGGCTTGGATTAGGTCCAGAGCAAAGCCCAATGGTGCCACCTCCTTCCCAAGCTCTTTTTGATGGGCTTCGATCGGTCCAATACTACTAGGTGAGGCCATCAAATCTTTTTTCGATAATAATTAACCAAGATGACTTAAATTTAGAGACAATAATCAAAACATTTTTTTTACTGCGGTCATATCGACCGATGTTCATATAACACTCAAAAACCAATGGTCTCATTTTAATTATAATAATGTTTATCAAATAAAACATTTTTATTGAGTATAGAAATAAATGAATTAATACATGAAATCAGGAAACAAGATTTATTCAAAATTTCGGGCCGTTACAATCTTCCCCGATTAAGAAATTGCATCCTCGCAATTTTTTTTAAAAAATTGGGTTTTGAAATTTCATTGAAAGTCCCACATCGGAAAAAGAGTCAGTAACACCATTACTTTAAAAGAAAGAATAGGATGTACAAATGCCACCCGAGTTTACTCATACTAGGATTCCATGTAGGAAACATGGACATGGAGGAGAAAACAAAGGGTAACGTTCTTAAAGGAGAGTGATAGAAAACATGATTAGGATGAAGTTAACCACCAGAAAATCCCAAAATTATGATGTGTGTAAGCGTTCTTTGATTACCCAGTAGGAAACGTAAACCAACAACGTTTTTGTTTTACGTTCCTTTTCATAACTTTGAGGAATTCATTTACAACATAGATAAAAAACATAAGGAAATATATCTACCTTAATGTAGAGTTTCATACTTTAAAAAGTTTCTACCAAAACTAATATTTTCTCCAAACTATGAGCATTCAAAACTACTTGGTCTCATTAAAACACAAGAATCATCTTCTCGAGAATCACATAATTGACAAAATATCAACAATCTATTTCTTCTATCTTTAAACATTATCCCAAAATTAGAAAGGGTACGGTAAAACAACTCTTCAAAAAGAATCCCATAGGAATGGAAACTACTTTTAAATCATCAAAGTTCCATTGAAATACCCAATGTTCATCATAGACCATTCCATAAATAACAGTCCTTAAAATTCCTCAAAGTAAACGAAATAAAGATTGAAACCCAAATACAAGAAGGACTTGATAACATAGTCTTCCAAAATAAACTTCATTGTTCATCTCCAAACAACATCAACCACTCTTAACATCTTATAACAAAAGTAGCTAACCTAAACATATTTTACCCAAGATAGGTTAAGCATTCCCGTAAGTAACCTAAATTACTATAAGTCCACCTTAAATTCATTTATTCTTCAAAATATAAGTCAACCTTACTCCTCAATGAAAATACCGTAGTAATCCATTTACCGTGATCATATATGGTCCTCAAAATAGTGAACTTCTTCCAAAATAATAATCATCTTTTAATCCCCTAATCATCTCTGTCATATTAATAAGGCAATCGTAGCATTTCCTATCACATTGGTTGTTGGGACATGTTCTTCCCTTTCCCGCCATTAACTAAGAAAAGATTCTATAGTTAGGGGCTTAAATACTTAGCCAATAATCATGAAAAGAAACTTAAAGAATCTAAGGATAACAATTTGAAGTAACGTATACCCTAACTTTTGATCCCCTAGGTTCCCTTCTCGGTTATCCATGATCATATATTCTTATGTGAACCTTTATTTTATTTTATCTTTGTTCCTTTAACAATGGTTCATACTAATCCTATGAATTTACCAAAGCATATCCCCTGGGAGTGTCGTAACCAAGAGAGCAGCAAGGGCCGTTGTCATGTACCAGTTCCCGTTTGAGTCTAGCTCAAAGCGTTGTTTTCGGGTTTTACCCCTATGTACATCTGTGCCAGAGCCACCTTTACCTGCTCGTATCCAGACAGGGATGTATTTTCTTGGAAACCCATTACTCAATACTCACCAAAATACCAAGAAGATTTCCTATATTTAAACTCTTCTATAGGGTTTTTCCTAAAGTTTTTATATCCTAATTTCAACAAATAACTAAACCATCCTTTGATACGAACTATAGCATCTCGCCTTTTTATCACATAAACATTCATTACATTTTACAAAATCGAGGATCTTTAAGGTTTAGTGTCTTGGAAACCAGGAACATAATAAATGAAAAAAAACATTCTTCTGAAACACTTGAAAGGCTTCTCCACAAGTTCATCCTAGGTTCATTACTGCATCTCATAACCTGGGAACACACATCAAATGAAGGGGTGAGTAGAAGGCCCAGTAAGGGAAACAAGAGGAACATTTTACATGTGAAATTGATATACTTCAATAAGGACATGAAAATAACTTTAAGGAATGAGAAAGAAATCATGAGATACATCATATAAAAATAACAATTTTTATAACTTGAAGATGTGGCTGAAACATTTAATATTGAAAATCATTTCGTTTCACCAAGGTCCATCCCCAAGGTGTCCTTAAAGTTTATCGAGGTTATTCACCAAGGTGTCATTAAAATAGTCATCTATAGAGATTAAGTCTTTACCCAATGCATTAGAGCGCTATCAGGGCGCACCCTTAAATTTCCCTTTATTATCATGTGAGCCAAATATATAATCATAAAAAATTTCATAAATAACCCATATAGCATAAAATGAATGGGTTTCATTTCATAATCATAACGTTTTGAAAACTGCTTTAAAGACATGATCTTTACGTCCCTTTAAACACACGGAAAGGGAAAGCAGGTCTCATGTATGTAAATCCCAGAATTTAAAATAGAACATTTTGATATATATATGTGAATACCATTGTAGAAATAAGAGATTTGAGTATTAACTTTATAACATAAAATAATTTTGAGAAAAGGGAGAGACATTTTGAGACGAAAATTCTGCAGCATAACGGCTATGTTTCAGGGTTTTAGAAAACATTGAAAAGAGAGGGGACATGGGTCGAACAATCATAATTGACCCATAAAACAGTAGAGGTATAGAATAAGAAGGATATATGGACATGGTGATTCAATTTCAAGGACATGCCATTTGAAATGAAAACATGGAAGGAAGACAAAAATTTGATTTCTCTTATGAAAATTCGGCAGCCTAACGGCGTCACTTAAACATCAACAAAAATGAATTGACAAGGTCAAATAGGGTCTCTCATAATATGACCATAAGATTCCAGTATGATAGATATAGAGATCATACCCCAAAATAATCGAAAGGAACTTGAAAGACTTGACATGAAAGTAGAACTTTGAAAAAAGATAAGGGTGAATGAATCCCTTAAAAAATTCAGCAGCCTAACGGCATCATTTAAACTTCAACATGCTGAATTGAAGAGATAAAATGGGGTCTCTCATCATATGATCATAAAAGATCTGTATGATAAATTTAGAGGTCATACCCCAACATGATAAAATGGAACTTGAAATACTTTACATGAAAATAGATCTTGAAAAATGAGAAGGGAGAAAGAATCCGTTACAAAAATTTCGGCAGCCTAACAGCGCCACTTAATACTTCATAAAAAGAAATAATGAGAGTAAGAGGGGATCTCTCATTATATGAACATAAAAAGGGTATTAAAAGTAGTATAAATGAACATCCTCCAACATAAGAACATGGAGCATAAAAGGAATGACATATAAAGATCACTTGAAAAGAAAGAGAGGGGTCAGATCTCTTACCTTAAAATGTAACTCTTAAACCTCAATGTTTGGGACCTTGAGGGCTTGTGGGCACCATAGGAGGACTCCTTGGGAGGTAATGAGACCAGAACTTCGTTGGGGAAGAGTGGGGAGTCGAATTGATGAGAGGAGGGCTTGGTATTTATAGGGAAAGTGAGGGGATAAGGCATTAATGGCCAAGGGACAACTCAAATGTGCTTTTCTCAAACCCATGTGCTCTCCCTTGGAATTTATCATGGAGTTAGGCAACATGGGGCCCCCAAAACAATAATTCATCACCCGTTTCCGGCCAACCCTTAAAATATCTCATGACATCATCATGACACAGCTATGATGTCCTTAAACATACCGAAACCCTAAAACTGCATTTTTACTATTCACTGAAATATTCATCTTTCTCAGAAAAATACCAAAATATCACCTTAACTAAATATAGATGCTCTAATTACATTTATGAACTCTATTTTATAAAAATAATTTTCTAAATATTTTTAATTTAATTTTTAAATAAAAACACTATTCATTGAGAATTCATTTTTTTCAGAAAAATCCCCAAAAATTAACATAACATAATATCGATGCTCTGAGTTCAAAAATAAAGTCCTTTTTATAAAAATAATTTTCTATTTATTTTTAATTAAATTTTTAATTAAAAAAGACTATTCACTTGAAAAAACTAATACTTGAATAATAATTTATAAAACCGTTATTTAACCATTTTGTTGAATCACATTACTTAATCAAGGTGCCTAGATTATTTTAAAACTTTCTTTAAGTGAGATTACTAATCCATTTGGTCATATTACTAATCCTAATCATAAAATCACTATTCATAATTTACTATTCATCAAAAATAATTTTGATCTTATTAGACTCTAAATTTCGTAGTGAACATAATTGTAGAAGACCATTTTTTGAGAATCATTACACATTTTGAATTATTTAAGGTTTACACAAACATTTTTTTTAAAATATCCTTTTGAAAATTCATCAAAAATATGCAAACTATTTTTATGCAGTCATTTGAAAATTCATAAACTTCATCATAAGAAGAAATTCCAATTTTTATTTAAAACAAGGATTACACAAGGCAATTACGGTCTCGTTACATAGCCCCTTATAATACCAGCATAGGACCTAAGAGTAAGGTGTGCTTGGGTGATAGAATTTTGGGGCGGCTAAGTCAAAATTGCCCGAGTAGTAATTTCTATCAGTTTGAACTTCTCGCGAAGGCGATTCCGTTCTAGCTTCACATGATGAAGTTCTTCTTGGATTTGGTCTAGAGCAAAGCCCAATGGTTCTACCTCCTTCCCAAGCTCTGTTATATGGGATTTGATCGGTCCAAGACTACTAGGTGAGGCCATCAAATCTTTTTTCTAGAATAATTAAACAAGATTACTTAAATTTAGAGACAATAATCAAAACATTTTGTTCATGGCGGTCATATTGACCGATGGTCATATAACACTCAAAAACCAATGGTCTCATTTTAATTATAATCATGTTTATCAAATAAAACATTTTTGTTGAGTATAAAAATAAAATAAAATAACACATGAAATCAGGAAACAAGATTTATTCAAAATTTCGGGCCATTACAAAAACATCTCTGCATCTAATACACAACGGTGGGAAAGCCCAACATAAACACATTCTCTTAGTCCGTGTGTTATCCCTGACAGTACTTCTCAAAATTCCATAACAATAATCCCATTCTGATATTATAATGAATATTACATGCATCTTCTGAAACCATCACAGCCTCAATCATCCATACCCATATCGTCAAAATAACTGGATCAGTGAGCCAAAATCACAGTCTACGGCACACTCACCAATTATTCCAACTGCACAAATTTAATATCTAATCATATCATGTCTCTAAATATATATATCATAAATTCATATTCAAATTATTATTCCACACACAATTTCAAGGAAAACATGAAAAACGGACATTCTATTTTTTCTGAAATAATGATGGCCTAGCCCAATCCAAAATAAATTATTTATGAATAAATTAAAATTAAATTATCATATTTAATTAATCTATTAATGTGAAAAATACTCTTAGAATATCTTTTCTATTAAATTCAAATGGCTAAATTATATTTATTTAATATGGTGGTTCACCTAATGATTCTTGTACATTTATCAATAATCATTATTATTATAATTTCAACATTCCTAATTCATTATAACAAAATAGTACCAACATTAATTTGATTTTTAATATCCAACCATATATACCATTCTTAAATACTATAATAATAAATAATACACAATCTAGTAAATTTGTGGGGAAACATAATATTTATTAAAAATCATGTAATAATACATCCCTAATACCTCAAAAACATTATTAATATTTCTACATGTGATAATCTGTATTTCAATATTTTAATAACCATATTAATTAAATAATTCTCATGCATATTATTTAAGAATGTTATCACCACAACATACAATTATTTTCATCCCTCTCATTAATAACTATAGAAAAATTATATTTAATCTACAATATGCAAATACATATTTCCTCCATGTGCTAATAATTTATAGATGATCAAACATTATTCTATAGTAAATTTAACAAATAATCAATTATTGTTGTTGAAATTACTATAAAATATATTTATTTCCAGCAAAAATTTATAAATTCTGTGACAAATTTATTTAACTTCATCATGAAATATTATTTCTAATTAAATTATTGGAAATAAACAATAAAAAGTTTACTATTTTCTATAAGTGATAAAACTTTTATTCTATTTCATGAAATTACACATTAATGAAATACAAATATTAATAGAGGAAAAAAATATACAACACAAATTATTCATCCTTTGAAAATTATTGAATCAAAAGAATTTCATCAATATAAAGACACATCATGAAATATATCCACTTCATTTATAATTTATATAAAATTAAATATTCATTCACATTTTTATTATAATCTATATTGTTATTTGATTGTGGTTAATTTCATCCATATTAATAGAGGAGGATTAAGCATGCTAATTTCACACATTTAGTGTGTAAAACATGGAAAAGTCACATATCCCAAACCTCTTTGAATCCTTTCATACAAAAACATAAAAATAAAGGATGGTGGAAGAGGGTATGTTAATTAAACTAAAATAAAGAGGATATGTAAGTAATTTTTAGTTAACTTCCAGAAACTGAAATGTCATATTTTTGGGTCATTGGAACTCGAGTAGAACAAGGAGGAACTCAAATGGAAGAATGAAACTTCTTTTTAACATTCAATTATTTCCCTCCTCCTATACTCCATCAAATTTACAGGTGGAAATTAATTTCACATTAAATCCTTATTTGTACCAATTGAATAAAACTAATTAAATTTTTATAATTTTAAGAATGTTCATAGATCATATTAAAAACTCAAAACCAATACAATAATCTCAAATTTTAACTTTAAATTCCATAATTTACATTAAAAATGTTGTGTAGGAAGTTCTATGTAATAAAATTTGACTATTAATAAATTTATGCTACCCATACATGACACACTAGTATGATATATGTGTAAAATGGTTTTACATTTACATGACTGGATACGTAGATTCAAGCAAAATAAATACGAAGCTACTATTATAATGAATAAGAATACCTTTATGTGGGCATGATAAAGATCTAGATACCTTATATAAGGATAAGATTAACATTATGTTAGTTGAGAACGCTCGTCTAACCATCATGTAGTGGGGGTTATACCCATACGCAACCATTGTAAAATCAATCAAACCAATACACATCACTCAAATCACTAATATGTAGCTATAGAGGTACCATTACACAAAGAATAAGATTAGAAGCACGACATTATGCAAGCCTTAGAAATAGTAACTAACCCAAACAAAACCTTGAAAAAACATGAGTTACAATTTCATATATATATGAACATGTGTAAAATTAAAAAACCTGAAAATATTTTTATTTCAAAATACATAAATTTATAAATAACAAAAAAAGGATTTATTTTTACTTCAAAAATACCAAAAAAAAATATTCAAAAAAATTTAAATCACATTATTAAATTACAAATTAATTTCTCAAATGATGTTTTAAAATTTGGAATTTACAGCCACAATTTTCCAAACCATTTCAAAACTGCATTACAAATTACAAAATCAACTTAAAATAACATATAAAGTTTTGAAATTTCTTTTGAACCACCTGATAATTTATAAAAACAATGGAAGGGCTTGAAAATATTTTTACCCTTAAATACAATGTAAAACACTACTATCACTATAAGGTTTCTTAGTATTCTTTTACAAATAAACTATAAAATAGAAGCATAATGAATTTAGTAAACTTGGAACACCTTATGAGATAAATGAAATCATGATTCTATAAAAACAAGAGAAATTTTTATATTTTTACCATTCAACATAACACATTTTCAACCACGTTACTCGGTTTTTGTTGATTAAGATCGCATGAGAGTTTAATAAACAACATCCCTCCTCTGATGGTATCCCCATGTTGTGCTATGTTGTTCGTCGCTCAACCAGGATCCTCCCCTCACCCATAACACAGTAAATAGATGTGATTAACAAGGGTGAACATGAAGAGATATATAGGATTAAGTGATTTATAATAAAAAATTAAGGATAAATGATAACCCAACCTTGTATTAGTGGAATTATTTATATAACCTTAAAAAATATATAGATAACTCCACACAATTACTAACATGTTTTGAAATGAATTACTAATTCCTCAACTAGTTATGAATTCATTGAATTAAAGAAACCATCATGAATTTCATTTTATTAAATACATTAATTAAACATATATTATGGGATTTATTCAAAATTTTAACTATTGATAATTCCACTTCCTTTGTATAAAACAATATACCAATGAAGTTATTATGATATCACGTATGTCATAGTAAATAATATTCCACGAATGTTACTATATGATTTTCACAATTTGTAAAGTATTAAATGTCCAAAATATCATATTCTATGTTAAAGGATTTATGGTATATATACTCCATAATAACTACACACATGTCAAGACACATATATAATAAATACGATATATTTTTAAATGTTTTCCTCCTCAAAAATAGACGTTACATCCTTGACATGATCAAAGAAAACCTTTGATCAAACATTCCAATAGAATCCCTATATGAATAAAAAAATTATACTTCAACACAAGATACAAAATGTGTCTCACAAGTTATGTAATTTTATCAGGTATTAATAGAGATATAGAAAATTTATTTTATCAAAAATTGAATCTTCACCAATCATACACTTCAATCCAGTTTTTGGTGTGATTATTCTTGTTCATCTTTAAATTATACATCTTTTCCTCTTACTCATCCTCTTTAATCTTTGATACTCTCCAATTTCAGAATAGTATGTTCTTAGGCTCTTATAAATCTATTAAAATCCTAATTACCACGTGATTTCAGGCATTTTACACATCCTTGGTTGTAACAGAGTATCTTAAACTGCCGAGTTTCATTATCCCTTAAAGAACCGGGTGATCCACAACCACATAACTTGAATACATTATTTTTCGTTATTTATTGTTTCATATGTACCATTATAGTGTGAAATACTAGTTTTTATCAATTTTATGTAATTTTATTCTTCTATCATGGTGGTAATCCTTTTATCTATAGCATGAACAACTACTGATTCAATTTCAGAGATGAACCAAATTCTCAACATCAAAAAATTATGACATGATTCTATGAAAGTCACTCTTTTGTAGCTTGAATTATTTCATCAAATCAATTCTACTTGTAGGATGAACTATTTCTTCATATAACAATCAAAATTAAATAATTCAATTTATTCTTATATAGTTTGAAACCAAACTCTTGAAATTTTAGTATTGAATGATTATTTCACTCTTGCCTCTTTTATGGAATGGAATCCTACATATAGATCCCCATTAATATACCATATAGGTGCATTAAAACCTGTATTTTATGTTTAATTTTGCTATTATGAATATTGAAGTTTCATTCAAGTTATAATTTACACGTTATTATAAAAAATCATAGAATCTTATGTTGTAGTCAGATGTTTAAATTAGTGATAACATATGTTTATCAGAGGTAGATGATTCTAAAGTTATATTAATGAACATGGGGTGTATTGGTTAAGGTTTTTAAGTTATATTTATTGATGTTATAGTTTATTATAAAATATCTTATGATGGTATATGTATGTTTTCCCCATTTTTGGTTTCAAGCAAAGGATGGTACATCAAATTCATCAAAATGAAAATTAATAGTAACATTCATTTTTATTAGAAGATAATAATCTAGGTAGATCCACCTACAAGCTATTGGATGTGGTTAATGTATATCATGAGACCCCCTTAATCAACTAAGGTTAGTTGAATGTGTCAATATAATGGACACCACTATAAAATTAGTATTTGACCATGTACAAGTTGGATGTGATGTGTGATTAAATTGTTGATTTTAGTATTGAAACTTTTGATTAATAAAATTTAGTAGAAGTTTTCTCCCAAGGATATAGGATAAGACCAAAACTACATAAATCCTTGTTTATTATATCGTATATGATTTATTTCTCCCTTCAATGTATTGTTTCTTTAGGTTGTGACTTTGTGTTCTTGGGTCAGCATGGTATAGTTGATTATTTGATTTTATATTCTATGTTTTGGTATATCAAATTTTAGGTGTTCTTCTTGTATTAGAATTTTTTTTGACATGATGTTCTAGAATTTTATATTCCATTTATTGTGGGTCTTTGATTCAAAACAATTGGTATCAAAGAATGTTCTTGTTTTGGAGGCTCTACATACTAAGTATTAGATTAGGTGAAATTCTTATTTTATTGTTTTTTAGTGTGATTCATTGGTTTCAAAATAATGTCATCTACAGAATAAAAATTTATTATTAATAAATTTCAATAGGATAGACTTCACCTAATAAAGGATAAATATGTAAGACTATCTAGTTGAGATGGACCTTGAGGTTTTATTGAATGGGGAGAAGATAAAAACAATGGAAAATGTTGAATGGTAATGTTTGTATGGAAAGGAACATGGATTTACTTACATGTCATTTTCTCAAAATGATTATTTTATCATTAAAGAGATGAAGACTATAGTGGATTTTATTGATGCTCGGATGAAAATGTATAAGGCAATAACAATTATTAATAATGGTTTAATGATGCAATAGTTATTCCACATGGGGATTATGAAAGGAATACTGAATGATGATCATAAGAATGACTTTAATATGATTTGATGTTATCTGCAAAAATGTAATGTAAATTTTGTAGATGATTTTTGGAATTTGTTTCTATTGTCATTGTAATAATAATTTTGGGACTGAATGGTAACTAGAATAAGTAACTACCACAAAAAACATAACACTCTCTAAGGATTTAAAAAATCATAATCTAAATAATGGATTTATATGGAAACATGTAAAATAATCTACCTTAACCATACTAAACCAAGAAGGCAGAAGAATTTTTGTTCAATGGAGAAGATAGATAATATCATAACATAGATCCAAGAAAGAATTATAGTAAAGTCTATTCATCTTATATCATTAAATTGGTATTTTGTGGAAGAAGGGGAGTCTCAAAATTGATTGCAGGGATTATATGTTGAACTCAGTAATTATGGATTCCAGAGTTTCAGGTTCTGTTATTTCATCAAATGATTATTGTAAGAGTTTACTGTTGAGTGTTAAAATTATTTTTTAATAATGGATCATTTATTATGGGACTTCATTCCATTCCATGACAAAGAATGGATTTATGGAAAATTATATATCTAATTTGTTGATAGAATTAAATTATATTGTGAAGAAGCATATGAAGTCATTGGATAGATATATATTAAATTATAAATGTCAAATAAAATACGCATGGGTCTACTAAGAGTTCAGTACATACCATCCCTATGGATGACATAAAGTTTTTTGTTAGTTGGATGATTAGAGTTTTGGAACTAGATTTTAAAATACAACATATAAAATTACTCATGGTTCCATGGTTATAGTCATGGTGTAAAATAAGGGATTTTGTACTTTATGGGAATATTAGATGAAGAAAAAATTCATTAAATGGAAATTTATAATATTTTTAGTTATAATACATTTTTATTGGGAACCATAGTGGAATGAATATGATAGTTTTTGTAGGAAATTGTAAGCTGAAGCTTTATCATTTTGAGTTTAGAAACTGTGATATTTTTATACATAGAAAAAAGGAAAAACAATCATTCAATTTAAATAAAAGGAAACCAAAGTATTGAATGATAAAGCTGGTGACATTAAGGATTAGGGCCTTTCACTATTCCATTCTCATGTTGGGTTGTTATAATTTATCAATGTCATCAATAGTTCAAGAGGAAAAATATATGTTTAATACATAAAATTTAAATTCAATGTGTTCAAATTGTTTGTTCAGGGAAGGTACATGGTTTGAAAAAGAGACACATAAATAATCTTAAATGATAATGGGCAGATAATAGTGGAGTGTATAACATGAATGATTTCTATAATTTATTCTTGAAGAAATGAATCATGGTTTAAAATAATGTCCCTAAGATGAAAAAGTAGAATTATATGGTGGAATGGTTGAATTTGGTATTAACTGAAAAGAATCTGAGTATTATACTACATTCTAGAATATAAAATGATATTTGGTGGAATTAATCAATTTATCAGTGAACCTAGTTAATCGATGTCTTTCGGCACTAATGAGGAAAGAAATTTTATAATATGTTTGGTCAGGTAAACTATATAAATTTAGTGGATTCAATGTTTTTGAAAGTTTAGCTTATATCCATGTGGCTACCTAATATTATGAAACATATGAAACTACTTCCCCTAGATATTTCATTATATGATGTAGTGATTAAAAATTGGTATTTCATTTTTGGGATATTGATAAATACATGGTCATTAGAATTCAAAAATATTTTTAATGAGAATATCTTATAGAATTATAATAACTTTGTATAAAATAATGTTGAGAAAAAATAACTAATCGATAATATCTAAGTTGTTCTGAATTGTGGTTTCTAAAAGACCCATGTTCAAGAATGTTTAGGGGTCATGGAAATTTTCTATGATTTAACAAGACAATTAAAAGATTTACTAATGTTCTCCAAAACTGTAGAATCTCAAGTTAATGTTCTAGAAGATAATGATTTAGAAGTCATAGTTCTAGAAAAATTAGATCCACTTATTGAATTATGTTGATTTACTAGAGGAGTAAGACTAGTTCATAGTTTTATAATTGAATTTCATTACATGCTTCTCAGAGATGGTGGAGAACCTAAGAACATAGATGAAGCAGTTAGACTTTGTGATTGAAAAAATTTCCAGTTACATATGAATGGTGAAATTAATTGATTGGATGAAAATGAAGAACGAGAATAACATGCCTTCTCATTAAAAAAAAGAAGAATTTTTGGACAAATGGGTATTATAATTAAAAGAAGAAGTTGATAGTGGGAAGAGGTACACGGATAGGATGGTTGTGAAATGTTTCTATTTGATAAAAAAATGTATTTTGTGATATATTTTCACTATTAGTCAAAAAATTTATCATCATGATGGTATTGAGTTAGGTTTATTTTGTGAGTTTACATCTAGAACAACATGTAGTAAAGATCATATTTCTCCATGAATATTTTCCCAATGTGGCCCAAATAATTAAAATAGAGTTTTTCAGGGAGAATTTAACCATGGACTTGTTTTTAAATCTAATTAATATTTCTTTATGACTTATAATAAGAACTATGATAGTTAAAATTGAAGTTCAATGCTTTCATTATATATAATAGATTAATCCAGAGGAACATAGATCATTGTTCCAATAAACGGGTGTTTTAGGATGGAATATTTATCATCATACATCAATTATAGTTGGGAATTATCCTAGAGGATATAGATATTTAAAGGATTAATTAGTTGAAAAGTGAGATTTCTATAAGATTCAAGATAAAAGTTATGTGAAGATAAAAAATTCATTGGAATGAGTATTGACATAGAAAATAAAGAATAATATTATCTTTCTCCATATATTTATTGAATCTAAAAGGATATCAAGACTTTTAAAAGGACCTTACAAAAGCTTATATCAACACCATTTGTTTGATACTTAAAATTATTAAAGGATAAAGAGAAAAAATAGAATATTTGGATAACTAAATGGTCAAGTTTCTATTTTTAACCATAGTGGGAAGCTTGATCTACATCAGGGTAAGTTCAATTATGTGAATTACCTTTTAAATGGTACTTTTAAATTGAATTATAAAAAATAAAAGAAAATAATACAGGGATGTTTCTAAATGGTATAACCACCCATACTATTCTTATATAGATATTACATCTTATTTTAGATTAATATTTATTACATTACAAAAACACATGCATGGGGACATGAATAGTTTCGTGAAATTGGAAACAAAGTACACAAACTTCTATTCAAGTGAAGTATATTCTATGACTCCAATAATGATATTCCCGTTTAGTATCCCTACTAGAAACCATTATTCATATCCATTGGAAAGGAAAATATAAGGAATGGGTGAGATCAGATGCTAATTAAGGGGAAAAAAGGAAGGTATAAATTAATTATAATCGGAATTCATAATATAAGAAATATGGGTATGTGATCATGACAATAAAATATATAGATAATACCCACCCAATAATGGATCATAAGCATGAGTCATGGAATAATACATTAGCATTTCAAAAGACTTCAATCTTATAAATGAAACTCCCTCATATCTCTATCATGAAACAAATGTTCAAATAATAAATATGTGCGGAATCATCATAAGTATAGAAACCAATTTCATATTTTAATTCTAACAATCATTACTCTCGGAACAAGCCTTATCACATATTTCCACTAACGAACCAAGTACATTGACTTGTTTCCAATCATAGACCATGCCCATCGACTTACATTCGATTATAGATCTAGCACACAAAATCATTTCCCATAACAATTTCATTATATATAATTCATCAAAAAATTTAATTTAATGTAGATATAGGTCCCATGATACATTTAATTAAAACAATGCATATGTGTGACACATGGCCATGAATCATTAATCCCATCGAAACCCATATGAAAAATCAATTTTTATAAACAATTATTCATAACATACTCCTGAAAAAGAAATAGATTCCATGAATATCATGATTAAAAAAAATAAACCATTAATGTAACTACCAAGAATGTTATTCTTGGGTTGTATCCCTAGTAAATCATAAGTAACATCAATATATATCATATATTATGGAAAAATTATTTTTTAAAGATATCTTGAAATAAATCTTGAGGAAAATATCTTTTACCTTATGAAATAATTTCTTTGAGTCATAAAATTATAATGTGAGAAATTTTATTTTAAAATAAACTTGTAATATTGTAAAGGAATCTTAAAATCATAAATTCTTAATGAATATGAAGAAATCTATTCATGATGTAAAAGTTAAAAAATCTTTCATTCGTGCTTTTTCAAGAAAATTTATAATGTACCTCATTTGGAAAATGATAAACATATTACATGAAGAAATTTAGTAAAAATTCACACAACGGAAAAATAATTTAAATAATTATATATGAATAGTAGAAATATATTGGAAAACATTTTTAAGAATTATTTATATGGATGGTAAATATTCCCCATTAGATATGTATAAAAAATCCCAAATAATAACGGGATTGTGAAATTAACCCTTACCATATTATAATCATTATAATAATAATTTCCCAAGGAATTAAATATAATTATATGGATATTAAAATACCATAATCTTTAGAAAAATACTCATAAAATACATCCATATGAAGTATATAAACCACATAAAAGAAACCAGCAGTGTATAAGTCATGTGTCACTCAAAAAAAGTGAGAAACAATCACTTACCTAAAGTATTTCTATTCTTTGTCTTTGTAAAATCCTATATTATGATAAATATGGATTTATTATAAATTTATAACATAAAAATATTTCATTAAGAGAATTTATTATTTTTTATAACATCATATCATCAGTTCATTAATAAATTAAAATAATTTTTATGTTTGATATCTGCATCATTTTCCATGCATGTTTCAGTTTGAAAGTCATTATACATACAGTTTGATAATGGTTTAATAATTTATATAATAAATATTATTTTATATTTATATTATAGATTCCTAAAATTAATCCTTATTATAACTAATGTGAAATACTGATAAAAAATGAATCACATCACATCATGGAGATGGTAATCCATACATATGCACGAGCAACGTTATCATTTCCCAAAAGATTAGGTATTAAAATGGTAGATATGATATTATCAAAATATAAGTATAATGATTTCATAAATATTATATATAAATATAAAAACTATCACACTTACGATTCAAAAAATATGGTGATTAGAAATGAATTTTATCGCTATGTGGATACAGTAACCCGTACGTACGCACAAGCGACACTTTAACCACTTGATCATAGGGAAAAGGTTGTATAGTGGCATATTATTAATAATAATGAAATTTTATAATTTTTTAGTATTTCGAATTTATTATGATATTATATTTATAATATATTTAGAGGGGTTATATATGATTATAAAAATAGAGTGATCGGTTAGATTGATTACCACTTCTTCGAAACGACTCCTTTAGATATCCTCTAATATACTACATATTTGATACTTTGGGAATAAAGATTACACTATAATATGTCTATGTAAGTGGATAAGATAATTTGGAAGATTTTTTTTGCTTTAAGACTAAAATTTTTGAAAGGAGATGAGGGTGGAGGTGTCCTTTTATAATGTAGGCGAGGGGCACGTTTGGAATTTTCCAAGAGATTAATTTATTATAAATTAAATTTAAATCTGAGTATCTACAAATGGAAATATACTAGAATATAATGTTTTAAAGGGAGGTAATATAATAAACCAAATAAACATTTACAAGTTTTTGTGCAATTTTAAACCTTATAATTTCGATTAACTCTTAGTAAACCATTTTTAATTGTAACTATGGAAACAATTTTTCCAATATTAAAATGAGGATATTTTTACCTGTGAGGAGTCAATTGAATGATAAATAGTCGATTTATTATATATCATACCATAATTTTTCAAAAATATTCTTACATACAAACTAATTTATTTTTAACTAATTTAGTAAAATGTTATTTTCATAAAATATTATTAATTTCAATTTTGAAACAATTCATTACATTGACTTTAGGAAAATCAATAAATCAATATAACATAAAATAATCATTATAGACACCTATAATATGTCATATAATCCTATAAAAACCATTGATCACCTTAATGAATTATAATTTATTTAATTTAATTTGTTTAACCACACTTAATAGAGTTTTTGATTAATTGAATATTTATTGCAACATCATTGTGTTATTATCTATGATAATTATTTATTCACTAAAAAGTAAAAATAATTTTCTTGGATGTAGAAAAACCATTTTATATTTCCTAATAAAATATATAGTTAATAATATATTTCATTAAACCCAATATTAAAAATATTATACTTATTAATAGTAAGAGTGTGGCATTTTTCCACACTCTTCTATTTCAATAATATCCAATTCCCCTTCATGGTAAAGTGCCCATTAAATTATCCAATTCCCCTTCATAGACTGTGACATTTGTTTGTTACTCTCTTTTATTTTAATAATATCCAAGTCATTTTCATGGATGTGTGTCCATTAGATAATAACATTTCTAACCATATGTGTTATGGGAGAATTTTAATTCATCAATTAACATTAGGGAAAGTGTCAGGGTAATTTTATAATATTTATAATCTTATTTTTATCCTCAATTACCATATTTATCCTTAAATGTGGTAATAAAATATTACTAAATGTACTATTCATATTTATTGGAAATTAAAAAGTCATATTTACAAATTTTTTGTTTTCTGATTCAAAATATTGAATAAATTTTTTAGAATTCAAAATTCATAATTGGAAAAAAATAATTTAAATTTAATCCTATTGATAGAATTATGAAAATATATTTTTAAAGTATAAAAATTCAAGATATTGAAATGTTTTTATATACAAATTCACTGTTAAATTTATTCCAATGACCTAAATTTGATTAAATGATATAATATTTATCTAATTATACCTCGAATAATATCCAAAATGAAATCTAACACTATAAATTATTTAGACAACAAAGATGGTTTCAACAAAAAATCAGTATTGTACACTATTTATCAAAACAAGAATCTTATCAAAAAAATACCAATAACTCCACAAAAGTATACTTTTATATCCCACTTTCAAATAAAATTTTATTCAAATTGAATATATAAAAGTGTCTGAATTTATTTTTAAAACCATTTTTCCATTGAGAGGTGATAAAAATTCATTTTGAAAAAAAATATAGTCTTTAAGAATAAAATATGATTTATTTTTATAATATTTCGACAAAAAAAATATGAGAAATGTAAAAAATTATTGAAAATATATTTCATTAATATAATCTAACAAGAGTATTTCTTTATTTTTTTGTATAAAACACACTTGTGCACATTTTAATTATTTTTTTTTATAAAAATAGTCACATTTATTTTAAAAATTGTTTCAATATAATCTATAATTAATTTTTAAAAACATAATTTATTATATATACATGTGTTAATCAAATTTTCCAAATTTACATAATCTTATTCATACATTCCACTCTAATAGCTATGTTAAAATTTTCTTCTTCCAATAATTAAAAAATAGAATAACTTTTCATAAAAACTCAGTGTTGCCTATAATGAAATCTAATCCATAATTATGTATAAGACATGCTTAACATGGTTGAGCTTTCAATTCACGCCATAAATGAAATCACCTTATTTTTAAAAATCTATTTCTTAAAAATATAGGGATGTTATAAGTGGACTATCTAGTATCTCAATGGGTCATATGATATGCATATATTAATTACAAAATATGATATATTACTAGACATTGTGGATATAGAATTATAAGTAGATACAAACCCACAAAATATACCCATATGTTATATATGTTTTCACTTTAGAATAAAAATCACGAGTTGGATATCACGATTCAATCTAATGGTAGAAATATTCACAATGTAATTGAATTAAGTGTTCTTCTCTAAAGTCAATAAAGGAATTATATGGATAACATGTTCTCTAGGGGAGATAAAAAGAATTATGGAAGGTCGAATTATCTATTGTGATATTTAGAGTGCAATTCACTTGGCTAAAAATTTGGTTTTTCACTCATAGGAAAATAACATTTATCTAAAATATCATATCCCAAAAAATATATAGGTGCATGTATTATTAGAGATGTGAAGGATCAATGGAGTTTATAATCTGTCTATCATGATCACCATGGTTTTAGACTAGGAATATATGAGGTAGTATTATGGATTAGTAGGACTTGGGTGACATGATGGTGGGTTCATCACATTGTTGGTTTCTATGTATGTTTGATGTTTTATCATAAGTGTTATAATTTTTATTGGTATCATTTTAAAAATATTCAAGTAGAAAATTATTTTGAATTGGGCAGTCTCTTTAAAGTTCCAATTCAGACATCTAGAATGAGAATATCTATATGTTATTTTTCACCCTAATGTTCAAATGTGTGGCAATAAATGTCCATCCGAGGTTGGCGGGCAAGAAGTTATTTTCTAAAACATGGTGTTCATTGGTCAATGTTTGGATGTTATATATGTGGAAGATGGGTTTTATTATTAAATATATTCTATTTCAATATGTAAGGGGTTCCCCTTTTAGGTTTTTAGAAATAGATGATATGTTTAAGACATTGGTATAAATCCTAAGAGTAAAATTCACTTTTATCAGATGATAACAATCAAGGTAGTGGCACTTATAGGCTATCAAAGGTAGATGAAGAAAATAGTGAGACCCCAAAACATCATATATTGGTCTAAATAGATAGCATGATGGACCCCACTACAATAATGGGGTGGAAACACATACACATGTAAAGCATTATGTGATCATACTGACAAATTAGTCATTAGTGTTTTTAATATTGTAACTTCCAAATAATGTGGTGAAGCAGTAGTGTTCCCACATGGATGTTATGGTTATTATGGTATAGGATGTTTTTGATGTTTTTTTGTGTTTGATGTTATGATAGTTTAGCTTCTAGTTATTGGGAGTCTGGGATCCCAAACAGGTGGATAAATTCTTCTGAAAATAGTGAAAACACAAATCATGATAACATATTATTATGGCATGACATCCAATTCATGAAGGATAAACTCATAACATCATAAAATTTATATCTAATTAAAAAATAAAACCATATGTTTTGATGTGATATATTCTTCTTCCATGATATTTTACACCCACACAATACGTATTTAACTTCACTAATCTGAAATTTGTTTTTCCTAAACAGGCATTGGGGAGTAACACCCTTGAATTATAAAATGATATCGTCTATAACCCTATAAGTTATAAAACACTTTGTCATTACAAATCTTGAAACTATCAAACATATTCTAAAAACTATTAAAACATTGAATAAGATTCTATTAAAAAAATTATGGTAACACTTATGTTTGACCGTGAGTTGTTTCTTGACAAAAAAGTCAACAAAAGAACCATATCTAATTTATCACTTATTTAATTCTTATCCCCTCTAAAAAACATCACAATGCTAGGAAATTATTTTATAATATCTAAAATAAACAAACATCCCTTCACCAAATCTTGAGTAAAAAACAATTTTAGCTTTAAAGTAATAAATGAAATAGTATTGGAAACATAGACAACCGACAACAATTAATAAAATAAATTAATCTCAAACAAGTACCATGTATCAAAAAAATATAACATAAAATATAAGAGGATAATAAATCAGTTTAATTTATTTCCAAACAATGAATTAGAAGAAAAAAAACCTTTTATTTCCATTACCAAACACCACTTGAACTCCAACATCAATGGATCTTTCAACCAACTCATTTCTACATTAGGATCATTCCATTAAATGTATGGTCGTTAGTAATATCTATATCATCATGAGATGTTAATTTTCTTAGAATGATATAAAAAAACCCAGTAGATACAGAATTACTCTAAACATCCTATTGTATTTAAAATCGTAATTTATGAGAAGTATGATATGGAATGTAATAAAATTTAATAATGCAATGCAATCTATCATGAACAAGTCTGGTTTATCCTTGAAACGGTCACCCGAGCTGATCTGTGATAAGGATCGAGGGAAGTTCTCAATCCCCACGGGCTAGAAAATGGTTAAACACATCAAAATTATACAGATGGGAATTATTTCGACCATAAATAAAAGTCAAATTGATATATATAATCTGAACAATGCAAATGAAAAATAGAATGTGAAAGAGAATAAAACAGTTTTTATGTCTATGCGACTAAGCGGGTCACCACCAAACTCAATCCAACATCGCACTATGGTGACCAAATCTGAGAAATAAGCATCACCAAAGCTAAAATAAAATATAAAACATTAAGAGTGTGTATTAAAATAGAGTAGACGTTCTCAGATAATATATTCCCATTTTTACTTCATTTAAATAAATGATTCATATATTTCATGTTTGAAATAAAATTTATAAAACTATGTTTTGAATCATTTTATTCTTAAAATAAATCATGATCCATTGACCTTTTTCATTTAAAAATAGATTTCCTTTTCAGTAATTAGGCATTATAATTTTAATATAGGGGATTTTTATACCTTAAACGTCAGGAAAGAAATGTAAAAAAAATTCAATACCTTTTTTTAATCAAATAAAAACATTCTATCACCTTTAGATATAAGATAGACTACATAAGGGAACAAGATCAACAAACATACAACATGGAACTAGAAAACATCACCCAAGAGTAACCAACTAGCACATGTATCTCAATCATCCATCACAAATAACTAGGTTCTATAAGAAAAGGGAGAACCTAGGAGCTTGTTCATAGTCTATAACATACAATACATGTGACATATCTTGAAGTCATGCCTTACCTGATGACATCGTAGTTTCTAACTTCTAGATCATCTCCCTACCTAGCCAAATGGAGGCCCTCAATCCCATAGAAATAATAACAAAATACCCCCTCATATGGGCCACTATATTGTTTGTAATCTAAAATAGTGCATCCATAATCCACTAAAATGTTTATCACTATGCCATGTTCTCATATTAATAATAAAAAAGGGGTGAGAAAATAATTTCAAAAAAACAATTCATCACATATTCTTGCATCGTACACAATAAACACACACAATATTCACTCCAGATTCACTCTGATGAATTTCTTACCTCTTTCCATAAACCATAAACACACGGGGGAAGTCCCATCTGAGGACCACCCAGTCCCATCATCATACATCAATGAAATAGGTGCATCCTAAGGAAGGTTTTCAATATAAAATATTTTACAAAATACCCAAATAGGCCTCAAGAATCCATTTAACACTAGACCATTTTTCAATAACCCACATTCACCAACTAATTTCCAAATAATAAAATAAATACTACCTATAATATAAAAAAATTAGAACCCCATTTAAAAAATATTTTTTAAAAACCCAAAAACATTTCCAACCGAATGCATTCTATAAATACCAGAATTTATATTTAAAGGCCAACTGAGAAAATTGATAAACACATGGTATGTACATTTAACAAAAAACGTTCATGAAATTCACATACAAATATTAAATCACCCTAATTCATAAAACGAATTTATTCTAAAAATAATAGATTACTAACTAGCAATAAAAAAATTTTAAAAAAAAACTCAACAATTATTTAATTTAAAGGACAATGAAAAGGTATACTACTTGACACATGCCATAATGTTTCGATGACCACTCAAAACGAAACTTCCCACCAACATGCACATTCATTAATACATATACATATATATATATACCCCTTGAAGATTTGAACATATTCTATTTGGTGGATATGGAATTCTATATATATAAATGATATTAGTGCACATGGATTTCTATAAACAATTATGAGATTGGTGGACATAGAGTCCAATAAATTTGTATGATATTGGAGGACATGGAATTCAAAAAATATGAATGAGATTGTCCTACATGTCAGTTTATAGATATGAATGAGAATAGAGGACATGGAATTTGATATATAAGGTTGAAAATTTTGTAAATGGAATTCCACAAATGAGGTTGTGATTCCATATTGAGGATCCAAGCATGAGTATTATAATTAATGGAATAGGTTTCATACTGACTCTCTAAAAAATGATAATTCACTTTTTGGTTTAAGTGATGGACTGATGCGCTAGGAAATTATGTTTATGATATGTGGGAGAAATGTAGAGATGCATTTTTGTTTACCAGAACTAATTTGACATGGAATGAGTATTGGGGAATTATGTGTACAGGTACCATGAATGAGATGATGGGTGAGTTCATGAGGTTTGGTTGGGGATACCATAGAGGTGGATCCTAAATGTTACTAGGAATTCATATTCATTGAGATATACTCAAGAACACCATGATGATGATCTAAGAATGTATGGTTGATTGAAGTCACATACCTATAATTAGTAGTGGTTTTATTTGTCTTTATTTTAATTTTATTTTTAATAGGCTTAACATATATCATGAAAAATCACTTATAGAAGAAGGTGGTAGGCTCACCATTGGGGGAGGCCTACTGAGATTTGTTTTTCACCCATATATGTTCACCTCAATGTGCATATAGACCTTATCCATGCTTTCATGTAACATAGATGAATGAAAAATAAGTAATAGGCCCATGGATCCATGTCTGAGTGGAGTTTCTCGTGTGGAATCTCTTGACATGGTTGGACCATCTCTATAGTGTTTTGGTGACCGAGGATGTGGTATAGATCAGAGTTTGAATTAGATCTTGATGTATTTATTTTTTAGTGGTATATTTTATATATGTGGCTGGACTTGTGTGTAATCAATTATATATCTATGGCATGGTTGTTTGAGCCTTTAATATTTTAAATATTACAACATCATTCTATTATTTTGGTTAATTTATTATATCTACATACATAGATGTGTTTGGTTATTAGTTATTTATTTATGGTTTAGCACTCTATTATGAAGGTATAGTCTCCTCATAGTTCCACCTTATATCACTACTTTTAGTTAGATTCCTCTAGTGTATTATGTAACGACCAAATGTATTATAAATTTAATTACCTTATTCTAATTATCTCTTCCATTTTAATAATATAAGAATATATATAGACCATAATACAAACCTTATAAATGAAGAATGGGTGGGAAAAAAGGTTTCACAAGAAGTTAAGGAATGTATTATAATGAAATAGTATGTTAACCTTTAGAAAAATGGTTAGGCTGAATTTTTGGTATTTTTCTAAAATAATAGAATATTTGGTTAATCGTAAAATACTGTAATTCATGATAAATGATGAATAAATGAATTTATACATCGTGTTTGAGTGAGGAATGATATAAATGGCCATTGGTTTTAACTAAAATGCATTATTTACTATTTTTTCACAATAATAAATACTATTCAATGTCTTGAGAACAAATATTAAACTAATGATTAAAATAGTGATAAATCCATCCTTTTCACTACTATAAATATCAAACCACCTTACCTCCTCTCCTCACACCTCTCAAGAATTTTTCCTTGTCTAAATTCATCCTAAATATATCCTCAAGCCCATCTCTGGAATCCATCATCCATTCATATATTTAAAAGACCAAATATTATCCCCTAAATAGGTTCTCAAGGAAGATATATTCAATAGTTAAATTCCACTTTTCATTTCATTTATTTTCTTTCACATTACATTCTTTCTGTTTCATGCCTCATCTTATTTCATCCAGATGATATGATAACACTACTAATTTACATGTAATGTAATTTTTTTATGATAATGGACTAATTCCTCATCATCTCTCATTTACCCTATGATTATACTAGATATGGAAACACTCGTTGAGACGTTTTAATTCATCACATTCGAGGATGATGGGTTTTCAATTTATATTACTGTCTTCAATTCTAGTCTTCAAAACATTTTGATGGTTGAAATATAATATAATATATTTTTAGGTATTATTTAAGGTTCTATATTATTTTTTACAGATTATTTTAATTTTTAAATTAAAATATGTTTCTTGTGATCAATAATTGTAAATTAACAAAAATGGTTATCATTGAAGTTTTATATCATGATTCATATTCACTCCAAATAACCAAATGAATTTTTTAACCTTGTAATCATATGGATGTTGATTGATAACATTTAACTTCAATCCTAGAAAACCCTTTTCATCTTACATGGTTATACTTACATATATATAAGTAAACCAACTATAAAAAACAAGGAAACAAACGCTCCAAATCATTGAAATTGAACATCTTAACCCATAAAAGAGGTCATGAATGAACTTAATAACGTTATAATAAATCAATTTCAATTAAATTAGTTTATTTAAATATTAATTAATGAACCTAATTTTCTTATTCATGTCATTAATATTAAATTTAGAACACTTTTAGACTTATGTTTAGGAATTCTACCTGAACCCCCATTATTCCTTTGGGTTGATCTATCTATCTTTCTACCCAAATGAAGTTATCTTTTATTTTTATGTACATAGAATAAATATTGTGTATATTTTCTAAACACATGTATTAAGATCCATTCATCATTGTCTTCTGGGGATATAAATGTTTTTATGTGGTTCCCTCTTCAATTATTCTTGAAAAGAAAGCTCGTTTTAAAAGAAAATTTCAATTTCTTACCCATTTTCCAGTAAACAATATAATCTATTTTTAGGGTGCAATTAATTTTTATAGTAAAAATATTTTTATTATAATGAAAATCTTGGTTATCTTCTAGTTTTGTAAAGTCCTCGCAATTATGTACAATTTTTTTAAATTATATGGAATTTTTACGAGACTACGGAAACTGATGGCGGGTGATTCTACAGCCCAAAGTTCCCAGAATGATCTAAAAAAATAGTTATCTTAAAATAGCATGTGTGAGATGTTTCCCTGAAAAAGTGGAAGAACTCATAAATAGTTGCTTAGATCATAAATCTGAGGGTTAAAATATGTTCTAGATTGTGGATTTACCCTAAAAGTGACATAAGTCTAGTCAACACAGAGCTATAGTGAGAAAACATGAAAATGGAACAAATGTATATAAAATTATTAAATAATATTATTTTATTTTTCAAATTCTTATATCTCTCAAATGGTGACTCAGATTAAAAATATAAGACCACAACTGAAGTTGAGAGGGTATGTTTTTCTTAGGCCGATCCTAACATTGGTCGGCACTGGGAAAAAGTAGAAGTTTGTTTTTTCCTGTAAATAAAATAATTTATTAACAATTATTTTATTTTCAAATCCTTATAACTTATAAACAACAAATCAGATTGGATATCATATATTACCATTGAGCTCATAAGGGCAAGATCCCATTAGGGGGAGCCTAGCCTCAACAAGTGCGGGTCAAGTGTGACTCTTAATAATTTTTGAACTTTTTTTAGTGTACGTTCAGTAAACATGGGGCTGAAAATTTCTATCTTTTCACCTGGCATACATATTAAAAATCAGAGGGAATTGTTGAATTTTTCCGAATAGTATCTCTTAGGTGATGCTTAACTTTGACAGACAAGGTTTAGGTGAAAATTTTCATTTTTGGACATTATTAAAAAAATAACTACATTAGTTATTTTATTCCCAACCCACAATTTAGAAGTGGATGGATGGACCACGGTGAAATGTCAAGATTGAGTGGGATTCAATTAGTTACATGAGCATTGGGTTGTGTAACTTCTACGTTCATTGAATTAATGGATCTTTAATTGAGGTTCATTAATGAACCGCATTAATAAAACGATGTGTGGGTGGTTCCTTTTCTTCTATTTAAATAGACCTATGACATGGGTTTTGGTGATCGACATGAGGAATCTCTAACGAAATTGTGGCGAGAACCTACTCCAATGAATAATGAGGAACAAATGAATGACATCGAATATCATTGAATGAAGACGCTTCTTCATCATACACTAAGTCTTCTAATGACTTCTAGGTAGGGGTGTTGTTTTAGGTTTTTATGTTTCATCTCATTTTGATGATGTTGAACCAATCACATGATATGATGCTAACACGGAGGGCTTGGGATGAACCAAACAAGGCCCAGTCCCTTTGCTAATCTCTATATTGTTTGTGTTTTTCATTGATGACTGATTCACCAGTACGGTGGAAAGATGAAACTAGGGGCCACACAGTGATGGAGATGTCCCAGAAGTCCTATAGGCAAAGTCGGGAAGAAAATGGACCTCTGGACCATCAACAGAGGCACACACAAACTCTGACTGTGTGGTGGTACTGGTGACCGGGGGAGGTAGTGACCGACCATCGATGACCGCACGGATGGGGCGTGCTCGATGGAACTACGGTGGATGAACGGTTTGGCCAACCATCGTCAGCCGTATTGAAGCCAGGTGGCATGCCACAGTAGCATGCCACGGCGGAGGTGTCGCAGCTCCGAGCTGCGGTGGTGGGTGAAGGGATGACCGGTGCATGTGGGTCCCACCGATGACCGGCCCAAGCATATTGGAAATTTTGAGTGGCTCCAATTGGTACTACTAATTGAAGATCCAGATTGAAAACTTGTACATTTAGGAGGGGTGCAGACCCCTGCGCCCAGCAGGTAGGGCACGCCCAGCCAACGGGCCAGGTTGGTCCAGCGGACCGGCATGCCTCGACCAGCCAGGTTGCCCGGTCCAGTCATGCTTCCAGTGGGCCGAGCCCACATCCCCATGGTCCTAGCCCCTTCAGGACGAGCACAGCTGAACCGGGTTGTGCCCATCCCCTTCAGGCTGGGCCAAGGGGACCCTGTCGGGTCAGTGCCACCGGGTTGGATAGGCCCTGACCCTTTAACCTAGTTTCTCTTAAAGGTTTATTTCTCCTAAATTGGACATCCATTTGAAGAACATTCTATGGAACCATAACTCTTAGGATGAGTTAGTCCTTTTGAGATACATCGCATGCTTTTTTGAGAATGTGGGTGTACGGCCGGGTCAAATCGGACTCGAATCCAACCATGCCCTCGACACTAAAATGCATATAACATACAGATCGAGTGTCAGATTGACACGTCATCTTTTTAATTGGAACCCTTACGATATAGAGGTTAATCAGGTTACAACTTTGTGGGTATTTGTAGAGGTTGAGGTAAGACCAATATCTTGAGGAGAGGTTTCTCCAAAACTCAAGCCAACCTAGTGCGGGAATCTTGAGGTTGGCTCTCAAGTGACATACAACCCTTTGTAGATCAGCATCTGAATGACCATGTGTGGATCAATAGTGGCACAACTCGATGGGGACCCAGATTAGAGTGGCCCATCATGGATCAGTGACTTATGACCCTTTGTGTATCGACAGGTTAGGAACCTGTGTGGATCTGTACTATCACGACACGACGAGGACCGACCATAGACTAGCCCATCATGGATTAGCATCTTACGAGCATATATGGATCGAAATCATATGACCCTATGTGTACTAGTAGTTTTTCTATTGATCAAGGACCATCCATTGAGTGTCTTGTCATGGATCAATGACTTATGACCCTATCTGGATTGATGACTTACGACCCTGTGTATATCAGTGACTTACAACTAGGAGTAGATTGGTGACCGGGCCACTTCTTCATGGATCAGCAGTGGAATTTTTCTATGGAATAAGATGATTTAGATTCATGAATAATCATCATTATTCCTGTTCTTTATGTTATATACCTAGTTGGAGATGTATCATTATCTTTTTCTTTGTGATTTGGTTCATTATTTGTGGTTTTCTATTTTTTGATTAATGAGAGACCTTCAGGGGTCTCAGGGACCCGAAAAGGTATTGATATACTCTCCCCTTCACATTCTTCACCTACACCATGTTGTGTTTGGTGTAGATGAAAGGCATCATTGACCGAGACTTGAGAGTCAGGACTAGATGGTGAATGGAGGTGAGAGGTTGGCATGGAGACCCGCAGAAACAATTTTTAACTACCCTTTATGTAGGATCCTTGGTGGACGATCATAAGAGCTATTTACCCTTTTCATTTTACCTTCAATCTGGTTGGGCTTGTATACAATCCCCTTTACTTTTCATACTTACATTTACACTTAGTGGTCGTTTTTAGTTTTGGATGAAAATTTCTTCTTCTTTTGGGTTTTACATGCACATAGTGTTCCCTATATATGTGTGTACACATTTTCATGTAATTCCATATCAATTTAGTGATAATCCATTCTGGTGCTAGTCTCCAACCACTTTCCTATGCAAGGTGTGCTTGGAGAAGTCACGAAAAGATCCATAGGGGATGGGTCAGGACAAATTGGTATCAATGGGTGGTCGGTTCTACCATAATAAATAATAGTATGTATTTTTCAATGGGGGAAATAGTGATAAGTGTTTTGTGTTTGGATTTTAGTCCAATGAGTCCTGTGTTGGGGCGTTGACCGACGTATCCATACAACAAGACATTTAATTATCTTTTCCCACTCAATACACAAAAACACTAGTTTCATGTGTATTGAAAATGTTTTCTCTTGATCTATTTTGTTTTATCTCACCTGGTGTAAGTTAATGATCATGGTTTATCTTGATAATCTTTCAATATTCCACCACATATATAGCCAATGAGGATTCCAATGTGTGACCATGAGGATGGTCCATAGAGCGACGATGCATCAGTACAAGGACTGTTGCTCGAGATTATACCATCCGATGGTGTCCAAGCGATACCACTACCCATTGGTACGCAGTTACTACCAGTGCTACCGGAAGAGGACAAATATAATAATAGTTTGTTAGATGAGTTTTAGTGGAGGATACCCCTCACATTTTGAGGTGATCCCAACTCATAGGCATCTAGGGATTAGAATGATGTGGTGAATGAGTTTCCATCAAGCTAGGTCACCATACGATCAGATGGAGGACCTGGTAGTGATCCTTCTACATAGATCAGGATGCTAATGATAGGGTTTAGATTACCCCGATTTTACAATGAGGTGACTTTTCCATGGACCGAGCTTGAGAACTATCCTCAAATAAGGGGACTATTTCCACACACAAAATCTAAGGGGTATGTGTTCACTAGAGATTCTACAGGTTCATCTGGACGACATATCGGTAGTTGAGTTTTTATCGAGGCCTACCGACCATTAGAGTAACTTGATGAATATGATATGACCAGTTCTTTAGGGCATGGACATCTTATTGAGATGTTCATAGAGACATTTGAGCTAACACATTCCTCTATGCATTCATACTTATGTTAGGGGTTAGATAGAACCTTTGTGGTAGATAATTCGTTGGTTTAGTAGACAAATCCAGTTAATGTCTCCAGTGGGAAACTAGAAAACCATTTCTAGTTTTAGAGACTTGGATGTGTAATTGTTTTGTGAAGTGAATGTGACAGGTAAAGATTCATTTTTAGGGTAGGAGATGTGGAAGAGGAGCTGGGAGCGACCCCAGAGGTGGTATACATTTTGACATGTCACAACCACCACCACAATGTGGTCCCTAAAAGGCTCAGGGGTTTGGAGAATCGGGGAAGGGAGTAGCTTCTTTCAGTTAAGGTGTGTGACACAAGGGCTCTAGGAAGGACTCATGGTAGAATCTATTTCTACTAATAGCTACCGTATTAATAGACATAATCACTAATCATTCCTTCTTTTCAAAAATCTTTTTCAAGTCCTAGTGTTTGCAGTTAAACTATTTACATGACCCTTACGTATGGAGATACCTACAGGAGGAGAATTAATAATCACACATATGATAATGATTTCATCGGACCCTTGAGTTGAGAGTTTCAGTTACAACTACTTGGGGAAGCATTGAAGCCTTACGATGTTAGTTTCGGAATGGAATGGTCATCCACAGTTCCTGCTCTGATTGACTGTTTTAGGGAAAAAATAATGTTGTATATCTGAAGTTTTGGAGTGAGTTTTTCCTTGGTCGGAGAAAAAGGAATCCCAAGTCACATGGGATAAACACATTTATAGGAGGGTGACACCAATCACTCTTGAGTCGACCATCCATACCCTTGTGGTAGTAGATGATTTGGGTTTTCAGTTCCCAATAGTAGTGGAAGAGTTTATGAACATCCTTTCAGAATATGTTTCTAGAAGTATCTACCCATAGGGGGGAGGGACTTCTGTATCTTTCTACGCACCGATATGGAACCGATATCAACATCAGTATGATAGAGGGGTTTCAAAGAGCTTTGCAAGTAGGGGGAGTAGGTGGAGGACTTGTATAGGGAGGGATTAGTAAGACCTAGTTTATGAGGTTATGTGTGGACTACTGGAACCTTATTCATGTGGAAGTGGAGAGAGAGTATAGACTACCAATGGATCGATGGTCACATAATTCAGTTAAAGGGTGTATCCTTTTGTGTGGATAGAAAGGTATATGTTGGCTTTTTAGAAGTTGATACAGCAGTGATGGTTGGAGTTCCGCCAAGACTATGATTTTTAGATAGTATATACTCCTAAGATGGGGAATGTGTTCAAAGATGCTCTCATCAAGAGGTCTATTTACAGTTGCTGAGTAAGGAGACAGAGTATCTAGCTGCATTATAGTTATCCTTCATAGATTGTGAGGGAGTAGCTTACCTACATTCTATGACAGTCACTCTGGCACTCCTTCAACGATTTAGGGAGGAAAAACATGGGGACATTGAATGAGAGACTCGATGTGCTCAGATATCCTTTGGATATTCTCCTGAAATATTTTTTGAAGGTGGGGAGAACATCACCATTTTCAGAGGACACGCCTTGTTACTAGTGGTGTTTTGTGGGGAGGTGTTGAGGGAATTTCGTACATCCCATGTGGACGTACATCCTGGTGTTGCAAGGATGTAACAGAACCTCCAAAGTTAGTACTGGTTGTTAGGGATGAGGAAAGTAGTGGCAGAGTTCATTTTATGATACCTCACATGTTAGTAAGTGAAAGATGAGCATCATGTTCTAGTATGATTGATCATAGATTTTATCCCCAAATATATGGTCTGACAGAGCGGACCATACAGACCATGGAGGACATGCTTCATGCTTGTGTCTTGGATTTTGGTTATATATTTTAGGACCACCTACCAATAATGTAGTTTCCGTACAACAATAGATATTACTCCAATGTTGGAATGATACCATTTTAGGCAACGTATAAGAGATAGTGCAGATCACCACAATGTTGTAAGGACCTAGGGGTGTCAACACTGATGTGTCCAGAGGTTGTACGAGAAACCACTAAGAAGGTAATGATCATCCAGTAGTGGATGAGGCTAGCACAAAGCAGGTAAAAGTCTTATAACCACAGGGGAGAGAGACCCTTGGAGTTTTATGAGGATGATCATGTTTTCCTTTAAGTCTCACCAAGACGAGGATTACAGATATTTGGTCAGAACGACAAGTTATCTCTGAGGTGTGTCAGACCTTTTCTATTTTTGAGTAGAGTTGGCACATTAGTTTACTTCCTAGCTCTTCATTCACATATGAACCAGGTGCATAATGTTTTCCATGGGCTGTAGATGGGGAGATGCGTGCTCGTCCCATCACATGTCATTGACTAGGGCAAGATGGACATTGATAATGGGGAAAATTTTGTGGAGTTCCTATTAGAAAATGAGGACCAATGGGAGCGAGTCATCCATGGATGTTTGATTCTTTCGGTGTGAGTTCTGTGGAAGTACGATAACATCAATGAGTGTACATGGGACATGGAGGCTCAGATTCATGCTCAGTACCCCAATGTATTGATTTTCATTTGTTTTGTATTTCAGAGATGTAATGCCCTAAGGTGGGGTGAATGTAAAGAACCAGAAATTACATATATTTGTTTCTAATTATATTGAATTTTAAGGAGACTATAAAAATTGACAGCAAGTGATTCCATGACCCGGAGTGCTCGGAATGATCCGTCAAAAAATGTTATGCATAAAATATCCCATGTGATTAGTTTTCCTGAATATTCTGAATAACTCTTTAATGGTTTCTCATATCAGAAATATGAGGAACTATTGCGTTCAAGACAGTGGGTTTACCATAGGCTCAACTTAAGTATAGTCGGTGCAGTACTCTAGGAAAAAAACCCAAAAATGACATTATTATAAATAAAATAATTAAATAAAATTATAATATTTTTTAAATGAATAAAACTCATGAATGGTGACCCCGATTACAAATCTAAGACCACCGCTGAACTCATGGGGGTATTCATTCCTTAGGCAAATCCTAATAATGGCCACTGCAGACCAACAATGAATGTTAGCATTGGGTCATAAATAAAATAATTATGTTAAAATAATTTTTTTGTCAAATACTTATTGCTCCTAAACGAAAACTCAGATTGGAAATACAAGAGTACCATTGAGCTCGCGAGGGAGTGTTACCATGTGGAATAGCCAAACCTTGACCGGAGCGGTCCAAGGGTGACTATTAATAATTTTTTAACTTTTTATCGGTATGGTTAGTAAACATACCAGCGTGAATTCCTATATTCTAGACTAGTGCACGGATTAAAAAACGGAGGGCGTTGTTCAATTGACAGCCCCTTAATTCACATAAGCGAAGCATAACATTGAATGGAAAGGGTCGGATGAAAATTATAATTTTTGTAACCTAAAAAAATTAAATTACTTCATGATTTATTTTATTTTATTCTCACCATTGAGTGGAAGATGGCAGGACCGCAGTGTAACATCGACCATGAATGGGATTCATTTAATGAAACAACACTTGGGTTGCATAACCACGGCATTTGATGAATTAAATGAACTTTAAATGAAGTTCATTAATGAACCGCATTAATAAAACACAGGTTGGGTGGTTCATTATATTCTCATTAAACAAACATGTGGCATGGGTGTTGGGGATCAACATGTGGAAGCTCTGACAAAAAGCTGGCGGATACCATCTCTAATGAAGAATGGGGAACGAATGAACACTGACGGACATCTTTGAATGCCGACCCTTCTTCATCATCTGCAGTGTCTTCCAAAGAGTTCCATGTAGGGATTTTGTTTACGTGTTTTATGTTTCATATACTTTAATGATGTTGAAAACTTCCCATGTTATGATACTAACACGGAGGGAGTGGGTTGAACCGAACAAGCTCCAGACCCTCTGTTGATCTTGGAATTGTTTGTGTTTTTCATGGACGACCAACTAATATGGTAGAATGACGAAACTGGGAGACAAAAAGATATGGAGACGTCCCGAAAGGTTCACAGGTGTAGTCAGGAAGAAAAAGGACCTTCGGAGCTTCACCTGAGACTCGAGGAAGCTCCGCAGGCACGGTGACACCGGCGACCTGAAAAGGTGGCGGCACTCGAAGTTGTTGCGACAGACAAAGGGGGAGGCCGGCCAATGAAATAGTCATTGAAGCTAGGATGAATGCTACAACATCTCACTACAGAGGAGGGGTCGTGGCTTCAATCCTAAGCGATGGGCGAAGTGCGGACAAGTGCCAGTGGGTCCCGCCGATGACTGGTCCATGTGGTCAGACCAGGTCGAGTGGTTCCAAATTGTGTCATTGATTGAAGTGCCTAATAGAAAACGTGTCTGTTCTGGAGGGTAGCAGACCCCCATGCTCAGTTGGTGGATAGTGCCTAACCAATAGGTCAGGTTATTCCAGCAGCCTAGCAGGTCGTGCCCAGATGGGTGGGCAAGGCCAGTCACTCAGCTTAGTGGGTCGAGCCCGTGGCTAGTAGGCCAAGCCCAAGGCACAGCATGTCGAGCCAGTATCATAACCCATTCAGGTTGGGCTCAACCGAACTGGGCTGAGCCCATCCCATTCGGGCTGGGCCTAGCTGACTGAGTTCGGTCGGACCGGACGCATGCGCTTTTAGCCTAGTTTTTAATAAAGGGATATTTCTCCTAAACGGGAAGTTTGTTTGACGAACCATTTGCAGTGCCAAAACCCTTAGGAATATGTGGTCCATTGAGGTACTCTACATGGGTTTTTGGATAAATTTGGAGTATTATTGGGTCAGATCAGACTCGAATCCAACCAGGCCCTCATCACTAAAATGCCTATAACATACAGACCGGGAATCCTATTGACGCACCGTCTTTTGTATTGGAACCCTTGTGACATGGAGTTTCCTCAGGTTACTTCTTCTTAGGGATTTTTGGAGGTTAATGTATGACCAATTTATCAACAAATAGATTCTTAGAAACTCAAGTGCACTAAGTGCAAGAATCTTTTCGCTGGCTTCCAAGTGACATACTGCCCTTCATAGATAAGAATCAGAACGACCATGTGTCAATAAGCATTAGCACAACCTGACAAGGACCACCCTTTGTTTCCCATCGTGGATCAGCGATATACGACCCTATGTGGATCGACGACTTATGACCCTATGTAGATTGTCATCATACGACCCTCTATGGGTCAATAGTATCACGACCCTATGAGGACCTTCCTTAGAGTATCCTGTTGTGGATCATAGACAAAAAACCCTATGTGGATCGATGACTTACGACACTGTGTGGATCATAAGTAGAGCGACCCAGTGAGGTGCGGACTTAGAGTGTGCCATCATGGTTTAGTGACTTACAACCCTATGTGGATCTGAAAATTATGACCCTGTGTGGATCAATAACTTACGAACCTGTGTGGATTAGTGATAGAAATACATCTTTGTGCTTCAATAGTGGAGTTTCCCAACAGAATAAAATAATTTAAAATTATGAATAACCATCATTATTTCTGTTCATTATGTTATATACATGGTTTGAGCTGAGTCTTTTACTTGTGCTTTGTGATTGGGATCATGCATTATGGTTTTTCCTTTGTGGAATTCTGAGAGTCCTTAAGGTGTCTCGGGGTACCTACTAAATATTTTTATACTCACCCCTGTACAAGATTCACCCACACCTTGTTGTGTATGGTGCAGACGATGGGAATATTTGAGAGAGACTTGGGAGATAGGACTAGATTGTTAAAAGAGGTGACCGGTTGGCATTGAGATCTGCAGTGACGAGTTTTACCTACCCTTTAGGTAAGATCCTTGGATGACGATCTTAGGAGATGTTTACCCTTTTTGATGTACCTTCTTTCCAATTGGGCATGTATACCTACCCCTTTTACTTTCATTAATTACTTTTAAACTTACTGTATGTTTTGAGTTTTCATTTTAAATTTATTCTTCCATTGTGTTTTACTTGTGTGCAATGTGCCCCATCTATGTTGGTACAGGTTTTGAGGAAATTCCTTCCCATTTTAGGGATAGTCCTTTCCAGTGCGTGTCACCCACCCTTCTTCTATGGAAGGAGGGATTGAGGAAGTCATTGTATGGGTCCCAGGGAAATATCAATGATAGGTTTTATATAAAATATTATTTCCCATTATGTTTTAAATGAACTTGTATATTTTACGTTAGCCGTACTAATTTTTTTTAATTCTAATGATTCATATGTACTATTTTTAAATGTTATTACCTCATGTTGACATCAATTTATATTATATATGCCAATTATACCATATTATTTTCCATCCATGATCTATATACTTTCCTTTATTGACATTTTTATTATACTCCCTTTTTTTTTGCTTTATGACATGATTATGATACCCAAATCATATTGTCCGTTTCATTTATGTCTGTGTATGGTCAATAATGTGTGACACAATATTTGGGAAGAATATTCATGAAAATTTTATGATGGGTTCACCCTAATAGTTCTCTAATACATAGGGTAGTGTTGAGTCTCATGATATGTAATGCGCAACGTTCTTGGACGTTATCCATGACTTCTGCTACCACGTGCAACAGTCATGGTGGTTACCCTTGACTTGTGCTCTTTTATGTTCAACACGCCTTGAATCATTATAAATTCATGTTTTATATTGGTTCCACATTACTATGATTTCATGTTTATTTGGTCCCTTTTTTTATGTTATGATTCCATATTTTACATTCCTTTTTATATCATTATGTTATGCATTCTAACCCATGTGCTAAAGCTATATTCTTATGTTTATTCCCTTACTATTCTTTTATGTCTCTCTCTTTGTTCTTGTTATCCCCATGTTATGCTATTAATATGGATGATCACTGTGGAAGTTAGAAGATATTTATGAATATTAAATAAAGTAATGTTTTATTTAGTCTTATGTTTTTAGTTTTATTTACGTATTCTTCCTAGACACAAGACTTTATGATCCATGGCTTGTAATTTCAATTTTAATTATTATTAAAATAATGTAATGATATGAGTAAAAGGATGTGGTCTCTATATTTGGTGTCATAGGATAGTCTAGTTTTTTTTGGATATTGTGAATAGACCAATTTTGTATGAACCTTATGTATGTGACTAAATTTAAGAAAACATCACTAAATTTTGTTACGTATAGAGTAATTGATTTATCATAAAAATACGTCCCTATTTGGAAACGAATTAGCGGAGGTGGCTCTTGCATAGATGTATGTGGTGATAAAACCCAAAAACATGAATTTGAGCTAGAATCTAATAATTACTATTACACAACAATGTGCCTTGAGTAATTCCTGTTTTTAAACCCCTATGGGATATGCTTTAGTAAATTTATATGCTTAGTTCAAACTAATATTAAGGGAACAAAAAATCCCATAAGAATATATGTGGAGAAAAAGATTAAGGAAAACCTATATTGAAACCTAGTGAATCATAAGTTAGGATATACATTTCGTTTAAAATTTTTCTATTTATATTTAATGATTCCTTTTTTGTTCTTATTCATGCCCAGTAATTGTATTTTATTTTTCTTAGTAAATGGCAGGAAATATAATAAGATGTTACAAAAAATAAATGTGATAATAAATGTGATGATTGCATAAATTGTGTGTCTGGTATGACGGGAATGCTTACTCAAAACATTATGATATTACTTGCTCAGCTGGATCACGTTATGAATAATAACTTGAATCATGTGGAAAGACCTCCTGCTTCAAGTTAAGATCCATTTGATATTGAATCCATCATGCTACCAAGCCCCCTCCCCCATGTTTAGTGTATCGTTTGATCACCTCTCCACAGAATAGTGGATTAACTCCATTGAAAATATATTCTTTGTACAACAATTCTTAGAATAAGAGAAATTCATACTCGTGGTGTAACACCCAGAGCTTCCACAATACACTTCTCTTTCAATAATGCAATAGCTTGCATTGTACGCATGTTCGAGACTCTAACACACCTCGACCAATCAAAATAAACATTATGAATAGTAGTACCCACTTTTTTAACTTATATATATTTTATATTTCAAAATGGACTTCATTTTTGGATTCAGAATATCGAAATTATCCTATGTTGAATTTTTGGTATTTTTCTTAGAACTTCCAATTTTTTATGAATAGTGAAAAATACCTAAAACAACTTTTCTAATAAAAATAATTTGTAGTGATAAATTATATTATTGAGTGGTTTTAAAGTTTAATTAGAATATATTTTTACCATTTTATCCAATGGTTTTCATTAGAATTAATTTCACTTTGAAATTGGACATAAACAATTGTCAATCTTTTGATATATATTGTTTCTTAGAAACACACTATTTGTTGTGATAGTGGGAATGAATTATAAAATTAATTAATGAAACATATATGTTGGGAAGTTTTTAAAATAGACATCATTTTTGAATTCTGAATATCAATTATAGCTTAGGGTGAAATTTTGGCATTGTTCTGAAAAACATCAATTTTTTATGAATAGTGAAACCACTAAGTGCTAGTTAAAAACCTGATTTTTCATTTAAATGAAACATTACCACTTCTGTGATTTGATTTTCAAAAATCCGACATACATGGTTGTCATTAGGAAGTAAAATGTGGTTGATTGGGATTAAAATTATTTTCGGTGAATAGTAACTTTTAAGTTTAATTAATCGCGATTAAAGGTAATTAGTGAAATTTAAGGTAAAAATGATATTATAAAATTACTAAAATACCTTTACACTTGTCCTACCCCTATTATATGAGTCATTTCCGACCAATAAAATCCATGAGTAAACTTATGGACCCCATGAAGCCACTTTGGTAGGAAAATGACAAAAATAACTTTTTATTTAAAGTTAAAATAAAAATGTCACAAACGTAAGTTGTTTTACTAAAACAATTTTCAAATGGGGTTATAAAAGTCATATTTTTTACTATAAATATTCATTATAAATCTAAAAATATTTTCTACATAAAGATATTTTTTTATAATTTTTACACATTAAATAAATTAAATTATTTATGACACCATGATGATGCAGCGATTATGTCATCAATTAACAATTTTAATAAAATGGAAGGATAATGTAAAATATAAGCATTACACTTGTCCAAAGCCTATTGTATGAGTATATTTCGAACCCTTATCACCTTATCCTCGAAATATATAAGTTTGGGACCTTTAAAATCCGAAACTCATTATATAATAAAGTAACATTTCATGACTTTCCAAGAGTGCCCTTTCTCTCCTCTTATAAAAGGCCCCAACCACTACCACCTTATTCACACATTCCAAGCCATTTGGATCAGCCAACCTCTGTCCAAATACTCTCTCAACTTCCCTCTCTTACTCCTAGAATCCTCACTTAGGGCAGAAGTCTTCCCAAGGAAGCCTTTGAGCTCAAATCAAAAAGAGTTTCCAGTTTTAAAGGAAGTGTTTTCTCTTGTGTTCTTATGTTTTATTTTACTTCCCCATCCACATAAACTAAATTTATTCATTCCTTTTGTAACAACACCAGTATACTAAATATAATACTATTTTTTTATAAGAAGGATTCCAGCTACACATACACACACCTATATCTAATGGTAAAAGAACATATTGTTTCTGTGGATGGCGAATTTCTACCTCACGAAACGATGATTGTTCAACACTCATATAACACCTTCAAAGGTGGCCATTAAGATGTCACTATATTTAAATATGATATATAATATTTTTATGTTTTACTTAAGCTTCTGTATTTTTCATTTATGGCATACCATTATGGTTTCAATTATGGATAAACGCGATATCTTCATTTTAGGAAGTGCGGACTACCGCCCCCTCAAAGTGATTTGAATCATTAATTCCATATGTGGGATGTATAAAGGATGGATTAAATGGTATTATACATTATATAATACTGTAATTATAGTATACCTTTATATTATTATAATTTCATTCCATTAAATATGAAATAGAAATGAAAGTAGTGTTCATGAGTACGTACGGCTTACTTTCTCCATGAACGGTGCATTTCATTTCTTACCTCTAAATGTTATGTAATATTATAAATGAATGTATATAATGGATATATATGATATATGTGATTTCTACATCATGTATATAATTCTGGAGATAATGGATATTCTACCACATAAACAACTTGTAATTATAAGAAATTTATTGTTGACTCAAGTACCAAAGATCGACAAAACGACCATTATTAACATAAATGACTACATAATTTTCGTAACTTGGTAATAAGTGATATAAAAAGAATAATTAACATGAAAAAGTTTCTTAAGAAAATATAAATTAACTCTAGTTTATTATTCATGAGATTAAATAATGACCGAGTCAAGTCGGACTCGAGGTAAGAGAACATCCTAACCCAATTTCAATTCATTGGGTTAATCTCCTACTTTCAAATTATGTAATGATATTATTATGTCCTATCTTGTATTTTTACTTTATTTATGTGTAATTATAGTGAATATACATAATAGATATATTTTATTAAAAAACATTATCCTTGTAAGGGACATCGTCTCAATCTCCTTTCATTGAGGCATATTTCGTTTTATACACAACTTTCATTTATACGGTGTATAAACCACTTTGACTATTACTTTTATTCAAAAGGAAATTTTTATAAGAGGTGTTTTTACTAAACGAAAAAAGGAATGTTTTTTCTTATGTATGTGGCGACAACGACTTTTCCGCCACCGTGACTATTATTTGAGTTTCAACTTCCTCTATAATCCATAACTTTTTTTAAAATGAAAAATAAATACCATGTTTTACTTTTCTATTATTTTGGTATTAAAAAATGTTTTGATAATGTTTTTATTATATCAATGTGTTGTATTGATATCTTGTGATTGAAGTGTGGATATCTTATGTTTCCTTTATGCATGTTTTATGTGATATAATTGTGTTATGGTTTATGATATGTCTAAACCTGTTCATATGAGGAATACATTGGACTTAATAAGTGATGGGTGGAGCCCGCTATAGCTCCTTGATGCATCGGCAGGTCTCATGAGACAAATTAGTGTCTTGGCACGAGGCCTTGACAAAATCATATTTGTAGTCTTGGCACGAGGCCTTGGCTATGTGGTTATGATAGTCTGGTATTATGCATTCCATCATTATGAAAGTGGTTATTGATATTTCATGTGATTATTCGACTACTAGAATATCCATGTGAATAAGTAAATGGAATTATTTTATTTTATTTTTTCCATATTACGATGAAGTTCATGTTAAAAAGGCTTTTGTTTTAGTTATACTTTACCTTAAATGTTAATGTTTATGTATGAAAACTTCCTCTATATTGTTATCCTAACTGAGCATCTGAGCTCACCCCTTTCAATGTTTTAATATTTTCCAGGATGTGAAGAAGTATTTTATGAATGGCCCGCAGGGATAGTCAGAAGGGGATATGAGTGTGGAAAATGGAGACTATGTTATTTATTTTTTCAATTTATGATGTAATGAAACATTTATGAATGTATCTAGTGTTTCCAAGGATACTAAACTAATTGGTATTTCGAGACATGATCTTTTGTGATCATGCCAATGTTACGCAGTAATGAACCGACTCTGGGTAACTGGGGTCAGGTCGTTACAGTTGGTATCAGATGTAGTTTAGTACTAACCTTGGAAGCTAGATTTAGATAAACTCTGATTAGAGCACATATCCCTAAGATAGACTTTGAGGATGAGTATATAAGAACTTCCTTGAATTTTGATATAATAGAGATTTTATGAGTTTTTTGAGTAATACAGCCCTGTCTAGATACGAGCAGGTAGAGGTGGCTCTGGCACAGATGTACCTAGGGTTAAAACCTGAAAACAACGCTTTGAGCTAGACTCGAATGGGAACTAGTGCACAACAACGGGCCATACTGCACTCTTGGTTACGACACTCTTGGGGGATATGCTTAGGATAATTCTCATTTTCTTTACAAACAAATATGAAGGGTTATGACTATATACTTCCACAAAGAAAAAATTTATTATGATTATGGATTATATCCATAAATAGTTCAATTTATGTGAAGTGTTTTTCAAGTATGTAATTATGTATTTTGATTCATAAACTAATCTAGTTTATAACATTATTTAGAAATGGCGCCTTGTGGGAGGAATGGAAACTTTGTCAATGCATGCACTCCATGTAGGTATTTCCCTCCTCCTCAAGATAATTATAGTGGAGCTGGTGATACAACTGGTGCTGATCACCTTATCACCATACTGGGAAAACTGACTCAGGTTATGAATAATAACCATACTCGTATGGAGCTCCCTAATCTGTAACATGGAGGATTAATTTTAGACCGCTTCATGAGGAAACAACCACCAACATTTAATGGGGGTACAAATCCATTAGTATCTGAGCAATGGATAATCTTCTTAAAGAAAATATTCCACGCCTTGGGGAGTAGCGAAAGGGAGAAGGTCATCATGGCAGTTTACTGCCTCACTGGAGATGCCGATCAATGGTGGTCACTGATTCAAAACACAAAAAAGACAGATGATGAAGTATCAAATATGTAATGGATTGAGTTCAAAGTGCTTTTCATAGAAAAATACATCCCACGTGGCCATCGAGCATATATGGAAAGGCAATTTCTGAGTCCGAGACAAAAGGAGGATGAGAATGTCGCAAAGTAGGAGGCTAACATTACAAGGTTAGCAAGGCATGCAAAAGATTATATATGTATCCCAAGAAGTAAGATTAATCATTTATTTGATGGGTAAACACCATTTCTCCATTGAGCATTAGTCTCACAAACTTTCTCGTCATACGAAGACATTGTCTCATGTGCTATCAAGACAGAAAATGAATTCTCTAAATCTTATGACAATAAAGTAAAGCAAGAGAAGAAGAGAACGGTGGAAGAAGAGAAAGATAAAGGGTAAAAGAGAAAGAAGTATTTTCCATTATGTGATAATTGTGTGAAGAATCACCCTGGTACTTGCCTAAAAGGAATGAGAGTTTGTTATAAATGTGGAGAAAAAGGTCACCAGGCTGGTGATTGCAAGGGAAAGAAAGAGGCTTGTTTCCGACGCTTTCGTCGGGGCGCGCGCGCATCCGTCCGCGGAGGAGGGGGACGCGCGTCTTTGTTTCCCCGCATTCCCGCATTCCAAAGGCGGGCAGCATTCGTTCCTTATTCAGGTACGTTTGCTCCTTGATCGAAATGGGATGATGGGATGTCGTTTCTTCCTCCTGTGGATTCCTCCTCAGAACTCGTCACCTAGTCCGGGTCTCCCTTATAGATTTAATACGTAGTTCGTGAAACTCTTCCCAGTGCCATGTTTCCATGGACGCCGGTTAATTACACTGCTTCTGTCGGGACATTCCAAAGGGTCCAGTCAGGGCAGCAACCTTCGGTCAGGGGAGTAATCACGTTTGAGGCATCAGTAGCGTGCCTGGATGCTGGGGTACCTAGCATGTCTGTCTGTTATCCTTGATCACAAGGCTTCTCGAGGGCGTGGAAACCCGAGGCATCCCACATCGAGCGCGGGGAATTAAATGTCATAGACACGTATCTGAGGTTTTCCTCATCTTCCCATGTTCAACACAGGGTATGTTGCAAGATTAACATCTAACAGAGACGGTTACGCCAAAGGCGTTCCATCCGAGGTTTTCCTCAGGCATCTCATGTTTATCACGATGTAGGTCGCGAGTTTAACGTCTTGCGGAGACGTTTGAGAATGGAATGAGACCATCGCTGGGGGGCGACAGCGAAGTCGGGCTTGAGCCTTGAAGAGGCTTCCTACGTATCCCCGTGGCAGGGAATCAAAGTCCGCGTAGTTCAGGATGGTGCCGGTAAACCGACGTGAAGCTGGACCTTGGTCCGAGGAGAGTTGGGCTTGAACCTCTGAAAGGATTCCTACGTACCATGCCTTGACATGGATCAATGTCCTCATAGTTCAAATGATACTGTTTAATGTCGTGCGGGACGATAATGAACCCTGACGTGAATAAACGACGGGTGGTGGGTGTCGGTGAGCCGACGTAAGTGAGGGACCTTGATCCACTATTGGTGGGCTTGAACCTCGTGGAGGCTTCCTACGTACCATGCCTTGACATGGATCAAAGACCTCGTAGTTCAAATGGGGGTGGGTCACAATGGCTTACCACTGGACCAGAATGTAGTTTAACGTCATACTGGACGTAGGTAGAACACGACGTGAATTGGGTGATGGGTGGGCTTGAACCTCGTGGAGGCTTCCTACGTACCATGCCTTGACATGAATCAAAGACCTCGTAGTTCAGGTAGGGGGTTTGTCGGTAGACCGACGTGAAAGCAGACCTTGGTCCGCTAATGGTGGGCTTGAACCTCGTGGAGGCTTCCTACATACCATGCCTTGACATGGATCAAAGACCTCATAGTTCCGGTGGGAAGTTTGTCGGTAAACCGATGTGAAAGAAGACCTTGGTCCGCTAATGGTGGGCTTGAACCTCGTGGAGGCTTCCTACGTACCATGCCTTGACACGGATCAAAGACCTCGTAGTGCAGGTGGGAAGTTTGTCGGTAAACCGACGTGAAAGCAGACCTTGGTCCGCTAATGGTGGGCTTGAACCTCGTGGAGGCTTCCTACGTACCATGCCTTGACACGGATCAAAGACCTCGTAGTTCAGGTGGGTCACAACGGCTTACCGCTGGACCGGGGTGCAGTTTAACGTCGTGCTGGACGGGGGTGAAACCCGACGTGAAGGACGGGTGGGCTTGAACCTCATAGAGGCTTCCTACATACCATGCCTTGACATGGATCAAAGACCTCGTAGTTCAGATGGGGGGTTTGTCGGTAGACCGACGTGAAAGAAGACCTTGGTCCACTAATGGCGGGCTTGAACCTCGTGGAGGCTTCCTACGTACCATGCCTTGACATGGATCAAAGACCTCATAGTTCAGGTGGGTCACAACGGCTTACCGCTGGACCGGAATGGGACCCGACGTGAAAGAGCGACAGGTGGGCTTGAACCTCGTGGAAGCTTCCTACGTACCATGCCTTGACATGGATCAAAGACCTCGTAGTTCAAATGGGGGGTTTGTCGGTAGACCAACGTGAAAGCAGACCTTGATCCGCTAATGGCGGGCTTGAACCTCGTGGAGGCTTCCTACGTACCATGCCTCGACATGGATCAAAGACCTCGTAGTTCAGGTGGGTCACAACGGCTTACCGCTGGACCGGAATGGGACCCGGCGTGAAAGAGCGACGGGTGGGCTTGAACCTCGTGGAGGCTTCCTACGTACCATGCCTTGACATGGATCAAAGACCTCGTAGTTCAAATGGGTTTGTCAGGTTTGGTGCTCACTCTAAGCCCACGTGACTCATGCTCGGTGTGAGAAACAAGAGGTTGCAAGGACCTGACGATCACGTCGCGAAGGGTGCGTCCGTGAGAAGCGAAGAGGGGCTTACGCGTTGAGCGGCCCATGGTGTTGGGACTTTCTCCGGGATGGAGGCCCATAGGGGGTGCCTCGTTCCCTATCACGTCCTCCACTAACCTTGGTAGTGGGGAAGTACAGAGATGCATGGGTGCAATCATCCGTACCAAAGGTTAGGGGCTTACGCCCTGAGGCAGCCCTTCCCCTGCGAACATACACCACTCCGACAAGGAGGATCTCATTCCATGTGCGGAAGAGTTACCATTCCCGTGGAGACGAGCAGTGTAATGAATGCTCGAGCTGGGGGGACCCTTCGTGAGGGAGACAAGGTTGGGTCACAGTTTAACGTAATGTGTTGAGGACGTGGTGCTTGGCAGTTTAACGTCCTGCAGCTCGGACGAGGTGGGTTCACTCCACACCCCTAGGGCTTACATAACCGGTACCCTCTGGTCCTTGGGGAAGGGAAGGTACCAGTAAGGCCATGGTAAATGGGGGTCAAGGGAGGAACCATCGAGGGGTCCACGTTAGCGTGGCTATGCGAAGAAGCAATAGCCGTTAGCGTGCCTATGCGAAGAAGCATTAGGCGAAGAAACGCTACGGGAGGTGTTGTCCATGGGACTTTGAAATCACATCGTGCAAACCTGGAGGGCCGCACGGAAAGAGGAATCGCTAAGCAGAGGAGTGTGCATTGCGAAGTGGGGTGCCTTGGCCTTAGCATGGGGCATAGGTGGGAGTGGGTGGTGCTTCGCGAAGTGGAACAGTGTTCGCGAAGCACTGCCTCGCGAAGAAGGAATGGTTCGCGAAGCAAGGTCCTGCCAAGCAATGTACTTCGCGGAGTGGAGCGACCCTGCCTTAGCATAGGGATTACTCGTATGGGTTGGGTGTTTCGCGAAGCACGAGTGCTCCGCGGCTGCCCGGGTTCCCTTGGGAATCCCCTTCCTTTGCGAACGCCCTTGGGCTTCGCGAAGGGCATCCCTCTCGGAAGAGGGGCTCAAAACGAAACAAATCAGAGTCGTCTCGCGAAGTAGAAATACCTCGCGGAGCTCATGATTCCCGGGGAAAAGCTTGCTTCGCGATTCGGGAGAGGAGAAGCCGAAAGGTCGGATTGTCCGTCCTCGAGACTCAGGGGGAGTCGGGTATTTATAGGGAAGGGGCACCGCGAAGCAGGGCTCGCGCGCCGCCTTCGGAGCTTCGCGGCGTCTCGCGAACGTCAAACGGGCTCGCGGAGGATCACCGCCTCTGGAGCTTCGCGGCGGATCGCGAACGTCAAACGGGCTCGCGGAGGATCACCGCCTCTGGAGCTTCGCGGCGTCGCCAGGGTAGGGGCGCTTCGTGGCGAGGCTTCGCGGCTGCGCTTCGCGGCTGTGCTTCGCGAGGCAGCGCGCCGGCTGTTCTTTTCGTTCCTTCCTTTCGGGCCACATTTTTGGCGCCAAAAAATGCCCCCCCTCAGACTTGGAGCCGCGGAGGGCGAGGGGTCGAAGTCTGAGGGACGATCGCCAAAACTGACGGTGGTTCGTGATGCAGCATCGCGAAGGAAGCCCGCGATGCTCGCCGGGCCGCGGATCCGGACGCGCCGCGATGCTTCGCGCGGATGAGGCGCGCCGCGATGCTCCAGGGTCGTCGCCTATAAATAGGGGGTCCGCCCACTTTTGTCTTCACGTGCCTTCCTTTTCTTTTTGCGCTCTCGATTTCGCGAAGCTCCGTGTACTCCGCGACAGCCCTCCGCGAATCGAGCTTCGCGGAGAACCGCGGGTCTCTGACTCCGCGTCCGCGCCAAGCGAACCTTTGCGTGCCTGCCTTGGCCGGACTTCGCGGTTTGATCCTGCGACCGACCTTCGCGATCCGGCTTCACGATCGAGCTTCGCGACCGAGCTTCGCGATCCATCCGGAAGAATCCTTTTCTGAGGGCCAGAGTTAAAATGGCCCATCAAGAAGCTGTGCGGGAAGTGCTTGCGGATGCTGCTCGCCGGGATGAGATGGCCAACCGTCCGGGCTTGGGGGAAATGGTTCGGAGCCACTCAGACCACACTTCCTTGACAGACCTGTTGTCGGAAGGTCAGAGGGATTATCTGCAGTGCAAGAAACTGCCGTTGTACGGCTTCGGACTGAGGGATGACGTCTTCATCCCTGAGGCGAGAAGGGATGAACCAGCTTGCTGGTTCAGGAGCACACCATGCCAGCACCAATGGTTCAGGGCGGCCGATGGTCATGCACAGGAAGATTTCACACCCGTCACCGCTGATTGCCTCTACAATCATGTGAACGATATTGACAGGAGGCCACTGCAACCGGAGACGTCCCCTCCTCTCTACCACACCATACTGAAGGCGGCTCTACAGGATCCGAAGAAGGGATGGTCTGATGAGTGGGACCTGTGCCAGGGCGGCAACTTTACCGATGACTGGGCCTGGGCCTACTGGGTAGGTGCCCATGCGAGGAGTTCGAGGCCGAGCTGAGGAGAGTGGGATTGTACGAGGCGGCATGGGCCTCCCAGTTCCATATTTACCAACCCAAGCAGCTGATGCCGGAACTGTTGAGTAGATGGTCGTCCCGAACCAACACTTTCCACCTGCATCACGGGGAGGTGGGCATCAGCCTGTGGGATGTCCACCAGATTTCCGGGGTCCCGATCTTGGGGGCCATGCATGACGAATTCCTCCCTGTTGCCAGCGTGTGGGGAGATGCTGAGCAAATGCTGCGACTGGCGTCAGCGCTGATGGCGCTTGTCCCCAGAGAGGACAAGGAAGCAGTGAGGGATGTCCACTTCAGAAGATGGTTCAAATGCTTCCTGAACTTCCCAGAGGATCGAGAGTTCCCTCCAAGGCCTCGTACTTGTCCGAGGGCAGCCCAGCGGGGCAAGGAGCACTCGTATTGGCGGGTTTTGGAGGACAGCCAATGGAAGACGTGGGGCTTCAGCGTCAGCACTGAACAACAGCCAATAGTCAGGCTGGCGGCGTTCATCGCGGCTCTCATCTGTGGGTGGATCCTACCAGTGAGAGATACAAGCATAGGGGTATGGCCCAGCTCGTTCATCATGGCATCGATGTTGGCAATGGGGCAGCGGATCAACCTGGGGATCCCGATGCTCGCCAAACTATACAGAATGATGCGGCGTATTAGCGAGGGCAAGAAGCCGCCAAGAATATGTGGGCCCTTCCACCTCCTGTATGGGTGGGTCGCGGCGCATATCAGGGGGATTTACGAGTATCCAAACCCCATTTCGCCGTCGGGATCAGACTTTCGCCCCTCCATTCTGAACGCAGTTGGGAGCTTCCCATTCAAACTGGCTGTTCCGATGGTGCTGAATAGGGTGTGGAGGGCGGACGAGTTGAACTTTCATCCCTTCCCACTGCCGATGGGGAGGCTTACTGATGATGGACGGGGAACGGAAGAACATCGGGCTTACCTCCTGGCCTTCCGAGGTGGAGTTTTGGTGGCTCGGATAGACCGTGAGTCAATCTGTGAACCATACACCCCGCATCGTTTCGCGAGGCAGTTCCGGTGCCTCCAGCAGCTGACCCCGCAGATATACTGGGAGGTGCGTCACGAGGAGCACCCGTGTGTGATGAGGCAGTTGTGGCTCATGTTCACACGTGAGGACGGAAAGATGCAGATCACATTGCCTCCGTCCACCGCCGCCTTCGGCTTAGAGAACGAGTACGCCATCAGCTGGGAGGCCGCTTACCCCGGGGAGATGCTGAAGCAGCCAACGATCCGGGTTGGTGACGGTGGGCCTCCTTTATCTCGAGGTCGGGGTCGGAGGGCAGCTAGGGCCGCCCGTGGCAGCGGGGCTGCCATGGCAGAGAGACCCGCACCGGCCGTAGGTATGGCAGCAGCGGCGGATCCAGTGGTTCCGGGAGAGCAGGGTCATCCGGAGGGGCGACCACCGAGGGGATTCCGTCGGGTATCCGCTCAGGCTCCGGGGAAGCGGCTGCGTCACATTGACATGGCAGAAGATGCCGTCTTTCCGGAAGCTTGGGACATTTGGGATGTCAACCGGCAATTCCTCAGCCCAACCGAGATGTGGGACCACCTGAACCGCCTCGGGATGAAACTGTCGGGCATAGGCCCAGTTCGGGCAGGGTTCATGGTGTCTCCGGTGGAGGAGGAGCAATACTTGAACGAGATGGAGGATTACGTCCACTCCAGCGGTGTTCCTCGCCCAATGACAGATCGGGTGAGGGTACTGTTGAATCAGACGGTTCCCCCACAGTTATCGGCTGCCGATCTGAGGGAGCGCTTCCCCTTGCCGGAGGAATCAGGGGACTCTTCTCAGGGGGACGAGGCTGGAGGAGGGAGCCCGTTGGAGGAGGGCGAGGTCGGAGACCGAAGCTCAGAATCCGACGACTTCGCGGAGGCTCTCGAGGTAGCATTTCGAACTCCTCTTCTTACGATCTGTTCTTCAATCCCTATGGACTTCTCACCAATGTTCGAGCCATGCAGGAGGAACTTGTTCGTAGGCCTCGTTCTCGCTCCTTGGCGGGTGATGTCGCGGGACCTTCGGAACCCGCACCTATGGCTGCATCCAGTTCTGCATCTGGTGGGACCAGGGGGTCTGAGGTGGCTCCTCTGGACTCTCCGGGCCTTCCAACAGTATACGGGGGGCCTCGTCTTGGAGTCCCATCGGCACCGGTCCGGGAGCAGCGCTCGGAGGTCGATCTTCGTAAGTCTCCTTCACCGGTCTCCTCGTTGCCACACGTGGGCCATGCCAACTAACGTTTATGTCTCTTTCTGTCATACAGTTCTCCGACTGGCGTGGGCTGCTGCAGCTAGGCTGGTTGGGATGTCTGGCGGCGTCCCTCCTAGGGGCATGCCGGTGATGGTGTCGATAATCCCTTCACCTCCTCAAGCTGCGGCGCACACCATCACTGGCGGGATCACCAGCAGGGCCATACCTGAAGTCGTCGAGGTGGACTTTGAGGAAGAGGATCAACCAGCCAGTCCCAGTCCTGTCGTGCCTGCGCCGGCGTCAGGTGTCGTACCAGACTCAACACCAGATGCGGATCCTGCTGAGTAATTCCTGTAGGCATATCCTGCGTACGAGCCTGCCGACCGCGCGGATTGGGACGAAACAGCCTCTGATGAGGAAGACAACAGCATAGTCCGCCGCCGGTTGTGGAAGCTGATCACGCGCTTCATCAGGGACACTCCCCAAGCGCAATGGCCAGCCGAAATGGATAGGCTCCGCTCGCGGTTGCGCGAACTGTGTGCCGGGGGAGTGGATGCCCAACGCCCTCACGCGCTCATCCGAGACCTCATGGCTGAGAAGATCCGGGAGCATGATCGTGGGCTGAGCGTGGGATGGCAACGGAGGAAGGCGACCAGCATTAGGAAGCTCCGGGAGGCTGAAGGCGAGGTCCAACAGATGCAGATCCGGGCCAACGAGCTTTCATCCACTCTCGATGCGCAGTCTGAGCTGGTCTCACAATTGAAGGCCCAGCTGGCAGAGGCTGAGGAGCACATGGGGCAGACCTCTAGAAGGATGGCTACTGTTCGGGCCGGGGTGGAAAGGGTCAGGGCCAGGGTTGAGGAATTACACCCCTCCGCTGCAGAAGAGGAGCGGGAGTTGAATCAGCGGCAATAGGCTTTGGACGCCTCAAGTCAACGGGTGGCGGAACTGCAACGCTCCTTTGACGGGGTCAACCCATCCATGGGGGAAGTCGACCCCCGAGTATTGTAGCGAACCCGAAGAAACTTTTATTAACACTTTTGTGCTTCAACTCTTTCTTTCTCCTTTGTTTTGAGTTCCGTAGCACGCACGATTTCCACTGTTGAATTGCCTTGTTGCATCCCTACAATGTTTGCGGGATGTTTGACGACAATTCCCTCAAACCAGTCCAGATTCCCGAAAGATGGGAAGGCTTGATCGGAGGAGGAACTTCCAGGATAGCCGAACCACTGTTTCTTCAATGTGCTCTTATGCACGGACAGGGCAACGCCAGGGGCGCTGAAATCGGTTCAGACAGATGAAAATGGGGAGTGTGAATCACGATTCCCAAATTCGGAACACTGCGGGGATGGCGTGACAATAAAGGACAACCGCTAACCATGGCGGACAGATGGTATCCTTACTGCGTTAGCCTGAAATGGGGACAACAAATGAGAATCGACGGCTGACCGTATTCGCAACGCGGGATTTTATCAATTTGTTGTCAATCAATATTTCAGAACGTTGGCCCAGGACAGTTGGTGGACCCTAGGTCAGACATCCATACTGTTAGGGGGTCCTTCCAGGCATGACCAGTCTTCCGGAACGTTGGCCCAGGACGGTAGGTGAGCCGATGCGGCATAAGACCAGGCCGTTAGGGGGTTCCTTCAGATATGAAAGAGGACGAGGGTCTGAATAAGGGACACGCAAAGCGTGGAACATGGAGTGATGGTCTGTCCAAACAGAATCCAGCACTTAGGTAGTTACACCACCGTGGTGGGAGTACGCCAGATGGGCGCATCGGCCTGATCACGGATCATTCTTTCTTCCAGACAGGGCCTCTGGTGAGGGGGCCTGTCGCTTCCCAATGGGATCATGGGGCATCCTGAACTTGTTCAGGGCAGAATTGCAGCTACATAGTTCCCCCTAGGGGTCAGGCCAGAGGGCCAGAAATGGGGAGGAACATGATTTTGCGATTCATGGGGCTGAACCCTAGGTGAAGTTCCTGGGTGTCTCTACGTATCCCACGTGATGATGGGAATCAAGCCGTACGTAGTTCTGAAAGCGCAGTTTAATGTCATACTGGACGAGGAGCAGCCCGACCGTGTTGGTACACATCCAGCCAAAACTACTAAGCCCACGTGAGTCGTGCTCGGTGTGGGAAACAAGCAGTAGTGGTGGTAATTTCCCGACGTAGAGAGGGGCATGTGAGGGAAAAGGGATGCTCGGTGACTACCGGCCCAATGACACTAACACGATCATTCAGCGCACCTAGATGCGCGAAGAGAAAGATCCGAGTATGATGGAGTTCCACTTGGACATGAGGGAGTGGAAACGTGTGAATCATGGTGCTCGAGATTCGGATCACGATGATGGCAGCGTGGCGATGGAGGATTACTGCTGACCATGTTCGCAACACAGCATCCTGTCGCGTTAGCCTAGAATGGGGACAAACAAATGAGGGTCGACCGTTGACCATGTTCGAAACACGGGACCGTGTCACAAATGTTGTCAGAGATCCGTGAGGACGTCGACCCGAAACGATTGAAGGGCCCTTAGGTCCAGCATTCATGGAGAGCCCTTAAGCTTAATGTCCACGTCGTCCGAGGGTCCTTTTGGATGTGGAAGAGGATGAGGATCCAAATAGCGAGCTCACGAAGCTTGGTCATGAGATGAGGGGAATGTCCCTGTGAAAATCCCATGCTTCTGGCTTTTTGTCAAAACACATCTGAATACGTCAATGAAACGTATTAGAGAGAGGGAGCAGATTCCTTTCCCTTGGGGAGATCTTAGTTTAGGGTCATAGAACTCGGACCATGGAACCGAACACCAGGGTTAGGCTGGGCCCGCTGGGAAATACCCGGGCGCTCCTACGTATCTCATAAGGATGAGAATCAAGCCATACGTAGTTCTGGAAGGTGGCACGGTAAGATACCAGTGCCAGGGGAAAAGGGGAGTGCGGATGTGGCCCTTGCACTAAAGAAGCGGAATTTGATGTATCTTGTTTGTTCTTTAAGGTGAATGGTTTTTTTTTGTGAAGCAACAGGCCTAGAACAGTAGGTCGTGATGTCGCCACAAGAATCAAGTCGTGATGGGCGTTGACAAATGGCATGGCACATGGCCAATACCCAACGTGATGTCCTCTACAGCGAGGTTACCACAATGCGGTGCCGTTTTTCGTCGTGCGGCCAGGACGATAATGTCACAGTTTAGGGTCGTATGATAGGACCAAGCATGCATTTTATCATCATGCAGCGCAGACGTAGCAGAGACGATGCTAGGAGGGAAAGGTGCGCAATGTTTATAAAACACATTTGACAGAGACATGATCCCACATCAAATTGTACGCCATCCGGAGGTGAAACAGGGAGAGAGACTGGCTTTCTGAATGGGTTGTACCCGGAGACAGGGCGTCTGGGCGATCCTACGTGTCCCATGAGGATGGGAATTTGAACGTAGTCCCGAATGGGTCTTAGTTTATGGTCTTAGAGCTTGGACCATGGGAGTCCCAAAGGGCGCCAGATTGCGGCTTTGTCCCCCTAGCGTGCAAAGGTGCACTGAGGGATAGCGCCAAAAGTGTCGAGATTACAACTGGACATGATGGGGTGGAAAATGATGTGAATCATGCAACCAACATTCAAGGACTGAAGAGGCTGGCGTGACGACAAAGGATTACTGCTGACCATGTTCGCAACACAGCATCCTGTCGCGTTAGCCTGAAATGAGGACTAACAAAACGAGCATCGAATGCTGACCATATTCGCAACGCGGGATTTTATCGATTTGTTGTCCGAAACCCTGGAGGGCGTTGGCCCGTATCGGTAGGAGAGCCCTTGGGCGTAGTATCCAGGCCGTTCATGGGGGTCCCTCCGGGTGTGAAAGACGATGGAAGTCCGAATAGAGGGGAACACGAAGCTTGACAAGTGGAAGGAACTTGATCAAGTTGAATCTGACACTCTTGGTGCTAGACCAGAGTACTCTTAATACATGGGAGGACCACTGTAGGGAGTCAAGGGACTCAACCTTGAGGGTGATCGAGAGATGGCAGATTCCCAGGGAAAGGGGGCATGGTGCCCAAAACCTTGTATCATACCTACACACCCCCCGCTGGAGAGGGATGGACCAAGTGGCCTAGGTGACTGGGAGATCAGGAGATCACCAGGAGGTGGGGCTGGACCCGAATCTTAGACATTAAAGTGGTCCTACGTATCCCATTAGGATGGGAATCAAGCCACACGTAGTTCTGAAGGGTGCCTTTTAATGTCATGCAGGACTGAACAGGAGGACTGAACCTCAGAATGGGGGCGTGCGTGGTGCAGTTGTTGCAAACCCGACGTGAATGAGGACGTAGTCCTACACTGCGCGACGCAGTCCTGTGATCAGGGTCCTGAAGGTAGGATTAGATGGGTAAATTTGCTGAACTCAAGATGGGTTCGGAGACAAGGGGTCTTGAACGTAGTTCCAGATGAGAGTCTTAGTTTATGGTCTTAGAGCTCGGACCATGGGTGGTGACAACTCCCGAGCAAGCACAGAGGTCAACCCAATCCCTAAGCCCACGTGAGATAAACTCGGTGTGGGAAACAAGGGGGGGATCCTCATTGCAATACTTGGGGCATCCATTAAAGGGGATTCAGCAGAGAGTTTCGAAGGACACCTTTGATGTAGCTTGTTCTCCCAATGCGCGGACGTGCACGGGGGAAAAGTACCAAGAATCCCGAGACTCTACTTGGACACGATGAAGTGATGAAGGGTGTGAATTGTGTACCCGGCATTTGGGCTTAATGCGTTGGCGTGACGACAGAGGAAAACTGTTACCCATGAAGGAAACACTGCGTCTGTATCGTGTTAGCCTGAGGGGGGAACAACAAACGAGCATCGACCGCTGACCATATTCGCAACGCGGGATTTTATCGATTTGTCGTCCGAAACCCTGGGGGGCATTGGCCCGTATCGGTAGGAGAGCCCTTGGACGTTGTATCCAGGCCGTTCTTGGGGGTCCCCCCGAGTGTGAAAGATGGTGAAAGCCCTGATGCGGGGATACGCAAAGCCTGGAAAGCGAATGCGGACGTGTCCGAGTAAAGCTTGGCATTCCAGGTAATGAACCAGAGTACTCTTAAGCACATTGGTAAACCGCCGAAAAAGAGGGATCGACGAAACAACTCAGTAGGGGGGGTGGGAGCATGGCGTGGTCATCACGAGACCACCGTGAATGAGGACATAATCCCACACCGCACCATATGATCCCCTCATGGAGGAAGGATGGGCCAAGGGGCCAAGATGGGATGAGGATTCCCGAGAGATGGGGCTGGACCCGGATCTTGGACATCCAGGTGGTCCTACGTATCCCATTAGGATGGGAATCAAGCCACACGTAGTTCTTGAAATGTAGTTTAACGTCATACCGGACGAGGAGGGGAGTAACATACCCCTAAGCAAGGTGTACAGTATGGTGAAAAACCGACGTGAATGGGGACGTAGTCCTACACCATACCGTACAATCCTATAAGATAGGTCCTGGGCCGCGGCCTGGAAAGGCCGAGGGGCCTGGGGCTGAGCCTCGGTCAGGAAGGCCTGACCGGTTTGTAGTTTAACGTCTTACATGAGGACGGGGGGCCAGGGGCCCAAGGAGGCCAAGGGGCCTGAGGCTCGGTCAGGAAGGCCCGACCGGTTTGTAGTTTAACGTCTTACATGAGGACGGGGGGGCCAGGGGCCCAAGGAGGCCAAGGGGCCTGAGGCTGAGCCTCGGAAGGGGAGTCGTACGACATGGTACATGATCCCGACGTGAATGAGGACGTAGTCCCACACCACACCGTACACTCCGGGTAAGAATGGACCTAGGCTGTGACCTGGAAAGGCCAAGGGGCCTAAGGTCAAGTATCAATCAGGAAGACCTGACTGGCTTGCAGTTTAACGTCTTACATGAGGACGGGGGGCCAGGGGCCCGAGGAGGCCAAGGGGACTGAGGCTCGGTCAGGAAGGCCTGACCGGTTTGTAGTTTAACGTCTTACATGAGGACGGGGGGCCAGGGGCCCAAGGAGGCCAAGGGGCCTGAGGCTGAGCCTTGGTCAGGAAGGACTGACCGGTTTGTAGTTTAACGTCTTACATGAGGACGGGGGGCCAGGGGCCCAAGGAGGCCAAGGGGCCTGAGGCTCTGTCAGGAAGGCCCGACCTGTTTGTAGTTTAACGTCTTACATGAGGACGGGGGGCCAGGGGCCCAAGGAGGCCAAGGGGCCTGAGGCTGAGCCTCAGAAGGGGAGTCGTACGACATGGTACATGATCCCGACATGAATGAGGACGTAGTCCCACACCACACCGTACACTCCGGGTAAGAAGGGACCTAGGTTGTGACCTGGAAAGGCCAAGGGGCCTAAGGTCATGTATCAATCAGGAAAACCTGACTGGCTTGCAGTTTAACGTCTTACATGAGGACGGGGGGCCAGGGGCCCGAGGAGGCCAAGGGGCCTGAGGCTCGGTCAGGAAGGCCTGACCGGTTTGTAGTTTAACGTCTTACATGAGGACGGGGGGACAGGGGCCCAAGGAGGCCAAGGGGCCTGAGGCTGAGCCTCGGAAGGGGAGTCGTACGACATGGTACATGATCCCGACGTGAATGAGGACGTAGTCCCACACCACACCGTACACTCCGGGTGAGGAATCCTGGGCTGTGGGCCCGATCACCAGCACCACCTGGGGGAAGTTTGTCACCTCAGGATGGGGCAGAATGAATCACTGTTGACCATATTCGAAACACAGCGTTCCTATGGTGACCCGTATGGGGGCAACAAATGAGCGTCGACCGCTGACCAAATTCGCAACGCGAGACTTGTATCGATTTGTTGCTTGAGAAACCCTCGGGGGCGTTGGCCCGTATCGGTAGGAGAGCCCTTGAGCTTCGTATCCAGGCCGTTCTTGGGGGCCCCTCCGGGTGTGAATCCATCCACGAAAGGGGCAAACACCTCCAGGGGGGAATGTGCAGCTGGGTCGAGGCTTGCTCGACGTGGGTCGGGGCAAAAGTGTGCACCCTTCCATGTCTTGACCTGAGGGGAAGATTTTGGCTTTTGGGCTGGGCCGACGGACGAAATGTCCGGGCATTCCTACGTATCTCATAAGGATGAGAATCAAGCCATACGTAGTTCTTGAAGGCCATGCAGTTTAGCGTCATGCGGTAAGGACGTGGGAGGGTAGAAGAACGGGAGTGGGCGCATGGTGCGACCTTTACAATCTTCGCGTGAGTGGGGTTGCATGAGCGGGCCAAGAAAGCCGACTCCCAGCTACACAAAGATCCTCCAAGGAGACCATCCCCAGGGGGAATAGTGGAAGAGAGAAGCTTGGGGCTGGGCTCAAGACAAGGCATCCGAGCGTTCCTACGTATCCCATGAAGATGGGAATCAAGCCGTACGTAGTTCTTTCCATGCAGTTTAACGTCATGCGGGACGAGGGGCATCTCATTCGGGGATGTGTGCGGCATGGTACATGATCCCAATGTGAGAACGTAGTCCTACACTGTACCGTACGATCCCGTAAGAGGGTAAGTCGGAGAGGAACGAGGGGGCCTGGGGCCAGACCTCAGTGGATACCGGGCCAGGGGCCCAAAGAGGCCGAGGGGCCTGAGGCAGAGCCTCGGTCAGGAAGAACTGACTGACTTGCAGTTTAATGTCTTGCAGTGAGGACGGAGATACAGTTTAAGGTCATGCGGGACCAAGTCGCAGTTTAGGGTCGTGCAGGACCAATGCAGTTTAATGTCATGCAGGACCAATGCAGTTTAACGTCGTGCAGGACCCTCTCGCAGTTTAGGGTCATGCAGGACCAATGCAGTTTAACGTCGTGCAGGACCCTCTCGCAGTTTAGGGTCATGCAGGACCAATGCAGTTTAATGTCATGCAGGACCCTCTCGCAGTTTAGGGTCATGCAGGACCAATGCAGTTTAATGTCGTGCAGGACCCTCTCGCAGTTTAGGGTCATGCATGACCACTTTCGCCCTAGGCAAAGTACCGCTTGAGGAATCTGTCATTGGTGGGAGGGGTTACACGCTCTCCATCTGTGGTCACCAAGGAGTATCCTCCATTGGGGTAAACCTTATGGATGATATAAGGCCCTTCCCATTTGGGTTCTAACTTGGGCGGTTTCCTTCCGGGAATCATTGGCGCTCGCAGGGCCAGTACCAGGTCACCCTGTAGAAAAGAGCGGAGACGAACCTTCTTGTCAAAAGCTCTTTCTATCTTGTCCTGATGCCTTTCCAGATTGTGCAGGGCACGAAGCCAGTTCTCGTCCAGTGCCTCTAACTCAGCTAGACGGATCTCGGCTACCTCATCTGATGTATGGTGATCATAAACTGCAGTGCGTAGCGACGGCAGCTGGATCTCAATGGGTAGGACGGCCTCAGCTCCATACACCAGGGAATATGGGGTCACCTGGGTAGAGTTGCGAGCCGTCGTCCGGTAAGCCCAGAGGGCGTTGGGGAGCTTGTCCGTCCAACTCTTCTTGTTCTGACCAACAATCTTCTGCAGAATGTTAGAGAGGGTCTTGTTGAACGCCTCGATCTGTCCATTCGCCTGTGCGTGGTAGCGGGAGGTATGGTTTGACCGGATGTCGTACTTAGCGTCCAATTTCATCAATTCAGCTGCTCGGAAGTTGGTGCCGTTGTCAGTGAGGACGGCGTGAGGGACTCCAAACCGGTGGATAATGTTGGAGCTCACAAAGTCAACGACGGAACGGGCCTTGACCTCTTTGAGCGGAACTGCTTTTGCCCACTTGGAGAAGAAATCTGTAGCAGTCAGGATGAACCTACACTGGCGGGCTGTTGCCGGCGGATACGGTCCCACTACATCGAGTCCCCATACCGCAAATGGCCAAGAGTACTTGGTGGGGTGGAGGGGTTCTGGCGGCCGATGCAAGAAGTTGGCGTGCACTTGGCACGCGTGGCATCTCTTGGCGTATCCAATACAATCGTGGATCATGGAGGGCCAGAAGTACCCTAGCCTCCGGATATGATGGGACAACTTCGGCCCAGCTTGATGGGCGCCACAGGAACCGGCGTGAACCTCTTGCATAACTTGAGGTATCTCTACTCCTTGGATGCAACGGAGGAGGACACCATCAAAACTCCGTTTATAGAGGGTCTGCTCAAGACTGGGGCCACTATGGAGGGTAAATTGAAGTGCGCGACGTCGGATTCGCTCGCGCTCGGCCCGGTCGTCCGGGAGCTGACCATTTTGGAGATACTTGACAAAAGGTGCTCTCCAATCGGGGGTCGTTTCAACCACTGTGTCTGACGAACCCGGGACTCCCGATACGGAGGGTCCGGTGGTGAGATGACTTACCCGCAAGCCATCACGGTCCTCTTGGGTGACGGGAGCAATGACTCTCCGGTGGGCCACGTGTATGACCAAATCATCTTGCTCGGGTTCTGCGAGCGATGCGGCTAAGCCAGCTAGGGCGTCCGCTTGACCGTTCTGCGACCGTGGGACATGGGTAACCTCCGGTCGAGAAGAGAACTAGGCCATTAAGAGGAGGGTGTACTCCAGCAACGGTGCAAGCTCTGGCTTCCTGACGACGTAGTCGCCATTAACCTGTTTGATTAGCAGCTCGGAATCTCCCTTCACATGTAGATGGGTTACATGGATCTCAAGTGCCAACTCGAGGCCAGTGATGAGAGCATGGTACTCTGCCTCGTTGTTCGTACAACCTTCTGACAATAGGAAGGAGTATGGCAGGACGGCTTGCGCCGGGGTAATGAAAACAATACCCAGACCCACTCTGTTGAGCTTGGGGTCGTTGAGCCTTCTACCGGTGGGGCTCCGGGAGGCGCCGTCGAAATGCATTTTCCAACACGGGACAGCGTGATCGACCGAGAGGATCGTCTCGTCGGGGAAATCCAGGTCCGGGGATTGATCCGCGGAGGTTGGATGGGCAGCTAAAAAGTCTTCCAACGCCTGTCCCTTAACGGCCTTCTGAGACACAAACTTGATGTCAAGCTGCTGGAGAATCACCGCCCACCGTGCTAGTCGGCCAGTCAGCATGGGGCGGTTCAGGATATACTTCAGCGGATCCACCCGTGAGATCAATTGCACCTCATGGTGTTGCAGGTAGTGTCCCAACTTCTGCACGGCGAAGACGAGCGCAAGGCAGCTCTTTTCGATAAGGGAATATCTGACCTCCGTATCGAGAAGCATGCGACTGAGATAGTAGAGACTGTTCTCAGTGCCCTCGTTATTCTTCTGGGCGAGCAGCGCGCCGAGGGATCTCTCCAGGGCGGTCACGTAAAGGACCAGCGGCTTTCCAGAGATGGGTGGCATCAAGACCGGAGGTTGGAGCAGATACTGCTTGATTTCCTCAAAAGCGATCCGACACTCCTCATCCCATTCGTAGGCAGCGCCTTTCTTCATGAGCCGAGAAAAGGGCTTACACTTGCCAGCCAGATTCGCAATGAACCGGCGTATATAGGCTAAGTGGCCTTGCAGGCCTCGAAGCTCCCGAATGTTGCTCGGGGGAGGCATTTGGCTGATGGCCTTGATCTTCTCCGGGTCGATCTCGATACCTCGGTATCTGACAACAAAACTCAGAAACTTCCCGGAGGTGACTCCGAAGGCACACTTCAGTGGGTTCATCTTCAGGTGACGGGAACGGAGGAAACCGAACACTTTCTCAAGGTCTTTGAGATGGTCCTGGCACTGGCATGATTTGACTACAAGGTCATCCACGTAGCATTCCACCAATGTCCCGAGGATCGGTTTGAATATGCGATGCATGGCCCTCTGATAAGTGGCACCTGCATTTTTCAAACCGAATGGCATTACCCGGTAGAAAAAGGTACCCTGGGGAGCCCTGAAGTCAGTGGACTCCTCATCTTCAGGGGCCATCCGGATCTGGTTATACCCGGAATACCCATCCATGAAAGAGAGGGCTTGGAACCCGGCCGTGCCGTCAATCAACAGCTCCGTCACTGGGAGTGGGAAGTCATCCTTTGGGCAGTGGCGATTGAGATCGCGGAAGTCGATGCAGACTCTAATCTGCCCATTCTTCTTCCTGACCGGTACAATGTTGGCGAGCCATTTGGGGTACTGGACCTCTTTGACGAAGTTGGCCTTGATTAGCTTATCAACTTCGGCCTCAACCAAAGCGCCGTGGGAAGGGTGCATTTTCCTGGGAGGCTGCTTGAACCCACGATGTTTTACTGGGAGGCCCAGACGGTGGACAGCCACTTGGGGATCAAGCCCTGGCATCTCATCGTAACTCCAGGCAAACACATCGCGGTGCTGTTTGAGGAAGTCTACGTACTGCTGCCGCTCCTCGAGGGACATGGCCGCACTGATCAATGTGGGTCTTGGATCTGCCTCGCTACCAAGGGTCACCTGTACCAGCTCATCGACCGTGGTAGAGACGCCTTCTTCAAAGGCTGGGGGAGCATCCTCCAAGTCTTCCTCCCCAGCCGTGGGGGGACTTCCCGCGACGGAAGATACTTCTGGGCTTTCAAAACCCGAGGGGCAGCTGGTGCCGGCTTGGGCAGCAGCGGTCACCACATCAAGAGACTCACTTATCGTCGAGACCATAGCAATGAATGCATTTGATCTTATCTCGTCCGGCCTTTGGCCTAAGGGGCCACGCTTGATGATATCAAAGCAGTGGTGACGTGTCGGCCAGAGTCGGTTGATTCCATCCCGGCGAAATAGACACGTATGGCGCACCGCCGTTGTCATGAGCTTGACGTCCCGGTACCGTACAGGGGTAGGAGATTCCGGGATGACCCGAGCCTGGTTGATGTAGGAGTACGAGGTTATTCTCCGCCGTCGCTTGGACATGGGAACATTCCTTCCTTGCGTACCCGAAACAACGAAACATTGTCCCATGTCGGGGGTCGTGGCCTCCAACCGGTGGATCAGGAGGATGTAGGCGTCGTCCATGCTTGCCCAGGGATCACTTGTGATCGGGGCGGGCTCATCCTCACTGACCAGGATCTGCTTTTCCTTACTTTTGTAATAACCCGCATCCAGATAGCGGGCCTCACAAGAAGCGAAAGGGGACGCGTCTCCTTGGAGCACGCCTACTCGACCGTTGAGCGAGTACTTAAGGCACTGGTGATACAATGAGGGGACCGCGGCATGCAGATAGAGCCATGGCCTACCCATCAATGCATTGTAGGCTGTGTCCTGAGAAACAACCATGAACTCGGTGCTAGCAATTAAGCCACCGAACTGGGTCTTCAGGCGGATCTTGCCGACTGGGGTTTGCTCTGTCCTGTCGTACCCCTGAATCCTGAGGTCAGAGGGAGTCAAATTACCTTCGGACAAACCCAGCTTTCGCAGCGTCCGGGTCGGAATTAGATTGATTCCAGAACCCGTGTCAACGAGGCAGCGACGGACTTCCACACCGTTAAAGTGGCCGGTGATATACAGTGGGCGAATGTGCCCCTGTATAGGAGGGTCTTCATCTTCACCGGAGAACGAGATAACCGTCTGACATTCGGCATTTTCAATCGTCTCGGTATGGAAGGCCTCCGCGGCTGCCACTTCCGTCTCGAACTGGAGAGGGCTCCTTAGGGCCTCGGCAAGTGCCTCGCGCATCTCGGATGACAAGCGCAGGGCCTGAAGGATGGAAAGCCTCGCCGGAATGCCGGTCAGGTGCTTCAGGACATCATACTTGCGTGCCAAACGCGAACCTCTGCTTACAGGGGGTTTTTCGGCATTTGGGGGCATCGCGGGTCCTGCTGGTTGAACTGGCGGTCGGCTAGCACTGGGTACATCCTGCTGCCTGCTAGTAGAAGCCTGGAGAGTAGTCGCCGGGCTAAGATCGGATAGGGGAGGATGGCCCGTCGCCGGGCGAGACTGACTGTGATACGAACGAGGCGGCTCTCCCCGATCCAGTAACACGAACAGCGGTGGAGGTAGAGCCGAGGGTGCTGAATGGGCCTGCGCGTGCTGAGATCTGCGCTGAGCCTACTGCCTGGTCTCAGTAGCGTGCACGGCTTGGTCACAAATGCCTGCTGACATACCTCGGTGACCGACGTGATTTCGATTCCGCTGACGTTGACGCCGGCTGGAAACATTGGGGTGGTCTGCCTGGGGTTCCCCCTCGTCGGGGGTCATATAGGGCTTTACCAGCTCCACGGTGTTAACCGAAGCGTACCCTTGACTGTCGCTCGAAGAGTCATCCACCGCTGGGCGGATTCTGGGAGGAATGCCCATTTCAGGAGGCATAAAGTCGCCAAGAGTGCCGGATGACGACGGCACTGGAGGTGCACGTTGCTTCTTCTTTCGTCGCCGCTGCTTGCCCTTTTGGGCAGAGGTCGACTGTAAAGACGATGCTGAGCCACCGGCTGCTTCTTCTGAAGGTTCTGGCTGCTTCAGGCGTGCCTGGATGATACCCTGGGCACGGACGACAGTTTTTCGAGCCATCCAGTTGTCGTATTTCTGGGACCCGCGACTAGGGACCTGCTGCCACTCACCCTCGCTGTCACTGCCGATTTCTGATCCTGCAAAGACGCCTGCCACCTGCGCTGGTGCTGGGCCCAACTTGACTATGTTTTTGTTGACCTGGTCCTGAAGCCAGTCTTTAAACACATAGCATCGCTTGAGGGTGTGCCCCAGGATCCGATGATAAGGGCAGTAGTTGGGGTGATCAGTGAGATGTGCCTCTGCCGGCCTCCTGCACTCAGGCAGACGCACGATCCCTTGCTATAGAGCACTTCAGAAGTAACCAGGGACCTGATTCTCGTTGAATGAATAGGTATGGTACTTTCTTTCCGGGTAAGGAGCCATGGGGGCCTGGTCCTGTCGAGGGACCGGAGGGGCCTGACGAGGGGGTGGCACCTGGTTGTCTCGCCTAGGTGGCGGTGGCGCGTTGCGCGGTGGAACCTGTCGGTTCTGAGGCGGTCGCTGCTGGGCAGGAGCCTGTGCTTGAGGTGGAGGACCTCTGCGGGGTTGCGGGGGTGGTGCCGCCGGTAGCAATTCCAGCTGCCTCGGGGCTTCTATTTGAGCCACCGCGGGGGGTTCAGCCCTGGCGGCCCTCCTGGCTGGGATCATAGGGGGCAGCAAACGTGCCTGACTAGCCTGTTGTAGGGCCTCCTCGAGGCGCTGGGCCTTATCCGAGAAATCTATGAACCCTCCAGGGTAGTTCTGGGTAATCAAGGAGGGTACCAGCTCTGTCTTTACGTTCCCCACACACATCGTCAGTAATTGCTCTTGAGTCAGTGGCATATCGAGAGAATACGTAAGTCCTTTCCACCGGGCGATGAAGTCTGCAACCCGCTCATCAGGCCTCTGTTTGCACTTGAAGAGGTCCGTGATGCTGGTCTTCCGTGTGGTGGATCTGAACTGGTACAAGAACTGCCGGCGAAGATCCTCCCAACCGGTCACTGATCCGATGGGGAGCTGGCTGTACCAGACGAATGCCGGACCTTCCAACGTCTGTACAAAACATCGGAGCTTAGCGGCTTCTTGCTGAGCCGGGGTCCCCAGCATGGGGCCACACCTGGAAGAGAAATGAGCCAAGTGCTGGGGTGGGTCCCCTGTCCCGTTAAAAGGCGAGAAAGTGGGGTTCCCAAAACCCGGAGGCGTGGGCATATCATCCACCCACGCGGGATAAGGCTTGCCATCCGGTGGGACCGCCACCTGCCGTGTTTCCAACGCCTCGAGGCGGGCTGTGAGTGCCGCAATAAGGTCCTCCGGGTGGGGGTCCCTGTCTTGACGGGGGTCCCTAACGACAAGCGCATTGCCAGGTTCTTCAACACGGTAGACGGCTTCTGCTGCTCGCGGGTCGACTGGCTGGACGACCTGTTGGGTGACTGGGGGAACCCGGATTGGGTTTTTCAGATTGCCCCGTCGCTCAGGGGGGTTTGGCGAGACATATCGCGCCCTCTTTCCCTATGTTCCGGCTTCCGCCCTGTCCGCGGCAGTAGCATGATCAGGGTTGCCCGGAGGCATCTCACCGGGGGGAAATTGTTCCTGCCCCTGCTGCCCCGACCTGGGATTACCATAGTCGGGTCGTCGCTCTGCGGCGCGTTCAGCCAAGAGTTCGTCGACCAGCCTCTTTTGCTCAGCAAGCTGCTGGCGCAACGTGGCCTTATCAGGGTCTTCGTCCGTTTTCCGCACAGAGGCAGACGGGTCGGAGTGCTTGACTATTCCGACGTGCTCCTTACCCTTGCCAGTGCTCCGACCGAGTGTCAGTGACTCAGTGGGTACAGGGAGGCCTAGAAGGTTCCTCTGATGACGGGTAACTCTCCCTGACGGGTCAAGAAGCGGTGGTACGCCCTCGGATGGTAAGTCTCCATCAAGGAACTCAAGCTCATCTTCCTTATCCACAACGTCGGCCATGTGGACTGTGACCCCTCTTGAGGGCATATCCTCAATGTCGCATAGCGAATCGGGTTGTCGTCGGATAGGGTCGAAGAGGAGAGCGGCGTAGCGTCCCCAACCACGGACTTGCACATGGGGAGTGGCTTCCCTGACGATCTTGCGGAGCGCCTTGAAACTCTGAACGCATTTTCGTTGGAGGGCACTCTGGTGACCGGGCGACTCGGGGTGCTGGGCCGCAAGGAGCGCCGCTGCATCAATCAGGCGGCACTGTTTGCCAATCTCCTCGAAGTGCTCTCGACTCCTGGGGTACACTACTCGTTCCCAGCGGAGGCGGAAGTGCGTCGCCCACAGGGTCCGACAAAAGCATCCCACTTCTTCAGGGGTAAGCGACTCGGGTACGCGGAAATTTAGCGCCGCCGTGGGCCAGAACTTCTCTGGGAAGTAGTCCGCTGCAAGAATACTCCAGAAGCTCCTGGGTTCGTCCTCGGTGTTTGGCCCTACATTTCCCCACTCATCAACCGGGGGTGGCTGAGGGACCGGTAGCGGTACCGAGGCGGACCTCTGGGATAGCAAACTCGGCGGTGGAGAATACGGCAAGCGAGCAGACTGGCCACCGTACTCTGGGCCTTCCTCTGAAGAGCGAGGTGACCTGACCACGATGTCACGATAGGACGGGCTAATAGCCACTGCTTCGGGTACGGGAATCGCCGTTACCGGTGTCCGGTCATGTCGTGGCTCTACCACCGTTGACCCCCAAAACAGCTCCTCGTGATCCCGAGTAGAGGTAGAGGGCGCTTCGGGTGACGGTGGCGGTGACTGCGTGGTCGAAACCTGCGGAATTCCCAGGATTTCTTCCTCCTGGATGTACCTGCGGAGAGAGACGGGAATCCGGTGGACCTCAAATTCCGGGAGAACGAGGCTGACGCGTCTGGTTCCTGCCCCAGTCCTTGATACGGAGGAGCTGGGAGAAGGATCCATCGCTGAATCGCATTCCGCTTCCGAATCGGAGAAGCGGGCAGGTTTGACCTCCCCCTGGGCCTTCCCAGGATTCTTCTTGTGGCGGCGACGACCCGCTCTTCTACCCCTGGGTGGCTCTTCGGGACAGGGTTGACCCCTATCAGGCGGCCCTGGGGCGGTGCTAGCGCCGTGGCGGAGAGGGACCCCACTTGAGACAGCCGGGGTGCGAGGGGCACCAGGGCAAATATCAAAGGGTACATGGGGAGGACCTCCATGAACAGTACCCACGTGGGCGGGGCCTCTGTTGGAACCGGCAGGAGCATGGGGAAGGCCTCCATGGTCGATGCGAGTGGAGCGAGGCTGACCTTCACTCCTTGAGTTGCTGGGGCGAGGAGGACCTTCGCCAGTCGCAGAGAGGACGTAGGGGGGACCCCCACGTCGAAGGACCGGATGGACGGTGCCTTCAGAAGGATGGACTTCATACCCTGTACAGCAGGCGCGGGAAATGTTTCCGCGCTGAGCATCACTGCCCCGGGGCAGGTCTTCCTGCAGGATGGGGGCAGCACGAGGCATGCCTCCATGACGAACCTCGGAGCGGGGAAGGCCCACGCTCTATGGAGTAGTGGTACGGGGAGGACCTCCGTACGGGGTGGCATCACCGCGGGTTAGCTCGCGACGATCATCACTGGGGCCTGCAACCCGGAGAGTCAACCCGGCCTGCCCATGGGGCGGCTGGGGTCTCAATCTTGGTTGGGCGGAGGGGTGCCCCTGCTCAATGTACGCGGGGGGCTTCATAATGTACGCCGGCGGTGGCTCGGGCCACTGTAACTGTCGACGTGGACGCGCCTAGGCGAGCGTCCTCAGCCCGGGCCCGGCGCTGACGTCCGGTCAGGCGGGCCGGTGCGGGTGGTGCAGGGACGTAGTCTGCCTTCTCTTCCTGCGGGGCCGGACGGCGGCGTTGACGTGGCTGGACGGGAGCTCTCGCCTGGGGGCCCCGGGTCGGGGCCCTGAGCGGACTGAGCCGGACAACACCTGCCTCTTCAGCATAAGGCGAAGATTCGTCAAGGCGTTCCGGGGATAGGCTCCCGAAACGATTGAATGTCTGGGTGGGGAGCGGGGGCTCCCTGGGCGGCCTGTTAGGGCGGCGTTGACGGCGGGGCCTGGAAGCCTCCAGGTCCAAACGGGCCATATCCCTGGTCGGGATGATCCCTTGTTCCTCATACCTGTGCACGAGGCTGTTGATCACCCTTCGTTGGATGACCCTTGATGGGGAAAGGGGACGTGGACGTCCCGCATCCCGTGACGTGGCAGCCGCCGTGGCGGTAGTGGCGCCATGTGGAGTGGCCGTAGTGGTGTTGCCCCTGCCCCTGCGCGGGCGAGGAGCGGATGGTGACCGCATCTCTGAAATAGCAACCCGGTTCCTGGCAAACGAAGGGATCAACTCGTCAGTACTGAGAGGAAAAGGATTGACAGCCAGTGCCCCAGCGTTCTTCCATCCTCCATGTCTGTGAGAAGGATCCACACCAACACACTGCAGAGCGGAGCGCCCCACGTTCTACTACCCCGACTTCCGGTGAGTTCCACGACAGGCCCGCCATTTGCTTGGCGGGACCAGGCACCGGATATCTGGATCCGGTGACACGTCAATCTACTGGTGTCACGAACGCTACTAAGCCCCATGCTGAGGAGAAGAATTTCACGTCGGGTTCACCATTTCTGTTTCCGACGCTTTCGCCGGGGCGCGCGCGCATCCGTCCGCGGAGGAGGGGGACGCGCGGCTTTGTTGCCCCGCATTCCCGCTTTCCAAAGGCGGGCGGCATTCGTTCCTTATTCAGGTACGTTTGCTCCTTGATCGAAACGGGATGATGGGATGTCGGTTCTTCCTCCTGTGGATTCCTCCTCAGAACTCGTCACCTAGTCCGGGTCTCCCTTTTAGATTTAATACGTAGTTCGTGAAACTCTTCCCAGTGCCATGTTTCCATGGACGCCGGTTAATTACACTGCTTCTGTCGGGACATTCCAAAGGGTCCAGTCAGGGCAGCAACCTTCGGTCAGGGGAGTAATCACGTTTGAGGCATCAGTAGCATGTCTGGATGCTGGGGTACCTGGCATGTCTGTCTGTTATCCTTGATCACAAGGCTTCTCGAGGGCGTGGAAACCCGAGGCATCCCACATCGAGCGCGGGGAATTACATGTCATAGAAACGTATCTGAGGTTTTCCTCAGCTACCCATGTTCAACACAGGGTATGTTGCAAGATTAACGTCTAGCAGAGACGGTTACGCCAAAGGCGTTCCATCCGAGGTTTTCCTCAGGCATCTCATGTTTATCACGAGGTAGGTCGCGAGTTTAACGTCTTCCGGAGACGGTTGAGAATGGAATGAGACCATCGCAGGGGGGCGACAGCGAAGTCGGGCTTGAGCCTTGAAGAGGCTTCCTATGTATCCCCGTGACAGGGAATCAAAGTCCGTGTAGTTCAGGATGGTGCCGGTAAACCGACGTGAAGCTGGACCTTGGTCCGAGGAGAGTTGGGCTTGAACCTCTGGGAGGATTCCTACATACCATGCCTTGACATGGATCAAAGTCCTCATAGTTCAAATGATACAGTTTAACGTCGTGCGGGACGATAATGAACCCTGACGTGAATAAACGACGGGTGGTGGGTGTCGGTGAGCCGACGTAAGTGAGGGACCTTGATCCACTATTGGTGGGCTTGAACCTCGTGGAGGCTTCCTACGTACCATGCCTTGACATGGATCAAAGACCTCGTAGTTCAAATGGGGGTGGGTCACAATGGCTTACCACTGGACCAGAATGTAGTTTAACGTCATACTGGGCGTAGGTAGAACACGACGTGAATTGGGTGATGGGTGGGCTTGAACCTCGTGGAGGCTTCCTACGTACCATGCCTTGACATGAATCAAAGACCTCGTAGTTCAGGTAGGGGGTTTGTCGGTAGACCGACGAGAAAGCGGACCTTGTTCCGCTAATGGCGGGCTTGAACCTCGTGGAGGCTTCCTACGTACCATGCCTTGACATGGATCAAAGACCTCGTAGTTCATGTGGGAAGTTTGTCGGTAAACCGACGTGAAAGCAGACCTTGGTCCGCTAATGGTGGGCTTGAACCTCGTGGAGGCTTCCTACGTACCATGCCTTGACACGGATCAAAGACCTCGTAGTTCAGGTGGGAAGTTTGTCGGTAACCCGACGTGAAAGCAGACCTTGGTCCGCTAATGGTGGGCTTGAACCTCGTGGAGGCTTCCTACGTACCATGCCTTGACACGGATGAAAGACCTCGTAGTTCAGGTGGGTCACAACGGCTTACCGCTGGACCGGGGTGCAGTTTAACATCGTGCTGGACGGGGGTGAAACCCGACGTGAAGGACGGGTGGGCTTGAACCTCATAGAGGCTTCCTACGTACCATGCCTTGACATGGATCAAAGACCTCATAGTTCAGATGGGGGGTTTGTCGGTAGACCGACGTGAAAGCAGACCTTGGTCCGCTAATGGCGGGCTTGAACCTCGTGGAGGCTTCCTACGTACCATGCATTGACATGGATCAAAGACCTCGTAGTTCAGGTGGGTCACAACGGCTTACCACTGGACCGGAATGGGACCCGACGTGAAAGAGCGACGGGTGGGCTTGAACCTCGTGGAGGCTTCCTACGTACCATGCCTTGACATGGATCAAAGACCTCGTAGTTCAAATGGGGGGTTTGTCGGTAGACCGACGTGAAAGCAGACCTTGGTCCGCTAATGGCGGGCTTGAACCTCATGGAGGCTTCCTACGTACCATGCCATGACATGGATCAAAGTCCTCGTAGTTCAGGTGGGTCACAACGGCTTACCGCTGGACCAGAATGGGACCCGACGTGAAAGAGCGACGGGTGGGCTTGAACCTCGTGGAGGCTTCCTACGTACCATGCCTTGACATGGATCAAAGACCTCGTAGTTTAAATGGGTTTGTCAGGGTAGGTGCTCACTCTAAGCCCACGTGAGTCATGCTCGGTGTGAGAAACAAGAGGTTGCAAGGACCTGACGATCACGTCGTGAAGGGTGCGTCCGTGAGAAGCGAAGAGGGGCTTACGCGTTGAGCGGCCCATGGTGTTGGGACTTACTCCAGGATGGAGGCCCATAGGGGGTTCCTCGTTCCCTATCACGTCCTCCACTGACCTTGGTAGTGGGGAAGTACAGATATGCACGGGTGCAATCATCCGTACCAAAGGTTAGGGGCTTACGCCCTGAGGCAGCCCTTCCCCTGCGAACATACACCACTCCGACAAGGAGGATCTCATTCCATGTGCGGAAGAGTTACCATTCCCGTGGAGACGAGCGGTGTAATGAATGCTCGAGTTGGGGGGACCCTTCGTGAGGGAGACGAGGTTGGGTCACAGTTTAACGTCATGTGTTGAGGACGTGGTGCTTGGAAGTTTAATGTCCTGCAGCTCGGACGAGGTGGGTTCACTCCACACCCCTAGGGCTTACATAACCGGTACCCTATGGTCCTTGGGGAAGGGAAGGTACCAGTAAGGCCATGGTAAATGGGGGTCGAGGAAGGAACCATCGAGGGGTCCACGTTAGCGTGGCTATGCGAAGAAGCAATAGCCGTTAGCGTGCCTATGCGAAGAAGCATTAGGCGAAGCAACGCTACGGGAGGTGTTGTCCATGGGACTTTGAAATCACATCGTGCAAACCTGGAGGGCCGCACGGAAAGAGGAATCGCTAAGCAGAGGAGTGTGCTTTGCGAAGTGGGGTTCCTTGGCCTTATCATGGGGCATAGGTGGGAGTGGGTGGTGCTTCGCGAAGTGGAACAGTGTTCGCGGAGCACTGCCTCGCGAAGAAGGAATGGTTCGCGAAGCAAGGTCCTGCCAAGCAATGTACTTCGCAGAGTGGAGCGACCCTGCCTTAGCATAGGGATTACTCGTATGGGTTGGGTGTTTCGCGAAGCACGAGTGCTCCGCGGCTGCCCGGGTTCCCTTGGGAATCCCCTTCCTTTGCGAACGCCCTTGGGCTTCGTGAAGGGAATCCCTCTCGGAAAAGGGGCTCAAAACGAAACAAATCAGAGTCATCTTGCGAAGTAGAAATACCTCGCGGAGCTCATGATTTCCGGGGCAAAGCTTGCTTCGTGATTCGGGAGAGGAGAAGCCGAAAGGTCGGATTGTCCTTCCTCGGGACTCAGGGGGAGTCGGGTATTTATAGGGAAGGGGCGCCGCGAAGCGGGGCTCACGCGCCGCCTTCGGAGCTTCGCGGCGTCTCGCGAACGTCAAACGGGCTCGCGGAGGATCACCGCCTCTGGAGCTTCGCGGAGGCTCGTGAACGTCAAACGGGCTCGCGGAGGATCACCGCCTCTGGAGCTTTGCGGCGTCACCAGGGTAGGGGCGCTTCGCGGTGAGGCTTCGCGGCTGCGCTTCGCGGCTGTGCTTCGCGAGGCAGCGCGCCGGCTGTTCTTTTCGTTCCTTCCTTTCGGGCCACATTTTTGGCGCCAACAAGGCTATCAATGATGAATGCTACAATTTTAGGGAAATGGGGCATTATTAAAATGAATGCCCTAAGCTACAGGGAAACATACCTCAGAAAAGTCCAAGTGATAAAGGACAATCTTATGTTGTTACTATAGTTGATGTGGAATAATTAATGTATTGGTGCTTTTGGAAACAGGGATTATATTCTGGTTATAAGATTAGTGTGATATATATAAGGATTATACTGAAGTACTTGCTGTTTTCATTAAGGTTTTAATATGATGAAGGTAATCATATTTTTAGTATGTGACAATAAGAGAAACTTTACTTTGTTTGGGGAATCTAATGTTACAATTGATTTTAGAATTTAAGGACCTTTTAGAGAAAGTCTGGACGGAGGTATTTTGGATAACTATAAAGGTTGGAATGGATTAAGTTGAACTTTAGATAGTATTTTTTAAGGTTAAAACATTTATGAAGATTATTTTTGAATATTATAATACTATAGTTTTAGGAAAAGGACAACCTGCAGGTTGGGGGATAACCCGTCGTGTCGGACAAAGCTGCTGGAATTGAACCCACAACCATAGTGCGACAGGCCTTTATTACCTACCACTAGCCTACAGGAAGTCCCTGGTTATTACAAAATAGTTTTACTAATCTAAATGGTATGTGTTAATATTGGGAACCTTATACAATTAGGATACATATAATATTTTTGAGTTCTATTACCTTTTAGAGTGAAAGATGGGTTTGTGGTAAATATTTATTAAAGAATGAAAGTCTACATGACAAGTATGTATATTACCTTACGTTCTTAGTAAATCCCCTAAATAAATTCCTCAACTTTATAAAAGGTAACTTAAAACAAAAATGTTGTCGGTTATCTTTTCCAACTGGTGATTCAATGACCGTTTAGCCAATCCCAAGTTTGTGATTTTCTTGTGGTTAACTTTCTACTAATCCAGTTTTCTACAACTCTCCATCAGACCTTGATGGTTTGTTTTTCTCCCATATCCATATTTTCATAGAATCCTAGTATGGGCTATCTCGGGTGACCTTTGTACTTATCTTTATTTATTTTAAAGTTATATTTTTATTAACCTTATTTCCGATGTGGGTTTTCCACAAAGGTATTTTCTATTTTCAACCATTTATTTTCAAAGAGAAATAATAAATTGCGAGGACGCAATTTATTGAAGGATGGGAGAATGTAACACCTCGAGCTTCCACAATACGCTTCTCTTTCAATAATGTAATAGCTTGCATTGTACGCATGTTCGAGATTCTAACACACTGTGACCAATCAAAATAGCAATTATGAATAGTAATACCCACTTTTTGAAATTATATATATTTTATATTTCAAAATGGACATCATTTTTGGATTCAGAATATCGAAATTAGACTATGTTGAATTTTTGGTATTTTTCTGAGAAATTCCAATTTTTTATGAATAGTGAAAAATACTTAAAACAGCTTTTTTAATAAAAATAATTTATAGTGAAAAATTATATTATTTATTGGTTATAAAGTTTAATGATAATATATTTTTGCAATTTTATCCAATGGTGTTCATTAGAATTAATTTCACTTTGAAATTGGACATAAACAATTGTCAATCTTCTGATATATATTGTTTCTTAGAAACACGCTATTTGTTATGACAGTGGGAATTAATAATAAAATTTATTATTTCAACTTATATGTTTGGAATTTTTTAAAATAGACATCATTTTTGAATTTGTAATATCATTTATAGCTTAGGGTGAAATTTTGGTATTGTTCTGAAAAACATCAATTTTTTATGAATAGTGTAACCACTAAGTGATAGTTAAAAAATTGATTTTTCGTTTAAATGAAACATTACCACTTCTGTGATTTTATTTTCAAAAATCTGAAATACATGGTTTTCATTACGAAGTAAAATGTGGTTGAATGGGATTAAAATATTTTTTGGTGAATAGTAACTTTTAAGTTTAATGAATCGCGATTAAAGGTAATTAGTGAAATTTATGGTAAAAAGGATATTATAAAAATATGAAAATACCTTTAAACTTGTCCTAACCCTATTTGATGAGTCATGTCCGACCAATAAAATCCATGGGTCATCTTGGGGACCCCATGAAGACACTTTGGTAGGAAAATGAAATAAAAAACTTATTATTTAAAGTTAAAATAAAAATGTCACAAACATAAGTTGTTTTCATAAAACAATTTTTAAATGGGGTTATAAAAGTCATATTTTTGACTATAAATATTAATTATAAAGGTAAAAATATTTCCTACATCATTTTGTTTTTTTATAATTTTTAGACATTAAATAAATTAAATTATTTATGACACCATGATGATGCATCGATTACCTCATTAATTAACGATTTTAATAAAATGGAAGGATAATGTAAAATATAAGAATTACAATTGTCCAAAGCCTATTGGATGAGTATATTTCAGACCCTTATCACCTTATCCTTGAAATATATCAGTGTGGGACCTTTAAAATCCTAAACTCATTATATAATAAAGTAACATTTCATGACTTTTCAAGAGTGCCCCTTATCTCCTCTAATAAAAGGCCCCCACCGCTACCACCTTATTCACACATTAAAAGCAATTTGGCTCGGCCAAACTCTTCCCAAATACTCTTTAAACTTCCCTCTATTACTCCTAGAAGCCTCACTTTGGGCAGAAGTCTTCCCAAGGAATCCTTTGAGCTCAAATCAAAAAGAGTTACCAATTTTAAATGTAGTGTTTTCTCTTGTGTTCTTATGTTTTATTTTGCTTCTCCAAGCCCCTAAAATCTATTGATTCATTTATTTTGTAACAAAAACAGTATCCTAAATATACTAGGATGTTTTCATAATAAGGGTTCGATCTACACTTACTCACACCTACATCTAATGGTTAAAGAACATATTGTTTCTGTGGATGGTGAATTTCTGCCTCATGAAACAATGATTGTTCAACACTCATATAACACCTTAAATGGTGGCCATTAAGATGTCAATATATTTATATATGATATATAATATTTTTATGTTTTACTTAATCTTATGTATTTTTCATTTATGGCATACCATTATGGTTTCCATTATGGATAAACGCGATATTTTCATTTTAGGAAGTGTGGACTGCCACCCCCTCAAAGTGATTTGAATTGTTAATGCCATATGTGGGATGTATAAAGGATGGAGTAAATGCTATTATACATTATATAATAATTTAATTATATTATACCTTTATATTATTATAATTTCATTCCATTAAATACGAAATAGAAATGAAATTAGCGTTCATGCGTACGTACGGCTTACCGTCTCCATGAACGGTGCATTTAATTTCTTACCTCTAAATGTTATGTAATATTATAAATGAAGGTATATACTGGATATATATGATATATATGATATATACATCATGGATATAATTATGGAGATAATGGATATTCTACCACATAACCAAATTGTAATTATAAGAAGTTTATTGTTGACTCAAGTACCAAAGATTGACAAAACAACCGTTATTAACTTAAATGACTACATAATTTCCATAACATTGTAATAAGTGATATAAAAGAAATAATGAACATGAAAAAGGTTCTTGAGAAAATATAAATTCACTGTAGTTTATTTTTCAGGAGATTAAAGAATGATCGAGTCAAGTCAGACACGAGGTAAGGGAACTTCTTAACCCAATTTCCATTCATTGGGTTAATCTCATACTTTCAAATTATGTAATGGTATTATTATGTCGTATCTTGTATTCATACTTTCATTAGGTGTAAATGTATTTAATACACATAGTAGATCTATTTTATTTAAAAAAATGATCTTTGTAAGGGACATCATCCCAATCTCCTTTTATTGAGTCATATTTCGTTTTATAAACTACTTTCATTTAAACGGTGTATAAACCCCTTTGACTATAACTTTTATTCAAAAGGAATATTTTTATACGAAGCATTTTTACTAAACGTCAAAAGGAATGTTTTTTCATAATTATGCGGCGACAACGACTTCTCCACCACCGTGACTATTATTTGAGTTTCAGCTTCCTCTATAAGCCATAACTTTTTTTTAAAAGAAAAATTAATACCATGTTTTACTTTTCTTTTATTTTGGTATTGAAAATGGTTTTGATAAAGTTTTTATTATATCAATGTGTTGTATTGATATATTGTGATTGAAATGTTGAAATATTATCTTTCCTTTTTGCATGTTTTATGTGATTCAATTTTGTTATGGTTTATGATATGTTTAAAGCTGTTCATATGAGGAATGAATTGGACTTAATAAGTGACGGGTGGAGCCCGCTATAGCTCCTCGATGCATCGCCAGGTCTCATGAGAAAAACTAGTGTCCTGGCACGAGGCCTTATAAAAATATTATTTGTTGTCTTGGAACGAGGCCTTGGCTACGTGGTTATGATAGTCTGGCATTATGCATTCCATCATTATGAATGTTGTTATTGATATTGCATGTGATTATTCGACTAGTAGAAAATCAATGTGAATAAGTAAATGGCATTATTTTATCTTATTTTTTCCATATGATGCTGAAGTTCGAGTTTAAATGGATTTTGTTTTAGATATACATTTCCTTAAATGTTAATGTTTATTTATGAAAACTTCTGCTATATTGTTATCCTTACTGAGCATCTGAGCTCACCCCTTTCAATGTTTTAATATATTCCATGATGTGAAGGTGTATTTTATGAATGAACCGCAGAGATAGTTAGAAGGGTATATGAGTGTGGAAAATGGAGACTATGTAATTGTAGTTTTTCACTTTATGATGTAATGTAACATTTGGGGGTGTATCTAGTGTTTCCAAGGCTACTAAACTAATCGGTATCTCGATACTTGATCTTTTGTGATCATGCCAATGTTACACAGTAATGCACCGACTCTGGGTATCTTTGGTCGGGGCGTTACAGGTGGTCTATCGTTTGGATGGGGAAGCTGATCAGTGGTGGACATTGTTCCAGAATATGTAGTCCCAAGATTAACTAGGTCCAATGGATTGGAAGAAATTACAAAAATGTTTTTTAGTAAATATTTTTCCTGAACCCTCCACATCATGATGGAAAGAGAGTTCCTCATACTCAGGCAGAAGGAAGAGGAGTCCATCGAGGTGTATGAAGAAAATATCAAAAGGATTGCGAGATATGCCCCCATCACTCTCAAGAACACTGAAATCATGGTGGATCGTTTATTTAGAATAAAAAATATTAGTCTAAAAAAGTTATGGCTATTCAAGACTTCAAATGTTATGAGGAGATTGTCCATTGTGGCCTCATGGATTAAATGGAAATCAGATACACTCTATGGTATCATGGTCCTGGTGACAAAATGAAAAAAATAGAGTCAAATATGGTTGGTTCGCCAAATAAATCCCATGATGAAAAGAATATTGGGCATCTCACATGTCAAGATTTTGGGAAGAATAATCCTCATAACTATCTAAAGGGAACCAGAATATACATCAAATATGGAAATATGGTAAATTAGGAATATAATTTCCAAAAGTATATGTAGAATCCCATTAATGTGGAATAATAAAGGAATTCTCATTTCAATGACCACCCAGTAGTGCAATGTTTCAACTATAAGAAACATGAAAATTATGTGAAAAATTTTCCATAGTCAAGGGTTGTTTGAGGTAATCATCAAAAACCTCCATGGAACCAAGGAAGGGATTATTCTATCACTACTAATGAGGTGTATCCAGAAAATTATGTTGTGATGGGTAAGCTAGTCATAAATTCATGAATTGGGAACTGACTATTTGATTCTGGTTCTATGAATTCATTCATATCATGCAAGTTTAGTAAAACCATTCATACCCCACGACAAAATTTGGAGATTTAGTTATTTGTGAGAACAAAAAATGGGGTGATTATAGAATCCAATGTATATAACTCATCCCTGGTAATATATTTCGGACTAACCCTTAGACAAAATCTTTCCATACATCCTTTAGTGGTGTTTGATGTTATCTTGGGGCTGGATTGGATTTCATTGTACAAAGCCAACATCAACTGTCAAGAAATGGAGATCACTCCACAAATCCGAAAGCAACCTTTAATTAATTAAAATTGTATGAAGGAAGATTAATTTTTTACAATAATTGTCTAAGTGTGGATATTTATGCCATATTAGCAATCATATATCTCTCAAATGATTTAGACAAAGGTGAGAAACACTTTTGAAGAGATCCTCAATGTGAGGGATTAAATTTATATATTTCTCGAAGAATCTATTGGTCTTCCACCTGATTGAGTGGTTGAGTTCTCAGCTGATTGGATCCCTACCTATGTTAATAAAACTATAAATAATGTCCACCGTTGATCTGGAAGAGATGATTAAGTAGTTACAGGAAAATATGGAGAAGGGTTTTATATGCCTGAGTGCTTCACCATGGGGTGCACTAGTCCTATTTTTTAGAAGACGAACGGATCAATTCACTTTTAAATTGATTATCAAGAGATAAATAACATCATGATAAAGATCATGTATCCCCTAACTCAGATAGAATAGTTTTTCAATCAGATTTTTATGGCCAGTTATTTATCTAAGACGGACTCTCGATCAGGATATCACCAATTAAAGGTGAGGAAGGAAGACATTCCCAAAACCTTCTTTCGAATGAGTTATGGACACTATGAGTTCATAGTGATTCCCATAGGAATCACCAATTATCCCAAAATATTCATGTATTTAATGAATATAGTCTTTAGATATTACCTCAAATATGGTGTGGTAGTCTTTATCGATGATATTCTGATTTACTCTTAGAGAAAGGAGGAACCTGAATGGCATTTTAATACCATGATGATGCATTTACGAAGGGAGAAACAAAATTATAGTATATTAAATGTCAGTTTTTTATGGAGGAATTATAGTTCTTGGGGAATTTTATCACAATAAAAGTGATATCTGTGGACCTTTCCATGAAAATCCAATCAAAGAGTGGACCTATCCATCTTCTATAATGGATATCCGAAGATTCCATGGTCTAAATGAGTATTATAGACATGTTTTTAAGGACATATCATGATTAAAAAAATCTAATGAACAAGATGGGATCGATGTGAGCGATGTTTTTCGGGACTCAAGAATGTGAGGAAAGCTTTAAGGACCTCTGAAAATGGATTCTTAATGCACTGATACTTACACTTCTGATATGTGGAGAACTTATTGTGGAGTACAATGATGCTTCAAAGAAGTTATTCGGATGTGTGATGATGAAAAATGATAAAGTAAACCATAAGGTAGGTAAAAATCCATGAGAAAAATTGTTCCACATATGATCTGGAGTTGGGGGTTGTGATCATTGCATTGAAAATTGTAAGGAAATATCTCTATGGGGAGAAGATTGAGATATATACTGACCACAAGTGTCTCAAATATATATTCACACAAAAATATCTCAATATGAACCAATGAATATGGTTAGAGCTCATCATGTATTATGACTACTCAATCCACTACCATCCCTATAAATAAGTAATGGTGGATGATTCTCTATGTTGAAAGGATCCTGGATCTTTATCATTGATGATATTTGAGAAGGATATAGTATTATTAGATCTGTTGAGAATAGATGTGGGAATCATTAAGGGTGGAACAAAATCAATCATTTCTCAAATGGTCGCTCAATAATTCCACATAGAGAAAATAAAAGATGCTCAAAGAAATAAAATGGAAATTCAGAATTCGGCAGGAGATAATAGAAATGGGTAATCCTATAAGTTCAAGATTGAAGATAATGGATTTAATAGATTTGGGTCACAATTATTTGGGCCATCTGACCTAGATATGAAGAAGGAGATTTTTAATAATGCATATAGCCCAAACTTATCTATTAACCCATGGAGCAAAAACATGTATCAAGATTTCCATGACATATTTTGGTGGGACAATATGAATAAGGATATTGATGAATATACACCAAATTTCATGGTATGTCAACAAGTTATGGATAAAAGGAAAAAGTCTAAAGGGATGATATAACCACTTTCTATACCAATGTGGATGTTGGAGAATATCACCATGGATTTATCACTGGACTTCCAACCACATTCAGAGGGAATAATGAAATATGGGTCATTTTGGGTCATCTTACAAAGATATGTCACCTTGTGACAATTTGAGAGGACATAACATTGGATCTACATTCAGGGATATATAGCAAAGAGGTGGTAAGTCTACATAGAGTACCATTATTGATTGTATCTGATCAGGATCCAATATTGTCCTCAAAATTTTTGAAATGTCTCCAACATGATCTATGAACTAAATTAAACATTAGTATGACCTATCATCCTCAAACTAATGGCCAATATGATCAAATAATTCTGAAACTGAAAGACAATATGATAGCATGATCTATGGACTTCAAAGGAATATGGGACCAACACCTTCCACTAGTCTAATTCTATTACAATAATAGTTTCCACTCCAATATCTGAATGGAACTATATAAATTCCTTTATGGTGAAAGGTATAGAACATTGACAATTTGGGATGAAGTCGTTGAGTGTAAGCATCAAGGACCAGAAGTGGTGGAATAAATGGTGGAGAAGGTGAGAAACATTTAGCAACATTTCAAGGTATCCCAAAGTCGACAGAAACTTTATACATACAATAATTGATGAGACCTTGAGTTTAATGATAGAGACATCGTATTCTTCTATATATCTCCATTGAATAATTTCATGAGTTTTGGGAAGAAAAGAAAGCTAAGTCCCATGTACATGGGCCCTTTGAGATTCTTGACCATGTATGCGTTGTGTCCTATCAACTAGAACTTCCACCTACCATGTTTAAAGTACAAACTTTCTTCCACATATCCTTCATATGAAGGTACATACCATATCATTCGCATCTACACTCTTCATATGTGGTACATTTGGGGATTGGTCATTCTTACGAGGAGCATCCAATAAAGATCTTGGTTCATAGAGATAAAGTTATATGTAACAAGCCTACTCAGCTAGTCTAAGTACTAGGGTGGAACCATATGTATGAAAAGGAAACATGGGAACTTGAGGAGGCAATGAAGAAAAATTACCTACACCTATATATGACATTTAATGTAAAACGAAACATCAAGTGAAAAATTTCATAAGGGGGAAGAATATTCAACCCAATTTTTTATTAATGAAAATTCATTCTTATAATGATGTCTTATAGTATAATAATATAATATTACATATTGAACACAATAAATACCATATATACAACTAATGAGTGGAACAAAAGGTACCTCTATAAGTTAAGGAACATATACCGATGAAATAATAGGTTTACCTTAGGAATTGTAATGTGACCCTTATAAATAGTCGATCAAAAAATTGAATAGTAACATCACTAATGAAAGTATTAATAAAACTTATCCTTCGTATAAGTGACAATGTGATATAATTATTTCATTGTATATGTAATTATGTTTTCTAAAAAGTATTAATAGTGTGTGGTATTTTTTATATCTTGTATATTAAATTACAATTTCATGATTAATTTAATGAAATAAAATAAAATGTTTTTTGATAAATTTAATTAATAAATTATTATTTTTATGACTTATGGTTACAAGATTATTTCAACATACCTTAATTAATTTTTAAAAGTGTAAGAAAATGAGTTATAATTTTGGGATTAGTATTTTTAATGTAAATAATGATTTTAATTAAAAATTAAATGTCTCATATTTTCAAAGTTTTTATATATATAATGGAGTTAATTTTGGAATTTTATTCATTTAGAAATAGTTCAGATAAAATTTTGGGATTTTTCTAAAATACATGAATTTTTTTATGAACAATAAAATAAGATAATTTACGATAAATTCTAACAAAATAAATTTATGCTTCATGCTTGAGTCATGGATTGTGTAAATGATCATTTGATCAATCTCACATGCAATTTTTACTATGTTTGGTCCAAATAATCAATACTAATCATAGTCATGAGAAACAATATTAAACTAATGATTAAAATAATGGGAAACCCCTCCTCTCCTCTACTATAAGTACCACCCCTCTGTACTTCCTCTCCTAGCATCTCTGAAACCTTGTCCCTAGACCAAATTCATATCAAATATCTCTCTAAGCCGCTCTAACACGTACATAAGCCATTTTTCTCTTCAAAAGACTAAATACTCTCCCCTAATTAGGTTCTCAAGGAAGATATATTCATGATATAAATTCCTATTTTTATTTCATTTATATTATGTGAAGTTCCGTTGTTTATATTTCATTTATCACCACATTTTATCCAATTTTTCTTCATAAATCAATTACATAAAATGTACTGTAATGGTTTTATGATAATGGAATAATTCATCATCATATATCATTTCCCATTCATTTATACCATAAATTAATACACTTTTTGAGATGTGTTAATTCATCACATTCAAGTATGACGAGTTTTCAATATCGATTACCATATTCAATTCCAAAAATGAAACCATTTTAATGGTTGAAAACAACTGTAATATATGTATTATGTATTATTTAGGGGTCTTTAATCATTTTTACACATGATACAAATTTATAAATCAAAATGTGTTTGTTGTCATAAAAACCGCCAATTAACCAAAATAGTTACTATTAATGTTTTATATCATGATTCATCTTCACCCCAAATAACCAAATGAATTTTATAACCATGTAATCTTAATTATGTTCACTAATAACATAAAACATCAATTCTGTACATCCATTCTCATCTTACATGTTTATCCTTGCATATACATATATATGTAAACAAATCATGAAACCATGGAAACAAAGGCTCCCAAAGATTAAAATTGGACACATAAATAAGTCATGAATGAATGTAATAAGGATTTAATAAATCAATTTCATGTATATATGGTTCTATATGTTTTAATTAATGATCCTAGTTTGATTATTCAGGTCATTAATATCAAGAAAGAACACCTTCAGACTTAAGGTAAGAGATTCTACCTAAACCACAATTATTCCTTTTGGTTTCTCTCTCTTTATTTTTTTCCCAGAGGACATTATCCTTCCATTTTAAGTACATATTCTAAATACTAAATATATTTTTTGAACACATTTATCAATATCCATTTATAATTATATTTTAGTGATATACATGTTTTTACGTAGTTCCATCCTCAATTATTCCCAATAAGCAAGCCCGTTTCAAGGGAACTTTTCAAATCCTTACACATTTTCAAGAAAACTATATAATCAGTTTTTAAGAAACTATTATTTTTTCTAAAACCAATATTTTTATTATTAGAACCTTCTTTGTTCACTTATGGTTTTATAAAAAATATTTTTCCTTTTTATGTTTTAAATTTCCTTTGATAATTTTCTTTAATCGCACTAAAATATTTTAATTCTAATGTTTCTAATATATATTTTTTGTATTTTTTTACTTTAATTTGATACCATTTTCCATGATATATGACTATTCTACCCTATGATTTCCATGAATAATCTAAATTTTTTCCTTCATGAACATTTTTATGATACTTCTATTTGTTATGCTTTATGATATGATTATGATACCCAAAACATACCATGGGCAACTCTTATGTTTATATATTATTAATAATGTATGACTCAATATGTGGATGGAATATTAATGAACATGTTATTATGGGTGAATCCAGATAACTATCAAATTAATTAGTTAATTTTGAGTCTCATTAGATGTTACATGCCACAGTCATGGTGGTTGGCCTTGACTCCTGCTACCATGTGCAATAGTCTTGGTGGTTAACCATTACTTGTGATCCTCTATGTGAAATGATCCTTTACTCAGGATAATGTTATGTTTCATATTGCCGCCACATTAATTTGAATCCATGTTAATATGATCCCATTTTTATATGTCATGATTCCATATGTTCAATGCCTTTTTATACCATTATGATATGCCTTCTAACCCATGCGATAAATATGTATTGTTTTGATTATTCCGTTATAATTATTTTTATCTCATCCCTTTGTTCATGTTATCCCAAAGTAATTCTTTTAATATGTATGATAAAAATGTCTTATGAAGATTAAATAAATTAATTTTATATTTACCCCAATTTTTTGGTTTTATGCACCTCGTCTCCCAAGACACCAAAAATTATGATCCTTTGCATGATATTTCAAGTTTATTTAGTCTTAAAATCATGTAATGATATATGTATAATGAGAGGGTTACTATATATTAGTTGGTCTGCCAGAGGTCTTGGGGGGAACTGACTCAATGCACTAATTTAGTGTAATATAGGTTATGATGTTATAAAGTTATATTAGAGGGGTTAGTTTACTATTTGATTACTCTTTAGTATTTTATAGATTAGATATTTAGGGATTTTTTGGAGCCTATAATGGAAATTAGGTTTGTTCATTGAGAAATCCTATTCTAAAGGGTTTTCCAGGTTTCCATGGAACGAGATTGATGTTCGTTTTTTTGATGATATAGTTTCAAATGATATTCACCTCATGTGATGTACATGTTGTTTGGGTATAATGGGTTTTTATGGATATTTGGTTCTTAAACCATTGGTAATAAGAAACTGATTTTATTTTGACTCTTGGAATGTGGAGGTAAGAGGTGTCCCGTTAATCATGATAGGAATATAGGATCTACGTGTTATATAGATTATACCATAGGATTTTACTGATAAAAGATACTGGGTTATTTAATGTTTCAACAACTACAGATACAATATTTTCCCATATAAGTTCATAGTGTAATTCTAGTCAACTTTGCCTACATATTGGTGGAATATATTTTTAGGGAAGGTCATGTGGTTCAATGGTGAGATGTAAGATGATGCGAGTGTTGAAGAGGTACTCAGGAATAGTAGGTGTGGTGACCTCGGTAGGTCTTCTAGGAATATGTACCAAAATATTGGACCCATTATGGGTTGTTATATTTTGGATTTAGGTACTTTTATATGAGTTGATCTATGTGTTTTGGTCCTCTAGGGTGCGTTCTGATGTGAATACTCTTGGGGGTGTGGGTGCCCTGGTTGTGGAAGGTTGATTTGGAATTTGATTTATTTTTTATGAAAACCCTTCAAATAGATTTTTTCATGCTTATTTCATGAAATTTTTGGTTTGAATAATTCTTAGGGTCCCATAAGAAGTGACCTTCTATGAATTTTCCTAGAACTAGGAAGTTAGATCAAGTGACATTTCATGAGACTTGACCAGGGAAACTATGTGGGAGAGCCTAATTAATTTCTTGATGTGACTCCAGTTTAGGGAGTCATATACATTTTGATTTTGATGGTGGGACAAGATAGGGTTCCACTGAGATTTATCCTACTTTAGGTTTATGAGTCTTAGGTGTATGTTATGGGACTTTTGACAATGATTCATAAAGTTTGTTTCCTATGTTGTTGTTTAGGCATGTAGGTTGTATTTTATTTTGAAAGGGAGCACTTGATACATTTTATAGGTATATTAGAATATATAGATAGTTCATTCTCAAATAAGATATTTATTTTTAACTGATGATTAATGTCAAATATTTATCGACAAAAAATGTTGGGACCAATAGAATTAAATGAAAGATTAATTTATGTGATAATTCCGAAACGATAATGCAGGATCATCACGTATTATTTATCATTAATCAAAAAATTAAAGAATTACCTTGAACTGAATTATATCTTCATTAATAAATATAACAATGTATCTACATCATATCATTATTTCAATGAAGAAATAAAGTGTTCATTCCCCCTAGTGGTCATCCACATGTTCTGCTTGTACCTCCAAAAAACACCGTTTGAATCCATTGTTTTGAGCATGGTAGATCGTAGCTCTTATATCATTTTATTTTGATCACATTGATAATTGTATCAATATAATTATATTGGATCTATCATGAATCAAGAGTGGCGGTAGAGGATTATTTCTATCAATTCTTGAGAAATTTCATGGAGAAGATATCTCTCTAGGGCCTTGGTATAATTATCTAAATGTTATTATACAAAACCAAAACAAATTAAAACCCGTAAAAAATAATATACCTGAGTTTATATACAACTAGGGTTGAAAAATAATAATTTCATATGAATTATGGTTATTTCTAAAACCCCTACGGAACCCCGGGTCTATAATAATAATAATAATATTATGTATTGACATGCACAAAACTCAAAAAATTAAAAAAATTATTTATTAAAATAATATTAAATATATAATATGTCACAATAAACCATTAAACAAAATCCTCCATTCCTCTGTAATATTTATTAAACCGTGAATAATTACTGTTTATTTAATAAGAAAATATTAGTACATTATTTTATAAAAAATTAAAAAAATATTATATTTTGTAAAGTGAAGATAATTATTTATTAAATAGTCTGCTTAAAAATTATTTTCTTGAATAACTTGTGATATAATATATATGGTCTAGAAAACATGAATAATTACTAATCCACAAGAGGGAATAATATTTAATTAAAATGTTAAATGATAAATAATATTATTATTTAACTGAGGTTTTGAATATAGTTAGTGTGTCACCCTCTAGGCCTCTTTCACTTTGGCATTAGGTGAAATAGACCAAAATATGAGGTTAGAATTTAGAATCATGTCAAGACACCCATAGAAACAAAAGATAATGTCCAAATGAAATAAATCCCCATATATTCACTTAATTTATAATATAATCTGTTTAATTTGATATATTTAATTAAGCAGTTATCATGAATGTTCCCTCAACATATGTTCTCTATGTCTCCTTCTATGACATTCTGAAAATTGAACATTCATATAGAAAATAATGGCCATTGGTTTATTTAGGATATATCATTTCCATAAAAGGGCATAAGAGATCCACTTCATTAAACTAACTGATGTGAAAAATATTTTCTCACATTATTCATTAATGAAATATTACTCGTGAAGCATCCAATGAATCCTACATCACTGTAAATATATTTTATCATGGGTTTTCTCGATACATCATTGTATGAAACTCATAATATCTATTATTAATAATCACAAATTCTCGAATCAAAATTGCTGGGAAACTATCCCTGGAAGAATAAAGTTGATTCGTTTAGTGGGAGTGTGTTTATTGAAAAATCTAGATGACTGTGAATTTCAATGGTTGGTGTTACTGATTCATATGTTTAAGGTGGCACAATTTCACAGTAATTGGAAAAATTTTGGGCCAAAAAATAAGAAGTTTCTTCTAATGGAAAAGGAACCTTTTCTATAAAGGATTTCACGGATAGTAGTTCGTGAACACGAACCACAGTTCATAGACTAAAAGAAGGTATGTTGAACATCATGGAAAATCAAAAAAGGAAACTTTATACATAGATGAACTATACATACCATGAATTTTTTTACATGGTCTATATAGTGAAATTAGTTTGTGGGGGCTCGATTTTTTTGATAATATTTTCATTCACATGAGGATTAATGTCTGTGGTTAAGAGGGGGTGATTTCAAGAGACAAAAATGGTTTTTCATTTTTGGAAAACATCATCTTTTATAAAGGATAATGTCATTATGTGGATCAAATAACACAATTCGTGGTAAAGGTTATACCACATTTGATGTTTGGGTAATTAGGAAAAGATGGTTATATGGATCTATCTAGATATTTAAAGTCACTTAATCACATCATTATGGAGAGAAAAATTCCCTATATTAGATCATCACTTTAATAATTTATAAATGATTGAAGTTTTTCTTGATGGAGTATTTAGTAAATTGAAGTAGTATGCAAGGGAAGATTAAGTAAAGGGTGAAGTTGTTCATAGGAATAGATTTCAATAGGGTTTGTGGGGTTTATTAGCTCACAAATGGAAAAGAATTTTCACTGTAGAGGCAGTATTTGGAGAATTAGGAGGGCACAAAGTAAATGCAATTCACAAATCACTCATGACACATGGTGTAAGGAAATTCACCAAGTGAATAAAATACCCATTAAAAGAAAATTTCCACAGACTAATAGTTCGTAAAAAAACTATATTTCATCTATAATGTGAAAACCATAATTTAGGGCACACGAACATGTGAAAATATTTTGGGCGTCACACATAATGGGATATATGACATGATTTCCTAGTGGATAATATCATTGTCATTTGTTAATTACGATGTTGAAGAAGAATAACATAACAGTTCTTTCTTAAGCAAAAAATCGTATAGAAGGGGTTTATTCAATGCTATAGCCAAGTCAGTGAAAAGAAGAATTGGCATCCATTGGAGATCCTTCCAAAGCATGAGTTTTCAATTGTTTTTTGTATAGTTAGGAGATGTTCATTTCTGTTGATTGCAACGTGGAAGTGTGATATCCATGTATTTTACTAGAAGTGAAATATTGTCAAATAAATAATTTTAAAAAATATTCTATATACCACTATGAATGTATTCATTTCTGATAATGAAGGGACCTAGATTTCTATAAACTGTGTGTGGATTACTTAAAGTGAAGTAACCACTGAAGAGAAAGAAGGTGATTCATTCCACCAGCAATGATCCAGAAAAAAACCTTTGTGTGTGACCATAGGAAAAATAGTGAGTTGACTCGAATCTTTATAAAGGATATGAGGCTCAACATAGAAGTAATCTTTCCCAAACATTGATTTTTAATAGTGACCTTTAGTGGATTGGGCACATCGATACATTGATGTTGTGTGCTCATTGGATGTATCCCAGTGAGGTTGGACCAAGTAAAAATATGTGTGTCAACGTGCCTTCTTTCCTACATTTTATGCTAATAAACATCATCACATAATGTGGAAAGGGATAATATATATATAAATACTAAATAGAAAAAAATGTGACTGTTATAATAAATATGTCAAGAACTAGTGGGTTAGGAAGATTCATGGAAAAGTATGACAGCGATGATCTTTTATTACACAATTAAACATAATTTATTACATAAAAATCACTTGATGCAACATATATTATCAATAGGTCCAGTGTATTTGGGGCTTAGGATAATTACATAACAACTTATAACATGAAATACAACATCTGTATTGAAAAATTCCTTTACATGACCACTACATTCCCTTGTACTTAGCATTTCATGGGATAACATGAGGACACACATAAGAAAAGGGTGATCTATAAAGCCCAGTAAGGTAATAATCATGTAATAACATGTGTAATACAATAAATGTTAGGAAATAGCCATGTCAATAGATCACAAGAGAGGAATAAACATAAATGCATGATAAATCATGATAATCATAATGTGGAAAAGTGGCAACAACACTTAACATGGAATTATCATGAACCAAGGCGCATTGCACATGGAGCTTGAGTAAATTCTAATTGGAAATGAAGCACTAGTAAATCCACATTGATCTTGAATTTGCATGAGTAAACACCCATTGTACATGGCATATCTTGATACTATACTTTACCCAATTCATTGGAGCACTATAATGGTGAACCCTTATTAAACATTTCATTTAATGCATAAGTGTGCCACATGGATCATATCACATGGATTCATAAACCACAATAATTTATTCCATGATAAAGTAATGTGGAATATAAACATGAAACTTTATAATAAATAAATAATTGTGCATAAAGTTGAATACCCTTGAAAGAGAATTGGGCATGGTATTCACTACACAATGACATTGGCTTGAAAAATCGGTGTAATTTCGGTAGCGTAACAACGTGACGTAAGAATTCATAATAATGGTTTATGAGACTGAAATGGGTGTATCATAATATGTACACATACTGGAAAGTAAGGGGGTCATGTAGATACATGTCCAATCAATTTTAATGGAATTTAAAGTCACGATACAAAATAATTGCTTGAATGTAAAATTAGGCGAGAGGAATTCCTTTTGGTATTTCTGTATAGTACGGGTGTACATGGGAGGAATTTATTGAGAGATAAAGGGGTATCTCATAATTAAAAATAAATAAGGGAGTATGGGAGAGGTGTAAAAACATACCCAAACATTTATAATTGATATTTAAAGGGCATAACAACATTAAAAAAATTGGACAAAATGAGAAAGGAAAAAACCCTTACTTGGAAGTGTGCTTCCAAAGGCTTATGTGAGGCTTGAGAGAGGATAATTGGGAGCTTGGGGCACGTTGGAAGGATTCTATAGAGAGTAGGGCATAGGTTTGACGAACTCCAAAGTCATTGAGTGAGGAGATAGTGGGAGCATGGGTGGGTTTATATAGGAAAGATGAGGGAATTCATTATTATTTAGGTTTGGGACACCTTACATTAAACTAATCCAAACCACAAATCATCCCATTGTTTTTTCCCATGGTTTTTTGGAAAAGGGAAGTGTAAAACAATATTTTATTATTCCAAAGTCAGAACTTCTTAAAATAACGGGGTTGCTAATGTGGAGGAGAGTCACATTACCAAGGAAAACGATTTAAAAAGACAAGATGTTTAATAAGTCTTGAAGGGTCCATTAATGATATTTAAAATAAATCAAACAAACCGAAAATCACATTATTTTAATGGTAGAACATATATTGGCCAAACATAAAGCTTAATGTATTTTATTACATCACTATTGGGTCATTATGATGACATAAAATTTAATATATATTTAAACAGTATTTAATTTTTACCAAAAAATTTGGTTGTCTCAGAAAATTATGAAAAATTCACCATTGGATGATTTTTACTTCCTGATTCAATAAATAAAATTGTTTTATCTAAATAATTTTTTAAATATGTTAACATTGAATTTTAAAATTAAAAACCAATATTTATAAAAAATTCACGGGTTTTGAAAAAAATGGCTTTCAAACCATAATAAAAATTACAATTGCGTTCAACATATTATATGATCATTTATTTTTAATAAAAATTAATTTAATCATTATAATAATATTATATTAAAATATTATTTAATAAAAAATCCATTAATTCATCAGAATATATTTCTTATTTGAACTTCTACTAAAAATACTATTTGAGAATTAAAAACTATTTACAAGGTAACAATAATAAAATGAAAGTGTATTCATTATTATATACAAAAATAACGTACATAACCATAGTGATAAGGACCTGTTACATAACCTCTAATAACACCTGCATAAGACCAAAGAGTAAGGTGTGTGATGACGATAGACTCTTAGGGTGGCCCAGATAACATTTCTCAGGTGTTAATCTCTATCAAATTCCACTTATCTCGTATGCGGTCCCACTCAAGCATAACATATTCAATCTCGTCTTGGGATTGGTCAAGAGAGAATCCCAATGAAGAAACCTCCTTTATGAGCTCTAACAAATTGGCTTCATATGGGTCACGTCTACAGGATAAGGCCATCACTTCTTTTGTCTGACTAAATTTGAATTGTTAAAGCCCTGTATTTATACTTATCAGGTGATCTCTATTCAATGATAATATTTGAAACCATCACAGTTCTTAACATAAAACAATTGAAGTTGACATTTTATATAAAAATTTTACATAAAGATACATTTAATTAGATCAAGATGGATTTCCATTAATGAATGTCTGGGTCATTACAGTCTTTCCCCCTTAAAAAATTTCTCCCTCGAAATTTTATTTTCCCACACTAAAATAGATGTGGGTAACTCTAGTTCATCATTTCCTCTGAATCCCACATCGCTTATTCAAACTTTTGATTTCACCACAACACCTTGACGACGGGCATTATATTATTTTGTAGAACATTTTCTCTACTATCTTTGATCTTCACTGGTTGCTTCTCATAAGAAAGACCATTAGCTAACTGTTCCACCTATGAAGAGATTACATGTGAAGGGTGTGGTATGTACATTCACTAGAGATATAACTTTCTCTATGGTTGATGGAAGTTCTAGTCGATAGACCACAACCCTGACACAATTAAGAATCTCGAATTGGCCATTCTACCTTGGACTAATCTTCCCTTTTATTCCAAACCTCATCGCCTTTTTCCACGGTGATATGCATATAAATACCATGTATCCAACTTTATTCTCAAGGTCTCATCGATGGTTATCTGCATAACTCTTCTATCGACTATGGGATCCCTTGAAATAATTCTGAATGATTTTCACCTTATCCACTATTTGTTAGACCATTTATGGTCCTAGTAGCTTACGCTCACCGTCCTCATCCCAACATGGCGATGTTCTGCACCTTTTTCCATAAAGGGCTTCATGTGGTGCCATTTGGATGTTTTAGTGGAAACTGTTATTATAAGATAACTCAACCAGAGAATGATATTGATCCCATCCTCCTTTAAAGTCCATTAAGCATGCTCTCAACATGCCCTCAAGTGTTTGGAAAGTCTGCTCAGATTGGCCATCAGTAAGAAGATAATAGGTCGTACTGATGTTTTATTCAGAATTCAAAGCATGTTGAAGACTCTTCAAAAACATAGAGGTGAATCATGGATCTCGATCGAACACAATTGATAGTGGTACTCCATGAAGCCTTACCACATTCCTGATATATATCTGTTCTAGTTGATCCAATGAGAAACCCTCTTGAATAACAATAAAGTGTGCATCCTATGTAAGATTGTCCACAAAAACCAAGATGGAATTGTTGCCTTTGGATGTCTTTATAAGTTCGGTGACACCGTCCATGGTGATTTTCTCCCATTTCCATTCCGGTATGGGAAATGGTTGCATCATCCCCTTTGACTTCTGCCTCCCTGCCTTCACTTGCTGACATACAAGGCACTTTTATGTATATTATGTGATCTCTTTCTTCATATTATCCCACCAATAATGCTCTCAGATATCTCAACACATCATTGTGTTTCCTAGGTGAATAGAGATATTTGAACTGTGTGCATCATCCAAAAGTTCCTTCTTTAGCTCCAGACATTATGGTAGACATAGTCTTTTCCCTAATCTTAAAATTCCATGTAAATTAACATTAAAATCCGAGGATTTCCCTTTTTTGATAGCTTCCCCTTTTTCCTGATTTCCCACATCATTCTTTTGAGCATCATTTAACCTTTCCAAAAATGACTATTGAGCAATAATTTTTGAATTGATTGATGATGTTCCCTTATTTATTATTCCCATTTCCATCTATATAAAATATAAGAGTATTGGATCCTTTTCAACTCTCATCAATAATAGAATTTTTGGGTCCTTTCTACATAGGGTATCCAACACCTTTTTCACTTTCCCAGGTTAGTAATGCATCGAGAAGTCATAGTATTTGATTTGATCTAACAATCTTCATTGGCACATGTTCAAAAATTTATGTGTGAATATATACTTGAGGAATTTGTGGTCCGTATATATTTCACACTTCTCCCCAAATAGATAATGCCACAAAATTTTCAAAGTGAAGATCATTGCAGCCAACTCGATGTCATGTGTTGGATATTTATGTTCATGATCTTTAAATTTACTTGAACCATAGGCAATGACTTTGTCACTATGAATCAACACACATCCCAGGCCCTTTTTTGAAGCACCACTGAATAACACAAAAACTTCTCCACATGTTGGTAAAGTGAGCATGGGAAAAGTGATAAGCCTTATTTTCAACTACTTGATTCTTTCTTCGCATTCATCACTCCCAAAAAACATTACTCACTTCAGAGTTATCTTGATAAGAGGGTTGGACAATCCTGAGAAATTTCTCACAAATCATCGATAATATCCAGCTAACCCAAAGAAACTATGGATATATATTAACAATGTTGGAATCTTCCATCCCTCAATTCCATATTTTTTAGAGGGATCCATATATATACCATTTCTTGTGATGATATGGCCCAAGAATGGGACCTCCTTCAACCATAACTCATACTTGTTGTACTTTTCATGGAGCTTCCCCTTCCACAAGGCCTCTAGTACAATTCTTAGATGCTCTTCATGATCATCCTTGGTTTTGATATATAGCAGAATATCATCAATATAGACTACCAAAAATTTGTCGATGAAATATCTAAAGACTCTATTCATTAAGTCCATGAAAATTGCTGGAGCATTAGTGAGTCCAAAAAGCATTAATATGAATTCATAGTGCCTGTATGTTGTACGAAAAGTGGTTTTTTGGATATCAACCTTCTTCACCCTTACTTGATAATATCCAAACCATAAATCCACCTTGGAGAAGTATTGTGCACCATGCGGCTGATCAAACAAGTCATCAATTCACGGGAGAGGATATATGTTCTTTATCATGATTTTTTTATGCTCACGATAATCGATGAAAAGGAGCATTGACCCATCCCACTTCTGGAAGAAGAGGACTGTTGCACACCATGGTGAGGCAATTGGGCGTAAAAACCCTTTATACATATTCTTTTCTAGTTGTTTCTTTAGATCCTCGAGCTCCACAACACCCATTATATATGGATTCTGGGATATTGGAAATTCCCCAAGTTTAAGATCATTTGAGAATTCAAAATCTCTTCTAGGAGGAAGACCAGTAAAATCCTTGTGAAACACTTCAGCAAATTCCCTCTCAATTGGCATGTCTTTTAGGATGGCTACTTCCTTGGACTCAATCATTTGTGCCAGATACTCGTGCTCATAGGGTAGTAATATCCATTCTTGAGATGAATGAGATAAAGGAGATTCATCTTCATCCTTTCACTTGTAAAGAATCTAGGGTCGATTATCCACATTGATATTGATTTCCCTCTCATGGAATTTTATGTTGAATCTATATAAGGAAATCCAATCCATGCCAATAATTGCATCAAGATCCACAAGATAGAGTATTTTGAGGTTCTCCAATACGTTTAATCCACATATTATGATAGGGGATTAGTTATATTCATGTGATGCAATGATTACCCCATTTTTCGTACTCACCATCATCTTAACTTCAATGATTTGTGGTGGTGTCTGGATTGTTCTATTAAAAATTTGAGAGATAAAAGAATGTGTTGAACTTGGATCAAAAATTATGTTCACTATTCTTGAATGAATAACTAGCGTACCTGTCACCACTTTGTTGTCAGGGTTCACTTTGGTAGTAGTGTTGGAAAAAGCTCACCCTTGCTACCTTGCAGGTTGTTGGTTGCCTCCGAAAACCCTTGCCTTAAGGCACTGATTTGCGAGATGCTTTGTTTTTTTAGTTGTAGCAATGAATGACATGTTGAGGTTCGAATGGAGCGTTCCTCTCCTCTATTGAAGCCATGAGTTTTTTCATGTCTTCAGTTAAAATCTATGTGCCCTTCGCTTCCAGACCTAAAGCATTTCCTCATCCCCTTCAGGCAATTTCCAGGGTGCTTCTTTCCTCACCATTGGCAGGTGGGGTGATGGATCTTCGTAGAACCATTGGATTTGTCCATCGGACCACTAGAATTGAAGTCCCCCTTACGCTTGTAATCCCCAAGATACCCATGATATTATCTTATCTCCATTTCAACCTTGAGGGAACATTGGACAATTTTCTTTATAGATGTCGATGTCACGAATTGCTAGCACTTTCCGCAGGTTAGGATTGAGCCCACCAAAGAAGCGGTCAACCTTGCATTCAGGGGTAACGACAAAGATGGATGCGTATCATGAAAGCCTTGGGATGTTTTCCTCATACTCTCCAACAGATTTGTCATCTTTATTCTTGAGGGCAAGGAATTCCCTTTAAACCTTTAGACGGAGGGTGTGTGGAAAATATTTATCAAAAAAAATTCTTTTCCAAATCCTTCCATTCTAACACCTCGATATCCTCCTTAGGCTTCGTATTTTTGATCAATGTACACCATTGACTAGCTTAACCCTCCATACAATAAGCAGCCAGGAGAACCTTCTCTTCTTCAGAACATTGAAGGATGGAGAATATCTTTTCAATGGAGTTGATCCATTTTTCGTCGATTGAGGGATCAGATGATCCATTAGAAGTTGGAGGCCTTTGTCTCATGAAGCTCTAGATAGCGACTTTTTCTTTCATAGGGGGGTTGAACGTTCCTCTTAACCCATGTTTCTATTCAAATCATGAGTTAGTTGAGAGATAAGCATGAAAAAGTTCACAATTACCACTCCCATTGGATTGGGCATCTCATTAGTACATTCATCACATTGATCTTCACATCAGTTGTTAGCCCGAGTTCTCCTATTACTGGCCATTGCCTGGAATAAATGGAAAGTTAGTGGTAACACAGAAAGGGTAATCCTAGGAAATAACTAAAGACTTATAAATAAATTTTTTTTCCTTAATATATGAATCTATGGGATTTAGTCATTGTAATCTATGATCTACTTTCTGACATATATTCTCAGTGATTTTTTTTTGTTTCATAATAATTGTCCATACTATTCTTGAGAATTTACAAAAGAATATCCCTTGGGTGTGTTGTAAACAATAGTGAACTAGAGCCTGTTTTCGTGCACCAGTTCCCATTCGTGACTAGCTTAAATCGGTGTTTTTGGGTTTTACCCCTAGGATAAATCAGTGCCAGAGCTGCCTCTACCTGCTCGTATCCAGACAAGGATGTATTTTCTTGATAAACCATTTATTAAATACTCACCAAAACCTAAGGATGTTTCTATTATACTTAGTCTTGTTTCTATGTCCTTACGAGGGTTTTCTTATCCTTATCCCAAAAATAACTAAACCTATCATATGATCCCAACTATAACAACCAAAATATTTTATTACACAATTAAACATAATTTATTACATAAAATTCACTTGATAGAACATAGAATATCGAGAGGTATAGTTTCATTGGGGATTATGAGCATTAAATAACAACTTAAAACCAGAAATACAGTATCTTTATTAAAACCCTCTTTTACATGACACCTATATTCCCTTGCACTTTGCATTGCAAGGGATAACCTCAGGACATTCAAAACAAAATGGTGAGTTATAAAACCCAGTAAGTGAATAATCATGCAATAAAATTAGGAATAAAATACATGCTAGGAAATTGGCCTATTAATAGAGAACAAGAGAAGCATAAACATAAATGCATGATAATCATAACATGGAAATGTGGCAACAACACTTAACGTGGAATTATCATGAGCTAAGGCTCATTCCACATGGAGCATGAGTAATTACTCATTTTACATGAAGAATGAGTGAAACCTCGTTGCACTTAAATTATCATGAGTAAACACACATTTCACATGACATATCCTGATTCTATACTTTACCCAATGAATTGGAGCGCTATAAGGGTGAACCCTTTGTAAACATATCATTTCATGCATAAGTGTGCTTCATGGATCATATAACATGGATTCATAAAGAACAATAATTTAATCCATGACAAAGGAATGTGTAATTCAAAAATGAAACTTTATAATCAATATGTAAATTTTCTTAAAGTTCAATACCAATGATTGGGAAATGGGAATGGTATTCACTACACAACGACATTGGCTTGGAAAATCGGTGCAATTTCGGTAGCGTAACGACGTGACGTATGATTTCATAAAAATAGTTGATGAGAGATAAAGAGATGTATCATAATATTTACATGAAATGGATAGTCAGGGTGTCATATAGTTACATGTCCCAACAATTTTTATGGAATTTAGTGTCATGATACAAAATAATTTCTTGAATTTTAAAGAGGATACAGAAATTCCTTTCAGAATTTCAGCATTGTAATAGGTTTACATGGGAGGAATTTATTGAGAGAGAAATGGGTCTGTCATAATTTAATCATAAAGAGGGTGGTATAGGGGAGGTTAGATACCATACCCAAACATTTATAATTAAAATTAAAATGGCATAACAATTTTAAGAAAATTGGACAAAAATGAGAAAGGAAGAAAAACCCTTACTTGGAAGTGTGCTTCCAATGGCTTGAGAGAGGCTTGATAGAGGAATATTGGGAACATGGGGAACCTTGGGAGGATTATAGAGAGAGTAGTTCAATGGATGGACTAGCTCCAAAGGTTTTGAGTGAGGTGGAAGTGGGATCTTGGGTGGGTTTATATAGGAAAGGTGAGGGAATTCTTTATTATTTAGGATTGGGACACCTCCCATTAAACTAATCCAAGACACAAACCAGCCCATAGTTTTTGCCTATGTTTTTTTGAAAAAGAAAGTGGAAAAAATATTTTATAATTAAAAAGTCAGAACTTCTTAAAATAATGGGATTGATTGTGTGGCGGTGAGTCACAGTCCCAAGGAAAATAATTTAAAAATACAAGAAGATTAATATGTCTGGAAGGGTCCATTAATGCTTTGTAAAAAAAGAAAAAACCCCAAAATCACAATATTTTAATGGCACAACATATATTCGATGAGCATAAGTCTTATTTTATTCTATTACATCACTATTGGGTCATTATGATGTCATAAATTACATTATATATTGAAACAATATTTAATTTTTTCCCAAAACATTAAATGTCTCCGAAAATTATAAAAATTTCACCATTGGATAATTTCAACATCCTGAATGCAGAAATAATATTTATTTTATCTAAATAATTATCTAAATATGTTAATTTTCACTTCTAAAAAAATCGGCCTTTATCGAAAAGTCACGGGTTTTGACAAAAATGGATTTCAAACCATAATAAAAATTACAATTGCATTCATAAAATTATACGATCATTTATAATTAATAAAAATTAATTTAATAATAATAATATTTTATGAAAATATTATTTAATTGAAAAATCCTTTAATTCTTCAAAATAGATTTCTTAGTTCAACTTTCACTAAAAATAATTTTTGAGCCTTAAAAACTATTTACAAGGTTACAATAATAAAATGAATGTATATTCATAATTATATATAAAAATAACATACATAACCATAGTTCTATGGTCTTGTTACATAACCTCTTATAACTCCCTCATCAGATCAAAGAGTAAGGTGTGTGATGGTGACATACTCTTGGGGTGGCTCAGATTACATTACACAGGTAGTAATTTCTAGCATCTTACAGTTCTCTCGTAGGTGGTCTCGCTCGAGCTTAACATATTAAAGCTCATATAGGTCTTGATCAAGAGAAAACCCCAATGACGCCTCCTACTTTCCGAGCTCTGAAAAATTGGCTTCGTATGGGGAACGTCTACTAGATGAGTCCATCGCTTCCTTTGTCTGAGTAAATTGGATTTATTAAAGCCCTATATTTATACTAATCAGGTGAGCACTACTCAATGGCTATATTAGCAGTGGTCACAATTCTCAAAAAAAACCAAATAAGTTGACATTTTATATAAAAATTTTACATAAAGAGACATTTAATTATATCAAAAGGGATTTCCATTAATGAATGTTGGGTCATTACAAAAACAATATCCATACCAAAATTCAACCTGGTCAAATGGTATCTACGACCCTTTGGTACCTAACAATTGGTATCAGAGTGTTAGTTTATTTTATTAGATTTTTTCAATAATTTATTTTAGTTCATTGTTGATATCTAAGTTACTATTTACACATGTCTCATTCTTCCATGAAAAATGGAATAACATCAAACAAGAAGAATAAGGCTGGTGGTGTTTCTATGTGTGTATGTATCAATTGAATGAGTGTGATTTATCTTAAAGAAACAATCAGTGTACTGAATAATGGTTTGAATGAATCATATAGTGAAAATATACACCCATTCAATGATTCTACCTGAATGAATGAATAACCTGTTATTCTATGTGTTTTTGATACTATTGATGATGAATAGTTTGTAATAATACCAAAAGTGGATGTTGTACCCAGAACAAGGGAATTAGTTAAAGAGATATATAATGAAAATAAATCAAATGATATTAGGATCCAAGTGTATAAAAATGATGTCAACTATCTAAGAGTATTAATTCAAAGGCATGTTGAAGTGTCCACATATATGAGAGTGCAGAATTATTCCCATACTAATGAACTAAAAAACAAGTCAACGAAGAAGGGAAAAACTCAATAAGGATGATATGAGAAAGAATATGAACTTATAAATAATTTAGAATCTAAAATAAAAAAAAGATGATATTTTCACACAACTATCTAACCTGGTTCAAGAGAACAAAAGGCTATATCAAGAGAATTCATGTTGTAATGGTTTTATTGCTATTAAAATTTCTTTAATAAAGTATCATGCTTCCATGAATGATAATATCTCTTAAGAATTGGATGATGAGAAAACAAGAGGGAACACTCTCATAAGAGAACATAATTCTCAACGTGAATCAATGGATAAGAAGATTCAAAAATTAGGGGAAGAGATAGAATCAATCGCCAAAGAAGTGGATAAATCTATTGAGGAATCAATTCCCAAATAAAAAGATTATTTGAATATAATATTTTATTATCATTCAGTAGGATATAATGAAATGAAAATCAAATATGATACTTTAGAGAAAAAAACATGAAATGATTGTCTCATCCCAAAGGCCAAGCAGTTTTGGAAAATCTAGTATTTGATTTTATAGACCACCTACATTTCATGATAGGAATAACGAAATTAATAGATCCATAAATAAAAAATATTGTGTAGGATTTAAAGATATACCTAAAAAGGATTTTATAGGAATTAGTTATAAAATGTTCTGTTCATATTGGATGCATTTTTATACATCATGTTTTGGTTTTGAGGCACTTAAATATATTTGATGCTGTGAAGATGTAAATATTAAAAAATCTATGAGTAAGAGGAATCTTATTGAGACATATGAATCAAAAGTATCGTGTAATAACGTAGTCGTGAAATGCTATAGCTGTGGAAGAATTAGACACACCAAGAGTTTGTTTTAAGATGACCATGAGATCAATGTATATAGAAGAAGTCTAGATATATCAATATCTCAATCAGGAAATGATGACACAGAGGATTTGTTTAATGGGAGAATTTTTATATGTGCTAATAATTGTAATTTGGCATGATGTTTTTTTATAAATAAATAAGGGAAGGAAAAGGAACCCAAAAGCTGATCCGAAACTTTGGAAGTGTATAATATAAAAATAATATATTTGAATACAACATGATAAGTTGAATAATAGGTTTATAACCTCAATATAATAACGTGGATATAAATAAAAGAATTATCAGTAACCTCCTCTTTTTCACTCACACCAACTCTATTTGAAATAATGTGAATGAAAATGTGATAAAAAGGGAGGAGATTATCCAATTCTAATTAAGAATAATGTGAATTTAGTAAAGGAACCACCACCATAAAGAACAATTATAGTCACTAAGATAGATAATAAAAGAAAAATGAATTAAGAATTCCTTCTATAATCTATATGTCATGTCACATGGAAAAAAGTGATGTAAATATAAAGAGACCTCCAAAGAAAGAGTCATAAAAAATGTTATATTGGTGGAGAATCAAACAACGAAATTTATACTAATACTTTTAAACCCAATTTTTTTAAAAGAGCAAGATAATAGAATCTAAATTTCATAAAAAGAATTATAATGTTGGTAAATATTGATAAGTTATATGTATAGAATAAATTAATTTGGATGGGATGTTGTAAAAAGAAAAAAAATAGTACAGTGATTTGCAAGAAACTATCAAAGGGTTGGTCCATCAAGGTCAACTAAAATCCTCCTCCTGAGGATTCAGATGTTTACCCTACCCCTATGTGTATAAATTATATTAACAAATATTCAAATGTTTCAGGTATTTAAGTTAGATATAGTCCTAGGAAAATTTTCACTAATAAAGTAAAAGTGGTGATGTGATGTGCTCTATGACGTTACCGAATCCAGATTCAAGTATCACTGAGAGGGGGAAAGGGTTAATCAGTGATTTCTTTTTCTTTTAAGTTTATTTCTTTTTTGAAATAGCCTTGACCTCCTATTAAATAGTTATTTCCCTTCTGAACTCAATAAAAACTCACAACTACATGAATAAAATATTTACTTGGTTCACTAATCCATAAGAGTTTCTATATTCTTGGTATGGTATGAAAACAATCTGGTATCGAAAATCCAATAGAAAAATATCTTTTTGATGTGGAATACAAAGATTATCATATTCCTTTACCCTCATGGTGTACTTTGAATACAATCTAGCAGTGTGTGCACTCCATATTACCACAAATAGGGTAAAAATTGTTTCCATTTATTATGAAGAACTTTCAAAAATCAAATCTTTCAAAATAATTATTCACTCACAAGCTCAGGAGCTGGTAATAACCTCCTGGTGAAAATATCTTGCACATTACTCTCTACTTATACACCTCCCTTCTTGTGTGACTCTCTACATCTACGCACCAAACTACTTGCACCCCACTATCGTGCACAACTCACAATTTGAATTCCAATTTTTGGTTATACACAACACACTTCTTGCACACAACTCTCTGCTTTTCTGAAACATACAACATTCATGCCACTTCTGCTTCAAAGCCACTATTGTTCATAACACTCAACATGAATTCCACTTTCTACTACATGGATGAGTAGAGCTAAAATATTATCTTATGTGTTTATCATAATTAAGATGAGGAGGGTAGATGTCTATTTATAGGTATTTTGGTGACCCTGGTCTTGATGCATGCAACTCATATAGTGCACCACTCCATGACTTGCACCCCATGCCATGAGTTTCCCACCACATTCACTTGTATGATATTCTTTATTTTATTTCTACATTCACATTACATTGTTATATTTTGATGATATGAGATATGACATTCTCACATCATACACTTGTGCGCCACTTCTTACTTGTGTGAAACTCTTTAACTTGCTCACCACATTCTTTCATTTGACTAAAACACTTCCCCAAAACCCTTATTTACTCCCCCTATCCTTTATAAGTATTTCATAAATTTTCCCCAAACATATGATATTTTTTGAAATAAAATTATGTAGAACATCCTCATAGTTTCCAAGACCTTTTACAATGTGAATTTATTTATCTACTTTGACAACAAAATCAAACACCTTCTCTAGCCAACTTGGTCCCATAAATCCCACCTTTTGGATTATTTTGTCTACCAAGATTCATAAATCCCTGAACATTGTAATATCATGAAATGTATTATTTATCAATAATTATAAGCCTATGGGAGCTAACAAATTTTAGGAAATAAGAATTATTGAAAGAAAAACCATGTCGTCCAAAACCAGTGGCCATGAAACCTCTTGATCTTTTATTTCCTGGCATTCAACCTCTCCCAAAACACAAAAATATTTTGGTTGTACCATTCTAACTCAACATTCTATCACTAATTTCTCCAATTATTCAACATTATAGTAATTCCAAAAATGATTTTTTTTCCTAAGGCCACTCCAAAAGATACTTAGAATAGTTCACACACATTCATGCTTGATTCACAGCTTACCTATAACTCCCCCGTTATGCATGCTTATATAAGGATAGATTTATGAAACAATCCTCCCCCATGAATACACAATCCATATGTAAGATGAGATAGGGGATAGAAACACATTCCTAATCCTTCATGACAAGGAAGTTGGACGCCCATGTTCAACATCAATTTAGAAAATTGTTCTTTTAGTAATGGTTTCATGAAAATGTCATCAACTCCTTACGATGTAGGAACATACCCCAAATCAACTCATTGTTCTCCACATTCACATTGATGGGGTGGTACATGATGTCGAGATAATTTGAACGATAATTTTTTTACTAGATTCTATGAAAGATTGATCTCACATTGATTGTCACAACCCAAGGGCATGGTAACATTACTTCAACAAAAATATAATATAATTGTGTCTTCATATAAAGAAGTTGGGTGGCATCTTCAGTGGTATAGACATAATTATGTTCAACCATTTTAAGAGTCACTGTATTTTGTTTCATTTTATTCCAACTAATACAATTTTTCCCCATAAATAAAACTCCACTATATGTTGATCTTCTATCTACCACATTTCTTACCCAATCTGCATCTGAATACTCCAACATATCAAAATTTTCTGAACCATCATACCTGATTCCAAAAAAAAGTCTCTGATATATCTGATAATTAGTTTTCTAGTAATAAAATGTGATTCTTTAGTATCACTCTATCATTTTTCACATAAGGTAACAACATATACAATATATGGTCTTGAGGTAGTCTTATATAACATAATTCCAATCACCATTCAAAATTATTTATGATCAATTTCATTACCTTCTCCATCTTAAGAAAACTATGTTTCCACTAAAAATGGTGTGGAAATTGGTATCAAAATTTCCATTCCAAATTTCTTTAGAATTTCCTTCGCATACTTTTATTGAGAATGAAAATCATGGTTCTTATTATATAATATTTGAAACCCAAGAAATTATTTCATTTTTTCCAACATTGAAATCTCAGAAAAAGTCTTCATCTACTCAGAAAATAATTCTCAACAACATTCATCATTACTATTATAGATAATGTCATCAAAATAAAAAAATTATGATCCAATAAAACTCCTTACATTCCATGATGTAAATATTGTTGTAAACTCTTCCGTTCCTAAAACTCATCATCCTTAAGCACATATCCTGCATAGAATACCCTATGGTTGGAGCTTATTTTAGCCCATAAAAGGCTTTAATTATCTTTCACACATAATGTTCATATTTTCAAACAATATAACCGCGAGTATATTCAATGTAAACATCTTCATCATGATTTCCATTCAGAAATTAGAACTTCACATCTATATGAAAAATTTGGTTATCTCATTGTTTTTAAATAGCATGAAATATTCTAATTCTTTCCAATATAGACACTATATAAAAAGTCTCATCAAAATCAACACCGTTAATTTGTTAGTAAAATTTTCACACTAATATTGCCTTGTTACTTATCATTTTTCCTTCTTCATTTATCTTATTCTAGAAAACCCTTTTTGTAACAACATAATTTTAGCCATGCAACATGGGTATATGTTCTGAAGTATCATTCATTTCTATCTAATCATGATCATTATTCATCACCTAAACCCATTTTGGATGCTGAAAATCTTCATTCACATTATTTTTCTCCACTTTAGAATAAAAATAGGTTTGTGTAACCACATTTGTTGTTCTTATTTTTTTGAACCATATTATGTTGATCTCCAATAATGTTATAATCCACCACAAGATTCCAAATCATAGGATTAGCCAGCAGAATTTCATCTTCATCACTTGAAATTTCTGTGTTTGATTCTTAATCATGATTAAGATTACCACTGTGAGTAACATTAGTAAAAACATTAACAAAAACACCCTTAACGATATCAATTCAATATCAGAAATAGTTTTCTTTTCTTTCTCTACATTTTCAACAAAATTCACATCATCAGAATCATTGAATCTACCAGTGTCTCAATTAAAACATCTATATCATCTTCCTTCTATAGCATCGCCAAGGAAAATTCCACTATATCATCTCCGCTCAAACATTCCAAGGAATCCATCTTTCTTCTTTATAATGCATGGCTTCCCAAAAACGATTAAGCATTTCAGACATGGTGTTTTTCCATAGAAAATTTCATATAGAGTCATATCAGAATTTTGATTGTAGAAACATATGTTATGAATATACACATTAGTGCACATTGATTTCCTCTAATAATAATGAGAAAGACTACGTTCAAGTAACATAGTTCTCCCCATTTCCATCATACATATATTATTTCTTTCATCAACCCCATTTTAGTGTGTATAGTAAACTAAACTCATTCAAATCCCCTGATTCTCAAGATAACATTCAATCTATTTATTCTAATACTCTCCACCATTATCCTTTCTCAAATTCTTCACTAAATACTCACATTGTTTCTCTGATTTCCCCATGAATCCATTAAACATTTTTAGATCATCTGACTTACATCTCTTGTACATTACACAAGTAATGCGTGTTATATCTTCAATGAAAGTAATGAGGTACATATCTCCAATTTTTATTACTAGCTCATTGGTCCTTAGATATGATAATTTATATGTTTCACAGGTTTTTTTAAAGAATGTAATCTCTCTTATGCATAATGTTCATAATCATACCTTTATCACAAATAGTGTTACACCAACATCTTCTTCTTGATAAATCATGAATATATTGGACACGGTCCCATGTTGATAGCTTTCACATGTTTCTATACCACATATCCCACAGCCTTTTATTCTATAACTAATTTTCATCTAACATAGCCATGTAACTAGAGTTATGTACATCACAAACTTGGAAGAAGTTCCCTTTTGTACATTGTCGCCTTCATAACTACCTTTCCATCATCGTTACTTTTCACAAAAAACCTATCTTTTCTGAAGGAAACTTTTTTTACCTCATCACAGAGTTCTGAAATGCTCAGTAGATTGTGTTTCATCCCATAAACATATAATTATCTCTTTGATTTCATCTTTTAATTCTCGATGATGGTTGATACAATGCCTTTGATCCTCAAATATTTACCATTTCAAAATGTCATCACCTCTATATTGAAGTATTTCACATTTTTCAGCAACATCAAGTCTCTTGTAATATGAGAAGAATACCCACTATAAAGAATCCATGGACATTATCCATTTGTATATTTCAATGTGGATTCAACAACATGAACATTAAGTTCTTCGTTTTCATTATCCACAAATAGCTTCTGAGATTTGTTACGAATAGTTTTTGAGATAGAAACAAAACAAGACATCCATTAGAAATATGTCCAGGCTGTTCACATATTTCACAAATAGTTGATTATTGTTGGATCCAATTTTCAACATTCACACAATCCTTCTCATATTTATTATAAACATCCTTCTCATACGTCTTCTTTTAAAAGGATTGAATCCCCCTCAAACCTTGCCTTCCAAAACATGTGTAATAGTAGTAATGTTTCTGGTTAAACCAACACATATTTTTCATATGTCAAAATCAACCAAAATTCTAGTAGTATCCATAGAATCAATATTTCTTTCAAAAACTTTCTTACTAACTGGTGTTGTGAACATGCTTCTCAACACTGTTCTTAATGAAACTCTTCTGACCATTATCCCTTTTATTTTCAATTATAACATTCTTATTCAGCTCAGATTTATGTTAAAACATATCCAATCTAGAAGTAGTAGAAATACTTATGGAATCATGTTTTTTAGATACTTCTAATTTTTCTTCATTTCTAACATTGGACACATGTATACCATTTCTAGAGTTGTTTTTATTAAAACTAGCTCCATATTTCTTTTCAAAAATTGAAGGTAAATTTATGTGATCCTTCATTGATTCATTTCTAATAGAATATTCACCATCTTTGGAGGTAGTGTTTTTTATGCTTATAGTACTTTCATTATCTAAAGAAATTTGTTGATGGAAAAGTTCCAACTCTTCTTCTTTTTCTTTCACCTTTACTTCTAAATGTTAATTACTATTCTTTTCAATCTCAAGATATTTCTTCAGATCATTAATCTCTTTTTACAACTTGTCTTTCTCATCATGAAAACCATATTTTTTGTTTATTGAGGAATATTCATTAATCAACTTCTTGTTTTCCTTCTCAAGCCTTCTGAACTTTCTCAAACATTCTTTCAACTCTTCTTTCAGATGATATTCAAGATTTGTATCTTCTTCTTCTTCAGAACTGCTAATCCCACAATCTTCAAAATTCATTTCTATGATAATGGTATTATGTGTACCATTCCTTGATTTTTTGGGGATTCAACTTCACTTTATTATTCATTTTCATCTTTGGACAAAAGGATTCTTATTTTCGATTTGAGGAACTTTTTACCATTCCATATAGTGGAATGTTTGTATTTATCGCCCTATTTCTTCCACAACAATCTTGACATTCAATCTTCATCATCACATACTTGATCTTTCTAATTTTAGGGAAATTAGCAGCAAAGTGTCCAACAACTCGCCATTCAAAACATTCGAAGGGATGATTCCCCGTATATTTACATGTACCACTTTTCAAATTATTAGAAAATAAGGATAAAATTTCATCAAAATTTTAAAATATGTCATCTATAGTATTAAATTCACCAAATTCAGCTTCAATAATAATATTCTTTGACTTCTCTTTCTTTGCAGCCTTGAAAGACATATCTCTATCAACTTTTGTTTCTAACTTCATAGTATTCTGCCATTCCATTACTTAAGTGATGAGAGAGAGACAATGTTTCCATGTCTCTGGCTTCCAATGATGAACCATTAGCAACAAAGTTATTGGAAATAATTCTCAAGATCTTTTAAACAACTATAGAATACTACCACATTTCACCAAGACATCTGATTGTACCAACAATGTCATTTACCCTGGTAAATAAGTCCCCAACAGATTCAGACTCATGGATTTTCAAGTCATCATACCATAGCCACCATATTTGTAGTTTTTCATTATTCACTCATGAATTTCCTTCATAGATGTTCTAAATCTTATCCCAGATACCTTTACCTATAGTGACACCTTTCACTATAAAAAATCACTCATAGAAATATATGAGATTAATTCAATTTTTATCCCTTCCATCATTCTCAAGATTCTTCATATACAAAGGTGTAAGAGGAACCATGCCATCGATAGCAGGAAATTCATCTGTTGTAGCTTCCATAACATCATACAAAATAGATATAAGATAAGTAATCATTATAGCTTTCTGGATATGGTAGTTCTTCTCATCTAATATCAGAATCACCTTATTAATCACACAATTTAGATTTTCCATCAGCACTTATCTTAAAAACATTAGCAAAGAAAAAACTAATGGATCCTATCCCTCTGATACCAATTGATGTTACCCAGTCTAGATCCATGTATCATTGAGAGGGGGTGGGGTTGAATTAGTTAGTTCATTTTTTTATGTTTCCTTATTTTTGAAACAACATTCACCTCATGTTAATAAGTTAATTCCCTTCTGAACAAAATCAAAACAAACAACCCCATGAATACAAGATTTAAAAGTTTCAATACTCAACAAGAGTAGCTAAATCAATGGTATGGAATTGAAACAATTCGGTAATTAAAAATCCACTAGGAAACAATCATTTGTTGTAAAATACAATGATTATTGTATATCCTTACACCCATATAGCGCATTGAAAACAATATAATAGTTCATGTGATCGTTCTTAACACAAATAGGGTAAAACAATGTTTATATTATTCTTGAAGAAGTTTAAAAATCAAATATCTCAAAAATATTATTCACTTTCCCACCCAATAGCTGGTATGAAACTCCTGGTAAAAGTAGATTGTGTGCCACTCCCTAATTACACGCCTCCCTGCCTATGTGAATCCCTATTTTCACACCAATAATTACTTATGCACCCATATTGTGCCGAACACCCAATTTTCATGCCAATTAAGGGTTATACATAAAACAATTTGGGAACACAACTCACTACTTGCATGAAAATTACAACTTGGATGCCACTTATTCTTGCAATCCACTCTTGTTCTTAACTCACAACTTTCATGACACTTCAGATCACGTGCCACATTCTACTACTTGCGCGAGAAGAGATCAAATTTTCTCTTAAGTATTGATAGTATTTAATATGAGGAAGATAGATATTTATTTATAGTAATTTTCCAGACCCTTCTCTTGAGGCGTGAAAATAATCTTGCACGACACTTAATGACTTTAACACCACATTCACTGGCATGTCATTTCTTCTTGGCCTCCACATTCACTTTTCTTTGTTATATTATGATTTCATGATTTCAAAATATGACTTCCTTGCAACATTATAACGACCCATAATTTACATACATTGTTATTACATCAGAATTGAAGCACACTTATTACAACATATAACAAAACCAAGAAAGGACCGTATAGGTATAGTGTCTTTAGAAACTGGGAAACATAAACAACTGGTTCATAAAGCATCTACTTTGCCTCCCATTTATTTCATCATATCTAGAGTCCCTTTTTGGCATACTCTACATAATAACCTTCTTCCTAACCTGGGGAAATTAAACATACAAAAGGGTGAGCTCAAATGCTCAGTAAGGGTAAAAAAAAGAAATATCAATCACATCATATACATAAGAAAATAACTTTTGGAAATCTTAACCTGCAAAAAGAGGTCATAATTTCATAACATGGAATAAATCATGGTAGTGAAATGTAATCGTAATAATCATAACATAAAACATGAATTTTTGTGGCATACACACATAATCATAGAGAATCATTTCTTGTTAGTCAAGGCTCATTCCCAAGACTATCTTAGTGGAAAAAGTCCATTTCTGAACCGAGTCACCCTCGTTTCAGTCCTGTTTCACTGAACCAGTATAACCTACCATTCTAGCCATGTCTATCTCATGAGATATAAAATCTTTACCCAATGCATTGGATGGAGATATAGGTCCCACCCATCTCATAATGATACAATTCTTATGTGTGCTACAAAATCATAAATCATACATCATTACATAACCCATGTAATACAAATGGGAATCTTAAACATTATGACATCATAAAACAATTCATATAAGATAAAGGAATTCATAAAAATTATTCCATCACAATATAATCAAATCAATGTAATAATAGGGATAAAAATAGAACCCTTTATTATCTTATATGGAAAATAATTTTGATAAAACACTTGAACTCCATTCTTGAGGAAAATATCCTTTCTTCTTCAAAAACATTTTTCCTTTCTTAACATGTCACACAACATTAAACTAAAAGAAGTTGATTAAAAATAAACATGAAAACTTGCAAAGGATTCTTCTTGGAAATAATGTTTAAATAATCCATTCATGTCGAATAAGTTAAAAAAACATTCTTCTCGTACTTTTGACGGAAAAGTCAAAAAAGTACCTCGTACTATAAACGACAAAATATTCCTTTCATATCTTTTACTAAAAACTCACCGAAGGGTAAAATAGGATTTAAACAATTGTAGGTGGATGGAAATAATATTACATATTGATATAACATGGATGTGGATGATAAAATACACCCTAGTAAATACCAAAGTATAAACAATCTCGGATAAAAATGAGATTGTGATATTTCCCTTACCTTAGGTCTGTTTTGCTTAGTAAGTGTCCGAACCTCCTGTATAATGTTTTAAATAATGTTATTGACTTATTCCAGAATCATAATTATTTTTATGATATCATATATGGTCATATTCTTGGCTTCTTAGTAGTAATATTTCGTTGCTACTTGTCATTCGGGTGTTTATAACTTTTTGTTCTTATGGGTGTCTTGTCGAATAAATTCTTATTATTCTCTTTAGGTTATAGATACCTCATTTCCAAAATGGTATTAGTGTAATATATATCATATTCATTCATTCAATTCATTTATATAATCATTATGAAATGAAGATCATGTAGAACGAGTCGCATCACATCATGGAGACGGTATTCCGTACGTACGCATGAGTGATGATATCGTTCCTATGATCGTGGAATTGTATTGGAGTCTATGTATACTATTTCAGAATCAGTATCACTTTATAATAGTCATATATAGTCATTATTTACACCATTATACCCATCCAAGTAAGGTGGTGGTGGAAAATAGATTACAGCACGGCGTGGAGACGGTATTCCGTATGAGTGATAATGATGTTATTACTACATAATTGAACAACCTAAGAAGAATAAGTGGAAGAAGAAATAAATATGAAAGAATTGGTAACAGACATTACCTCTTCTTTGAAGTGCTTCTTTGAGACCTCCTTTTAGGGCACTAAAATGGGTCTTTGAAGAAGACCAGAACCTCTAGGATGTCTCTAGGGAAGTGGAGAGGTGGAGTTGGCAGGGGTTGGCCGAGCATGAAGGCTCAAAGTGGTGTGAGGAAGAGGGGGAGGAGGTGCCCTTTTATAAGGGAAGAGAGGGGTACCTTTGGGAAAACTAAAAATATTATTTTATTATAAAGTCATGTTCCATTTTAAATAGCTCCAAATTGATATATTTCCAATCTAAGGTGGGGATGGGTCGAAATCCTCTCATACAATAGAATTTAGACAAGTTTAGGTTCCTATATTAACCTTATCATTTAGATTTAACATTAAGTTAAATAAGTTTACTTTTACCGTGTCTTCTTGTGTTCTTATACTATAAGGTTAACAAACTTACTATAAGCAGCCAAAAGAACCCCAAGTTGTTTATTATTAATATATATAACCTTATCTAAGTAATTTGGCCGAACATTAGATTTTGAGGAATAAAATAACAATTACTAATATAATATTTGTTTTAAAAACTATTTTATGTCAATTTTGACACTATTTAGTAATTGATTTTTGTGAAAATCATAACAGAATTATTAGTTAAATAAAGTTAATTAAATACATAATAACATGTCCTATTGTCCTAGAAAATTAGTTGAATTCATTAAAAGTCTCAAATTAGATTTATTTTGGTCTTTATAACATTAATTATGTCAATATTTCATTAATAAGATAATTACTGCATCATCATTGTGTCATAAATAATATAAATTATTTAATGTCTAAAAATTAAAAATAAATTATGATTATGTAGGAAATAGTTTTGGCTTTCTTATGAATATTTATAGTCTAATTTATCTTATGTATAACCTTATATTAAAAATTATTTACTTATTAAACTTTGATTTTAACTATTTTTACCCTTCTTTAAATAAATTAATAATAAAGGTACTAATCTAATCCAAGTGGGCCTAAATGGTCATATTTTATTCCTAAGTTTGTTTTTGGTCGAATTACACTTATCCAATAGAATTAGGACATGTGTTAGGGTAATAATAATATCATCTGTACCCATAATTACGCTATTTACTTTTTACCGTGGTAAAAAAAGTAAAAAGTTACTATTCACCAAAAATTATTTTCATCTCATTGAACCACATTTTAGTCCTTGATATTAACTGTGTCTCTTGGATTTTTGAAATTCCTCTCACATAAGCGGTAATATTATGTTTTTTGAAAAAATCGGTTTTTTAACTACCACTTAGTGGTTTCGCTATTCATCAAAAATTGAAAGTTTTCATAAAAATACAAAAATATCACCCTAGTATAATTTCGATATTACGAATCCAAAAATGAAGTCCATTTTGAAAAAAAAAATTATAAAATTTCAAAAAGTGGTTATTACTATTCATAACGGATAGTTTTTATAATATTTTAATAGCATATCGTTGTTTAGTGAAACTCGGTATTGCGTACAACGCAGGCTATCGAGGAAGGTCGCGATTTTGTGTAAAGCAAGCCAAGCAAGTATTGTGTAGAAAATGATTCTTTTGATGATTTATATAACATAAAAGTCTCGAGTGTTACATTCTACCCACCTTAAAATGAATTTCTCCCTCGAAATTCGTCACTTTGTAATAAACAGATGAGGATACCTCTCCCTCATTATATCCTCAAGCTCCCATGTAGCTTCTTCTAATTGGTTGTTCCTCCATAAAACTTTCACCAATCGAGTGGTCTTGTTTCGTAGGACTTTTTCGCTACGATCTAGAATCTCTATCAGTTTTTCTTCATAAGAAAGATCTTGATCTAGCGGTACAACTTCTGAGCTGAGTACATGTGAAGGATCAGGTATGTACTTTCTCAGGAGAGATACATGGAACACATCGTGAACTTGAGAGAGATTTGGTGGAAGCACCAATCGGTAAGCTACCTTCCCAACACGATCCAGTATTTCAAAAGGACCGATATATCTAGGGCTCAACGTCCCCTTCTTTCCAAATCTCATGACCCTCTTCCTGGGAGATATTCGTAAGAACACTTTATCACCCACTTCAAACTCTAGGTCTTTCCTTTGGTTGTCGGCATAACTTTTCTGTCGACTCTGAGATGCTCTTGTGTGTTGTTGAATAGATCTGACCTTTTCTGCCATTTCATCAACGAGATCATGTCCTAATAGCTTTCTTTCCCCAACATCATCCCAGCAAGTTGGAGTCCTGCATTTCTTTCCATAGAGAGCTTCATAAGGAGCCATCTGAATATTGGAGTGAAAGCTATTATTATAAGATAATTCCACCAAAGGTAGGTGTTGATCCAAACCACCTTTGAAATCCACAGAGCAAGCTCTCAACATATCTTCTAGGGTTTGAATTGTTCTCTCAGACTGACTGTCTGTCTGAGGATGATAAGCAGTGCTAAAACTCAACTCTGTATCTAGAGAATGCTGAAGACATCGCCAGAACTTAGAGGTAAATCTCGAATCCCGATCAAATATAATATAAAGTGGTACTCCATGCAATCTTACCACTTCCTTTACATATATCCTGGCAAGCTGATCCAGATAGAAATCCTCTCTAATAGCAATGAAGTGTGCAGAATTTGTAAGACGATCATCTATGACCCAGATAGCATTATTGCCTTTGGATGTTTTAGGAAGTCCTGTGACAATGTCCATAGTGATGTTTTCCCATTTCCATTCAGGTATGGGTAATGGTTGTAACATCCCCTTAGACTTCTGTCTCTCAGCATTAACTTGTTGACAAACCATGCATCGAGAGACATATTCAGCAACATCTCTTTTCATACAATCCCACCAGAAGTACTCTTTCAGGTCCCTATACATCTTCGTGCTTCCAGGATGAATAGAATGAAGAACTATGAGCTTCATCCAGCAGATCCTTCTTTAATTCGGGGATGGGAGGAACACAAACCCGATTCCTGAACATTATTATCCCATCACAATCATGGTTGAATTTAGGAACATTTCTCACCTTCTTTTGTAACTCGGTATCTTCTTTCTATGCCTCTTTAATCTTCATATGTATAGATTGTTGAACATTCATTTTAGAAAGATAAGATTTTTTCCCTTCCATTATAATTCCAAGATCCATCCTTTGTAAATCCATAAATATTGGATCTTTTGTGATCCTCATCATGGATAAACATGCATGGTCTTGTCGACTTAATGCATCTGCCACCTTGTTTGCATTCCCAGGGTGGTAATGGATTGAGAATTCATAATCCATAATCAGCTCCAACCATCTTCTTTGACGCATATTCAGCTCCTTTTGTGTGAAAATATACTTTAAACTTTTATGATCAGTATAAATATCACACCTTTCACCATAAAGGTAATGCCTCCAAATCTTTAATGCAAAGATTACCGCAGCTAACTCCAAATCATGTGTTGGGTAATTTTTCTCATGGATTTCCAATTGTCGTGAGGCATAAGCTATCACCATATCATTTTGCATAAGAACACACCCCAATCCCTACTTGGATGCATCACTGTAGATCACAAACCTTTCTCCACTACAAGGCAGTGTGAGCACAGGTGCACTGGATAAAATTCTTTCCAACTCCTTGAAATTCTCTTCACATTCCTCCATCCAAACAAACTTAACTTCTTTCTGAGCCAACTTGGTGAGTGGATTAGATAATCGTGAAAAATCTTTCACAAAACGTCGACAATATCCAGACAAACCAAGAAATCTTCGGATCTCAGTTACTGTTGTTGGTCTCAACCATATTTCGATAACCTCTGTTTTTGCTGGATCCACATATATCCCCTCTTTTGAGATTATGTGACCCAAAAATGCAAATTTTTTAAGCCAAAATTCACACTTGGTAAATTTGGAATAAGGGTTCTCCTTTCTCGGGGTCTTCAATATAATTCTCAAGTGATCTTCATGCTCTTCCTTTCTCTTTTAATAGACAAGAATATCGTATATAAAGACTACCAAAAATTGATCAAGATAGTCTCTAAGGACTCTATTCATTAGATCCTTGAAGATAGCAGGGGCATTAGTAAGACCAAATGGCATTACTATAAATTTATAGTGTCCATACCTTGTACGGAAAGTCGTCTTTGGTATATCCTCCCTTTTGACCCTTAATTGATGATACCCTGAACGGAGATCAATCTTGGAAAAGTATTGAGCTCCGCGTAGTTGGTCAAATAAGTCATCAATGAAAGGGAGAGGATATTTGTTCTTGATAATGATCTTGTTATGTTCTCGATAATCAATGCAGAGTCTCTTTGATCTATCTTTCTTCTTAACAAATAGAACAGGTGCTCCCCAAGGTGACGCACTAGGGCGTATGAATCCCTTATCAACATTCTCTTGGAGTTGCTTCTTCAATTCTTGCAAATCAATTGGGGCCATTCTATAAGGTGTCTTTGAAATAGGAAAAGCACCCGGTACGAGATCTATTAAAAACTCAACTTCACGATTCGGTGGAAGACCCGGTAATTCCTCTAGAAAGACATCATCAAACTCCCGTACAATGGTCATATTCTTAATCATGAGTTTCTCACCAACCATTTGAGATTAATAACCTTCATTTAGTAGAATCAATACCCATAAAATGGAAGAAATTTCCACTGGAAGGTTATGTTCATCCTTGCATTGATAGATGATCATAGATTGATCTGGAATATGAAATGTGACTTCCCTTCTTTGGAAATTGATATGAGCTCCCTATAAAGAAAGACAATCCATGCCAAGAATCACATCAAATTCCACTATAGTAAGGATCACAAGATTTTTAGGAAGCACTTTCCCACAAACATCGACCGGTGAAGAATTATAAACTTTTGATGCGACTGTTGTGCCATTAGGTGTTGTCACAGCTAACTCAACATCTAATTGTTGAGGTAATACGGTGATACCCTTAGAAAATTCTTCAGAAATAAAAGATTTGGTGGATCCAGAATCAAATAAATCATTTGCTACATTATAGTGGAAGGTAAGTGTACCTTTCACCACATCGTTATTGTACTCCACATCGCTGATAGAAATTGCATGTGACTTTCCTTTGTCTTTAGCCTTAAGAGTTTGTTGACGTCGATCATCATCATCAACCCTTAAATTAGGGCATTTATTGGCATAATGACCCATCTCCTTGCACTTGAAACATTGATGTGTAGTAGGTTCATTCTATGTATCACTTCCTTTGTTTTCATCATTAGACATCTTCTTCCCATCATCGCGGCATTCAAATGCCCGATGACCTTCCTTTCCACATTTGAAACATTTACTTGTCCCTTTAAGAAAACTCCCTCCATGTTTCTTTCCACACTTTGAGCATAAGGGAAATCTCATCTTCTTTTCAGTGGGCTCTATATATTTTCCTTTGAATTCCATTTTCCTCTTCTTAACAAACCCATATGACTGATGGGTTACTCTAATCTCTATCTCGAAATTGAGAGCACATCGAATGATTTCCTTGTACCTATTGAAGTCCCTTATGGCTAATGCCCTTCGATGACTTGGTTTTAAGACACTAAAGAATCGATCGATCTTACTCTCAGGTTGGATAATAATACCAGAAGCATACCTTGCAAGTCTTGTAAAATTTTCTTCATTGGTACCAACAGATTCATCACCCTTTTGCTTCAGTTCAAGAAACTCTTTCTCCATCTTTGTTTGGAGAATATGAGGGAAGTGCTTATTGAAACATAAGTTCTGGAACTCGTCCCATTCCATGGAATCAATTTCATCCCTTTGCCTCGTATTCTTAATAATATTCCACCATTGATTAGCATCTCCTTCCAAACGATACACTGCTAGGATGACTTTATCATGTTCAGAACATTGAAGAACTGAAAATATCTTTTCAGTAGTACTAATCCATTGTTCAGCAACTAATGGATCAGTAGACCCGCTGAAAGAAGGTGGACACTGCCTCATGAAGGATTCAACAGAATGTTGCTCCTTCCTTTGCTCGTTTGGAAGTCCTGCATGATTCATAGCTTGAGAAAGTTGTGTGAGCATGGCTACAAGATTTTGAATTCCAGCTCCCATAACGTTTGGTTGCTCAGGGGGACAATCATTGCATTGCCCGTCGCATTCCGCATTAACACGATTCCTTCGGGTTCCAACCCTTGACTAAAACCAAGAAGAATAGTGTGATCAACACTAATTATAATAGGAAAACCACATACTCAAGAATAAAATTTCACACTTAAGGTCTTATCCTAGGTTATTCACGTCCATTTATAAAACAGTAAGATTGTGTTCTATGATTAGACTTATCCTTAGGGTTCTTACTAAGGATTTAACATCCTAGTTTCCAATGGTTGACTATACCTTTCCTCTGATACCAACTATAACGACCGATACTTTACATACATTGTTATTACTTCAGAATTGAAGCACACTTATTACAACATATAACAAAACCAAGAAAGGACCGTATAGGTATAGTGTCTTTAAAAACTGGGAAGCATAAACAACTGGTTCATAAAGCATCTACTTAGCCTCCCATTTATTTCATCATATCTAGAGTCCCTTTTTGGCATAGTCTACTTAATAACCTTCTTCCTGACCTGGGGAAATAAAACATACAAAAGGGTGAGCTCAAATGCTCATTAAGGGTAAAAAAAGAAATATCAATCACATCATAATCATAGGCGCATAACTTTTTGAAATCTTAACCTACAAAAGAGATCATAATTTCATAACATGGAATAAATCATGTCAGTGAAATGTAATCACAATAATCATAACTTAAAACATGAAACATTGTTTCATACACACATAATCATAGAGAATCATTTCTTGTTAGTCAAGACTCATTTATAATACTATCTTAGTGGACAAAGTCTATTTCTGAACCGAGTCACCCTCATTTCAGTCCTGTTTCACTGAACCGGTATAACCTACCGTTACAGCCATGTTTATCTCAAGAGATATAAAATCTGTACCCAATGAATTGGAGGGAGATATAGGTCCCATCCATCTCATAATGATACCATTCTTATGTGTTCCCCTAAATCATAAATCATACATCATTACATAACCCATGTAATACAAATGGGAATCTTAAAAATCATGACATCATAAAACAATTCATATAAAATAAAGGAATTCATAAAAATAATTCCATCACAACATAATCAAATCAAGGTAATAATAGCGATAAAAACAGAACCCTTTATTATCTTAGATGGAAAATAATTTTGATAAAACACTTGAACTCCATTCTTGAAGAAAATATCCTTTCTTCTTCAAAAACATTTTTCCTTTCTTAACATGTCATACAACTTTAAACTAAAAGAAGTTTATTAAAAATAAACTTGAAAACTTGTCAATTATGCTTCTTGGAAATATTGTTTTAAAAATCCATTCATGTCGTATAAGTTTAAAAAACAGTCTTCTCGTACTTTTGTTGGAAAGTCAAAAAAGTACCTCGTACGAAAAACGACAAAAGATTCCTTTCATATCTTTTACTGAAAACTCACCGAAGGGTAAAATAGGATTTAAAAAATTGTAGGTGGATGAAAATAATATTAAATATTGAGAATACATGGATGTGTATGAAAAATACACCCCAGTAAATACCAAAGTATAAACAATCTTAGATAAAAATGAGATTGTGATATTTCCCATACCTTAGGTCCGTTTTGCTTCGTAAGTGTCCAAACCTCATGTATAGTTATTTAAATAATGTTATTGAATTATTCCAGAATCATACATATTTTTATGATATCATATATGGTCATATTCTTGGCTTCTTAGTAGTCATATTTCATTGCTACTTGTTATTTGGGTGTTTATAACTTTTTGTTCTTATGTGTGTCTTGTCGAATAAATTATTATTCTTATCTTTAGGTTATAGATAACTCATTTCCGGAATGGAATTAGTGTAATATATATCATATTAATTAATTCATTTCATTTATATAATCATTATGAAATTAAGATCATGTAGAATGAGTCGCATCACATCGTGGAGACGGTATTCCGTACGTACGCACGAGTGATGATATCGTTCCTATGATCGTGGAATTGTATTGCAGTGTATGTATACTATTTCAGAATCAATATCACTTTATAATAGTCATATATAGTCATTATTTACACCATTATACCCATCCAAGTAAGTTGGTGGTGGAAAATAGATTACACCACGGCGCGGAGATGGTATTCCGTACGTACGCACACGCGGTGATTTCTTATTGCGTAGGATGGATAGATGGTGAAATAGGGTTGTTTAATACTTATAATAACGTATCAATATATGAGTTATACTGATGTTATTACTTCATAATGAAACAACTTAAGATGAATAAGTGGAAGAAGAAATAAAGATGAAAGAATCGGTAACAGACATTACCTCTTTTTTGAAGTGCTTCTTTGAGACCTCCTTTTAGGGCACTAAAATGGGTCTTTGAAGAAGACCAGAACCTCTAGGATGTCTCTAGGAAATTGGAGAGGTGGAGTTGGCAGGGGTTGGCCGAGCATGAAGGCTCAAAGTGGTGTGAGGAAGAGGGGGAGGAGGTGCCCTTTTATAAGGGAGGAGAGCGGTACCTTTGGGAAAACTAAAAATATTATTTTATTATAAAGTCATGTTCAGTTTTAAATAGCTCCAAATTGATATATTTCAAAGCTAAGGTGGGGATGCTTAGAAATCCTCTCATAAAATATAATTTAGACAAGTTTAGGTTCCTATTTTAACCTTATCATTTATATTTAACATTAAGTTAAATAAGTTTACTTTTACCGTGTCTTCTTGAGTTCTTATACTATAAGGTTAATAAACATACTATAAGCAGCCAAACGAACCCCAAGTTGTTTATTATTAATATATATATCCTTATCTAAGTCATTTGGCCAAACCTTATATTTTTAGGAATAAAATAACAATTACTAATATAATATTTGTTTTAAAAACTACTTTATGTCAATTTTGACACTATTTAGTAATTGATTTTTTTGAAAATCATAAGAGAATGATTATTTCGAAAAACGTTAATTAAATCAATAATAACATGTAATATTAACCTAGAAAATTAGTGGAATTCATTAAAGGTCTCAAATTACATTTATTTTGGTGTTTATAACATTAATTATGTCAATATTTCATTAATAAGATAATTAATGCATCATCATTGTGTCATAAATAAATTAAATATATTTAATGTCTAAAAATTACAAATAAAATATCATTATGTATGAAATCATCTTAGATTTATAATTAATATTTATAGTCGAATTTATCTTATATATAACCTTATATTAAAAATTATTTACTTATTAAACGTTGATTTTAACTATTTTAACCCTTCTTTAAATAAATTAATAATAAATGTCCTAATCTAATCCAAGTGGGCCTAAATGGTCATAGTTTATTCCTAAGTTTGTTTTTTGTCGACTTACACTTATCCAATAGAATTAGGACATGTGTTAGGGTAATAAGAATATCATCTTTACCTTTAATTACCCTATTTACTTTAAACCGTGGTAAAAAAAAGTAAAAAGTTACTATTCACCAAAAATTATTTTCATCCCATTTAACCAGATTTTATTCCTTGATATTAACCGTGTCTCTCGGAGTTTCGAAATTCCACTCACAGAAGCGGTAAAATTATGTTTTATGAAAAATTCAGTTTTTTAACTACCACTTATTGGTTTCACTATTCGTCAAAAATTGAATGTTTTCAGAAAAATACCAAAATTTCACCCTAGGATAATTTCGATATTACGAATCCAAAAATGAAGTCCATTTTAAAAAATAAAATTTATAAAATTTTAAAAAGTGGTTATTACTATTCATAACGGCTAGTTTTAATAATATTTTAATAGCATATCGTTGTGTAGTGAAACTCGGTATTGCGTACGACGCAAGCTATCGAGGAAGGTCGTGATTTCGTGTAAAGCAAGCCAAGCAAGTATTGTGAAGAAGAAGATTCCTTTTCTGATTTATATAACATAAAAGTCTCAGGTGTTAGAAACATACACATGCACGCCACTTCCTACATGTGTGGCACCCTTTAACTTGTGCACTACATTATTTACCTTGTCAAGAAAATATCTCCAAAACACATCATTACTCCCCTATACATTAGAAGGCTTGCATAAAAATTTATCCATTATTCTGATGTTTTTGAAATAAAAAACAGAAAATCATCCTCATATATTCCAAGAAATTTTACAATGTGAATTGATTTATCTTCTTTGACAAAACGACAACACCTTCTCTAGCCAACTTGGTCCCAACACACTAGAATGACTACAGATTCAAATCAGTTATCAGATATTAATGAGAAATAAATAAGTGTTCCTTGAAAGGAGTTAATGTTCAATGGTTTCATGAAATATATAGAAGTAATTGAGTTCAATGGATAGTGTTGGTGTTATTATCTTTATCTATTTTATCCTAAACTGAGTTATGACGTAGTAGGATTAGTGGTTTTGTTGATAACTCATTAATAATTGGTAATGTTATGCATTGAATATATTGTTGAATGATACTACAACAAGAACAAGTTATTGAGTATGATATGTTTCTCAAATATGAAATCACATGAGATGAAATGATGCAGGAGAAGAAGAATGTGTGTGGGTATAAATATTTGGCCTAACTACATAAGGAGTTTCACATCATATGGGGTGATTCTATCTCCTAATCAGATGCATGATCTTAATAGTATAGATAAGATCAAATTATAGGATGTCTAAAATCAAGAAGAAGAATTTTGGGAGATGCAGAAACATTCATGTGTTCTATGAATAAACACTTTTTAATAACAATATGGTATCGGGCGATTGCATTCAGGGTACCAAGAATGTGTGATGATATATTTATAGTGATTCCAACAAGTTGTCTCCCAACTCTGAAGAATAATTCCACAACTGAAATCATCTAAAAATTGTAATTAATTATTTATATTAGTTCAATGAAAGGGGATTATGGGATATTTATTTGATACTAGAAACAATAATATTATTTTCAGTTATTTGAGTGAAAATAATGTTCTATGTTTTCCATATGGATGTCAAGTCAGAATTTTTGAATGGGGTTCTGGCGTAAAAAAGCCTATATTGATAATCCAAATGGTTTTCTCTTTGTTGAAGATGATAAAAGTTTTTTTTAGTTGAAGAAGGTGCTATATGGGTTGAAGAAAGCACAAAAATAATGGTATTAAAGAATAGATCTTATTTTGAGGAAGCTATATTTTTAGTGAGTTGGAGTTGATTACAATCTATAAGTTAACAATTATAGTAATTAAATGATGATGGTACTGGTAAAAAAGGAAATAATGGAACATTCATTTCTCAATCCAAATATTCCATGGGGGGTTTGTGAATATTTTTAATGGATAATTACAAGGAGATAACGACTCTGGTAGATACTTAGATGAAAATGTGTTGGGATGATGAAGGAAATGATGTTATGACCACAGAATACAGGAAAATCATTTTATTTTTGTTTTACTTAAATATAACATCACTTGATATTGTTTTTTACTGCATTGTAAGAATCATAGTGTGAAAACAATTTCAATAAAATACACATGCATTGAGTGAAAAGAATACATTAGTATCTGAATTACATGATAGATGTTGTTCTGTTATATGATGACAACTCTCAGCAATAGTTGTTGGAATATAAAGATGCAGATTCTACTGAATCAATAGATGATTGGTAATCAACATCAGGTGGTGCATTCTATCTTATTTGATTTTGTGTTTCTTTATTAAGCAACAAACAAGATTTTATTTCATTTATCAACATAGAAGAAGAATATATTAGGGTTTCTCAAGATTATATATAGTTATTGTTGATTAAGCTGAAATTTCTTGATATGGGAGTCTAGTTAAAGTCTATGATTTAAATACATTACAATAATTTGAGTTTTATAAATCTTATCATATACATTCCCTCAAAAAAAGACAAATCTCATTGAAATCAAGTATCATTATAACAAGGAGAAGGTGGAGAAAGATCCTTTGAAGTTGTATTATGTTCCTACAGAACAATAGGTTGAAAAACCTATAAAAAATTCCTTACCCAAAAGAATCATTTTAATGGAATCAACTAGATCATGTTGTTATGTTGAATCTACACACTTGAAAAATTGTGGTTGTGGGACCCCCTATCCCTGAGATATGTTTTTTTTCTAAAATGTGTTAATATGGGTTCAGTATCCCATTGCAGACCACAATGAAGTGACCTCACTGTTCTTTGAAAAATTAGTAGAATTAGTGGAATTAAAAGGGAGATAATGTCTCAATCAAGATAGGGGATTAGATGATAGGGGGAGAAACTAAATAGGGGAAATTTTATTGTTGAAAATAAAAAAGGTGATTAATCAATCATTATATATCATGACATATGAGGATTGTGATAAATGAAGTTGATTAGTTTTTGAATGAAGTGAATCAATGAATATGTTTGCATGATACTCGTGTTTCTCATACTTAGAATGGATTATTTGGATTTAGAGTATATGTTTAGTAAATCTTTGATCATTATCTAAATCTCAAGAAGAATGTTTTGTTTAATAATATATGAATATTAAATGATGTAACAAATTCAGAAAGAGTTATCAACAAACTCAATAGAGGAGACAGTTGGGAAAAAATACCACGAGGAATCATATCAGTGCTTTGGGGTGATTATGATTCTTTACAAATCCATATGACCATGAATTAGTATATTTGGTGTTGTCAAAGGAAATTTTTAATGTGGCATAGCTTTCTAGGGTCTTCACTATATTTTTGCCTCAAAATATAGAATTTTTTTTGAAAAAGATAGTTTTCTGCAAAAGTGATCAAATATATTAGTTCATAGATCACAAAGAACAATTCACATACCATAGTAAAGGATCATGGAATGGGAATGAAAAATAGGAAAAATAAGATTTCCACATAGCATCTTGATATGGACTGTGAAGCACTCTACAAATATTTTTTAGAAAAATTAGTTCACAAGAGGATTATATATAGCGGGAATATTATCGTTCATAAAATGATCTTTTTTACAGTTTAGAGGTAGAAATTTAAGGATAGGAAGAGGTTTTTAGTTTGCAGAAAACATCTTCTGCCACAAAGGATAACGGTGCCTTGTAGACCTCATATTAATATTCTCAGTGAAGGTTGTACTGCATTGGATGTTTGGGTAATTAGGATTAGTTGGTCTTGTGGATCTACTAAAATATAAAAATACCACTAATCACATCATTAAGGGGATAAAAATTGATTATATAAGAAAATAATTTGTAGAAAAAGACAATGTATGAAGTGGTTCATGAAAGGGGATTCTTCAATGTAAAGCAGTTTGTGAGGTGGGATTCTCTGAAGGGAGAAGTATTTTATTGTAATAGTTTGTGAAATGGTTTTTGGGGAACAGTATCTTAAAAAGGTAATGTGAAAATGTTGAATAGGTAGTCTACCGAGCAATAGGCTTCCAGAAAGGAAAGGCAGTCCATGAAGCACTCACACCACAATGTGCAAGGAATTTCACTAGGGTTATAAGAAAGATCATGAATTAAATAAAATAGTTCTCGAAAGTAATTTCTACAAACTAGAATATTTATGAAACTTTTATTTCATATATACGGTGAAAAAAATAATACATGGAATACTTACATGTGAAACTCCTTTTTGGATCTCATGAAAGGAATAATGTTCTGAGATTACCCTGGGAATAGTATCACTTTCATATTTGAATTCTGAATTAGAAGATGAATATAAAAGATCTTCACCATTTGAAAAATATTTGAGAATGAATTTATTCATTTCTATATCTAGGTCAATGAAAAGAATAATTGGAATCTATTGAAAGTCCTTAAAATGAATGAGTTAGTAATTTTTTTCTATATAAAAGATAATTTCATTTTATTTGTCTACAAAGTGGAAGTTTTGTATCTAGATTTTTTCATGAAGTGGACGAGTAGCCAATATGGGATCAAGTCTGCCTCCCATTCTAGTATGTTCCCTCTAGTTCCTGTCATTTCCGATGACCCCATGACCTCCTTGTGTGGATCTGTCTGTGACTCCTCCCTGAGGGGTGCTAATCATGATGACCTCCCTCCAAGATCGCACCACTACGAGATATCTGCCACAAGAAACTCCCTTCAACCACTAGATTCCATTTATGGTGGAGTATTCAGTCTCTACGGGAGAATTTTCGGGCACCTAGGACCATCGCCTCTTGGCTGTGAGTTCGGCTTCACACATGCTTGTGCGCTCTGACATCCAGCATTGCTAATCCATTTGGCATCCTGCTGGTGATGTCGACCTAACTCGTTCCTAACAGTTGGTATCCTGAAGATGATCCCTGAGACGAGTTTTTTTACATTTTTAAAAAAAATTGTAGAAAATGGTTATGTAAAAATAAAATATCTAAATGTGGTGCAAAGTCCACATCCACGATGCCGCATTTACATTTCAGGTGAAAGGCGGCATCGCGGCAGCAGCCTTTGCACTACGGTTGAAAGGCAGCACCCGTGATGCCGCCTTTCCCCGGACAAAAAAATTTTGTATTTTTTTTAATGTTTTATTTTGTTTTTTTATATATTTATTTATATATATAATTCATAAAAATGTTCAGGAGGATTTCAACTTTCACCTAACAAAAAATTTATTATTTTTTAATATTTTGTTCTCATTTTTTGTTTTGTTTTGTTAAGATTTTTATTTATATATATAACTCATAAAAATTGTTAAAATTATCCTTTTTGAAAATTTTGTTTTTATTTTTGGTTTTGTTTTGTTTATATATTTATTTATATATATAATTATTAAATACTATTCATCAAAAAAAATTATAGGCTTTCAAAACCGGCTACTAGAAAGTTAAAAATGTTTCAAGTACATGACTGTGAGAGAATATAAAATATAAACCATAAGACCAATATAAACGAAACATTAAACATTGATTAGACATATAAGCAATTGTTAAAAACAAAAATCATTTCATAAAAAATGTTCATAAAAAATAATTTATACGCTTTCAAAATGCTAATTTGAAACATAAAAATGTGTCAAGTATGTGAATTTGAAAGACTAAAATATAAACCATAAGACCAATATAAACAAAACATTAAACACTGATTAAACATATAAGAAATTGTTGAAAAAAAATTCATTTCATAAAAAATGTTCATGAAAAATAATTTATAAGCTATTAAAACCACCTACTAGAAACATAAAAATGTTTCAAGTATGTGACTTTGAACGACTATAAAATATATACCATAAGACCAATATAAACGAAACATTAAAAATTGATTAAACATATAGGAGTCAACCGCGCATCCTTGTGATGCATAGTGTCACTGGTATCACATACATCTATAATCATTAATGCATGAGGACATGATATGTCTCTTTTCATGGGACAATGAAATCCACTCTTCCACCCATCATTTCCATATCCATATCAAAATTCGGCTGCATATGGGTATGGTGAATGATATACCACATGAAATGCTCATATGTTCGAATTCCTACAAATACCCACCCCTTAAACACCAACATGCATCCAACCATTATAATTTTTTCGACAATTGTCACCCCATTTTCCCAGGCTCAGTTGATAGGATAAAAACACCAATGATTCCACATAGCCCATAGAACTATTCATCACCAAGTCTTTATCCTTTATCATCTAAAAAATGCTGTTGTAGGACCTCTGTGATCTATCCATTACAAACACTCATATACATGGATACTATAAACATAAAAAACCTAAAAATTTGTTGGTTTTTATGTGTATAGTATACATGTATGTGAGTGTTTTGAATGGATAGATCAAGGTGGTCCTATAGTAGCCTTTTGAAGATGATAAAGGATAAATATTTGGTGATGAAGATTTTGATGGGCTATGTGGTATCGTTGGTGTTTTCATCTGATCAACTGCACCTGGTGAAATGGGGTGACAATTATCGAAGAAATTAAAATGGTTGGATGCATGGTGGTGTTGAAGGGGATGGTATTTGAAGGAATGGGAACAGATGAGCATTTCACATGACATATCTTTCACCATACCATTATGCAGCAATATGTTGATATGGATATAGACATAGCGGGTGGAAGAATTGATTTGGTTGTCCAATGAATGGAGATATAACATGTTATAGACACCTTTAATAACATGGATGCAGGGTTTAATCCTATATGTTTAATCAATGTTTAAAGTTTCGTTTATATTGGTCTTATGGTTTATATTTTATAGTCTTTCAAAGTCATGTATATGAAACATTTTTATGTTTCAAGTAGGCGGTTTTGAAAGCTTATAAATTATTTTTCAAGAAATTTTTTTATGAAATGATTTTTGTTTTCATCAATTTCTTATAATTTTAATCAGTTTTTAGAGTTTAATTTATATTGGTCTAATGGTTTATATTTTATAGTCTTTCAATGTCGCATACTTGAAACATTTTTAAATTTCAAGTATACATTTTGAAAGCATATAAATTAATTTTCATGAAAATTTTTAATGAAATGATTTTAGTTTTCAAAAATTTCATATATTATTCCTCAATTTTTAATGTTTTTTTTATATTTTTTATATGGTTTATATTTTATTGTCTTTCAATGTCACGTACTTGAAACATTTTTAACTTTCAGGTAGGTGTTTTTGAAAGCATATAAATTATTTTTCATTTCCATAGACATAAAATATATAAATGAACATAAACAATCAATGTGTATGACTATGGTGAGGAGATCCTGTCCCACATGGTGGTCTAATAATAGGACATTAGCGATGAGATCTATGGGGAGTTTGATGACCTGGAGAGGGGTGATACTCGAGCACTGGAACATTGATTGTCATATCCTCCACCACTATTCCATTGGGTGAAAATGTCAACTCCACCTCGTACTGCCCTCCCGATCCATCTCCCACATCGATGGTAGAAGGACCTGGCATCATCGTAGTGGGGAATAAATCATGTGGTGGATCTATTCCCCATCTCTACGATGGTTCTGGACCCCAAGGGTGCGATGAATCTGGACCCAAAGGTTGCAATCCATATGGACCCCATGGTGGAGAAAACTGAAGATATCCCATCAAAAAAGATGATTCCCATGACAGGTGAGGCGCGTCCTGCATCGGATCAGACTGGAATACTAGAGGGCCGACCACTGCCTGTGGAACTGGTGAGGCCTGACGTGCAGGACGACGCTGTCTATGTCGCTTTGGTTGTGGCTCCTCTGCACCAGCTGCTGCTACATGATCTTCCTTTATGGAATGTGCCTACTATCTCCGTGCCGGATGCTTGAAGAGTCTCTCGGCAAACGCATGGACAGATGACCTCTTCTCTAATGCTTGTGCATGAACAACTTCCCAGATGAAGACTCCATCCTCAGCCTCATCACTCATATGAATAAGTTTTTCTATTTAACTCTCCTGTAAATAGATTAAAAATTAATTAGAAAATAACTCAATAAACATAGTGATATAATTTAATTGACATAAAATCATATGCATCTCTCTTCCGGCTCAGGTAAGATACAGTATAGAATTCTGTCTATATCATGGCTCATACTCGTGCTACATTGAAAGAGAGAACAACATCGTAGGAACTCCCTGGTTACGAAACTATCCACGTCTATTCCAATAATCGAGAAATGCTGCATGTACTCGACGCTAGTCATCATCCATCCTCCCTGTCAGCTTCATCCAATGAAGCTGATCTGTCTTCCTCGGTGGTAATGGAATCCACTGAGTCAACAAAAACTGGCACATGACTCTGCCAAGCTGGTTCCACTCAACAATATGAAAGTGAATGAGTGGCACTATAGTCGTAACATCGTCATGACCAACCGTGCAGTATGGAGGCTAATGGTCTATAACAGACCTGTATGGAACCCATGAAATATGAAATAACATATTACCCTTGTTTGAAAAACTCTTAACTAAGTAAATGATGCTATTATTGAATTTATTAGACAGTTATATATTTTATATACATACATGATGGGGTATGATAAAGTCTAACTCGAGCCGATATACGACCAAATCATGTCTCAAAACAGCAGTGAAATTTTTTCGTCGACACCACCTATAAAATACAACATCGATAGTGATAAATAATGATAAATTAATGTCAATAACTTGTAGTAGCCCCATAAACTGATAGAAATGAGTGATCATACCAGCGTCTACGCGGAGCATCATGTAGCACTGCCATCTCGACTGGCCAACCAGCAAGATCAGGGCAGAATGAGGGGATGTGCTCCCATGCTCACATCTGAATAAGGATGAAGCATCCACCAAGACCTGTGCACCGCTTGTCAGATATCCTACATAATTCTCTATAAGATTATGCTGAGTAGGAGGATACCCAACTGCACATCCCTGACCAATCATAGTCCTCTAGCAGGGGTCCATACATCATGTGCATGGGCATCCCTGAAGGATCCTTACACATGGTCCCTCCAATAAGTCATAATATATATGCACGTGCATAACACATCACCGTCTTCTCCTCAACATCATCTGCTAAAAGTTCAATCTGTGACTCCAGCCAAGGCATGGATATCGATGCTCTATAGGTAGCACTACGATTGGAAAAAATGTCAACGCCTAACAAGCGCTGAGCATGGTTGGTCCAAGATGCTCGAGTGGATCCAATAACGGGTGTCCCCTAGATAGGAAGACTATGAAGAATGACCACATTCTGGAAGGTGATGGTCATATCTCCCTCAGGCATGTGTAATGATTGTGTCTCAGGTCTCCACCTCTCCACGAGTATAGGTTTCAGGTGATGGTCTACAAATGTAAAATCTCATTCCATAATACCATAGAAGCCATAATTATGCAAGTATGGTATAATGGTAGGAGGAGGCTCCATGTGATGAAAATTGTGCGCTCGATACACCCTAATCAATCAATTTGGACCACCCTCTATCACAACCTGTGAACAATGGGTAGCCTGCTAAGTAAGTAGTATGGTTTCATTTATCTTCATATAAACAAATGAAATGAGTTTTAAGTGTAAATTGTAAATATAACCTCAAGATCTGAAAAATATTATGATTTTTAGAAGGTAAGACATGTCATGTTTATTCAAAATGTTTTATAAAGATTGTTTACCTAAAGAAAGGGGCATGTCTTCATGTTTTTCAAAGCATATTACTAAAGATTATTAAGATATGATTTTAAATAGAATTGGGTGTTTTGTTGGATATGGATTTATATATTTATATATATAAATAATTTGTCTTTGTTATATAGATTTTTATTAGAAAAGTATGTGATTTATAATTTATATATGATTTTCCACATGATTGTATGTTTCATGATTATTTTCCCAATCACATAATGTTTTGAAAACCGATTTAAAGGGAAGATTTTTTTGGGTTTAAGGTTCATCTTTTTGATTTTAGGATTGAGAGATTAGGGTTTCATGTTTTTTCTTTTGGATCTAGGATTTTGGATTATTTATCTTTTTATGGTTTAGTATAATGATTTGAGAGAAGATTTTCAGGATTACTGTTTAGAATGTTTGTATTACGATATACAAAAGATGTTTTTGGGTTTACTGTTATGATTTTCAGTATTGGGGGTTAGAAAAACGAGGTAAAAGAAAGAGATAAAAACATAAAATTTTCAATATGAGAATCTCCCAATAACGACAATACATCTTTGTGGCTTAGAGTGTGAACTCGAACCAACAATGTCAAGGCATCATTTCCGATTATGACCTTCTTGGTGACATATGGTGCATCTCAAACTATGTCTTTTTTCATGAGGCCAATCGATCTCATTTTGCTTCCTTCTGGCCTTTAGTCTCCCATAGGGACACAACCGATTCATATAAGGTTCCACTATTGGTTGACCTTCGGGCATTGGGAAATAACGAAACTCGCCAATAGGTGTCCATAGTGCAGTATAAAAGTTAGAAATGGTGTTCATCTGGTACACTAGATCAACATATGCTTCCCATGATATGTTAATAGAGGCACATGCTGCAATGTCATCTGAGCATGGAAACCATAAGGCTAGAACATTTCCACATTGACATTTCCTCATTTATAGTAAGACCACAATTTTTTCACCAATGCTATTTTTTGTGGTGTTCGACTACTCTTGAACTTCACATCGAGAGTCTTATCATTGAAATAGGAAGACATGATAACTAGAAGCTTATTCAATATTCTTTTCAATATCTCATTGAAAATATCTTATGTATGTTATCCCCTAATGTATTCCATCCAATACTAGTTTTTGTCTATCAACAATGTACTTTACGCAACGATACAATGTCTCCTGAACTATGGATGTTATAGGTAGCTTGAGAAGCCCTTTGAAGACACCATTGATGCACTCTACAATGTTGGTGGTCATGTGTCCATACCACTTCCCCCCATCATATTCAAATGTCCATTTTTCTTTTGGAATTTTCATCATATAATCATAAACTTCTTCATTAACCTGACAGATTTCATCGAAACATTCTTCAAACAGTTGTTGATCTAACTCATATGCTACAAAAAATAGATGATATTTCACATATTTTGAATTTTTATTTACATTGATATTCAAAAAATTAACAAATACAATGGAACCATGTTTGGCGACTGCCTTCATCATCGGTTCACTGTGGAATTGTTTATGCACGTTGCTAGCAATGAGTCTAATGAAGAACCGATGATGGGCATTTGGAAAACTCCATGTATCAGGATCCGCATGGATTACCCCATTAATTGCTCGATGCCTATCAGTTATCAAACAAACTCCTTTACTGTTGGGAAAATTGTTGCTGATACATGCTAAAAACCAACTTAAAGATTCATAGTTTTCATTCTCTTTAATGTAAAAGGCAAGAGGAAGAGGTGAAAAGTTTCCAACAAGGGTTTCTGCAATCAACAATACTCCCTTGTATTTTCCACATATAAATGTTCTATCAATCTGAATAAACTGTTTGCAGAAACGAAATGCGGAGATATATGGAAGGAATGCCCAGAACAACAGATTATATTGAACATGAGATGGATCAAGTTGGTTATCGTGAGACACATTTTTTTTTGTATCCACATAGAATAAAACTTTCCTACAATGCCTCAATATTTCTAGAAATTTTGGCGATACCCTATACGAGTCATCCCAATCACCATAGACCTTCACAATTGCCTTCTATTTCACCATCCATGCCTTATTATAAAAAAATCATATAACCGAATGTCTGTTGAATACTCTATTGAACAAGGGATAATGGAACAAATTGACATGTCTGAATCATTTCAACAACAATGTATGACACAAATTCTACATCTATTGAGGTATTTTCTTATGTGAGGCTTGGATGAACGCAAGTATGAGCTGCCTCAATCCTCTATATTCTCCAACCTCCAAATGCAATGTCTGGAATCGCCCTCAATCGAAATCTAAAATCATCCCCATACTTCTCACATTGTATGGCATATTTTCTATGGTCTAATTTTTAAAATATATATCTACAGTGTCTCTCAATGTGAAATATCTTTAGCATACTTTTTCATGCATCTTTACTTGGAAAATTCCTTCTAATATATAAAGTTTTTTCCATCTCACTAAACATATCTCGTATAACTCTGGGAAACTCAGTTGCCGGTGATAGAACATTATCCTCAAATTCAAGAACATTTTCCATTGCTTCTGACCAGGATGCAAAGAGCAGTGGATGATTTATTATAGGTCGAGCCTGTGGTACAACTGATGAATTTATCGGAACATCCGTTGTTCCTTCCTCATCAGATCTATTATCACTATCTGTTTCATTATTACAAAACTCCTCATCAGATGTCAGGTTAACATGTATATCTTGGAGATCATGTAGGTTTTGATCTTCTGCATTATTTTGAATAGTATCAACTTCATGGTGCGGACTATCTTCAACGACTCTTGTAAGTCTATATCTTTGAACAATTGGATGTTTTTGTTGTATATTAGAAACAAAAACATATAACTCCATCATGGTACCATCCGACCGTTGAGAAAAAAAATTAATTGTTTAGATCCATTTCACATCATCAACCAATGGAAAAACTAGATGCCACAATGTTGACGAGAACTAAAAATATCTATAACTCATTGACATGATATTTTGATAGGGACCTAGATTTAATGAGCAATAAATTCTATCTTGAAGGTCACTTTGGGATTCAAAATCAGTTATATTAACCACTGTTATTAGTTTTGTACTATAAGATGCTCCTTGCACAGTTTGAATAACCTCCTCATAGCAGTACACATAGGAAAACATTACGCTCTACGTAAAAAAAGTTTTCAGATCAAGATTTGGATAATATAAGTGACATTCAGAATGATGGTTTCCAATATAATATTTATTAATCCAAATTATTTTTAATACATAGTTTAATTACCTTGGGTTCAAATATTTACTATTACTTCTAAACTAAACAATCTCTATAATACTGAAATTTTAAAAGATCTTATATCCAAAACTCAGATATTTCATAGTACACTTTTTAATTAGTTAATCTTTCTTCAATAATTAGTTATTCCTTACTAAATTATCAATTAGTTATTTAATAACATATTAGAGTTAAAATATAAATATCATAGAGTTAAAAAATAAAGAACACCATGTTTCGAGCTTCTAGACTTTATTGGAGTGAATTGGATATACAAATACCAGAAAAGCCGTTGTCACACAGGTTTTTGGAAATTTTTATATCCAATTCACTGCAATAATGGCTAGAAGCTCGAAAAATGTTGTCATTTTTTTAACTCTATGTTATTTATATTTTCAATTTGGCTTCATGTTGTTTATTAACTCCATGTTGTTTTTTAACTCCATGATTTTTAACTCAATCTAGTTTTTAACTCCATGTTATTTAATATCATTTGAACTGTAGTTTTATTTTTAACTCGATGTTATTTATTTATTAATTTCTAATTAATCATTCCTAATAATAATTATCAACATCATTACAAAAGTATCAATTTATCATTTATTTTCTTAGATATTTTAGTAGTTTATAATGAAATATGAATATCTTAAGCATATCCCCCAGAAGTGTCAAACCAAAATGCAGCAAGGCCCGTTGTCGTGCACCAGTTCCCGTTCAAGTCTAGACCAAATCGGTGTTTTCGGGTTTTACCCCTAGGTACATCGGTGCTAGAGCCACATTCACTTGTTTTTATATAGACAAGGATTTGATTGCTTAGAAAACATAGTCTTTATGCTACCAATATTTCATTAAAAGAATCCTATATTAATTTATACTAATGATAATTATAATTCCTAAATATATATAAATAATTAAAAAATCTAAGAAACAAAAAAAATTTAAAACTATATAAACTACAAAAGAATTAAATTATTTAACTATAAACAAAACAACTAAATAAAAAACATTAAATTTTATAAAATATTCAACTAAAAAAAATTCAACAAAATAAAAAAAATTAAATTAAATAACATACCTCAAAATGCATTCAAAAAATTTCAAACCGCAAAATTCACCGCAAAAGAGAGAAAATAAGAGGTAATGGGTGTTTGGAAGTGAGGATAAGGGGAGGGGGCGCTGCCCTTTTATAGGGTGCGGAGGCGAAGGCGGAACCCCTGGTGCTGCCTTTCACAATGATGTCAGGCGAAAGGCTGCACCCGCGATGCCGCCATTCATATGATTTCATCAGAAAGGTGGCAATACATGTGCTGCCTTCAGCACGTCGACAATAGGCGCCAGCAGTATAAAGGCAGCATCGCAGATGCCGCCTTTGCACCACATTTTGGGAAAACAATTTACCTAACTGTTTTCAGGTGACCAGGCCACTCCTTGATCCTACCACTGTGAGGCCAAGGTCGCCACACATCGGCCCTCAGATCCTTTTTCACCCATTTCTAGATTTGTTCAGATCTGGTGTGTTTTTTCTCTTCTTTATTATCTTCATTTCATCTCTTCTGATGTGAATGATCATCTCCTAGGGTTTATGTGGGCAGCCACAGTGCGGGACACACACATTCACATTCACAAATGCCGACAAATCAACCTAGGACTAGATTGTATCTACGATAGATGTTGATGAGTTCTGCACTTGGATGGTTATGCATTTCCTTTGTTTCCTCTGATATTACTTCCGGATCCATCCCACATGACCCAAATTTGGATGGGTTTGATAGACTCATGGAATCTATGAATTGTTCAGGTGGTCATGGTCATGATTGAACTTTCCGAGTTCTATTTTTTTTCTCCATGTTGGGGTGTTTTTTGGGTGGATATGGTATCTGGAATGGTTCATTGCCTAGCCCTCCAGTGGCTTGTGTTAGCATTATAGTTCTTAATTTTGCCTAAATTGATATTGGTAATTATTATCTAGTTTCTCTTTTGGGTGGGTCTGGACTTGGTCGTGGTTCCAAACATGACCTACCTATGCCTCTCATTGCTTGTTCAGTTCTAACTAACCCAAAAAGTGAATTATATGAAAATTAAAAAAAAAGAATTATCAATCAAAGAGCAGTCGAGAACGAAATTCAATAGATCATATTTCCACAATTGAGGATGTATTCATTATTGATAATGATGGGACCTAAATATCCATAAACTCTGTTTGGATTATTTCGAGGACAGTGAAAAAAATAAGAGGAAGAAGGTGATCCATTGCATGAGAAGTTATCCAGAGAATGTTACTTATTGTGTGAGCCTTGGGAATGAAATTATATGACACTAAAATTTTTTAAGGTACTGATACATATCATAGAAGTGATCTAGGCAAAATATAATATTTTTAATGTCAGATTTGGTGGATTTGGTACATCATAATATTCCTATTGTATGCTTCATGGGCGTATCCCTATGAGGGTGAACAATTTAATAATATTTTTGTTTGTGTGATTGATTTCCAACATTATTTTTTTTCCTTCATAATCATATAAAGTTGTATGTTATAAGATAAATATAAGAACTGAAGAGAAAATAAAGTTACCCTTATAATGAAGATGTCAACATCTAGTTGGGTAGGAAGAATCTGGAAAACAATATCCACAGCCTCCATCACCCCCTCAAGGGTTTCTAGGACCACATTGGACCTATCAAACACAAATGTCCATATATAGAAACATAAAATGACATATTTAAGTGTGTATTTCCAACTTATTTTTATCTTGTTCTCATAATCTCCTAGACGAGATATTACCAAGGGCATAAACCATTAGAAGGTGCCACATTGTATTATGAGTCTTCGACCATGATATCATGTATCATTTATCAATGAAAAATGTTTTTATATGGTCATATGACATATATTTAATAATACTATCATGTCAATTTTGGTTCTCATCTTAGTGGGTAACTGTTATGACCATTTAATGTGATAGTTAATCTTAAGAAATTATCACCAACTATTTCATGCTGAAGAACATTAATTATGTGATAAAAATTTTATAAATATTCAAAACTATAAATATCAGTAATCATAAAGAACACAATTTTTTGTTCTTGGAAACAAACTCTAAAAAAATTCAAGTACTTCTTAGTTATGGTTGAATTTATGAGGGGAAATTTTTTTCGGATGAATAGACTATCTAATGGTTGTTTATGTGGGTTGATACTGGTGGTTATGAGCAATGTCGGGATACTATGTTGTTCTAAAGATACAATCATAATTTTTTTGGAATATAATTGTTTTTTTCTATTTGTAAATGAATTTTTAGTGTACTCTCAGTCTTGATATGATAATTACCAATATCCTTACATCATCTTGGGTACGCTGAGAGATCATTGAATATACACCAATCTATCTAAATGTCACTTCTATTTTGATTAAGGGACCATGAGTGGTTGTGCTTGTTGGGCGGTGTATGTGAAGTCATGTAGTGGTATAGGAACTATCATCCATATGTGATTGAGTCTTCCTTTATATTTTCTATGTTTTCAAAATTCATTGTAACTATTCTCAGAAGTTATAAAAGGGTGACAGTTGATGTATTTTTATTGTTCAGGACAAACAGAGATGACCATGTCCCATTCATTGGTTTTTCTTTGGTTAGAAAATGAGTTGTGGAGTGGGTGTTTGTTTATGAGGTGGAAATGAGGATAATATTATGTTGGGTAGTATCATATCAGTTATGGTGATGTGATCCTTATCCAGGTAGGGTTTAGGTAGCAGTGGGTACCACATCGAGTGGGTCAGTTGGCTGTTATAGACTTTTTTGGTGGTGACTCCAATGGTGGGATGTGTTGTTGATCAAAAATTTTCACCGAAGTTTGAATTATATGTTCGGGGAACCATGATTGTAATGATTTATGTTGGATTATATTTTGATTACTCATGACTGATAAGTGTGGTTAGGAACTATCATGGTGGTTTTCTAATCATGGAAATTGGAGTTTTGGACTTTGTAGGTTTATACACCTTATCATTGTATTTATATATAGGAAAATGGTTATCATCTTAATATAGAACATAATAAGTTGATCATGAATTTTAATCCTATGTGTGTTGAGATATGATGTTGTAAGAACAATGAGGATTCTCTATGATGAAGTATTTTAGGGTGGGCCGGTTGTAAAGTCATGCGTTTTTAGATTTTTTTAATTTGGAATAAAATTAGGATTTTTTAATTTGCGTTCTAATACGGGAAAAAATTTTATTTTCCCATGATAGATGATCATGTATAATTATAATGACCACACTATTGGTCCCAAAATTTGGTATTTACTCTAGTACAAGAGTTTGTCGATATACAATCAATTCTAATTTTAACGAAATATTTAATATGTATGAAATTAAATATTAAAATATTCATTCAGGTTCTGGTGGTGATATATTTTGAATGGAGTTTCATATTGTGGTTATTCCTCCAAGGTGAACTTAGTAATGGGGGGGGGGTTATTTTTTGAAGTATAAACCTTCATTGGGTTCTATGATTCAAGGTGAGCCTTTAAATGGGCATTTAATTAATTAGTTAAATTAATTAAAATCCCCACTCCCATTTTTTGCTTCTAAAACATGGAAATAGTCGGAAGAACTATTCTCCATAATGTGATTTATAGACCTAGAGGGAAGTTTGAAGGAGAAGCTGCTGAACTACATCCATGGTAGCGATCAAGACCAGATTGAGGTGAAACAACTTCTGGGAGTGGTATTAGACTCAACGCTTTAAGGATTTCATCAAAAGGTTGGATTGTTTTTTTTAAATTTAATCCCTTTATACATAGATTTGTTTTTTATGTTTTAAAGTTATTTTATAATTGTTAATGACCCCTTTAGAGTTGATGTTTTCTTAGTCACAGAAAAATAGGGGTTTCCCCTTCAAAAATCCTAAAAACACGACATGTGATTTAAGAAGATACATCATGTAGTGGTATATGGCCATGTGGTTGATTATTTTTTTATGTGAACTCTTGGAATTAGAGATTGTGTACTGGAAGTATAGGACATGTCATGGGACATTGGTGTGTGGTCGAGTTCATGGGAAGTCATCCCATGTAATGGGGGAATGTCTGTATAGTAGTACATGCCCAGACCCCATGTATGTTCTGACATTGAAGTAGAAAATAACTTGGCCCCATGTGTTCTAGTCTATGTTGGAGTAAATAGAATGAATATATATTTTATATGAATTTATTTATACACATTTTACATGTATTGAATTTTCCATTTGTTACCCTTTCGTGGGTTTGGGTGCTTTTACACCCTGAAGGTTAAATTGAACAAAATAGGAGTATATTTTAAGTATTTGTTCACATAGAATGTTATAGTGGAGAATTTGGGCTGATTTTTAGAGTTATGATATGTGGGTTTTATGGAGTAATATATAAAATGGGGTTTTCCTTCAATAAATGAAATAGGTTATCATCTTGGAGTGGGGAATAGGTCAAGACCAGGGTGAGGGTTATGGGAATGATTAGAGGATTAAGAATGGGATTACTAGAGAACTATATTATTGTTTTAATGATACTATCCTAGGTTAGAAGGACTCATTTTTGACTTGAGGTTATGGATAGGTTGCATGTACGAGACATCCTTTGGTGGTTAGGAAATAGGATGGGAATGAAGAAGTCTCCCATGCGATGTTTACCCTCTTCTATACCTCTGAGGTCATACGATTCAAGATACATGGTTGTGATATGTGTGATTGTGAAGAGATTGAAATGGGCTTAATAGATTAGTTTTCAATATGGATTATAAGAGTAATTAATCCAATAGTGTTTTGATTTTGAGGATCCTAAGAGGGATGCCTATGGTTGGGTTTTAACCTAGAGGGAAAATTGGGTGCCCAATTTATGAACTAACCCTGAGATGGTAGATTTGTTTTGGTAGTAATGGTTTTGGGTGTCCCCTTGGGATACAAACCAATGTGGGAGCTCATGGGTACAATATGTGTTGATATGAATGATTATTCAGCCAACTCGTGGATTATTTTCTCTTGTTTTTTTTTGTTGAGGGATGGTTTACACCCTCAGGTATGATGTTTTTTGGATGGATTCCCATTTTTTTATCCTTGTGTATAGATATGGGATTTCATGAATGATATTTTAAGAAATGGGGTTCTACAAATATGGATGATGTTTTTGGTTATTGTGTTCTATAGATATGGATGAGATTAGGGGACATGGAATTCCATAGATAGGTATGATATTGGTGGACATGGAATTCTGAAGATATAGATGATATTGGTGGACATGGAATTCAATATATATTGATGATATGTGTGAACATATTTTTATAAATATATGGACGGGAATGGTGAACATAATATTCCACATATGTGGTTGTGAGGTAAGATCGAGGCTCTGGGAATGAGTATTATACTATATGGATTATGTGTCAGACTGAGGCTCTAAAAACTAATTGTAAACATTCAAGGGTAATTGTTACACAGATATTTAGAGAACAATTTTTATGGTGAATGGGTTAAATATCAAGATAAGGCCCTCCATAGTAGTATAACTTTTACTTGTAATGATTATTAGGGATTGATGTGTCTAGGTACCATGTATGGGATGATGAGTAATGTTTGACGGTTTTGTTGGGGATTCCTTATAGGTATATACCACAAGTTACTTTGGATGTAAAACCATCAACAAATTCTCGGAAACACCCCAGCACTGGATGAAGCATTTTTATTGATCAAATAAATGAACCAAAGGACTAAAAGTGGTTTCAATTTTTATTATTTTAGTTGTTTTTCTTCTAGGCTGATCATATTTCATGAGAAAACACATATAGAAATATGTTATAAGTTTATTATTGGAGGTGGGCTACTATGAATTATTTCTCACCCCCTATATGTGAACCTCAATGTACATATAGACCGTATGTATGATTTCACATTCATCAGGGATACAAAATTGACAGGTAGGATTCATAAGCATGCTTTTTTGAGATGAGTTACTCATTTGGTGCATGATTATTGGGATGGAGCTGCTCAACATTGTAATGGAGATAGGGTATGTTGAATGGATCAAAGTTGGAAGTAGATATTGATATATTTATTTTTATGTTTTTTATTTTGAAAATGTGGTTATCCATGTTGGTGATTTGTTTTGTAGTTAAGTAATGGTTTTTTAGAATTTACTATTTTCTATATTACTAAAAAATGATTATGTTTCAGTTTATTTATTAATTTTACATAATCTACAGTGTATGGTATTTGGTTACTTATTTATGGATGTGAAATCTATTCTGGGGGTATTGTATTCTCACAGAACCACCTCATACCTCTTCTCCTTATAAGAAGCCTATAGTGTATGAATTGTCCTGTTCAAGGACTTATGGGGAATCATCTCAAGGAATTATTTTAGTGTAATCCAGGTCAAAATGATACAAAACGAAAAAAATTAAATGCTCTATACATGGAATTTAATGAATCATGGTCTAATTTTACCATGTCCTTAACATTAACAAAGTGTAACTTCTTCTATTATCAAGGTATAGCCCCCATTTAGGCTCATTAAATCAACATATATTACAAAAAGAAATATTCACATCCTTTGGATACATAATTCAAACATTAGAAAATTAACTTCTGTAAATACCCTGAAGAATAATCAATAGAAATAACTCATGTTTTAAAATAATTATATTTCCCTATAACCCTCATGTTTAATTTCATATATCAATATAAAATTAAATAATACAGTCAAATTCCATGACTTAACTTTGAAAGAATTTTATAACTCATTGATATTACACAAATAAAACTACAATTCTGATTATTACATCATATGAATGTACAAAAAAAATAAATCATAATATCGTATATATTTTATGTGATTTTATCCAAAAAATAGCTATTTACCACTCAAGGAAAAGAATATATACTACAACTATTTTATCTTTTCGTTTATAATAATTAGAAAAATATATATAAAATAAATCAAAAAACACCAGTATCTCCCTACTAAACAAATAATTTAAATTTTTTGAATATTCATAAATTAAGGGTCCTGAAAAACAATTTTGGCTCATAATAGATTTCCTTCTTGTATTTAAGAGAATCACCGCATCAATTTTGGAAATGGTTTTTTTTAAATTAGAAGAACTAAATAATAACCAGTATTTTATATCATCACATCTCTCTTAATTCATAAAAATTTCTTTAAGATTTTCATCCCTTAATTTTTTCTACAGTTACCACTATGATTCATTACTTATTTATCCTTCACAATATTTACATTTATAAATGAAAAAAAATTAAATCAAAATAATGAAAATAATTTGAATATAGTTTACTTACTTATTATAGTGTAAAATCACATGAAACTTAATCGATGTCAAAGAAATCCTATAGTTTCCAAAACATACCATCATTATAACAAATCATTTTTTCAGAACAAGTGTTACAAAAAACAACAATTTAAACATGTTCTTATAATTTTTAATGTTAATATAATAATAATTATTTATTAATATATTAATGTATCATCCCTTTTAATATCTTATTGATCTACTTAAATTAATTTCTTTCATCATGAATCATTAAAACACATTAATGCACATTAAAATCATAAATAGAAGATCAATATCCCCTCCCACATGTTTGACAAATTATTCTCCCAAGAAATGATAATTAAACTCTATGAAAATATCATAAACTCAAAATATCAACAAATTATAGATAAAAAATAGAAATTAGACATAAGAGAAAATCAAACATTAAAAAAATCAAAAAAAAATTGATTCACATCTGGGGGTCAAGATGAATCTAACACTACAGACCATACCTAATCATAGACTTTATCTTTTGTAAATGAAGTAAAATCTCTTAAACTGTGATTCTACATTTCTTTTTTGGGGATATTATTCTCTATAATCATTATTTTAACAATTTATTTATCAAACTCAAGGATAGTGTTCTTCATACAATCATTTCTAAAAAGATTTTTTACTTTTTTTATTTGACATTATAATTATTTTTTAAAAATTTATTATTTTCCTTGATCTGTTACTTATTCTCATTTTCCAAAAAATTATATAATTAAATAACTATTAAAAAATAATTTTAAATATTATTATTTTATTCATATAATTCATATATGCAATAAAAATCACATTAACATATAATAAATTGAATCAAACTCATTACTTACCAAATGTATACATTCCTCTGCTAAACATAGGATAATTGTCTGTTTCTCACTTCCATATTCATCAATTGAATTGGGATCTTCTGTGAAACCCCATCCAATTTTTTAATCACCTTCAGTTCTTTTTTATATTTCTTATCACTATATTATTGCTTTATTTTGTACAAACTAGATTCATGTGACCCCTCTTTATACATTCATAATAGGATACGTTTGGACTCTATGTATAATGATACAAAATTTTCATAAATATATATTACATCTTTTTAGATATATATTCAATACATAACATAATGATCCATTCCAAAATAATATAGGTATAGTATCTTTAGAGTCTTAGATTTGTAAAAAAATAGTTTATAAGTGAATTATATCATGACACACTTAGTTTTTCAAAAATAGTGTCCTTCTTATATATAACATACATAAAGACATCCTTCATATCATGGGGAATGGAAACGTAATAAATGGTTACATCATACGCTCCATATAGTGAATCAAGGGAGATGTCAATGATCACATAAGAAAAACATGAAAATAAAGGTATGAGAAAATTAGTATAAAATTTTAAAAACCATACCATGTATATGATATATCATAATCGTGAGTCAAGGAATAAATCATAGTTTTTCATAATACATGAAGCATAATCGAATCAAAGAACATTAGTTATGAGGGCTTACCAATTTCATAATGCATAAGTTTGTGGCATACATAATATTATAGAAAATCATTTCTTTTATTGTCAAGGATTATTTCCAAAACTATCGTAGTGCAATTGGTTCACTCAGAAAACCCTAATAGTATTCAAGGTTCTCTCCCAAGACAATCATAGTGGAATGAGTCTGATACTGAACTTTTTTCACACCTCATTTTAGTGAATGTTTTCTCATGAGATGTCCCTATTTACACATTTCATTGGAAGACTATATAATTATAATCCCACCCATCACCTAATAAATATCATATATATATCTTCTAAAAAATAAAAAAACTTTCATAATATCATCATAAAAAAACCCATATAAATAAAATGGTTTCTATTATCATTTTATCTTTGAATAACCCGTGGGAATGACACAGTTTTCATAAACATTCCATTAAATTATCACAGCATAACCCTTGGAAATAGATGGGTTTCATAAAAATGATTTCATTATAATGATGATGAATCCAAATAAAGAATAAGTATATTATAATTGGATCATATCCATGATAAAAATTAGGAAAATTTAAAATATTTTATCTTAGATGGAAAATTATTCTGATAGATAACATGGTATATTTCTTGAATAAAATACCATTCTTACTTTGAAATTATTTACTTAAAATAAATAAATTTAAAAAATATCTTATAAAAATCCTTTAAAATAACTGTAGAAACAATTATTGTAATATTATAATCATTATGTTAACATGATAGTTTGAAATTCCATTCATTCTATATATGTTAAACCAAAAATTGCTTTCACATTTCTTTTGTAAAATGTTAGATGTACCATATTCATAAAATGATAAGAATATTATTTTTAAACAATTTTATAAAAAGTGAAAATTGGATAAAAATTAATTATTAAAATAATTAAAACATATTATAACCATTTTTAAAATATTTTTCCAAAAAATAGACACAAAATAGAAATGAATTTTGACTGAATAGAAAAACAGAGTCGGTTTTCCATTAAAAAATTCTTTCACACTATTGAGTGATTAAAGGGGGGAAATGATAGGAAAAACATATTTAATAGAAATTAACAAAGTATATGAAAATTCATGATATTATGTTTTTTTAGATCATTAAATTTCATTATTTGAAACATAAACATAAACAATCACTATAAACGAGGAAATTGTAACATAAAAACCTACATTAGGTCAGAATTCCTTCATACATGTTAGAAACATCAGTAAAATAAATATATATTTATTATAAATATATTTAATAACCATATTAATATATTTAATATCATATATGACTTAATTATAACCTTATTTCCCAGTTTATAAAAAATTCATTATTAAAATAATTGTTTTGGGTGATAATTGGTTTGTTTTTAAAGTTTTTTTTGGTTCGATAGTTTTGGGGATTGTACCTTGAAAATGATTCCTTCATATTATAAATTTAAATAATGATATAAATATCATAAATATTAAATATATATATTTATATTCATATATGAAATTTATATAGATAATAATGAATTACACTATTCATGGAGACAGTAGTCCATACAAACACAAGAATGTTGTTTTCATTTTTTGACATAAGGAAAAAAAGTAATGTAATTTATATTAAACCATTCCATATTAATTATTATATCATATAAATGATATATATTAAAAAACATAATCATTATTACCATCCATGTGATGTGTAATTGAAAAATGTATCACATCTCTTTCTAGAGGACATAGTCCACATTTATGCACGAGTGACATTTTAATTTTTAAAAGGATTGGAAGATAAAAACGTTTGTGTGATAATATAATTATAGAGTAAAAATTATTTTAAAAAATCATATAAATAATTTAAATTCCTCATTATATATAAACATGAGAGTCTTTGATGGAAAAAATTTACACGGGTTTATGAGGCGGTTGTCCACCGTACACACAACCAACTATTTAATTTCACATTTGATGGAAGTGGAGATAGATATAGGTTATTCCATTAACATAATAAAATCACAGTATAATTAAGTTATTTTTTCAGTATTTTATAATGGTTTATTATTATTTTATTTAGGTATATGAATAGGTAAAACAAAAATGCATGGTTAAAAACTATACCTCTTATTTAGAAAACATCTTTATTATTATACACAAATCATTCCTAGGATTATTTTCTAATAAAAAATGGGTTATATTTCACGTAGAGGGACTTAAAAAAGGTATATGGGAAGTTATTATCCCAAAAATATATCTTTATGTTTTAGATGATTAGTGAGGGGGTTTTATTTTATAAGTGTTAGAGATGACACACTTGGATGTTTTGAAAATAATATAATATATTAATGTATTATTCACATAATATGATTCCAAAATGGAGCCCTCAAAAATATTATATGATATAGGGTATAAATAAATACATATAATAAAAATTATATATGTTTTTAGGTTACGTTTATTCTTATAACCATAGTTTAAGCCCTCAGTAAACATGTTTTAATCTTAAATGTGGAACATTGTTTTTCAGTTTTTATAATTAATTATGAAGAAAAATCAAGTTTTATTTATTAATTATTTTAAATTATTTTAATTAAAAATATATACAACATTTTGTTTCATATTTAATTCATAGAATTCATTGAATTTAATTTAACTTAAAACCCACAAATGTGATGAAAGTTGTTTTCCAAAGAAAACATTTTCCTAATTATAAATAAAATTATAACAAAACTAAACATAAAATTTATTAAAATGAAATAAATTATATTAATAATAATATAATCTTGTTAATTTTATTTTTAAAACCATTTGTAAACAAACATTAACTTTTTAAATTTGTTAAATGAAAATAAAATAAAAAACAGTGTTATAACTATTCATTGAAAAATTGATCATTTAAAAGAAATCTCATAAATCGGCTCAAATATAATTTTTAAATGTTCATTTAAAAAATTATGTTCATTTATTAAAATATATTTTCTAAAATTGGAAAATAAATATTTATATTTTATTTCCAAATATCTATAAAAACTATTTTCAGGATAAAACAATTCTTTAAAACATATATTGACTTTACTAAAAATTTACATTCGTTTTCTAATGCTTTAATAAAAAAATATAAAATTTGGTTATTCCTATTCATACTTCCAAAATAATGGATAGGATACATTTTTAAACTATATTATACTTCTTTTAGACTATGGGTTACATGTATCAGAAGCTATTGAAATGGTTAAATTTGTTTGAAAAGAAATATATCATAAAATAATTTGGTGTTACAATATTTAGATTCATTATTTTACCTTTTAATATTCTAATAATATTTACTTGGAATCTTCATGTACCTTTTATATCTCTTCAGTATTTTATAAATTCCCTTGGTTATATTTACCATTCCTCCTTTATCACTTTCCTGTGATTCATATTTTACTATTCCTCCTTTATATGATATTTTCGAGTGGTACCTTTCATTATTGAAGATTATTTTTCTAAAATATTCATCAAATAAAATTTTTATTGGATCATATAACTAATTAGTTCATCCATTGTGTACTCCATTAAGTTCTCACTTTAATCTGTAATGACATTTTATTCATGCCCCTCATTAGTTATATGTTTCAATATTTTTTCAGTAAGTAAATGGTTTTCATGCATATCTCCAAGTGAATTTATTCAATTCATTATGTTTGTGAATTAATAAAATATTTTGTTCATCCATTCATATTTACTCATCTAGATGACATTGTACTCATCTCGAATAATTTCATGTCTTGTTAGAATTAATTTTTTGAGCCATGCTGAGTAACATATAGAATATTCAATATCTCATTAGCTATCTTAATAATAAAACACTTGATAAAATAAAATTATTTTAATTGTAAATATGAAAATATTCAAAAAATAATAATTTAAAAAATATCTAATGTAATAATTTCTTGTAAAATTATCTAGTTCAACTTCTGGTAAATGTTATGGTTTTTTCATGACAAACAATTGTTTGATGCTAACTATTATGGTTTTCCTCTACTCTTTATCGCCAATTAATATAGTTTTTTACATAAAAGACGTATAGTTTCTCCAGAATCCATGCATCATTTTTGTCTATTTCATCCATCTTATAGATATTTCACTCTTACTTTGAGGCCTAATAATGAGTTAGTAAAATAAAATATAAAATAATAAATACCTAATAGATCAAACTATTGATAACAATTGTTATGTCCTGAGGGGATATTATAGATGGTTTATTGGGGGGTAAATAGAACAAATTAAAATTTATTATAGAAATGGATTAACTATCCCAATTAATAATTAAATATACTAAATAAATTTAATTAAAAGAGTTAAATATTTTTGTAAATAATGTAAATAAAATAATAAAAGGAAATTTTCTATAGTAGTATGACCCAAATTAGTCCTAGTAAACTCTTATTCCCCTATACCCAATGAAAATGAATTGTGAACTACATGATTTTTAAAGGGAAATTGTATCCAAATTATAACTTACATTTTATAGAGGAATTATAACCCAGAGAAACATAACTTTTTTTTATGGGGACTCACAACCAATTTACAATGCTAACATTATACAATATGAGTCTCAACCAAAATAGTATTTAATTTAAATTTTAGGACTCACACCCTAATACAAAACTCACTTTTTATATAGGTATTAACAACCCTTAGGTCCTGACTATATAATTTAGGAGTCACAACCAGAATAAATAATATTATTTTGTACATATATACATAATGTGAATGTGAAATCAGGTGAGAGATTTGAATTATCATTATAGACTCTGGAAAATAGAATAATATATATTGTACTATATGAAAACATAGGTATTGTAACCCCTCAAGTTTATCTGAACATTTTTCTTCACAAACTAAAATTCATTAATGCATTATGTTGCACGCTACACGAAGTTTCTATGAAATGGAATTTTTTTATTGTAATTATTTAAACAAGATAGATTATAACCTTTCTATTAGAATAAAGGTTATGACTAGGATTGACCTAATTATAAAAATATGTTTTATACATGAATATATAAGTCATTCATTTTTGACCAATTATTTATAAAATAAAACCCTTATTAAAATAAAAGGAAATATTTTTTTGGAAAACAATATTTAAATGTGCACAAGTCTTTTTTTACCAATAAATATAAATATAAATATTATTGTATTGAATTAATGAAATATATATTCAATATAATAATTATCATTTACTCTCTGTGTTTTTAGACTTGACTTAGAAATTAATATAGTTTTATGCTTAAAAATTTTATTATTATAAAGGTAGTTTTATCACCTTTTAATAGAACAACTATTCTAAAACTAAAATTAAAAAATTTATAAATTATATTTTAAAAAATAAACTTCTTTTTTGGAATTGGAATGTAAAAATTATCTTAGGGTGAAATTGTTATATTTTTCTGATAGGTTTTATTTTTGGATGAATATGGAAAATACTTCATGTAAATTAAAAACTGACATTTCATTTAATTTATATAGATAGTTAAATTATATTTAATGTTTTTCTAAGTTTTTATAGTTCAATTATAAATCAAAAAGTAAATTTTTGGTCATTTGAATCAATACCAAATTAAAAATAAATATAGAAAAATTCTAAACTCATGAACATTTATACATTGAAAAACTGTTGTTTCATCCCATCTGAGGAATTAATTTTAAAATATATTTTACTTATTCTAGGAATTTAATTTTGAAAAAGGTATTTCATATTTTTAATTATAAGTTCCAATTTTATAAAATATTTCTCTTTTGTTTGTCGAAAATATGAATGGCATCTTTTGTAAATTTTTGTTATCATGATTAAGGGTAAATCAGGTAATGAAGTGTAAAAATAATATTATAAATTTTTTAAAATTAACCTTACAGATTAAAAAAAATGTTATTTTAATAAGCTAATTATCCACTTAAATATATGATTTGTTATTGAATATTTTAATTGAAACTTTTCGATGAAAAGACATTGATATTTATAAAATCAAAGAGAGTGACAAAATGTCACACTAATACTATTAATAAGTAAAATATTATTAATATGTGGATAAATTGAATATATTCATGACTCTAAATAATATTATAAAATAAAAAAATTTATCTACATAATTGAAATTTATTTTTAATTATTTGTGAATAAAAAATTATCATATATAATTACACGATGATTATGCTGTAATTATTCAAATAATGAAAAAATAAATTAAATTTTATAAGAAATATTAAAAATATTTGAATTAATTATGTCCTCCACAAGTTTTCTAGGTGAATATTTGTTGTTATGGACCTATTAAATGTTTGTTTCCAAATAATTTCATGCTATTGATTTTCTTTAGTCAATGTAATGAATAGTGTAAAAATAAACAGTAATGATATTTTTGGAAAATATTATTTTATTAAATTTATAGAAATAAAAAAAATATTATATCTTGATATGGGGGGTTATATATGGTCGAAAAGATTCTAAAAGATCCATTTATTTCATAATTAACATATCATATATAAATAGTTACAGCATTTTAATATTGAAAATTTGTTACCATATTTAATATTAAAAAAGGAAAACTAAGGTTTAATCAAAATGATGTGATTTAAAATATTAAAAAATTGGATAAAATATTTCAGATGATGATATTCAAACCATATAATATTTTTTCTTCTAGTAAATCTGATTGTTTAAGTATTTTATTTATATTTAATTTATTATAAATTAATCTATTGAGAACTTCCAAAGTAATTGTTTCTTAGACAAAATATGACAAAATACCCTCATAAATTTCCTCCTTTAATCCTAGAGGCCATCTTTTGGGATGAAATAGAACCATGGAATCCATTTGGTGAAAACCATAAAGAGTCACCCTAAGAAGAGGGAACATCCTTCAACAAGAACTTCCATTTCATTTCTTTATTCACCCCTAATTCATCTTATTCCATGATTATCCAATATCCACATTATCATTAACATAATGATATTTTTTTGTTATATAGTTATAACCTACACTTATAAACACTTCTATTAATAAGGATACACAATCATCATTCGTGTGTATAGAGGACTACCACCTCACGAACTGATGTTGTTCATTCTTCCATTGACAACAATCATGTTTGGGAATAATAAATGAATATATATTTTTATATTATATATTTATTATATTAATTATTTACTTATTTATTTTTAATTAATATTTAACATGTATGTTTTTTCCATTTTATGGTAATATAATAATTTTGTTTGTGGACGTGTGGACTACAACCTCCTTAAAGCTATGCGATTCATTCCCACATTACAAAGAATGTATGAACGATGGTTTTAGTGAAAATATATGATATATATGAAATAATAAATATAATTGAATTATAAAATATATATATATATAATTATACATATATTTCATTTACTTTATTTCATCTAATATGACATCTAAATGGAAACAATGTGCATGTGTGCATACAACCTACCATCTCCATAAATGGTATATTCCATTTCATATTTACATATTTTTTAGTCTATTATAAATATAAATATATATATATATATATAATGAATATATATTATATTTATATCATGCAATACAATCTGAATATCATTATATAAGTAAGAGGACCAGATATATAACAAATGAAAACATATTGAAAAAACAATGTGGTTGTTACGTGGAATGTAACTTTAAAATGTAATTGTCAATAAAAAGATAATAAAAAGTCATAATCCAAAAATATATGGTATTATATTAAATAATATGGTTTTTTGGTTCATTTATAATAAATTTGGACTTATTATACAAGTGGTGTGAATGTGTACAAATAAACTCAAGACATTAGGTATGGTTTTTCTAGACTCACGTTTATTTTTGTGAGATATATGTTATAGTCACCAAGTATTCATATTTTGCGGTATATATAAATTCTTATGACATGTTATATCATTAATTTTATTTCTTTTATGATATTAAAAGTATCAATTTATATTATTCTTTTATAGGGCTCACGATTCAAAAGATACTCTACAATTTAGGGGATTTCCATTCTCTCTATTATTTTTCCGAGACTTGTACCATATTCAAAACTTGTCTATTTTTTGCCGTGTATATACATCCTATGAATGAGTTATATTATCATTACACTTAAATATATGTATATTTACATATCCATTTGAGGATATATCTTTCATGGGGTTTACAGTTCAAAAGTTACCAAATTGACAAGGTAATTTTGTCTCAATTTTACTTATTTTAGACAGATGTTACTCTATGTACCTATATTGTTTAAAAAGGTTTATATACTACCATTTTAAATGTTTTATAGTTAATTTACTTTATTTAATGATATTTTAAGATTTATTTGATGTTTTTCAATCGTTTTTAGAAATTCATGTTCCTAAAACAATATTTTCCTAAAAGCTTTTAAATGTTTTTAAATGGTCATTTAAGAATTTTCATGAAAATGGATTTAAAATACATTTAAAACGTTTCAACAAAAATAAATAATAATTTTTAAAACCTATTTAAAATGAAAAATTATTACTAAATGTTTGATTAATTAAATATAATTTTTCAAAGTGGAAAATAATTTTCCTCAAGAATGTTTTCAAGAAATTTTCAAAAAATCATTTTTTTCTATGATGACCTTATTTGATATTAAATTTTTTTTATTGTGGATATCAGACATGTGTACCATTATTATTATTTCACTAAATTTGTTATGGTTAATATGGAATGATATTTACAAAACCTAATTATTTGACATTAGTTTTGTTATGATGAAGTGATTATGGAACTCATTTCTTTACATGGGTTCTAAGATGGTTGAATGATTAATGGTCATGTGGAACACATATGTATAGTTTTAATTAAGGAAAGGTAGGAAATATGTATCCCTCCAATGTGTTTGGAATATATTTATATCTCATTATATAATGATCGGAAACAGTTCAATGGACTTGATCTACAATATAAGGAGTGGGAAACCGAATCCACTAAAGAAAATGACTATGACCGGGGATTGTTGTGTGTCCATCCTAGTAGGTGAATCCCCCATCAAGTGACATGATATGTTTTGGAAATTTTCCATGACATATATGGAATGATATTATATGTATATGTTTATTCTACAATTTCATGTGTTATTTCAATATTATGATCACATATATTGTGTTATCTGATTACCTTATGATTCTGGATTTATGAACAACTAATCTTTATTCCATGACTCATTTATAAGATCATTAACATATTGGATATGATATCCAAAATTTATTCTATAATATCATACCCATATGTTATTGTAACATATATCCCATGTGTATCCTTACTAAGAATTTGACATTATATATTTCATACGTGTCCATTTCCTATGTTATGAGGAATAATGTTAAATTAAATTAATCTAAAATTCTTCAACAGAGATCATGAAGAAGACCTAATGTTAAATATAAAAATTTCGGTATAATGGGAGATGATTTTTAACTTTATGAATTAGTTCTTTTTACCCCATATTGTTAAGAGTTTTTCCCAATTATATAAAACTCTAAACCTATAAGGTATATTGATTGTATGTGATATAATTTTTTCTTATAGATATTGAATGTTTTTTTGGAAAAAATTGTGTATCATTTGTAATTGCAATTTCTTTAGCAGTGGATTTAGAAGTGTATATTTTACACTGTTATAATTGATATCGGAGTAGTGTTTAAATAACTATTGATATTATGATGTTTTTATTAGAAGTTTTATTATGATTTATGATATGTCATCATGTGAGTTTAAGACCATATGATAAGAGTCATAGAAACTGCTTTGAGGTTTTATGTTATGAAATTTTTAGGCGACTAATGATATTTTTTTAAGATATCTATTCATGGGGTAATGATGGGTTATTTTATTTAGAGATAAATGATGAAGGCATTAGATAACCTTTGAGGTTAAAAAATTTATTTCATTAAAAAACATTTAAGGATGATATTGGATGATTTTTATATTGATTATTTAAGTTTATATGTATTATATTAATATAGTTTTGTAAGAATTTTATCCCGAAGGATGGGTGATAAACTGTCACATCCAACGAGGTTATCAGATTAAACCCATAATTGAAGGGTGATAAGGGTGCATCGCCTACCACTATCCTACATCAATTCCTAGTTAGTACAATGTTTTATTTTTAGTTAAAACATTTTATGGATGATATATAATAGGAATTTAGGGAACATATGTCTTTTCAAATAGATAACAATTGGTTTAGATATTGATTTGTTGGTTATGTGATTAATGTAATTTTGGAATAAGGCTTCTATTTTGGAAAACTATATTTCATATTATGAAATATTATTTTTGGAATAATTTATTAATAGTATTTTTTTAGGAAGATATGTTTTTATGTTTTATTTAGGGTGATTTATGTTAGTTATGGAAATTTTTAGCATATATTATATATTATTAGGTAAATTACTTTTGGAATTTGGCATTAAGAGTGAGTAATTTTATTAGAGATAAAATTTTAAATTTATCTTGGAAGATGATGTGATTAAATCCTTATGATTGTTTTGGTTTCAATATAAGTCTTGAATAAATTTTATTAATTTTAGCTATAGATATTTATCGAAAGATCAATGATGAACTTTGGGAATTACAAATATAAAGGATTATTATTCTTGCAGATTTATATTATATTGTAATAACTATTTAATTAATAAATTTTAAAATATAGATAGAACAGATTTTTATATTATTTTGTGGACTTTTTGATCTGTAAAAGTTGAGTTTTATGCTTCCAGTAAGAAGATTTCATCTTTAATACTCATCAATATAAACAATGATGAGTTTTTGGAACCCGAAGTGATGATCAAAAATTACCCCACCGTCCTAGAGGCGGGATAGGGGAGGAGGAATTATTCCTACCACCTCCAAATTTGTTGAAACCTATTATCCCCTTCTATAACCATAGTTTCCTCGTATAGTATCTGGTGATTTCGTTAATTTCGAATGATTTTGGTCCCCATATTGGTGGACGGTAGCAATTGATTTCATTGTCAGAGTTCTATGAAGCATCGAGTCATCTAAAACCGATACTGGAGGCTCATTTCAACAATTGGGGGCCCTTGGTTGATGATTTAGATTGTTTTGTTTTTCATAAATGGGATTTTCAAGACTGTGTGGCGGTTAGTCTCTATGATAAGCTCCAATTCATGATTCGGTTTTCTTCGGAAGAAGATCTAGTACGGTCTCGGTCCAGTGATCACTGTCGATGTAATGGTTGAAAGTTCTTCCTTCACTGATTTTATTTTAATATCTTTATGAATCACGACCCATTCTCCATCATGACAAGGGTATGTCTTCCTAAACTCCCTTTACCTGTTCAGAACCCCTCAATTATTCATATGATTGGAAATATGGTGGTTCATTTTCTATGCTCTAATATTTTCACATCTACTACAAGTCATCCAACCAACCCATGCCTTTGTGTTGATGTGGATGTATCAAGTCCTCCAGTAGATTGGATCTGGATAATGGTTGGTGAAGAATTTATAAGGAAACAAATCGTTGTTTTTGATTCTGGTGTTGACTATGTCTCTACATTCATTCGATTGGGGAATATAGCCTATAATGTTATTGTGAAGAAATTAACAGGATGAACTTTGATCTAAAGGAGAAGCTTGGTAAGGTCTTTGATCCGAGGAAGTTTCATGTTGTGAGTGATTATCCTTGCACTACTACTGGTTTAGTTAACCTGGATGCATCAAATTTGGGAAATTATCCAGAGGCCTCTCCTAATCACATGGTTTATGTAGTGTTCGGTTGGATTAAGAATGATATGAATAGAGGGGGATGGTGTGAATCATTCTATTTCCCATAGTGCCATTGGCACTGGAGGCAATGAAAGCCCCTTAGGTGTCCATGTGGTTGCTGGGGATACTCAGCAAGATGTTTCTATTTAGTTGGTCATTAACATGAAGGTTAATGGTTGGCTCAAGGGGACATTGCTTATGGATATGGAGAGTTTGGAATCTGTAGTATATAATAATGGTCTAATCTTGGGAGCATCAGAAGGATGTGCTAAAAATCTACAAGGGTGGAATTATAGTGATGGAGGTGTGTTGATCATCATTTCCACTACAAATAGCCTTCAAGATTTAGAGCCTGAGAATATAAATGAGGGTATAAAAATAAATGAAGGTGTAAATATAATTCTTGAGATCTCTTATCATGAGGTTTTAACTGGAATATGAGTAACGAAGAAGTACATAAATGATGGGAATGAGCATGTGTAACACCTACATTGTTTAGAAATGATTGACATTAATAGTCAATTTCAGTGGGAGTGAGGAGTGGATGATGGTTCTCAACAGGTGCATATTCCTAGAAAATGGGGAGTTATATCTGATAGTGATAATAAAAATGATGTTGGCATGATCAGGCCCCCATATAGTGACATTGTTTAGGGTGGGAAGAAGAAGATGTTGGGAATCAATAAATTATGATTAGTTCATCATGAAGAAGGTTGAAGAAAGACTACTCATATCATTTAAAGTCAGTGTCCACCATGTCTTCTTCCAAGAAGGATGTTGGGACCATATCTGGTTGCAATAAGGGTATGCGATCATCTAATGATTTTATGTATATGGAGCAGTTGAATTTGAGAAGGTAGTATGTTAATTTTCTGAAGCACTATAGAAGCTTGAGGTGGGAATCAGCTACTGTGGAGGAAGTAATATACCAATAATGTGGCAACTAGTATATTTTTTATCATTTGTAATTGTATTTTCTAGCTTGTGTTACTTTTTTCCTATAATTTTCTTTTATTTTAATGAATAGTTAATAGTCTTCCTCTCATGGAGCTTTTCTGGTATAAGTTGAAAAATAAATCAATAACTCTTGGAAAAAGATATTGGAAACAATATTATCTATTTACTTTTCATTTTAGAATATCAATTGTCTTTTTTCATATAACAATTTTATAGTTTTGTGATGGTTAACATTATAATGAATATGTTTTCTATCACTATCAATAATAAGTTTATAGTTTGATTTATCTTTCATGTATTAGATTCAATTTTCAATAATGTTATCCTATTTTAAATCCCAATTTTGGGGTTACCTACTCATTTAACATTCCTTATTATTATGTGTTTTATAAACCTGATTTATGATGTGGGTTTCCAAAAATGGAATTTTCTAGTACCAAAAAATTATTATATATATGAAATTAACAATTTCAATGATGAAGGTTACTTTTTAAATTCAAGATTATATCATAATAATAGCTTATCCATTGGAACTACTACCAAATCTCTCTCAAATTTCTCATGTGTTCCAAGTATCCCTTTTGAGGAAATACAGACATGATACTTCACATGAACTAATATCAGTGGTCATAATTATAGAACAATTTATTACTTATGAAGTGAGACTATTATTAATTCTATATCATAGATATAAAGTTCCACCAAATAGGATGACTCACATAGTTAGAGTTTTGCAGATAAACCACCTGTTTGAAGAAGTTTTAGGGGAACTCGATGATATTATGAGGAATAAGTATTTTCATTTTATTGTTTCAAAATGAATAATTTTTTGGAAAAAATTAATTTAATTTTGGATATAATGTAACACATTTAGTTTTTTGGAACATTGTTTTAAATAAAATAAAACATCCATTATGGCTTACATTTCATGCGGCATTGAGTTTTTATGAAACAACTTTTTATTATTTTAATTATTTTAAAAAGACATATTATAAACTAGACATTAGAATGTTGGGTATGAAAAATATTAACTAAATTCGGAAAATATAGTTTATACATGTATATATAATTAATTATTTTTAGATAGATTACATATAAACAAAATTAAAACCGTTCATAAAATAAAAGGAAACGTTGTTGTGGGAAAATATTTAAAATATGAAAAAGGGTGTTTTATATTAATAAATAGAAAAATCATTATGTTTGGAATATATTAATTATATATATTTTAAATCTAATGTTAAAAATTCATTCTATGTTTCTTCTAGATATTATATAAAATCATATTCTTTTTTAGGCTTAAAAACCATATTTTTCTGAAAGATGTATTATCAGCTTTTAATGGAGAAACTATTCTAAAAATGTATTTTCTATATTTTATAAATTATATTTTAAAAAATGAACTTTATTTTTTAAATTTAAATTTTAATATTATTTTAGGGTGAATTTTTATACTTTTCTAATAAGTTTCATTTTTTGAAAATAGTGAAAAATAATGCATTTTAATTTCAAACTGACTTTTCATCTAATTTGTATATATAATAAAAATATATTTTAATATTTTTCATTTATAAATAGATTAATTATAAATCAATAAAGCCATTTTGGGTCATTGGAATCAATTTCATATTGAAATTATATATAAAACAATTTCCAACATTTGAATATTTTTACTTTAAAAACATATTGTTCCGTCACTTTTGTTGAATTAATTGAAAATTAATTTATGCATCTTATATGAATTTATTTTTCAAAAAATTAATTCCATATTTGGAATTATAATTTACAAATTTATTTAATAGGTCCCTTTTATTTTTAAACAATATGAATATTAACTTTTGTAAAAAGTTTTTACCAAATTTAAGTGTAAATTAGAATATTATGTATAAAAATACTTTTATTTATATTATAAAAATACTCCAAAACTATATCAAATGTTATAATATGAATTTAATTAAAAACTCATCAAATAATATTCTAAATTTAATAACATAGTACACAATTAACCCTGAAAATTATTTTGATATTATTAAAATCAAAAAGAGTGACAAAATGTCAGACTCGTACGTGTAATAAGTATAATATATTTAATATGGTGATAAATTGAATAAATACCCAAATATAAATATTATTATTAAATATAAAAGGTTTATTTAAATCATGAAAATTTCTTTTTATTTTTTAGTGAAGAAATAATTATCATTAATAATTACACAATGATGATGCAGTAATTATTCAATTAATAAAATAATAAATTAAATGATATTTGAAATATTAAAATAAGTATAATTTGAATTAATTAATGTATTTGATTAATTTAATAGGTGAATATAGAATTTTAGGGGTGTATTAAATTATTTGTTTCAAATTTATCTTTTTGTATTGACTCTCTCAAAGTCAAAATGATGAAAAATGTCAAAATTGACACTACTGATATTTTATGAAACAAATATTTTATTAAATTATTTATAAATAATAATACTAAATATTGGAAAATGGGACAATACATTTTTTGAAATATCATAAATTTGGAATTTACTATCCAGTTATTAATTTATATATAAAAAATATTACCTTTTATTATTGGATAGATATTACCATAGTTAACATTAAAACAGGTTAACAGAGGGTTATTCAAATGATAATTTTTAAAATAATTCCAAAAAATTTCATTAAAATATTTTTTATGAGGTTAAAATCATTTTCACATATTTTATATTAATATATCCTATTTTGTAAGTATTTATATTTATATTGAGTTTATTATAAATTAATCTTTTTGGAATGTTCAAAAGTCCCCCCCACTATTATAAAAGGGTATGTATTATTCAATTTTCTTCACTCCTCTCAATATATTTTTCCTGGAAAAAACCTGCCAATATATCATCCTAACCTATCTTATTTCATTTTAGTTTAATAAATTTTTGTATAAGTCCAACCAAGGAATACATTGGGTGAAAATTGAAATAAGTAACACAAAGAAGAGGTAACATCATTCAATAAGCACTTTTGTTTTATTTCTTTATCCACCCCTAAAATTTTTATTATTACATTATTATATATTAAAAATATAATTGTAAATATTATAAGATATATTTATTTTATGTTTACTATCTACAATCACACTCACTTACAAGTGGAAAACACATTCATCATTCGTGTGTTTGGCGAACTATCACCATGCGAACCGATGTCGTTCATTCTTCCATTTCCACCATTTAAGGTTGGGAGTAATGAAAAAATTTATATTTTATTATAATATATATATATATATATTATAATAATTCTGTAGTCATTCTTCCTTAATTATGATATAAAAAATATGTTATTTCATCAATTTTTTTGTAATACGATAACTTCGTTTGGGGATGTGTGGACTACTGCATCCTCAAAACGATGTGATTTATTCAAATATTAAATGCAATGTATTATGGATGGGTTGAGTAAAAACATATGATATACATGAAATAATAATTATAATTTAATAATAATATATATATAAATATATGTCATATACATTATTTCATTGAATACAACAAGAAAACAGAAACAATGTTCATGCATACGTATGATCTACCATCTGAGTGAGTAGTGTATTCCATTTCAAATTTTTTTGATAAAAAATTATTATAAATACACATATAATAAATATAAATTATATTTATATTCTGTATTACATTTATAATATAGTGATATAAGTAATAGGACAAAAAACAACTAAAAACATATACAAAAAATTGGGTTTTCCCCAAACGTAACTTTGACATGAACTTGTTAATAAACAGTTAATATAAATTCATAAGAAAATAATATATTATTTTATATATACAAATATGGTTCCTTTGCATACTTAAAATATAATTATACATATTATGTATAAGGTTTGAATGTGTATGAAAAAATTCAAGATATAAAGTAATGGATTTTTCATCTCACATTTATTTTTGTGAGATATATGTTATATGTACCACTTATTATTATTATGTGGTATATATAACGAATTATAAAATTTTATATCATTAATTTTATTTATTTCATGATATTAAAAGTTTATATTGATGTTACACTTTCACAGGTCTCACAATTCGAAAGTTTCTCTAGTAAAAAATAGATTTGTAGTCTCACTTACATTTTCAAGACACTTCTACCATATTCACCTCTCATCTATTTTTTTAGTGTATATACCACCCATGAAATTATTATAGGATACTTATCTGTAAATTTATTTCTATATACATTTCCATTTTATTATATCTCTTTCATGGGGTTTACCATTCAAAAGATACGAAATCCGTAAGGTAATTGTTTTCTGAAAATTCCTTATTCAAAACACATGTTATATTATACACCTATATTCTTTTATAAGGTGTATATATTTCCATATTACATGTTGCTTCATGAATATACTTATTTTAATGATATTATAGACATCATGTATTTTTAATCTATCTTTTGATGGAAATTTTTATGTCTTCAAATCAATGTTTTATGAAAATATTTTTATAGTATTTAAATGATATTTTATTCATTTTCAAGAAAATGGATTTTAGATATTTTTAAAATGTTTCAAAATATCAAATTATAATATTTCAAGGTTATTTTTAAATAATATATTTTACTAAATGTTTGAAAATTTATAAATCATTTTTCAAAGGGTAAAGAGTTTGTTTTTGAAGAGTTCTTTCAAGTAATCTTCCAAGAATATCTTACTAACTAAGATGACATTATTTGATGGTAATTAATCTTTATTTGGTATATTAACCCAGGATACCATTCCAATTATTTATGTAAAGGGTATATGTTTATTATGAAATGATATTTATGAAACCTATTAATTTTATATTAGTTATGTTATGAGGAAGTGTTTATGAAACTCATTTCATTAAATGAGTCTTGAGATTATGAATGATTTATTTTCCTATTGCCCACAAATATACAGTTTTCCATAAGTGATGGGTGGGAAAAATATCCCCTCTAATTCATTGGTTAAAAATTTATATCTCATGAGTTAATTATGAGAAATAAGTTAATGGTCTTGATGCACTGTGTGAAGAAGGGGGAACCTGATCCACTAAGAGGAACAGATCATGACTGGGGATGGCGGTATGTCCCATCTAGTAGGTGAATCCCCCATAATATCCTTAAAAAGTTTTTCAAATGATCCTTTAATGATAGGTAATTATATTACATGTTAATGTGTGTAATACAATTTCATGTGTTATGTTAATGTTATGATCTCATTGATTATGTTTATCAATTATCATATGATTCTTGTTTTATGAACTATCACTACTACAAATACACATTTTATCAGTGCTAAAAATGGCCTTTAACAACGCTAGAAAAGCACTGTTAATGCTGGAAAAGATAGGGGGGGTCCCCTTTATCAGTGCTCCGAAAAGCGCTGATAAAGACCCCTTTTATCAGGGCTAAAAAAAAGCGCTGATAAAAGGGGTCCTTTATGAGTGCTAAAACAAAGCGCTGATAAAATGGTCTTTTATCAGCGCATTCTTTTTAGCACTGATAAAGGAACCCTTTTATCAGTGCTTTTTTAGCACTGATAATGGTTTAAAAAAATAATGAAATTTTAAAAATCCTGCCAATCACGGGGGATTTTATAACTCTTGAGCCCTGCTTTTACAGTGCTTTTCTTCCCCATCCAGCACCTACACTCAACCCTCCACCCATTACCAGTGCTATCCCCCACCCTTTATCAGCGCTGCCCCCCAGATTCACCCATGCGCGCGCATCTCTGTTTCCACCTGGATTTGATCTCGAGACCTCCCCCACTGCATGCCTGAAGCCTTTTCCACACCCATATATTGATTTGTTATCCTATTAATGATATATCTATTTATTTATTTATATATTTAGTTATATTTATTCATATAGTAATATATATTTATATTAATACATATAGTTATATTAATATATATATATATACATATATTAATATATATAGTTATATGAATATATATTTATAGAGATATTAATATATATATTTATAGTTATATTAATATATATATATATACATAGTTATATTAATATATTGGTATATATATATTCATATATTTTTATTTTAAATAAAATTTATATTAGTTATTATTTATAAAATGCTAATATATATTATATGTAAATATATCTTATTATTTATATTTATAATTAAATTTTTATGTCTGAATATATAAAAAATATGTATATATTGTTATATATTAGATTATAAATAGTAGTTAATTATAAAAAAAATAAAATTTCAAAGACATAATACCAATATGAATGTAATACCTTGGAATAAATTCAGTCCCCTCAAAAAAAGCCAATAATACCCACTTAAATGAGGCTGAAAATCCACATTATGTTAAAAAATCGGGGTATCCCGACTAAACTATCAGTTTTGAAGGCCTTCTATGCCTTTTGTTTCCTTGAATAATGTGATAGAGGCTTTTTGTAATTTATTGCGCATAGAGCTTGTCGCAAGCTTCGATTTGATATGTGGTATAGCTCAAACGGACACCCGGATCCAAAGTTATGGCCATTTGAAGTTTGAGTACTGTTTTCAACATATTTTGGATCTTTTTTTAATTTATTTTACTCCTCAAATTGTTATTAAATGACTATTACTCTATAATAATTAGCAAATTATTAATTGAAAATATTTTTTTAATTTTTTTATAATCCATTTCACTAAATATCTTATATATTAAGTATATTAAGTGTAAATGTATATTTATACTTATCTAAAATATATTTAAAAATTATATATTATATTTATATCAATATAACTATATTTATTTATTAATATATTAATATATTATTTTTAATTCAATAATTTTTGAAGTTGACCATTTATCAGCGCAACTAAAAAATTGCTGCTAAAGAGGGTCCCTTTATCATCGCTAAAATTAAGCGCTGAAAAAGGGTGTACATTTTTCAGCACGGAAAAAATCGCTGATAAAGGTGTACTTTTATCAGTAGTTTTTTTATCGCTGATAATGGTACCCTCTATTTAGAACTTTTTCGTTAGCGCTGATAAAGGTTGTCATAGGGGAAACTGTTTTTGTGGTAGTGTAATAATATTTACACCATGACTCGTGTATATGTTATTTTACCTGAAGGGTATCATATCTAAAATTTATGCTTATTTCTCATACCCATATATTATTCATACATATATACCATGTTTACCATTACAGAGAGTCTAACATCATGCTTTTCATATGTTTTTTCATTAAGTTGTTAATAAATATGATTAATTAATTTTATCGAGAATAATATCACATGGCTGATGTTGATAACCAATTGTGAAATAAGAAAATCATGGTATAATAGGAGAAAATGTTCATCTTTATGAACTAGTTGTTTATGAAAACAGTTTTTTAATATTTTTTCATAATATCTAAAAATATAAACATAAAAAGTCCCTTTGGTATGTAAGTGATCCAATTTTTCATTTTTACCTTGTATGTTTTTATAAAAAATGTTTTGGTCACATTTGTGATGTTTATGTCTTTAATATTGCAACTGTACATATGGATTCGGGACTATTGAAGGTATTGGTTCTTGAGTTGGATCATCATGATTACCTTGTCTAGGAAGAATAATAAGTCATAGATGTTTTTTAAAACCTATGATATTGTACAATAATAGATTGCATTGATTGAAAAATAGTTTGTTTATAAAACACTTCAATGTTCAGAGTAAATCTTTTGTTATGAAAATGTTCATGTTCTCATCACTAATATACAAGTATCTTTTAATGAATCTTGAAACCTATAAATATAATTTATAAAAACTAAAAACACTGAATGTAATGATGTAAATGCGATTTCATCAAATGGAAACATGATATCTCATGGTATATTTATAAAATATTATAGTTCATGGAGCTTGAGACAAACATTTCATGATATGTTCATGTTGAGGTACTACATGAATGTGGGATAGACCTACCAATGTAATGTACTTCATATTGTTGGACAATTAGTTTCATGGTCAGTTCATTAAAGTATTAATGTTGTCCCATATATTAAAAAATGTAGTAAGAGGATGAAGGCTCATAGTAGGTAGTTTAAAACTTGTAGTAACTATAAAACTCTAGGGTAAAGCATCACATTTGGTCACATGAAAACATAATCATCATGGATATTTAATCCCATATAAATAATTGAATCATCAAAATGTATTGATGACATAAATTTAGATAAACTAGATATATATCCAATGAATAAATTAGACATCTATATAACTTGTGAAACACATGATATGATTGAAAATAAGTTAAAATTATTATCTAAAATCAACCAAAAACACAAAAATTGTTGTAAAAATACAGTCATTTGTTTATGTATCTGAATCTAAATTTTATCCACTTGTGTAGTTAATTGAAATTTATAAAAACTACTTATCTTTCAAATTCAACAAATCACATGTGATTTTTAGGTTTCTCGCCAATTTTATCAACTAGGAAATAATAATTATATTATAAATTTTTTTTAATTAATGAACAATAATAATGACTTTTAGAATCTATTAGAGAACAAAATTAATGACTTCATACGTACACAAAGTTTATTGAAATTTAAATAAATTTATTTTTCTTCAAAAAAATAGTTTTATACAAATTGATGTAATATAGCTCAGGTTTTTATAGACTAACAAAAGTAAGCAGTATACTAGAATTTTTTTATAAACCAAATACATACTGGATGTTTGAAAAAAAATACAAATTTTCAATATAATAATTTAGACATCATTGAAATTTATTAAAATTCTGATAAAAATAGTATTATTTTTATTAAGTAGGATTTATAAAATTCCAAACACTATAACTCAAGATTTAATAAAAATAAAGTGATCAGGTAAAAAAACTACATAAAACTATTATCAACATAAAATGAATAAAATACTTTTGAAAATTATAATGTTCAAAAACATAAAACAAAGAAAGAGAACATAAAACTCCTGAATTCCCCCCCCCCCCACTTGAAAATTAAAAAATAATGAAAATTGTACCCCATTTTAATATTTTCCAAACGGTAAATTTTAAAAAATATAAAGGTAGAAAAAAAATCATCCATAATAAATTTATAGATATATCTTTTAATCAAATTTTAAAATTAAAAAAAATTAATATCCCACTCAAAATAAAATGTTATATATAGGAATATCTCACCCTGAATATATAAAATATTTCAATACAACATCTCAAATTTTGTAATATGGTTATAAAATATAATACAAAACATAAATACATACAGAATTTAATAGTGTTTTCTAAATAAAATTAGTCTATATTTGTATAGAATCTAATATTTTATTAACATTTTTTTACATGTGGAAACATTTAGAGAAAATAAATAAAACAAAAAAAACTTTTGTTACTCATGCTATTTTGGGTCTAATTGGAGTTGTAACAAACTTTTTTGGAACCCAATAAGATTAAAACAATTTTTTGAAAGGAACATAAGAAGTTAAAATTGTAGAGCTATAAATTCTACTACTTCATATGGATTTGAATAACCTAATATAATACTCAGTAGCATCATTTCCGTGAAACTAGCATTTAAAACAAGTAAATGTTGATATGTTCCTTATAAAACTCTTAACAAAAGGGGTCTTTAAATTCTTAGGAATTTGATGATTATAACCATAACCTGTCTTATATAAATTATGTTTCATAATAGCTACCATATTATCATTTGTTTCATTTCCATGAAGTAATATATAATGTTTTTTTAAAAAAATATCTTCTGTTTGGAAATTTACATTCTCCTTTTGATCAAACTTAACATCATCAAAGAGTTTGTCTTTTATAGATGAAGAATGATATCTTAAACTATGCATCTCCATTTCAATATTAGATATATCATTCTCTATAAACTTCATCTTCACATTTTATTCATCAAACTCAAGTATAATGTTCTTAAAACATTAATTTCAAAAAAGATATCTTTTTCTTCTATGAAAATATAGTTCTATTTACAAACATTCTTACTTTCCTTGACCATACTCATATTATTAGGTTTCAAAACAATGAATAATTTAGTATCTCTCAAACAAGCCATTTAAAGCTTCTTATTTTTCTTCATATGACTCTTGAAGTATATAACCATTACTGTTAGAATAATAAATCGAATCAGAATCATTACATACCGTATTAATATTTACTCCAATCAAATAGAGGTTAGTTATCTCTTTGTTACTTCTAGATTCAACCGTGGTATCAGATTTTTTATTGTAACTAAATCCATCATGATATGCATATTTCAGTTATTTTTAGTATTTATCCTATCTTTATTCTTGGATTACCTTTTTATAGTATGGATTTATTTGATCCTTCTTTCAACAATTGTGATAGGTTACATATGGAATATATGTAATACCATAATATTATTTTCGACCATTATTTTGATCATTACTAGGTATATTTGTGTAACTTTTCTATCTCATAATTATTTATTACATTCCCTTGGTTATATTAAACATTAATACTTTATTAATTTCTAGTTACATAGATTTATAAGAGTTATAGGAAATACGTATGTGAGATTTTAAAGTCACGCCTTTCTTCTTTAAAGTATCTTATTCGAAAATATTTATCAGATCATGTTTATATTAGTACATAGATCCAATGATTACATCCGATGTCTAACCCTTGAATTTATTAATTTTATCTAGAACAACCATCTTAACATGCCGTTTCTTGGGTAGATCTATTAGGGAAATTTCAATATGTTCATGGTTCTCCAAAGAATCTCCAAGGGAATTCATTTTTTAATAATTCTGGTGAATCATTGGAAAATTTTATTTACCCAATCGTCTACAACCATCATTAAGTATTAGTACTTATCATTAATAATTAAAATATTTTCTCAAATCAATTTATATGAGACAAGTTTAGTATCTTGAATAATCTTTCATATCTCATAATTTGTCTTATAAGAAGACGCATGAGTGAACACAGTTCTTTAAATCTAAAAATAAAAAAATATTCATAAATTTGAAAGATAAAAGAAGTCTAACATCATAATTTCTTGTTAGATTTTCCTGGTAATATTTTGGTATTTGATATAGTTTTTCCTTTATTGGATAGGGTTATATGATTAACTATTTGAGCTATGGCTATATTCTAGATTTCTAAAAACCATATTCATTTCCATAAAAATTTGGTGGTTTTTGAAGAATCCATGTATTTTTTATGTTTAGTCCTTCCATATTATACATATTTGAATTAGAAATAATGTATAAAAATGGTATAGAGAAATAAAATAATAATTTACTAATTGGTCTAACATATGATACCAATTTTTACCCCTGGAAGGGAGATGATAGATGGTATAGAGTGGGTGAAAAGACAATATTAAAACTTCCTAAAGAAATATATAAATTATCTAAATAAATTATTAATGATAATTAAAAAAATTAAATAGCACTAGAAATAAAATAAAGATAATAACATAAGTATGTTTTTATATTCGCTCGTTCCAAAGTGGACATAGTCTATTATTATACCTCTCTATATATTAAGATATACATTATGTAGTACCTAATTTGTAAAGGGGAATCATAACCCAATTAAAAAATTCTTCTTCAAAAGGATATAAAACCAAAATAAAACTAACTTTTATATAATGAGTCACAACCCTATTACAACATTGACATCATACAATCGGAGTCACAATTGTAATAGTGATAACATTAGATTTCATGAGTTGTAACATGATAGAATGCTAATTATAGATCCAAGGAGTCATAAACCTTAGATGCCAAATTTAAAATATGGGATTCAAAACCCAATGAAATATAATGGTTATTTATAAAAATGTATAAAATGTAAATGATATTATGAGAGAGAAAAGAATATTTGTTGCTAACTCAAAAAACATAAATGAAATAGATATTGGAATAATGAATCATATGTACTGGTTCTTGAGTTAGACTCAATATTTTCTTAACAAGGAAGAAGAAGACGCTATAGATGATTTTGTTCATACATTGAGATATCTTCTAAAAGTAGAGAGAAGTGATCAAACCAGAGATTTTTGTGCAACACATAAAATTTTTGAGTTTATATTTGGGTCTCAAAAGGTTTCTATTCTCATAACTCAAATGTGTGTATCCTTTGTGTTTATATTAAATCATTTAAATAGAATCTAAAAAAACTAACTACATAATTGTGAGGATGTAAATATTGTATCTTCGAATGGAAACATGAAATATCATATTATATTTATGAAATACTATAATGCATGAAGCCTGATAAAAACCATTAGTGAAATGTTTGTGTTGGGGTGTTTAAATCATGGGGGATATATCATCCCAAGTGCATTACTTCACGTAGTGGAACATGTAGGTTCGTGGTTGTCTAATTGATGGATTAATGTTTCCATTGATATTAAAACTTGTAGTAAATAGATTAATGATTACAATATCTTGTTTAAAACATTTGGTAACTATTAAACTATAGGTTAAAATCTTCACAAGCTGTAACATGACATCATAAACTTTAATGTTTTTTAAACCATCTAGAAAAATCATCAAAAGTAATAGTTGACTTAAATGAGGATAAAATTGAGATATTTACAAAGGATTAAAGAATAATTCAATCTGACATATGATAACCAAGGTTTTGTTGACAAAAGTTACACATATTATCTGAAATTTTTAGATAAAAATATATAATATTTACACAACATGAGGTATTGTTTTTGTTTCTAAATAGGACTATTTATTGGAGTTGTTTCTCTAGATGAAAAATTATTAGGACATGATTACATGTTTTTTATTTTTAATGAAGTTTCTTTACACATAATCATTATTCCTTTTAGCAAAACATATTTTTGATAATGTTATAAGCATACACGTCACATTGAAATGGCCTAGTAGTTCCATCATATAATGAGAACCTAAAGGTGGAATGATAATATCTTCAATGTTTTTCCATGAATGGATATTATTTTACGATAGGTCAAATAAAATATACTCCACCAAGGGTAGGAGGCTCATAAGACATTGATACATCTTTTCATGGTGTTCGCCTGTGTAAATCTTCAAGATAAGAGTTTTGGAAAATAGACATCATAATATAAAATCCATATATCGATGTGTGGATCCTCTTATTTTTGGATGTGTGTGTTGATCCGTAGACATTAAGTTTATATTTAATGGATATCATGGGTCATGTACTTTTATGTATTTATGTATTAACTATTCTCACCATGAGGTCGGATATATTGGTTATAACATGATTGATATTGATTTATTGGATAATGAGTAAAAGGATTTGTCCCTTCTATCCCATGATAGAAGATAATATCTCAATACCATTGATGGTAATGGATCACCTATGATAAATCCATGGGAATGGTGTTCAATGGCATTGTACATTTCATTAAATTACTAGAAATAGTCATCGAGAATATGTGTTGATTGAACTGACATGCATCCTACTTAATTTGAGATATCACAGTAAGTGATTATATTACACAGTAAGAATTCATAGGTGGTTATATGTACTTTTGAAATTATCTTCTATCTCTATGGGATCCTTGGTATGTTTTCAGATTCTACTCTTGGAATTTATACGGTGATTCCTAATGCAACTAAATTTTTTTCCTAGAGGGCCACAATCTCATTAGATCCATATTCATAATTAAATTTATCTATTGAATTTAACAAGTTAGAATAAATTATATATATATTGTTCTGGTTGATTTCTATATTTCAATCTAATGATATTCTAAACAATAATGAGTTAAATAATGTTAATTATAAATATTGATATCATATTTTTATAATTTAATTTTTATTATATTTATCATAGAATAATGTTGTGATGTTCATTTATTAAATATTAATAATTCAAGGTTTTTTAAATATCAACTTGGGAAAGCAGGCTGAGCATAATGGTCAGATTAGAAATGGTGTAAATTATATTTATTAATATTTTTAATGTCTTTCTCATATCAATAAATTAATATTATTATTATTATTAATTGAAATAGGGTCAACTAATAATAATAAGGGTTTTAAGCAACATGTTTGTTATTTTCCAACCTAATACATATCAAAATAAATAACTAATTTTATAACTATCAATAACTAAAATATGGTTTTCATGATAGATATATGAATACTCTCTTAATACCTTGAGATATATATATATATAGATCTATAATGCATTATTTATTCATCCACTCTCAATATTTTGAGAGAGTATCAAGAGTTATTCCTCTATTTTGAATAATACCACTGCGATCAACCATAAATAACTCATGTGATTAGAATCAATCATTCTTGAATCTAATGATTCTGAAAATATGTTAAGAAATTTTTGTGCATGTGTGGAACACCACTTAGTGTATTCTTTCCTTGGATCCTATAATGAAATGAAAATGCGATAAGATCTATTCAACCAGAGTATCAATGATTGACTAATTATATGTGAATGTAATTCTATTTCTGATCATTAATTAATTGTTAATTATATGTGAAGATTTCCAATTTCTGGGTATGGATTTTAAATTTACCTAGTTAATATATTGTTTTCATTGATCATAATTTATTAATAAAGTGAGGCAATGATTACAAATAAATTAAAACTAAATGCTAAGTTTGTTATACCATCAGATCACACATCTTATAATCCCAAAACCTTCAAGTGGTATTTGTGTGGTCATATTTTTAATTCATAATTATTTATTCTTCATACATTGGTTGAAAATGTTTGAATTTTATTTTACATATATTAATTTTTTAATATGATAATATTTTTCCCTCTTTATTTTCTCCATTCTCACAATCATAACCAGTCATCATCTAAGGTTAAAGAATGAAAAAACATTTAGAACACAATTTGGAGGTTCCAAATCCTCTTCCTAAACAAAATAGTTGTGAACAAGTTGGATGGATGTTTTTTGGATGCTGAAAGATGTTTGAATTTCATGAGTTATCTATTATTGTCAAAGAAGAACGAAATCATTTAACTTTTTAAATACCCACCATCGGAATCACCTTTCAAGAAATTGGACACGAAATTCTTAAGAATTTACATTTTATTGAGAAGACTTTTTCTAGAATAATAGGTTCATTAGAATCAACCAGTTTCTAAAATTAATGTAAGATAATAATGAGAAGTTGTATCGAAGGTTGATTGTCTTTGATGAATACCTGATAATGATTTGATGATATTTGATTTCTTATACTTCATAAGTAATCTGTAAAACATTTGGTGTACGCCTTATGAAGGAATGAGGGGGAGTTAGTGATACCAATTTTTTTAGGTTATTTTTTAAGGAAATAAGTTGTTAGAAGACTTGTAAGTTATTAATAATTCTAATGAAATTTGACTGATGATATTCTAATCTTAAATGTATTCAACGTTATGTGAAATTCTGGTCATGACAAAAAGCATGAAGAACAAGGAATTTTCTGAAACAAAATATTACCAGACTTATGTTCGTCAGTATGATACCATCATATGTAGAATATTTTGAATAATAGCAATGATCTTCAGAACATGTGAAGATGAATATGTTGGTTTTCAGTCAAACCAATAACCCACATTATACAAATCATTAGATAAATAAGTTTCTCTATAGAAGTTAATTAATGTCATAATCGAAATAGGAAACTAGTTACGAATGTTAAAGCTACTAGAACCGGTCCATCGGACGTAGTGTACAACAAATCATTAGATTAAAACTAAAACCAATAATTATACTAATTTATGATTACAATAGATCTTTGGACGAGGAATTTGTCATATTGGGAAATTTTGGGAACAATGAAAAAATAATATGTGAAGTTGTTGGGGTCGATGAAACATGGTAGTTGAGATCAAACAACAACATAGTCAATAATTTAATTCATGTTGATATACATTGGTTATTTTATTTTGTATCAAATAGGTCAAGAGAAATAAAAACTATAATACTTTTTCAACTAGTTTAAGACAATAAAAATAGAGTTAACACTGATTATGAGAGTAAAAAAGTGATCGATCTATTAGGTGTAGGTTGACACCAGTAACATAAATGATCTTTGAAAACTAATAAAAGAAGAACTAAATAATGCATTTGCAAAAAAAAATTCAAAGGGAGGTTGCCAAGATAATTTTTGGTAAGGATATTTGAATCTAATGTTGAAGTGCTTCTATGAAAATTTATGTTTTCAATACAATGGATTCAATAAATTTATTTTTTATATTCGATATGGAGAAGCGTAATGAGATGATCATTTAATTGGGAAGTCATCTATTTCACTTCTTATTTAAATTTGGTATGAAGCAACGTAATGAATAATGTGATTTTTTACATATGTATTCAGCATAATGTGGAAATTGGAATGGCAATTAGAATCATAAAATATATTGTTAAGAATGTTTGGAGTAAGATGAAGTCATGAGAAGATTCAATAAGTTTTGAGAAGAAAAGTGAAGAGATGAGATGCACATAAAGTTCCTAGGATTCATCTGAAATTAAATGGAAATTTATGATTTTGGAATTTTTTTGAGCAGGAATTGTTTTCAGAATCCCACATAAACCATATTTGGAAAACCTAAAAAATTAGAATGTACTATGTACTTTTGGACAGAGATGTACCGTTCAAGAGAGATGAAAGATCACTACAAGTTTCTAGAGAGATGGAGTTTCAGAATTTAGCTTTCATGACTATTTTTTTCAGACATAAGTAGAAAAGAGAAGGGAAAAGATAATAATAAATGTTTTCGGAATTAGACAGAGAAATAAGATTGTGATTTCTAGACTCAAGAAGAAGTTGTTTAGAATTGTTTCACTAATGATCAAACAAAATAATATAATTATACTGAAAAATCAAGCTAGGAAATCTGACATGGAAATTGGACTATCATTATAAATACAATATAATTTCTTGCCTAATTTTGGGTAAGAAATTGAAGAAATTTTTTAAAGATTGTATTCTTGAATGATGGCAAGGCACCATAGTGAGATTTTTCCTAACTTGATACACAAAATTGTATAAAATCTTCTCATTCTACTTGAAGCACATACTCTTTTGTATTGAAAATAGTGCTAGAAATGTGTAAGGGAATAACATTCTAATTTTATCAACCTAAAATTATTCATTTCTAGTATATTGTTCGGTATTGGATTATTTCCAAACCAATCCAAGGATATCAATACTTTTATTGAGTTGTGATCCTTTGGAAATCTTATATTTCAATGTGATTGTTTCGTTTTTCTAAAGGTATTAACATTTTAATATAAGGTGAATGATGTTTAAAAATAATGGAAACTCCAAAAAAGATATCACTGAATTTCACATTCCCCTCTTAGTGATACATGATCTATCTTGGGAAATCTTAATCGGTATCAGAGTCGAATGTTCCCTTTGTTTACAGTTTTCTGATGTTTGGAATTAAATATTGTGATGAGGAATCTTAATTATGTGAATAGTATGGGGATTTTGGTTGTTTATGTTAGTAACTATCATATATAGAGAGATATAATGTCTCCGTATCTTTTTTCTATTACGTATGATGTTCTTAAAGATGCAAAACATGGGTTTCCTCTTATTGATGCAAAAGGTACTCTTATATATGTTGACAAGATGAATATTTAAAATGATGGAAAATCTAAGAAATATTTACCATCATCATTTTCTGAACTGTTGTTCCTATGAGTTAATGTTGCTTTCACTTCGAAAGGTATTTTTGGATATGCTGAAGAATATTTATAAAGATAATACAAAAGAGAAAAATGAATAGTTACAAATCTTGTGGCTGAAGTGTGTGATATCAAGATGGGTGAGTATGAATTCATTGGTGACTTCTCTACTAGGGTGAATGAAATTTTCAGCACTATTATATTTTGTGGTGACATGTTAGATGATTCTATAGTTGCTATAAATATTTTAAAAAATCTTCCTTAAAGGTTTGATGCTAACGGTTCTTTATTCGAAGATAGAGATCCATAAAAATTACTTTTTGGTGAATTACATAACATTATCATTGCTTACAAATGATATGGGGAAATGTTATGAAAGGAAAAGCAGAAATTAATAGAGAAATTTCAATCATTGATGAAAAGAATGAAAATTCAATGAAGATTCTTATTGATTAAGAAGCTGGTGAATTTTATTTTGAAAATGTGTTATGTAAAAATCATGATGAATTTTTATCCTTGTTTTCTAGAAATATTAAAAGTGGTACATGTATATATAAGGGAAATATTCCCATGAAATGTTTTGAATGAGGATATTTTGAGAACATTGAGGATAATTTTTCTCAATGAAATAATGAAGAGGATAGTTTGGAATATGATACAAGGTAGATTGGATAATATAATTAATAATGTGATTAGGAGAAATCAAATTACAAACAGAATAATGAAAAATCATTCAAATAAATAATAAATAATTTTTTTATCAAAAGATCATGGAGAAATAAGTATTAAGGCTAAATTAAAAACGTCTATTGAGAAGGTGGGGAACACTTTTATTACAATAGTTAACAATGAAGAGTTTAAAAGAATCATTTTTTATGAAGAAGAAAATCAGTTAGAATTTCATCTAAAAGAAAAATTTAAATAATGCTTGAGAAATATTGGGTGTCTTAACAAAGAATCCATGAAGTAGAAATGTAATGTACCTTGAAAGAAAATCATGAATTTTTCCCTAATGGGAAATAAATTCTTTGGGAATAGATTTATGATTTGAAGAAATTTCTTGAGAGATAAAGGAATAATAATGAACTTCTAGAAATTATGCCGACAGAAACAAGAAGAAGAGTTTGAACTTTTCCAATGAAAAAATTTCTAAATATAAACATTGGGATAAAAGTTTCTATAATTCTACATCTAATGTTGTTGAATTATTTATAAATGGAAAACCTGAAAAGGATCAAACAATATATTCAAAGGATGAGAAGATAGTTGATATTGATTCTGAAAAGTAGGAAGCTGGTGTATGTGGACAAGACCAACAAAGTTGGTAAGTAAGAAGTTTTTAAAAATATTTAATCCATAAATAATACTTTTATCCTAAGTTATGACAAATCTGAATTGAAATTTATGTTTAATGTGAAGATTTCATCCTATAACAGAATGGATAGTGGTAAAAATACGTTCTGATAGAAATTATAAGGAGGTTACTAAGAAACATTCTCATATCTCTGGGAAGTATGAGATATCCAAAGTCAAATATTTTTTCTATGGATACTTCTGGTATTTTGTAGGATTCATGATTATGGAATATATGTGTTATTTTATCCAAAAATACTACCATTATTCCAGAAATTATAAATGGAAAATTATATGGGGGAGGCCATCCACTCAAAGGAATAAGTCCTAGAAGGATGTTTTAATTAAACCTAAGAATTATAGAGTGAAAATTGAAAATTGTTTCTAACATTCTGAAAGTATTGATGTAATATGTGGACAAACCAGACATGTTTCCAAAGGATGAGTTATTTTCCTATCGGCATGAAAACATTTGTTAACAAAACTCAGAATCCAAATGTTATGAAAGATAAAAGAAAATATAAAACTAATGTTTTAGAAACTAATATCGAATATATAAAATGATAACATACATAGATTCTATATTTTGGTTGTTCTTATCATTTTATAGGAGAAATAAAGTTTTAGAAGAATGGTAAAGACTTGATAGATGGAACCCTAAAATTTGGAAATAATGAATCACTTAGAATCAATGTTTTTTGGTCATCCATCATTGGGGAAGAAATGTTCACATCCAAAAATACTATATTTTTTAATGGGAAAAAACAAAATCTAATAATTGTTTTAAAAAAAATTTATGAAGTAAAATATGTTGTTTTCCAAAAAGATTATTTTTTTGTAAAATGAGAGGAAGATAGAAATATTGTTACTGGAGGTCAACGTAAAAAATGAATCATATTCCAAGTAAGTGAGGTTCAAAACTCTTGTTATATATGCATGTTGGAATAAAATTAGTCATGAAATAAAAGGTAGGGAAACATATATCAAGGAAACAAGAACAACTTATCAACACAAGATATTTTATGTGGTATTTGTGATAAGTCAAGAAGAAGATATTGTTTTTTCACAATTTGTTAAAAATGAAATATTAAAAATTCTATGCATTAGAATGTTGAAATTTGATTAAAAATAACCATGGAACTTATTCATTAAAATATCTGTGGGACAATGAGAAAATAATATCACACAAAGATAAGTACATCATTAATTTCATTTATGACTTTACTTGCATTACTCTTGTTATGTATATGAAATATCTGTTAGATGATCTAAAAATGATTAAAAGTTTCATGAGGATTAATGAAAATGAATGTTAGTATATAGTGAATTAGGTGAGAATAAAAAATGGTTTTGAATACAAAAATGAAGAATTTGAATCATATCTGGTGAATCATTGAATTCAGCATGAGTTCAGTACACTATACACTCATCCACAAAATGGTGTCACTGAAAGGAAAAATATTAGTCTGGTTGAAATAGGGTAAGATATGTTATATGAAAATGATCGACCAAGTTCATATATGACCCTATATGAAACGTTTTATTATTAACATCCATTTTTGAAACACAAAAATATTTGTGGGGAGTCCATGATTTATAAATAATATTGGTGGAAACCTTGGAAAGGTTGAGAAGAGAGGTGAATATGGTATTTTTCATAGTTATGATCATTCTGGAAGAGGATATGGATGTTTCAACAATGATCTAGGAATATTAAATGAATATGTTGATGTGAAAGTGATTTAAAATGATAATAAAGATAAACTGACTCATGGAGATAAATAAGAAGAATAAAATGAATTAATTCTGTAGTGTTTTGATAAGGTTACAGAAACTGGTAATCCTACTCAAGAAGAAGTATCATACTCTTCTATTTAGAGTGGTGAGGATGAATATAAAAAATATCACACCAGGCTAAGGAAGTAAATGGATGCCTAGAATATCATCAGTGATCAACATCTATGGTTACAAAGAAAAAAACATAAAAAGTTATTACATGAACTTCGTTGTCTTCAAAATTTTATTTGAAAGATGTGAATGAATATTTTGAAATTTGTTGAATTTTATAAGGATATGAATGATGATTTCGATCAAATATAAAAGAATTATTGATGGGAAAACATACCTAAACCAAATTTAAAATATGATATTGGTACAACATGGGTTTTTGGGAAATATCTGAATGAGAATGGTTAAGTTACATAAAACAATGAAAGATTAGTGTGAAAGGGTTACACAAATATTTAAGGAATTGATTTTGATGAAATGTTTTCACTAGTGGAGAAGTTATAAACAATCATAAAATTTCTTCATATTATTTCAAAACATAGTGAAAACAATTCATTTGGATTTGAACTCAACCTATTTAATTTGAAAATCTTAATTAGGAAGTATATATTGAACAACCATATGACTTTTATATTGGGAAATTTGAATAATAAGTGTTTAATTAAAATAAATTCTTATATGGTATAAATAAAGTACCAAGGGAATTTTATTCCAAATTAGATACCAGCAAGAGAAAGATGAGTTTTAATAAAGGAAGAGTTCAATTTAATTTTTACATCAAGTAATTTCATGTGGTTTCCCACAATGTAATTATCAATGATGATGACATCATATTTCATTAGAATGAATAAATAACATGTGAGTGATTTGTTGAGGAGATGGAAATGTTGTTTGATGTTTAATTGCTTGTAGAAATAAAATTATTTCTTCTATTATAAATCTTACAAAATAATAAAAATATTTTTTTATCAAAACAAAATTATGCTATAATATTTTAAAAGATGCACGACATGGAAAATTTGGAACCAGTTTGAACACTTATTTCTATGTTATCCATGTTTTAAAAAGATGGTGAGGGAAATGAAGTGGATCCTATTAGTTCCAAAAGCGAATTAGAAGTTTATTATATTTGACTACCACAAGTCCCAATATTTTTTATATAGTTAGGTTATGTGAAAGATATAAAAGTTCTCTAAAAGAATCACATTTATTAACTAGGAAAGGAATTCACAAATATATTAAATCCAGAACAATTTTCAAATTCTAGTCTGATCTCTACGAAAGTAGTGACTTATATGGGTATTCATATACTAATTGGGTAGGAAATTTTGATGATATAAGATCCATATATTGTGGATTTTTATTTTAAGGAAACATTTGTGTAAGTTTTCATATAAATAAATATAATTTATTTACACTTAGCATGGTTGAAGCTGAGTATGTTACACAACTCAATGTTCAACCCATCTTATATGGATTAAGACAAAATTGGAAGACATAATTATTAAAGTAATTTTACACTTTCTCTTGGGATTGATAATGAATATAAAATCTACCTTACAAGAAATATAGTACAACATTATAATTCAAAACATATTGATATCATTTATCTTTTCATCAAAGAGAATGTGTAGAAGAATAAGTAGAAGACAATGTATGTTCCAACATCATAAAATGTTACTGAAATTTTCTCAAAAAATTTACTTAAGGAACATTTTCACAAACTGAGGATTAACATGGGAATCCAACCTCATTTTCATCAATTTTGAGGTATTTAATTTTATCCCCCCTCTCATATAGTCTTTTGATAGTGTTGTCAAAGGAGATAATTATATCATAAATCTATCCATTGATATGTGCTAAATGTTTTAAGGAAGAATGCATATAGGGGGAGTTGTGGTTCTGTTGTGATTTCAGAATGAATGTGATTGAACTATTCTATATATATTTTTGAGTGGTTTTAGGAAACTTTTTATTTATAGAAACGTTTATGAAGTGATGTAATATGTGAATAAAATCTCTTCACATTTTGTAAGTCAGTTCATTTGGAAAAATGCTTTTGCTATAGGTAATTATTATTTACTACAATGAGATAACTCTCATAGGTCAAAAAGTGGTGATATGTAATAGATATCTTGATGTTACAATGTTTAGTGATTTCTGATTCATGGTTGACAACAAAATACAAAGTGGAAGATTATTGGTACCAAGTTCAATGGAAGTAGTTTTTGGAAGATGAATGACGTTTTAATTTGAAGAGTTTTTCTTTTCCTTCATAGAAAATTCACATTATAAAAACTGATCATTGTGCTCACCATCATATTGAAGAAATCAGGCTCAAAATTTTTAATAAAATCCATCATATTGAGAAGTAATTTTCAAGAAGAAGATGTTTATTAGACACACCTTGGGTCAAGAATAAAATGTGTATCATTTTAAGAAGTTGTGTTAGTGTATTCATGGATCTGATGAAATCCTAATGATTTACTTTTCATATTGGTGTTCTTATAAATAATTTGTAATCTATAAAACTTGTTATGATTTCTTTATTAAGGAAAGTTAGAGTAATGACACATCAAATTTTATTAAGTATTGGTTTGAATGAATGAAGTTGTTAGAAGACTAGGAATTAATAATACATTCTAATGAATGTTAGACGAATATATGTTGATCTTAAATGTATAAATTTTTTTGAGGAAGTCATGAATTGAACAGAAGAATGAGGAAGAAGGAAGTTGCTAAAGCCAAAGCTTTTTGATCACATGTTCATCGAAGTCAGATCACAGAATTTAGAATTGTTTGAAGGCTGAGAATGATGTGTGGAACATGTGAAGAAGAGTATATTGGTTTTTATTGTTAATAATATTCTAAAATATACAATTTCTGGGAGAAAACATTTGTGTAATAGAATTTCCTTGATTTTTTTATAAGAATGGGAAATAAGTTACTGAAGATGAAGTTGTTGGAATAGGTATATTAGACGTTGTTTGTCCCGATCATAAGAGTATAACTGAAACCAATCACCATACAAATTTATGGATTCAAGAGATCATTATAGGTGGAATTTTTCATATTGAAAATTGTTCATACTAATGAACGGAAAATATATGATGTTGTTGGGACCAATGAAAAATTGGATTAAACATCAATCAATAATGTAGCCAACCATTTTCTTCCGGTTGAATAACGTTGGTTATTTAATTTTGTATAAATTTGTTAATTAGAAAGAAGAACTATGATACCATTCCAATTGTTTCTATACTATAAGACTAGAGTTGACATTGATTATTAGAGTGAATGAAAGATTGATACATTAGGTGTAGGATTACACTAGAAACATAATCAATATAAGGAAATGAAGAGAAGAAGAACTACAAAAGGTAGTTATAAAGGTGTTTTCAATGGGACCTCTCAAATATAATGCATGGTAAGGAAGTTTGAAGATGATTCTGATGTTTTATGGAGAATGTTTATGTATATTTATATTTGGATTAAATGATTTTATATTTAATATTTGGTATAGAGAATCGTAATGAGCCAATCATCACAATGAGAAGTAATCTTTTTTCTTTTTTATTTAAATTTCATATGAAGAATGTAATGAATATGTTTTATTGTTCATATTTAATCATATTAAAGAGTAAATGAGAATAAACTAATGGTTTTTAAAAAATTCTGAAGTGAGATGAAGTCATGAGTTGATTCAAGAAGGATTGTGAAAAAATGGGAAGAGTTGAGATGCACTCAAAGAGTCAAATATACATCTGAAATTCAAGAGAAATTTATGATTTGGGAAATTTGGTTATATTGGAAAGGTTTTAAGAAACAAATATCAACCATATTTTGATCACGTATAGAAGGATGAAGTGTTTTTTACTTTTTCACCTAGAAGAACTATTGAAGAGAGAAGGAAGACTACTGAAATATTCCATAGAGAGGGATTTTCCAAATTGAGATTTCTTGTAAAAAATTTCTAAAAAAATAATAACGGACAACAGACAAGATCCAAATAATATTTTCAAGAATCAGACACATAAATCATATTGGAATTTCTGGACTTAGAAATAAGTTGAGGAAATTATTTTCAGCTATAATCAGATAGACATATATATTTATATTTGAAAATTGGTCTGGGGAAACAAACTTTGAAATAAGACTGGTTATCATAATGAACTGTAGTGAATTTATTTCCTGCTTCTATGTGAGAAAGTGAATAATTATTTTGAAGATCATTTTTATGAATGTTGAAAAAGAAACATAGTGATAAGTTTCATAACATCTTACAAAAAATATTTTACACAATTTCGTGCTACTTGAAGTACATGGATTGTTGTATTGAACATAGTGCTAAAAAATGTAAGGGAATATCCTACATGTTTTATCCACACAAATGGATTGATATATAGTGTATTGGGTTGTATTTTATTATTTCCAAAACATTCCAAGTACATTACTATTCTTTTAGAGCAATGAACCTTGTGAATTCGGTTGTTCTTATGTATGTGTGATTTTTTATTAGCAAGGGGATAACTCTTTAATGGGAGGGGAAGGTTGTTTCATAAGAGTAGAAACATTCAAGAAAATGATATCACTGATTCGCCACCATCCCACTCCGTGATACTAGATTATTCTTAAGAAATATCAAAAATCTAAGTTCACGACATGTAATCCATACATGCACAAAATGTATTTTTGTATTTACATCCATATCTCACTTTATCAGGTAAAATATGATAATATACAGTCTTAAATCCAAAAAATTATCGGTGTGTAGATTCAAAATTCCTAGTACATGGTATGAAGAACAACATGATGTTTCACCAATCTACATGTTGTGTAGTACCTTTTTTCATGCGGTTGAGAACACATTGTATCTCATGCATGCTTTTTATCGTATACAAAACATGGGGACTTCTATGATTTTCAAACATGAGGTCACACAACATATATGTTGGAATAAAATCCATGTACCTCAAGATTATTCTTGGTAGGAAACACCCCTAGTCCTGAGGTGTTTGTAGTAGACACAAGTAGAAGATTGTTCATTTCATGTACCTTTTTAGACACCATGTGGTCTGCAACATTCAACATGGCTAGTTTTTCAACGAGAAAAATTAAATATATAATAAATCCTATTCACTTGTGTTACATGTTTTTTTATTTGGAAATTTTCATGCACTTTCATATGATTGATCATAATATTTTAAAACAATTATGTTTTAAAAATTTTGATAATAAAACAATGTTTCCTCCAAGTACATGTGTAATTTATTAATTTTAAATGTTTTTTTAAATAATAGATGACATATTAAGGATTACTGGATTTAATTAAGATAAATTTATTTAATTCATGGTGTAATATCTTAATTAAATAAAAAATCGATTTAATTTATAATAAGAATGAAAATATATCCTCATTTATGGATGTCTGGATGGTCATGAGAATAGACCAAACCTACATATGTGATTAGATTTTTTAATTGTTTTTAATAATTACTGATGGAATACGTGTCGTCCCCTCTTTAATATAAAAGGTTCTTTATGTTTTTGGTTTCTTTTTTATAAAACCCCTTTTATCCAATTCATTATATCCCTTCACCCACATGTGAGTAGAATCTTAAACCATGATTGAGCTCCCAAGTAAGAGGTATTGAAACCAATAGAGGCGATTCATAGCATTTAAGTTGTAATTTTTCATCACAATCCATGTTATGGTTCAATGTATTTCCCCCGAGGATCGAGGGTTATTTTATCATCTTCTAAATAAACTAACCAGTAGAGAATCTAATGATTATTTCACTTATGTTTTATTTATATTAGTTTCATAGATAGTTATTTATGTTTATGGATGCTACATGACCACCAAATAAATTAATTAACAAGCATGAAAGATAGAATAAAATATAATCAGATCACATGTGAATGTTTTATTAGATATGGTTAATCACTTATGTAAAATAGACATACTATTAACAAGGCATGTGCAAAGGTCAAATAGGATTTCATCATAAGGATTAAAATCCCCCAAATAAAATATTATGTTGGTATATCCTTCTAGAACCTAAGATAAAATCATTTTAATAGTTTAATGTTGTTGAAAAACACATGTTCAGGTGCATTCAAGTACCATGTAACTTTTAACTTAAATTTTTGGGTTAACTTAATGTAGTTTACATCAAGGGTTTACAGATAAAAACAGGATTTGTGTAACTAAGAGGCAAGTATTGAGGAAGTCGTTAAAACATGTTTTCTAGATTGGGATGTCTACTCTATATATGAAGGAACTAGGTGTTCATGTAGTTTTCAAGTTACATCAAACCAAAACACTTCAAATAGCTTGTAAGGCCCTATTATGGGTTATGAAAATGGAAATATGGATCCATTCCACTAGAATATATAAGGGAAATGATATTCCAAAATTTATGGTTAGGGTTATTGGATTTCGAAAAATTGTTGGTTATTAATTGAATTTAATTAAATACTATATTTATTAATTATTTTTTTGTATTAAAAATAACCATTTATCTACTTTTAGATTATATAAAGGAAAATCAAACGAATTTAGCAATGTAACTATGATCCATACATAAAAAGGATAAAATTATCACCATTATGAATTTCTAGAAATGGTATTGGAATTTTATGTGTTGTACTTTTTCATGAATGTAAAATGTACAATCTAGATACCCAAATTTCTTTGTTCATTTCCAAAGTGTCTAATGGGGAAGAAATATCAATTTATTCAAAGCATGTGGACAATGCTTTGTAATTCTAATGTTTTATGATATTGTACAATACAATTATATTATAATTTAATATGAGGATATGGATGCACACTACATAATTTCTCAACTTAAGGATCTCTATTTAGAGCAGGTGAGATCATAAAGATATGATATCTCCAGTGAACTATTCACAAGTATTCTTGGAGAGTTGGAAGTAGATGGGGATCATGTTGTCAGAATGATTTTCTAAATTGAGAATCTTGAAATCCTTGGTTTTAAGATCCACGATGAGACACACAATGTTGTTATTTTATCCTCACTATCCAAAAACTTCTCTACTTTAATTGTGAATTATTATATGAGAGATTGTGAAAAGACACTTTCAAAACATTTTACTCTTATGCTCCATGTTGATAAATACATGAGGTGAGACAAACCCACTATTTGTATGGTGAATAAGAAGAGGAATAACCAGGAAAGAGTTCAATGACTCACGACAAGTCAAACGCTCTAGAACAATGTTCTTCTTATAAGAATAAGATCTAAAGTAAAGGAAAGGAACATGATGTAATATGTTGTGCATGTGGAAATATTGGAAACTATATGAGGAATTTAACCCGGCCAAAGAATCAATGGGAAGCCTCAAGTGTGTTTTTTACTGAGTGTAATCATTCCATATCTACAGGTTCTGTATTATATATTGCCTTAAGTGCTCACATTTGAATCAAAATATAAGAACCATGTGATTTTAGAAGATTACTAGGGATGATGTGGATGTACGAGCTACTAATAGAGTGAGTATTACTGCTTTAGCCACTATAGAGTACCATCTCACATTGCCCACATGCTTAATTTTTGTTTTAATGAATCTTTACTCTCTTACTAGTGTTACCAATAACATTATTTATGTTTCTTTTTTAGACTTACATGTATTTACTTTCATATTTTTAAATAATCATTGATACTTTTACAATGATATCACATGCTATGAAATGAAAAATATTTAATAATGACCTTTATGTATTAAATTACAATAAAAATATTGGAAATTGGTTTCAAAACCAATACATGCATCTCATTTAACAACCAATTATATCATCACTATCTTGGTCATGTGAATGAGAATCCATTAAAAAACCATTATCAAGATAGTTACTCTAGATTTTTTTTATCTTAACCCACTCGAAATAGGTATGGATTACTTATAATGTAAAAGGATAAAAACCGCCATTCAATTTTTAAGGTGAAAAGGACACAAAGATTCCAAATTGGGTACACAATAATGTATTTAGAAATTATTAATTTGTGGATAGATGTGGATTCTCATACTTTATTACTTTTTCTAACAACATGAGAATTTATTATTATATCTACTTGATGATGTATATGATTGAATCATTTGATATGTTCAAAGAGTTCATGAATTATGTTGACAATAATATTGGAAATAAGATAAAAATAACATTGATCAGATCGAGGTGGTGAGTATCTTCACTAAGACATTATCAACATTATATGGGAGTATGGGATTATATCCCATCTTAGTCCACATTATAAAAAAAAGTGTAATGGTGATAGAAAAAGGAGTAATTATACCATGTTATAGATGGTAAGGATGATGATGATTCACAAAAGTATACTATTATCCTATTAGAGATAATAATTAAAGATGACATCATAATTACTAATCCAATTACCAGCTAAATAAGAAAATCATATTGTAAAGACCTCATCCCTAGTATCATGGAATCAGTGCCTTAAATTTTTACCTTGGCTTAAGATATATGGATTATCATCACAAAGTACCAAATTCATTATTAGCCTTGGTAAACTACACACATAAATTAATGTCACATTACATTTTATGATAAAAAATAATAAAATAATTTCTTTGAGAATTCATTTATTCCCTTTTCTGTAACCCTTCATATTAATCACAAAACACATCCTCATTTACTAGGGAAGACTAGTACATAAGAAAGGGGTGATATCTGATTCGTAGAAAGGGTCTACATACAAGAAAATCTATCATGAAAAAGAATAATTTATTTTTTCAAGGTGATTAACTAAAACACATTCCATTTTATCAATAATTTTAGCACAATATGGTAGGAATAAATGATGATAAAAAAATTCCATATAACCAATCAATTGAGAAAGAAACATAAACATGGAAATTATGCAAGTAAAATAATCATATGGAATGTTAATATCCAGTCTCATAATTATATAGTGTGTAGTGTGTAATTTCTAATACATATTATTAAGGACTCGACCAATAAGTCAACCAAAATTTGTATGGCCTTGGTAAAAACCTAGTTTAGATTGTCTCATCAGAACTATTGATGCATTGAGGTACTGTAGAGGGCTCCACCCATCACATACTAAGTCCAACTAATTCACTATATAAATGGGTAAAAACATAAAAAACATAAGAATTCTTATTAAAAATAAGCATAACATATGTGAATACTTTAACAAAAAAACAATAATTATATCAAAATAGAACATCCACAGAGAAACTGATTATTAACCATTAAAACAAATAGGAGATGATATCACAATAGTTCGACCATAATTTATAAAAATATTCAACAAAAGGTGTTCACATAGATGATAGTACTCTAATTAAATCATTGATTTTTTTGAGAAATACTTTTTTTACTTTTAAAACATTTATTTAAAAAGGATGAATAACTATAAAACAGAACACTTTATTGGGAAAGGAACTTGTAAAATTAGAAATCTATCTTCAAAACATTAATTCTTCATGGAGGCGGTAAAATTATCTCATGAAGTATAAGTAAAATAAATATTCCTTCAATATTTTTTTGTCATAAAGATCCTTGTTTGGAAAAACAATATTCATTTCAAACCAATTTGTAAAAAGTAAAACATGGGTAATACAACGACATTAAATAGTTATAGGAGAATATTAAAAGCACTTTTGAAATTTGTTTTAGGAAACATGAACATTGAATTAAAATATTCCCTAGTGGAGACTTAAATAGAAACAATGCTGAATAATTTTTAGATTTTTAAATATACCCTTAAATCATTGTAATTAAGTGAATATTATTCTGATTAAATTTAAATTTAAATAACATGAAGATAGAGATATTAATGATATCATATTAAATGGTAGTATATACATGACACAAAAAGTTAAGTGGTGAGTAAGTCATATATCTCCTTGAAACAAAAAAGTGAGATGAGAAACCTATACCTTGAACACTACTTTAGTTGAACATGTTTTAACAACCTATATAATGATTTGAGGAATGTTATTAATTTATACTAGATTCATATATATATATATTTATTATATCATATTTTATTATCTTATACCATCTTTTTTCCTACTTGTTAATAATATTTCATGGTTACTATTGTTTTAGGTGTTAACTACATCATTTTCCTATGCATGTTTTGTCATGTAAGTCCTAGTTATTCTATATAGGATATAGTTTACTCATCTCTAGAACTATTTTAAGGTAATATATATCATTTTTATTCATTATATAAATTATTTTAATAATTATATAATTGTGAACATGGGAAATGAATTACATTGCTTCGTGGAGACGGTATGACATATGTTCGCACGAGCGTTGGTATCATTACCTTAATGGGGAAAGGGAAATAAATTGTATGGTATATAAATTATTCTTTAATAAATATGATGTAATATTTCTTATATATACCAATTTCTACTATCATTATACCAATCAATGTAATGTGGTCGTGAAAAACAGATTACACGACAACACCGAGACGGTAAGTTGTTCATACACATGTGTAGTGCTTTCATTTTTATTAGGCTGGATACAAGGAATAATATGGTCACACCATAATCATAATAACATATATTTATATATATGACACTATATTTTTTAATTTATAATTCAAACAACACATGAATAGAAATTATAAGAAGAAATAAACTTGAATGTTTCGATAAAGATGATTACCTCTTCTTCGAAGAACATCCTTTAAACTCTTCTTATTGGATCCAGGTTTGATATTTTTGAATGAACATACCAAATATACCTAACTATGTATTTTTATAAAATAAATTGGAAGATTATTATCAAGTTAAAAAACTCGAAATGGTGAAATGAAGTGGGGTAGTAGGTACTCTTTTATAATTTATTTGAGGGGATCTTTCAGAAATCTTCAAAATTTTGAAATATAATAAGGATATTTTAGACCCAAAAACATAAAAATGGACTATAAATGAATATGGTAATAAATATTATAATATATATTATCTCATTTGTGATTATTTAAAATTTTTGGGATTTTTATTTAATTTAATAAAATTTTTATTTGGTAAAATATTATTATTGGTGAATTTGACACTCTTCATTTTATTTGACTTTAACTACATCATGACAAAGTGGGAACTAAAATATAATGATTTAAAATATATCTAATTTATATTATAGATATATAAAATTCACATGAAGCATAAAATAATCCAACATATATCAGTATTAATACTTTTAAAATCAATTATTTTATTGGTTTTTCTAATAAAATAAATATTTTATTAGAATTGCATAAGCATTTAAGCTTATTATATAATTCCTAAAATTTGAATATAAATTTTTATACAAAAAAATAAAATTTTTAATATCCTAATATAATACTAGTTTAGTTCATATCCTAATTTTTTTCTATGTCAACACATAAAATATATTAAATACAAAGAGAGAGACATTTTTTAACAATATTTGACTTAAATAATATATATTCCATTTCAATAGAGAATTTTACATTAAACAAATAAATTTATATATTACTGGATTAATGGTATAAAAATATTCATCAAATATTTTTTAGACAATTTTAGGTCATGGTTATACCATTATGAATCGGATATAACCTTTATTTAACCCCTTGGACACTTACCTTGAACCACGACAACATAGATTTTTACTCTAGGAGAGTTAATATAGTTACTATAAAATAACAAAAGACCCATAAAAGGATAATTTATGAAACATTTATCCTTATACCAATAATGTTTCAAAATTTACTTTTTTTAGGAATTTTATAACATATAATAAAATATAATTTATTATAAAGTATCATTAATGTCTATTTTGACACTATTAATTACATTAACTATTAAAAATATCAATCCAAACAATATCTTACAAAAAATATTTTAATACATCCATAACATTTAAATGTCATGTATAAAGTTATTATATGACATTAATTATCTAAAATAACATTTATTTTAATATTTTTAATATCAATTATTTAATATTTCCAATAATTAAATAATTACTGCATAAACATTTTTCCAAGACTTTATGGTAATTATTTCTTCCATAAAAAATAAAAATAAATTAAAATTATGAAGATAAAAAAAATTTATTTCCAAATACTATTTATATTTGACAATATTTTCTATATAACCCAATATTAAAAATATTATATTTGATAAAAACAGAAGTATCAGAAGTTTGACATTTCTTTGAATAAAAAATTATAAAGGGAAAATACTCATCTAAATGGATATAAATGGTCACAAAACCAATCCATTAATTATTATGGATATAAAATAATAATCCAGTATTTTTCATTCGAGTGTTTGGTTCGTTGGATAATATTTATTATATTCCTTTTAACCATACTTACCTGATTTACCATTAACCATGTAAAAAAATGAACTAATTATAATATTCGCATTTTTTAAAAATAAAAGGAACATATTTAATAAATTTGAAACTTATTATTAAAAATATTTAATCCATTTTAAAAAAATGTAAACACATAAGATGTTAAATTAAAGTAAAATCAATCTCATAGACAGGGCGTGAAAGCATGTTTTAATGTGAAAATTCTCAAAAGTTTTAATTGTTTTTAAATCCAAATTAAACATAAAAAATATTAAAATCAAATCAATTTTGTTAATATATGTATAATTTACCAAATTTTACATTAAATACAGTTTAAATTATAATTTAACAATATAAATTATTTATATGAAAATCTAGTTTTCAATTAAAATGCATTATTTTTAACGATTCATAAAAAAATTAAACATATCTAAAAAAATATTAAATATTAATCCAAAATAAATTTTGATATACAAATTTCATATAATATCATTATTATTTCCAATATAATTTACAAATGTGTCAAAAATTTAGCATTATTGTAATTCTTCGAATAAAAAGCTGCAATAATGCCTTTTAAAAAAAATACAACTATTTATACATAGAAGTGGATTTATATTTTAACAGCATGACTAGAAAAAATAGAAATTGAATATTAATAATTGTATTGAGTATGTTATATATACATATCATTAATATACGTATACATGTTTAATATATATTTTCATAATTTTGATAATCATGTTTATTCTCGTCACTCGAAAAGGTATATATTAATCATAGAATTTTAATATTAATATTAGTTGCTCGTTTATGTTTGGCTGTTTGTATATTGTACTCTATAAAATACGACCTTTCCCTTTATAAACTCTTTATTTTCCAATGTCCCCTACTTTAATAAATTTCATCCTCATAATTTGAAACATCACTTTTAAAATCAATGGTTGGTATTTGAAAATTCATTTATGGAAAACCAAAATTATAAATAGGGTTTCTAAAAAACAACTTAATTATAGTGAAATATAAATGTGAATTCAAAAAAATATTTTCTTTAATATGAGAACATTAGTCGAAAGTGAAAATATTGATAAAAAATCTTAAATTAATGTTTATATGGAGAGTGATAAAGAATGCGATAATTAGAAATTTAACCAGAACAGAACCATAAATTTGAGATAGTTTAAAATACCATTGATTTCTCTATAATTCAAGTAAAATAGATAACAATTTTCTTCCAAAATCATCATCTTAATGTTTGTGGATTCTTTTTTAATCTAGATAGTCACTTGATAAAATAATTGTACTTGATCTCTTCCCATGTCATAAGAATATTCTCATACATTGGTCGTGCTTTGAATTATTTTCACATCATCTTTTATGCCAGGAAGTGAATCATAATGAGGAATGTCCCTGAATAATGAAATTTATCTAAACATAAGATTCCCAAGTCATTCCTTTAGCCTTAAAATGTTTACTAAAACAAAAAATAGTTAGCACATTTTAACGAATATGACTATTCTTACTTTAAACTCAAACAATAATATCTATAGGTCAACATAATCCATTCCTTATCTAGTAACCTCAAGACTCAATAAAAATATTTCATTCCAAATTCAATGTAAAAAATTTAGAAGGAAGGTCACAAAATTTCAAAAACCAACATAACATAAGATTCCCCAAATAGCATAATCTTTCAGTGGTTGTCACATATCAAATATTTGATCACATTAAAAACTATAATGAGAAAATTCATGCTTTTAAATCATTAAAGAAGAATATATGTAGTAAAATAATTATTTAATCATTAATAATTTTATCTATAAAATCGAAAAATATTTATTGAATCCAAAAACCACTCTACTTTAATTATTCCACTTTGAGTAGAGTAACATCATAATCTTGACCTTGACCTCATTATTTATTCTGAGCTACTTTTTTTTAACACACAGGACATTCATTTTCATAGTAACTCATCACCTTACAAATGAATCATTGGAAATATTATTTATTTTTCTTGTAATCGCAATCCTGATGGCCTTTCTCTCTAGACATTCAGAAATTTCTCATTCCCTTCATGCAATTATCGCAGTGTTCCCTTCCAAAATCATCACATGTGGGGAAATCATTATTTCCCTACATACCATTATCCATATTTTACTCTTTAATCCTATTCTTCTCTTTCATCCTTTAAATTTGAAAATTATTGGATAAAAATATCTCAATCTTGATATCACAAAATACTAGATGCTCATACAATGATAGATATTAGCAGACTAGTGCCATTCGATGAATTTTTTTATCCCATTGAAGAAATGGTTAATATCTATATTTGGATTACATACATAATCCCTAGCATTCCTTTATAATAATTTCAAAGTTTCTTTATTGATTGAAAGATTCTCGTCCTCCTTTTGTCTTGAACTCAATTATTGTCTCCTAATATCTTATCTTTTTTTAAGAGAAAATATTTTTCTTAGAAAATTTCATTAATATCTATCTATTCCCTAATTGTTATTTCTTCTACATCCTTGGTGTTTTGAATCTATAACCACAGTTGATATTCATTCCATGAGAGTTTATTAACTTCCATGACAACTCTCTCCATTTCATTATATCCCATAGTGAGAAATATCTTCTCCAAAAAACGTATCCATTCATCACATATAAATGGATTCATAGTTCCATTGAATGATAGAGATTGATGACACATAAAGTGGTTTGACATTATTACACCATGTTATAGATCATATGGCTGCTACATACAGGGAATTTTATTTATCATAACCTGAGTCAGGTATCCCAATATAGTTATAATTTGTTCAGCTCCAGCTGTATCTCTATCTCCAACATCATTACCATGCATATGAGGATAACCCCTACATCAACTGATGTGGTTTCTATTCCTTCCACTAAATTTTATTTTTAGAAAAAATTGAAAACTATTTTAGACCCCAAAATTTTAAATCATAATGAATAATCTCATAACTACTGAATCAAATAACCTAAAATTGAAAATTTCTGTATAACTAATTTCTAAATCATAATCTAGTTTCATTGGAAATATTTCAAAACTAGATCATAGGTTTTCATAACTAAATCTAGTTCCCTCGTGTTCTATTATACTTCCTATGATACCAACTTTAATGTCCCTGACCCTGGTAGTATATATCTGCTGACTTAATTTATTACATTTACATAAGATACGATGAATCACATCCCAAAGGACTGAATAGTTTAGTAGTCATGGTAAACTAGATACATAGTTGAAATTGAAATTTCATTTTAAAACATAAAATACAATAAAAATTATTTGAGGATTCCATTATTCCCCCTTTTTGTAACCCTTTATATCAACCACAAAACACATACATGTATCCTGGGTAAAAGTGAATCATAAAAAATGGGTGATCTAATATGCTCAGTAAGGGAATAAATATAGTGAAATATATCTTAAATAAGATTAAACTATTATTTAAAGGTAATTAACTGAAGCACATTCCATTTAATCAATAACGTGTGGATAATATGACATGAATTAAAGATGATCAAATAATTATATATATAATCATATGAGAAAGAAACTTATCCATTGATAGTATACTACTTAAATAATAATATGTAATATCAATAACTAATATAATAATGATGTAATTAATAATGTTGGACGTCTAAAACATACTATCATTGACTCCACCAAGAAATCTACATAAATTGGAAAGGCCTCGACGAAAACATGGTCTTCTTGGCCTCATGAGACCTACCAATGCATCAAGAGGCTATATGGGTCCCCTAACATCATTTAATATGTCTAATTAATTATTCATATAAAATGCGTGAAAATAAGCAACATAAACAATCTTATTAAAAACCACCATATGAAATGTGAATGCTTTAGCCATAAACCATGAATGGTATCAAAACAGCACATCAATTATCAATCCGATCATAAAACATTAAATAAAATATATTATATTATATCATAATATTTATATATATTAATTAATAATAATATTCAAAAAAAATTATTAACATATATTAATGTTCTCAAAAAAATCATTGATTTGTTTGGGAGAAATACCCCTTTTAACATAAAATTATTTATTTAAAAAAGGTGCACAATTCTTAAAGAAAACTTTTTATTTAAAATTAACCTTGTAAACTTGTAAATTAATATTAAAAAAATTAATGTTTCATGATTGTGGGAAAATATTCTCATGTTGTATGAGTGAAAAACATTCATCTAGTATTTTTGACAAAATCATCAAAAAGAACCTCCTTTTGAAAATGAAAAAAAAAGTTCATTTCAAACTACATTTTAAAATTTAAAACATAAGTAAAATATATTCATTAAAAAATATTGGGATATTATTAAAAAAATTTGAAAACATTTTTGTAAAACCTGCACATGGAAGAAAAATATTGCCATGTGGATACCAAAACAGTTACAATCTCGAATAATAATGAGATTGTGAAATCAACCCTTACTACTTGGTTAACAGTTGAATTGAGTTCCCCATAACATAAAGTGATACTTTAAATTACATGAATATATCTATATTAATTATATTATATTAAATTGGAAATATATACACCACATAAAAGAAATAAGTGGTGAAAGAGACATGTATCTCACAGAAGTAAAAAGTGAGATGTGAAACACTTACCTTGAACATTACTTTAGTTGAAAATTATTTAACCTCTTATATAATGGATTAAATAATTCTATTAATTTATACCATAACCACACAGATATTAATTATATCATATATGATATTCTTATATCATCTTATCACCTATTTGTTAATAATAATTTTTTATTACCCTTGTTTCGTGTGTTAACTACATCATTTTCCTATGAAAGTATTATTGTCTAAGTATTGGTTCTTGTGAATTGGTTATATTTATTCCATATATAATGATATGAGGTTAATAAATATCATATTTATTCATTATATATATTATTATAGTCATCCATGGATGGATAACATGGAAAATGAATAGCATCACATCGTGGAGATGGTAGGTCGTACATACGAACGAGGGATGGTATCATTCATTTAATGGTGTAAGGGAAATGAAGCGTAAGGTATATTAAATAGTATATAAATAATATAATTTCATATTTATTAAATACATATTTATCAATTATTTCATTCATTTTACCAATCCATTGAAAGTGGTGATGAAAATCAGATTAAACCACGTCGTGGAGATGGTAAGTTGTACATACGCACGTGTAGTGCTTTCATTTTTAATATGATGGATAAAAGGTGAGACATTGTTTTCACATAAAAATAATAGCATGTCACCATATTAATTATACTATATTTATTACTTTATATTGTAAAAACACGTGAATTGTATATAGAAGAAAAAATAAACTTGAATGAATTAATAAAGCTGATTAACACATTTTTAGTGGACTTCCTTAATTCTCTTCACAATGGATCTAGGATCGATATATTGGAAGGTCCATAACCTCTATAATGTAAATAAGTATGTTTAAAAGATAAATGTGAAGCATTTGGTCAATATATATGTCTCAATGTGGAGTAAATAATTGTGGGATGAGGTTACATTTAAAAATTGAGCTGAGGGGACTTTTAGAATTCCTCAAAATATCCAAATAAAGCATGGCTCTTCTTGTGGCAAATAATTTAAAATAGCCACTAAATGAATAGGAAATGACATTTTAGACCATATATTATCTAATTTGTGATTATCTATCATTTTTTGTGTTTTTTAAATAATTTAATAATATACAAATTCCATAAAATATCATTATTGTCAAATTTGATACTATTCATTTAATATGATATCATATACATGATGAAAAATTTGTATTTTGAATATAATTATTTAAAAATTATATAATATATCTATTAAAATCTTTAGCAACATTCAGTAATCCAAAATATATCAAAAGTAATAATTTTAAAATTAATTATTTTATTTATCTATTAATAAAATAAAGATTGTATTATCATTGCAGAAGAATTTAAGGAAACAATATTATTTATAAAAATTAAATATAAATTTATATAATTAAATTAAATTCATTAGGATCAAATTTTATTTTTATTATAATTAATATATTTATTTTTTCTCTATGTGGAAAGAGAAATGATGTTAAATACAAATAGAGAGACATTTAGAAACTGTCATTGATTTAAATAATATATAAATTACTTGAATAAAAAAGTTTCTATTAAACAGGTAAAATTAGATAATAAGAGAAAGGGTCTAATAATATTCATTAAATATTTTTTTGACAAGTTTATGTCATGGTTATACTCTTATCATTGGGTTTTTTCCCTTGTTTAACATTGGTGACTCTTACCATGGTAACATTGATTTTTTACTCTTTAAGGGTTAATATAGTTGCAATAAAATTACAATAGACCCAAAAATAGATCAATGATGAAATTATTCACCTTATACCTATATTTGGGATGAATGTATGAATCTTATGAATTTTATATCATTTAATAAAATATTATTTATTTTAAAATTTCATTAATGTTTATAATGACATTATTCATTACTTTGAATTTTAAAAATATAAATAAAATAAGATATCTTCAAAAAATATTAATACATATCAAACATTTTATTGTAATATATATAATATATTTTTGACACAAATTATCTCAAATTATTTTTCTTTAACTATTTGAAACATAATTTATTTCATATTTCCATTAATTATATAATTACTGCATCATCCTTGTGAAAGCCTTTAAATAACTTTTTCTTCCCTAAATTTTAAAAATAAATTACAATGATAAATATAACTATTTTATCTTTATAATTAATATTTATAGTCAAACATATCACTAGATAATATCATATTCAAAATATTTTATTTGTTAAAAACAAGAGTGCGAAAAGTTTGACTATTCTTTAAATAAAATATTATAATTGTTATATTCGAAACAATATGAACATAAATAGTCACATAAATGATCCTTTAATTTTTTGGGACGAAAAATATCCATCCAATAAAATTGGGGGATGTTTTAGCATAATTTTATAATATTTATAATATTCTTTTACGTATAATTTCCATATTTACCCTTAATCGTGGTAATAATAATTACTATGTTTACAATTCATATTATCCAAAATAAATGGGATCTATTTTATAAATATTTAACTTATTATTAAAAAAGTTTGTTACAGTTTTTAAAATTAAAAACACGTAATTGGATAAAAGTAATTTCAAATTAATCACATAGATGGGGTGTGAAAGCTGGTTTTTAAATCTCAGATGTTTGAATTTTTTAGATATTAATATTCAATATAAAAAAATATTCCAATGACCTTATTTGGATTAAAATATGTATTACTTATCTAAGTATACATTAAAACCTATTTTAAAAATAAATTAAAATTATAAATTAATTAGATGAAAAGTTAGTTGTTAATTAAAATGTACTACATTTTTACTATTCATCCAAAAATGAAACTTATCACAAACATAAGAAAAATTATACCAAAATAAATTTTGATATTTTTTTAAAATAGTAAAATTATTATAAAATAATATTTATAAAATTTCCAAAATTTATTATTAAAAGAAGCATTCTGTTAAAAGGTGTCAAAGCGTCCTTTTAGAAAAATACATCTTTTTTCCATAAAAGTTTATTTATTTTTCAATATCATGTATATAAAATTTGTAATATGAATGTTAAACATTATATTTTATATATTATATATACATTTAATTAATATGAATATAAATTTGTAAACTAAATTCTAATAAATTAGTTAAGCATGTATATACCCATCATTTTAATGACTAGGTTATAACGATAAAAATTGAATAATTATATTTAGTTGTTTTTTATGATCAGTGTTTCATATCTTATTATTTATCAGACATAGAATTTCCATTCAAAATCTTGGGATGTTACATGTATTCACATGGGTCTGGCTTTGCAGCTAGTATAAAAATTAGGTAACGAAAGGCCTTTATTTGGAGAAAAAATTAAAAATTTAAATTTGGATAATTTTTCTGAATAATGGATATGATTGTCATGAAACAAATACAGGAATTATAAAATTTTGGTCATAATAATAGTGTCCATTAATACAGTAGTGAAAATCTGTAACTATAGACATGCCTTTTATTTTATAACCCGGAACAAAAAAATTTGTAAATAAGTCAGGCATTTCAGAATTACTACCAATACTAAGCCTACAATTATAAATTTTATTCTTAGCAAGAATTTTATTCAGATAGTATTAACAATTGGTAAACATTCTATAATCCTTCATTAATGATTAAACTTATTCCAAAATTTCATTAATTTTATGTTAATACAAACATGAAGTTTTTCAAAAAAGGACATTAAATATTAAATATGGTTTGCCAAACTCAATTTTTCAATAAACAAACATCATATGATTTTTGTAATTTATTTTCTATTTATTTAAGGATTCAAATTTATTTTTAATTTCATAAAAATTTTCATTACATTTACTAAAATAATTTTTTTATACTTAGAACTAAGAGTGGAAGACGACTGTACCTCATTACTGTGAGTCATAAAATAAAGATAAACTGTTTTTCATGATCAAATTCAATATCTAAATTTGATTCATCACATAAATGTTGAAATTAACTCCAATTAGCCTTTATATATTTCATACATTTTATTTTATAATAATCTATCCTTTGAACAATATGTTATGGGTAGTCTAATTTTACAAGACCTTTCATCATATATTTAAAGCTTTTTCCCTCCATTTATTTATTCTTCATAATTTCTCCATTAAATTTATGTTTTTCTTTAGAAATTATATATAGGTATCAAATAATTAATCCATTAAATACATATCACTATAATAATAATAATAATATTAATCATTCAAAGCATTGAGTGAAATATTTTCTATTTTAATATAAATATGATCTTCATCATTAGCTTGTATCACAACTTCGTGCATCATTATGGTTCTGATCAATTATATTGTCCTTAAATGGTTAACATGTGAGGATAGTTCAATAGGATTATTGATTCCATTACAATTATAAATTAATACTCTATGTACCATTAATTCTTGATCAGATTATGAAATTGGAGTTCCAAAGGCAGTAACATTATTTCAATTTCTATCAACATATCATTTATCATAGTGATTATTTCATATTCATACATATTGAATGTATTTAATTTCAATTTAGTAGGATTTTACCTCACTTTTATAACATTATTTAATTTTTTTATATTCATTTACAATGGTTACCACATAATATAGGTTTTAGTATACTACAAAACTTGGTGGAATTCATTAGTTCCCAATGTAAAAATATGAGAAATCATCGCTCTTAAATTATAGTGATAATTAGTATCTTTAGTAACAGTCAAATATTTAGTTTCACCTTCCGTAATACTATATGGTTTGATATATTTCAAATACACAATTAATCCAAAATTATTTAAATAGATAACCTTATGAGAGTTCTATCGAAAATAATTATCACTATAAAAACAAGGAGCAAATATCATCGATATAGATTCTTATAAATCTAACATTGAGAACTATTTTTTATTGATTCATTAAATCAAAAAGGTAATTGAAAAAAGAAATATTCTATATTCCCTAAAAGATACCTCATGTTGATACCACTTGTTGGTGTTAGGAAGAAACAATAGTATAACATTATAGATTTTAGAAAGTTATTATCTTCCCATATACCACGTTTTGGTACAGAAAAAAGTATAAATTTTCATCATGCAAACAACTTCAAATATTAACAGAAATATATCCATATTATCCTAGAATCTAATTACTATTGTTGGTATGGAATGTTGATAAAAAAAAGTTAGAGGCAGGTGGATTTTTTCTTTTCATGAAAAATTAAAATCAACTCTATTGAAGTAATGAAATACTTATTGGTCAGATATTGGAGGTAAAATGATAGGATTGGGGAGGGGAATTCCCCTTAAAAATTAAATGAAAACAGTAAAATTTATAAAATCATATTTTATAATATGAAGGAAATTAAATCCTATTTAATAAAAAAATTAATACGAGAACTAAAGTATTTAAAGAAAAATAATATAATTATATAATATAATAGAATCAAAATAATAAAATAAAAGCAATTTGAGATTAAATCGATTTAACATGTTTGAGGGATGAATAAATTATATAAATGAACAATTTAAAGGAATAAATAAATGAAATTGGTTAAAGGAAATTGGATATAATATTTGGTAATGAGGTTTGGAAATTGTATCAGAAGGTACCACTATGTCTACCACCTCAATCCCTTGATGAAATAATGAATAATAACATGTATTTAATGGTAGCCAAAATAACAAAATAATCCATTACATTTTAGGTTTTAGAAACAATCAAGATACAATAGAAATTATCTCTTTAAAAGTATATATATATACCATAAAATAATATTCTATTATCCTTTAAAAGGGAAAAAAATAATCAAAACATTATCCGTTACATAAATGGTAGTAAGAACCAATACAAGAAGAAATAGGTCGCTAATTTGATTTCTAGGATGCAATAACTTTAAAATAAAGCCTCAATTATCTCAATGAATATACTAAAATCTATGATGGAATTGGAATAAAAGAAGAGAGGGATGTGGAAATTTTATTTTGTTCACACTCTAGGAGGGGAAAGAATTGTTAGAAATAAAATCAATTTTTTAGAAATTAATAACCTTAGAAATTTGAGAATGATTGATAAGGAATATCATTAAAGACTGACAAGGCCTCCAAGGGTCTATATTTATAGCCTACCCGTCATTCAGAAGTTTCCTAGAGCCATTCAGTTCATTATTCATTAAAATCCACATTTCATGAAACATGACTTTAATTATTTCTATGCATGCCTTGATGCCTTTAAAATATAATTAACTCAATAATACCACAAAAATAATTCGGCAATTAAGAAAAAAAATAATGAAAATATTATTTCAGAATTAAATAAGAGAGAATAAGATTATTGATAAATCAATCATTTGAATTTAAAAACATTTAATTATTTTAAATTAATTTAAAACACATAATTAGAACGTAAATAAACATAATAACAACTCAGGGTAATCACATTTATATCACATGTAAAAAATTATAAAATAAACTTTTAATTTTTATACATGTTATAATATCAATTTAAATGGAACATCATTAAAAAAACAGACCAATATTTAATAAATCAATATAGCATAAACATAATTTTCAAAAATACTAAAATATATGAAATAAACTGAAAATATGAAAATAGGTATATTTGATTATTATATTGAAAATATAAGCATCAAATAAGAATTGATTTAATATTAATATAATCATTTTTAAAATAATGTAAAAATAGTTCAAATGGGTTTTATAAAAATAATATGAATTTTTAGAGTCATAGAAAATCATACACATAAAACAATCATGTTGTAAATGATAATAGCATGAAAATCATAAAATATAGTAAATTATTGGTTTTTATATTTTCATACCACTGTAACAGTTATTTTATATTCATTAATAAAGGTAATAAGAATATATCTTACCTTTTAAAATGGTACACATCAAAATATATAGTCCATGGAAAAGTAACTAATTGTTTTAACACTTTGTGTAAGGGTCAGAAGAATAAAATATAGCATGTGTAAGGGTATATGATATTTTCATGTAATGTTTTGAAAAGAAATCATATGACATGTAAAGCTCAAATGCATACATGTATAAGGGTAACTTAGAAATTCAAAATGTTAACAGGTAGTTTTTAAATGTGGTGTATGGGTAAGCTCTAAGATACATATTCCACTTAAGGGTAGGTTAACAGTTATGAAAAGGTAATGTGTAAGTAGTTTAATTATAGGTAATAATGTTCAAAACTTTTTTCTAGGTATAAATATCATTAAAATTCATGCGTAAATGTAGGACAAGGCTCACATAAGGGTAATATAAAAAACCTAAAGCTTTTGAAATGGTAGAATTGAATTTCTAAATGATATGTAAAGGTAATGAAATAATCATATAAGGGTAACATGTGATTTATAAGTTGCATAAAGGTAACTAAGCATCGTGTAATCCTAAATAGTATGTTGCTTAAGGGTAAACGACGATTTTTAAAAATCATGTAAAGGTAAATCATGACATGGGTAATAGACAATGATGATTTTTAAAACTAATGTAAATCTAAAAAACGACATTCATAATGTAAAATTATACATTCTAAAATTCACAAAATGTTTAAAAAAAAGATATGAGTAGGGATAAAGAGAACGTACGTAAGAAATAAAATTGAATTTCAAACTTATGTAAAAGTAATTAAAAATCCTTAAATCTAAAAAATAGTAAATAAAAACTTTATAAAATAATTAATAAAAAAATTATCCAAAACTAAATAAAAATAATAATATGAATCATAAAAACTAATGAATAAATATTAAATAATTAATTAAATTAAAAATAAAAGTTATAAATAAAAATGATAATATTCATAATTCTAAAAAAATAAAAAAAAATTGTAAAAAATAAATAAATAATAATAAAGACAATTTTTTTAAAAAAAATTCATCATCAAAATAAAATAAGTTGGTGAATCACAGTAATCATTTCATTTTTTCGATCATAAACACTTGAATAATAAATTAAATTAAATAAGTGTAAAGAAAGAAAACTTCCCCAGCAAAAATAACTTATCCTTCTTTGCGATGGGATCCTAAAACTTCCTTAGTTTTGAGATTACCAAAAATAATTTATATATGGGGTTAAATAATAGAGATAAAAAAAAATTAAATATATGGTTACCATCATTAATGATGTTTTGAGAGAGACAAAATATATATATATTTGAAAATATTTTTAAAAGATGAAATATTTTAAAAGAATTCTTTTCATATATATATATAGATATATTTTAAAATAGATTTTAATTGTAAATATGTAATTGAAAAATATTAATGAAATACGAAATAATTTTATTTAGAAAACAAAATTAAATCCAAAATTAAAATGATAGATTTTTTAAAATGAAATGTCTCTTCAAGGATCACATTAGTATTAACAAGATTAACTCCCCCTTAAATAATGAATCAGGATATTTTAAGCTAGAATATCCCATAAATATAAAAAGTCATAAAATTAATGACAAAAAAGGAAAAATATTTTGAAAAATAATTTTCTATATTAAGGATTAGAAAATATTTAATTAATAAACCATAGTAAATTATATATAAGTTCCAGACCTAGGGCATATTAAAGGCCTTCTCCCCATGCCCCAGTAAAAGGTGTAAATAAACTCAAGCATCCCTTTTCGAGATAAATCCTTGATAGAATATACACCAGAACCACATCCATTTTGTCTTATTCATACATGAATGATTTTATTAGAGAGTCAGACTCACATCATTATTAAAAAATAAATACCTTTTAATGAAAAATGTTTTTCTAAAATAAAATTAAATATGAATTCCAATTTGGAATATTTTTTTAAAGAAAAATTTTAAAAAAATTAAATTTAAAAGTAAATTCAAAAATCAATGTTAAAAGAAATGTAAAAAAATTTAAAAAAAACTTAAAAAGATATTTAAAATTAAATATATAAGGGTATATAAAAAGAAAATAAAAAATAATATCATGAAATAAAGATTTAAAAGAAAATATTTATTATATTCAATATACATGGATATATGTGTTAGAATAAATTATAGATCATTAAAAAAATCCCCTTTTATAAAAATTTGTTGCAAATAATTTTTAAAAATCATCATATATTTTACCTTTCATCTCAACTCCTTGGATGTCACCTTTTCTAAACAAACTACTTTTGAGTTTAAATATCCATTTACTTTATTTTATATCCACAAAAAGATATTTTGATGACATATAGAGTTATATTCATGTAAGAAATCAAAATGGGGTTCCATGTACTACACAGAGTTTGGGTCTGGCAATGTGATAAAATAATAATTGAGTTGGAGAGACAATTTTTGGTCCACTAAGACTGTATAATAAATATTTGGGAAAGAAAATTTTTTTAGAATAAGAATTTATTTTATAAAACTCAGAAGATATATGAATTATTTTTAGTCTACCATATCTAAATTTTTTACTATTCTATTAATAAACTATATGGTCATATTTTTCTCACAAATTAAAAAAAAATACGTTGGGAAATTCCATAAAGAATAGTTTTCTTTAAAAATTTATTTCGAAAACTATTTTTTTGGAAAAACAAAAACCATATTTATTTTTAATAGGTTTTTTTAAACCAAAATATTATTTAAATTTAATTCTCATCTAGTAAAATGGAATGTATTTTTTGTAATATCATTACTTTTTTATTCAAAATATTAAATATTTGGGTGATATTTTATATTTAAAATGAAATCATATTTCTCAATTAAAAGTTAATATTTTCTGATAAAATGAATTTCTTTCTTTTTAAGATATTTTAATTTTTAAAATAAGATTACTAAAAACATGTTTATGTTGATTTTGATCATTATAATGATATTATTAAGTTAAATAAGTGGTATAATATGTAAAAGAATAAGAAGTGTAGGAAGAATTAGAAAGATAAATTTTATAAATAAAATCAATTCCATCCTTGAAATGTTTTATGAGGCACATTGATGTTTCATAGTGTGTTTCATATATATAAATTGAGTCCTTACTAGTTCCCCAAGTCACTACTTTTAAAGCCATTTTACTGTATTACATGTATTTAGAATTTTTTCTATTCAAGGGAAAATCGGGCATGATGTGGTAATTCATTTTGCAACCAACTAATGTTTTCTCAAATTATTGATTTTATTTTTTCATGTTTTGAGTATATATATTCTTATTTTTTTTACAATCCCATCATCTTGGTAATTATTTTAGTGTCATAGTCACTCTCGAATGAGTAATTATTTATTAAATTCAAGGAAGTTGTTCTGATAGTTTTATTTTTCCTCCTTAGCCTTATTTATAGCTTATCTCTCCGGTGTTATCCCATATGTCATGAGAAAACAAATGATTTCTTCTACTAACATGTTCTTATATCATTAGCTTCATAGATTGAAGTGAATTTGAAGGCACAACTACTTGGTAAAACATGATGGATTTTCTTGACCAAATTTTCTATTGAAATTGAGTCACAAATAACATTTCCTCTATTAAAAATGTTAGTATATATAGTCAACAAAGTAGTGATATAGAAATTTGGATGCATAGATAAACACTGAAAATCATTCCCTTTTTTAAAGGAAAAATTGCAAGAAAAACTTATTCCCATTCATTAACATTATTAATTACATAAAATTAAAGAAAATGGAAGGGGATATCTTTGTTAGGAACTAATCAATTTGAATACAGAGTTAATTATCTCAATAAATATAATTAAAACTATGAGATAATGATAATAAATGAAGAACGTGATCGAGATATAATAATTTATCCACACATTAGAAGGATAAAGATTATTTAGAAGTTAATTAACTTTGATATCAATGGATCCCATTGTAAATCGGGGAATGATTGTCAAGAAATTTCAATGAAGATTTCCAAGGCCTCCCATGGTCCCTATTTATAGATTTCTCATCCTTGTGATATGTTTTGGAACTATTCATGTCTTTATTTCATTGAATTTCACGTTCTGTAAATCTTGAAAACATTATTTTTATGCACCCCTCAAAACATTTTAAAAATAATTAACTAAACTATAAAATGGTAATTATTATTAAATTTTTAATAAAACATATAATATTAATATTTTAAAGTTTCCTAAAATAGGGGAAAATTATCTATATCGCTATCATTCGAATTTAAAAACATTTAATCAATTCAAAATTTTATGAAAACAATCATTAAATTTATTAAAACAAATCCAAAATTATATGTCAAAGAAATCACAGTAATCCCACCTCTAAAAAAGTTTAAAAATAAATTTTATTTTTTATACAATCACTGATATTCATATTTAAAAATAATTAATTAAAAAATAAAGAATGAATAACTTTGTTTATTTCAAATACGTCATTGTAATAATAATAATCAATGAAAAAATCATAAAAATAAAAATGAATTATTTAATTTTCATCCTAAAAAAATATCAATGAGATAATAACAAATTTAATATTAAAAAAATTGTTTTTACAACACATTAAAAATAATTTTTATTGGATCTATATGATTAATATGAATTTATAAAATCATTAACATTAATTTAACACTTGAAACAATCATGCAATAAATGATAATAACCTTAAAATCATAAAACATGGTAAACTAGAGGTTTCAATATTCTCATACCTACAGATGAGTTACTTCATATGCATGCGTATAGGTATTAAGGATATCTCATACCTCGTGTGAGGGTAAGGTTCAAAATATTTAGGTCATGTAAAGGTAACATGTGATTTTAAATATTTTTTCAAGAGAACATGAAAAATATATACAATACATTAGGGTGAAAGAGATGATTACATGAAGGTATGAAAATAAACCATGCATTGAATAAATTCTAAATATAATCCTTTGTATGTGTAACATAGACATTTTCAAAGAAAACAAGTAGTTTCACCTGTGGTATAATGGTAAGCACTACGATGTGTAACCCTTGTAAGGTTATCTTAATATTAACAATTTGGTAATTCCTAAGATGTATAAGAGTATACCTGATAGTTCATAACATGCGTAAAGGTCAAAAAAACAATAATCTCCATATCTAAAGGAAATACAATGCTCAAGTTAGGGTAATATGAAAAACCAAATGTTTGCGTAAAGGTATATTGAAATTCCTACATGATGTGTAAAGGAAATGATAATGATCATATAAGGTTGACATGAAATTTATAAGTTGTGTAGTGGTAACTAATAATTTCAAATGAGTAAAAAACATTCTTTTTCTTGGAAAATGATGTTTTTGAAGACTCACATTAAGGTAAAACAATACATACATAAGGGTAAAATATGATTTCTTAAACTCATGTAATAACAAAACAAGACATGCCTAATGGTATATAGAACATACGAAAGGGTGAAAAAATACATTCATAACATATTTAAAGGTAAATACAAGCTTTTCCATTATATGTAAGGGTAAATAAAAACATTATAAAATATATTTTCTAAAATATTTAACCGAAAATAAATATAAATATTAATACGATTTATAAAAAAGAATGATAAAATAATTAATAAACAATTAAATAAAATAAAATTATTAATAGATATAAAATAAATATTATTTCCAATTATTAATATAAAAAAATAATAATAAAGTAATGATAATAATGAATAAATATAAATAAATATCTAATTAATTACATTAATAATTTTTTGGATCAACAAAATCAATGAATAGTGATAATCGTAAAATTCAAATCCTTCTCTCTTAATAACTAGTAATGTAGTGGAAAAATTAAAACAAAGAGTAGGACATAGTGATGTATAGTGGATCAGAGTATAAAAATCCCCTAACCCACTCCATCAATACTCTCTCTGTGAGACTGGAGATTTCCAATCAAAACATACATGTATCATAAGACCTTGACAACCAAATGGAAGTAGTTGAAACCATAAAATAAGTTAGGTTCTTTTATAGGGAACCTATATAACATAGTATGAGAAACTAACACTCCACCACAACATATTATAAGTAGTTGACACATCGATAATGTATATAGGATGTAGAAGCGTTGAATTATCTTGATGTTAAAATTTCCTCTGCAACTGATAGAAGAGATGATGTTCAACAACACACTACAACTGCCAATAGATAGTCAATGAACACTACTGGGAAAAAACCTTATACCCATGGTTTCGAACTATGGGTATACTCCATAAAACCATGGTTATAGTCTATACCCATAATATTAAGGACAATGGTTTATGGAGCCACTTGTATAGAGTAATACCCATAGTTTCTATAGAAACATTTTGTATAGCCAATGATATTTTATCATACCCATGATTTTAGTTAAACCGTGAGTATATATCTATATCCATGGTCAGATGTACTATGGGTATAGAATTTCATATAAAAATATATACCCACTATTCATTGAACTATGGGAATAACTATCTATCCACACATGGAAGAAGCAACCCTTATAGCCTATCCTAAACTTCTAAAAAAATACAATACATAATACACCTTTAATGAAATACATGTATTGTATATTTTTCATTCAATAAGCTGATTGTTTTAATTTTCAACCCATATTAAATATTATAACATACATATACATCCATATAACTAATTAATTCAAGCTATTAAACAATTTTCACAAGTCACTTTTCTACTAGGTCAAAATAGATTGGATCAATAGACCTCAACACCAAAATCCCCATCCCAATAACCATTAGAAACATCCACATCAACAACAACACCATTAGGAGAACCTTAATCATTATCACCATTGTCTTCACCATCATTAACATTATCATTATCATCCTTATCATCATCATCACCCTCGCTTCCACCATTGTTGCCACCACCATCAAATTGACCACCACTAAGACCTTAATTGGCATCACTTGGGCCATCATATAATGACTTAACTAATGGAATACATGAATCAAATGTTTTATAATTCTCTGACATAATTTATGTACATATAAAAAATATAGCTTTCAGGAAGTGTTTGGTGGTCACTTTTCTTCACTCAAGCTGCTGTAAAACTATTTTTTCGGTCGCAACTACTTCTGCATGAGTGTTTTATACATCAATGGTTTTAGAGGTGCCTAATGAGGGCCAATACCTAGTGGGGATGATTTTTTCTCAAGTTCTGCATTGAACTCTCCTTCAATACTCCTCACTAAATACCTAACTCAAAAAATCATTTGCCCTAAAGATTCTATATTAATTCTCATCGAGGGCCTCAGGGGAACACTGCTGAAAATATAAATAATATATTTATGTATAAATTATGTATATATATTTGAAATATCAATAAAAACATAAATTCATTTCTAATTTTTTTTTCATTAACTACACTTCCATCCTTTTTCTTTCTTCTTAAGAAAAATAATTTTTCTCATGGCAAATGGTCTTTGATTCTCAATTCTGCTAGCAGAAAAGTAGATTGATTAGTATAATACTACATTGTTGAATAATACAAAAGTGATAAACCCCAAATGAATTAAAATTGTATCAGTTGAAATAATATATAAAATGATGAATCATCTAAATATAAACTTTATTAAAAATTTAATAATGATGGCATAACATAAACAATACTTACTAATTATCATGAAAATTACAGGGACGATATGGATCCATCTTATATGTCCATTTTCGTACAATTATATTTTTGTAATGTTATTTGGTTATTATTTAACTTTTTATATTTTCATTTGGTCAGTAGGATCATTTTTAGGTTATGTTTTTCTTTAAATTTACGGATAGGTCATTTGGCCAATTAGTCCAATTAGTCCAATTAGGCCAATTAGGCCAATTACACTAATTAGTCCAACTATTCCACATAATATAGTTAGTCTAATTTTTCCATTTAGGATATTTTGGCTATATATTCCAATTAGTCCAATTAGGCTATTTACGTCAATTTTAGACAATAAGCAAATTTTTTGCCAGTTTAGGCAAATTAAAAAATTTAGACCATTTAGTACATTTAGTAAAATTTGTCCATTAAAGCCATTTTTGAATGATTTTTCCAACTAGTACTTTTTTGGATATTTTATTCCACTTATGCCAACATAGCCAAATTCCATAAAATTTTTCAATTTGAGAAAATTATTTCCAATTAATCCAGTTAGACCATCTAGGAGAATTTGTTCATTTAGTAAAATTATACTATTTAGGAAAATTAGTACATTAATATATTTAATCCATTTAGTCCAATTTAGACATTTTGAATATTGGGGATAATTATGTCAATTAGTCCATTAAATCCATTTAGGTGATTTACGCCATTTATTCCATTTGGCCATTAGGGTATTTGGCTATTATTCCAATTTTTCATTAGTCCATTAGGCCATTAGTCTAATTTTCCAATTATGCCTTTATTCCATTAATCCAATTATCCATTAGTCCATTATTATAATTGGTCAATTATGAAATTATCCTAATTTTCCATTTGGCCATTACGTTGTTAGGCATGCAGTCCATTAGGCAATTAGTCCACTTGTATATTAGTCTATTTTGATATTTTACCATTTCCCCATTAGTGCATTTACCCATTCGGCCAATTAGATAATTGTACAATTTTCCATTAGGATAATTAGGTCAATTGGTCATTAGGACAACTTGCCATTATGTCATTTGGCCTTTTTTTCAATTTGGTCATTTAGACTTTAGGACATTTTTTATTGGGTTATTTCCTCATTTATCCATTTGTACATTAGGCCAATTGGACATTTGTACATTATTCCATTATCCCAATTGTTCATTAACACAATTAACCAATTTTACAATAGGCCATTTGGTTGTTAGAACAAATAGACATTAGTCCATTAGACCAATTGACCATTATATATTTTGGCTAATTGACTAATTGGATGTTTGTCCATTAGTTTAATTGGCCATTATCTCATTAATGCATTAGGATACGTGTCTAATTAGTCAATTATTTCATTAGATAAATTAAGAAATTAGACATTATGACATTTGGATAGTCTTCCATTATTTCATTTTCTCATTACGCCAATTGCACAATTAGGTCAGTAGTCCATTAGTCCATTAGTCCAATTGGCTAATTGGATAATAGGACATTAGGAAAATTTTCTATTAGTACATTATGAAATTTGGCTATTATTCCGTTAGTTTATTTGGCCATTAGGCCATTAGGCCAATTGGGCAATAATCCATTAGTCCATTATACCAATTAAGCTATTAGCCCAGTTAGGAAATTACGCTATTAGAACATTAGCCCAGTTGGGAAATTTTTCAATTATTCCTTTAGTCCATTAATCCATTAGGTCATTTTTTCAATTTCAAAATTATGCCTTTAAGTTGTTATGACAATTGGACAATTTCCATTAGGCCATTAGGTTAATTGGCCATTAATACATTAGTCGTATTGGTCATTATGCCATTATTTCATTAGTAAATAAGTCTAATTGGATGTTAGGACATTTTTCCATTTGGATCATTAGACATCATGTCGTTAATCCCATTTGACATTAGGGAATTAGGCCCATTGGTCGTTAAGTCATTAGGACATTAGGAAATTATATTGATTGGACAATTATTACATTAGGCCAATTGGACATTAGGCCATTAATGCAATTGTCCATTAGGCCAATTGATCATTAGGACATTAGGCCATTAGTTCAATTATCCATTAGTTAAATTGGCCAATTATTCCAATTATGCACTTAAATCCAATTAGACAACCGTCCATTATGTTGATTGTGCAATTAGACAATTAAGACATTATGATTATTATCCAATTGGCCATAATGACTCTATAAAAATTGGATGTTAGACTATTAGTCCATTTTTCCATTAGGAAATTTGGTCATTATGTCATTATGACATTATTTAAATTTAACATTTGGCCATTATGATATTATATAATTTGATGGCGCTAGTTATATACTTATATTAAAGTTATTATTTACAATAAAACTTATATTTTAGTATGTAAACATAACTAAATAACAATATAAATATATAAATTATTTCAAATCATATCAAAGTATGTTGCACTTCTCATTCTCTGGAATCATAGTGCACCCCAAATTGTGAAAATACAATATTAAATATTTTTTTCTTTTTTTTTTCTCGGTGTATCATAATAAAATTAATACTGGTAATAAGAATTAGATTTTCTTTGAAACCCATTAATGATTAGGAATATATTAAACTCAACACTCCACCAATATGTGATCATTTCTTGATGTTGTGTTCTTTAATATTCATGGAATATTTGTACACCCTATTAATCTGAACCGACTCTACACTTCCAAGAAAAATATAAATTATTAATATATGATCACTAGAACTCCCCAAGATCCATTAAATTAGAAAACTTACTAGAATCGCCATCAAGAATGTTATACTGAATTTTTAATTCAAAAGTTAGTTTATATCAACATTAACAAAATGTATATATAAATTTAAAAATTTTCATACCAATATATATTCCCATTATTTCTCTTTGATTTCATTGTCGATATTTCTCCATGATACTGTTTTCACCTGAATGATATCATTGTACTTGGATAACATTCCCGTGAAAATTCTATACTGCATATCTTTTTAACCCATCATAAAATTTTCTTTAGTGTAATACACCATTATTTGTGCATAGGGATTTTAGAATTCACACATATTGGTGAACCCACATTGCCTACTTGAAGATACCAATAAATAATATCAAAGTAAATAAATAAGCTTTATGTCATAGTAGAAGATGAAAAAAATGATGTGATATAATTTGCAGCAGTTATTATAAAAACATCAAATTTAAGCTACTCATTAGGCTATGATTGATCGTTGGGCTATACTGAATCAGTATCCCCTGAAGGATTTTCCTTTTTCAATGCATGTTTTGGGTGATATTCGTGCACTAGAGTTGAAGCTAAAGGAAAGTAATGATCATATCATGGATGGATAGTAATAAATGGAGGAGGTGTACACATGGTATGATATGGGTAGTAAGGTTTTGGATACATTAAATGATATGGATATGGTAATGGTGGGAATATCCCAAGAGGTGGTGTAGAAAAGGTATGTGGGGAAGAGGATAAATGAGATTATGATGGAGACCTATGTGAAACATCCCTGGAGGATGAATCTAAGGATGAAAATGTGTATTAGAGGTGGTGTCCGCTGGTAGGTAAGGGAGAGAATAGGTAAGATGGGTGATTAGACTTGCTCTTGGAGTGCCCCCTCTTGGAACCATGCTAGTTGACTGCACAAGAGTGAACTCTAGTTCAACAGAATGTCCATAAAATTTGATAAATAATATATAAATTACATTATATGTAACGAACAAGATAATATTACAATTATTATACTCACCAGGGAACAAGAGGATGAAACCCACACTCTTGAACTGGTCAATCAGTATCAAATAATTTCTTTTGTTGAACATATTCCATATTTTTCATAATCTACATATGAATGAAATTTAAATTTTTTATAAATAGTTCTTAAAAATCATGCATATAACATAAAATTCCAATAAATCCTAAATAATACCATAGAATTTATCAGCAATAATATTTTAAAACCAATTTATACATTAAAAAAACCAAATTCAATGACAATTTTATAAATTGAAATAAATGAAATTAAATAAAATGAAAGAAAACAATGCTAAAATAAACATATCAATCCAAATAGAAAGTACATTAATGTAATTATAGTAAAACCAACCTGAGAGACCCATGTCAAGTTAAACTGAATGAACTGTGAACATATATGTTTGCTTCAATATATTACACACCACTACTTCAAGATCAATATCAACAATCAAAATGTAACAATTTGAGACATCAAATGAAATAATTTATTCAACAATAATGTGGGCGTCAATGTTGTCAATGTTTTCCCCACTATCATTAAACATATGTATTGGGATTCCTTCATTAAGGACACCGTAATTAGGTCTCGTATGATCTTTAACATAACCCACATTTTCCAAGGATTGAAAAATGTATGGTTTATCGATAGCAAGAATTCCACTCACGTTAATAACTATAAATCTAAAATCATCTATAAATATACCATGTTGTTTCATGGAATAAAATTCCTTAAATTTCATCATAGTCAGATGACCATGAGAGTGGTAATCCAATAATGATATTTTTTCAATTGGTCCATACTAATCCACATTTTCATATTGAGGCCTACAATACAATGCAATAGAAAAAAAATCCATTATAGATGCTAACACAATTTCATCATGTTATGTTCTCATTTTCACTGCTTGGAAACCTGTTGATTATTAAAAAATATCTTTCAAAAACCAAATAATTTTGACAGACATCCAATGCTATAAATTTATGATAAATGGAGTCAAAAATTAAACACATTAAATTAAATATATATGAATAATACAATTATATTAATATCAATATTTTATGTTAATTAATGTAATCGTCATACCATTGATTTCAACCATGCCGAAATCACTTTTCTATTCGAAGGCTTTATCTTTCTTTAATATTAAAGAATGATTAACTCTAATTACCATTTGATTAAGTTCCATACATAAAATAATAATTAATTTTTAAGGTATTTTTTAAATGACATCATTTGAGAAAAAATATAAATATTCAAATTATTAACAAGATATAGTCACTGGAAAAACCAAAATTAAACTAGACTATGTGAAGTTCCCAATCCTTCTCTTTAGAGATCAATGTAGACAATGCATATGAATCAAGAATTCCCCTTTTTGGGATAAAATGGAAATGAGGTAATTTCCGCATACTTCTCATATTCCTTTCTCATTGGTTGGTATTTTGTTTAGTTCACATAATAATACACATTTAAAAAATTCCATACATTTTTTCAGTCATATAATCTAACAGAATGAGACCTTTAGGCTGATTCTTGTTTTCGAAAAAAAATATTTCCTTGTGCACATATTTTGTTTAGCAGGATAAATTGACTGAAATGAAACAGGTTCCCAATATGTGTTCCATTTGGAATGTGGACTGTTAAATTCATCAAGGTAGTGAAAAATAATGGAGGAATTTTTTTACAATAGAAAAAAAATTTAAGGTGACGATTGCTTCATTTTTTTTTTCAAGAAATACATTGATATCCTTTTAACACAAAGGTATCTAAAAAATGGAAAAATAAATTCATTGTCACCCTTACATTACTGGATATAAAATTTCATGTTTGTATTGGAATAAATTCATGTAGAATAATGTAATAATCATGAGTTCATTGGGATTTTATTTTCAAATCCCTTAAATTCACTCATTTAGATATGATAAAAGAATATACATCATAAATATTTATATTCTATAATACTTCTAGAAATTTATTTTTCCATGTAGTTTCATCACATAAGCCTCAAAATGAACTTTCAATTATTTCATTGATAAACCCAGGATGCAGTTCTGGTCGAATACACAAATCCAAAAATTCCAGATGATATTTCACTTCATATTTGTTCTTACCCATGGAAATTATAATAATTGAATGAAATATTTCATATATATTTTTCTTAAGGTCCATTAAATCCAAATAATGATATATCAAATTGGTATACTAATATGGAAACTCAAAGAATATACTTCTCATTTTCAACTGTAGGAGTCTTAAGGGTCGAAATTATCCATATTTTAATATTTCTTATGACATATTACCTAATTAAAAACTCAAATAATTCAATAAATTAAGCACATATGGTCCTGAAATTCATTAAGGGGTGTGTTTAGTGTTAATAGTATTGTCAAACCTCTGTTTATTCATTCTTTTTTGATGATCTATTATAAAGAATCATTGATTCCCCATGAAATTGAAACTATGATAATATTTAAGCCTTATTGATCTTGTATAAATAATATAAATATGAAATGATAGTTTTCCCTTCATTCTCCGACCATACATCATTTCATATGAAGTTAAATCATTTATAGTATATAAAATAGAAATACAAATATGAAATATTTTTTAGAAGCATCGAATGTGTGCACACCCATACCCCAAAGATTCTATAACTCTCTTATTAAAGGTTGCAAGTAGATGTCTATATAATTACCATGATTATAAGGTTAATATATTTATATACGCAACAAAGTTGTGGGTTTTCTCATACACATCCATGAATGAATAGAATAAACATGAATAAAAACTGGCCAAATTTTTTGAGCATTAAGCATCTAACCAAATAGCTTAAAACCATCACAAGATAGAAGAAACCTGATACTTTTAACCTTAACAAAAAAATTGGGATGTTTTTCATCAAATTATTTCCTTGATAATATATTTATAGGATAAACCAACTCATCATAACCATTAATGTTCTTAATATCATCCCCTCACATTTGTTTTGGGATTTTTGCGGACATGAAATGATTTTTAATCCTAGGAATGAATGGAAAGTGCCACATGTCTTTTTGTAAAACATGAGACAGTGTTCGATCTATATTTACAATCAACCAAGATCTTTCAAATTATTTACAATCATTATATTCAGGTGTTTTCTCCCAAAATAAACTACAAACGTTCATAAAATCCCAAATATTATTAGTATAAAATCAGAGATGCTAAATTAACATTCATTCCTTGTAATGATTTAAGGGAATATATGCACCATTACAAAATAAATTCATTCAAATAGTTTTGAATATATTTAGTTGTATTATTATAAATTCAATTAATGGGTTTTCCTTGATGTAATCAATTAAAAATTTCTAACTTTTCCTTTTAATAAATTATGTATATAATGGAGTTATGAAATCACCTATTAATTTTTTAACTATCTCCACATCATCATCTTCTGTAACATCCTCATGTGTATTGATATCATTGATTTCTTTACTGTCATACAATTTCTCCCATTATGATGTACCAATGGAAAATGATCAAATATCAAGATCTTGATACCACTTCTGTAATCATGTTCATGAACAATACATGATTTTCACATCTCTCAATTGTGATACCAAACAAAATATTTTGTTTGAAATCCATGTTTTCATATATGGTAGATAAATTATTTCTTGCTTATCCATGGCCTTCCAACATAATTAAAACATGTAAACATTATACAACTTCAATATGATGAATTACTCAATGGAAAATCCAAAAAAACCAAATTCGTTTGAATATCAGTTCAAATCTAATTGGCATGATACATCCAACTTCTATCTATTCTATTACAGGGAAGAAGTTATGTTCCAATCTAAAATATAAACCATAATAACAATGATATTAAAATTCAATGTCAAATTAAAATCAAAGTTTAGAGTAAATTACATAACACTCATAGGAAACCAATTGAAAATAATTCATGACGTGAATGACTATTATAGAATACTACTATTCATCCAAACAAAGAACAATGCATATCATAATAAAAATCCATTTCATACTCGTTCAAATTTAATCATGGTTCAGGTATTTAGATAAATAACAACCATGTAATTCTACTATGAAAATGTTTATTTTTTATCCATATATGTCTTCTCATTTGAAAACATAATAGAGGACAGCATTTAGTCATGAAATTATTTTTTTAAAGGTTGAAATTAATTATTTTATTCAAACCCAAGGAAAATAGATTTTTCATATTATTCTATTTTATTTTAAAAATTATTTAATTTTTAAAAGATTCAACAAGGATAAATAATTAATCCATTTTATCCCATATTATGAAACCCATCCATTACTTCACCACTTATGAAACATATATACTGAGGAGAAGTGTGGTTAGATGGTTTTTTATTCATTTATCATGTAATGTAAATTAATAGATAACTAAACAATACGTGATAAATTAAAAAAGGAATAATTTTTAACAAATAGCTAATTTATACAGAGGAGTTAATCGAAATAGTTGAAAATAAGGTTTGCACTATTAAACTTTTCTTAATGAACTAAATTCGTATGTTAAACATTTTCAATGCAAACAACATTTCATAAATATAATATGATCCTGCAATCTATCCCTTTTAACATATATACCTTTTTATGACATTTATCAAAGGCTTATATAAATATAGGTACATAATAAAAATTTTAAAATTATTAAACATTTTAAATCTATATATTTATTTATTTTAAATAATATTTTATCATTTATTCATGTATAAATAGTAATAATTAATTCTACGAAATAAGCTTTTCGAGAACTATAAATACATTACTGAATTCTTGAAGAATCAATCATCATTTATATAACAGTATTCCATATTTACTCATAATAGTATAATCACGTACATCATCATATAATTATTTCTATTTTTGTCAAAACAATCCAATAAATCATGTATTCATGGTTCATGATATTAAAAAATTATATTTCAATAATTAAATCCCATAACTCTAGGTTAATAAAAACCAACATTTAACCATGTAGATAAGTTAAATTTGATTCCCAAAACTAAAAATATGTAAATACCTAAATTATTCAAAAAATAATAATCACATATTTAAATTATATTCATATGAATCCAAAGGATATTATTCAAAATAAAAACAATTATAATCAAAACATTACTTTTATGAATTTAATAGACAATAATTTTTTAAACACAATGATATAATTGATGCCAAAAAGCTCCAGTATAATAACATGCATAGATAAAAACAAAATTAATAGATACTATAAGAGAGAGAAGAATTCCAAAATAACTTATCTGATTTCATAGAATATCATAATTAAAAATAATTTAATTTTGGGAGAACGGTGGAGAAGAAAATTGGCCATCTCTAAGGGGGAATAAAGAAGAGGAGGGAATGGAATATTACCTCTCAATGATCACAACAAGAAATGCTAGGAATTGAGGAAGAACACCTATAAAATGGGAGAAACTACTCCTAAGGAGGGTAGGGGGATGCTAAGTCACATAGGATGGGAGATTATTAGTGCTTCTAATGGGGAAGAGAGGGGTTCCCAAGTGAATCCAATTATTTTAAGGGGATATACCCGTGGTTTATGATAAACTATTTTTATAGATCAACCTATAAAAACTATTTTTTCAAATTGTGGGTATAGTCTAGGTATAATATTTATACCCACTGTTTCTCTACACCATGGGTATAGATGCATAGGTATAAACCCTGTTTCAAGTAGTGGAGTATAGGATTCCTTAAATGACAAACACATCAACAAAATAATAATTCAATTATTTTATTTTATGTTAATAGTGTCATTGTTGTGTCAATATATAAGTTACATCGCCACCATTTTCATTCTAAATATATAATAAAAAATTCAAATCCATTTTGAATTAAACTCCATGTTTAATAATTAAAAACAATTGAGTCAAAATGCTTGCATAATTATCTCGACAATTGTCATGTTAGTATTGATGCAATCATGAAATATATTGCAAGTATTATTTAATTCCTTAATAATAAAATTTTATAATTCATGTATTTAAATGGATCTTCAAGATATTAATTAAAATAATCTCTATGATAATATACACATTTCCATTAAAAATATTTTTTATTTTTAATTAGAAATTACATAAGTATCTCCATGGATAATTATCTAACAATTCCATAATAGATACTAGATAAATCAATATGATATTCAAAAGAAAAACTATTAATAAAGGTACCAAAAATATATCAAGATTAATTTTCACTAAAGTTTATTGATTTAATCAATTCAGAAAATAATCTCTTAAAAATCTACTTGAAATTTGATAATAATTTCAAATTCAAATTTTGAACTTGAACTTAAAACATCAGCTTACCTCAAACATTTTCATGATTTTTGTAATAGAAATATTTCGTAAGGTATCTAATAAATGAGGTCTTTTAAACTATATCCATAATTATAATCTTGAAAGAATACCATGAAAATAATTTGATTTATTTTTAATATAACCATTAAAATATTAGAATTTTCATTTCTAAGGCCATTGGAAAAACTCATAATTACCTGAATTTATGTTTATAGAATATTTTTATTGGCATGATATCAAAATATTTAGTCAATTTTTACAACCTCAAATGGGACTTATGACCAAGAAGTAAATTTTATAATTAATAAGAATGGTTATTCTTAGTCAGGGATAGATGCTCGTAATTCTCCAACCAATTATTCCCTATTCATCTTTATGAGAAAATATGGATTTATTATATCATCATAATTATATAGATTGATCTTATAAAATATCTAATCATCTATTGGATTCCTGGCTCTAGTTCCTTATATCTATCTCATTGAGAAGTAGGGATCACTATCTGGGAACTTTACCAGCGAGGAGGGATATCTCCTCAGGGGAAGATATTTAAGGATTTTTATCCTATCGTAGACATAGGGGATAACTATAAAGAAACTATAATATTTTCAATGTACATGATTACCATTTTTAATGAGAATTTATTGAGGTATATGAACCTATGCTTTCTTGTGCCCATTAAGGACTAGATCAACATCTTCATTTGTCATATCAAGACTCATCCAACCATCATACCTCTTCATTGGTTCCCTTCTTGATAGGATCATGAGAGATCATGCACTTTTTAGGATATCCTTGCAGATGGTGATTATTCTACATGTGGAAACTTCTTATTATTGGAGGTATCCCCAAGACCTCATCTAGTTTATTTTTTAGCCATGTTTTTGAATGGATGGAATCATTTAGTTGGCTATGCGTACATTGGAATCTGATTTGGAGCACTAGTGATGGAAGCTATATTAGAATATGAGAATCCTCTTAATCAATATGTATTGCCAAAAGCTTATCTATATCAACTCATGGTATATACCCATCAAGAAAACCTCCCTTATAGGATTATGTGTCCCCTTATAATTCTTATTTGGCTATATAGGAGAACATTTACACTGTTACAAATATGATAACACTACTTGGAACTGGTATACCTAATTCCACCCCTTGATACTACATATTTAAAAGATTTAGGAAATTCCTCTAGGCCCAAATATAGAAATTCATATATTGATCCAACCCAAACGTTTCAACATTATTCTATATCCCTTAATGGTTGGGATAATTTTTTATGACAACATCGACTCTTTGGATGTAAGGTCATATAAAATATATCTCTAGGATGTTGTCATTATGGATCATATAGATGAACTAATCATTTTTAATCCATTAATATAATATTTTTTTTCATTCCAATTTGGATTCCATAAATGATTGTATTGCATCCCTTTATTTGGCATGCATGGAAGGAGACATCTCAGACTTATTTAACAATATTAAATTATGTTGGCGCATGAAGAAAACAATTTGAAGATTATTCATCCATCCATAGGTGTCCCATTATTTCTATCTCATTAATATTCCTAGGATTCTATATAGTCCTAACAATGTGGAATGTTGAATTGGTTGGTCTTTCAGGTGGGAAAACCCTACGATTTAGCTACCCCCTTATCTGTAGAAACAATGGAGTTCATTCCAGGAATGGGTGGGTCTCTGGGGAATCTCTCCCATCCTAGTGATGAATATACCCTTGGAGGTATATAATTTATAAAAGAATGTATTCCTTCACTATTTATGTTGTATGATTCATCATTTTACAGAAGTGCACATGAAACATCTTCTCTTTCTTCTTCATCAGCTTAGCCAACAAATTTTCTGCTTGACCATGCGTAATAAATCATTTTTCTTTCTGAAAACCCCACTCCAACAATTGCATTGGAATAATTGTGACATAGAATAATTTGTATGTAGATTCATACCTTGATCACTAAGACCCCGTTAATGATGTTTCAACAACAATAATAATTAATTTTATATCATTTTCCAACTTGGGGGTAGATGAATTTGACTACTATCCATTGTATGGTATCATGTTTAAAATCATCCTTAATTGGAAAAATTGATAAATAGTGATAAAGAGATATATATTTTTAGGAGGAATTTTCTCTTCCCAATAAATATGTGAAGCGTCATAGGTTCTTGAGTAGAGACATCACATTACCTATCAACTATGTGCTCATATGGATATCATGACTTTTGAAATAGAAGAATATGAGGTATATAGATCACATCTTTTGAAAACATCATCTTTAGTAGAAACTAATAAGAAATGATATACTGAGTTATATGCTTTTATTTAGACTCTTCATTCTATGGTGGATTCGGAGGAGGTGCATCCAACAACACTTCATTATTCCGTTGCTACCTATATACAATATTTTGCTGATTTGGAAGATGCGATGAATCATATTTTAGTGTGACTCATCCATGGGTATATAGGATCTCTATTTTTTTATAAATCATTTAAGAGAGTCTCAAGAATGTGGAAATTCATTCTCTTTTATCATTTAATAATTCTCAAAACAGTATATATTGTTCTCGAACATTCATTTATTTATGACATGCTTGACATTTCATTGATCTGATATCTCATGAATAATCAATGGCACCCATCCTTTGTATACTACCAAGTAAACCCAAATCCATTAATTTATTTTTAAAATTTCTTGAGATTTCATTTTATAATTCTTCATTAATGCCCAACTTCATGATATTCAGAATTGATGTACCTTATATAGTTGTCTTGATAACACCTAATTTACCTAGATAATTTGGGAAATATATATTTATTGAATTTACAATTGTCTAAATTTTTCCTAAGTCAGTGGACATATTAATAATAGCTAGATTTTTTCTATGAGAAAATAATGATCCCTATAATCATGGAATCTTATATATTTCCCTAACTTTTTCTTTATTCTCTTATGGTGAAATATTATTGGGTTTAGACTTTGGTTTTTATTTGACACCCTGTTTGTTTTTTTAACCTTTCAGGTTTTGTGTGTTTTATATTTTATGAGTTCTTAGTATTTCATGGATCACTCAAAGATCATTTCCAATTAGCACAGACTAAGATTTTTCCCAGGACATATTTTTTGAGTTTTAACATTGTGAGCATTGTGTCTCTTTTAGTTTGTTTTTTAAGGACATTTAAACTAGGACATTTTTGTGTGGTATATTAAGGTCTCTATTCATGGACCTTATACTAATGTAACTAAAGGATTTCTATGTCAAACTATCTGTTTATATTTTTTAGGGTCCTATAGATCAGTCCTTCTACTATTAGTGGAGGATAGGTATTCATGAAGGGTTCAGGAGTCCTATTTCCTTGATGGGATACTGAATAATTATTTTCCATTAAGGCTTATGATACCCTTCATTGATAATTTTAATTATGATGAATGAATGTTCATGAAGGATTATGGAACCATGCATATATTTATAAATCTGTGGGGGATAAATATCCATGATGGGCTGTAACACCCAAAATCATTACCTTAAAGGGTTTTTGAGGAGGGTGAAAGATTCTTGATGTTGAGTCCACATGGATAGTTTGAATGTGGGATGATTATTCTATAACCCAAAATATTGAACCAATGAATAAGGAATGCATCAAACAAACCAGGGATGACCAATAACACCCTAAGTTGATGGGTTCATCCAAAATGTCATAAGGGATCATGAGGACAAGATTTCCTTGATTGAAAGGAGGGAGTTCAACTAGTTAATAGGTCAGAATCCCTTATACATGATCCTATGAGGCTTATAATCATGGTCATGTAACAAAGATCCAAACACTTTTCCATGGGCCAAGGAATATTTATCATGACTTGAACATATATATTTTGAAGTGGGGTATGAATCCAATGAAATCCAAGGAGGTTCTAGCACCATAGGGGGATTTTGTACTTGGTTGGAAGGCTTGTTCCCTATTCCATGTGGTTATGAGACAAATGGTGTGGATCATCAAAATATTTTGGAATAGACTGTCACATTCCTACTTTGATAAAGGGTTTAGTACGTGTTTCTTTAACATCGATGATGTCAGATCAAATTGAATAGTCTGGTTATGGGGATTGTAAATCATTTTCTAGGAATATCTATGTTAAATAGGGGTTCGAACCAGTGGGTAAAAGTCCACCAATTGTAATGTTTGGAGCCTAAAATGTTCCACACAATCATAAAAATAACCCTTGTTTTTAATGGGGGTATTCCTAATATTCAAGGGTATATTTTGATGAAACATTACCTATTACAAGTTTTCTATGAGGATGATCAATGTGTAAGGAATCCCAAGGTTGATGGGAGTCCAAGAGATGGATATTGACTAAAATAACTGGTTTTTCATATCATACTTTAATGTCGTAAAAGTGGTCGATGAAAATCCTTATATTAAATAAGAGTTTGAGCAACCAAAAAGTAGTGTCAATGCCGAGTGAACACATTTTCCCGATGATAAGATCTAACAAAACATTACACTAACATTTTCATAGACCAGGAGGAATATCAATCATGGATAAAAAGTGGTACATATGATCTTTTTGCCTTATTTACTTATTCTATACCTTTTCCCCTAACTCTAGAGATGATGAGTTTAGAGAGTCGATACATGAATTTTTTGTAGACCTCCTTTTGATGGATTTAAACATGATATGTTTTATTTATATTTTTATTAATTGTTTTAGGGTCTTACAATTTAGACCGTCAATGGATAATGTTAAAGTCCCTACAAAATTAACCAATGTGTACGTAGTTTATGGTTGTGACACACGTGGACCTGGTTTAAGGGGAATGTAACACAATAGCCTGATATGGATTCCCAAGGTCAAGAGTAATCCAACAACTTTTTATATGGGGTTTAAAATGTTGTATATCATGTATGAGGGTTATTAGGTTATGAGTAACGATAGGTTATAGTCATACAGAGGATATCCTAGAACACCTTGAGATGCTGAGTTCCATCTCGGTGATGTTAAGATAACATGGATCAGAAATACCTTCTTTTAGGTCTGTGGTGTTTACTATTTCTAGATTAAATCCCATATTCATTACTAGAATCGTCAAGTAGTGTGATATATGTTCCATTCCATGTTTCATGGAAGGTTTTTGGTTTCCCATGGTGCTCAAGACATTATATGTGATTTGTGGTTTTTGGTACTTATAATATGATGAAAGCACCTAATACTCTAGTTCACTGGGGTCGGGATCCTATGGTTCTTTGATAATAAATGATTATAAATGATGGACCACAGATTTTAACATCATTTAGTTGGTACATATCTATCTTATAGTTTAAAATTAGGAGAAAAGGATGTTTCTTTGTAGTTTAATGTCATCTAGTAAGGAGATTTTTCATATTATTTTCCATCATGTGGTAAGGACATGGGAATAAGTGTGAAATTTTACAATATATATTTGGGGACACTTTTCCATAGTTGTTGTAATTTAGTTGTATGAAATATATTTCATCCATAAATATGCTTATTTTTTGTTATCCATATGTTGGACCCCTTCTGGTGTAGATTTATCTTGTCTGCAAGAAAACCATACATTGATCTAACTCGTTTGTGGGTAGAATGAGATTGTATGAATTGACCTTATTTAAAAAGAGATATATTCTACATTTATGGTTGTGTTTTCATAAGTTTCCCAATGTATACTTCAAGAGAATTAATCCTTCTATAATTGGAACCTTTAAGGGGATCCCACTATATAAATCATAATCATATGTAGGGGATATGATCCCGAGTGATTGTGACCCATAGTAGAAATCAAGCCACACATAGTTAGTTGATGAAATATCCATTCACAAGTCTGAACACAACATAGGGAGGGGGACATTTTCCTGATGCTCTTAGACCTAGGATTGGAGATCCGAGAGTCACAATGTATCATATGACGACAAGAATCAATCTACAGGAGATCTTGCTTTAGGCGTCTTAACTTATGGTGGAAGGCCACCCAAGCATGGCCCCTGGGGGGCTCACTCCAGCATCTCTTGACCACATTATGGTATTCCGAGATGCTCGCCCAATGGCTGGAGAACTTAAAGCCCTCCTGCGCAACTTCCGTCCTACTAGGAGACAACAGAAGCGGCGAATGATCAGAGATACTACGTGACAGATGGAGGATGGCTCCTTTTCAGATGATGCGGATGTGGTTGGGGGTATGGCATGCACGTTCTTTAAGGAACTTCTTGCGGGCACCAATGGTAGCATGTCTCGTGGGTATCCTTCAGGGGAGGCCGAACTTTGGAAAGGGCTTTCGAGCACTGTCTCGACGCAAGAGAATGCTGTGATGGAAGGCACCCCGGATGAAGGGGAAGTGCATGAGGCAGTGTGGAACCTGAACCCAGATAGCGCTGCAGGCCCTGATGGCTTCCCTGGCTCCTTCTACAGGGGCTCTTGGGAGGAGGTGAAAGGTGACCTTATTTCCGCGATTCATGATTTCTTCCGAGGGGGTGGCCTCCCACGGATAGCGTCTGCGACTACACTGGTCCTCCTGCCGAAGGTTAAGGATCCTTCCGCCCTCTCCCACTACCGGCCCGTGAGCATGTGTAATTTCCCTTACAAGGTCCTGGCAAGCATTCTGAACAGGCGGATGGCCAGCTTCCTTCCCCGATGGATTGCATTGGAACAACATGGGTTCGTCAAAGGCCGATCGATCCAGGGTGCAGTGGCGATGACACAGGAGCTGTTAAAGGATTTGAACACCGCTTCCCGTGGTTCCAATATGGTAATCAAGCTGGACATGAATAAGGCTTACGACCGGATGGAATGGGGCTTTATCAATAGAGTGCTCGCGAAGATGGGATTTTCGAACTGGGCATGCGATCTTATCTTCAGGTGCGTGTGTTCACCGTGGATGGCAGTATCGTTTATGGGGAGAACGCATGGCTTCTTTAAAACCGTTCGTGGTCTTCGGCAAGGTGACCCGCTATCTCCCAGACTTTTTATTATTATGCAGAACACCCTGAGCAGGTTGATCAGCAAAGGTGTTTGTGAAGGAGCCATTAGTCCATATCGGAGGAAGTTCAGAGCCCCCCCGGTGTCGCATTTGATGTTCGCGGATGATTCCATTGTGTTCATGAATGCCGGGTGGAGGTCTCTTCAAGCGCTGAACCGGATCCTTGAGGAGTACAGTGAGTGGAGTGGCAAACTCATTAACAGGGAAAAGAGCAATTTCTATGTTCCTGTATCATGCAATCCGAGCAGGGTGGCCAGGATGGAGAACGTGCTTGGAATGCAGAGAGGATCATTTCCCATGGACTACCTTGGTGTTCCTTTATCGGCAGATCGGGTGCGGAACAGGGACTTCGACAAAGTGGTGGGCAGGATTTCAGATCGCATCCTGAACTGGAAAAACCACTTTCTTTCCTTCGGAGGCCGGATAACCCTGGTCAATAGTGTTCTTTCTGCTATCCCGATGCATGCCTTGGCTTCCACGAGTGTGCCGAAGGGAGTCATAAGGGCTATTGACAGGATTCTCGCGCGCTTTATATGGGATGCGTCAGGCGGGGGCAAGAGACGCTGGGTGTCGTGGAGTAAGATGGCTCGTCCCATCTGTGAAGGGGGGATCAATGTCCGGAGTATGGAGGAGTTGATTCCATCCATGCATGCAAAGCTTGCATGGGAGTCCATTGAAGCCCGATCCTTGTGGGGAACGCAGATGGCTCAGCGATATAAGGATGATACGAAGTACGGTTCAGCTAGGGGGACGACTCTTTGGTACTCGGTTTTTAATATCATTCCGATCCTCCTTCCTCTCTCTCGATGGATTGTTGGGGAAGGGAGCATTCTGTTTTGGCAACATAACTGGGCGGGTGAAGTACTAGGATACCCAGGATGCCCGGCCCCTCTAATCTCCTTTAGGGAGGCAAGCTCATATCCCCTGTTTTACAAATCGGTTCTCGACGCCCGCCTGCAGGAGATTTTCGACTCTGTGGCCATGAGCTCGGAGCAGGACACCTGCGTCTTCACTCCGTCCATGTCGGGGAGGTTCAACGCCAAGGATTTTCGCAGGATGAGCGGTATACAGGGGCAGAACGATAGGTGGAACAATGTGGCCTGGTGCAACTCGATCCCAGCCAAACTCAACTTTCTTACCTGGAGGATACGCAACAAAGCGATACCCTCTGATGACCACATCAAATGGCTGGGGATCAGCCTTGCGTCGTGCTGTCATTGCTGCGGGAACAAAAGCGAAGAAACCATGAACCATATATTTTTTGAGGGTGATTGGGCCCGACATGTCTGGAAGTTCTTTGGTGTCTGCTCAGGCTTCCTTGAGCAAGGAGGCAGTGTGGAGATGTTTATGGAGCAATGGTTTCAGGGGGCTAGTGTGTCAGGGGAGGAGTCTAAGGTACGTGCGACTATTTTCAATGCGGCATGTTGGCACTTATGGCAAGCCAGGAACATGGCAAGATATGAGGGGAGAAGCACCTCTGGTCGTTCTGTGGTGGCTAACATCCGATGCATGCTGATTGACCTGATTGGCGCAGCGGGAATCGGAGGGGGAAGGTTACCCTTGCGGGTGCAGCAGGCGCTTCCAAGGAGCGCCACCGGGGAAGGTGGGGTGGCGCGGGGTAGATGGATTCACTGGATTCCCCCTAGCAAAGGGCTTAAGCATAATACAGATGGTTCCTGTGTTCTGGGTGACATGAGGGGAGGAGGAGTTCTCCGGGACTCCAAAGGGAGTCTGGTGGTGGCTTTCTCAGCTCACTTTGGCAGTGGTTCTTCTATTCGGGCAGAAGCATTGGCGGTTCTGACAGGCTTATCCCTATGTAGACACAGGGGTATCTGCATTACCCATTTGGAGACGGACTCTATGATTACCCACGACGCCCTCCATGGTAGAGGCATTACACCCTGGGCTATTACCTACACTATTAGAATTTGCAAGGCTCTCCTGAATGACAGAGTTAGAATTTCTCACACGTGGCGAGAGGGGAACAAAGTGGCTGATTATATGGCTTCTATTGCAGTTCCTGGTATGCGGGTGATGTGTCTTACCAATGTGTCAAGTATGAAACCGGAGGGGGTGAACCTTGTACGGGGCGATGCCCTTGGGCTACATTATTTCCGTCCCCCATGATCCTGTATCCCCTTCCCTTCTCATGAATAAAAATTTTAATGTTGGATGGGAAACTCTCCATGAGGCTCTGAAACATATGCAGAGGGGGTCAAATATCCCATTGATTATATTGTTTGGACACAAGATTTGATATTTAGGCATAACTTTATATCATTTGATGATATGAATCAATACACATGTAGTTATTGAATAAACAAATCTCCACACATGTATGACCTATATGTAGAAGGGGGAAATATTCCTATTTATTTTTGTAGTGAACCCCAAGATTGGAGATCCGGGAATCACTACCAATCATGTGTTGATAGGAATGAATCGATACATAATTATTTAGATAATATGTGATGCGATATACATGTAAGGATATTTGTTTTCATGGGTGAGTTCTATAGTCAGGATCAATTTTATATAATATGAGAGACGTCAACCATGTAGTTTAACATCATGAGTAAAGGATGTATGGTCTGAATTTTATTTCCATTAATCCTGAACTATGAAAACCCTAATGTGAATGGATATGTCTCGATATTTTGGGTAATACCACAATAAAACTCCTAAGATAATGTGAGTTATGCTCAGTGTGAGAAACAACCAATCAAAATTCATTCTCTAACCATGCCAATGTGATTAAAGGAATGGATACATTTTGATCCTGTTATTGTCGATCCATGATATAGGATCATGGAATATCTAAATATCATATTGTAATGATAATCATGTCATATATAGTTCATGGAAACCATGCATTTTAATGTCATGTGTGTTGGTCGGAGTGGTTTACTCAAGAGGGGGGGTGAATTGAGTACTAATTAAAATTTCTGTATTTAAAAAACTCTTTATTAAAGACCCCAAATAAAATAATAAATTAAACTGTAGTGAATTTATATTAAAGTAGAGGTTCTGTTAGATTCTCAAGGGATTGATTAATTCCCAGTTAATCAACACAGGAGTGTGTGATTATCTTTTGAAACTAACTTATTAATCTACACTTAACATAAACACTTGCTAGTTTAATTATCAAAGTAACTTTAAAAATAGTATTAGTTTAAAGTGATTAGCAGCGGAATAAAACTTTGAAAGAGATGGCACAACAGATGTAACAAAGAGGTTCAGTCTCAAGCCGAGACTTAGTCCTCTCAAAAGTTTATATAAAAATGATCCACACCCTGGATCGGGGTTCAACAGTTTACAACTGTCCCGGTCCAAGACCTCTACCACAGTTCTTCGTGGGAAGCAGTACAACAGCACCCAGCTATCCAGGTCACACACGACCTCTACCACTATTCTTCGTGGGAAAGAAAGAATGAAAGAGTTTGGTAAGGATTTACAAATCCTTCAGTTTGAGTACAGGAGACAGTGTATGTGTTAGATACATAAGATAACACACACTGCTCGAAATGAATGATAATAAATCACAGAACAAGAGATGTAGAGTTTAGAAGTGGTTCTGGTGATTTTAGTGTAGCTCTAGACTCCTTTGGATTTGATCAGAAGTGAGTCTGAGTCCTCTTCTCGTTTCTGTTTTAGAAACAGAGTGTCATATGCTCCAGGTTCACAGAGTAAAAAAAAATGTAGTCGATGAAGCTCTTCGATATTCTTTGGTATACACAGAACTCTTCTTGAGTAGGCTTGATTGTATATCTGATTCTGTCTTGCTTGGTTCTTCTTGTATACACAGAGCTCTTCCTGAGTATGTCGTTGTTGTATATCTGATTCTGTGTGTGTTATATCACTTCTCTTTAGTAGAGTCTTCTTGTATTTGTGTCACGTGCACCAGGGGACATAAAAGATATCCTTTCTGCAGGTATGAGGTACGGGTTCCTGAAATCCGACAACCTTTATCAGATATTTGACAAATCATTAAAAATGTATGATATGACCATTAGATAGATTAAATAAAGATAAATAAGGAAATACAAATAGTGAGTCGAGTGATCGGTAGGTAATCAGCATCGGTAGCTTGGACATCGGTAGCTTGAACATCGGTAGCTTAATGTCAGTTGCTTTGACTCTATTGGTGGCTCTATGCGTCGGTTGGTACATGCTTGTATCGGTGACTTTGTTTATCGGTAGCTTCATGCGTCGGTAGCTCCATGCGTCGGTAGCTGCATGCGTCGGTAGCTCCATGCATCGGTATCAGTAGCTGTGAGTCTGTATCGGTAGCTTCGTCCATCGGTGACTCTTATTCCATCGGTAGCTATTTATACTTACACTGGTAGCTTTATTTTTGTATCGGTAGCTGTCTGTAAGTCAGTAGCTCACATTTATAAGCACATCGGTTTCTCTGTGTTAAGTCTATCGGTAGCTCTGTGTAAAGTCTATCGGTAGCTCTGTGTAAAGTCTATCGGTAGCTCTGTGTAAAGTCTATCGGTAGCTCTGTGTTAATTCTATCGGTAGCTGTCTCTCGGTAGACTAAGTCTATCGGTAGACCGGTTACCGGTAGCTCTTTATCAGTAGCTATAGGAAGATTACTTACTTGTTTTATGCAGAACATATCCGATTGTCTTAGAATTAATTTATGACTTGTATGAACATGGATAAATGAGGATTAACATATTCCAAAGACTTTTAAAAATTATTATTGGTTTGATCACAGATTTGAAATAATTTAAAGTATAGTTCAATGATACTTAAAATATCATAGATAATGAAAACATAATTGGGATTTTCAACACATATGAATACATGATTGAGATTATCAAAACAGGTGAGGTCAACAATCTCCCCCTTTTTGATAATCACAATTTATGATATGGGCATTTGACATAGTGAAAATATAATAGGAAAGAGTATAATATTGAATTCAATTTTCTCAGAGATAAAATTGAAACGAAATCTCCATTGAAAATATTTCTCATTTTTTCAGTTATTTTCTTCTCCCCCTTTGTGATAAGCAAAAAGTGGGAAAGCACACATAGGAGACAAACAAAACATGAGGAGTAAAAGGAGATCTTCTGTATTAGAGTAGTCAAAAAGTACAAAAACAAAATACAAAGGAATTACTATCAAAAATCCGGGCCACTGGATCATTCCACATCTTCCACGTGAGATTTTCCTTTGGGATCAGAAGAAGGTTTGGGTGGTGAGGATGCAGGTGAAGGTTTTGGAATTCCAGAGATGATCAAAGGAGGCTGGGCCACTGACACAGAGTCAGTCCTGTAGGTTGAAGATCTTTGGGTGATCATTGGTGTGAGGCTTCGAACAGCTTGAGCAGGAGTCAGCTGGAAAGTGGAAACAGCTGAGGCAGAAGCAGGCAAAGCAGGAGGTATGATGACCGGTCTGGCATCAACATGCAAGAAGGGCAGCAGCAGATTTCTAAAATCCATAATAATTCCTCCTCCTCTTTCCATACCAGATATGAAATCATCTTTGTTCTCCATGAATTTCTCCAAGGCAGGAGTCAGATCTCTTAACTTGCTCACGTGTTCTCGAAAAGCTTGAGTGACTGGAGGGAGCTTCATGTGTTCCAACATCAGCTTGAAGTGGTGTTCGAGTTGATGCTTGGTGAAAATTTTGTTGAAGTAATAGTCCACTTTGCTCTTTATGGCTTCCTGAGAGGTAGAGGCTTCTCTCATATAATCTTGAACAATCTTCATAATTTCTCTCGCAGAATCTCTTGTAGAAAGCACCACTCGGCTCAACTCTGATGAGTCCACAGATCCACTGGTTGAAATAGAACCAATCTCCTCCTTCAACATTGCTCGACTTGATTCAGGTCAACTGATAATTTGGATGTGAGAGGGCCAAGAGAGAAGGAAACAGTTTCTTTGAAACTCTTAGACAAACCACTGATTAGGCTTTGAACATGAGAGTCTTGCAATTGAACATGATCCTTCACTGTGGTTTTGAAACTTTCAAACACCGAGACAAACTGGCTTACTACACTCTGCACATAAGCTAGGTCCTTGTCAGCTTGAGACTTGGAGCTCATATAAGAATCCAAGGAAGCAACTGATGTCTTGAGAGCTTCAAGATCTGCTTCGATTCTAGAAGACTGAGTCTGGCACTCTTTCACTTCTTCCATAAGCTCAGACATAAAAGAAGAAAGATTACAAGCCAGAGAGAGCTCTAAGGATCTCTCTAACATTTTCATTTCTTCATAAAAGCTTTGCTTCATCTCTGCAACTGATACACTGAATGATTCTTTCAGCTCATTCTTCATGGATTCAAGATCATATTTAGAGACAAAATCATTTGGGACAACTGCAGCAGGTCTTCTTGCTGAGGCCAAACTAACTACAGAAGCAGTCATTATTGAATTAATTGAGGATGCAAGGGAGGTTTCCATTAACTTCACTTCTTCAACAATACTGGATTTGAGGTCCTCTTTCAGCTTATTCAGATCATGAAATCTGATCACATCATCTGGCAACAACTCATAAGCAAGATCATAATTGGTCTTTGGTCTATTCACAGGCATCTCATTATCAGAATCCAGATAATCCAATCCACAGACTATAAACCCTAGGTCTTCTACCCAGTCTTCAAACTCAACAGCTACTGTGACATTTCCAAGAACAGATTGATTCTCCCCCTCAATGGGTGCATTCTCATGTATCACAACAGCATTCAGTGCTGGATTCTCTTCATCAGAATCTTCTACTACAAGTTCCATCGGTGCAGTATCGAGAGGATTTTCTGGTACAGGTACAACTTCTTCTGTTACAGGTACAGGTTCTTCTGTATCTTTTTCTACTTCAGCAATCGGTATAGCTGAGCTTTTAATCAGAGGACTCATACTTAAACTACCAGAAACAGGTGATTCAGATACATTCTCCTTTTCTTCTTCTTGTTGAGGCACAGACTGGTCTTCCTCATGAGTAGAAAAAATTTCCTCTACCTTTCCTTTTCTAGAATAAACCAATTCTGCAACAGGACTTGGGGGCAAGTCCGGATCTCCTCCAACATCCATAGGAGATTCTTCTTCTTCTTCTTCTGACTCATCACTGTACTCGGGTTCCTCTTCATCAGATCCTAAACCTGGATCTCTCATATCCTTTGGTCTTGAGGGATGATCCACAGGATTAAACCTATCATATATCTTCTGATCATCACTGACCCATTCTCCCTTCCATGGGTTCCAGTTAATTTTCATGTACTTGCACACAGTCGAGGTGATGCAGAAATTATTCTTGACTACAACTGTCTCATCCTGAGACTCAGCTATTCCATTCACTTTTATCATTACTGAAATCAGCTTGGCAAAGAACAAAGCATTAGTCTTTGACTTTGGTCTAATCATGTCTTCCATTTACAACGTTAACAATCTGCACAGATTGATTTTCACTCCATGTCTTAGCAAATTAAGAAGATAGATATCTTGATATCTCAGATTTTCAAAATCTCCTCGCCTCGGTATCAACACATGCTGATCAAACTTAAAGAGCAGTCGATTCTCTCCATCCATTTCAGCAGCAACCACTTGCCTTTGATTCCCATTACCATTCAGCTCTTGTAAGGCGGTTTCATAATCAAAGATGTCACTGCTAGGTGGAATTTCTCTTGATACATACCCGGAGACACCTTCATGTGGTACTTTCAAACTCTCATCCCACTCTACTGAAGAAAAAGACAATTGTTTTCCATTTACAAAAGAGCTTACCCGATTCTCATTTTCAGACCTCTCGAAGGTTACAAACTCGTAGAACTGTTTTACCAACTTCGGGTAGTATGGGCCATTGTTATTCGAGAAAAAATCCACCCATTTCTGGTCTTCCAGAATCTCAAGTACTAACGATTTTATGGGCAGTAGCCATTCCACGCACAGTTCCTTTTCGATTACTATGTCTCTATTCTGCAAGTGAGGATTCACTGGTCGCTTTCCCGATCTAGTTCTGACTTCACTAACACTGGATTTATGCTGTGTCTTCTGCTTCTTAGCATTGGGTTCTACACTTTCATCTCTGACGATAGGAAGTTTAGTTTTTTCCATCGCGGGTTTAGGGTTCTTGGTCAATTTGGGAGCAAAGGTTCGAAGGTGAGAGATTTTGAGCTCGGTGAGGTAAGAAGTGGCTTAGACATAGTTTTATCATTTATGAATTCCAAATAAACAACTAAAATATAATAAGATAAAATAAAATAAAACGATTCATATTCTTGGCAGTAGACAGATGTTTTAAAACATTGCATCGGTGTGAGTTAACCATCGGTGAGAAAAACAGATCGGTGAGAATTGTACATCGGTGATAATTTTCACATCGGTGAGAATTTTCACATCGGTGAGAATTTTCACATCGGTGAGAATTTTCACATCGGTGAGCATTTTCACATCGGTGAGCATTTTCACATCGGTGAGAATTTTCACATCGGTGAGAATTTTCACATCATTTAGAATTTTCACACCGGTTGTGATTAAACATTCCCAATTCGTGTCTTATGTAACTTAGCCTATCCGAACTTAAAGGTTTAGTGAAAATATCAGCCAATTGATGTTCGGTGCCAATAAATTCAAGAGAAATATCACCTTTTTGATAGTGATCTCTTAGGAAATGGTGTCTTACATCTATGTGTTTGGTTCTAGAGTGAGATACAGGATTCTTAGAGATGTTTATTGCACTGGTGTTATCACACTTGATTGAAACATGTTTAAAAACATATCCATAGTCCAAAAGAGTGTGTTTCATCCACAGAATTTGTGCACAGCAACTACCAGCAGCTATATATTCTTCTTCAGCAGTAGATAATGCAACTGAGTTCTGTTTCTTACTACACCAAGAAACTAAGGATTTTCCAAGCAAATGACACGTTCCTGATGTGCTTTTTCTATCTAACTTACAACCAGCAAAGTCAGCATCTGAATAACTCATTAACTCAAAGGATTGTCCTTTTGGGTAAAACAAACCTAAGTTAACCGTGTGTTTGATATATTTAAAAATTCTTTTAACAGCAAGCAAATGAGATTCTTTTGGATTAGCTTGAAATCTAGCACACATACACACACTAAACATAATATCAGGTCGACTAGCAGTAAGATAAAGTAAACTACCAATCATACCTCTGTAGTTTGTTTGATAAACTGGTTTCCCAGTTTCATCTGTGTCCAATTTACAGGTAGTACTCATAAGAGTTTCACTTTCCTTAATACTATCCAGACCAAAGCGTTTTAAAAGATCCTTTGTATATTTACTTTGATTCCAAATAATACCATTTTCATTTTGAAATACTTGAAATCCAAGAAAGTACTTAAGCTCTCCCATTAAGCTCATTTCAAATTCATTTTGCATACTTTTTGAAAAATCAGTACATAAGGAGTGTTTAGAAGATCCAGAAATAATATCATCAACATATATTTGTACAACCAAAACATCTTTAGAAATTCTTTTAATGAAAAGAGTTGGATCAGCAATCCCTTTAGTAAAACCATTTGAAATAAGGAAATTGCTAAGTCTATCATACCAAGCTCTTGGAGCTTGTTTTAAACCATACAAGGCTTTAGAAAGTTTAAAAACTTGATTTGGAAAATGGGGGTTAGTAAATCCAGGTGGTTGTTCTACAAAAACATCTTCAATTATAAAACCATTTAGAAATGCACTTTTCACATCCATTTGATATAACTTGAAATCCAGATGTGCAGTATATGCAAGTAAGATCCTAATGGCTTCCAGTCTAGCTTCAGGTGCAAAAGTTTCCTCATAGTCTATACCATATTCTTGACTATATCCTTGTGCAACTAGTCTCGCTTTTTTTCTAACTATATTTCCAGATTCATCTACTTTATTTCTAAAAACCCATTTTGTGCCTATTGTCAAAGTGTCCTTAGGTCTGTCAACTAATCCCAGACTTTGTTTCTTTCAAACTGATTTAATTCTTCCTGCATTGCTATTACCCAGAATTCATCATTGATAGCATCATTGATATTTTTGGGTTCTAGCTGGGAAAGAAAAGCTTGATGTTCAACCTGGTTTCTTAGAGAAGCTCTAGTTTTTGTTCCTCTATCAAGATTGCCAACAACAGCTTCTAAAGGATGATTCTTTAGAATCCTCGTTGATCTGGTAAAGGTTGGACTAGAAATTTCTGGTTCATCTATAGGTTCGGGTTCAACAGAAGCAGATTCTAGAAAAAGTCCAGAACTGGATGCTTTGATAACAGGTTCTTTAAATTTATCATTAAGATCCAGAATAGACAAATCTTCTTCAAGATTCTCAAGAGAGGTTTTAGGCTCATGTGGATCAGTTTCATCGAATTTGATGTGAACAGATTCTTCCACACATTTGGTTTTCTTATTGAATACTCTATAGGCTTTACATGAAATAGAGTAACCCAGAAAAATTCCTTCATCACTTTTGGAAGCAAACTTATCCAGATTATCTTTAGTATTCAGAATAAATACTTTGCAACCAAAAACTTTAAAGTAATTAACCTTAGGCTTTCTATTGTTCCACAACTCATAAGGGGTTTTCATAAGAACAGGTCTAATTAAGACTCTATTTATGACATAACAAGCTGTATTTACAGCCTCAGCCCAAAAATAAATAGGCAGGTCATATTCATTGAGCTTGGTTCTAGCAATTTCTTGAAGGGTTCGGTTTCTTCTTTCTACTACACCATTCTGTTGGGGTGTTCTAGGGGCAGAAAAGTTATGAGTATAGCCATTGTGTGAGCAATAAGATTCAAAATCTTGATTTTCAAACTCACGACCATGATCACTTCTCAAAGTTTTAATCTTAATTCCACTAAGGTTCTCTACAGATTTATAGTATTTAACAAAAGAAGAACATGCTTCACTTTTGTGAGCTAGAAAATATACCCAAGTATATCTAGAGAAATCATCTACAAGAACATAAACATAGTGCTTCCCATTTAAACTAGAAACTCTTAATGGTCCAAACAAATCCATGTGAACCAATTCAAGTGGTTGAGAAGTCGAAACTTCTTTCTTTGATGTAAAAGAAACTTTGTGTTGTTTTCCCTTTTGACAGGGGGTACACACTTTATCATTTGGGAATTCTAATTTAGGTAGGTCTCTAACTAGATTTTTTCTAGAGAGTTTTCTAAGTGAGTGAATGTTGCAATTCCCCATTCTTCTGTGCCATAGCCAAGATTCTTTATGTAAAGCATTCAAACAAGTAATATTCTGCTTAGCTAAAGAATTCAGATTAACAGCATAAACATTTTCATTTCTTAAGGCAGAAAATACCAAAACATTCTTAGAATTAAAAACTTTGCAGGAATCATTTTTGAATTTAACATGAAAACCATCATCACATAACTGAGAAATACTTAATAAATTGTATTTAAGGCCATCAACAATAAAACTTTAGAAATCAAAATTGAATCAGTGTTACCAATCTGGCCTAGGCCGATGATTTTTCCTTTAGAGTTGTCACCAAAGGTGAAAAAGCCTCCATCAACTTTTATCAAACTCTTGAAACAAGGGAAGTCTCCTGACATATGTCTTGAACATCCACTGTCCAAATACCAGGTCTCTTTACAAGAGCTCTTTAAACAAGTTCCCTACAAAACAGATTCAGATGGGAGATGATTTTGGTACCCAGATTTTCTTGGGTCCAGACAGGTTAGCCAATAACACTTTAGGTACCCATATTTGTCTAATGGGTCTCATATAATTTGTAGAATTGACATGATTTGAAAGATAAACTTTATTAGATCCATAGCTATGTATATAACTGGTTGAAGCATATGAGGTACCAGAATTGCCTTCATTCTGTCCAGATTTAGAAATGAATCTAGTTTTGGCAATTTTCCTTTGTCCAGGTTGGTATCCTATACCAAAAGAATATTTAGATTCTATTTGCATTCCTAGAATCTGTGTTAGTGTATTTTTTCCATTTGTGAACTTCTCTAAGTCTTTCCTGAGTTGCTCATTAGATAGTTTTAGTTCGGTGTTTTCTTTTAACAGTTGAGCATTTTTCTCTTTTTCTATATCAAGGTCAGATTTATGCTTAACACTTAAAGCATATTGTTTCTTTAGACCTTTATATTTATCCTTAAGCTCATTGCAAGTTTCTTCTAACATGTCACAGTATTCAAACAATTCAGATTTTGACATGTTTTCTGAGTCAGAATCTTCTCCATAATAGTGTGAATTAAAAACATGAGTCTCTTATGTTACCTCAGATGTGTTTGTCATAAAGCACATGTTTGCCTTATTTTTGTGTTCAGTTTCAGTACTTTCAGATTCAGTAGAGATATCCTCAAAAGCACTCCAAGTATCCTTCATGGCTTTCTTAAACTTATTGTCCTTATATTCATATTTCTTTTTATACATCAGCTTTGGACAGTCGGCTTTAATGTGTCCTTTTCTCTTGCCCTCATAGCAGACAACATCATCTGATTTGTCATTCTTCTTCTAATCCTTTTTCCATTTACCTTGGTGATCATACTTACCCTTATAATTTGTTTTTCTGAAGAACTTATTTTTCCTATAAAATTTCTTAAATCTTCTAGCAATGTGAGCCATCTCAGCATCACTGTCAGAATCACTTTCACTGTCTTCACAGCTTGAACTTTCAACTACAACTTGAAGTTTTTCTTTGTCCTTATTCTTTGAGGTTGAAGATTTGAAAGCGACAGACTTTCTTGGAGGTTCATTTTCTTCCTCTTTATTCACTTTAAGCTCTTCTTCATACATCATCGGCTTGCCAATTAGTTCCTTGACAGGTAGAGCAGCAATGTCACATGATTCTCTGATTGAGACAGATGTGCCTCTCCATCTATCAGGTAGTCATCTCAAAATTCGCATAACTTGTTCCTTCGATGAGACATCCTTTCCCAGTGAGATCATTGTATTGACAATTTCATTTAACCTGAGATACATGTCAGAAATGGGTTCGTCGGTCTTCATTTTTAAATTATCATACTTGATAGTATAAGTGTTCAATATCATTTCTTTAACATTCGTTGTTCCTTCATGAGAAACAGCTAAGGTATCCAAAATTTCATATGCAGTTTTACAAGAATAAATTCTATTAAACTCTTCATCTCCTAGAGCACAGTACAAGGCATTCATAGCTTTACAGTTGTTATTGTAAGCAGTCTTTTTAGGTTCATCCCAAGTAGATCTAGCAGTAGTGGGAATTTTGTATTCTGATTCAATAGCAGTCTAAATATCGAAACCTGTGCTTTCTAGATGAATTTTCATTTTCAGTTTCCACTGAGCATAATTAGTTCCATTGAAGAAAGGTGGCCGGTTAGTAGCAGCACCCTCAAGTCTATTGTCCATGATGAGAAAATTTTAAAGAGATAAAAATTTAGATATAACAGAAATTTTAAGAACTTTAAAATAAAACTAAAATCACAGTTCAAAAGCTAGAAAGTATTTTCAATCCTCTGATACCAAGTGTTGGTCGGAGTGGTTTACTCAAGAGGGGGGGGGGTGAATTGAGTACCAATTAAAATTTCTGAATTTAAAAAACTCTGTATTAAAGACCCCAAAAAAAATAATAAATTAAACTATAGTGAATTTATATTAAAGTAGAGGTTCTGTTAGATTCTCAAGGGATTGATTAATTCCCAGTTAATCAACACAAGAGTGTGTGATTATCTTTTGAAACTAACTTATTAATCTACACTTAACATAAACACTTGCTAGTTTAATTATCAAAGTAACTTTAAAAATAGTATTAGTTTAATGTGATTAGCAGCGGAATAAAACTTTGAAAGAGATGGCACAACAGATGTAACTAAGAGGTTCAGTCTCAAGCCGAGACTTAGTCCTCTCAAAAGTTTATATAAAAATGATCCACACCCTGGATCGGGGTTCAACAGTTTACAACTGTCCAGGTCCAAGACCTCTACCACAGTTCTTCGTGGGAAGCAGTACAACAGCACCCAGCTGTCCAGGTCACACATGACCTCTACCACTGTTCTTCGTGGGAAAGAAAGAATGAAAGAGTTTGGTAAGGATTTACAAATCCTTCAGTTTGAGTACATGAGACAGTGTATGTGTTAGATACAGCAGATAACACACACTTCTCGAAATGAATGATAATAAATCACAGAACAAGAGATGTAGAGTTTAGAAGTGGTTCTGGTGATTTTAGTGTAGCTCTGGACTCCTTTGGATTTGATCAGAAGTGAGTCTGAGTCCTCTTCTCGTTTCTGTTTGAGAAACAGAGTGTCTTATGCTCCAGGTTCACAGAGTAAAAAAAATGTAGTCGATGAAGCTCTTCGATATTCTTTGGTATGCACAGAACTCTTCTTGAGTAGGCTTGATTGTATATCTGATTCTGTCTTGCTTGGTTCTTCTTGTATACACAGATCTCTTCTTGAGTATGTCATTGTTGTATATCAGATTCTGTGTGTGTTATATCACTTATCTTCAGTAGAGTCTTCTTGTATTTGTGTCACGTGCACCAGGGGACATAAAAGATATCCTTTCTGCAGGTACGAGGTACGGGTTCTTGACATCCGACAACCTTTATCAGATATTTGACAAATCATTAAAAATGTATGATATGACCGTTAGATAGATTAAATAAAGATAAATAAGGAAATTCAAACAGTTAGTCGAGTGATCGGTAGGTAATCAGCATCGGTAGCATGGACATCGGTAGCTTGAACATCGGTAGCTTAATGTCAGTTGCTTTGACTCTATCGGTGTCTCTTTGCGTCGGTTGGTACATGCTTGTATCGGTGACTTTGTTTATCGGTAGCTTCATGCGTCGGTAGCTCCATGCGTCTGTAGCTGCATGCGTCGGTAGCTCCATGCATCGGTATCAGTAGCTGTGAGTCTGTATCGGTAGCTTCGTCCATCGGTGACTCTTATTCCATCGGTAGCTATTTATACTTACACCGGTAGCTTTATGTTTGTATCGGTAGCTGTCTGTAAGTCAGTAGCTCACATTTATAAGCACATCGGTAGCTCTGTGTTAAGTCTATCGGTAGCTCTGTGTAAAGTCTATCGGTAGCTCTGTGTAAAGTCTATCAGTAGCTCTGTGTAAAGTCTATCGGTAGCTCTGTGTAAAGTCTATCGGTAGCTCTGTGTAAAGTCTATCGGTAGCTGTCTGTCGGTAGACTAAGTCTATCGGTAGACCGTTTACCGGTAGCTCTTTATCAGTAGCTATAGGCAGATTACTTATCTGTTTTATGCAGAACACATCCGATTGTGTTAGAATTAATTTATGACTTGTATGAACATGGATAAATGAGGATTAACATATTCCAAAGACTTTTAAAAATTATTATTGGTTTGATCACAGATTTGAAAGAATTTAAAGTATAGATCAATGATACTTAAAATATCATAGAGAATGAAAACATAATTGGGATTTTCAACACATATGAATGCATGATTGAGATTATCAAAACAGGTGAGGTCAACAATGTGGAAAGATGAATGTTCCCCGGCCAGAAATGGAAGGCACATAGCCCTATAAATTTTGTCTCATTATTCGATAATTAATCTCAAAATAGGCATCCAATTTTTTTATACAAGGATTTATGAAATAGTTTCCCAATGTATCTTATGCTTATTACATAGGGTATTTCTAAATTTTAACATCATTAGTTGAAGACATTTCATACTTTGATGTCTCACAACATGGATAGATACGTTGAAACCAGCCAAGGAATTGAGATTTGGGAAACATTGTATATCCCTTAAAGGTACGAATCAAGAAACACATTGTTCATGAATTGATATAATTTCTATGCAGATCTTACTCAAACATAGGTCTGTGGGGAACTTCATTTTTCATTCATGTATATCTAGCTCATGTTTAGTGGATCATCCATGAAATGATTTTTTCCATATGTTTTAACAAAATGTGGTAAGGAAATAGGATTATTTTTATTTTAATGTATTTATACTTGGACATAAGATACCATGAAGTATAAATTCAGACTTCTAGGACTCCCCCCATATAGTATAACATCATGTAGTATGAATGTGTCTATTGTGAATTTCAATGTCATAATATTATGATGATGGATGCATGATGAAGGATATTAATGTTATTTCTTTAGAAACCTCACATTGTTTTGGGAGTGATGTGTTACCCATTCATTGTGGCCAATGTGTAATCTCTATTGGAATATAACTTATGTATAATGTAAGGACCTTCAATTTTGGGATTCAAATTTTGAGGGTTTTCCCCTAGTATCATTAAATTTATGAGATCCAATACCTGTTCTCATTAATGTAATAATTAGATATAAACCTTTTCATTAAAGGCCCATGTTACTGTATTTTGATGCTATTCGAGGTTGTGAAGTACACACAACCTCTCTACATAAATCCATTCCAACTCATCTAGTTTCTTTTGTGATTTCTCATCATTTATGTGTTTTACAAATGTTTATATTCAAATCTAGGGAAATTTTACTTCTATGGGAAATATTTCCTAGGTCCCATACACCAATGAATACATAGTTTCTTGTGTATTAGTGGGTATGGTGGTACAGTCGTCCCATAAAGTGTGAATAAGATTTACCATTATTGATTTCATGTCATTGTCTACCATATTCTATTGTATATTTGATAAAGTCTTATTAGTTTTCTAATTAATCCATTTTTCAATTCATGATTTTAGGATGAATGTTTGGACTCAATGTTGTACTCTTGGTACAATTTCATCAACTAAGTAGAACAAAGTTTGGTTCCATTATTCGTCAATTTTGTGTGAGGAACATTTAATCTAGTGATGATATTGGACATTATGAATTTAATTTTGTAAATGTTCACTAAATATGTGAGGGGTATTTTCATGGCCCATTTGGAAATGAATTCTGAATTATTAAGGATGTACATACACAATTTATCTTTGCTTGGAAAAAATGTCCCCACAATTTAAATTTCCCATATGGAAAATGGATAAGAATATTTATCTATATGTAGAAATTACGGTGGTTTATGGATGAAGGTTTCATGAACTGGGATTATAGGAAATTTTATGGTGAATTCTACATAGTCTTATAAAATTTATTTTCAATTTTAACAATAAATCTAATTTTTTTGGGAGATTTTGGCCATGGACTAATGATCTCCACAAGATCTTGTGCTGAATTATTCTATGATCAAAGCAATCACTCTTTATTTTATTCAACTAAGGGGGATTCCACAAACACCTCATTTTTATAGGGATTTTTCTCATTCATTCATTCATTAGGGGTATTTTTTTTGTTTAGTATCATGTCTACACCCATTCAGATTAGTTTGGTGGGAGCAGTCCATTTTGGAGGGAATTGACATGAGGCTCCATTCATCCAGAGGTGGATATTGGTTCTTCATGCTTTGGGGAGGTGTTGAGAAAATTGATCTCCTCCATTTCATAGAAAATGAATGATGATACCATCTGTAGGTTCATCAGGAGGAAACTCGATTAAACCTGATCATTGTTGGCCAGGACTGTGGCTAGATTAGCCAGTGCATTGACTTGAGCATTTTTTGATTGAGGGACATGATGTAATTTGGGTTCAAAGGGGAACTCTTCCATCAGTCTCCAGATATAGTTTATGAGAGGTTATAGTTCTTCTTTCTCAATGAAATTTTCATTATTAATCTATTTTATCACTAGATATGAATACACCTTGACATTTAGGTAGGCTACCTATAACTGTAAGGCTTGTTTGAAGCCTGTAATGAGGGCTTGGTATTCAACATCATTATTAGTGCATCATTTTGATAGTGTTTAATAGTAATGAAAATTTCCATGGTATAGGGAAAAAATTACAGTCCCTAATCCAAATCAATTTAGATTTAGGTTGTCCATCCTCTTGCAGAAATGAATTTAAGAGGCACCATCAAAATACACCTACCATGTTTGAGTAATGTCATTGGTGTAGATAACATATTTATATAAAATTTCAATTTCCACAGGCATACATTTCGATGTGGGGTGTATTTAATTGAAATCATACAGGTCTTTCCATTTTACTACATGTGTTTCTCAATATGAGAGACCATTTTGGATTCACGATGCTTCAATAAATATCTAACATTTTTCAACAAAAATATGAGTGTGAGATAGATCTTCTTAAAATTGGAATATAGGGTCTTGATAACTAGCATCATCTGACTATGATAGTTTAATTTTTATCATTCCCAAAAAACATTTTTTTGGACGAGGAGAGTTCCAATTGATTGTTCCATGGAGGCCACATATAAAATTACTAGATTTCTATCCGCCAGTGGAATTAAAACCGGTGGGTATAAAATGTATTTTTTTATTCTCAATGGCTTCTTGGAGGTCCTTATCCCATCGGTAGGTGAATCCCTTCTTCATTAATTTGGTTATGGGGAGTTATTTTATGGCTAGGTTTTTTTATAAAATGATGAATGTATGTTAGGTTACCCTAGATCGCTCTTACTTCATTGAGATTCTGAGGTGGTGAAATTCAATGTATTGGAAAATTATTTTCTAATTCAACCACCATGTTATGGCGGTGTAACCAAAATCCCAAAATCATCCTAAAATTTCCCAAAAAGATCACCTTAGCATGTTCATCTTCAAAATTTTCTACCTTAAATTGCAGAATATTGTTTGAATATCTGTGAGGTGATAACATAATAGTTGATATTTGATTATCAGGTCATCAATATAGCATTATGATACACATAACAAGAAGTTCATAAATATATTATGCATAACACTTTGGTAAGTAACTTCAACATTATTTAGTCCAACTGGCTTGACCTAATAGAAAAATATCTCTTGAGGTGCTTTAAATGTGTTGGATTCCTTTTCATTAGGGACTATCTCTATTTCATTGTACCGTAAATTCCTATCGATGAAGGAAAGCACTTGAAAGTCAATGATTTCATCAATTACAAGTTCTAAGATTTTCAATGGGAATTCATCCTTTGGGAAGTACTGAATACAATCTCTAAAATCAATGTAGACCCTAATCTTCTCATTGTTTTTATTTATAGGGATGATGTTCGACATCAATCCTGGGTATTTCGATTCCTACAAAAAAAACGACTTCAATCTATTTATTGAATTCCAATTATATATTTGTAGAATGGGAGGGGTGTATCCTCTTGACTACCTTCTTGAAACCTTTATGGTGATCGGGTAAGCCTAGATGGTGTGTAGCCACATTGAGGTTCAACCTGAGAATTTCTGAATAATTCTAAGTTAACACATAACAGTGTTTCTTTAGAAATTAAATGTATATATAATAAACCGAAAGAGGCATGGAGACAATAATCAATGTAGATTATGGGTATTCTTATATTGTTATATTCACTTGCATGTGCTCATCATTGGTGGTGGCGACATTTTCCTCAAATCTAAGAGGGTGTTCTTTAGTTCATCTGCATCTTATTCCATCTATGATCCTATGGTGGAATTTTAAGATGTTATAGTTAATATGAGGTAATCAGTATCATTGCTGAGGTGAGAGAGGCCTTGGAGAGGGACATTTCCCTCCCTAACTACTATAGTCATCATAGGTATATTCCAAATATAAATATTTTATTTCTTGTTTTCATTGATGAAATTATGAGAATTGATATTTGGGATTATTTTTACATACTCAATTTGGTTTTTGGGTAACACATAATCATCATCTTGAATACTTCATGGATTTACATGGGTACTCCCCTAGCCTCTAGGGGCTATAAAATGCATATCATCAACCAAAATTGGTTGTTTACATTCCTATTTATAGAAAAATAACTCGATATATATAGCTTTACATGACTTTAAGGGGGTGTTTTTACCATTTAGTATGTAGATGTTCCCAATTATTCGGTATTTAAAACACTACTGAAATGTTGAAGGTACTACCAGGTGTTTTTGAAGCCAAGGTTTTACATGAATGAAATAATATGTGGTATCCTTTTGGATAAATATGATGTTAGTGTTAAATGTGAGATCCCAAAACTGAGTTTTGAGATTTATATTCTTGAGAGTTCATTGCATTCTCTTATCAACCCATTGAGTTGTTACCTTTCTAGGAGGCAAATCCCTTCCTCCATGTCCTAAATCTCTAAGGGTCTGAATCAAGATGAGGTTGATCCTTGAACCATTTTTAATTAGATTCCCTCAAATTCAAACATCATAAATATTTTCCAAAACATATAGGGGTCTGATATGTCCCTAGATGACCTCTTCTTGATCAATCTCTATATAAATGATTGAAACATGGAATTATGATGGAATACTTTGCAATCGATAATCCTCAGTTATAGCAACTTTTTTTTAGATATTCTGGGTTCTAGATTTATTCTAAGAGTTCCTCTCAAAGTTCCCTTGAAAGATGGAGAGAATCCAGGATCATGAGTTTGGATAGAACAACTAACAACTATTTCATATCATTATACTTTTATTCTAAAATTGTACACTTCCTAAGGTGGTATTATTATCTATTATGTGGTTCAAGAGATTAGGTTATCATAGTGAATGGGATATGTGATAGGTCAAAGGTCTTGGGAGCATATATTTCAAGTGGAGTAGGTCATGCCTTCATTCCCCTTTAGTTGGGATGATAAGATAATAATACCCCCACCTAACAGCCATAAAAGATAACCAGGATTTAATGACCACTGGAGGTGTCTAAGACACCTTCTTGTTTTTTTGGCCATACAAGAGTGATCTCCCATGGGTATAAAATGAATTTATTTCCTCTATTGTGATATGAATACAATGTTGGGTCTAACTGCATTTTCATAGTCCCCTATATACTCATCCCTGGCACATTCAACCTCTAGATCCTCGATCAGGTATTCTGTAATTTTAATCATAGGAATTTTCATCATCGAAGAAGGTATAGATCAAGATTATTATGTTAGGTAAACCGAAATGAGATCTTCAACTAATGAGGATTCCATTTTTTGTGGTGGTTCTCATTATCCTCATGTTGCAGGAACTAAATATACATGTGTCAATGCATGCATAAGAGATGAATACGACTGTTCCTTATTTTACTCTTTCTATGTCTGATGATTATGTCATCCTCTGGGAGTGATATTCAATTTTTCCTTCCATGATTATGTTATTGTTAGGTTTTTATGAAGCTATGCTCTCAGAGTCTCACATGCTCGGTAAACTCTTTTTTGATTCATCTAGTTTTCCTACATCATCCCATACATATTTAGGATTTCATTCCAGCCACCCCCTTCATTGAGTTCAGATATTGTTATATTTGTCTCATGTAATGGGGAAACTTATAACTTTACTTATCTTGAATTATCCATGATTTTGATGAAGACTTTAAAGTTGATGAAATCCTAAATTGTGTGACCAAGCCTCTTATGGAAGAGGAAGTAGTCTGGATAATTAGTTAGGTTTACCAAATTGAGTTTCATGGGAATTAGTTTCTTGAATAGGTTATTATCCACGGTTTCAAGGAAATAACATGGGACATTCTTAGTTTTAATGGAATTCACTTTATTCATCTATTCTTCAAAACATGGGAATCCTGAATCCATGTTTTCTTCTAGATGAGGGTGATTTTTTTATGTATACCACTCAATAGGTTGAACTGGATGATTCAGATACTACCTATTTTCTTGAATGATCATTGTTACTGGTTTGAGTGTAAAAAACAATTTCTTCTTTAACAAACATTTTTCCCTTTGATGGGGGCACGAGTTGAGACTTATCTTAGGTTTAACGAATGTACTATTTTATATGTTGTGCTATTTAAGTGAAAACATGGAATCTGTCAGGATACTTTATCAAGATCAAGGTTGTTTAAAAATCATCCATAATAATTTAAGTATAGAGTTCTTGTAATTTATCTCATGAGATATGGTTACTGTGTGAATTATCAAACCCTTCCATCTTGGGATGAAGTTATAAACCCTCTCACTTTTAGATTGCTTTCAATTTTTGTGATTGATAATAATTATTTTCCTAATTGTAGAGATGAACTAAAAATAGAATTTGATGTTTATGTTCTACACTTCCAATAATAGATCATGATGGAAACCTGTATTACTAAACGAAGGCTGTCCGAATCAGAGTTTGTAAAAAACTTCTCATCTTTGTTTCCTACAACTGATCTTGAGGGACCATAAATGGAGTAATTTGGAAATGAAGTGCATGCGATTATATGCTATATCTCATGTGTCGTAAATGGTTGGGAAGGTATGATTGCCTATGTTGGGGGGATTATCAAGAACTAATGCAGGATACATCTTCTTCTCGGGTATCATAGGTGTGTGTTTCCCTTCTATGGATCCCAATTGAGAAGCCAATGATTCAATGGAGTTGATAAATTCTCGATGTACTTCTACCATGTCAACCAACTATCTATAAAAAGTTGTAAAGGAACAATGTGGGTGCCCTATTTTTCATCTCTCAAAGAATCAAGATCTGTACTAAGACTAATTGATCACCTTTCTGGGGGAGATTTTATTGTCGTAGTAGAGGGAATTCATGATCATCTTAAAATTACTCATTTACATAGACTAACTGCATGGATCAAGATCCATCTGAACACTATAATTCTTCCATTGTTGGTGGAGGAGACCTTTCATTATGTGTAGGTGGGAGAATTTTTTCTATAGATGATACCGAGTGGGAATGTTTCCCATGAATTGCTCCTTGTTATGCTATCTTATATTTTCTATCTCATTCTTATATTATGCTAACTATTACTCTATATAATGAATGCCAACTCGTTTGAGTGGTTATTGGGATCCTTCCACCCCATTACCAGTATCCTTGGTCGTGTTCCTATATAATTTTGGAAAATCATATTTTAGAGGTGATAGGTTTTGGATCCTCCTATAATTCTATATATGTGTAGCCTCAGTTCGTACATCCAGATCACCCTCCTCTTAAGGTATATTTTCTATATTTTATACCTCTATATCTTCACCATGATCTATATCATCTATAATATTTAGGATGACCAAATTCACTAAGGTGTATTAGGAAATTATTTTTATCCCATTAATCATAATGCAATAGAGTGATTTTTCACTACTTTCTCCTCCATTGATGTTTGCATTCGGGTTGTTTATCTGGCCATTGGACATTTTGGGACCATTTTGGATTATGACCCCTATAGTGTTATATTTTATTCACCATACATTTATCCTATCTCAGTCATTGAATAGGGACCTTATGGTAGTTTCAAATTGTGTTTTCCGAACATGACTTGAATAGAAAAGGTTTATTTAATAGAGGGAGGAATATGGTACGATGATCGTAGATATTTACCTCCCAACCAATATTTGACTAATTATTTTTGGGGTGTTGATAAAGATTAAAATTTCCTAAAACATGGGGGATGGGGAATATCCCATCATATTCACCAACTATCAAGGTAATTACCTAGTCCCATAATTTTTCCGGAGGCTATTTCATTACGAGATTTTGTATTTGGGATTCTTTGAAATTATGGAGAGATTAAAAAGGTCAATTCTCTATATTTTCCACATCATTCAATGTGTACATTTTAGGAGACTATGGGAATCAGTCGATGAAGAGTAGTTATGATATGTATTAAAACACAAAATAGGATTTTTATCATGCTCTGCCATCCATAGGTACTGGGACATAGATAATGTGGTCATGTTCAGCTGATAACAAAGTGTTTTCTTTGGTCTGAAGGTTACCTCATATCCAATGTAATAACCCGGAAATTTCAAAGAAATTTTTTTCTTACTTTCTTTGGAATTTTACAAGTCTATGGCTTCTAACGGAACTCGATTCTGAGGCCCAGTGTTCCCAGAATCAACTTCCAAAGTTTATCTTGGGTACGTTCAGTGAAGGAAGGAGCAGGTTTTTCTATATTTTGAACCGTTGCTCAGAATTGAAATCTGAGGGCACCGATGAACTCGTAGTGCCAGTAATTGCATAAGGAGACCTTTACTACAGAACAGTATTAAGCAGGTTGAGAATTAAAATTTGGGGAATTAGATAAAAATAAATAAAATTTTTATAACAATTTTATTTTATAACTTTGGAAGTTAATCCATCCCATGGGAAGTTGTTAGTGGGGCCCACAACCATCCAACTCCCCATGTGTTGATATTTGAATGGTGGGTACCACATGAGCCCCAGCCTTTCACCTTCTACTAAAATCCTTAAACCTCCCTTCTTTAATTTTTACACTCTTCATAAATTGTGTAAACTCTTCCTCTCCATCTATCCCTCTTTATTATTTGCCAACATATGTTAATCAATGCAATCAAACTCGTCAATTATTTAATTAAGGGTTTTGAATTTTGAATTATTTTCATGTATAATTAAAATAAGGGGTATCCTTATTTTAATTTAGTTTAGCACTTGTTGTGTTGGGAGAGATTGGAGAGAGGTCTTGTGTAAAAGGAGAAGGAAGTTCCTCCCTCGTTGAAGAACATCATTCCCCCATGAAGAACGACTCCCCTTCAACGAAGAATGACTCGACGATGAACTCTCCACGTTCCTCCAATCTTCTACTTCCCCCGCATCAATGGAGGAAATATTACCATGGGGAACTCGCCAATGTCAATGGTTCTTTCCCGGCGTTGAAGGAGTGACAACGCATTCCACGTCTACGAAGAAAGAACCATAATAGAGGTAGGGAAATTTGTATATTTCATATGTTCGATTTATTCCCTCGAGCATGGGCGTTCTTTTATGATTAACTATGGGTAGAGCCTCTAACGTATAGGGAACGGGCTAAAGAACAAGTCTGGACCCTCCTCTGATTGTTCATATATGTGTGACTTGATGGGAGATGATTAAAAGGGACCAAAATGGCGATTTGAAGCCTTCATAGTAATGTTTAGGACCCGAGAATACCACCGGCATAGACGAAAGCTAAATTGTACCACCTGAGCAACTCTGGTGGCCCGCAAAACCTCATGGCGGTGCGGGTCACCGGTGCGGTGGCGGCGGTGCCAGCCGGCCGCCTGGAGGCGGCGGTGCCCCAGCGCACCACTGGAGGGGGTCCACCGTAGCAATAGCCGCGACGGCAATGTGAAGGATCCTAGGGTCACGCGGGATCCGGGCGACCGGGGGCGGCACCAGCTGGCGCCGCCGGTGCCAATCAACAGGGGGGCGCCACCCCCCGCTCTGCGTAACGGCGCAGACGGTCGTGGGCCGCGCCAACCGGGCCAGGCCATGCCCAACCGGGCCGGACCCAGACCAGGGTTGGGTCGACTCGGTTCAGGCCTCCCCAAGGGGTGTTGGGCTGGGTCGGACTGGGCCCAGACCCCCTATTTTTAAATTATTTTCGGTTAAATGACCATAACTTGACCTACAGACCTCCAATAGACACAGCGTCAGTTGCGTAGGATTCCTTGGATCGAGAAGGTCGTTTCAGTATTTTACAAAAAAAGGTTTTGTCGATGTTTGGGTACGGCCAGGACACGTTCGGGTTGGTTCGTACACAAATCCAACCGGGCCCCTGGGAATAAAAGGCTAATAACTCAAAAACCGAGCGTCTGATTGACGTGTCGTCTGTTGCGTTGAGACCCCTATGATGAGGAGGTCCTTTGAGATACTTCTTTGTGGATCTTTGTGACACTTGTAGTGTCGACCCGTAGCTCATGAAGCGGATCCTCCAAGAGACGAGCATACGGAGTACGGTGACCTTGTATCTGGCTGAGACCTAATGACTGTTAGTCTGATTCATATCAGAGTGACTTGACATGACGAGTAGGGAGCACTACTGTGTTGGATTGGCAGACACATGGAAGAGAAGCACTACTGTGTTGTGGCGGCAGTCCCGCGGTACTCGACAGTAGGAGTACCTCTGTAGGATAGAAGGGGGGGTGCTACTGTGTGGGGGCAGCAGACCCATGGTGGGGTGCACTACTGTGTTGGGGTGGCAGACCCGCGGTACTCAACTGTGGTGGAGTACCTCAGTAGTCTAAGGTTAGTGAGTGGAACCTCAGATTCGTGATAGGACTACTTCACTTGACAGAGGAGGAGTTCTCCAGTAGCCGTGTTTTCGTCATCATGAATTAAAACACTGGTTTGAGATGAGTCAATGACCTTTGTGTTTTCCACATGATTGAGATTGGTTACTTGATAACTTTGGTATGATAATGGGAATATACCAATGTAAACATTATTTTTTGAGATCTCTCTTTGTGGTTTATCCTTATTGGAATTTAGTGAGACCTTTAGAGTCTCGGGGTCCCTACTGAGTATCGTTATACTCACCCCTGCATGGGCTATGCCCGCATCTCATTGTGTTGGATGCAGAAGACGGACAATGCTGACCAAGGTAGAGTGTTCATGGATTGGATGGTACCTAGAGGTGGACAATTGGAATGGCGGCACACGGAGAGGACCAGTAGACCAAGAGTGGTGGGGAGGAAATATGTATGAATCCTTCAGGTAAGAACCCAGTGGACGATCCAGGAGCTACTTCACCTTTCAGTTGCTGTTTTTTAGTTGTACTTTTCTTTCAGTTGTAGAAGTACCTTTCTGTTGGGATTGTATTTCGGCTCCTTACATTCAACACTACTTTGCTTTTCTGTTTTACTTAGTGTTAGCTTCCCCTTGTACTCTAGTTGTGTGTGTTTACGTTTCATAAAGGCAATGCCTTCCCTTTTTATCGGGATTTACGCTTTTGGTGCTAGTCTCCAGCCCCTGGCCTATGGAAGGCGGTCTTGGGGTAGTCACAGCACGGGCCCTGAGGTCAGGTCGTGACAAATTGGTATCAGAGGAGTCAGTTCTACTATTGAAATTATGACTCTGATCATTCTTTTCTGTGAACCAATAGTGTTATGGGTACTATGTGTGGTCTTCTGTTTAGGGTGTCCAGGGTGGGTGCGGGCGGCTGACGTATTCATACACCAGGACCCTGACTTCTTATTTCCAACTTTGTACATGAAAACACTGATTACATGAGTGTTTTTAAAAGTATCCATTAAGTCATCTCAAACCAGGTCAGTTCACCATGTACAATATTTTGACCGTGTCACATCTGTTTCTTTCAGGATGTCTTCACCCAGTCAATCAGTGTGAGTACCAAGTGGGGAGCGTGATGATAGCCCACCGAGCAGTGTGGTCTCTGTGTAGGTCCCTCTTCTAGTTGATACACCAGCATAGACTTCACGCCTCTTGAGTGTGATGCACGAGTTCCAGTGACAGAGGCCTCCGAGGTTTCAAGGTGAGTCCGATTTTCAGACGGTCAGGCACTGGCTGGAGTTTCTACCACGAGCTTTCCACACAGCTGGGACACCCGCTGACTTGATGATGTACCTAGCTGTTAGTCTTTTTCAGGGAGCAGTTGAGAGGTGGTGGAGCCAAAAGCTCCAGTTTTGTGATGATACGACCTTCACCTGGGGAAACTATGAGACATTTTTCAGGGTAGAGTTTATACCAGCAACTCTACACTCTGGGCATGCACAGGAGCTACTGCCCTTACCATAGGGTTTTCCGACCGTAGCAGAGTCATCTGAAGCCGGTAGTATGCAGATTAAATAGAATTCCAAGGGGATTAGCCCAAAAGGTTGGAGACCACGGGATACAAGTTTGGTTGTGTGAGGCACACGAAATAGAGCCAGTCATATGAGGAGAAGAAAGTGTTATGCATGCGGCAAGAAGGTTCACTTGGCACATGACTGTCCGACTCCCCGCACAGTTGATTAGTGGGCATTGGAGGAGCCACCAAGACAGAAGCAGTGGCGTGAGCTTGAGCATTAGTTGAGCGGTGGACAAGGTAGTGGAACAGGTGGATGGGAGCGAGACTAGTTCCAGGCAAGGAGGACTTTCTTCTTGGTGCTTCTAGTTTTCATGTGGTTGTTGTTGTTTTTGGTTGTTATGTGTCTTTTTACTTTGATCTGTAGTAATAAAAGACACTTTTCCTTCTGAAGTTTCTTTCCTTCTAATTTGTGTGGTTAATACTAAGATGTTCCAGTTAAAACTATTGAATTGGCCCTCACTTTTGAGATTCCTACTAGAGGAGACCCAGTGACTACACACTGATGCTGACAGTGTGAGTCAACCCATGGAGCTGAGAGTGACGGTTGGATCTCTTGGTAGTAGCATTAAGGCCTTACGACATCATCCATGACATGAATTGTAACGTTAATGTCAGGATTGACTGTATTAGGTGAAGAACATGGTTCATCCAGGGGATGAGACCAGGTTTCTTTTTTTGGCAGTGAATAAATCTCAGCAACTCTTGTAGAATGTAGACGACAAAGGCTGGATATGATTTCATGCAATTAGCTAGTCTCAACCATTGTTCGTTGAGCGAACGGTTTACAGTTCTCTCAAACTATATAGTCTCAGGTGTATCTTCTCTCAGAAGTAAATGAACATGAGACATCATTGATGGCTTGATTTATTCTAGGGCTATGACATCGAGATAGTTTATACACCTAGAGAGGGGAACGATGTAGTAGATGTTCTTAGTAAGAGATAGGGAATTAAGCTGCTAGGAGTGGCGAGACATCAGCTAGACGAATTTCAGATATCCTTTGTGGATGGTGAAGGAGACAACACGTGTACAACCAGAGATAGCTCAGGCTACGACAGAGAAGGTGCAGATCATCCAGAAGTGGATGAAGACTGCACAGAGCAGACAGAAGTCCTATGTTAATTAGAGACGAGACCAAAGGAGTTCGAGGATGGAGACCACATCTTCCTCCGGGGCTCACCTCGACATGGTCAACAGAGATTTGGCTGGGGCAGCAAGTTATCTCTGCATTTGATCAGACCTTTCAAGGTCCTCAGTAGAGTAGGCGATGTGTCTTAGCACCTATCCCTTCACCTTAGTTGGACCAGGTACATGACTTCATTCACATATCTCAGTTGAGGAGATACGTGCACGACCTGTCTCACTTCATCGACCATAGATAGATAGATATCGATGACAGGGGAAATATTCACAGAGGTTCCAGTAGATATTGAGTATTTCCAGGAGCGGGTCCTATGAGGATGGTCGATTCCTCTAGTGCGCTTTCTCTGGAAGCACAGGAACCTCTAGGAGGGCACATGGGAGCGGGAGGCACAGATGTGTGCTCGGTACCTCCTTTAGTTTCCCTAGTTTGTGTTGTAGTTTTAAGAGGATGTAAATACCTGAAGTGGGAGTAATTTAAAGACCCATAAATTTCAAGTAAATTTTTTTCTTAATTTCTTTTGAATTTTACGAGTCTGTGGCTTCTGAGGGCACATGATTCTGAGGCCTGGTGTGCTCGGAATCAATTTCCAAAGATTATCTTGGGTACGTTCAGTGAACGAACGAGCGTGTTTTTCTATCATTTGGACTGATGCAAGGAATTGAAATCTAAGGGCACCAATGTACTCGATGCACTGGTAATTGCTTAAGGGGACCTTTACTGCAGTTGCGTTTTAAGTGGGTTGAGAATTAATAATTGGGGAATTCGTTTAAAATAAATAAAATTGTTAGAACAATATTATTTTATAACTTTGGAAGTTAATCCCTCCCAAGGGAAGTTGTTGGTGGGGACCACAACCATCTAACTTCCCATGTGTGGATATTGGAAAGTTGGGGCCCACACAAGCCCTGACTTTTTACCTTCCCCTAAATTCTTTAAACCCCCCTTATTTAATTTGTAAACTCCTCATAAATTGTTTAAACTCTTCCTCTCCATCTCTCCCTCTTTATTATTTTCCCACACATGTTAATAAATGTAATCAAACTCTTCAGTTATTTATTTAAGGGTTTTATATTTTGAATGCTTGTCGAGTTTAATTAAAATAAGGGGGTATCCTTATATTAATTTAGTTTAGCACACATTGTGTTGGGAGATATTAGAGAGAGCACTTGTGTAAAAGGAGAAGGAAGTTCCTCCTTCTTTGAAGAAACATCATTCTCCCACGAAGAACGATGCCCCTTCAATGAAGAATGACTCGACGAAGAACGCCCCACGTTCCTCCAATCATCTACTTCCCCAACATCAATGGAGGAAATAAAACTGTGGGGAACTCGCCAATGTTTATGGTTATTTCCCTACATTGACGGAGAGACAACGCTTTCCATGTCTATGACGAATGAACCATAATCGAGGTAGGGAAATTTGTATTTTTTTATGTGTGATTTATTCCCTCATGCATGGGTGTTCTTTTATGATTAACTATGTTTAGATCCTCTATCACTGAGGGCACAGGCGAACAAACAAGTCCGGCCCCCCCGCTGATTGTTCTTCTGTGCGTGAATTGATGGGAGACGACGAAACGGGACCGCAAAGGCAATCTAAAGCCTTCGTAGTAAAGTTCGGGACCCGAGAAGTCCATCGGCGTAGACGAAAGATAAAATGGACCCCCGAAGCAACTCTGGTGGCCTGTGAAACCTCATGGCAGCAGCGGCGCCGCAGTGCGCCGCCGGAGGAGATCTGTCACAACAACAGTAGTAGTGGCGATGCGGAGGATCCCGCAGCCTTGCAGGATCCAGGACGACCGGGGGTGGCACCAGCTGGTGCTGCTGATGTCAATCAGTGGAGTGGGGGGGGGGGAGCCTCCCCCTAATCCGCGTAATAGCTCGGTCGGGCTGCCCAAGCCGCGGCCGGCCGCGGGCCGGGCCTCACCCTACTCGGCCGAGTTGCGCCCCGTCAAGCCCCACGGAGCCATGCCCAACCTGGCCGGACCCAGACCCGGGTCGGGTCAACCCGGTTCGGGCCGACTCAGGGGGTGTTGGGCCGGTTCGGGCCGGGCCCAGCCCCCTATTTTAAGACCGTTTTTTGTTAAAAGGTCTTTACTATAGATACGTACCTCAGATTGATGCACCGTCAGTTGCGTAGGATTCCTTGGATCTAAACGGTCATTTCGGAATATTACACACAATGTTTTAGAGATGTTTGGGTATGGCCGAGATACAGTCGGGTCGGTTCGTACACGAAACCAACTGGGCCCGCGGGACTAAAAGGCTAATAACTCATAGACCGAGCGTCGGATTGACGTGTCGTCTGTTTCTTTGAGATACCTATGACGAAGCGGTATTTTGAGATACTTTTTCATGGATCTTTGTGAAACTTGGAGTGTTGACCAATAGCTTGTCAAGCAGATCCTCCCGGAGATGAGCATAGAGAGTATGGTGACCTTGTAGCTGGCTGAGACCTGATGACTGCTTGTATGATTCGTATCAGAGTGACTAGACTAGCCCAGTGGGGAGAACTATTTTGATGGGGTGGCAGACCCATGGAGGAAGAGTGCAACTGTGTTAGGGCGGTAGACCTGCGATACTCGACAGGAGTAGTACCTCTGTTGGCTAGTAGGGGGAGCGCTACTGTATCGGGGTGGCAGACCCATGGCATGGAGCACTACTATGTTGGGGTGGCATACCAATGGTATTCAACAGTGGAGGAGTACCTCAGTAGTTTAAAGTTAGTTAGTAGAATCTCAGAGTCATGACAGGACTACTGTGCTCGATAGAGGAGGAGTTCTCCAGCAGCCGTGTTTTCGTCATCGTGAATAAAAATCCTGGTTTTAGCTGAGTTAATGACCTTTGTGTTTTCTTCATGATTGAGAAGGGTTACTTGATAACTTAGGTATATGTATGGGCATATACCTATGTAAAGGTTATCTGTTGAGATCTCTCTTTGTGGTTTATACTTGTTGGATTTTAGTGAGACCTTAAGTGTCTCGGTGTCCCTACTGAGTATCGTTATACACACCACAGCATGGGCTATTCTCACATCTCGTAGTGTTGGATGTAGACAATAGACAGCGCTGACCGAGGCTGAGTGTACGAGGACTGAACGATACCCGGAGGTGGAAACTCAGCGTGATGGCACACGGAGCGGTCCGGTAGACACGGAGTGCTGAGGAGGACATATGTAACTACCCTTCAAGTAAGAACCCTGTGGACGATCCAGGAGCTGCTTCACCTTTCAGATGTTTTTTTTTCAATTGTACTTTTCTTTCAGTTGGAGTTGTACCTTTCTTTTGGGCTTGTATTTCGGCCCCTAACTTTTATCACTACTTTTGTTTTCAGTTTTACTTATTGTTTACATCCACCTGTACTCTGGTTGTGTGTTTTTACATTTCATAAAGGCAATGCCTTCCCTTTTTATCAGGATTTAAGCCTTTGGTGCAATTCGCCAGCCCCTGGCCTATGGAAGGCGGGCTTGGGGTAGTCACGGCACGGGCCCCGAGGTCAGGTCGTGACATCCTAAATTGGGGAGGTGTTGGAACTTCAGTCACTAATAATATTACCATATATTTAGTTGTATATAATGCATGTACTCCTTCTATAGAAAATTTGGGATGTCTTATTTAGAAGTAGAGAGTGGAAAAAAACATGGTTGGGAGGCTGTTTTTGCATAACTCTCTACATATGTTCATTCCCACCTATTCTTAGTCAGACTTATATTCCTCAACTAGGTCGGACCACATATGTTTTTTCTCTAGGTCTCCTCATGACTATGGTGAAGGGTTCCTAATAGATAATGAGGAACTACATATGGTTGACCCTAGTATTTTGAGAAACTCTCTATACTAAGGTGCATAAGTTCTGACAAACTCACTATACAGATGTGTTTGGGAAAGGGGTGATTTTATTTTCTAAGTAATAAATCATTGTGGGGAGTTTGACCATGGTGGATGTCATGAATAGAGTCCCTTTGATATATCCCCACACTACCATGAAGATGAATATCGAGGTAATGATCATCTTTTACTTTAGTTGAAGTGTTAACATCCCTGGAGGTGTTATAAATACGCATTGAATAGAATCAATGACACAGACAATGAAAAGGCTTGGGATATTAGCCTCATTCTGCATTGTTAATATAATATTCTTACCTGCCTTTTGGAGATCAGTATGGATATGTGACTTCTCTATGATTTATTATAGAAAATGTGGAAAACCATTGGTGTTGTCGGAATATGAACCCACAACTAAGAATCTAATTGAGTATGTTAGTGAGATTCTACATTATTGGAAGGAATATGAGCCAAAAAATAGGTTTCTATTAGAATATTTCAATCAACTATGGCTGAATATGATATATGAGCCCGTTTCAAAAAAAAATATTTCTCACTAGAATGTGCTGACAGAACTCTATAAAGGGAGATGGGATATGAGCCTCCTCTTATATAGCCTATAAAGACCGTGGTGGTTTCATTTAGTTTTAAAGTAGGTATACTATCTTAGCTTCTGTTAACTACCATATTATGTTGAGTATCTTCACTGATAGGAATCTGAACATGTCTGGGGCAAGTTCCACATTCACTTGGTGAGACCCAATTGGAATGAGAATATGAGATCAGTTTTGTGCCTTTTATGTATGATGCAATTCATTATCGACCAAAATATGAGCATGAACTAAGGCATGTTCCAATCTCACATGGTGAGCTCCAATTGAATCTGGGATTTTAGATTAGTCATTCACATTTAGTGTATTCCATTAGTATTTTTTGACATGAATGTGTGCCTATCTTGAGGCATGTTCTGCTCTAACATGGTGATACCCAATTCGAATGGGAATATGATCATGGCCCTATTCCTCGTCCTTTAGTAGAATATGTCGATAATCCTCCTAGATGGGAGCATGAATGTGAGAGTTCTCCAAAAAATACATCTATTGGTACCGATCATGGTGATGTGATGCTCCAGATTTTGAGATAGGAATCTATGTGTGTCCTTGTATTTGTATTGGTGTTGGAATATTCTAGTGGATTTATTAAACTTTTGAAAAAATTTATTAATTCATTAGTAATTTATTTTTTAGGAATAGAGGCCCACACAATTTTTTTCTCCAATTTGTATTTAAATATATCTTTTATTGAATTGGGGATATAATCCAACCCTTTTCCTCCTTGTTCCATCCAAATATGTTAATGGGCTTCTTACATGGTGGATGGGATATGTGTCACCCACATAATTTTGGTAATAATATCCATATATACGCGATTTGAGGTAGTAGGGATGTAAGCATGCCCACTGACTCCCACTGGAATATGCTAGTATAATTCATCAGTGGATGTGGGGATAATTGAACACTTCAATTTATTAATTGATTTCCATGAATAATGTGACATCCTTTATACCTATTCATGAGTATCCAATGTGGTAATGTTCCAGCTTTTTCCCTCAGTAGGTGATTGAGGGGAACTATTAATATGATTCTAGTGATGATGATTAATATGATCCCTACTAGGTGGGTCCTTGAATGGATCCATAATTAACTCCTTGATCCAACATCTATAGATACAAAAGGTTCGTATTGTCATGAATTGTGGATAATTATCTAAGGCAATTGGTGGTGGCATCAAGCACCACTGGTTTTGTAGCAGCTTTCCCTGAATGAGATATAACAATGGAATTTAGTGTCTGAAGACCCTTGTGTGCATCCCCAAGGGATGGGATTGTAAAATGTCAATGTAAATCCCAGAACATCATATTGGAAATGCAATAATGATGTTGTTAGGTGGGTGATGTCATTTTGTGACTGATGGGGGTTTAATCCATAGTTGATGTTTTGGAAAAATATCGTAATGACGACATGATCTCATATCAAGGTATTGTTTTTGACAAAAAATATCTTCTCATAATGAAAATAATTAACAAGGTAACAGATCATTACATCATTTCATGTATGATACATGCCCAATCATAAATTCATAAGTAACTCCTTTTTCTTTTTTTATTCTTATTTTGGCCAATATTCTCAAATGGACATGTCATAACAATAATGGATCTATATCATGGGGACCCATATTAAATTGGATTTTATGTCGAGCATACAATTTTTGTTTACATATGTGATGTGAAACAAAATATCTAGATACATATTCAATTGATAATTATTCTATTTGAGATATTCAAATATATTTCAACATTTTTTTCTCAAAAAATGCATGGTGTCTCAGGTTAAGGAGAGATTGTTCCCAATGAATATAATGATTTGATTTTTATTCCATTACATGTCTTTATACTATGTGTACCATGTTTTTTTCCACTTTTATGTTAATTTTCGTGGTTCAACTATGGTTTCACAATTCACATTCGATTCACCACATTAATTTTTTAGAGATTGACTACAACACCCACATCCATAACTAGGTACAGACCATCATTACCATGGAAGACGGTCGATTGGGGATTCAGAACCAGTGGAACATATGAAATCACATTGGACGATAGAATTGGAGTTCTGAATCCTCACAACCTTCTGGTATAAATAGTTTCTAATTTTGAGACTCTCTAATAGATTTTAGATATGCTCGTGAATCTCTACCTAATCCCAACATGAGACCGATTACCCTAATAAAAATGACCATTTGTAGAATCCTTTAATGTATAAAGGGGGGGGGGTCTATTAATTTGACCATAAGTATATATGTGAGGTTCTTTATCTCTTTCTCATTATTTATTAGAAATTAGTAGTTATTTATATTTTGAATCCACAAAACATGGAACTCTAATGTTTACTGTCATCTAGGGTGTTGATTGATATTTCGAGGATGAGATTGAACATTTATGAGTCATATAATATATTCAGATTATGACAGGAATCGAAGACAAAGTACTTCATTTATAATATGTAGTCAAACATCTTGAATAAAGGATATATAGGAAGAACATGGGCACCTAGAATTGAGCTCGATCCTTGGGATGGAATCCTACAAGTCCTATTCATAACTAGAATCAGATTCATCAAATTTTAACATGATCTCAACTTGTTGATGGACTTATGATAAAAATTAATGCTAGTGAAGGTTATATCAATAGGTTTTCCCAATATAGGAATAATTTCATGACATACCATGAGGTGGGTGACCTTATATGGGGGAGGAATATCATGCCACTCAGTGATTCATTCATAGTGAGGTGCCCCAAACTGGGGAAAATTTCTCGATTCATGGGATATAATAAATGAAAATCCCTAATCCCACATGATCTATGATAGGTGTGAGAATGAAAGGATATCTATTGATTAATCTCACACCACATTGATTCATTACTTATAAACAAGGGTAGTCCCAACAAGGTGTTTGATATAGAGCTCATGACATAGTATGGAATCTTAAACCCCCATATTGTGGTGGGAATCAAAATACTCATTGTTCAGTTATCTTCACTATCTAAAGATGGATGAGGAATAATGATAATCCTACAATAGAGTCTATGTCTCATGGGTAAGAGTGTATGAAATTTAGAGGGATTTACACCGAGGTTGATTCTCATTAGAGCTAGGGGCTTAGGAAGGTGTCCGATATAACATATTTATAAAATGAATCATATTTCTCCTAGTTCATTTGAATAGAAAAGGATATCATTCCTTGAGTGTCTTATTGAAATGTCCTAATTATTTTAGCAACATATCTAGAGTGTTTTTATGGCATGTATAAGGATAGATGGACACAACCTAGTTGCTTAGTATGAAATTCCAAAGATAATCCCATGATACAATTCTATTTTCCAGCGGATGTCACATTATCAATGCATGCATTATTGGAGGAAGTCACAAGTTCAATGTAGACTTTTCCATGGGTTTCACGTTATGATGAATGACATGTAGGGAGTTTTTCTCATCATATAGATGGAAATTCTAGAGGTCTTAACATAACTCGGTAGATACATCTAGAGGACTTCACAGAATATGGGATAAATGTCAAAATGACTTTACAAGACTTGGGTGACATGACCTGGATGTTTTTATATGAACTAGAATGATTCTACGAAGTGTGTGATGACTTGACATGAATGTTTTCATATCTATCTTCATATAAGTCTTACATATTTTTTACTATTTATTTTATATGTTCCTCAATATTTGTCATGAATTATATTATTGAGGTTTCACTTCATAAAGTCTACATGAAGAAACTCTTTTTTCATAATATGGAGGATGCACTAGAAGTACAGCACATGGACAAATAACTGATCACATGAAGTGAATATTCATGTCATGTGTTCGTTTAATCTATTATCCATTTTTTATTGGGTGGAAGACTCCTATGATCGCAAGAATTTATGCTCCATGAGGTTATCTCTTCAATGTAATCAAGGGTGTAGTCGCCATCATGTGTGAGTGTCATTGTCATTGTAGTCTTCATATTATTCCTCTATTTTATGTTGATGGGGAGTAATTTATAGGCCTCAATATCCTAGTTATACATCCCTTTCATGGTTCATATATCACATATATAATTTGGATTCAGTGGTTGGAGAATCACATCTAACACTTCACATGATCCTACCATATCTCATTTAAGGCATCACATGATTTTTAGGGATTGTGAAGTCACTCCGTTCTTTCTATATTCATTAGATCCATAGATTATCAATGGTATTTATCATAACTATGTGGAATTGTTAAATGGTGCTTGTACTATTGAGAAGATATGTTTGATGGTATTTTCGAGATCGGGATACCTCTGGAAAGGCTCCCATGTGATCGAATATGAATGTTCTAAATTCTTTCTTGGGATTAAGATTGACTTTGAAGGGCCTTTCAAGAGATCAAGGTGTCTTGTTAAAGGTCCTTATCATTATAAATGTTATCCCATGAGGGATATAACCCTTCTCATGAAAATCAATGTATATTCCCTTTGTAAGAGGCTTCCATCAATTCCAATTTCATTTTATTCCTTATTTTACAAGGATCGTGGAATTTTACCATCATGGATCGGTCTTGGGATCACATCAAAATAGAGGATCTCCTTATGGAATGTGAGTATTGTCATTGAAATTCATTCTTGTTTTCAATAAACCTCATGATCAAAGGAGGTTCTTGTAATTGTGTGTGAACATCAATTTATATTCCCTTCCTTCTGGTTGATTTGGCTTCCAGCATCAAGGACTAGAAGGATGAACCATCTCTCAACCTTCATCAGCTTAGGGTCCCCTTGATTTTACCATTCCTTGACAAAACATAGGGTATGTGGGTGTTCTGGAAACCCACTAGACCCGAGTTAAAACTAAACACTGATGGGTCATGTGTAGTGGGTGTTATAAAAATAATGGGAGATGTTTGTGGCTCTGGTGGGGAGGTGGTGATGGACTTCAAGAAATTCATTGTCAATTGAACACCCATCATGGCCAAGGCTAAGGCAATGATCACTAGGCTCACCCTCTACATCCAGAAGAAGATGAATATAACTCAAGTTGAGAATGATTCCTTGTTTCATCATGAATACCCTTTTAATAAATTATCTATTCCATGTTCTATGTCTTACAAACTAAAAATTAAATTTTTATTATCCAACACCTTAAGAAAAAAAACTGAGTTAAAAAAAGTCAAACACCAAATGGGATAAAGAAATCATTAAAAAGCAGTTTCATCCCACCAGTTTTAAATTCCCTAAATAATTTCCATGAGATTTTTTTACCTAGGAGTAAGGGTCATCTATCAGAATTTCTTCTATTCAAAACACTAATAAGTCACAAGATTGAATGTACTCCTATGAGGTGATATTTTTTTATTGAATAACCTTATTAAAATCAGGTCATTTTTATCAATACAGTTGGCCTGCTCCTTTTTGGGGGTAACCCTTAGTACCCTTCCCATCATTCATTTGGAATCCTTTTCTAAATAATTATATGTCAAAACCGTTTCAATAAGAACCACTTATGTATCCCTAAAAAATATAATATTTTGATCACAAAAACCATCAGACTCATGTTGCTGGCAATATGACTTGTCACTGGTCATCTAGTTATCCATAGACTTCTTCATGGATCTCATTTCCATTGTAATATGTAAATAAGATCAGTACTTTATCTCTTTATAGTTACCCCTCCTTCATTTACTCTTCCTCGATCTTGGATACTAACTGCCCGAAATCTCATACACTGATTCCCCTCTATATTGGCTAGAATCTACACTACTGGATTCATTCTTAGGGATCCGTTTCTTATCCAAATAAGAGATACCAAGGTATTTTCATACTATTGGACTCTATTGTCCCAGATATACATCAAAATTCCAAGCACAAGACTTGACACCTTTCTAGATCCAATCTGGATCAAGTACTTACCTCATGCACCTTGTTCCAGATATTCTCAACCTGCATGAAAACAAACTATTGGTTCCTTATGGGCCTCTTTATGGGGCCTAACACTTCAATCAAGTCCTATGCTCACCAACCCTGCACAGCAACTGCTCGTGGAAGTCATCGGACATCCATACCCCATCTTTTTCTGATCCTTATTCACAACAATAGATAACTCAACCTCTAAACTCCCCATCAGTGGAGTTTGCACATCAGAATAGTGAGGACACATATTTTTTCTCGTGAGACTAATAATATCTGCCACAAGGGGTTTACCCTTGCCTGAATCATCTTTCACATCCATTGATAAATTCTGGTTTGACTCTACCCCCACTATCCCTTCAACTGATGATCCCTCAAGCATGTTTTTCTCAAGATTTCAATGATCACAATTGTTCACAATCTTCTGAAAATCTAGATCCATTTTCCCCCAGCCTATAGATCTCCAACGAGTGACCTAGATGATTGCAAGCAAGATAAAAGTGGAAAAACAATTCATAGACAACATCCTATTTGAACAGAAAATATTCTCCTATGGTGATCCAAATAGATTCTATAGTCACCCTTGATGCATCAACCTCTACACACACTCGAGGGTTAACTAGGTGACACACTACATTAGTCCGACTATCAAAGCATAGGTATCTACCTGGTGTATATCAATGATTTTTAACAATTGATGGATTTTTATGTGGTAATGGTATATTATAAAAACATTCCCAAATATCCAGTGAGGGTGAATCTAACTTCATATGAAAATCATAGGACCATCAGTATAGACTGATGTGTGTCGATTTCTATTGTGGGAATCCATCACCAATTCCTTAATCAGGTCTTTCTCTGATGAAAATAAGATCATAATATTGATGTTATCCAATAAACCTATGGTTTCCTTCTCTTGAAAATCCATGGAACCGAACATAAATCTATCAGACATATCGACTCAGGGTCTTCTCTTCAAAAATTGAGTGAAAATGTCAGACTATGGAGGGTGATGAAAATAATATTTTTCACATATTTTATAATATATTTAACTATTTATGAACCCAAAATAGTGTTATTTAATGGTAAATTGTTATATATTTAGGTTTCTGTGTAATTTTTAGCCTAAAGGCAAAAATGACCTAATTCTTCGATTTTTTTAGATTTTTATCACAAGGGTATTTTGAACATTTCTCATAAAAGATATTTTGAGAATTTTTTATTATATTTTATTGGAAAACGTAATTTATTTACATAACTTTTTCTTATAGAATAGGGGCCGATTAGCGTATCTATTGGACTTAAAAATCAATGAAGATGAAGATGTTTCTAAGAAAACTCCATGGGCCCCACCTTCGTAACAGAAACACAATTCAGCCTACACACCTAAAAATAAGATGATAACACTTTTAGATGGAACAGGACTCCATGTCACGTTCACACATTTAATTTCATGTCATTTGGAATCCATTACATTGGCCATTGATTGACATAAATTTGAAGGAATCTTCCTGGAACCTATGTCTAGAAAAAGTAAACACCACTGAAAAATTCCAAAATCCATCATAAGGTGCACACATAATATAAAATTCAGAGGTTGAACGACCAACACATGTATGAACAACATTAATGAAGGGGTCCACGCATGTATCAGACATTTAATGGGTCTAAAATATGACAATATTTGGAGGATAAAGTATGCCTGTTAAAGGAGAGGATCACTTTCCTCTCAATTAAATTGATTCACCCCCAACACCATTTTGGGGACGACTTGACCAGTGTGAGATGAGTTAGATATTACATTATGAAGAAGATGTGTTCTCCTATAAATCATGCCATGATGGGATATACTCCATGCATTGGTGGGAAACGACGGACTGAGGAAATTTACCCCTTTTGAGTTTGAGGTTTTTATTGTAAATATTTTTCATTTAAATAATCCTACTATTATAAACATTTTTGAGGTTTTCATGATTAAACGAGGTATTTTATATCTTGATTTAATTATATTATATATTTTTTATAAATTATTATCAACTTAGGATTTTAAAACATTGTTCTTGTTGTTTAATCTAATTTTTGGGAGGTCTCCCCACTGAGCGCAACATGTTCAACTAGTTTCGATTGCTCGAAGGTCTTTGGGAAAATGAATCACATTCTTGAGCGGATAAAAACTCATATTTGAGGTCTCAATATGGTTTCAGTTTAATATTGTTTTATAATATTTGGTCTTGAATTATAAATTATATAATTTAATTAGAAGAATTTTTCTGAAAATGATATAGGGAATTTATAATGATCAAAGCATGTCCACCACAGCCTTCAGTAGATTGTTTTCGCAGTTCAATTTTCTTTGGAATTATAATATCTAATGTAGATTTATTAATACATTCTGAATTTATTAGTTTAGTTCATCTCAATCTACCCCCACATATATTATATAATCTAGTTTTATATTATTTAAATTAAAAAGTGGCCATAGAAAATACAGTGTGTGTAAGTGGCCTCCTTGTGAACGACCCCAGATTGTGCCACTATGGTACGCTCTTAGAGAAATAAAAATTTAATTTAATAGGGTAATGTGGCTGAAAATTCCGTTATCAATTTGGAAACATTTTCAAGGATTCCAATTGCATACGCAAACTATTTTTCATAAAAAATAAAAAATTAATATTTAGAAAAAAACATAAAAAAATGATCTTTTCATATCATTCATTTTCTCTGCCAATATGGATTTGTATGGAAATTATTATAATTATTGTCATTTGGATAAATGTTATTGGGATCCAAGTTTAGAAGATACATTTAAGATTCAAATGCGGGAAAATGCACATGAATGTAAAGAAAATTCCTTTATAATTAATGAGAATTATAGAATGCTAGAAAAAGCAAGCAAGATGATGACATAGTTGGCCTCCCATGTTGATGTTATTAAATTCTTATGGATAAAAAACATAAAAGGTGTGGAGAATGGAAATCTATATCCACCTTAATTTCATGAAGACGTTGATGATGTTGAAGAGAAACACGAAGTCCCACTACCCTATCCAATAAATGAGTTCCCAACTGAATTGCTTGAGGGAAAGGATTATAAGGATGAAATTTACAAGGGATTTTTAATGTCTGGGCATTAATTTAATTAAAATTTCCTTAATAATGAATTTCAATCTAATATCCCTTATTTTGACTTTGAAAATTCTGCACCACTACTCCATGTTATGGATGAAGAAGAAGACGAAGAAGGTGCTCTAGATGAGGAGAGAATGGAGGATCTGTTCGGGTTGTACACTGGTGAAAATGATCCTGATATCAAAATCTAATACATTTAGGAAGAATCATTTGAAGGTCCTAAACCAGAAGAGAAACCATTTCTTATCAACTACCTATTCCACCGGTGGACCCAACACCTCAATGGAAGAAAATAGGAAGGGCCCCTACATCCTTTTCTCTCCCCCTCTACAACTCAAATTCGATCATTCATCTCTTATAGGGGTTGGGTCCATTCTTAATTTAGTTGTGTGTTCTCACTTCTAGAATCCAATTATCGATGTTGGAATAAGTAACATGAAGTGGTTTCTAAACATGAAACCCCATTAACCATCGGATTAAGGTTAACCTACTGCAAATGCCTGACTAGGGGCTGTAAAAACCTAGCACCCACATGGGGGTCAAACAAAGCATAATCCCTCCCTTTTCCTATTTCTATTTATTTTTATTTATTTTTATAATGAATTTCTTTATTTATTTCATTGTATGAGGAAGTGGTAGAATCTTGGAGGCTAACTCAATGCTACCACTCAATAAAAAAGTCCTCTTGTATCATTCCATCTCTTTAGTATTTCTGCTCTTATTTATATTTTTTAAGCTGAAATAAAGGGTTTTTTAATTTAACAATGAGGGAAGTGTCAACATATTAGTTATTTCTTGAGCTCTTTCGTTATTTTTTAATAATTGTTTTTAAAATTGATCCTCAATGACGATTTTGATCATTTTTCATTCATAAATTTATTTTGAGAAACTTTTACTTGATTTTAGAAATAATGGATTTTGAATGATTGTTTATGTGAAAACATTTTTCTTGAATTTGATTTTTAATCATTTTTATGAATTTAACTGATTTTGGAGATCCATTCCCCTGAAACACTAAATCAAAATATTTTTCCAGTAATGTGATATATTCTAATCCACTTTGACATATTATATCTAATACCCACACTTTCGTGAGGGAAACATGGATTTTTTGTGAGAACTAGAACATCTGACTTTTTCCCCTTCAAAGCATTCGATTCCATGTAATGTTTTTAATAAGGTTGAGGAAATACTACAGTTAGCCACATATTTTCTTAAGACCTAACTTTACATATATCCATTATTAGCCCTTAAATTCCATGAATTTCCTTATAGGTTAAAGCCACATTACAAGCATATCTATCCTTACCTACCAATTCTCTTGGTATTATTTCATGGATATTTGAAGTTTGATTGTGGGGGAAGGGCCTTTCATGTGTGATAATTGGGATGTGTTTCAGCGATGGTTGTCGTTAGCTGTGCGTCAACATTTTGGGAAATAGAGAATGAAATAGTTGGTTATGAGTTTTTTTAATTAGTATATCCTTTAAAAGAAAAATAAAATAAAAGATGTTCCTTTCTGGAGCTTAAAAAATATAATTAAAAAGTAAAATAAAGTTATTCCTTTCAGGTGGTTTACAAAAAAAATGAAAAAAAATTGGGGAGAATATGGATGATATAATTTATTACAAACATTTATTGGATCGTGTCCCATGTCAAAAAAAATTATTTTTGTGTTGTGTTTCGCATTCTCAAGGAGAATTGAGTTAGAAATTTCTTGTGTTTTCACATTATTTTTCATGAATTGTAAATAAGATTCAATAATCCTCTTTCTAGCCTTGAATAGTTGAATCATTTACCCACCAACCCAATGCCATAGAGTAATTTGAACCACTAATGAAAACCCTCAATATTTAATTCATTTTCATGTTTCATTCTATGGAGAATAATAATTGTTACAAGCCTATGGAGATACATGCAATATCCAAGTATGAGCATAACACTGGAATTAATTTCTCTTGAGTGAAGAGTGACATAAAATTCAATGTGAGGTAGGTTTTGATCGTTCCATGGATGGATTTATGATGTTGAAAAAATATAAATGTGTGGAATGAACAAGAATGTTAGTTGTTCTTCATAGAAGATACATGAGGAAATTCTGTTTTTGATAAGATCATAGATCTTTTCTTATTTTTTATTGTCGTGTGATATTTTATTTGAACATACGTTCATTTCTCAAGAATGCACTACATAAGTGTGTGGTATTTATGAAGCCAATATTTTAACATATTTTATACTTTAATTTAATGTTTATAAACCCAACATAGTGTTATTTAGTTGAAAATTGTTACATATTTAGTTTTTTGTGTTATTTTGAGCCTAAATTCAAAAATGGTCTAATTCTGCAATTTTAACAGATTTTTATCAAAGGGGTATTTTGGCCATTTATCAGAACATATAGTTCAAAAAAATTTATAATAATTTTGTTTCACTAATTTTTTTTAATTCCATCATCTTTTCCTTTTATAACAAGGGATAATTGAAGCATCTAGTAGCCTAAAACCCCAATGAAGATGGAGATTTTTCAGAGCGGACTATGTGGACCCCACATTTTTAATGGAAACACAATTAGGACTACACACTTAAAAATGAAGTAATTATAATATTATATTAAAGAGTAATCCAAGTAGAATTTACAATGTTAATTTCATGCCCTTTGGAAGCCATTATGGTGGCCATTGAATGATATAATTTCGAAGGAAGCTTCCTGGAACCTGTGTCCAGAAAAAGTAGCTGCCAATGGGAAATTGATATTTCCAACCTAAAGTTCCCAATTTATCTGAAATTTTGAGGGTGAATGAAAAAAAAAATTATGAACAACATTCATTAACTGGGAAATACATTAATCTTCCATTTAATGGGTCTAAAATGTGACATCCTTTTGAGGATAAAATCTACCAATAAATGGAGAGGAGCACCTACATCTCAATTCATTCGATTCCTTCACAACACCATTTTGGGGATGCGAAGACCCGAGGGAGCTGAGTTAGAGATTCCATTATAAATAATTGGAGTTCTGATATTAATCAAACCATGATGTGCTAAACTCCATGTAGTTATGGGTGGTGATGGTCCGAGGACACTTACCCATTTTGAGTTTTTAGTTTTTTTGAAAACTATTTTCATTTAAAAAATCATGGAATTTTCTTCCATGATTGAATGAGGTATATTCTCTCTTGTTATAATATTCTTCTATTTTATTCTATGAATTTTTATCATCTTATGATATAAAAAAAGTTGTCTTGTTGTTTAAACTTCTTTGGATGAGGTCTCCCCATTGATCATAACATGTTCAACTGGTTTCGATTGCTCGAAGGACTTTGGTAAATTTAATCACATTCATGAGCCATTAAAAACCCATATTCTTTGTCTCAATATTGTGTTTGGTAAATATAGGTGTATAACTTGAGGACTTGAGGTATAAATTGGATAATTTAATTGGAATAAAATTGTCTACAATTATAAAGGAATTTTCTGAATATCAAATCTTGTCTACGGATGCCCTTAGTAGTTTGTTTTCTTAGTTCTATTTTCCTTGGATTTGTAATCTCTAATGTAGATTTATTAATACATTGATAATATCTTAGTTTAGTTCATTTCAATCCTCCCCTATATATATTATATAATATATTTTTATATTAGTTAAATTAAAATGTGAAAATTGAAAATATAGTGCATGTAAGCAGCCTCCTTGGTATCGACCCTCGGTTGTACCACTATGGTACACCCTTTGAAAAACAAATCAATAGGATTAAGTGGCTAATAATCCATTTATTGGAGGGCCTAATATTTGTTAATCTCTTCGATCAAAGTCAAAATATTAGGTCATGTATCACGAAGATCTAGCACCATGGCAGTCCAAAGATCTAGCAACACTAGTCTCCACTCTTTAAATAGTTAGAAACCAGAGGGTTCTAATTTCATTCGGGAGGATGCCCTCATCATGCATTCAATTAGACATCCCAAAATTCAATGGTTTCCTTGTTTCCTGGTCTATCTTGTTGTCTTGTTGATTTCATTGTTTTAATTAAAATATGACTTGGATGGATGGATATGCAGTGTCTTATGAATCATATAATCACATCACATTCATATCAATATATCGTTGGATGTATGAGGCTATTAACATTTTCATATTTTTAATCCTTTATTTAAAAATTATTTTTGAAATTTTTCAATGACTATTTTTCTAGGGGTCGCATGATCCAACAATCATTCTAATGTACCTTCACAAGATCAGGCTGACACTCCTGAGAGTCTATACATGATCATCATGTCCTATCTAGAGTGGACTCTTAAGAGTAAGAGGAATTGTCTAGTGGGGATTCACGTGAACATGAATAGATCCTTCATAGTGCATTGTCTATTTTCAATACCTTCCAAAGGTCATGTGATCATGTTTCCTCTTGGAGGTTACATGATCTACAAGATTTATCCCCTTCTATTTCATATAGTAATGATACTCCTTCCTTTGTTTGGAAGAGAAAATAATATCCATGCTTTAGGTTTTTCATTAATTATTTAATGTATTATACTCATTATGTGGGTGTCAAAATCTATGAATAAAAATTATTATAACTCAATTATTATACATTAATAGCATGTTATGATCAATAAAAACAGATCGTATGAAACTAGAAATTCGTATGACAAACAGATAAATAAATGAACCTCCTGTATATTTAAATTTGTAAAGCTAATAAAATATTTCACAATTATATATTCTGTAATTGATAATAACATAATAACGACAATGTAATATTTATGAATCTGAAGTCATGATTTTAACAATTCATGATAAAATCATAAACCTTTATAATTTATATAAATATTCTGAATGATGTCAGGTATATCCCCCACATGATGATCTCAAAAATGATGTATATTACAAACTTGTGGTTCCAAAAGTGAGGTTCATTCCAAACATAAGGTTAAAAATGTGAGTTTCAATCCAAACTTGATGTTTGAAAATAGAGGTTCCAAACAAGATGTTAATACCAAATGTGAGGTTCCAAATTTGATGATAATTACCAACATGGGGTTACAGAACAGAATGTTCATGTTAATCATGGGGTTGAAGATTAATATAAAGATCACTTACTTTATGAAATTATAATTTTAGGATTATTAACATTGTGAAAAATATAACTTTTATCTCTAAGAATATTTAAAATTATATATTTACATAGATACATTATCAACATAAAATGGGGAGTAGCAATATGGTATTAAAAAAATAAGATAATAAATGATCAAGAAAAAATTGCAATGAAAAATTAAAAGTAGATAATTTCATAAAAAATAGAAAAAATATTTGAGAGTGTAATAACCCAAATAGTCATCAATGAAAATTCCACTTGATCTAATTAAATGTCTTATTATGGTTTTATGTTTTTGGATTTTAAAATACTGTTATGATTTGTGACAATTGCTAATATAGTCGTTGAACTGTGATCACCTGATCAATATAAATATAGATATTTAACAAATCCAATTTACTGAGACAAAGGAAGCAATGGCCTCATCCACTATACTATCCCCATACGAATCCATTTTTTTGATGCTTGGAAAGGAGGTGGCGTCATTGAGCTTCACTCTTGACAAAGCCCAAGCTGAGCTTGAACACGTAAAGCTTGAGCAGAACCGACTACAAGAGAATTAGAAATTAATAGAGATTACCACATGAGCAATGTTATCCGAGCCACCCCAAGAGTCTGTCACCGTCACACACCTTACCCTTAAGTCATATGTGGGTGTCAAAAGGGGTTATGTTACAAGACCTTATCAATATGATTATGTTCATTTTTTGTATATTATAATAAATATACATTCATTTTATTATTGTTACATCGCAAATAGTTTTTAAAGCCAATATAGTGTTTTAATTTAATATTAAACTAAGAAATATATTTTGATGAATTGATGTATTTTTTGAATTAAATATTATTTTAATATAATATTAATGAATTAATTTTTGTTCTATATAAATGATCTTTAAATTTTTGTGAATACAATTGTAATTTTTGTTATTGTTTGAAAGCTGTTTTGGTCAAAACCCATGAATTTTTAGTAAATGACGGTTTTTATTGTAAAAGTTAAAATTCACATATTTATAAAATTATTTTGAGAAAATCAATATTATTTTTGTAATTCAAATGTTGAAATCATCCAATGGTGATGTTTTCAATATTTTCTGAGACAATCAAATATTTCATAAAAAGTAAATACCGTTTAAATATATAATGTCTTTATGACCTCATAATGACCCAATAATGATGTAATAAAATAATATAAATATTATGTTCGGCCAATATATGTTTTAACCTAAAAATAATGTGATTTTTGGTTTGATTGATTTATTTTAAAAAACTTTAGTTGGCCCTTCAAGTCTTATAAAACATTTGGTCTTTTTAAATTTTTTTCCTTGAGATTGTGACTCACCTCCAGAAAAACAACCCTATCATTTTATAAATTTCTGCCATTAGCCTTATAAAATATTTTATTCTACTCCAATTTTTTTTAAAAAAAAGGGCAATAACCATGGGTTGGATTGTGGTTTTGATTATATTAATGTGGGGTGTCCCGAACCTAAATAATAAATAATTGCCACTGCTTTCATATATAAACCCAACCAAGCTCCCACATCATCTTCATTCAAAGACTTTGGAGTTCGACCAACCCCTAAACTCATCTCTCTAAAATCCTCCCAAGGTTCCCCAAGTTCCCAAGAAGACTCTCTCAAGCCACTCCCAAGCGTTTCGTTTCACACGTCCATGTAAGGGATTTCTTTCTTCCTCATTTTTTCCCAATTTTCATTAAGTTGTTATGACCTTTTGATTTCAATTAAAAATACTGGGGTATGATTTTTCACCTCCCCCATACATCCCTATTTATGTTTTGATGATGGGATACCCCTTTCACTCTCATTGATGCGTCCCATGTATACCTGTGACCTTGCTGAAATTCTGTGAGTGATTTCTCTGTCCTCTTTTTCATCCAAGTAATTATTTTGTATTATGCGTCTAAATTACATTATGTTTGTTGGGAAATGTATCTATATGACCCCCTTAATTTCCATTTCATGTAAATATGATGACACGCCCCTTTCTCTCTCATCAACCAATTTTTTATAGTTCTTATTTCATGTTGTTATGTTGCCGAAATTGCACTATGATTTTCCATTCCAATGTCATTGTGTAGTATAGACAATTCCCAAATATCTATCAAGGATATTCACTTTTATGATCATTTACATATTTATTATAAACCTTCATGTATTAATTCCACATCCCTTTATTTTGGAAGAAATGATGATGATTGATTTTCTATTGTATGATCCATGTGGCACACTTTTTCAAGAAATGAAATGTTTAAGAAAGGGTGCGCCCTCATAGTCCTCCAGTGAATTGGGAAAAGTATAGTATCATGATACATCATCTGAAATGAGTGTTGAATGGTGATAATTCTAGTGAATCGAGGGTTTACTCATGATTCAGGAGAAATAAGGGTTTACTCATGCTCTATGTACAATGAGCTTAGGCTCATACTAATTCCATGTTAAGTGTTGTTTCCACATTTCTATGTTATGACTATCATTCTTTATCATGCCTTTATCCTCAAGTTTCTCTTGTGCACCATTGATATTCCTATTGTCTAACATGTATTTTATCCATCATATTATTCCATGTTTGTTCCCTTACTGGGCTTTATAACTCACCCTTTTCTTATGCATGTCCTCAGGTTATCCCATTAAATACTAAGTATGAGGGAATGTAGACCTAATGTAAAGTAAGTTTACAATAATTATGTTTTATTTCATGTGTTAAGTTGTTATGTAATGATCATATGCCCCAAAGACACTAGACCTCTCGATCATCAATGTTTTATCGAGATAATTTTATCAAATAAATCATGTTTATGTATGTAATAATGAGTACTGTTTTCATAGAGAGTGTTTTATTAATTATCAAAAATATAAACAATGTGGGTTTTAGTAATTATAAAAATATAAATAAAGTGGCAAGGAGACACTATAAATAGTTTTCTAAGAGCATTGACAGGGTTTAAGTACTAATAAGGTTGGGGTAAGCATGAGAAAAAAATATTTCACTTTTTTTTAGTGTTATCACATGAACTGATAAATTCCTCCGTAATCAGTTCGCAAATACAACAGAAATATTTATCTATTATTTATTAGAACTAATAAAGGTTATAGGTTTTTTGGTTTAATTTCTTGTCATCCCTTTTTATCACTAATAGGGGTGTTCGAGATTTAAAAATTAAATATAATTTTATATTTTTATCAGTTATAAAGAACGAATCGATAAATTCACCCATATTAGTGCCCAAAAAAGTTATGATAATGGGAGGTATTTATTAGCACAAAAATGCACTGATAATGGTGACATTTATGAATTCTTTTTTATCACTCATAAAGGCTATGATTACCCAATCGTGATTCGAGTAAAACTGAGAGTGGGAGGGTTGAATTAGTGGTAACATTTTCATTTATGTTTTATTCATTATTAATCATCCTTATCATAATGTAAAATATTTATTTCTCTACTAAAAAATCAAACATATAACCACAATAACACAATATTATAAAAATTTCACTACTCAAAAAGAGTATCTAGTCCAAAATACATTTCAGAATTAATTTAATACCCTAAAATAAACTAAAAAACAAACCTTTCATGTAGAATACAACAAGTATAGAATTCCGTTAAACTTGTGTAACACTATGTTATATACAATAGTGCATGTACATCAGGAATTACAAAATGATTCAATAAAATTTTTGTGCTTCTTGACCAACCTTTCAAAAAAAACATTAAAAACCATTATTCAATTTCATACCCAAGAGAACTTAAGAAACTCCTTGACTTCATAATGATACTTTTCTCGATTTCCAAGTCTAATTCTGAAGTTGGATTTCTCAATATAGAAATAATACTCTATTAGAATACTATTGAGACAATTCTGAACCACTTCTATTCCAGTTTGGAAAACCCAATCTGATTTCTCAGTCCAACTCTGGAAACCTGGAATATGATCTTGTATCTTCTCTTTTATTATTCTATAGATATGTTTTTAAAATCGCATTCTAAAAACATCTTCATGCATAAATTTAAGATCTTATCTCTTATATTTAATGAAAAATGGAAGTCAAGGAATATATAATGTTTTATCCTCCTTTTATAGACACTCCAAAAATTGTTAATGCTAGATTATGAAATTTTTTCCACTTTAAATTTTTTTTTGAATCTTAAACAGTGCTTAAATTTCAAATTCCTAAATGAATTATTCCACAAATTTAAAGATATTCAAATATCCTTGATTTTTGGACCTCTATTTTACTTCTTCAACACTTCAGACTTCATAACAAAGCTTTACTCTGATTCCCATTCTGGTTATGATTTCTAAATATTTTTTTTATTTTGATAATGGCATTAAGTCACTATATGCTTCTTGACACACTTGAAATCAAATTATAATTGAAGATATTTCATTAAGATTCCCTGCACCACCTTTTATACTATCTTCCTATTTACATTTTCTCATTATATAGAGTCATATGTTCAATAATAGTTTCTTCATTATGATTCTATGCACCAAAAGTTTGAAGGAAAACATATGTCTTTTCATTGGGATTAATGTAACTAAATATTACTCCAATTTCTTCATTACAATGGAGATAGATAATTATTTCAAACCTCTTTAACCTTATCTACTTATTCTTTTTTGAATACGATACTAGAGATCATTCAACACTCAACTACTTTATCTTTTCTGATTATAATACTTATCGACATCTTTGTCAAAAGAATTAAATATTTTGGATTTTGGTCTAACTAAAAACCATGAACATCTCTTTCTCTCATTACAGTCAAGAAAACATTCCAAACCATTACATAATTTGGAATTCAATGACCTAATACTAGACGGATTTTACTTCAGAAACTTCCATACTCCACAAAATATTTCTCTTAATCATAAATTCCTTCATGACAGTGATTACATTTTTGATTAATTTTTGAATCATCTGACTTATAATGGAGTGTTTTTTTACGTATAATTATTTCTAGAAACTTCATTTTTTTCAATATGAACCTAAATGAGATTTTCTGGAATATGATTAGAACGAATTAAATTGGCCCAAATGCGATTGGAATCACTTCCTCTCCCACATTCCTTTATCAAGATAGCATCACAAGTCTTTTAAAATAAATATTATTCATAGGAAATGAAAAATAGTAAAGTGACATTAGATTTATGTAGGAGCTCGGTAGACTCTGAAGCATCACCTAATTATGATTTTCTTTTCATTCCAGACTGAGGTTGATTTCGATGAACCTTTTCTTCTAGAAACCATAATCTCAATAAGATGGAATTTTTAATCATTGAGAGTTTAATTTCCTAAATATGATTTTTGAGTCTGATAATCAATTTTACAAATAGAGATGAATTTCCATATATGTTAATTCCTTGACCAAAAATGACAATAACTGAATAAGAATATGTTCCTAATCAGCTTCATCCTAGTAATATCCTCTTTAGATTTTTTTTCAACCAAAGTTCATAAATCATTGAACTTTATAAAATAAATTTTTGGATTAATTATCGACAATTCTAATACTATCTGAGATAATTCATTGTAACAAACAAGAAGAATTTACGACAAAACCATGCTATCTAAAATTAGTGACTGATGAAAAACATCATCATCGTTTTTCCCAATCCTTGCTTCCTCAGATTGTTTTATCTTCTTTTCATCCCTATTTTTCTTCCTCATCATTATTCCTCATATTTATTCATCATCTTTTCTTCATCAGCATTTCTTCCTCATATTTTGTCCTCATACATACTTCTTCATCTTTTCTCCAAATATTTAACTTCTATGGAATATAAGAAAAATTCCTACAAGCACTCTAAAAAACTGTCAAAATAGTTAATACAATTACCTTGTAGTTTCACCGCATACCCCAAACCCCCCTTTATTCATATTCTGTAAGGATATGTTTATGAAACAATTATCCCATTGAAAAAATTATCTGAATGAAATATGATATAGGGAAATGAAACATACCTCAAAGTTCATGAGAAAGGGTTTGGATTTCCTTGGTCAACCTCAATTAATAAAAAGTGTCCCTCATTAAAGGTTTAGTGAATATTTCAGCAACCTGTTCTGATGTGGGAACATACACTAACTTCAATTCATTATTATCCACATGCTCCTTGAGGATGTGCTACATTATGTCAATATGTTTTTGATGATAATGTTTTTCAATATTTATTTTATGGTTTATTACAATTTTATTATCACATACCAATAGAAAATATAACATTACCTCAAATAGTTTGTCTCCAAACTATCTTTTCATCCACATATGTGGATAGTATCTTGAGTGGTAGAAAAATACTTTGCTTCAACCATGGAAGGAGTTATGGAATTTGGACTCTTGTTTATTCCAACTAACACAATTTATTTCACAAAAGTAATATCCACCATATGTGGATCTTTTATCATCAACATTTCCAACCCAATCAGAATCTAAATACCTAACCAAGTTAACACTTTTTGATATTTCATTCCCGATAACAAAAAACTTTATGCCTTTGATATATATGACAATTAATATTTCAGCACGTAAATGTGGTTGTTTATGAGAACTCTGAAGTCTTTCACATAAGTTAACATCATAAACAATGTCTGTCCATGAGGTAGTTAAATATAAAAAACATCCAATAATATTCTGAAACTATTTCTTATCAAATTCATTACATTATATATCATAATGAAATTTGGACCCCACAAAAATTAGTTTGAAAACATGTTCAGAATTTTCCATGAAAGACTTATTATGAAGTTTGTAAGCATACATTTCTTGAGAATAAAAATTTTATTTATTCTTTGGTAAGATTTGTATCCCAAGAAAGTATTTTATTTCCCTCAACCTGGAAATCTCAACCAAATTTCACATTTCATTATCAAATCTTTCACATGTTATTTTATCATTCCAAGTAAAGGTAAGGTACCAATATAGAAAATTTTGATAAAGGAAAACACATGTCATTATTTAACGTAATGATTGATATCACCTCCCACTTTCATGAATCTAAACATACTTAAGAATGTATATATATTCAAGTACCAGTCTCTTGGAGCTTTTTTAGCCCATTCAAGGATTTCATCAGATTACACACTAACATTCCATATTTCCCATCAATACATCCCCATGATTGATCATTATAAAATTCCTCATCATGATCACCATTTAGGAATGAGGACTTCCAACACATTTGGAAAAGTTTGTAACTTCATTTTCCAATAATAGAAAGAAAGATTCTAATTGTTTCAAACGATGAAACTGGATCAAATGTTTTATAAAAATAAAATCCTTCAATTTGTGAGTAAATATTTCACACTAATATTTCTTTGGTCCATATCACATAATCATCTTCATTCATCTTATTCTGAAAAATCCACTATGTTCCACTATCATTTTTGTTATCCATATTGGGTAGGATTTACCAAATATCATTAATATCTATATAATCAAGCTCTCAATTCATAGGCTAAAGCCATTTCTAATGACCATTATTTTCATTCACATATTTTTGCTAGACTATTGAATACAAATAGATGAGTCTATTTCTTTTTGTTGACAAGGATTACCAATGTCAATATTCATATCATAACTGTTAATAAAACATTCCCTATCCTTCTCAATATCCTTATCATCATAAGTCTATTTATGTTCCTATGAATATTAAATAACATTCACATCAAAAAAATAAAATATTCTTCTATTTTCATTGTGTATGCATCTGCATGCTCTTCCTTTCAGAGTATAGCCAAGAAAAATATCCATCTTTTCTTCCATGCTCAAATATTCCAAGGTTTCTACCTTTCTTATTTATAATTCACAGACTCCCATAAACTCTTAACAGTTTTAAACATGGATTTTTTCCATAAAATATTTCATACGGAGTGATATTTTAACTCTGACTATAAAAAATAGATTTTGAATATACAAATCATTACTCAAGGATTTAGTCCAATAGTAAGGATAAATACCATGTTCAAGTAACATAGTTCTCCCCATTTCCACTAAACATTCTTTCAACCTTTTTACAACCCCATTTCTTTGAGGAGTATATAGTAAACTAAACTCCAGACCAAATCTATACTTATTAAGATAAATTTCAAATTATTCATTCTTATAATCACCGCCATTATAAATATTTAGGTTCTTCATGGCATACTCACATTCCTTCATAGCATTCATCTGGAATCATTTAATCTTTTTCAGATCATCTGAAGTATGTTTCATATATATAATGCACTTAATTAGAGTAATGTCATCAATTAAAGGGATTAAGTACTTATCTATATTTGGTTATTGTTTTTAATTGGCCATAGATATCATAATAAATATGTCCTAGGGGTGGTTTGGAATATATATCATCTCTCTTATACCCTATGTATGTAATTTTTCCTTTTTGAGAAATTGTGCAGCACCAATCTATTCTTCTTGACATATCAACAATATCTCGGAAACAATCTCACATTGATAACTTTATCATGTTTATCTAACACATGTTTCTTATACTTTTATTCCAGATATAATTTCTATTTTCATTTCCAAGTAATAAGAGTTTTGTATTTAACTTACTTGAAATATGTTTCTTTTGGTACGTTAGCCTCTTCTAACTATTTTCAATAATCCTCACACTTTAAAAAAACACATATTTTCCGAAAATAACTTTTTTGACTTCATAAAAATATTTTTAAATACATATCAATTAGTGTATCATCCCACCAAAATACCATGAATTTTTGAATTTTAACTATTCTTTCCCAATGATGGTAGATACAACTCCTTTGATTCTCGAAGAGTCATCATTACTAGATGTCATATTCCTTAATAAAAATCAATTTCATTCATTAAAAACATTTAATTTTACTATCATTTGATAAGAACACAAACTATCTCATATCTAAGGTCATTCTCCTTTTGTAAATTTTTGAGCGATTTCTGTAATAATTGATTTTTCCTCTACCTTTTCTTTCATCACCTTTAGCATCTTTTAATTATTTGGAAACTTTTTTTGTGTTGGTAACCAAACAATACCACCCTTAGAAAGATATCTAGTTTTTAAAATATTTTACAAATAATTTGTAGGTTATGGAACCTATTCTCAACTTTCACACCAGTATTCTAAGAATTCTTCCAAACATCCATCTCAAACTTCTTCTATTGAGGGGATTGAATTCCCCTCAAATCTCACCTTCCTTAACCTCTGGACTAGAAGTAATGTTTTGGATGAACCATTTCATAATTTCTATATGTTTGAATCCTCCACAATACATTTAGTATCCATAGAATGAGTGTTTACCTAAATAACTTTCAGATTGACTGGGGTAAGGAGTGTGTTTCTTAGCAGCCTTCTTAGAAAAACATTGATAACCTCTATACTTTATATTTTCATTGGAATATTTTTTTCAGATCGGGTTTTTTGCCTTATTGATACTAAAATTAATAGTAACTTTTCTATTCCATGAATGGTTATAAATTTCAGAATCAAATATTTTATAAAATTAATAATTCTCTACCTTGTTAATATTTACCATGTACATACCATTACATTCTTTTTTCTTCTCTATAAAAGTTAAAACATTATTCTAAACCATTAATGGTAAAAAAAATTATTCTTCTCAGGTTACTCCTTACTATAAATTTTACCAACATGAGAGAGAGAGTTTTTGAAACTTATATCCCTTTTTTAATCTTTAAAATGTTTTTTTTTGAAATGTTTCAACTCTTCTTATTTTTTCTTTCAGCATTACTTATAAATGTTCATTATGATTATTTTATTTCTCAAGAAATTTCTACAAATAATCAATCTCTTCCAATATCTTCACATTCTTATCAGGAAAACCATTTATTCTATTTTTATGATGAATTTTTATTTTTCATCCTTCTAATTTCTTTTTCTATCCTTCAAATATTCCTCAATCATTATTTCAATTTTTAATTAAAAGGAAACTCTAATTGAATATCTTCTTCTTCAGAATTGATTCTTATGAATTCTTCATTATTCATTGTTGTAATAAATTTTTTCTGTCTAGATATGTCAAAATATTTTTCTGATTCAAATTTACTATCTTAATATTCATTATATTTAGATAATTAAATTCTTCTTTTATATTTGAATAACTTTTTTTCTTTCCCTTAGGTAAAAGATTTACCATTATCACCTTGTTTCATCCTTGACCTTCTTGGACATCATGCTTCATCATCACTATTCTCTAATTTCATTCTCCAAGGACAAATAGTCGTAAATTTTCCAATGGTTCCACATGAAAAACACTTCAAGGGATGTGTCTGTAACATCCCGAGCTTCCACGATACGCTTCTCTTTTAATAATGCACTAGCTTGCATTGTACGCAGGTTCCAGATTCAACACACCACAACCAATCAAAGTAGCCATTATGAATATTAATAACCACCTTTTGAAATTATATAAATTTTATAATTCAAAATGGACTTCATTTTTTTATTCGGAATATTGAAATTATCCTATGTTGAATTTTTGGTATTTTTCTGAGAACTTCCAATTTTTTATGAATAGTGAAAAATACTTCAAAACAACTTTTTTAATCAAAATAATTTATAGTGATAAATTATACTATTGAGTGGTTTTAATGATTAATTAGAAAATATTTTAACCATTTTATCCAATGGTGGTTATTTGAATTACTTTCACTTTGAAATTGGACATAAACAATTGTCAATCGTTTGATATATATTCTTTCTTAAAAACACGCTATTTGTTGTGACAGTGGAAATTAATTATAAATTTAATTAATGCAACTTATATGTTTGTAATTCTGTAAAACAGAAATCATTTTTGAATTCGAAATATCAATTATAGCTTAGGGTGAAATTTTGTCATTGTTCAGAAAAACTTCAATTTTTGATGAATGGTGAAACCACAAATTGGTAGTTAAAAAACTGATTTTTCGTTTAAATGAAACATTACCACTTCTGTGATTTGATTTTCAAAAATCCGACATACATGTTTGTCATTAAGAAGTAAAATTTGGTTTAATGGGATTAAAATAAATTTTTGGTGAATAGTAACTTTTATGTTTAATTAATCACGATTAAAGGAAATTAGTGAAATTTAAGGTAAAAATGATATTATAAAAATATGGAAATACAATTACACTTTTCCTACACTTATTGGATGATTCATGGCTGACCAAGACAATCCATGGGTCAACATGGGGACACCATGGAGCCACATGGTAAGAAAATGACATTAATAACTTTTTATTTAAAGTAAAAATAAAATTGTCACAAACATGTGTATTTTTACTAAAACAATTATTACATGGGGTTATATAAGTTAAAATTTCGACTATAAATATTAATTGGAAATATAAAAATATTTCCTACATCATGTTAATTTTTTTATAATTTTTAGACGTTAAATAAATTAAATTATTAATGACACGATGATGATGTAGGGATTACCAATTAATTAACGATTTAAATAAAATGAAAAGATAATGTAAAATCTAAGACTTACTGTAACGCCCTGACCCCAGTTACCCAAAGTCGGTGCATTATTGTGTAACATTGGCATGGTCACAAAATATCAAATCTCGAAAGACCTATTAGTTTAGTGGCCTTGGAAACACTAGATACATTTATAAATGTTGCATTACATCATAAAGTGAAATACTACAATAACAAAGTCTTCATAGTCCACACTCATATCCTCTTCTGACTATCCCTGCAGGTCATTCTTAAAACACTTCTGCACATCCTAAAAAATATTAAAACATTGAAAGGGGTGAGCTCAGATGCTCAATAAGGATAACAAAATAGCGGAAGCTTTCATAAATAAACATTAACATTTTAGGCAATGTATAACTAAAACAAAAGCCTTTTAAACTTCAACATCAACATAATATGGAAAAAGTAAAATGAGATAATGCCATTTACTTCTTCACATGGATATGCTACTGGTCGAATAATCACAAGCAATATCAATAACCATTTTCATAATGATGGAATGCATAATGCCAGACTATCATAACCACGTAGCCAAGGCCTTGTGCCAAGTCTACAATAAGATTTTTTCAAGGCCTCATGGAAAGACACTAGTTTGTCTCATGAGACCTACCGATGCATCGAGGAGCTATAGCGGGCTCCACCCGTCACTTATTAAGTCCAATGCATTCCTCATATGAATAGGTTTAAACATATCATATACTATGACATAATCATATCACATAAAACATGCATAAAGGAAACATAACATTTCCACATTTCAATCACAAGATATCAATACAACACATTGATATAATAAAAAAACTTTCACAACCATTTTCAATACCAAAATAAAATAATGTTAAAACAATGTATTTATTTTTAATTACAAAAAATTATGGCTTGTAGAGGAAGCTGAAACTCAAATAATGGTTACGGTGGCAGAGAAGTCGTTGTCTCCGCATACATACGACAAGAAAAACATTCTTTTTTTGTCTTTTAGTAAAATGCTTCGTATAAAAAGATTCCTTTTGAATAAATGTAAATGTCAAATAGGGTTTATACACCGTATAAAAGAAATTTGTGTATAAAACAAAATATGCCTCAATGAATGGAGATTGAGACAAACTACCTTACAAAGATCATTTCTTAAATATAACAGATATATTATGTGTATTCACTATAAGTAAACATAATGAAATTACAAATACAAGATATGATATAATAATATCATGACATAATTTGAGAGTAGGAGATTAACCCATAGAATAGAAATTGGGTTAAGAAGTTCCCTTACCTCGCGACCGACTTGACTCGACCGATCTTTAACCTCCTGAATAATAAACTAGAGTTAATTTATATTTACTTAGGAACCTTTTAATGTTAATTATTCCTTTTATATCACTTATTACCATGTCATAAACACAATGTAATTATTTAAGTTTATAACAGTCGTTTTGTCGATCTTAGGTACTTGAGTCAAAAATAAACTTCTTACAATTACAAGTTGTTCATGTGGTGAAATATACATTATATCCAGAATTATATTCAAGATGTAGATATCATATAAATCATATATATCCAGTATATACATTCATTTATAATATTACATAACATTTAGAGGTAAGAAATGAAATCCACCATTCATGGAGATAGTAAGTCGTATGTACGCATGAACGCTACTTTCATTTCCATTTCATATTTAATGGAATGAAGTTATAATTATATAAAGGTATAATATAATTCTAGTATAATATAATGTATAATAAAATTTACTCCATCCTTTATACATCCCATATATGGCATTAACGATTCAAATCACTGTGAGGGGGCGATAGTCCGCACTTCCTAAAATGAAAATATCGCGTTTACCCATAATGGAAATCATAAAGGTATTCCATAAATGAAAAATACAGAAGCTTAAGTAGAACATAAACATATTATATATCATATCAAAATATATTTACATCTTAATGACCACCGTTGAAGGTGTTATATGAGTGTTGAACAATCATTGTTTCGTGAGGCAGAAATTCACCATCCACAGAAACCGTAAGTTCATTAACCATTAGATGTAGGAGTGTGTAAGTGTAGCTCGAATACTCATTATAACAACATCCGAGTATATTGAGGATACTGGTGTTGTTACAAAAGAAATGAATAAGAAGAGTTTAAGGGGTTGGAGAAGCAAAATAAAACAAAACAACATTAGAGAAGACATTACCTTAAAATCGGGTAACTCTTTTTGATTTGAGCCAAAGGCTTCCTTGGAAAGACTTATGCCCAAGGTGAGGCTTCTAGGAGTAAGGGAGAGAAGTTAATAGAGTATTTTTGCAGAGGTTGGCCGAGCCAAAAGTCTTTGAAAGTGTGAGTAAGGCAGTAGTGGTGGGGGCCTTTTATAAGTGGAGAGGAGGGGCACTCTTGGGAAGTAATAAAATGTTACTTTATTAGACAATGCTTTTTGGATTATAAAGGTCCCACACTTATATAATTCGAGGATAAGGTGGTAGGGGTTTGAAATATTCTCATCCTATAGCCTTTGGACAAGTGTAATGCTTATATTTTAAATTATCTTTTCATTTTATTTAAATCATTAATTAATGAGGTAATCGCTGCATCATCATGGTTTAATAAATAATTTAATTTACTTAATGTCTAGAAATTATAAAAAAATATCATGATGTAGTAAATATTTTTATATTTCTAATGAATATTTATAGTAATGAATATGACTTGTATAACCCCATTTGAAAATTGTTTTAGTAAAACAACTCTTGTTTGTGACATTTTTATTTTAACATTAAATAAAGAGTTATTTATGTCCTTTTCCTACCAAAGTGGCTCCATGGGGTCCCCAAGTTGACCCATGGATTGTATTGGTCGGCCATTACACATCCAATAGGGGTAGGACAAGTGTAAAGGTATTTCCATATTTTTATAATATCATTTTTACCTTAAATTTCACTAATTACCTTTAATCGCGATTAATTAAACTTAAAAGTTACTATACACCAAAAAATTATTTTAATCCCATTGAACCACATTTTACTTCCTAATGACAACCATGAATGTCGTATTTTTGAAAATCAAATCATAGAAGTGGTAATGTTTCATTTAAATGAAAAATCAGTTTTTAACTACAACTTAGTGGTTTCACTATTCATAAAAATTGATGTTTTTCAGAACAATGCCAAACTTTCACCCTAAGCTATAATTGATATTCCGAATCCAAAAATGATGTCTATTTTAAAAAATTCCAGACATATAATTTTCATTAATTAATTTTATAATTAATTCCCGCTGTCACAACAAATAGCGTGTTTTTAAGAAACAATATATATCAAAATATTGACAATTGTTTATGTCCAATTTCAAAGTGAAATTAATTCTAATGAAAACCATTGGATAAAATAGTAAAAATATATTCTAATTATTCTTTAAAAACACTCAATAGTATTATTTATAACTATAAATTATTTTGATTAAAAAAGTTGTTTTTAAGTAATTTTCAATATTCATAAAAAAATTGGATGTTTTCAGAAAAATACCAAAAATTCAACATAGGCTAATTTTGATATTACGAATCCAAAAATGAAGTCCATTTTGAAATGTAAAATATATATAATTTCAAAAGGTTGTTATTACAATTCATAACTGTTAATTTTATTGGTCGCGGTGTGTTAAAACTCGAGGTTGCGTACAACACACGCTACTCTATTATTCAAAGAGGAGCGTACCATAGAAGCTTGGGGTGTTACATTCTCCCCTCCTTCAATAAATTGAATCCTCTCAATTTGAAATTTTTATTTGAAAATAAAAGGTCGAAAATAGAAAATACCTTTGTGGAAAACCCACATCGGAAATAAGGTTAATAAAATTTACCCTTAATAAGAGGGAAATGGAAATGAAAAAGTCACCACCAAATTATGATCTCAATAAGGAGATCATTGGTGGAAATTAGAGACATATAATTGGAGGAAAAACGTAAATATTTTTAGGGAGTGATTGAGGTCATCAATCAAAAACAATTGTAAAATTGAGGGCCTCAAAGCCTTCAATCATTGATGATTTAAAATATTATCAGTTCAACAAGGCATAAGGTATTAGGATAACACATTTTTTGTTTTAATATCCCTTTGCTAAGGTTTAAGAATTAATTTATTCATATAATAAGATATAGGTATATATATATTTATTCTTGACATGTAGAGTTTCAACCTTCAACTAATTTCTACCACAAACTCATCTTTCACTCAAAACGATAATAGAACTCCAAAATATTATATTTATCCTAATCGTATAAGGTTACAAATATAAAACATACCATTTAGATTAGTAGAACTATTATTTAATAAATAGGGACTTCCTGTAGGCTAGTGGTAGGTAATAAATGCCTGTCACACTATGGTTGTGGGTTCGATTCCTACAGCTTTGTCCGACGCGACGGGTTATGCCCCACCATGCAGGTTGTCCTTTTCCTAAAACTATAGTATTATAATATTCCAAAAATAATATTCATAAATGTTTTAACCTTAAACAATACTATCCAAGGTCCAACTTAATCAATTCCAACCTATATAGTTATCTAAAATACCTCTGTCCAGACTTTTTATAAAAGGTCTCTAAATTCCAAAATCAATTGTAACATCAGATTCCCCAAACAAATTATAGTTTCTCTTTTTGTGACAGACTAAAAATATGATTACCTTTATTATATTAAAACCTTACTGAAAAAAAATTAATGCAGTACAATCCTTATATATATCACATTATTCTTATAACCAGAATATAATCCTTGAGTCCAAAAGCACCAATACATTAATTATTCCACTTCAACTGTAGTAACAACATAAGATTGTCCTTGATCCCTTGTCCCTTTCTCAGGTATGTTTCCTTGACGTTTAGGACATTCATTTTCATAATGACCCATTTCTCTACAATTGTAGCATTCAACATTGACAGCCTCTTTCGTTCCCTTGCAATCACGCACCTGGTGACATTTTTCTCCACATTTATAAAAAACTCCCATTCCTTTTAGGCAAGTACCAGGGTGATTATTCCCACAAGTATCACATAATGGAAAATCCTTCTTTCCCTTTTTCCCTTTATCTGTCTCTTGTTCCACATTTCTCTTCATCTCTTGCTTTACTTTATTGTCATAAGATTTAGATAATTCCTTTTCTGTCTAGATAGAACATGAGAAAATGTATTCATACGACGAGAAGATTTTTGAGACTAATGCTCGAAAATGAAATGGTTTTAACCCATCAACGAAACTATCAATCTTACTTCTTGGGTTACATATATAATCTACAGCATGCCTCACTAACCTTGTAAATTTGGCCTCATACTTTGCGACATTCTCATCCTCCTTTTGTCTCAGACTCAAAAATTGACTTTCCATATCTGCTCGATGGTCGCGAGGATATTATTGTTCTACGAAAAGATCTTTGAACTCCCTCCATTCTATATTTAATACTTCATCATCTTCCTTTGTGTTTTGAATCAATGACCACCATTGATCGGAATCTCCAGTGAGGCGGTAGACTGCCATGAGAACCTTCTCCCTTTCGCTACTCCCCAGGGCATGGAATATTTTCTCTAAGGAGTTTATCCATTGGTCAGCTACTAATGGATTTTTACCCCCAGTAAATGTTGGCGGTTGTTGCCTCATGAAGCGGTCTAACATTGATCCTCCACGTTGCGGATCATGGTGCTCCATACGAGTAAGGTTATTATTCATAACCTGAGTGAGTTGTCCCAGTATGGTAATACGTTGATCATCACCAGTTGTATCTCCAGATCCACAATAATTATCTTGAGCAGGAGGGAAATCCCTACACGGAGTGCGTGCATTGATACGGTTTCCATTCCTTCCACTAGGTGCCATTTCGAAACAATGTCATAAACTAGATTAGTTTATGAATCAAAATACATAATTCCACACTTGTCAAACACTTAACACTAATTGAACTATTTATGGATATAATCCCTAATCATAAAAAAAGTTTTCTTTGAGGAAGTATATACTCATAACCCTTTATAGTGGTTTGCAATGAAAATGAGAATTATCCTAAGCATATCCCCCGGGAGAGTCGTAACGAAGAGTGCAGCAAGGCCCGTTTCCGTGCACCAGTTCTCGTTCGAGTCTAGCTCAAAGCGGTGTTTTCAGGTTTTACCCCTAGGTACATCTGTGCCAAAGCCACCTCTACCTGCTCATATCTAGACAGGGATGTATTGCTTGGAAAACTCACAAAATATCTATAATACCAAAATTCTAGGAAGTTCTTCTATACTAATCCTCAAAGTCTATCATTTGGCTATGTGCTCTAATCAGAGTTTATCTAAATCTAGCTTCCATGGTTAGTACTAAACTACCTCTGATACCAACTATAACGCCCTGACCCCAGCTACCCAGAGTCAGTGCATTATTGCGTAACATTTGCATGATCACAAATGATCAAGTCTTGAAAGACCGATTAGTTTAGTAGCCTTAGAAACAATAGATACATTCATAAATATTGCATTACATCTTAAAGTGAAAAACTAAAATAACAAAGTCTCCATAGTCCACACTCATATCCTCTTCTGACTATCCCTATAGGTCATTCTTAAAATACTTCTTCACATCCTGGAAAATATTAACACATTGAAAGGGGTGAGCTCAGATGGTCAGTAAGGATAACAAAATAGCGGAAGCTTTCATAAATAAACATTAACATTTTAGACAATTTATAACTAAAACAAAATCCTTTTAAACTTGAACTTCAACATAATATGGAAAAAGTAAAATGAGATAATTCCATTTACTTCTTCACTTGGATATTCTACTGCTCGAATAATCACATGCAATATCAATAACCATTTTCATAATGATGTAATGCATAATGCAAGACTATCATAACCACGTAGCCAAGGCCTCATGCCAAGTCTACAATAATATTTTGTCAAGGCCTCATGAAAAGACACTAGTTTGTCTCATGAGACCTACCGATGCATCGAGGAGCTATGGCGGGCTCCACCCAACACTTATTAAGTCCAATGCATTCCTCATATGAATATGTTTAAACATATCATAAACCATGACATAATCGTATCACATAAAATATGCATAAAGGAAACATAACATTTTCACATTTCAATCACAAGATATCAGTACAACACATTGGTATAATAAAAACACTTTCAAAACCATTTTCAATACCAAAATAAAAGAATGTTGAAACTTTGTATTTATTTTTAATTACAAAAAATTATGGCTTGTAGAGGAAGCCGAAACTAAAATAATGGTTACGGCGGTGGAGAAGTCATTGTCGCTGCATATGTATGACAAGAAAAACATTCCTTTTTGTCGTTTAGTAAAACCCATCATATAAAAATATTCTTTTTGAATAAATGTAAAAGTCAAAGGGGTTTATACACCGTATAAAAGAAATTTGTGTATAAAACAAAATATGCCTCAATGAATGGAGATTGAGAAAAACTACCTTACAAAGATCATTTTTTAAATATAATAGATATATTATGTGTATTCACTATATGTAAACATAATGAAATTACAAATACAAGATAGGATATAATAATATCATGACATAATTTGAATGTAGGAGATTAACCCAAAGAATAGAAATTGGGTTAAGAAGTTCCCTTACCTCGTGTCCGACTTGACTCGACCGATCTTTAACCTCCTGAATAATAAACTAGAGTTAATTTCTATTTACTTAAGAACCTTTTTCATGTTAATTATTCCTTTTATATCACTTATTACCATGTCAAGAACATTATGTAATTATTTAAGTTTATAATGGTCATTTTGTCGATCATCGGTACTTGAGTCAAAAATAAACTTCTTATAATTACAAGTTGTTCATGTGGTGAAATGTACATTATATCCAGAATTATATTCATGATTTAGACATCATATAAATCATATATATCCAGTATATACATTCATTTATAATATTATATAACATTTAGAGGTATGAAATGAAATGCACCGTTCATGGAGACGGTAAGCTGCACGTACGCATGAACGCTACTTTCATTTCCATTTCATATTTAATGAAATGAATTTATAATTATATAAAGGTATAATATAATTCCATTATATTATATTGTATAATACCATTTAATCCATCCTTTATACATCCAACATATGGCATTAACGATTAAAATCACTTTGAGGGGGCGGTAGTCCACACTTCCTAAAATGAAATTATCGCGTTTACCCATAATGGAAATCATAAAGGTATTCCATAAATGAAAAATACATAAACTTAAGTAGAAAATAAATATATTATATATCATATATAAATATAGTGACATCTTAATGGCCACCTTTTAAGGTGTTATATGAGTGTTGAACAATCATCGTTTCGTGAGGCAGAAATTCGCCATCAACAGAAACCGTATGTTTTTTAACCATTAGATGTAGGTGTGTGTATGTGTATCTTGAATACTCATTATAACAATATCCTAGTATATTGAGGATATTTTTGTTGTTACAATATAAAGGAATAAAAAGAGTTTAAAGGGTTGGAGAAGCAAAATAAAACAAAACAACATTAGAGAGGATATTAATTTAAAATCGGGTAACTCTTTTTGATTTGAGCCAAAGGCTTCCTTGGGAAGACTTATGCCCAAGGTGAGGCTTCTAGGAGTAAGGGAGGGAAGATAGGAGAGTATTTTGGAAGAGGTTGGCCGAGACAAAAGGCTTTGAATGTGTGAGTAAGGTGGTAGTGGTGGGGGCCTTTTATAAGTGGAGAGGAGGGGCACTATTGGAAAGTAATAAAATGTTACTTTATTATACAATGATTTTAGGATTCTAAAGGTCCCACACTTATATAATTCTAGTATAAGGTTATAAGGGTTATAAATATTTTCATCCAATAGGCTTTGGACAAGTTTAATGCTTATATTTTACATTATCTTTTCATTTTATTTACATCATTAATTAATGAGGTGATCGCTGCATCATCATGGTGTTATAAAGAATTAAATTTATTTAATGTCTAAAAATTATAAAAAAATATCATGATGTAGGAAAGATTTTTATCTTTATAATTAATATTTATAGTAAAAAATATGACTTGTATAACCCCATTTAAATATTGTATTAGTAAAACAACTCTTGTTTGTGACATTTTTATTTAAACATTAAATAAAAAGTTATTTATGTCCTTTTCCTACCAAAGTGGCTCCATGGGGTCCCCAAGTTGACCCATGGATTGTATTGGTTGTCCCTGACACATAAAATAGGGGTAGGACAAGTGTAAAGGTATTTCCATATTTTTATAATATCATTTTTACCTTAAATTTCACTAATTACCTTTAATTGCGATTAATTAAACTTAAAAGTTACTATTCACCAAAAAAATTATTTTAATCCCATTTAACCACATTTTAATTCATAATGACAACCATGAATGTCATATGTTTTTTAAAATAAAATCATATAAGTGGTAATGTTTCATTTAAACTAAAAATCAGTTTTTTAACTACCACTTAGTGGTTTCACTATTCATCAAAAATTGAAGTTTTTCAAAACAATGAAAAAATTTCACCCTAAGCTATAATTGATATTCCGAATCCCAAAATGATGTCTATTTTACAAAATTCCATACATATAAGTTGCATTAATTAATTTTATAATTAATTCCCGATGTCACAACAAATAGCGTGTTTTTATGAAACAATATATATCCAAAGATTGACAATTGTTTATGTCCAATTTCAAAGTGAAATTAATTATAATGACCACCATTGGATAAAATAGTAAAAATATATTCTAATTATACTTTATAACCACTCAATAGTATAAGTTATAACTATAAATCATTTTGATTAAAAGAGTTGTTTTTAAGTATTTTTCACTATTCATAAAAAAATTGGAAGTTCTCAGAAAAATGCCAAAAATTCAACATAGGCTAATTTTGATATTACAAATCCAAAAATGAAGTCCATTTTGAAATGTAAAATATATATAATTTCAAAAAGTGGTTATTACTATTCATAACTGCTACTTTTATTGGTTGCGGTGTGTTAAAACTCAAGGTTGCGTACAACACACGCTGCTCTATTATTAAAATAGGAGCATACCATGGAAGCTTGGGGTGTTACATTCTCCCCTCCTTCAATAAATTGCGTCCTCTCAATTTGAAATTTTTCTTTGAATATAAAAGGTTGAAAATAGAGAATACCATTGTGGAAAACCCACATCCGAAATAACGTTAATAAAATTTACCCTTAATAAAAGGGAAAGGGAAATGAAAAAGTCACCACCAAATTATGATATCAATAAGGAAAACATTGGTGGCAATTAGAGACATATAATTGGATGAAAAACATAAATATTTATAGGGAGTGATTGAGTTAATCAATCCCAAACAATTGTAAAATTGATAGCCTCAAAGCCTTCAATCATTGATGATTTAAAATATTATCAGTTCAATAAGACATAAGGTATTAGGATAACAAATTTTTTGTTTTAATATCCCTTTTCTAATGTTTAAGAATTAATTTATTAATATAATAATAGATATGTATATATATTTATTCTTGACAAGTAGAGTTTCAACCTTCAACTAATTTCTACCACAAACCCATATTTCACTCAAAAAGATAATAGAACTCAAAAATATTATATTTATCCTAATCGTATAAGGTTCCAAATATTAACACATACCATTTAGATTAGTAGAACTATTTTTTAATAACCAGGGACTTCCTGTAGGCTAGTGGTAGGTAATAAAGGCCTGTCACACTATGGTTGTGGGTTTGATTCCTGCAGCTTTGTCCGACGTGATGGGTTATGCCCCACCCTGCAGGTTGTCCTTTTCCTAAAACTATAGTATTATAATATTCCAAAAATAATCTTAATAATGGTTTTAAACATAAAAAATACTATCCAAGGTCCAACTTAATCAATTACAACCTATATAGTTATCCAAAATACCTCTGTCCAGACTTTTTCTAAAAGGTCTCTAAATTCCAAAATCAATTGTAACATCAGATTCCCCAAACAAATTAAAGTTTCTCTTTTTGTGACTTACTAAAAATATGATTACCTTAATTATATTAAAACCTTTCTGAAACAAAAAGTAATGCAGTACAATCATTATATATATCACATTATTCTTATAACCAGAATATAATCCTTGAGTCCAAAAGCACCAATACATTAATTATTCAACTTCAACTGTAGTAACAGCATAAGATTGTCCTTGATCCCTTGGCCTTTTCTGAGGTATGTTTCCCGGATTCTTAGTACATTCATTTGCATAATGAACCATTTCTCTACAATTGTAGCATTCAACATTGATAGCCTCTTTTTTTCCCTTGCAATCACGCACCTGGTGACCTTTTTCTCCACATTTATAACAAACTCCCACTCGTTTTAGGCAAGTACCAGGGTGATTCTTCCCACAATTATCACATAATGGAAAATCCTTCTTTCCCTTTTCCATTTATCTGTCTTTTGTTTCACAGTTCTCTTCTTCTCTTGCTTTACTTTATTGTCATAAGATTTAGAGAATTCCTTTTCTGTCTTGATAGCACATGAGACAATGTCTTCATACGACGAGAAGGTTTGTGAGACTAATGCTCGATGAAGAAATGGTTTTAACCAATCAAAGAAACGATCAATCTTATTTCTTGGGTTACGTATATAATCTGCAGCATGTCTCACTAACCTTGTAAAGTTGGCCTCATACATTGCGACATTCTCATCCTCCTTTTGTCTCAGACTCTAAAATTGTCTTTCCATATATGCTCGATGGTCGCGAGGATAGTATTTTTCTAGGAAAATATCTTTGAACTCCCTCCATTGCATATTTGATACTTCATCATCTTCCTTTGTGTTGTGAATCAATGACAACCATTGATCAGCATCTCCAGTGAGGTGGTAGACTGCCATGACAACCTTCTCTCTTTCGCTACTCCCCAAGGCATGGAATATATTCTCTAAGGATTTTATCCATTGCTCAGCTACTAATGGATTTGTACCCACAGTAAATGTTGGCGGTTGTTGCCTCATGAAGAGGTCTAACATTGATCCTTCACATTGCAGATCATGGTGCTCCATACGAGTAACGTTATTATTCATAACCTGAGTGAGTTGTCCCAGTATGGTAATAAGTTGATCATCACCAGTTGTATCTCCAGATCCACAATAATTATCTTGAGAAGGAGGGCAATCCCTACACGGAGTTCATGCCTTGATACGGTTTCCATTCCTTCCACTAGGCATCATTTCAAAACAATGGCATAAACTCGATTAGTTTATGAATCAAAATACATAATTCCATACTTGTAAAACACTTAACACTAATTGAACTCTTTATGGATATAATCCATAATCATAAAAAAAAAATTTATTTGAGGGAGTATATACACATAACCCTTTATAGTGGTTTGTAAAGAAAATGAGAATTATCCTAAGCATATCCCCCGGGAGTGTCGTAACCAAGAGTGCAGCAATGCCTGTTGCTGTATACCAGTTCCCGTTCAAGTCTAGCTCAAAGTGGTGTTTACGGGTTTTACCCCTAGGTACATCTGTGCCAGAGCCACCTCTACCTGCTCGTATCCAGACAGGGATTTATTTCTCAGAAAACTCACAAAATATCTATAATACCAAAATTCTAGGAATTTATTCTATACTATTCCTCAAAGTCTATCTTTGGGCTATGTGCTCTAATCAGAGTTTATCTAAATCTAGCTTCCAAGGTTAGTACTAAACTGCATCTGATACCAGCTGTAACACCCCGACCCTAGTTACCTAGAGTCAGTGCATTATTGCGTAATATTGGCATGATCACAAAAGATCAAGTCTCGAAATACCTAATAGTTTAGTAGCCTTGGAAACACTAGATACATTCATAAATGCTACATTACATCATAAATTGAAAAAATACAATAACAAAGTCTCCATAGTCCACACTCATATCCTCTTCTCACTATACCTACAGGTCATTCTTAAAATACTTCTTCACATCCTGGAAAATATTAAAACATTGAAAGGGGTGAGCTCAGATGCTCAGTAAGGATAAAAAAATAGCGGAAGCTTTCATAAACAAACATTAACATTTTAGGCAATGTATAAATAAAAAAAATCCTTTTAAACTTGAACTTAAACATAATATGGTAAAAGTAAAATGAGATAATTCCATTTACTTTTTCACATGGATATTCTACTGGTCTAATAATCACATGCAATATCAACAACCATTTTCATTATGATGGAATGCATAATGTCATACTATCATAACCACGTATCTAAGGCCCCATGGAAAGTCTACAATACGATTTTGTCAAGGCCACGTGCCAAGACACTAGTTTGTCTCATGAGACCTACTGATGCATTGAGGAGCTATAGCGGGCTCCACCCTTCACTTTTTAAGTCCAATGCATTCCTCATATGAATAAGTTTAAACATATCATAAACCATGACATAATCGTATCCCATAAAACATTCATAAAGGAAACATAACATTTCCACATTTCAATCACAAGATATCAATAAAACACATTGATATAATAAAAACACTTTCAAAAACCATTTTCAATACCAAAATAAAAGAATGTTAAAACATTGTATTTATTTTTCATTACAAAAAATTATGGCTTGTAGAGGAAGCCGAAACTCAAATAATGGTTACGGCGGCGGAGAAGTCGTTGTCGCCGCATACGTACGACAAGAAAAACATTCCTTTTGTCCTTTAGTAAAACGCTTCGTATAAAATGATTCCTTTTGAATAAATGTAAAATTCAAAGGGGTTCATACACCATAAAAAAGAAATTTGTGTATAAAACATAATATGCCTCAATGAATGGAGATTGAGACAAACTACCTTACAAAGATCATTTTTTAAATATAATAGATATATTATGTGTATTCAATATAAGTAAACATAATGAAATTACAAATAAAAGATAGGATATAATAATATCATGACATAATTTGAAATTATGAGATTAACCCAAAGAATAGAAATTGGGTTAAGAAGTTCCCATACCTCGTGTCCGACTTGACTCGACCGATCTTTAACCTCCGGAATAAAAAACTAGAGTTAATTTCAATTTACCTAAGAAAATTTTTCATGTTAATTATTCCTTTTATATCACTTATTACCATGTCATGAACATTATTTAATTATTTATGTTTATAACGGTCTTTTTGTCGATCTTAGGTACTTGAGTCAAAAATAAACTTCTTATAATTACAATTTGTTCATGTGGTGAAATGTACATAATATCCAGAATTATATTCATGATGTAGATATCATATAAATCATATATATCCAGTATATACATTCATTTATAATATTACATAACATTTAGAGGTAAGAAATGAAATGCACCGTTCATGGAGACGTTAAGCCATACGTACGCATGAATGCTACTTTCATTTCCATTTCATATTTAATGGAATGAAGTTATAATTATATAAAGGTATAATAAAATTCCAGTATAATATAATGTATAATACCATTTACTCCCTCCTTTATACATCCCACATATGGCATTAACGATTCAAATCACTTTGAGGGGGCGGTAGTCCGCACTTCCTAAAATGAAATTATCGCGTTTACCCATAATGGAAATCCTAAAGGTATGCTATAAATGAAAAATACAGAAACTTAAGTAGAAAATAAACATCTTATATATCATATATAAATATAGTGACATCTTAATGGCCACCCTTTAAGGTGTTATATTAGTGTTGAACAATCATCGTTTCGTGAGGTAGAAATTCGCCATCCACAGAAACCGTATGTTTTTTAACCATTAGATGTAGGCGTGTGTAAGTGTAGCTCGAATAATCCTTATAACATAATCCTAGTGTATTGAGGATACTGGTTTTGTTACAAAAGAAATGAATAAAAATAGTTTAAGGGGTTGGAGAAGAAAAATAAAACAAAACAACATTAGAGAAGACATTACCTTAAAATCGGGTAACTCTTTTTAGTTTGAGCCAGAGGCTTTCTTGGGAAGACTTATGCCCAAGGTGAGGCTTCTAGGAGTAAGAGAGAGAAGTTTGGAGAGTATTTTGGAAGAGGTTGGACGAGCCAAAAGGCTTTGATAGTGTGAGTAAGGTGGTAGTGTGGGGGCCATTTATAAGTGGAGAGGAGGGGCACTCTTGGAATGTTATAAAATGTTACTTTATTATACAATGCTTTTCGGATTCTAAAGGACGGAAAATTATATAATTCGAGGATAAGGTGATAAGTGTTCGAAATATTCTCATCAAATAGGCTTTTTACAAGTGTAATGCTTATATTTTACATTATCGTTTCATTTTATTTAAATCATTTATTAATGAGGTAATCACTGCATCATCATGGTGTCATAAATAATTTAATTTATTTAATGTCTAAAAATTATAAAAAAAATATCATGATGTAGGAACGCTTTTTATCTTTCTAATGAATATTTATAGTAAAAAAATATGACTTGTATAACCCCATTTAAAAATTGTTGTAGTAAAAAACCTCTTGTTTGTGACATTTTTATTTTAACATTAAATAAAAAGTTATTTATGTCCTTTTCCTACCAAAGTGGCTCCATGGGGTCCCCAAGTTGACCCATGGATTTTATTGGACGCCATGACACATACAATAGGGGTAGGACAAGTGTAAAAATATTTCAATATTTTTATAATATAATTTTTACCTTAAATTTCTATAATTACCTTTAATAGCGATTAATTAAACTTAAAAGTTACTATTCACCAAAAAATTATTTTAATCCAATTGAACCAAATTTTACTTCTTAATGACAACCATAAATGTCAGATTTTTGAAAATTTAATCATAGAAATGGTAATATTTCATTTAAATGAATAATCAGTTTTTTAACTACCACTAGTGGTTTCACTATTCATCAAAAATTGAAGTTTTTCAGAACAATGCCAAAATTTCACCTTAAGCTATAATTGATATTCCGAATCCAAAAATGATGTATATTTTACAAAATTCCAGACAGATAAGTTTCATTAATTAATTTTATAATTAATTCCCGCTGTCACAACAAATAATGTGTTTTTAAGAAACAATATATATCAAAAGATTGACAATTGTTTATGTCCAATTTCAAAGTGAAATTAATTCTAATGACCACCATTGGATAAGATAGTAAAAATATATTCTAATTATACATTAAAACTACTCAATAGTATAATTTATAACTATAAATTATTTTGATTAAAAAAGTTGTTTTTAAGTATTTTTCACTATTCATAAAAAAATTGGAAGTTCTCAGAAAAATACCAAAAATTCAACATAGGCTAATTTCGATATTACGAATCCAAAAATGAAGTCCATTTTGAAATTTAAAATATATATAATTCCAATAAGTGGTTATTACTATTCATAACTGCTACTTTTAGTGGTCGTGGTGTGTTAAAACTTGAGGTTGCGTACAACACACGCTGATCTATTATTCAAAGAGGAGTGTACCATGGAAGCTTGGGGTGTTACACATACACTTGTCAAAAACCTATTGGATGGGTAGATTTCGAACCCTTATCACTTTATCCTAGAAAAATATAATTGTGGGACCTTTGAAATCCGAAAAGCACTTCATAATAATGTAACATTTCATGACATTCAAAGAGTGCCCCTCCTATCCTCTTATAAAAGGCCCCCACCACTACCACCTTATTCACACCTTCCAAGCCATTTGTCTTGGCCAAAATCTGGCCAAATACTCTATAAACTTCCCTCTCTTACTCCTAGAATACTCAATTTGGGTAGAAGTCTTCCCAAGGAAGCCTTTTGCTCAAATCAAAAAGAGTTACCCGAATTTAAGGTAAGGACTTCTCTTGTGTTCTTTTGTTTCATTTTCCTTCTCCAACCCCTAAAAATATTTTTATTCCTTTCTTTTTTAACAAAAACAGTATCATCAATATACTAGGATTTCATTATGATAAGGATTTTATTTACATTTACATACACATTCGTCTAATGGTTAAAGAACATACTGTTTCTGTGGGTGGCGAATTACTGCCTCACAAAATGATGATTGTTCAATCTTCGTTTAACACCAATCATGATGTCCCTTATGATGACACTATTTTTATATATGATATATATTATGATTTTTTCCTTATGATTCTGTATTTTCCATTTATGGCATAACTTTATGATTTCCATTATGGGTAAACGCGATAATTTCATTTTAGGAAGTGCGGACTACCACCCCCTCAAAGTGATCTGAATCGTTAATGCCATATGTGGGATGTATAAAGGATGGAGTAAATGGTATTATACATTATATTATACTGGAATTATATTATTCCTTTATATATTAATAATTTCATTCCATTAAATATGAAATAGAAATGAAAGCAGCGTTCATGCGTACGTACGGATTATCGTCTCCACGAACGGTGCATTTCCTTTATTACCTCTAAATGTTATGTAATATTATAAATGCAAGTATAAACTGGATATATATGATATATATGATATCAACATTATGAATATAATTCTGGATTTAATGGATATTTCTACCACATAAACAACAAGTAATTATAAGATGTTTATTGTTGACTCAAGTACCAAAGATCGACAAAACGACCATTATTAACTTAAATGACAACATAATTTTCATAACATTGTAATAAGTGATATAAAAGTTATAATTAACTTGAAAAAGGTTCTTAAGCAAGTAGAGATTAACTCTAGTTTATTATTCAGGAGGTTATAGAGTGGTCGAGTCAAGTCGGACACGATGTAAGGGAACTTCTTAACCCAATTTCCATTATTTCGGTAAATATCCTACTTTAAAATTATGTCATGATATTATTAGGTCCTATATTGTATTTGTACTTTATTTATGTGTACTTATAGTTAATACACCTAATAGATCTATTTTAAAAAATGACCTTTGTAAGGGACTTCGTCTCAATCTCCTTTCATTGATGCATATTTGGTTTTATATACAACATTCCATTATACGGTGTATAAACCCCTATGAATTTTACTTTTATTCAAAAGGAATCATTTTATACGAAGAATTTTTACTAAACGACAAAAGGAATGTTTTTTCTTACGTATGCGGCGACAACGACTTCTCCGCTGTTGTGACTATTATTTGAGTTTCAGATTCCTCTATAAGCCATAACTTTTTTTAAATGAAAAATAAATACAATGTTTTAATTTTCTTTTATTTTGGTATTGAAAATGGTTTTGAATGTGTTTTTATTATATAAATGTGTTGTATTGATATCTTGTGATTGAAATGTGGAAATTTTATGTTCCCTTTATGCATGTTTTATGTGATACGATTATGTTATGTTTTATGATATGTTTGAACCTGTTCATATGAGGAATGCATTGGACTTAATAAGTGATGGGTGGAGCCTGCTATAGCTCCTTGATGCATCGGCAGGTCTCATGAGACTAACTAGTGTCTTGGCACGAGGCCTTGACAAAATCTTATTTTTGGACTTGGCATGAGGCCTTGGCTACGTGGTTATGATAGTCTGGCATTATGCATTCAATCATTATGAAAGTGGTTATTGATATTGCATGTGATTATTCGACTAGTATAATATCAATGTGAATAATTAAATGTCATTATCTCATTTTAATTTTTCCATATTATGTTGAAGTTCAAGATTAAAAGGCTTTTGTTTTATTTATACATTTCCTTAAATGTTTATGTTTATTTATGAAAGCTTCTGTTATATTGTTATCCTTACTGAGCATATGATCTCACCCCTATTAGTGTTTTATTTTTCCCTGGATGTGAAGAAATATTTTATGACTGACCTATAGGGATAGTCTGAAGGGGAGAGAAGTGTGGACTATGGAGACTATGTTATTGTAATTTTTCAATTTATGATGTAATGAAACATTTATGAATGTATCTGTTGTTTCCAATGCTACTAAACTAATCGGTCTTTCGAGACTTGATATTTTGTGATCATGCCAATGTTACGCAATAATGCACCAACTCTGGGTAACTGGGGTCGGGGTGTTATAGTTGGTATCAGAGGTAGTTTACTACTAACCTTGGAAGTAAGATTTAGAAAAACTCGAATTAGAGCACATATCCATAAGATAATATTTGAGGATTGGTATAGAAGAACATCCTAGAATTTTGTTATTGTAGAGATTTTGTGAGTTTTCTGAGAAATAAATCTCTATCTGGATACAAGAATGTAGAGGCGGCTCTAGCATAGATGTACCTAGGGGTAAAACCCAAAAATACCGCTTTGTGCTAGACTCGAACGGGAACTGGTGCACGACAAGGGGCCTTGCTGCACTCTTGGTTACGACACTCCCGGGGGATATGCTTAGGATAATTAACGATTTCTTTACAAAACATTATGAGAGGTTTAAGAGTATATACTTCCTCAAAGAAAACAATTTTGTGATTATGGATTATATCCATAAATATTTCAATTTATGTTAAGTTTTTTTCAAGTTTTCAATTATGTATTTGGATTCATAAACTAATCTAGTTTATGACATTGTTAAGAAATGGTTCCTAGTGGAAGAAATGGAAACTGTATCAATGCACGCACTCCATGTAGGGATTGCCTCCTACTCAATACAATTATAATGGAGATGGTGATACAACTGGTGCTGATCAGCTAATCACCATACTGGGACAACTCACTCAGGTTATGAATAATAACCTTACTTGTATGGGGCACCCTGATCCGCAATGTGGAGGATCAATTTTAGACCGCTTCATGAGGCAACAACCGCCAACATTTAATGGGGGTAAAAAACCATTTGTAGCTGAGCAATGGATAAACTCTTTAGATAAAATATTCCACGCCTTGGGGGGTAGTGAAAGGGAGAAGGTTGTCATGGAAGTTTACCGCCTCACTGGAGATGCTGATCAATGGTGGTCACTGATTCAAAACACAAAGGAAGATGAAGAAGTATCAAGTATGGAATGGAGAGAGTTCAAAGAGCTTTTCTTAGATAAATACTTCCCACATGACCATCGAGCAGATCTGGAAAGGCAATTTCTGAGTCTGAGGCAGAAGGAGGATGAGAATGTCGCAAAGTATGAGGATAACTTTACAAGGTTAGTGAGGCATGCTTTAGATTATATACGTTACCCAAGAAGTAAGATCGATCGTTTCTTTGATGGGTTAAAATTGTTTCTCCGTTGAGCTTTAGTATCACAATCTTTCTCAACGTACGAATATATAGTCTCGTGTTCTATCAAGACAGAAAAGTAATTCTCTAAATCTTATGACAATAAAGTAAAGCAAGAGAAGAAGAGAACGGTAGAGCAAGAGACAGATAAAGGAAAATAGGGAACGAAGGATTTTCCATTATGCGATAATTGTGGGAAGAATCACCCCGGTACTTTCCTAAAAGGAATGGGAGTTTGTTATAAATGTGTAAAAAAGGGTCACCAGGCTCATGATTGCAAGGGAAAGAAAGAGGCAATCAATGTTGAATGTTACAATTTTATGGAAATGGGGCATTATGCAAATGAATGTCCTAAGAGTCAGGGAAACTTACCTCAGAAAAGGCCAAAGGATCATGGAAAATCATATACTATTACTACAATTGAAGTGGAATAATTAATGTATTGGTGCTTTTGGACTCAATGAATATATTCAGGTTAGAAGAATAATGTGATATATATATGGATTGTACTGCAGTACTTTTTGTTTACATTAATGTTTTAATATTATGAAGGTAATCATATTTTTATTATGTGACAATAAGGTAATATTTACCTTCTTTGGGGAATCTGATGTTACAATTGATTTGGGAATTTAGATACCTTTTAGGGAAAGTCTGGAAAGAGGTATTTCGGATAAATATAAAGGTTAGAATGGATTAAGTATAACCTTGGATAGTATTAGTTAAGGTTATAACATTTCTGAAGATTATTTTTGGAATAATATAATACTATAGTTTTAGGAAAAGGACAACCTACTAGTTGGGGGATAACCCGTCGCGTCGGACAAAGCCATAGGAATCGAACCCACAAACATAGTGCGACAGGACTTTATTACCTACCACTAGCCTAAAAGAAGTCTATGGTTATTAAAAAATAGTTTTCCTAATATAAATGGTATGTTTAAATACTTTGAACCTTGTATGATTAGGATAAATATAATATTTTTGAGTTCCATTATCTTTTTGAGTAAAAGATGAGTTTTTGGTAGAAATTAGTTGAAGGTCGAAGCTCTACTTTTCAAGCATATATATATATATATACATATCTCTTATTCTATTAATAAACTAATTCTTAATCATTAGTAATGGGATATTAAAACAAAAAAAATGTGTTATCCTAATACCTTATGTCTTGTTGAACTGATAATATTTTAAATCAACATATATTGAAGGCTTTGAGGCCCTCAATTTTACACTTGTTTGTGATTGATGACCTCAATCACTCCATACAAATATTTACATTTTTCCTCTAATTATATGTCTCTAATTTCCACCAATGTTCTCTTTATCGATATTATAATTTGGTGGTGAATTTTTCATTTCCATTTCTCTGTTATTAAGGCGAAATTTTATTAACCTTATTTCCGATGTGGGTTTTCCACAAAGGTATTTTCTATTTTCAACCTTTATTTTCAAAGAAAAATTTAAAATTTTGAGGATGCAATTTATTGAAGGAGGGGAGAATGTAACACTCCGAGCTTCCACGATATGCTTCTCTTTTAATAATGCAATAGCTTGCATTGTACGCAGGTTCGAGATTCCACACACCACAACCAATCAAAGTAGTTTTTATGAATAGTAATACCCACCTTTTGAAATTATATAAATTTTATATTTCAAAATGGACTTCATTTTTGTATTCAGGATATCGAATTTATCCTATGTTGAATTTTTTGTATTTTTCTGAGAACTTCTAATTTTTTATGAATAGTGAAAAATACTTAAAAACAATTTATTTAATCAAAATAATTTATAGTGATAAATTATACTATTGAGTGGTTTTAAAGTATAATTAGAATATATTTTTACCATTTTATCCAATGGTGGTCATTATAATTAATTTCACATTGAAATTGGACATAAACAATTGTCAATCTTTTGATATATATTGTTTCTTAAAAACACGCTATTTGTTGTGACAACGGGAATTAATTATAAAATTAACTAACGAAACATATATGTTTGTAATTTTGTAAAATATACATCATTTTTGAATTCGGAATATCAATTATAGCTTAGGGTGAAATTTGGCATTGTTATGAAAAACATCAATTTTTTATGAATTGTGAAACCACTAAGTGGTAGTTAAAAAACTAATTATTCGTTTAAATGAAAAATTAGCCCTTCTGTGATTTGATTTTCCAAAATCCAACATACATGGTGGTCATTAGTAAGTAAAGTCTGGTTCAATGGGATTAAAATAATTTTTTGGGTGAATAGTAACTTTTAAGTTTAATTAATCGCGGTTAAAGCTAATTAGTGATATTTAAGGTAAAAATGATATTATAAAAATATTGAAATACCAATACACTTGTCCTATACTTATTGGATGAGTCATGGCCGACCAATAAAATCCATGGGTCAACTTTGGGACCCCATGGAGCCACTTGGGAAAGAAAATGACATTAATAACATATTATGTAAATTAAAAATAAAATTGTCACAAACATGTGTAGTTTTACTAAAACAATTATTACATGGGGTTATATAAGTTAAATTTTCGAATATAAATATTAATTGGAAATCTAAACCTATTTCCTACATCATGGTAATTTTTTTATAATTTTTAGACATTAAATAAATTAAATTTTTAATGACACCATGCTGATGCAGTGATTACCTCATTAATTAACGATTTAAATAAAATGAAAAGATAATGTAAACTCTAAGACATACACTTGTCCAAATCCTATTTCCGGAGTATATTTCTAACCCTTATCACCTTATCCTAGAAATATATAATTTTGGGACATTTTAAATCCGAAAATCACTTCATAATAATGTATCATTTTATGACATTCCAAGAGTGCCCCTCCTCTCCTCTTATAAAAGGCCCACACTACTACCACCTTATTCACGCCTTCCAAGCCATTTGGTTTAGCAAAACTCTGCCCAAATACTCTCTAAACTTCCCTATCTTACACCTAGAAACCTCACTTTGGGCAGAAGGCTTCCCAAGGAAGCCTTTGGCTCAAATCAAAACGAGTTACCCGAATTTAAGGTAATGACTTCTCTTGTGTTCTTTTGTTTTATTTTTTGCTTCTCCAACCCCTTAAAATCTTTTTATTACTTTCTTTTGTAACAACACCTGCATCTTCAATATACTAGGATGTTTTTATGTGTATTATTTCATTTACACTTACACACACCTTCGTCTAATGGATAAAGAACATACTGTTTCTGTGGGTGGTGAATTACTGCCTCACAAAACGATGATTGATCGATCTTCTTTTCACACCTCTCATGGTGGCCATTATGATGACACTATTTTTATATGTGATAAATATTATGTTTTTTTGCCTTATGATTCTTTATTTTTCATCTATGGCGTATATTTATGATTTCCATTATGGGTAAACGCGATAATTTTATTTTAGGATATGCGGACTACCGGCCCCTCAAAGTGATTTGAATCGTTAATGTCATATGTGGGATGTATAAAGGATGAAGTAAATGGTATTATAAATTATATAATACTGGAATTATATTATAACTTTATATAATTATAATTTCATTCCATTCTATAAAAAATAGAAATGAAAGTAGCATTCATGCGTACGTACGGCTTACTGTCTCCATGAACGGTGCATTTCATTTCTTACCTCTAAATGCTATGTAATATTATAAATGCAGGTATATACTAGATATATATGACATATATGATATCTACATCATGAATATAATTCTGGATATAATGTATATTTCTACCACATAAACAGCTTGTAATTGTAATAAGTTTATTGTTGACTCAAGTACCAATCATCGACAAAACGACCATTATTAACTTAAATGACTACATAATTTTTTGTGACATTGTAATAAGTGATATAAAAGGGGTAATGAACTTGAAAAAGGTTCTTTAGCAAGTATAGATTGCTATTTTATTATTCAGGTGGTTAAAGAGCGGTCTATTCAAGTCATACACGAGGTAAGGGAACTTCTTCACCCAATTTCCATTCTTTGGGTTAATATCCTATGTTCAAATTATGTCATGATATTATTATGCCCTATCTTGTATTTGTACTTTCTTTATGTGTAATTATTGTGAATACACGTAATAGATCTATTTTATTTAAAAAATGATCTTTGTAATGGACTTCATCTCAATATCCTTTCATTGAGGCATATTTGGTTTTATACACAACTTTCCTTTATACGGTGTATAAACCCCTTTGAATTTTACTTTTATTCAAAAGGAATATTTTTATACGAAGCATTTTTACAAAACAAAAAAAGGAATGTTTTTTCTTACGTATGCGGCGACAATGACTTCTCTGCCACCATGACTATTATTTGAGTTTCGGCTTCCTCTATAAGCCATAACTTTTTTTAAATGAAAAATAAATTCCAAGTTTTAACTTTCTTTTATTTTGGAATTGAAAATAGGTTTGAAAGTGTTTTTATTATATCAATGTGTTGTATTGATATCTTGTGATATAAATGTGGAAATTTTATGTTTCCTTTATGCATGTTTTATGTGATACGATTATGTTATGGTTTATGATATGTTTGAACCTGTTCATATGAGGAATGCATTAGACTTAATAAGTGACGGATGGAGCCCGCTATAGCTCCTCGATGCATCAGCAGGTCTAATGAAACAAACTAGTGTCTTGGCACGAGTCCTTGACAAAATCTTATTTGTGGTCTTGGCATGAGGCCTTGGCTATGTGGTTATGATATTCTAGAATTGTGAATTCCATCATTGTGAAAGTGGTTATTGATATTGCAATTGATTATTCGACAAGTATAATGTCCATGTGAATAAGTAAATGGAATTATCTTATTTTAGTTTTTCCATATTATGTTGAAGATCAAGTTTAAAAGGCTTTTGTTTTAGTTATACATTGCCTTAAATGTTTATGTTTATTTATGAAAGAATCCGCTATATTGTTATCCTTACTGAGCGTCTGAGCTCACCCCTTTAATTGTTTTATTTTTCCGAGGATGTGAAGAAATATTTTATGACTGACCTACAGGGATAGTCTGAAGGGAATAGAAGTGTGGAATATGCAGACTATGTTATTGTGATTTTTCAATTTATGACGTAATGTATCATTTTTGAATGTATCTAGTGTTTCCAAGGCTACTTAACTAATAGTTCTTTCGAGATATGATCTTTTGTGATCATGCCAATGTTACGCAATAATGCACCGACTCTGGGTAACTGGGGTCGGGGCATTACAGTTGGTATTAGAGGTAGTTTATTAATAGCCTTGGAAGCTATATTTAGAAAAACTCTAATTACAGCACATAGCCATAAGATAGACTTTGAGGAGTAGTATAGAAGAACTTCCTTGAATTTTTTTATTGTAGAGATTTTGTGAGTTTTCTGAGAAATACATCCCTGTCTAGATACGAGAAAGTAGAGGTGGCTCTGGCACAGATATACCTAGGGGTAAAACTTGAAAATTACGCTTTGAGGTAGACTAGAACAGTAACTGGTACACGACAACGGGCCTTGCTACACTCTTGGTTATGATACTCCCACGGGATATGCTTAGGATAATTCATGATTTCATTAAAAACCATTATACAGGGTTTATGAGTATATAATTCCTCAAAGAAAACATTTTTGTGATTATGGATTATATCCATAAATAGTTCAATTTATGTTAAGTGTTTTTCAATTTATAATTATGTATTTCGATTCATAAACTATTCTAGTTTATGACATTGTTTAGAAATGGTGCCTAATGGAAGGAATAGAAACCGTATCAATGCACGCACTCTATGTAGGGATTTCCCTCCTAATCAACACAATTATAATAGATTTGGTGATACAAATAGTGCTGATCAGCTAATCAACTTACCGGGACAACTCACTCAGGTTATGAATAACAACTATACTCGTATGGAGAACCCTAATCCGCAACGTGGAGGATCATTGTTAGACCGATTCATGAGGAAACAACTACCAACATTTAATGGGGGTAAAAATCCATTAGTAGATGAGAAATGGATAAACACCTTAGAGAAAATATTCCACGCCTTGGGGAGTAGCGAAAGGGAGAAGGTTTTCATGGCAGTTTACTGCCTCACTGGAGATACTGATCAATGGTGGTCGCTGATTGAAAACACAAAGGAAGATGAAGAAGTATCATGTATGGAATGGAGAGAGTTCAAAGAGCTTTTCTTAGAAAAATTAATTTCCACATGACCATCGAGCAGATATGGAAAGGCAATTTCTGAGTCTGAGGCAGAAGGCGGATGAGAATGTCGCAAAGTATGAGGCTAACATTACAAGGTTAGCGAGGCACGGTGCAGATTATATAAGTAACCCAAGAAGTATAATCGATTGTTTCTTTGATGGGTTAAAATCTTTTCTCCATCAAGCTTTAGTATCACAATCTTTCTCAACGTATGAATATATAGTCTCGTGTTCTATCAATACAGAAAAGTAATTCTATAAATCTTATGACAATAAAGTAAATCAAGATAAGAAGAGAACAGTGGAGCAAGAGACAGATAAAGGGGAAAAGGGAAAGAAGGATTTTCCATTATGCGATAATTGTGGGAATAATCATCCCGGTACTTGCCTAAATGGAATGGGAGTTTGTTATAAATGTTGAAAAAAGGGTCACCAGGCTCGTGATTGCAAGGGAAAGAAAGAGGCTATCAATGTTGAATGCTACAATTGTAGGGAAATGGGGCATTATGCAAACGAATGTCCTAAGTGTCAGGGATACTTACCTCAGAAAAGGCCAAGGGATCAAGGACAATCTTATGATGTTACTACAGTTGAAGTGGAATAATTAATGTATTGGTGCTTTTGGACTCAAGGATTATATTCTGGTTATAAGAATAATGTGATATATATATAAGGATTGTACTGCAGTACTTGTTGTTTTCATTAAGTTTTTAATATGATGAAGGTAATCATATTTTTATTATGTGACAATGAGGGAATCTTTACGTTGTTTAGGAAATCTGATGTTACAATTGATTTTGGAATTTAGAGACCTTTTACAGAAATTCTTGACAGAGGTATTTTGGATAACTATAAAGGTTGGAATGGATTAAGTATAACAATGGATAGTATTATATAAGGTTAAAACAAATATGAAGATTATTTTTGGAATAATATAATACTATAGTTTTTGGAAAAGGACAACCTCCAGGTCAGAGTATAACCCGTTGCATCGGATAATGCTACAAGAATCGAACCCACAACCATAGTGCGACAGGCCTTTATTACCTACCACTAGCATACAGTAAGTCCTTGGTTATTACAAAATACTTTTACTAATATAAATGGTATGTGTTAATACTTTGAAACTTGTACGATTAGGATAAATATAATATTTTTGAGTTCCATTATCTTTTTGAGTGAAAGATGAGTTTGTGGTAGAAATTAGTTGAAGGTTGAAGATCTACTTTTCAAGAATATATATATATATATATATATATATCTTATTCTATGAAAAAATTAATTCTTAAACTTTAGTAAAGGGATATTAAAACAAAAAAAAAGTGTTATCCTAATACCTTATGTCTTGTTGAACTGATAATATTTTAAATCAACATAGATTGATGTCTTTGAGGCCCTCAGTTTTACACTTGTTTGTGATTGATGACCTCAATCACTCCGTACAAATATTTACGTTTTTCCTCCAATTATATGTCTCTAATTTCCACCAATGATCTCCTTATCGAGATCATAATTTGGTGGTGACTTTTTCATTTCCATTTCCCTCTTATTAAGGATAAATTTTATTAACCTTATTTCTGGTGTGGGTTTTCCACAAAAGTATTTTCTATTTTCAACCTTTTATTTTAAAAGAAAAATTTCAATTTGCGAGGACGCAATTTATTATAGGAGGGGAGAATGTAACCCCCTGAGCTTCCATGATATGCTTCACTTTTAATAATACAATAGCTTGCATTTTACGCAGGTTCGAGATTCAACACACCACAACCAATCAAAGTAGCTGTTATGAATAGTAATACCCACCTTTTAAAATTATATAAATTTTATATTTAAAAATGGACTTCATTTTTGTATTCGAAATATCGAAGTTAGCCTATGTTGAATTTTTGGTAATTTTCTGAGAACTTCGAATTTTTTATGAATAGTGAAAAATACTTAAAAACAACTTTTTTAATCAAAATATTTTACAGTGATAAATTTTACTATTGAGTGGTTTTCAAGTGTAATTAGAATATATTTTTACCATTTTATCCAATGGTGGTCATTATAATTAATTTCACTTTGAAATTGGACATAAACAATTGTCAATCTTTTGATATATACTGTTTCTTAAAAACACGCTATTTGTTGTGACAGTGGGAATTAATTATAAAATTATTTAATGCAACTTATATGTTTGGAATTTTTTAAAATAGACATCTTTTTTGAATTCGGAATATCAATTATATCTTAGGGTGAAATTTTGGCATTGTTCTGAAAAACTTCAATTTTTGATGAATAGTGAAACCACTAAGTGGTAGTTAAAAAACTGATTTTTCATTTAAATAAAAAATTACCACTTCTGTGATTTGATTTTCAAAAATATAACATACATGGTTGTCGTTATGAAGTAAAATTTGGTTCAATTGGATTAAAATAATTTTTTGTGAATAGTAACTTTTATGTTTAATTAATCGCGATTAAAGCTAATTAGTGAAATTTAAGGTAAAAATTATATTATAAAAATATGGAAATACCTTTACAGTTGTACTACACTTATTGGATGAGTCATGGCCGACAAATGAAATCCATGGGTCAACTTGGGGACACCATGGAGCAACATGGGTAAGAAAATGACATTAATAACTTTTTATTTAAAGTAAAAATAAAATTTTCACAGACATGTGTAGTTTTACTATAACAATTATTACATGGGGTATATAAGTTAACATTTCGACTATAAATATTAATTGGAAAGCTAAAAATATTTCCTACATCATGTTAATTGTTTTATAATTTTTAGACATTAAATAAAATAAATGTTTAATAACACTGTGATGATGCATCGATTACCTCATTAATTAACGATTTAAATAAAATTAAACGATAATGTAACATCTAAGACTTAAACTTGTCAAAAATCTATTGGATGGGTATATTTCAAGACCTTATCATTGTATCCTCAAAATATATTATTAGGGGACCTTTGAAATCCGAAAATCAATTCATAATAATGTAACATTTCATGACATTCAAAGAGTTCCCCTCCTCTCCTCTTATAAAAGACCCCCAACACTACTAACTTATTCACACCATTAAAGCCATTTGGCTCGACCGACCTCCTCCCAAATACTCTCTCAACTTCCCTATCTTATTCCTAGAAGCCTCACTTTGGACAGAAGTATTCCCAAGGAAGACATTGGCTCAAATCAAAAAGAGTTACACGAATTTAAGGTAATGGCTTCTCATGTGTTCTTTTGTTTTATTTTGATTCTCCAACCCATTAAAATATTTTTATTCCGTTATTTTGAAACAACACTAGTATCTTCAGTATACTATGATGTTTTTTTGATAATGGTTTTATTTTCACTTACACACACCTTCGTCTAATGGTTAAAGAACTTACTGTTTCTGTGGGTGGTGAATTACTGCCTCACAAAATGATGATTGTTCAATATTCTTTTAACACCTCTCATGGAGGCCATTATGATGACACTATTTTTATATATGATATATTATGTTTTTTATTATGATTCTGTTTTTTTCATTTATGGCATACCTTTATGATTTCCATTATGGGTAAACGCGATAATTTCATTTTAGGATGTGCGGACTACCGCCCCCTCAAAGTGATTTGAATCGTTAATGCCATATGTGAGATGTATAAAGGAAGGAGTAAATTGTATTATACATTATATTATACTATTATTATAGTATAAATTTATATAATTATAATTTCATTCCATTAAATATGAAATAGAAATGAAAGTAGGGTTCATGCATACGTACGGCTTACCGTCTCCATGAACGGTGCATTTCATTTCATACCTCTAAATGTTCTGTAATATTATAAATGCATGTATATACTGGATATATATGATATATATGACATCTACATCATGAATATAATTCACGATATAATGGATATTTATTCCACATAAACAACTTGTAATTATAAGAAGTTTATTGTTGACTCAAGTACCAATGATCGACAAAATGACCATTATTAACTTAAATGACTACATAATTTTCGTAACATTGTAATAAGTGATATAAAAGGGATAATGAACATGAAAAAGGTTCTTATTCATGTATATATTAACTCTAGTTTATTATTCATGAGGTTAAAGAGCGGTCGAGTCAAGTCAGAAATGAGGTAAGGGAACTTCTTAACCCAATTTTCATTCTTTGGGTTAATATCCTACTTTCAAATTATGTCTCGATATAATTATGTCCTATCTTGTATTTGTACTTTATTTATGTGTACTTATAGTTAATAAACATAATATATCTATTTTATTTAAAAAATTATCTTGTTACGGGACTTCGTCTCAATATCCTTTCATTGAGGCATATTTGGTTTTATACACAACTTTCTTTTATACGGTGTATAAAACCCTTTGAATTTTACTTTTATTCAAAAGGAATATTTTTATATGAAGAATTTTTACTAAACGAAAAAGGGAATGTTTTTTCTTAAATATGTGGCGACAATGACTTCTCCACCGCTGTGACTATTATTTGAGTTTCGGCTTCCCCTATAAACCATAACTTTTTTTAAAATGAAAAATAAATACCATGTTTTAATTTTATTTTATTTCGGTATTGAAAATGGTTTTGAAATTGTTTTTATTATATCTATGTTTTTTATTGATATCTTGTTATTGAAATTTAGAAATTTTATATTTCCCTTATGAATGTTTTATGCGATACGATTACGTTATGGTTTATGATATGTTTGAACCTGTTCATATGAGGAATGATTTGGACTTAACAAGAGACAGGTGGATCCCACTATAGCTTCTCGATGCATCGGCAGGTCTCATGAGACAAACTAGTGTCTTGGCACGAGGCCTTGAAAAAATATTATTTGTGGTCTTGGCACGAGGCCTTGGCTACGTGGTTATGATAGTCTAGAATTATGCATTCTATCATTATGAAAGTGGTTATTGATATTATATGTGTTTATTCGACCAGTAGAATATCCACGCGAATAAGTAAATGGAATTATCTCATTTTACTTTTTCCATATAATGTTTATGTTCAAGTTTAAAAGTCTTTTGTTTTAGTTATACATTGCCTTAAATTTTTATGTTTATTTATGAAAGCTTCTGTTATATTGTTATTCTTACTGAGTATTTGAGCTCACCCCTTTCAGTGTTTTATTTTTCCCAGGATGTGAAGAAATATTTTATGAATGACCTACAGGGATAGTCTGAAGGTGATATAAGTGTGGACTATGTAGACTATGTTATTGTGATTTTTCACTTTATGATGTAATGTAACATTTATGAATGTATCTAGTGTTTCCAAGGCTACTAAACTAATCGGTATTTTGAGGCTTTATCTTTTGTAATCATGCCAATGTTACGCAATAATGCACTGACTCTGGGTAACTGGGGTCTGGGCGTTACAGTGTCCCATTAAATATTCATATACCTCATCTTATATTTTTGTAAAACAATAATATAAATTCATCAATATTTTTACATACCTCATTTCTTGAATCACAATCACCAACTTCTTCTTCAATAATAATCTTCTTTGACTTCTCTCTCTTGGCAGCTTTGAATGTAATTTCTCCGTCAACGTTTCTTCTAGTTTTCATATCTTACCCCCAGATCATTTCATAAGTGATGAAAATTATTTTCAAACAATCCATAAATAACGATTCAGGATATCTATCTTATAATGAAGAAACATTATCATCAAACTTGTCATGAAGTATTCACAAGATCTTTTCAATAACTGAGGAATATTATAACTTTTCACCGAGGTATCTGATTGTGCTAACAATTTCATTAAACCTGGTAAAAAAGTCACCTAAATATTGGTATTCAACCATCCTTATATCTTCATACATATTCTTAAAAAAATTTATCTTTTACTTCATTACCTTTGTATTTCACTCACATATGTTTTTAAACTTATCCCATATAACTTTATCTAGGGAAACACCTTTAAATTTTAAAAACTCACTTTAAGAATGAGATTGGAGTAAAGAATTTTAGATCATCCATCATTTCCAGGATTATTATTATTGAATGGTGTAATAGGATCCTTATCATCAAAATAAGGAAATCCATCAATTGTAGCGTCAAAAACATCATACCCAACATACCTAAAATAAGGAATCATTATATATTTCTATATGTGGTAGTTCTTTCCATAGAAATTTTAATCCCTTTATTATTCAAACAATTCAGATTCTCCATACCAACTTATCTTCAAAACATTATCAAAGAATATCGGAAGGGACCCTTCGATTATATTACCAATTGAGATTTACCATCCATGATAAATATATTATTAAAAGTGGAGGGGTTGAATAAGTGTTATTTTTTATTTTAATTTTTCCTTCTTAAGAAACAAAATTCACCACAAATTAAATAATTCTTTCTATAATGAAAACTTATTAAACACATAACCACCTGAACACAAGAATTTACATATTTTAATAATCAGTATGATTATATAGTCCTTGATATGGTTTCGAAATAATCTAATGCCACACAATCCACTAGAAAAATTCTATTATGTGGAATACAACAAGTGGGCTATTCCCTTACACTCATGTAGCACAAGGTTCAATATAATAGTGTCCATGCTTCTAGTATCATGAAATGATGTAATAAAAGTTTTGTGTTTCCTAACCAAATTTCACCAAAACATAAATGTTCTAAACAGTTCTTCACATTCTTACCTAAGAGCAGGTAATAACATCATGGACAACCTAATGATACTTATTATGATTTCCTAATCTGATCCCCATGTCATATTTGCCAATATTTATATATTAATCAATAAGAATACAATTGAGACAATTTTAAACCACTTATATCAGAGTCCAGAAAACCTAATCAGATTACACAGTCTAATTCAAGAACCCTTAAATAAAATCTTTTAACTTTCCTATTCTTCTTTTGTACAGAAAACTTTTTCAACAGACTTAAATCCAAATACATATTATTTCTTCAATTATGGTTCTTCACTCCCCACTTTCATTAATAATTCAATTCGTAGAATAAAGCATGTATTATCTTACATTTATGGACACACCAAAATGGTTTAATCGGGATTCTAAGAACATTTTCCTACTTCACCAAATTTCTTAAATCTTTTTTCTTCCATAAATATGATATATATATGAATTCTTCAACAACATTTTGAATCTTTAAATCTCCTTGATTTTTAGAACTCTTTCTGACTTATTTAATAGTTCAGACATTCTAAAAAAACATTCAGTCTAATTCCAATTCTTATTCTGATTTCTGAATACTATTTCTTCATTATGATAAAGGCATTTGGTCAGTCTGATTTTCTTTACACACATACAAACAAATAAGAACTAAATATATTTCATTACCTTATATGGACCACTTAAATTGTTATCTACCTATTTCAATTTCTACATTAAGATGGAAGCATATGTTCAAAAAGAGTTTCTTCATTACATTTTTCTACACAAAATATAAAAAGGAAAATAAATTCATTCTCAATAGGTTTATTGGAACCAAAAATCATGCATCATTATTCATTATGATGGTAACAACATATTCATTAAAACTTATTCAACTGATTCTAAATCTTCTTTTTTGAATAAAATACAGAAAAAAAATTTCATCAAACAAATTATTTCTCTTTTTGGATTGTGATATATATAAACTTCTTTATCTAAAGAATTAAATATTCTGGATTGCATTCTGACTAAAACGAGAATGTTCAGTTTCTCCCCTTATGATCAAGAAAATCATCCCCACCTTCAAAAAAATATGAATATGATGATCCGAGCCCAAATTTTTTTTACATCAATAACATCCTTATTCTAAAAAACTCTTATTGTATGCCTGACATCCCTCATGGGTTTAATTATGTTGAACATCTACTTTAGTATTTTCTAACTTATAATGGAATGTTTTGTAACTTCTCAACCTTTCTAGAAACATATTTTTTTCAATCTGAACATTAATGTGATTGTCTTGAATATAATTAGACAAATTATGGTTAGCCCAAATATGATTGGCATCACTTATTCTCCACCATTCCTTCATCAAGCTAGAATCAAAAGTCATAAAACGTACTTATGATTTTTTGGAAATAGAAAAAAAAATAAACATCTATTTTATGTCATATCCAGGTAGACTCTGATGCATCAGTTCATTATGATTTTCATTCAATTATACGCCCATGGTGCGTCTCATGAACCTTTTATTCCAGAAAACATCGTCCAAATAAGATGGACATTTAAAACATTGTGAGTCTTATTTCTTAGATATTATAATATTTCTTATGAGCATGGTCCTAACAAAGGCAAGGTGATTTTTAGGGAACATTACTTTTCAGTGATTTTTAATGATGAAAATCCCATTTTGAGCACTGGCTATGTAGTGATCTGTAGTAGTGTCCCTTGGTGTTGAAAAAACAAAAATTCTGGACCTCAATCTATATATATGAAGATATATATTTGAAATCATTTTCCTGTACAAGTAGAGATATAAGCATCCACACCCATCAAATTTGGTATTAAAAAGGGTTTTTACATCACGAGATGCTGATCTACAACTACATTTGTAGGTCATAGTTGATAAGTTCATAAATACCCTTTTTTTGATTTCTAATGATGACCTTAATTAATTGGTGACCACTATAAATGAACATCATATGCAATTCTATTGAGACACCTTTGACTAATCCCAATTATTCCTACATAAATTCTATTTATTTGTGCTTGAAATGGGAATTTTTTATGTTAAAAATGTGCTCATGTGCTGAGTGATGATAAAAGATGTTGCTTCAATTTTCACTAAAATACACTCATAAAGGGTACCTTTATCAGAACTCTTTTATGTCTCAAAAGTTAATCCTTTACCAGCACTTTTTAGAACTGAAAAATGCATCCTTTATCAAAAACTTTTTTAGTACTAATAAAGGGAAAACTTATAAGTGTTTTAGTACAAATAAATAGTGTGTTTATTGATAATAAAAATGCAAAAAATAATTATAAATATATATTCTTAGAATTATTTAGGACTCCTCTCTCATCTACCCCCTTGTCAACACTTGAACCCCTGTCAAATCTCGCCCCATTGGCCTTCCTCCCACTCACATGTGAATCCACCATCAACACTACCCCCACTCTTCCCAGTAGCATTCCTTGGATTTGTACCTGATACCTCCATGTACCAAGAGAACACCCTTACTACTTCTCTATATTTTCATCTTCTATATTCATTATTATATAATATATATTTAAATACATTTAAATATATTTTTTCCCCATATATTTATCCATATGTACATACAATTTGTTTTAATGCATTCAAAAAATATATTCTTGTTTTTTGTGTTTATATATATATATACATATGTTTGTGTATGTGTGGGTAATATATATTTATATTTAATTAAATATATTATATATTAATATTCATTTACATTGATTAATATATATATATATATATATTAGTTTGTTAACACGCCGATACAAATTTACATATAAACATTAAACATATATATATATATATATATTCATATGTTTTTATAAATTAGAAAAATGGATACTTCTTTAAAAAATAAATTATTTAATCGATATATATATTTAAAAATATATTCTATATGTTTAACTATTTTTTTATACCATAAAATTTCTATATATATATATATATATCTAAAATATGAAAAACAAAATCAACCATAATATCCATATGAATGTAATCATGGGGAATAAATTAATTATTCATAAAAAATGACAATAAGACTCTACAAAATGAATCATAAATTCTATTAAATATAAAAAAATTAGGGTATCTCAACTAAAATAAAGTTTTGGTGGCCATTTCTACCTTTTTTAACTATGAAAAAGAGAAAATAGTTTTTATTGGTAAAAATAGTGTACCTTAATTTGGATTCATTGATTTAACATCATGTGGAGGTAAAACAGATACCCATATCAAAAGTTATTTTCATTTTAATTTAAACCCATTTTTTAAACTTTTCATACGATCATAAGAAAATATATAATTTTTTCCAATGAAATTAATTGTTAGATTTCTATTATCTCATCAAATTAGAAAATTATTATTAAATATTAACTTTTCATTATAGTATAATCCATTTCACTGAATATATTATAAATTAAGTGTAAATTCACATTTCATACTATATTAATCATATTAGATAAAATATTATATATATATATATATATATATTAAAATTTTATTTTTAAGAACGTATATTTTTTCCAAAATACAATGATAATGGTCCCCCTTTATGAATGAAAAATAAGTACTGATAAAGGAATCCTTTAAAAAACCTTTTTTAACCATAATAAATTCATCCTTTGTCGATGTTTTTGATAAAAAAATTATATAAATATCAATATTCATCCATTAGTTTTTAGAGAACTGATATGAAAATACTTATGATTTTCTAAAAAATTTACAAATAACACTATAAAATATATTATCATTGCACTTTAATCGAAAAAATATATCCATAAATGTAATTAATTACACTATTGAGGAAATATTCATAATGATTCATATGTAATTAAAATAAAATTGTAAAAAAACTGCTACGAATTCCAATTCATACATTAAAAGAATGTTGAATTGATTATAGAACAAATTATCAAACCAAACATTGTCTGAGAGGTGCAGTAACCAAAATGGCTTGCCTCTGTCATCCCTATAATATAAAATAATGGGGGGATTAGGGTCTTCATTAGTTTCAAATTACTTAATCAACAATATCATAAGGATTATTTTCTATTATCAGTCATAGATCTTTTGATCAATGTAATTACTGGATTCTAAGGCCTTTCCATTATGAATGGGTACTTAGGGTATAATAAAATAAATATTCCCCTTGAAATGAGTAAGACGCTACCTTCAGAGCAGCTCATGGGGTCTTTACTACCAGGTTAATCATTTTGTATTAAATAATGATGGATCTACTTACCAACATGCCATGTATAATATCATTGATCCTTTATTGGGTTGAATTATGGAGTGTTACATCGATGACCTAGTGGTGGAATATCGATAGTGATGTGATCACCTCAATGATCATCCAATAATATTTAGTAAATTGCATTAGTATGGTTTAATTATGAATCCACTAAAGTGTTGATTCATAGTAACATGATTTAAATTACTTATCTTTATGGTATTCCATTATAACATTATTGTCGATCCAAAAAAGACTAGTGCAATTATTGAAATTATAACCCTATAAATCTTATAGAACTATGGAGGATCAATGGGAACCTTGCTTATATTTATAATTTCATATCCAACCTAGATATAAAATACATCTCCTTCACTAGTTAAATAATGAAAGGACTCTACTACCAATGGCATGAGGACGGTTAATACTTTTTTGATAAATGAAAGTAGTACATGTTGTTTCTACTAGTATTGATGTTTCCATTAGAAGAAAACCCACTTATCCTATATGTGGAAACCATGGAATGATTTCTCGGTTCACTCATCGCAAATAAAAATGATGCGAGGAATGAAAAAAACTTATATTGTCTCAATCTAAGAATTCTAGATAATGAGATTCGATATTCTGATATAGAAAACAACTATGTCACACTCATCCTCATAATGAAAAGGTTGTGGCATTACATGAAGAATCACTAATTATACCTGGTCTCTCATATTGACACACTCAATTACAATTTGGACACCATATACGAATTAGGAATCCAGAAAGATGGAATGTTATCCTGCAATAGTAAGACAAAAAAATTGTTTAACAAAATCCAGTTAAAGGGAATGTCATATCTGAATTCATTATGGAAAACTTTGCCCAAAAGAGCATTCAATTAGAAAAACAAATTCCATTAAATTATGTTTTTTATTCCCATGACACTCCATGAATGTGGGATATGTATTTTTATGGTGCCTCCTTAATTCATATTTTGATATAAAATTGATGTCCCAAAGCTCAACTATGTAGAACTAGGGGCTGTATTTGACTTCCAGAAAAATAAAATATTTCCCTATTCTTTATCACTATTTATAGGATAAACTAATAATGAGGAAGAATACTAACTGAATATCACTAACCTAGTATTATAACTATAATTTTAAATAGTCTTTCTAAATATTAATGGGAACTACAAGCTAGTAATCGAACAGATCAGTGGTGAGTACTCCATCAAGATGGAATAATTTTCCCATCTCATTGATTGTGTTATGGTATTGATAGTGGAATTCCATTTTTAACCAACTCTACACCATGTCCATCAATCATGGAATTCACTTTTCATTGCATTTTATAGTACAACAATAGTCCTTTCTAATCCTGATTAATAAAAATGGTTTTTTGAATCATAGACTAAACAGTGGTATCACTAGTCATTAAATGTGACATGAAGGAAATTAATCAGGTGAACATGACCCTAGAGCATGATGAACCAACACTCACCCCTCAATGGATAAATACCATAATAGATTTCATCCAAAATGGGGACATCTTATTAAATTGATATAAATGGGAAGATATTTGACATCGAGCAGTATTTACCAATTGGGATGGAAAAACCAAGTAGAAATACATCTATAAATGAGGCTTAGAAGGAATCCCATCATATTAATTAAGGGGAGATTTCATCCATCATGTAGGAAGTATATTCAATATCATACAATGTTCATAAATATATAACTATGCTATACAAATAGATTAGGAGGCTTGACTACTACTAGAAAAAAATGATGCAGGACTATAGGGAATTCCCCAGAAAGTGTCAGACATTTTATATTAATAAATCCTTCATCCATATTCCCCCAGAGTTGCTACAAGAAACTATGTATTCTAGGCTGTTTTTTATATGGGGAATGGATGTGGTGGCGCCATTTCACCGAGCTAAAACTATATAGTTTAAGTACATCCTTACTTAAACATACATATTTTACAAATGGTTTGAGTATATACCCATCAAGGAATTCTTGAAAAAGAATATCATCAACTTCACAATATCTTATAAATTAACAAGATTTGGTACCCCCCCCCCCATGATATTGATTTAAAATGGCACTAACTTATATTCTAACGTGTTGAATAAATTTTACCAAGAGTACAACATTGAGTCTAATCTTGCATCTTGCTATAATGTAGTGAATAATGTAAATATTGAGGCCTTTCATACTACTCTATCAAATATAATCCATAAAATGATGGATAAAGAAAATAAGTGTTGGATTGATAATATCCTTCATGAATTTTGGGCCAACTATACCACCACACGGAATACAATACACGTCATTCAATATTCATTAGGTTATGGGACAAAGTTGGTGTTGCCTATCGATGTCCATTTTACCTCACACTAAATATCTATTTATGGAAAACACTTTGATGAAAAACAGTCAATGAAGTTGATTGATGATTTAGAATATCTCTATGAGAAAAGTTTTTCCACATTACAAAGCCTCATAGTTCATTAAAATATTATTGCGTGAGACTTTAATAAGCTGGTTTTTCTCCACTCATTCCTTTATGGAGAACTAGTATTGGTTCATAGAACACCGATGATACTATGAATGATACGTCCAAAGTAAGAACCAAACTAGTAAGTTCCTTACATAATTTAGAATGTCTATACTAACGGAGCCAACTCACGGACCTTGATGGATAGGGAACATTTTACACCCTTAGAAATTATGGGTTTCTCAAAAAGTACATAGTGTAGCTTCTTAATGAATTTTGTGTGATACCACCTCATACACCCTAGAAATCATTTTGATGACGGTATGGCTTGTTTGAGTTCATAGTAATGTTGTCTTCTCTAAAGAATTCATCAGCAGTATTTCTCGTCTTAATGAATTTGATCTTCCCTGTATATCAGGATCAGTTAATGCTTGTTTTAATGAAATGCATCTTGGTGTACTCCATGTTGCACCCCAAACATTATATGGTATGTTTCTCATAAATACACGGTACTCATTAGATAGCCTATATTTCATGAATCACTGAGCCTCTATGGAACAAAACAAGGTTACTTATAGGATATATCCATAACCTAGCCATTAAACATAAATTTACGAGCTCTGTGATTTGAATTTTAAAAATCTGACACACACGGTTGTGTTCAAGATGATATTCAGAGTTTGATAGAATTAACGTAATTTTTTGTGAATATTAAACTACCCATATGTATCGTAACATACCCATATGAATAGTAATATGACTCTTATGAGTGTTATCCATTCCCTTTAATGTATAAATGATTTTAGGCACCTTAAAAATTACGATGAAATTTTTAAGAATTTATATATTTTGATTAAATAATTATTTTAATTAAATATTTAATTATAGATATTTATAAAATTATTTATGAAATATGGAATTCAATTTTGGATTCTACAAATTGAAAAATGGTTAGGGTAAATTTTTGTGATTTTTCTGAAATACTTAAATTTTTGAAGAATAGTAAAATCCTAAAATTCACGATAAATGCTAAATAATTGATTAATTGTGTCATTGATGATGATCTGCTGATGTAAGACAAATTGGTTTCGAATTCAAATGCATATATTACAGTTCTTGGTCATGGAATACTCACTATTGGTTGTCTTGAGAGGACATAATAAATTAATGTTTATAATATTAAGAAAACTCTTCTCCCCTCAACTATATAAAGCACCCCTCGCCCCTCTTCCTCTCACACCACTCAAACCTAGTTCCTTGCCAATATTCTTCCCACATATCTCCCCAAGATCATCTCACACGTCCAAAATCTCATATCCTCTACCAAATACCAAAACCTCTTTCCTTAAGAGGTTCTCAAAGGAGGAAGTCTCGAGAGATAAATTCCTCTTTCAAATTCCTTCAATTTTATTAAGTTCTTTTCTTTTTGTTTCTTTCCTCACCATAATAGTATGATAAATCCATTAAAATAAATTTAATGTAATGTTTTCATGCTAATGTTATATTTCATTACCTTCTCTCCTTTCCCCACCGTTTATTTGAAATAAATGAAAGCACCGTTTGAGATGTGCTAATTTAGCACATTTAAGGACAACAGTTTATCAATTTGTATTATAATCTTTAATTTTGGTTATGAAAACATTTCAGTTATGGATTAACCATATTATTATATATTAAATATATCATATATTTAGTTTTATAATCCTATTGTACAAATGGTATTAAGTTATAAATCAAAACATGTTCATTGTATTCAATCCCACTGTTTAGCCAAAACCGTTGTCACTATGGTTATATATATATAACAATTCGATGTCACTCTAAGTAAACAAATTAAATTTAAAACCAAGTAATCTCCTGGATGTTAACTAATGGAATATAACTTCATTTCTGGACATCAACATCCATCTTATATTTTTATCCGAACATGAATATTAGTGAACCGATCATTCAAAACAAAGTAAACAAATGTGCCTGAACAATGAAATTGAACCTTATAACAAATCCAAAAGGCCTTGAATGAACTAAAAAGGGTGATAATAAACCATTTAAATATATAATATTTGATGGACTTATGAATTAATAAGTCTAATTTGTTTATTCAGGTCTTTAATAACATGTCAAGAAAACCTTCAAGCATAAGGTAAGGGATCCTCTCTCTCACTTTTGTTCAAGAATCATCCCTATGTTGTGCCCTTTTACTTTTAATTCCTAATGATGGGGTATGATTTCTAACCTCCCCCATACTGACCTTCTAATATATAAATAAGTTAATACCCCTTTACTTCTCAGTAACCCCTCGCAATAACACTCATTACCATGCCAAAATGTTTATAAGGGGTTTCTCATCTCACTTTTATTTCTGTGAGATTTTCATTGTTCTCCACTTATTTATTGTATTTGGTATATGTGTATTGATATTTGATATATAATAACATGATTCTATTTCTATTCATGTTATTAAATGATTAATTTTAGCATTATTAAGTTCTGCTCATATGATTCGTCCGATTACCTTGTGGTAATAGACTTGTTCTCAACTACAATTTTGTTGTGACTAACTTTGTATTATGCACCAAAGAATCCTTATGTGGTGTACCTACTGCTCATTTGAGATCATGTTTCATTTGAAATTATATTTATATTAAATATATATAATCTCAAATCAAGGATATATTTTTTGTCAAAACCATATGGCATTTTTCATACGGGTTTTGTTTAGAAATATATTTTTATTATGGAAATATTGATGAATTTGTATACTCTACACTATACAGATATTGAAAAGGAATATGGATATTTTATTGAATAAATATATAAAGAATTATTTGGTAATGTAGTTGTAGGTGGGGCCCTCTATAGCCCCTTGATGCATCAGTAGGTCTCATGAGATAAATCTGTTGGCGATGAACCCTTCGAGTTTGTTTCCTAAAATCAGACAGGTTTCTACCCACACAACTAAACTGTTTTAACGGTATTATGGTTTCATATTCCAAATAAATGATGTAAAATTAATAAGTGTTCTCTTTATTCCTTATCAGTAATTATTATTATCCATGAGGTATTCACTATGACAAAATCTATGGATGCAGTTTCATTCTCATTTTATTAATGGCATTAATTATTCATTAATTCACTATTCCAATATTGATTATGTCCAATTGATGGTGATTCACTTATTATTGTACTAATGATTCACTATTTATAACCATTACTAAGAATTTGATCTCACCCCTTTCATTGTTTACTTTTTGTAGGTGACAAAGAGGAGATAGTTTATTGAGTTCTTGTGGATGCAGTATTTAGTTTCGTTATGTATTTTATTTTTTAAACTCTTCCAATGTAATTTGAGTAACATCTACGTACCTAGTTTCTTCAAGACTTCTAAACTAATTATTCCATCCAGATTTTCATTACTTCTAACCATTCCAATATCAAAAGTAATGAACCAACTCCAGTCTAGAGGGGTTGGGGTGTTATAGTTGGTATCAGAGGAAGTTATGTAGAAAACTTGGAAACTAGAGTAGGAAATGTATAGTAGGGAACCAAACCCTAAGGTAGTATTTGAGGATAAACACACAAGATCATCCTATTATTTTGGTAAGGAATAGATTATGCCAATATTTTAAGAAATACGTACCTGTCTGGAAATGAGCAGGTAGAGGTGGCTCTGGAACAGATGAATCTAGGGGTAAAACCCGAAAACACCGCTTCGAGCTACATTCGAACAGGAACTAGTGCACAAAAACGGGCCTTGCTGCACTCTTGGTTACGACACTCCTGGGCGATGTGCCTAGGATAATTCACATGTTCTTTACAAGCCATTATGAAATAGTTTAATATAAATTTTTCCTCATAGAAATCATGTGTATTAGAGTAGCTATTCATAGAATTTCAATCTTTGTCGAGTGATTTTATAATTGAGATTTATAAACTAATAAATTGTATCCCATTATTTATAAATGGAATATAACAGAAGAAGGGGAATCAATACTCGTGGGCAAGGTGGGGATCTCTCTACTGAGCAAGTCAATACTGTCAATGTTGGAGTAGATCAAATCATGACCATATTGGGATAACATACTGAGGTTGTAACAAATAACCATTTCAAACTTGTGTTGGATCCTTTCAAGCGGCAGAAGCCCCCATTTTTTAGTGGGACTACTAACCCAGTGGCTACTGAGCAATGGATCAAGTCCGTTGAAAAGATATTCATGGCATTAAGATGCAATGAAAATGAAAATGTAGTACTTGAAGTATATTGTCTCAAGGGCGACGCTGATCAATGGTGGTCCTTGATTCAGAATACCATATAGGAAGAAGAAATAAAAGATATGGAATTGAGGACTTTTAAGGAAATATTATTTGAAAAATATTTCCCTTCTAAGCAACGAACTGAAATAAAGAGGAAATTCCATTGCTTAAAACAATGGGAAGAAGAAATAGTTGTAGTGTATGAGGCTACTTCAAGAAGGCTGTCTAGGTAAGTCGTAAGTTACGTACGTGACTCGGTAGATAATATTGGTCATTTATATGAAGGCCTTAAGCCATGTATTCAAAGGGCACTGGCTTCTCTATCCTTTTCAACATATGATGAAATTGTATCAAGTGCCATCAAAACAGATAGGGGATTTTCTAGATCAGATCTTTTCAAAGGAAACCAAGATAAGAAGAGGTACTCAGATAGCAAAGGAAAAAAGATAAGCACCAAAGAAGATCAAAGGAACTAATTTATTCCCATTATGTGAGAACTATGGAAAGAATCATCTCGGGAAAATCTTGAAATGCATATGAGTTTTCTAAAACAACGGAGAAAAGGGTCATTGATCTGATTAATGCAAGGGGAAGAAACAATTCAATTATATTAAATTCTATAATAGAAGAGATATAGGAAACAATGAAAATGATTGTCCTAAGAACCAAGGAAATATGCCTCAAATAAATCCAAGAGAACAAGGTAGAGCCTATGCAATTACAACTGTGGAGGTTGATGTTTCTAATGAGATAGTGGCAGGTACATTAATTGTTTCCTCAAACATAGCCAGCACATTATTTTATTTTGGATCATCGCATTCGTCTATATCTACTCAGTATTCCAAATAAATTAGATATGTTCTATTTGATTTAATAAATGAGTTGTCAGTCAAAACTACCAGGGGATGTATCATTGCAACAAAGGCATGTCGACTAGTCCCCCTCCAAACACCAAAATGTGCTTTAGTTTCTATCATTATCATCATACCAATGATTGAATTTTATATAATTCATGGTATGGATTGGATCTCAAATTATGATGCGAATATTTATTGTAAGAAGAAGAAAGTTACAATTTTTGAAAATGGTTTAGAATCCCATGTCATTAGGGAAGAAACTTCTCCACCTGAATCTTATCTAGAACCACCCCGATTAGCTCTATTAAATTAAATACTTCGAGATGAACATAAACCAATATCTATGGGTGAGGAATGAAATATTCAAATTGAATATGTGCATATAGTGCAAGAATAAATTGATGTATTTCTAGATGATTTACCTGGACATCCTCCACAGCGGGAAGTTGAGTTTTCTATTGATTTAATTCTTGATGAAAGACCTGTATTAAAGACTCCAAACAGAAAGTATACTATAAAATTAGTAGAGCTAAAGATAAAAATAGAGGATTTGAGTGAAAAAAGGATTTATTCGACCTAGTGTTTATCCATGGGGAGCCCCTATCCTCTTTGTCAACAAGAAAGATGGATCCATGAGGCTTTGCATTGATTACAGAGAAATCAATGCTATTACAATAAAGAATAAGTATGATCTTCCCCAGATTAATGATTTATTTGATCATCTTCATAAAGATCAATAATTTTCGAAGATTAACTTTCAATCTGGATATCATCAGTTGCATGTAAGGAAGTAAGATATTCCTCAGCCAGCATTTTCGACCAGGTATGGGCATTTCGATTTTACAGTAATTCATTTTGGGCTGACAAATGCAATATCTATTTTAATGGATTTAATGAATAGAGTTTTCGAGGAATGTATTGATAACATTGTTGTGTGATTCATCAATGATATCCTCATATACTCAAAAAGTTATGAAGACCATGACAATCACTTGCGATTCATTCTGTAAACTCTTAGAAGTATTAAATTATATGGGATTTTTAGAGAATGTGAATTCAGGATTCAATCAGTTTCTTTTCTAGGCCATATTGTATCAAGGGATGGAATCCTGGTTGATCTTGTGAAGACAGAGTCAAACAAAGATTGGCCTTCACCAAAGAACATAACCGAGGATTGTAGTTTTATTATCTTGGCATGTCACTATCAGTGTTTCGTTCAGAATTTTTCCCGACTTGATAACCCTCTAACCAAGCTCACACGTAAAGGAGTTACGCTTTTTTGGATAAAAGAGTGTACCGAATGCTTCAAATAATTGAAAAGAAGATTTTTCAATTCTCCAATTTTGAATCTTCCATCTGGAAGTGGTGAATTTGTAATATACATCAATGCATCAAAGAATGGACTGGGTTGCATCCTTATGAAAAGAAATAAAGTTATTTCTTATGCATCAAGACTATTGAAGTCTCATGAGAAATATTATCCAACTCATGACCTTGAGTTAGTAGCCATAATCATTTCTCTGAAAATATAGAGGCATTATATCTATGGAGAGAGATGTGAGATTTATACAGAACACAAGAGTTTTAAATACATTTTCACACAAAAAGAACTCAACATAAAGTAGAGTAGATGGCTTGAGTTACTAAAAGATTACGATTGTTCAATACGCTACCACCCGGGAAAGGTGAATAAGGTGCAAGATGCATTAAGAAGGAAAGATCATGGATTCTGACTCAAATTAGGATTGAGAGAGATCCTATATTTTTGGATCTACTAAATATTTATATAGGAATTGGTAAGGAAAGGGAAATATCTTTCCTCTTTCAAATTATTGTTAAACTATCTTTATAAGAAAGGATAAAAAGATCTCAATATGATGATGAGAAACTGCACATGAAAATTAATGTTTTCAAGGATGGGAGACCGGATGACTTCATGTATGAAGAAGGAGTTCTAAAATTTGGGAAGAGCTTATGTGTTCCATTAGTACATGAGATAAAAAGGGAACTATTATATGATTCTCATAGCTCAAATTTCTATGTACACCTAGGTAGCACCAAGATGTATGGAGATCTGAAATAATATTTCTGGTGGGATAATATGAAGTGGGAAATTGCGGACTAAATGTCAAGATTTCCAGTTTTTCAACTTGTAAAGGCAGAGAGGCACCATCCCAAATGAGTGATGCAACCTCTACCTATTCTTATGTGTAAGTGGGATAACATTACTATGGATTTTCTCACCGGACTACCAAGGACTCCTAGAAAGAATGATTCAATATAGGTAATTGTTGATTGGCTCACAAAAACAGAGCATTTTATTCCTATAAGAGAGGATTTTCCACTTGAGAGCTTGGAAAGGATTTATATTAATGAAGTTGTAATACTTCATGGTGCACCTCTATCGATTGTGTCTGATCGAGATCCATGATTTACATCAAAATTCTGGAAAAATCTCCAAAAGGCTTTGAATACTGAGCTTCGTATGAGTACTTCTTATCAACCAAAAACCGATGGACACTCTTAAAGGTCTATTCAAACTTTAGGAGACATGATTAGGTTATTCTCTCTTGACTTCCAAGGTATGTAGGATCAATACTTTCCTTTGGTGGAATTTTCCTACGACAATAGTTTCCATGATATTAATCAAATTTCTCCATAAGAAGCATTATATGGAAACAGATGATGAACTCTAGCTTGTTGGGATGAAGTTGGTGAGAGGAAACTTTTAGGCCTAGAACTTATTGAAGAGACCATAACAAAGGTGAATACAATACAATCCCATATTAAAGCAGCCCAAAGTAGGCAGAAGAGTGATGCTGGCAATCGGAGAAAGGATTTGGAATTCCAGGTGGAAGATCATGTCTTTCTAAAATTATCACCATGGAAGGGTGTCTTGAGGTTTGGCAGGAAAGGGAAATAGAGCCCCAGGTATATCGGACAAATTGAAATTCTGGAAAGAATTGGAGCGGTAGATTACTATTTAGTAATGCCGCCAAATCTCACCAAAGTCCATGATGTGTTCTACGTGTCATTGTTAAAGAAGTACATGCCAGACCCAATGCATGTTCTCACACATGATGAAATATAACTGGAACCTGATTTTTTATACTATGAGAAGCCTATCGAGATTCATGATATAAGGGAGATGGTATTGAGAAATCGGACAACTCATCTAGTAAAGGTTCTTTGAAGAAACCAGAATATGGAGTGAGCAACATGGGAACCTGAGGATTTTATGAAAATGAATCGCCCACATCTTTTTGGTGAGTTTCATATATAAAATTTCAAGGAAACAATTTCCAAAGGAGGTAATAATGTAGTACCCCAAACATTATATGGAATGTTTCTCTTAAATTAACTATACTCATTAGATAGCCCATATTTCATGAATTTTTGAGCCTCTATGGACCAAAACATGGTTACATATAGAAGACAACCATAACCAAACCATTAAACTTAAATTTACCAGCTCTGTTATTTGAATTTTTAAAATCTGACATACAGGGTTGTGTTCAAGATGATATTTGGTGTCTGATAGAATTACCATAATTATTGGTGAATAGTAACCTACCCTTATTAATAGTAACCTACCCTTATGAATAGTAACTGAACCTTATGACAAGTAATATGACTGTTATGAATGGTATTCATGCCCTTGGATGTACAAATGAATTTAGGCACCTTAAAAATGAAGATGAAAATTATAAGTATTTATATTTTTCGATTAAATAAATATTTTAATTAAATATTTAATTAAAAATATTTAGAAAACTATTTTTGAAAAATGGACTTACTTTTTGGCTTCTACACATCGAAAAATGTTTAGGGTGAATTTTTGGGATTTTTCTGAAATACATGAATTTTTAATGAATAGTAAAATCCGATAATTCACAATAAATGTTAAATAATTGATTATTTGAGTCATTGATGATGATCTGTTGATGTAATCCCAATTGGTTCGATGTCACAGGAATATATTACTGTTCTACATCATGGAATACTCACTATTTGTTGTAATGAGAGGAAATAAAAAATTAATTATTATAATATAATGAAAACTCCTCTCCCCTCCGCTATATAAAGAACCACTCAACCCCTCTTCCTCTCACACCACTCAAGCCTTGTTCCTTGACAATATTCTGCCCAAGTCTCACACAAAGATCCTTCCCTACGTCCAAAATCTCCTAGCCTCTTCAAAATACCCAAATCTCACCCTTAATTGGTTCTCAAAGGAGGAAGTCTTAAGAAGTAAATTCCTCTTTCCAATTCCTTTTATTCTTTAAAGTTCTTTTCTTTTTGTTTTTTACTCTCCAGAATGGTATAATAAATATAGTAACATACATGTTCATGAATGTTTTCATGTTAACGGTATATTTCATTACCTTCTCTCCTTCCCACACCATTTATTTTAAATAAAGGAAAGCACCATTTGAGATGTTCTAATTTAGCACATTCAAGGACAACGATTTATCAATTTATATTATAATCATTAATTCTGTTCATGAAACCAATGATGTAATGGTTGAACCAGATTATAATATATTTAATATATCCTATTTTTAGTTCTTTATTCCTTTTTTCCAAATTGTATTATGTTATAAAGAAAACCATGTTCATTGTGATCAAACCCACCGTTTAGCCAAAACGATTGTCACTAAGGTTATAAATATAATAATTCGACTTCACTCTATGTGAAAAAATTAAATTTAAAACCATGTAATCTTCTAAATGTTCACTAATAGAATATAACTTCATTTCTGGATGACCACATACATCTTATATATTTATCCGAACTTGAATAAGAGTGAACCGATCATTCAAAACAAAGTAAACAAATGAGCCTGAATGATGAAATTGAACCTTATAACTAATCAAAAGGCCTTGAATAAACTAAAAAGGGTTATAATAAATCATTTACATATAGAAGAGGTTCTGGAATTATAAATTAGTAATCCTAATTTGTTAGTTTAGGTCTTAAATAACAATTAAATAACACCTTCAAGCATAAGGTTACAGATCCTCTCTCTCACTTTTGTTCAAGAATCTTCCCTATGTTGTGCCTTTTTACTTATAATTCCTAATGATATGGTATGATTTTTCACATCCCCCATACTAACCATGTGAAATATAAATAATGGAATACCCCATTACCTCTCATTAAGCCCTCACAATAACACTTGTTACCATGCCGAAATGTTTGTAAGGGGTTTCTCATTTCACATTCATTTTTGTGAGATTTTCATTGTTCGCCTCTTTTTTATTGTATGTGGTATATGTGTATTTGAATTTTAAATTTAATAACATGATTAATTTTATATTCATTTCATTAAATGATTCATTTTATGGTTATAATTTCAGGTCATATGATTCGATCGATTACTTTGTGGTAAGAGACTTTGTATCAACTGCAATTTTGATGTGACTAACACTGTATTGGGCACCTAATAATCCTTATGTGGTGTACCTACTTCCCATTTGTGATAAATTTTCATTTGAAATTTTATTTATATTAAATATCCATAATCTCATATCTTGGATATGTTTTTTTGTCTAAACTGTATATCATTTTTCATATGGTGTTAGTTTGGAAATATATTTTTATTATTGAAATATTGATGAATCTGTATACTCTACTCTATAATGATATTGAAAAGGCATATTTCTATTGTATTTAATCAATTTATAAATATTTCTTTGTACATGAAGTGGCAGGTTGGGCCCGCTATAGCCCCCTGATGCATCAGTAGGTCTCATGAGACCAATCAGTTGGCGAGAAACCCTTCGAGTTTGTTTCCAAAAATCAGATGGGTTTCCACCCACAAAACTAAACCATTTTAATGCTATTATGGTTTCATGTTCTAGATACATGATGTCCAATTAATAAGCATTATCTTTATTCATTATCAGTTAATATTATTATCCTTGAGTTTTCCACTATGAAAAAATCTATTGATGCAGTTTCATTCTCAGTTTGTTAGTGGCATTAGTTATTCATTTATTCACTATGTCACATTGATTATGTCATATTGATTAGGATTCACTTATTATTGTACTCATTCTTTCACTATTTGTAAACCTTACTGAGCATTTGAGATCACCCCTTTCATTCTTTACATTCTACAGCTAACAAATAAGAGATCGTTTACTGAGTTCTTGTGGATGCAGTTTTTAGTTTTGTTATGTATTGTATTTTGTAAACTTTTCCAATGTATTTAGAGTAACATCTGTGTGTCTAGTTTCTTCAAGACTACTAAACTGATCGTTCCTTTGGGATTTTCATTCGTTCTAACTGTGCCAATATCATAAGTAATTTCCCGGCTCCAGTCTTGAGGGGTCGAGGTGTTACACTCCATGTCTAGATACGATCATTCCCAATATCCTAATATCATTCAAATTATGTTGTGAGTGCATTAGTTATATTACAAGATATCATAATATCAATTCTAGATTGATCAGGTGAACTTCTTATGACTTGTTATCTTAATGGATTTTTCTGTAAACTAACCCATTGAAGGTGTAATCCATTGTGTCTTGTGAGTGAACCAATAACAATATTTTGATTTTTAGATTTGTTTTAGGTTTGGCAGGATACTATTGGTTCTTCATCTTTGATTTCACCCATCTGGAATTAAGAAGGTCTAGTATAAATAATAAAGGGTGAGATATGATTGGATATAGGGTTATAATAAATATTTTTAAGAAATTAGGATAAGGCTTACTTCATCACTAATCCTAAACTTAACTAAGTCGGTTAATGTATATACTATGTATTGTGATACATTTTGAATTGGTATCAAATCAGTTCTAATGTAGGAGTATCAAGTGGATAATTATGTCTCCAAGAAGTTGGGAATTTATTAGAGAAATTATACCACTCACAACCATGAGTTATCTACTATGTTACCTTCCCACAGACGGTGGTGATTTCATATATTGGGAATGAGATTTATGGTCTATATGGACTACAATAACATGAAGTACATATTTTTACCGTGTGTCATGAAGCTTTGACAGAGGAGGTTTTTCAAGTATCTACAATACTTCAAATTTGTGTTGCAATGTACTCTTAGTAAAGGAAAATTCATTACCGATTCATTGAGTAGAAATATAAATACTTTGACAATGTGGGAACCAAGATATGAGTGGCCGCGAATAACTTTTTGTTTCAGATATGCATCTAGATGTTCAGGAGTTTCTAGGGAGAATAACTCTGACATCAACCTATATAGTTCCCTCACATGTTAATCAACTCAAGAGGATATAATTATTTTGATCTAATGTTTTTCTTATTATAGGAAAAAATATATCAGGGGGGTCCACCATTGGGATGATTCCATAAGAGCGATGAATTTATTCTATATATGAACATACATGGGTTTATATTACCACTCAAAAGTAGTTAAAGACGATATTACATGATTAAAAGTGGGTTGTACATCCTGGGTTGACAAACACATATCACAACCTCAATAGGTATTATTTGATGTCATGGATGACTAAAATTATAGTAGGCCTCACGGAACAATTCTAAACCTATCAGCCGGGGAAGGCTAAGCATTTGAAACCTACTAGGTTGTTACATCCTATTCTCATCCCTAAAGGGAAGTGGTATTACATCATAATAAAATGTATGAAAAGATCACCCATGAATCCTTTATGGAATTTTGCAGTGTGTGTGATCATATATAGACTAACACAGGTAGCCCAATTCTTTCATATAAGGGATACCTTCACGATTTATAACTTGGGTGACTACTATGGGATGGATATATTATTATTACATGGTGTTTTCCAATGTATTGATTCTAATTGAGATGCTCAGTCTACATCATGGGTCCAGAATGGCCTTTAGAAGGAGCTAGATACACAAATTTTTCTTTATCACAAACTATCAACCTCATATGGTTTCATGGTGTTATATAAAGTAGTGTTTCTGATCCAGATCCTATTTCTACATCACAGTTCATTGAAGGGACTTTAGAAGGTTCTAAATGCACTGGTGCTTATTATCACAACCTATCATCCTCATATGAACAACCAATCTAAATGGATTATTCGGATTCTTGAGGATATGTTATTATCCAATGTTCCAAAATTTGGTGGTTCATTAGAGAAATTTATAGATATCATGGATTTATCATATAATAATATCTTCCAATTTTTTATCTAAATAGATCTCTTCAATAATTTATATTGATTTCTATGTTGTTCACCTTTTTGATGATTAGATGAGGGAAAGTCGATGCTCATTATACATAATCTCATGTATAAGACATCTGTGCAGGTCTAGTTGATTAAGAAGTGGTTGTAAATAATGAAGTGTAGGCATATATATTATATATACCATAAAAGTAAACCATTGTAATTTACGGTTGGTCGAAAAGTCTTTTTGTGAGTGTCACAAAGGCTAGGGAAACACATTATCTTAAAGTCAGGGAAGCTAGATGTAAAGAACTGGTCATGAACATTACATATTCCTGGTTTTTTTGAAATATATTTCACATTCTAGGATATTTTCAATTTTATTTTTTAGATAACTTGGAAAAACGTCTAAAAATTAAACCCATACATTATAAATGGAAACCTAAACATAGTATCAAATTTCCCACATATAAAACTCTATAAAATAAAACACGATTTCTATTTATGAAAAATATTCAAAATTATCCCTTTGATCTCATATTTTTCTATAATATTCCATAAAAATTCTGAAAATCATTTTAAAACGTGAAATGGGAAAACAAAATCTTAGTAAGGGACACAAAGAATGTAAATTGTTAGTCCAGCGAAAACATGGATACCCATTAAAAACATCTCTTAAAACTTGATTATAAAGTATAGAAAAATCATGAAGGATATATAGGACATCATTACAATATCACACATACATTAACCCTTACAAATCAAAAAAACATACGGTCAAATTCCATCTCTAGATTCATTGTCTCATCTGGTAGAGTTGTACTCTTTTGATGTACCTTGTTCTATCTACTTACCCTCTATTTAATACATATTTTTCAACCACATTGAGGCCTTGGGAAATCCTACTGATTATTTTCATAATCACCCCTACTTGAGATTTTCCCGCACTTCATTTTCACATATAGATGACGGATAGTTTAATTATGGAATTAGAGGTGCTTAGTGATATGGGGTTCTGGGACCACATGCATTGGTCATAGATTGGGATCCAGGAGTCAGGATTTCTCATCTATTTTACTTTTCCACATGTTTTCAAGCTGTGGAAATCTTCTTGATGGAATTTATTTCCCCTTTTACCTTTCAGTTTACTTTACTACACTTGTAATTGTACTATTTAGATGTCGATACACGATTTTTGGTTCATATATAGAAGTATTATATCTTCATTTCCATTCCCTGTGCACTATTTCATTGAGTTAGATGCATGTGTGTGTGTTTAAGTTGTTTGGAATATTCCTCCCTGAGTTTTTTGTTCCTTCAGTGCTAGTCTCCACCCATTGACCAATGGAGGAGGGCAAGGGATAGTTTTGGATCGAGGCTTGACAAGGTTTGGGTCGTGAAAAGATGGTATCAAAGGTGGTTCAACCCTTGGTATGTTGTTCGGATGTTTCCCTCAAAAGGTCATGGTTGGGTTTATGGACACATTGTTAATGTGTGTATACTGCGTCTTTAAGGACATGTAGTCTAGTGATGGTGTGGTGGATGACGTAGCCTTCCACCAGGTCCTTGATTACTCAATCGTCGACTCAGCATGCTGAGACATTTGTTGCAAGGAACATTGATAAATTCATCAAAGAGGATTGAGTCTCTGACATTCCTTATTGAGTCATATCCCCATCATTTATTATATATATATATATATTCGCTTTGATTGTGGTACTCCTTGATCAGATTCAGGTTGCCTTTGTGATGAGAGCTATCCAGGTTCCTAACTCATGTTCGTGAAGATCTTCCCTTCAGCAATGAGGCCTCAGTTCAGGATCCATCATGCAATCCCCCATCCTCCGGGTGGAAAAGTAGTATCACCTCTACCTATTGAGATACTATTTATCCCAATAGAGAGGGCTGAAGACATACACAGGTTGTGCATACTGCATGAGTTTCAGCATTAGAGATTGTTGAGGTTTTGCGGTGTTCTAGATCCTCATGCAGTGGAGTTTGTCTAAGGTTTATGGTCCATCTTTTCAGGCTTGTACGAACACCAAAGGATCATATTGTTCCTTTAGAAGAAATTATTTTCCATAGAACAGTTGTATAATTGTGGATTTTGGTTACACAGATGCGCGTCAGTTGGTACTCACATTGGGTGACTCTTAGTTTCTATCTTATGATGAGTACCACCCCTCCATTTTATTCTTCATTTAGATTCACGGATCTTATAGAGCTTTAATAGGGAGGTATTTTAGTGTACGAGTATGCAACTAGGATTATAGACCATACACACTACTCCCCAAACATGATTTGTGATGGTAACTTTTGAGCCTAAAATATTGATTAGGGACTCCGAAGAGAGGTCTATGTCTACATAGTGCCCTTGTTCATCCCCTCCTATTGCGAGGTGCTGGAGAAAGTGCTGTTGACTGATAGATTTATTTCAATGGAACTATAGTATTCTAGTTTTGGTATCAGGCGTGATAGAGTTGAGATGTCTACTGCGGCAAGCAGACCTCAGTCAATAGGGCCTTGATACAGTAGATCTTCCAGTGATCAGACTCAGGCACATGGTTAGAGATAGTGAAGGGCACTGGGATAGCCTAGGGAAAGATAGTGTAATGTTTTTGATGGGCCCGTCACATGGCATGAGTCTTCTAGACCAGATGTGATGATTTTTCTTCGAATATGGTAGGTGGACCACCCTCGCAGAGACAAAATCGTGATTAGGGATCTCTTAGGTGGGGAAAAGGTGGTCCTCGAGGAGGCGGTGCTTGTATAGGAGTAAGAGGATTTGTGGTTGGTGGAGGATGCTACAAATTCATTCCACCAAAATTCATCCCATGATAGGCTTATGTATCTCGCAGCTAGGGTCATGGGAAGCTACATGCTATGAATTTTTATAACCATATAGTGCACAAGATGATAAGAGGGTGACATGAGGCATCATTGTAATCTTTTTTTGGGGTTTTCCATCATAGATATGAAAGAATGAGGAATACAGGTCAGTCCCCAACTGAGATGCATTTTTTTAGGTGATAAAACACATGGGGGTGATTCTGTGCCACCCAAAACATATAGTATCGAGGCACAGGAGATGTTTCCCTCTAACGTTTGTGTTCATGGAAGGGTTTTTTAGTGGATTGTCAATGAATATCCTAGATTTTCTGGTGAACGTTTTCTATTTGACCTCATCTTTCATGAAATTCCACTAGTGGGGTGGAAGATTGTATGGTTTTGGTTTTCGCTCCTTCAAGTAAGGTGAAGACACACAGGTTAGGCCACATATTTTTCAGGTCTAGATTGTTATGGATGGATGAGTTTACCGACCTTCCATATTCATTAGGGCATTTTCATGTTCAACATCAACCATTATTTATGAGTTATTAAATACGTTTTGAGGTGATGGAGACCCCATGAATATAACCAAGAGACCTGCTACCTAGTTCAAGTGTTTGTATTCTTCGGCCTATGAATGTGGAGACACTACCTTATGGGAGAGCACTTTTTGGTTTTCAGAGAACACCAATGATTCAGGTACGACTTCACTTAGAGAGACCTAAAATTAAGGTCGAGATACTGGTTGAAATTCTAGCAGGATAATGAATTTGAGATAGTCTATATATTGGTAAGGTAATCATTGCATTATATTACCTTAGGAGGAAGTCCCACACTCTCCTGGTGTGGGAATATTCAAACCAGTTTGCTTCCCTCCAGCTGACCAAGTGGAGAAGGAAGGTACAGTGTTTCTTCAGTCAATGGTGTTGAATCCTTCACTTCATGAGAATATAAGACAGTCTCAATTCTGATACATCAACTATGAAATCATGCATGACCAAATATCGTTAGGTGTTTCAATATATAGATATTATGAAGGGGGAATCATTAGACCTTTTCCCAGTTACATATAGTGATGGTAGTCGCGATACAAGATGTAAAGGTCCAGTCGAGAAGGAAAACTATCCCCCGAGTCTCATCGGGCTGTTTGAGGTTTTGCAATATGATGGAGAGGATTTCGACCTCCTTCCCTACCTCCAATAGAGGGAGTGGTAACACGACATCACCCATGTGTCACAACTATGGAGATGAATTCATGTTTTTTTATGCTTGTCATCGATGGGAGAGAACCTTATGAGGATGTACTATCCCCCAAGTTTTTGTGTCATGGAATCATAAAAACATACTGGAGAGTTTCTGGGTGCAGGAGAGCTAGTTGGGAGCTCATTATCCCAAGTTTTCTTCCCATGTTTTTCTTTTCAGTGATGAAAATATTGAAGGAGGTACTGATGTAGAGACCTGGGTTTTTCCTTTAAATACTTAGGAATATTTCAACATATATTACAAGAGCTAGGCTATGAGACAATGTACTAATATGAGGCTCGATGTGCCAAGAATAAATGTTATAAAATTATTAGCTATTTTTATACAATTCACATGAATAAATTAAGATATCTATTAAATGGTATCTTGGATCCTAAATCTGAGGGTACGGTTGAATTCGGAGTCTGGCGTTTTCCCTAGGAGGGGCATAATTTTTTCTGGAACAAGACTTCTATAAAAAACACCACAGAGGGTGTCACTATAAATGAAATAATTACATTATTTTATTTCATTTGATTCATTTATTTGAATAAATCTTGTCCACAGACATGGATTGGAAAATTGAGATCGTTGTTGAGTTCATAATGTAGTGTCTTACCTAATCGCAACATAAAGTAAGAGAGAGTGGGATGTTCAGATCCCATGACCGTTGGCGGGGGTGTTTAAGTAGTTCCCCTAAACCTAATTACCTATTATAAATATGTGATTATGAGGTTTTGTATAGGGTTTCCTCCTAATCCTCCCACCACTAAGGGTGATGCTCTCTCATCTATTTGGTGATTCAATGAATAAGATTCTACGAACCACAATGAACATTGGGAGAAATTCCCATCAATGAAGAATGGATCTAAATCTGGATAGGATATTTTCCATTGAATTCAATATCTCCGATTGAAGTTCTTCATTGAAAAATTCATTCAATATCAATTTGTTTGTTGTTTTGAACATCATCATCGATTTCCAAGATAACCTGGTCATCGATCTATCCTTGTATCCCGTTTATTTTAGTTTTTTCCGTTCCTTCCTCATAGATCTTTGTCGTTAACATTTTTCCATGTTGACAAAACCATGGATCATCGGGTGGGGCATAGATCTGTGTATATCAGGGCTCGAGGAATGCAAATTTGGGATATATTCAATTTATGGTCTTGGAATGGAACTGTTATGTCTTGCGGAAGGGGTGGAGAAACCGCGCTATGGGTGAGATGAATCCCTCTGAGGGTTTTCTGTGGATGGTAGAGAGATGAGCTGGTGATCCGCATGAGTGAGATGATAGCTTCCATAGGCAGGTGTCTGGTGTGAGAAGGCTAGGTGAGATGAGGTGATGTGTGAACTTTAATGCATGGTGATGGAGATCCCTTGGTTAGGGATTCACAATTATTCAAGGAAGGAGAAGGGTTGAAATTATATATTATTTACAATTAGATTAATATCTAAATTAAAATTGTAATCCATAAAAATTTAAAAGGGACAGGTGGGTGGTGCGGGTCAAAGGAAAAGGGGTAGATGAGGACCCAAATTTCTTTTTTTATTAGGGATATTAATATAATTTTTATTAAAAGAATTAAAATTTTATACTTAAATGGGAAGTGAGGAAAGGGATTTGTGTGCCACATGAAAGGGCGGATGTAACAATTGGGTCTCAGTGATAGCACATACACCACGCCTCAACACGGTCGTCGGGTCCTGGGCCGCCAGGTACCCCCAGTTGCCCCGCAGACATGTGGTCCCCACCCTGGGGCCCACCCAAGTGCCCGAACATGTCATCTGACAAATGATTTTCCCCACAGGTCAACACTTGTCCTTTCCAGTGTACTTTTCCCTCACTCACACACACCCTAGGAAACTTCCTAGAAGTTCACGCATCCTGATCACTACTCTAGGCCTAGCATGATTTACTGTGGAGTTTTAATCAGGTAGGTTCCAGAAAAGGAAGGTGAACCTTGTTGACATGAGTCATATCATTTAGTCATTTAACCCTTTATCATTTGGGGGTGTTACAATCACCCACCTTTAGAGCACAATGTCTTCATTGTGGGCCCTACATCTTAACCCAGGCAGTGCACCACACTTAAGTCTGGGTTCCTCCTCTGATACCAATGTAACAACAGGGTCTCGGTGAAAGCACATACACCCCACCTCAACACGGCAGTCGGGTCCTGGGCTGCCAGGTACCACTAGTTGCCCAGCAGACACGTGGTCCCCACCATGGGGCCCACCAACGACTCAACATGGTCGTCGAGTCCTAGGCTGCCAGGCACCACCAGTTGCCCCGCAGACACGTGGTCCCCACCCTAGGTCCAACACACATGCCCGAACGGGTCATATGACAAATGATTTTTCCCATAGTCCAACACTTGTCCTTTTCAGTGTGCTTTGTCCTCAATCACACACACCCAGGAAAACATCCAAGAAGGTCACACATCCTAATCACTACTCTAGGCCTAGCATGATAAACAGTGGAGTTCTAATCAAGTAGGCTTTTCAAAAGGAAGGTTCACCTTTTTGACACGAGTCGTATCATTTAGTCATTTAACCCTTTATCATTTGGGGGTGTTACAGTGGAGCACCACCTATAGGGCATTAGAATGAAAGTCTCTTCCCACCCATTTATAGTATATATTATTTTTATAATCATTAACTTATTATTATTTTTATGGTTAATAAAATATTAATTTGGTTATATCTTTTCCATATGACTTTGGATTAATATAATGTCAGCAGAAGCATGACCCTGACATCGAGATGGTTATTTTGATTCTGATGTTTGATATCTATTTCAGATGTGAGCCTTGGTTCAATGAAACACCCATTATTATTATTATTATTATTATTATTATTATTATTATTATTATTATTATTATTATTATTATTATGGAAACTGGTGTCCGATATATATCCCTCATTTGGTGTCAGAATTATGGAAAATCTATGACACTACTACCCTGAAATTTAGTTGATCTTTTTGACACAAATATCATGTTTTTATTTTGGGCTCATGGCTCAGGACCCTAAAATGATCAAATAATACTAATTATATATTATTATTATAAGTTTGAACTGCCATAACTTTTACATTCGACATTCGATCAACACACCATCAATGGCCTTGCAACCCATATTTTTTGGAAGATATTTCAAGACTGATTTCGTGTGCTTAAACGAAATTTGAGTTATGGGCCAAACAAGGCATGTTTTAGGCGTTTGTGGTGAGATGTGACATTTTCACTAAGTGTCTATTTGGGATGAATGAATATCCAATCCCATGTGTTTTTTTAGAGAATCTCAGTGGCGTGATCCATTTGATGTGTTTCGGGATCAAGGTGTGGGGTCCATGAAGTGTTATTCAGGTGAAGTGTTGTGAAATGCAGTTTCATCACCAGGTGTCTGATTTAGGTGAATGAATATTCAATCATGTGAATTTTTTCACAAGGATATCAATGGTATCTATTTGGTCATCCAAAACCATTTAGAGATGCATGTTGGTAGAATTTCATTTTTTCCCTTCAGATCAATAACGAGCATCATACAGTAATCATCCTTTTTGGATATAGGTGTCATGTGCTATAGGAGTACATGGGAATGCTTAGGGGTAGTACATCATTGTTTAGTACCTGAGGAAGTCTAGGTACACGATCAGGTGGTGAGGTGGGGTCACACATTGCGTGGGCCACATACCCTCTATGTTCCACTTTTTGAATAGTTGTTTATCTCCTATCTCATTAATTTAAACTTGAATGTTGGCCCACAAGTAGAATATCCTAATTTTTTTCATGTAGAATGTTATTATTCCCTCTGTAGTTTCATTCGAGGTATTATATGACATTTTATGGGTGTGAAACCTTTTCCAGTGATGTCCAAAGACAACAGTGATTATAAATTGGCATATTAGTGCTTTTCCGGAGGTACCATCCTATAGTAATGGCAAGTGTAGTTCCTCGATACCTTCTGATTAGAATCCCCCTAATAGGTAGGGTGTGGTTCCTCGATGACCTAGAGTGGAATCCCACATCAGCATTGGTGCGGATCCTCACCTGGCTACTTCTATGTTGAATCCCCTTGACTAACTAGGGTGAGGTTTGTTGAAGAATAAGAGTGGAATCACCCTGACGCACCAAGTTATGGGTCCTCTATGATGACTAATATAGTATAATCCACCTAACACATATGGGTTTGGGTCTTTTATGATGATAATTGGCATGGAATCCCCCTAATGCATCTGGGTGTGGGACCTCAACGACGATTATTAGAGTGGAATCCCCCCGACGTACTAGGTCATGGGTCTTCTACATTCTATTTACTCTTTCTGGATATGGATTAGTGATGAGGCATACATTAAAATTACATTGGACTTATGATTAATATGATAACAGTTACCATCGAGATGCGTCCTTCTGATGTGACCTAAAACCACGATGGTGAGACAATGACACCCAAAGAGGATAGTATCAAGGTGCGGTGATTGAGTCCCTTTGATTTTCACATTCAGATAATACATGAGGATTTTGGGAATCATTGGTGGTTACTTTGGGAAATTTTTTCTATTCTTCTTCTTGGATTGAGCTATGAGATGGAGATCCCCCTACTCTCTAGTTTGGGATTCCTTGGTTGGGATTATATATATCCTATTATAGTACCCACTCCTTGGGTTTTTGGTCACTCTCCTTCGAGGATAGGTGAAGACACACGGGGTATGCCACATGCTTTCCGTGCATAGATTCTTAGGATTTGATGAGTCTATTATCCTACTATAGGTAGTAATGAACTCACAAGAAGTTAAACTTCTCACTATTTAGATCCCCTTATGTTTAGATGAGTCTATATTCATTATCTTGTTGGGTTTATTGGTATGATTATATAGTACCGTGTTATATATACTGCTCCCCTCTTCAGTAAATATTTTATCTTTATCTTTAGCCTTTGATGCATCCTAATAAGTATTTTTATACTCACCCCAACTTGTAATTTGACAGTACATGGTGTGACCTTTCAGATGACGGACATGTTAATAGTGGAATCAATAAAGATTACGGATACAGGGTGCTTGGACCACATGCAGGGGTCATAAGTTGGGATCCAAGAGTGGGGGACTCTCATCTGTTTTACTTTTCCATTTTTTTTAGGTTTTGGAACTCTTCTATTTCAGTGTTTATTTTTCCCTTTTACCTTTCTTTTTTACTTTACATCACCTGAACCATTTCTTTTTATAGGTTGGTGCATGATTTTTTGATTCATATAGAGTAGTGTTGTATCTATTTTTCATTTCCCTATTCATTGTTTCATTGAGTTGTCTTTGTGGGTGTGTGTCTAGGTGTTTAGGTAGAGGCATCCCTGAGTTTGATGTGCCTTATGTGCTAGTCGCCACCCCTAGCCTATAGAGGTAGGCTTGGAGTAGTAGCTTCTCAAGCCCCTCCATGGGTTGGTTCATGACATTAGATTAGAGGATTTGATGTAGAATAGAAGAATGTTCCCAAGTATTCTTATATTATAAGAGGATAATTTTATGTTATTAACTTTATAAGATTAGGAATACATTCAGTGCTAAATATATTCATTACATAAAGGTGAATGTTTTTTAAAGACAATGAGTTTACCTAGAATGATTAGTGATATTTTTTTAATGTATACAACATGTTCTATGATTGTTAAAGAAGAAAATTTATTATCGGCATTATGAAATTAACTTAAAGAGTTTCCTTTAGAAGATTCTTTAATAAGTTTTTGAAGCTGAATAAATTAAGATAATGAAGAAAAATTGATGGAGTTAGGTGTATATTGGTGATCAGATGAAGTGTTTATCAAATTGAATTTTATAAATTCACCATAAAATAGTCCATATGATGAATCTTTAGAAATTTATAAAATATAGTTATTCAGAAAACCCATGATAGAAATTACCTCTAACTAACAAACATGTAAAGTCCACCTGTTAGAAGGAATAAAAGGAGTTCACCTGTTGAACATTTAAAGTGAAATCAAAATGATGTAAACAAATAGATTCAATCAAATTATGGGTGGAAATAAATTCTTGTCCAATTACATTAATAGTTACATAAAAAATATAATGATTGAAAAAATTAAATCAAATGATTCTTAGTGCTGTTTTTATTATTAATTAAACAACACAATTCCTTAGGACTATGATTTAAATAAAGTGTTTTGAAGAATAAAAAAGTCCCAAAGAAGGGTATTTCGAATCTAGTGATGTGTTGTTGTTCATTAAAGTGAAAAAACATGATTAATTAAATTTATCATGATCCAATCATTTTTACAAATAGGGGGACTAAGGTGTGTCTATACACAGTTTATGCCATGAATTATTGTAATATACACCAAATTAATTTCATTAGATAAATTTGAATATTTAAATTCGAAGTCAATATTTATCGATGATGTAGGAATAAATGTTTATGGGGTATAAAGTTGTGAAGTTTTAGTGGTACGAAGTATTATCAGATAGACAATTATTGATTCCTCTAGTAATATGGAGTTTAAATAAGATATAAGAGAATAATAATTCAAAAAAAAGTGATGTGTTGATTGAATTTACATTAGATGATGAATTTTACAATGTATAATGGACTGACTTGTAAATATATCATGTTGAGAAGCTATGCAGTATTTTTTGATGAGTATGTAATTGAATAAAAGAGAGATGTTGTCTATCATACAAACTTGTGGAGTCAAAAAAAAGACTCCATTAAACCAAAAAATGTTTTCCTAAGTTTGAATACTAAGATATAGACTTATAAAAAGAATAATATATTAAGTAAAGAAGCTGTGGTGAATGAACACTAAAATTTTATCTAAAAAATGTTTTTTAATTACCTGATAGAATTTTCAATGTAAGAGTTAATGGAAATATTTGAAATTTATTAGACATAGGTTGTTTGTGTTTCCAAATAGTTATGTCAAACAAAATTATCTGAATGAAGTCATTATAATTTGGTTTCCAAGTGACATTCATCTAAACCAAATTTTTGAGTAGGGTAATTGGATATATATTTTCTAATAAAGATGAAATGTTGTTCATCCATTGAATGAGTGCTCATAGGGTAATCTGGAAAATAGACACATTTGAATTTCATCAATATGATGTACCAAGTTAAGGTAATTGATGAATATTTTTGAATAATGTCATCTGATAGGGGAAGAGTCTTGATAAATATTTTCATCATGCTCCTATATAGATATAAAAGAACACTAGGAGAATGTTAACTATATTAAGGAAGTGTTATAAAGCAATATCGGATGACATGTTCAATGAAATTTTTTTTTTATAATTTCATAATTTTGGTGATGCTAAGATGGAAAATAAATGATTTAATGATCATGAAGTGAGAATGTTATTATAACATTGATTTCTAGAGGCTTGAATAATAATGATGATTTCATGATCTAATGATGTTTTCAATATATATTGGATTACTCTTATCTTTAAATAAGTTTGAAGGTGGTCAAATAAATAAAGTATTGAGTGGGAGATTATAATTTTTAAGTGGGAAGATTAAATTTCAGTTCAAAACTCTCCCAATGTTCTCAGACAAACAATGTCTTCATAAAGGGGTATTAATGAATTTAGAATAGTTTCCTCATGTTTGTGATTTTAGGAGAGTTTTCATCGTTGTTCATAATGATGAATAAATAAAGCGATGTAAGGATGTTATGACCATGAAAGTTGAGAGAAATTCTCATTTCGGTCAAATAATTAAATGATGATGTATCAGATGGTGAAAGTTGCATCATATAGAGAGAAAGCACTAGATGGAGTAATAGTACACCTTAAAAAGGAAAGAATAAGAGATAATCCAAATAATGGATATAGATTACTTGTCAATTTGAAATATAATGATTTGGTTAAAGAAAAATGAATAAATGAAATATTATCAGAATTAACTACATTAGATAGAAAATATTAGATTTAAAAATCAGAGGGACAATCTCTGGAAGAAGGTATAAGTGAACATATGATAAGGATTGTTTTCTAGCCCAACCATTGTAATAGGTTTTTCATTTTATAGTAGAATTTTTTTAACTAATCATCACCGTACATATAAATGACTATATAAACTTACTGGGTATTTAGCGTCATAAAAATAAGATTTTTTTATTTTACTTTCTTTCATATACTTGTATACGATAAGGAACAAAGAATAGTAGAATCAAAATCCTAACAGGAATACATAGTAAGGATATAAAAGCTTGTAATTGTCTAAATTTTTTCCAACAACTAGTTTTCCCTCACCCCTCTCAATGGTGAGTATATCCTGAATTGGTCCTCTCTGACTATTCAAAAACTATGGCCTCATCACCTACCTTAACACCATTTTCATGTCACGCACTATTTTCTTATCCAGAATTATAGTATCATAGGTCACTAAACCCCAGAAACTCTACAACTATGCTATCCACTAAAACCCTATCAGCATTCATAGTCTCATTACCCCACAACAACATCACCCACTATATCTCTACAACCTTTCATCCATTATGGTCTCACCTTAATTAAAACATTACATCCATGTTAGCTACATAAACCATGAACCCCTTTCGACCACCACACCCCTCATTCGCCACAAAATCACCACACTCCAATTATCTACCATAGACTTGAACACTCAACATTCACCACAACCCTCGTCATCCTCCACATCACTGCACTCCTATCGGTTATCACATCAGTTGGAGCATCGATAATTGAGACCAAGAATATAGTAGGGGTATCGGAAGGAAATTTTGGTATATAAAAGAGGAGTTGAAATGGGGGAAGAGACAGAGGGATAATTTTATAAAACAATATGGATTCTACATAAATAGGATCTTTTCTATTTCATTTTATAGTTTATCCCAATTCTATCATTGGATGGAATTTGGTATTCTCTAAAAGCACACTTCGTGGAGACCAATTTCAATCAAAAATCATATTTCATTCCCATTACCTATCCTTAGATTTTTTTCATCATACCAAATAAGGATTATTTGTCTCACCTCTTTAGGAATATCCAAAAAGTTCCAAACATTATTAGTTTACATGTATTCCACCTTAGATCTCACGGATTTTAACCATTTATCATTTTTAAATCTCTTAATGTCCTCTCAATGGTATGTATGAAAATTTTCAATGAATAATACATTGTCAATATTTTTGAAAGCAATGCCACACCTCTTAAACTGTATAAGAATCCTAAAAATCCTTATATGTTTTTGTATAATTTGATTCATCTTCGTTTCTAAACCATTGTACAATTTTCTTACATTCTATCTCTATAACCATTCTTATCAACTTAAACTTCTCCAAGTTTAACTTCCCTCTCAATTACACCTCAATTAATGAGATCCTTTTTCATGGAAACACCCTTTCAATAAAAACCAACACTATATTTATTATTGTTTTAAAAATAATATCATATTTTTTCTTTGTAATAACCAATAAAAATGTTTCATTATTATTTAGTACCAATTATTTCAGAATTTATACATCATAAATATTCTTCACAACACAAAATATTTTTAAAATAAAAGACATAACACTTCCAAGTCCATACCTTATATTGTGTATTAATGAACTACTTATATAGAATACAATTTAGTATAAATGCTACTACTTATAGAGAATGTCCCCGGAATGATAAAAGAATGACATTGACTCATAATCAAATTAACCATGCCCAATATGGTATGATTTCTCATCTTAAATCCCAATTCAATTATAGTGTGTTAGGAGGAGTGAGTTTTAAAGAAAATCATAAACTTTCAGATAGTCAATAAACTCTTGAATAAACTATTTGCCACCCTGATCTAATTAAAAAACATAATACTTTTTCTGTATTGATTATATACCTTGTTATTATACTCTTCAAACATTTAAGATATTTCAAATTACTATCTCATAATATACACATAAACAAATCAACTAAATTTATAAATAAATGTAATGAAATAATAATATAGAGAACTTTATATTGTACTCATTAAAATACAAACTTCAGTATATACTAGGTTCAATATTGTTGACAATTCCTCCACATTGTCTTTATTATTTCCAATTAGTGAAATCATTTTGGAATCACCTAGTGGAAATAGAATTTGGATGGAACTCTCCATGATTAATGTTATGAAACATGGAAGTAACCAAATCACCCAAATCACCTCACTAAGTTGAAACAATATTAGACATGTTCCTTATAATATATAAAAATCATTAATATAATGAAAGAAATGTTAATAAAGAAAATAACACTTTGGTATTATTTTGTTCAAAATGAAAATCTTACGTCAACAAAAAAACATCAAAACATTTCAATTCCACCAAAATAAAACTTTACAACCTTGTGAACAAATATTCACTCCATATTACTTGTGAAAAGTAATCACACAATCCGAAATATTCTAGTTTCATAATACAATAAAAGGTGGACCCACCCTCTAATTTTAGATATTAAATTCATTTTATCTAGTTACATCGACCTCTGAGAGTCATGGGAGTTCATCTGTTTCACTTTTACTACTTCTGATCTCCTATAGTAATCCTCAATGTAACCACTTCCTCAGGTGTCAGGAACTAATCCTAATACCCTGGTACACTGGTGCCTGAGATGGCACTAATAAGACCCTAAGGTAATTCATGATCCCCACGAGATAGAGACTAGTATCTAGGTATCAACAAAAGGTCATTGGGAATGATCTCACCACAAGAACAAAAGATCAGAATATAACATCATGAGATGAAATATTGAATATGTGGTATGTCAAACACTCCACAATGAGAAAAGTATCCCAATTAGTCTGATAAAGATCCAAACGTATTGTATCATCTAAAGAAGACACAACATATATCGAGAAAATTACATAAAATATCTATTTAATGAGTGGATCGAAACAAAAAATTTAACACCACAAGAATTTAGGGTATCTTTGTTTTTGAAATTTCACATTTTTGGTAGCTTCCTTTTTCAGATACGTGATGTTTAAAACCATGATATGCAATTAAATATTATTATTTAAAATTTTATTGTTATAATCTAGTCGTTAAATTGGAGGGTATGAATAAGAATAAATTATTTAATATATTAGAATATATATCATACATAATATAAATATATTTGAAAATAATCAAAATATATTAACAAAAAATTTAGTAATTATATTTTAATTCTTTTGAAATACATTTTCTTCAAAAATGATTTTTACTTGTATTTGTGAATGAATATTATAATGAATTATTATAAGTTTAAGAATTTTTTTATGATAAAATGAACTTCAATTTGGAAATGACTGTACAAAAATTAGTATATGGTCAAATTCTGATAATTTTCAGAAAAATATAGATATTCCATGAATAGTAAAAACTGGAGTTGTTTTATAAAATACGATATCTTTTGTGAGGTCGGAATGATGTTATTATGATATTATTTTGCTTAATATTTCAGAATGACTAATTTATGATATTATAATATTAATATTTTAAAAAATAAATGTATAAGATTTAAATTATATTTTATTTCATGATAAATATGGAAATCGTTTTCAATGTGGATGTAATGTCAGCACCGTGTTGAAAAAGTCAAATTTTGTTTCTTAAAGATAATAATTGAGTGCTAGTAAGTATTTTAACAATTTTTAATTAATTATTATGTGTTTATGATGATTTTTATTGATATTTTATAATTTTAAATTTATATAATATGAATCATATTCATATTATTGAACAATGCTTGTGCATGGGAAGAGATGTCAAACTAATAAATTAAATAAGTTTTCATGATATAAATATGAGAAAATATACCTATCGAATGGATATAAAATATTATATTGAGACTAATTTATTTATTTTTATGATAGTAACTTATTTTATTTATTTATGTGTGAAATAATTATTTTTATTTCTTATGCAACACTGATGCTATTATTCTTCATGCAGAAGACTAATTAATAAAATGATTTTTATTAAAATTATAAAAACCATTAAATGAAATAAAATTTTATCTAAATATTAATGGATGAGTAATTATTTATAGTAATCATAATTTTTTGAATTTGTAACCTTTTATAAACTAATTATTTGACATTATTTCCCTTATCATATTTTATTTAAAAGAAAGTATAACTGTTCACACCATTTTTTTTAATTAGTATAAATTTTTGATATTTAGTTTTCCAAAACATATATTCAATTATAATTATAAATTGAAAATATAAAGGATTAATCATATTCATGATATTTTATTTTTATTTTTAATCCAATAAATGCATACCTTAAAGGCTTGTACAACAATAATCTAGTGATTATTAAATTAATTGAAAAAACAAATAAATGGTATTATAAATATTAAAATTTATATTATTTGAATTAATTATTGTGATACATTAAAATTATATATAAATTTAACATATTTCTAATGTATGAAAATTCTTTGTTTAAATATATCATGTTATCTGGATGTTATTAAAGTCAAAATAATGAATAATATTTAAAATTTATAAAATAGAAAATAATATTTTGTTAAATTATAAAAATATAATTAAAATAATACTTTTGGCCATATTAAAGTGATATGATTAATTACATATACCATTTCCCATTTACGTTCTTTTAAATTTTATTTGAACATTATTTACCTTTATATTATAGAAAAATTTTATAGTATGATAATGGTCAAAAGAGTTTCTGGGAATTTAAAACAAAAAAGTTAATGGTATAACCATGATCTAAAAAAATCCAAAAATTAATGGATGAAGACCATTAGAACCTTATCACCATAAGATCCAATTTGAGTTGTTTAATAGGCATTTTCAATGAATATAAATTATATATAATTTAAATCAAAGATGTAACACCCCAAGCTTCCATGGTACGTTACCCAATAGATAATGCAGTAGCATGCATTGTACGCAACATGGAGTTTTAACACACCATGACCAATCAAAAAAGTTGTTATGAATAGTAATAACCACTTTTTAAAATTTTATCATTTTTATTTTTCAAAAGGGACTTCATTTCTGAATTCGGGTTATTGAAATTAGCTTACGGTGTTTTTTGCGTATTTTTCTGAAAACATTCATTTAATAATTAATAGTGAAAAACACGGGGTTATTATTTAAAACCGCCTTTTTATTTAAATAACTAGTTATATAATTTTAATTTTTTTTATGTAAAAATAAATACATAATAACTATATATGTTCAATGTAATCCATCAAGTTCACTTTATAATAAGTTTATATATATATAATCTTGTTGAACTTTTAACCGTTTATTACCCACCTTCTAGGAGCATTTAGAAATTTGCATAAAACATAATTTTACCTCTTCTATGGGTTGAATTTAAAAAATTCAAGAGAAACGGTTGACATCCGTAAGTAAAATTTGGTTCGATAAGATGAAAATAAATTTTGATAAATAGTAACTTTTGACTTTTATTTACCACAATTAAAAGTAAATAGGTTAATTAAGGGTATAAATGATATTATAATTACCCCAAAACATGTCCTAATTCTATTGAATAAGTGTTATTCGACCAAAATCTTCCTTATGAATAAATATATGATCCTCTTTGGTTAACATGGATTAGATTAGGACATTTAGTATTATTTTATTTAAAGAAGAGTTAGAAGTGTTAAATTCCAAGTTTATTAACTAAATAATTTTTAATATTGGGTTACACACAATATAAATTAGACTATAAATATTCATTAGAAAGATAAAATGTTTTAAAAAATAATTATATTTTATTTATCTTTTTTAGAGATTAAATTATTTAATTTATTTATGACACAACGATGATGCAATAATTACCTTAATAATGAAATATTAAAATAATTGATATTATAAATATATAAATAATTGTAAAATGAAACTTCTGATAAATTCCACTAATTTTATTGGTTAATATGACAGGTTAGGGTTGATTAAATAATTTTTATTCGAAGTGATAAATTTATATGGATTTCATAAAAATAAAATACGAAATAGTGTCAAAATTAACATAATTTAGTTTTTAAAACAAATACTATATTATTAATTGATATAATATTCCTAAATATCTGAGGATCAAGAAAAGTACATAGATAAGGTTATATATATTAATAAATAACAACATGGGGTTTGATTTACTTGTTATAGTATGTTTATTTACCATATAATATAAAAATACAAAGAGACATGGTAAATATCAAACTATTTAACTAAGAGATAAATCAAAAAGAAAATGTTAATATGGTGACCTAAAGCTATTCAAAACTTATTGGTTGAGTGGTTTTAAACCCATCACCACCTTATCCATGAAATCAATCATTTTTGAGCCATTTGAAACCAAAAATGGCTTTATTATAAAATAGCATTTCAAGCTTTTCCTAAATTGACCCTCACCCCTTTAATAATAGGGTACGTCCCTTTCTCTTAATTTCACACCTTCAAATCCATTTGGCTCAGCCAACCCAGCACAAAAATCCTCCCAACTTTTATCACATCATCCTAGGGGCCTTATATTGATTATAAAGCCAATCTAAGGGGACCATTTGATCAAATCAAAATGGAGAACCCAAATAAGCGGTAAATATTTCATCACCTCTTTCATGTTCTTTTCTTCTTCCACTTCATCTTTCTTTGTTGTTTCCATTATAAAATAATAAATCTAGTATCTCATATATACTTTGATGTTATTATAAAAAGTGTTCAACCATATTCATTATTCTATCCATCATATTAATGAAAAAGTCACCATACGTGCGTATGTATGGATTACTGTCTCCACGTAGTGGTATAATTTTTTATTCAAACACTTCATTATTTTGGATGGGTATATTAATGAGTATAACTGATGTAAATAATAAATATAAAATGTTAATAATTATATATATATGATATACCATCCCATTATATCTGATTTCACCATCAATATAATTACATTGTCACTCGTGTGTACATAAGGATTACCGTCTCCCTGAACACGATGAGATTCATTCCATATTGTAATCGTTCAAGAATAATTTTCATTTTATTATTAAAAATAATGCTTAAGAACTTAATAAAATTATGGATTTGAATAAAATACATCATATCCATAACAAACATGGCTTACGTAAGCGAGAATATAATGGAAAATTGATCAGTTAACACCCGAAATGATGATACTACTACAATATTATTAACAAATAAATATTAAAAGATCATATATTATATCATATTTATGTATAGTATTCTTGTATAATTTACTATAAATGTTTAATCAATTATATATAAGGTTAAAATACAATCTAATAAGGAAATTTACTAGGTAAGGCTTAATTTCACAATCTCTTTATTATCTGAGGTTGTTTTTACATAAGTATCTACTGGGACCTCTTTATCATCCACATCAGTGTTCTCTTAAAATTGTATTCCAAAACATTTTTACTACTTACTAGACTATGGGTTAATGTAATTTATACCCTTACTTGAACTTATATGTTCTGAAAGAAATATTTCCATCGTTTTCAAAACAATGCACTTTATGGCCTTTTCGACAAAATTAAGGTAAGAATGTTTTTTAACATCTACGGTGGGTGTGGCTATTTTCTACCATTATAATATCATCAAAGATTCCCTTAGATGATTATTAGAATATTTTCAAAATAAATGTTTTCTTTTATAACTACTTCACTCTTAAATAATTTCAAAATAGAAAGGTATATTTCTATCATGAAATTTCGATTTCATCTATACCAACATCCTTTGATAAATTTTACACTTATTTGAAGTAGATTCATTATGATTCATATATTCTAGATATTATATAAAATTTTTTTATATGTTCAACTGTGGATGTGTTATTTTTATACCATTCATGGTTTATGGTTAATGTATTAACATTTTGAATGATAGTTTTAATACAAATGTTTATGTTATGTTTCAACTTTTTCATATAAGGAATGTATTGGACTTAGTATGTGATTAGCGGAGCCTGCTATAGCTCCTTGGTGAATCGATAGGTCTCCTAGGACAATTAGATGTGGAATTGGTTGAGTCCATTCCTAGTTTGAAATATGGTTTCGGCCGAGGCCTAAATAATTTTTTGATGTCTTGGCCGAGGACTTAAAAGGATGTTTCAGATAGTCTGGAATTTTAAATTCCATCATTATGAAAATAATAATGATGGTTCATATGGTCATTCAACTTGTATAATACCCATGACTATGTTTTATTGTGGAATTATTTACTCAACCAATATTCTATACATAAATGATTCATGTTTATTATTTCTAAAGGCATGTGTTTTCAATTATTCAACTTGCCTAATTTTTATGTTGTATTCTATTGTACTTATTACTCTTACTGAGTGATTGAGCTCACCCCTTTCTAATGTTTTATTTTCCTGGGATATAAAAAAGTAAGTTATGAGTGACTTTCTGGCATAATCTAAAAGTCTTGGATGTTTATAATGGAATAAATTATTTTTTTTATTTCTTATCAAATTGTAATGTTAAACTTATGTATGTATCTTGTTTATAATAATAATAAAATGACCGGTCATTCCGGACATTATTCCTAATATCATGTCGATGCTAAGTAATAAAGCACGAACTATGGGTAACTAGGGTTAGGGCGTTATAGTTGTTATTAGAGAAAGTTTAGTACAATCCTTGGAAACAAGATTTAGAAAAAACATTGATTAGATCACATTACCCTAATATAGATTTTGAGGATTAGTATAGAAGAACTACCTGGAATCATACTAATATAATTATTTTTTGTATTTTCCTAGGAATAACTCCCTTTCAGGATATGAGTAGGTAGAGGCATCTTTGAAAAAGATGTAAATAGGAGTGAAAACTCTAACAAGGAGTTTTGGGCATGACAAGGGGTATCATGGTACACGAAAAATGGCCTTGTTGCACTCTTATTTTTGACCCTAATAGGGTACATGCTTAGGATAATATACATTTTCATTAAAAAAACATTATGAAGGATTTATGAGTATAAGCCCCCTCATGGAAAACAAGTTTTTTGATCATTATGGATTATCTTCATAAATTGTTCAATTTATGATAAGTTTTTTACAAGTTTGGAATTATGTATTGTAATTCATACACTAATATAGTGTATGCCATTATTTAGAAATGGTGCATAGTGGAAGGAATTGAAGTAGTTTCAATGCACATAATCCATGTAGATATTTCCCACCTACTCAAGATAATTATATTGGAGCTGGTGATGCAACTAGTGTTGATCAGCTTATCACCATACTGGGACAACTCACTCAGGTTATGAATAATAACCTTACCCGTATGGAGCTCCCTGATCCACAATGTAGTGGATCAACATTAGACCACTTCATGTGGAAAGAACCACCGAAATTAAATTTGAGTAAAAATCCATAAGTAGTTGAGTAATAGATAATTTCCATAGAGAAAATATATAATGCTTTGGGGAGTAGCAAAATTGAAAAGTTATCATGGCATTTTATCGCCTCATTGGAGTTGTAGATCAATGGTGGTCATTAATCCAAAACAAAAATCAAGATAAAAAAGTATAGAACATGGAATGGAGGGAGATTAAATAAATTTTCTTAGAAAAATATTTTCCTCATGACCAGTGAGTGGATATGGAAAGGCAATTTCTATGTCTAAGACAAAAGGAGGATGAAAATGTCGCAAAGTATGAAGCTAACATTACAGGGTTAGAAAGGCATGCTTTAGATTATATATGTAACCCAAGAAGTAATATTGATCGTTTCTTGTGTGGGATGAAACTATTTCACCGTCAAGCATTAGTCTTGTAATACCTCTCATCATATGAAGGTATTGTCTCATGTGATTTCAAGACATTAAAGGAATTCTCTAAGTCATACAACTTTAAAGAAAAGCAAGAGAGGAAGAGATATGATGAACAATCTAGGAGAGGAGATAAGGAAATAGTGAATAAGAGAAGAGTTGAATTTCTACCCAGTGATAATTGTGTAAGAAATTACACCAGGTCCTATCTAAAAGGAAAATAAGTATGCTACAAATGTGGACAGAAAGGCTATCTTTCTGGTGATTGTAAGGGGAAAAATAAGCAACCAATGTTCAGTGCTATAATTGTAGGGATATGGGTCATTATGCAAATGAATTTCCTAAGCGTCGGGGAAACATACCTCAGAAATGGCAAAGGTATCAAGGCCAAGCATATGATATCACTACTACTGAGTTTGAATCTCCGAAAGACGTGGTGGCAGGTAATTTAATGGTTTCCTCATGTTTACCCAATTCATTATTTGATTTCGGATCATCAAATTGTTTCATCTCTTCCCAATTTTCTTTGAAAATTAGATATTTTCAATTAGACTTAACAATGGAGTTGACAGTCCTAACATCTAAAGGAAGTATCATCACAACAATTTTTTGTGAATCAGTTCCCATTAAGGCATATTAATTTTCTTTATCTGCTGATCTCATTATCAAACCCATGATTGAATTTGATATAATCAACAGAATGGATTGTCTTTAAAACCATGATGTGAATATATATTGTATAAAGAAGGAGGTTACAATTTTTGATGATGATAAGGAGTACCTTATCTTTAGAGTAGAAACGTCACCACCTAATTCTTATCTAGATTCACCAAAAGAACCTCTACTAAATTCAATTATTGGAGAGGAAGAGAATTAAATAATTATGTGTGAGGAAAGGAATGTTCCAATAGAAGATGTACCAATTTTTAATGAATATATTGATGTGTTTCCGTAGTATTTACCTTCAAATCCCCCAAAAGGAGAAATTGAGTTTTCCATTGATTTAATTCATAGTTCAATGCCCATATTGAATACCCCTTATAGAAAGGCCACTGTGGAATTAGTGGAACTAAAGAAACAACTAGAGGAATTTATTAACAAGGGATTTATTCTCCCTAGTGTTTCTCCATTGGGATGCCCTGTCCATTTTGTTAAAAAGAAAGACAGATCTACGAGGTTATGAATTGACTACAGGTAGATTAATGTTACATCAATAAAGAACATGTATCCACAACCTCACATTGATGATTTATTCGACCAACTTCATGGAGCCCAATATTTTTAAAATATTGAACATTGATCTGGATATCATCATTTTTGTGTGAAAAAGGAAGACATTCTGAAAACAGCATTTCGAACCATGTATGGGCATTACGAGTTTACAGTAATGCCTTTTGTATTGACTAATTCACCCTATGTCTTCATGGATTTAATTAATAGAGTTTTCATGGAATATCTTGATTACTTTGTAGTGGTATTTATTGAAAATATGTTGGTATACTCAAAAATCTACAAAGATCATGAAAATCACTTATGCACTATTCTGAAAACCCTCAGAAGAAATGATTTTTATGGGAAGTTTAACAAGTGTGAATTCTAGCTTCAAGATATTTCTTTTCTTGACCATATTGTCTCTAAAGATGGAATCTCTTTTGATCATTCAAATATCATTGAAATCCATTAATGGCCATCTCTGATGAGTATAACTAAGGAATGATGTTTTATTGGTTTAGTAGGTTATTATTGACGTTTTTTCTAGATTTTTTTCCAGTTTGTTAACAAATTAACCAAGCTCACACGTAAAGGGGTTAAATTTGTTTTGGAAAAATATTTTGAATAATGTTTTGAAGAACTGAAGAGATGATTTTTAAATGATCTTATCTACACTCTATCATGAGGGAATGATGGTTTTGTTCTTTATTGTGATGCTTCAAAGAATGGACTTGGTTGTGTCCTTATGCAAAATGATAGAGTTATTGAATATAAATCACGATAGTTAAGAATTCATGAGAAAATATATCCCACTAATTATCTTGAGTAATCGACTGTGATATTTTCTCTGAAGATATGGAGACACTATCCCTATGGTGAAAATGTGAGATTTATAATGATCACAAGAGTTTGAAGTATATTTTCTCACAAAAAGAACTCAACATGAGGAAAAAGAGATATCTTGAACTACTCAATGATTATGATTGCACAGTAAACTACCACTTGGGGAAGGTAAATAAGGTGGTAGATGATTTGAGTAGAAAGGATCATGGATTTTTGGACTAGATGAGAGATGAAAGGGATCCTATTTTCATGGATATAGTATATATGGATATGGGAATAACTGTGAAAGGAGAAACATCAATAATTTTTCAAGTGGTTGCTAAAACACATTTACTATAAAGGATAAAAAGTTATCAGACTAATGATGAGGAGTTTCAAAAGATAATTAATGTTGTGAACGATGGGAGATTGAGTGAATTTATATATGAAGATTGAATTTATAAATTTCGGAAGAGACTTTGTGCTCCTAACATACCGGATCTAAAAAGGAAATATTTGTATGATTATCATAGGTCCAATTTCTCTATACACCCTCGGAGCACCATGATGTATAGAGATATGAAGGAACATTTTTAGTGGGACAAATGATGAGGGAGATTGCTACTTTTGTGTCAATATGTATGGTTTGTCAACAAGTGAATGCTGTAAGGAAAGAGCATAGAATATTCATGCAACTTCTTCTCGTATCTCAGTGGAAATGGGATAATATTACGATGGAATTTCTCATGGGGATACCAAAGACTCCTAGAATGAATGATGAAATATGGTTCATTATTGATTATCTTACCATGTCAGCACATTTTCTTGCAATAAGAGATGATTTACCACTTGAACACCTAGAACGACTCTATACTAATGAAGTTTTAAGACTCCATGGTGTATCCCTATTGATTGTTTCTAATCGCGATCCCCATTTTGTAATGATTTTGGAAAAGTCTTCCGAAGGCCATCGATACTAAACTTCATTTGAGCACTAGCTACCACCCTCAAACCGATGGACAATCAGAAAAAACTATTCACACCTTAGAAGACATTTTGAGATCATGCTCACGTGACTTTCAAGGCATGTGGGATCAATATTTACCCCATGTCGAAAATTTATTAACAATAGATTCCATTTAAGTATTCATATGGAACCATATGAAGCATTATATAGAAAGAGATGTCTCACACCAACTTGTTGGGATTATGTTGGTGAAAGAAAACTCATAGTCTGAGAACTTGTTGAGGAAACAATGGAAAAGGTGAAGCTTATCCAAACTCACATAAAAGAATCTCAAAGCAGTAAAAAGAGTTATGCCGATAATCAGAGGAAGGATTTAGAATTTCATGTAGGATATCATATCTTCTTAAGCTATCTCCATGGAAGGGTGTTATATTATTTGGTACGAAGGGTAAATTGAGTCCTAGGTACATCGGACCTTTCGAAATTCAAGAACGAATTGGTTTTGTAGCTTACCATTTGGCAATGCCACCAAGTCTTTCCAATGATTCTGATGTTTTGCACGTATCACTTTAGGTAAAATACATGCCTAACCCAAAACATGTACTCACATATGAATAAATTGAACTGGAACCTGATCTATCTTCTTGTGAAGAGCATGTCATGATTCTTGATAACAGAGAGCATGGGCAGAGAAACCAGACGACTCGCCTGGTAAAAGTTCTATGGAGAAACCATAAGATTGAAGAGGGAACATGGGAACCTGAGGAAGTTATGATGAATAAACACTTGAATATTTTTATGTAGTGATATTGTAGAAATTTCTAGGACAAAATTATATTATATAGGGGAGAATGTAACACCCCAAGCTTCAACGATACGTATCCCTTTGAATAATGTTGTAGCATTCATTGTACGCAACATGGTGTTTTAACACACCACGACCAATCAAACTATCCATTAAGAATAGTAATACCAACATTCTGAAATATTATAATTTTTATTTTTCAAAATGGGATTTTATTAATTCGGAATATCGAAATGATCTTAGGATGAATTTTTGATATTTTTCTGAAAACATTCAATTTTTAATTAATTCTGTAAAACACTACGTTATTATAAAAAATTGAATTTTTATTTGAATAGTTAGTAATATTATTTTAATTTATTATAGTTCAAAATAGATACATAATAACTATATATGTTCAATTTATTTGAATGGAGTCATTTTATAATATGTTTAGATATATAAAATTTTATTGAACTTTTTACCATATTTTACTCACCTTCTAGGAGCATTGAAAAATTTGCATTAAACATAATTTTACCACTTATGTGGGTTGAATTTCAAAAAAATGAGAGACTTGGTTGACATCCATTAGTAAAATGCTGTTTAATAAGCTGAAAATATTTTTTTAGTGAATATTAACTTTTGACTTTTATTTACCACCGATAAAAGTAAATTGGGTAATTAAGGGTAAAATGATATTACAATTACCCTAAAAATGTCCTAATTCTATTGGATAAGTGTAATTCAACCAAAATAACCTTATGAATAAAATATTATCCTCTTTGGTGCACTTGGTTTAGATTAGGACATATATTATTATTTTTGTTAAAGAAGTGTTAAAATGTTAAATTCAAAGTTTAATAACTAAACCATTTTTAATATAGGGATACACCCAATATAAATTCGACTATAAAAATTAATTATAAATATAAAAATATTTCCTACATATTGATATTTAATTTATAATTTTTAGACATTAAATAATTTAATTTATTTATTGCACAACGATGATGTAGTAAATACATTAATAATAAAATATTTAAACAATTGATATTATAAATATCCAAATAAATGTAAATTGAGAATTAATATAAATTAGACTATTTTTTAGGATAATATGATATGTTAGGGTTGATTAATGAAATTTTATTTGAGTGTTTAGGGTTTTATAGCTTCCAAAAAAATCAAATACTAAATAGTGTCAAAATTGACATAATTGAGTTTTTAAAACAAATACTATATTATTAATTTATATAATATTCTTAAAAATATAATGTTTTTCCAAATGTCATGGGTAAGGTTATATATATTTATAAAAAACCACATGGGGTTATCTTGGCTTTTTATTGTAATTTTTTTAACCATATGATATAAAAATACAAAGAGACAAGGTAAATATCAAAATATTTAACTAAGTGTTACATCTAAAAGATAAGGTTAATGTGGTGACCTAAACCTATCCAAAACCTATTTTTTGATATTTTTTCGACCCATATCCCCCTTATAATAGAAATAAATCATTTATTATCCATTAGAAACGGAAAATTATTTTATTATAAAATAATATTTCAATCGTTTCCTAAAGTGACACTCATTTCTCTTATAAAAGGGTACTCACCTTTCGTTAAAATTCACATCTGGAAATCCATTAATCTCAGCCAAAACCTACCCAAATATCCCCCCATAATTCCTCAATTCGTCCTGGAGTCCTTACATGGGTCAGAAAGCTAACCTAGGGAGCCCTTTTTCTCAAATCAAAAGGAAGAACCCGAAGAAGAGGTAAATATTTCATCACCTCTTTCATGTTCATTTCTTCTTCCACTTCCTCTTTCTTTGTTATTTCCATTATAAAATAATAAATCCAGTTTATTCTATATATTGCGATATATTATAAAAATGGTACAACCATACTCATTATTCTATCAATCTTATGAATGACCAACTCACCATACACGTGTACGTACAGATTACCGTCTCCACGTCGTGGTGTAGTTTATTATTCAAACACATCATTATTTTGGATGGGTATAATAATGAGTATAACAGATGTAAAAAAATAAATATTACATGTTAATAAATATTTATATATTATATACCATCCAATTACATAAAATTTCTCCATCAATATAATGATATTGTCGCTTGTGCGAACATACGGATTACCGTCTCACGAAGGTGATGAGATTCATTCCACATCATAATTGTTAAAGAATAATTTTCACATTCTGATTAAAAAAATGTTTTAGAACTTAATATAATTCTGTATATAAATAAAATAAAACCTATCCATAACAAAAATGGCTTATGTAACATAGCATATAAAGGGAAAAGGGTCAATTAACACCCCAAATGATGATACTACTAAAATATTATCAACAAAGAAATCTTATAAGAACATATATGATATCATATTTATATATATGAGTCTTGTATAATTAAATAAAATATTATAATTATTATACAAGAGTTTAACATAGCATCGACTAACGGAATATAAAAGTTAAGGGTCAATTTCACAATATCTTTATTGTCTGAAGTTGTTTTTAGGTAAGTATATATAGGGACCTATTTATCCTTTACATCAATGTTTTCTTAAAAATTTATTTCACGAAAATTTGACTATTTACCAGAATATTTGTCAAATTAATTTATACCCTTATTTGACATTATATGTTTTGAAATTAATCTTTCCATTTTTTTCCAAACAAGGTACATTATGACCTTTTCAACAAAATGAAGGTAAGAATGTTTTTTTAACTTAAATGGCAGGTACGGCTATTTTCCGCTATTATAACATCATCGAATATTCCCTAAAACTATTATTAGAATATTTTAAAAATAAATTTTTTCTTTTATATTTATGTGACTCTTAAATGACTTCAAAATAGAAAGAGTTATTACTCTCAAAAAGATTTCATTTCATCTCTGTCAACATCCATTGATAAAATTTACACTTGTTTGAAGTTGATTAATTATGATACAAATATACGATATTTTATTTAAGGTTTTGTGATATGTTCGATTAGGGATTTGTTATTTTTATACCATTCATGGTTTATGGTTAAAGTATTTACATTTCATATGATAGTTTTAATACGAATATTTATGTTATGTTTCAACCTTTTGATATGAGGAATGTATTGGACTTATTTTGTGATGGGTGTAGCCTGCTATAGATCCTTGGTGTTTTATTAGGTCTCATGAGATAATCAGATGTATAATTGTCCAAGGCCTTTCCCAAATTGATATATTGTTTTCGCCGAGGCCTAAATCATTTTTAGAAGTGTCGGTCGAGGCCTTGACAGGATGTTTCATAAATTCCGGCATTATACATTCCCTCATTATGAAAATAATAATGATTGATCATGTGGGTTATTCTACTAGTATAATACCGATGACTATTATTTATTATGGAATTATTTACTCAGCTCATATTCCAACCATAATGAGTTCATTTTTACTCTTTCTAAAGGAATGTATTTTAAATTATTCAACATACCTAATGTTTATGTTATCTTCCATTGTAAATCATACTCTTAATGATAATTTGAGATCACCCCTTTCTTATGTTTTATTTTCCCATGATATGAATATTTTAGTGATGAGATACTTACATGCATAATCGAGGAGACTTGAATATTTCTGACGAAATAAATTAGTTTTGTATTTCTTCTCACGATGTAATGTTAAACTTATATATGTATCTTTTTTCCCATCATACTAAATTTTTCAGTCATTCGGGACATGATTCCTTGTATCATGCCAATGATATGTAATAAATCTCTGACACTAGGTAACTGGGGACGGGGTGTTACAAAAGATAGTGGCAAAATTTCACTCTCTTAGTATTTAGTATCTTTTAATTCTCCACATAATAAAAAATCACGATATGAAAGAACATAAATATATATTTTAATATTAATGAAAATTTTTTCATAATGAATTTTTTTTTTAATTTTAACAAATTATATAACTACATTAAATTTTGGTGAAATTATAATACAGTAATAATTTAATTAACTGAAAAACAAAATAAATGATTTTGAAAATATTAATTTTGATATAATTTTAATGTGTAAATATTTTATACTAAATAAATAAATATATATATATGACATATTATATAGGAGTTAAATAGAAATATTCTAATTACCACATTGTATTTATGTATTTGAAGTCAAATTAGATGAATCATATCAAATTTAAAAATATTAATATTATATGGAATTAGTACTTTAATAAATTATTTTAAAATTGGAAAAATATAAAATAGGACCAGAGATTATAAGATATGGTCTAAAATGTCATCTCATATGATTTATAATCCATTTTTAAGACTTTTCTCCTAAAATAAACTTATTATATTTTAATATTATAAAAAATTCCTAAAGGTCCCCTCACATAAATTATAAAAGAGAGACGCATCCCTAACGTCTTTAAATTAGCTCAAGCTTTATAGTTGGGAAAACCCTAACCATTTATCTTCTCGTCATCCTAATCAATATTTTGGAGGTCTCGGTCTTCCAAAAAGTCCAACTCTACATCCTTTAAGATGTTTTCAAATGGAAGTTCCCCAAATAGGAGGTAAACATCCTAATCAACTATTTCCAATTTATTTCATCTTATCTTTCTATTAATTTATTTTTTATTTTAAAATTATAACTAGAGTATCATGTATATACTAATATATTATTATTTTTATGATACAACTATACTCTAAATTTTATCCATCCTAGGATGTAAGATCTCTGATTTTGTTAAAGTATATTTTGGTTTATGTTTCAATTTAGTAACCTTATTTTGGTTAATTAAGTGTTTCCAAAAGTTCAAGAGAACGCTCGGGGGTAATACGGGTGCATGGGACATGAAAGATAATAAAAAGGACCATTCTGGGCATGTTTCCTAGTTTGTGCATGGTAAGTGAAAACCTTACATAGCATCTCGGGAAACAATTCGAGGGGTGATTTTCAGATTGTGGATCATGAACGATTTTTGCATGGTTTGGAAATCCATGTGAGAGTGTTAGTTTGGGTAAGTGGCATGTGCATGGTATGGGAATGGTTTGGAAAATGGTATTGAAAAACTATTCTGCCCAGTAATGTTGAGAAATTTATAAAAACGCAATTATAGGATTTTTAACCCTAACATGATATTTTCTTTTTATCCTACTCTGGAAACCCTAGTGATGAAAAAGATCTCCCAAGAGCTCCCAAGGACGATTCTCCATCATACCTACGTATTTTATACTATCATTTATTATGAATAGAAGATTCAAGTTTGTCTAATCCTCTTCTTTATTCTTTTTCTTTGTTAGGGTTGGTATATTTCTCTCCTCTCCTTACGAAGCTCTAAACCCCTTCTTTTCTGATGACATCTAGGTTGAAGCATTAAAGGGTAGTTAAATTGGGATATAAGGATTAAAATAGGATTTTTAATACCTATAGATTTGAGGTAGGGTATGTACAAGTTATATCCCCTTGGTTTTACATAGATTTGTGCATGTGGGGTTATATTCTTGCTCTCATTTTTATTTCCTTGGTTTCATTTTAAAGACATGGTAAAACTGGTGTTTAAATAATTAATTTATCCCTTTATAATCCATGTGGAATTCATAGAGGATGAATAAAAAATCTTAGACCACCCAAGGGGTGTGCCGACCCTCACGAACATGGCTAATGAACACACATTATATGAAATTTACTATTAAAAAGGTAAATCCCATGTCAAATTAGTAAATTGGTAAATTTATTGATTGGGAAGGTATTATGGGTAGATGATTCAGGTTGTTGATATGGCTAATAGATCATTTGTCTTGGAATAAAAATGGGCTTAAATTGGATTAATGGGAATTGGGATAAATGTTTGTGGGATGTAAATGATAATTGTGTTAATGGATTGTATAATAATAAAAATTCCCATTTTAATTATCATTATTTTTTGTTTCTATTCATAGTGGCTATGATTTTGTTGTATTTTGGTAATGTTTGGTGAATGAATAAATAATAATGTGCACATAGATTAGTAGATTTGTGTATATACATGAGGTTCTATGCTCGTGGGTCGAGTTGGATCAGCACTCTAAACTCTACCCCTCAATGCACAAGTTGGGGAAGGGGAAAGAGTTACAATCCCCTAATGGTTTCATTCCACCGAGACTGAGGCTTCAAGGTGAGAATATTTAGATTGTTGTGATTTGTTTCCTTATGGAGATATAACATGATTTATTCATATATTCCTTATGATTATTGAACATTCTTAATCCACTAAACAGATGAAAAATGTGATTAGGCATATATTCATTTTATATATTGAATATTAATTTGATAATGGATTTACTTAAGAAAAACATTGTTAGTAATGGATACTTGAATTTTATTTTATTGTTTTTTCACTACTTAGTTATTTAATACACTATATATGGAACTAGTTATTTTTTAGAAATCATTTATGGTGGCCTACTGAGTCATACTCACACCATGCTCAGGCCGCAATTGCATACCTGAGCAAATTTCATGGTTGAAGGTCATGAAAAGGGAAAAGGCTCAATTCTTGGGAGTTGAGTCATTGTGGGATGATCATGGAGGGGGTTCTAGACATGGATTCAAGGCCATTTTATACATTCTTCTGTTTTCCATTATTTTAGGTTTTTTCACTGGATAATTTAATATGACTTGACATATTTACAGTTTTTTGTGGATTGAACCCCGTTTGGGAGATGGTTGTTTGTATAGGTTCCCAAATTGGCATCTAGTGTTTTTGATATTTTATAAAATTTTATATAGTGCCATAATCTGGTAAAGGGGTTATAATCTCCCCATGTGACCTTTATACACTCACTGTTAGTCGGAAAAATCTAGAATATGGGGAGGTGTTCTTGTGGTCATGTGATGACCCAGCTCAGGGAACTGGTTTAGTGTCTCCCGGGTTGAGGACATTACAAAGTGGTATCCGATGAGATATTTTCTATAACATACTATTTGGGATTGTAAATAAGAGGTTATGAATGTGTTGGTCCTTGGAAATGAGCTTGTTCTTCTTAGTATCTAACTCATATATGGGGGAGAACCCATGTTACCCTAGGTAGGAATTATTGTTCTTACTTTGTGATGTTATGATTTATGATATTTTACCATTAAGTGATGCACATTTTGTGTGATATGACTATTTTATAATATATTCTTATGGCTACAATTTCATTGGGTTTAGCATTCATGCATCATTATAGTAATTTATGTATATTTGAGACATGCATCATAATAGACACACACAGGACGGGTTTATAGAATACAAATGGTAGGATGCATTTGGATTTTCATATAAGTAATGGAAATTATGCTTAATGACATTATGAAAATGGGTAAAATTTGAGGTAATAAATAATTAAAGGTTCTTGATAAGGGAACTAGTTGAAGTAAAGGTTTGTTGTAATAGGTTGATAAATATAAACTGTTTCGAAACCGTGTAAAATTTTTGGCTTGTAACTGTGTGAGTTAGTTACCTCATGACAGCCATGGACTCTTTAGGGATGGTTAATATTATTTTTCTGAATATGATGAGGTTTTTTGGTTGGACTAAGTGAAATGGATGGTTTTTTGTGAGTTATGAATAGTTCATTACTCTTGTGAAATATTTACAGTTTTGGTTCTAATACTCATGCTTGGAATTGTATAAAAAGATGCCACCATGAAGATGTGTGTCGGTCTGGCGAATTAATGATGTTATTGAGAACAATATATCCATATTGAAGGAATATAATGTGGTGATTCTGGAAAAAAGGGAAGATTAGTTCCATAAGGACATTTCTTATTTTATGTAGATGGTGGAACGAGACCCAGGGCAGGTTTCACCGAGCATGCTTGAGTTGACTACAGAATTCTAGTTGCAACACCCTATGACCATTACAGAAGAGGGTGGTCCACATACAATAGAGTTCTAGATAGAGTCTATGTGGACTATTCTTGATTATTTGGATACTCCTCTTAAAAATTGAGTAATGTTGGTGGCCTATATGCTGATAGGTTATGAAAAGCATTGGTGGTACATAATAGTTCAAACGAAGTAGGTCGAAGGAATGATGTGGAAATATTTCTTGGAGAAGCTGCTTCGAAACATATTTTTGGACACATTGATGTAGGATAATGTAGTGAGTTTTATGAGTTTTACTCTCAAGGTATAATTTCTGTGATAAATTATTATAGTTGATTAACTGATTTACGGCCTTTAGTCCCGGTGTTTGTAGGAGATGAGGTGGATGTGGAAAAACATTTTAAGGATTTAGTTAGATACAATTTCAGGTACCAATTAAACATTTTTTTCGGAAAATGTTTTCTGATATAGTAGATCAAGCCTTTATCTCAAAGGGGGACTTGAAGGGAACTTTGGGTACTGAAATTTTGGTTCTAGTTGTGTGGGAATGTGGTGCGACTTCTGAAATAAGGATGCATCATTAAGGTAATTTCCATTGGGTGAATACATATAGTATTCAGAAGAGAGGTAAAGCCTCTTAGGGTGGAAACCTAGTATTCTATTATTAGTGTGGCTTGTTTGGACACATACATGTCCAGCGTCCCTACACACCAGTTGAGTGCCGAACGCGCGGTAGGTTGGGCCATGTATGTATGTTATATAGGACCCCATGTTAGTCAAGATAAGATAGGGGACAAATATAAATGTAGAGTGTAGCTAGGTTTTCGGTGACACTTTATCAGGTATGAAGTTAGAGATACATAGGTCTTATAGGTAGGGGTGGTATATGTATAACTTTAGGCAAGTTAATTCATAGGAGTAATTCAGTTTAGTGCATGGTTCTTTGGTTGGGGTCTAGGATAGAGGGGTAGGTCATCTTCATGTAGTTAGGACTACACCTAAAGGTGGCAAGGTAGGACCATCTATCGTTCGAGGAATGATCCTTATATATTCCACAATTTCTAGTGCTTTATTTTATATGGGTTTTAGGTATTCTTTCATTTGTTATATGTTCATTGTTTTGTTGGGAATGACCAAGTTAAATGCTTGTGGAGTAATGTCACTAGATACTTTGTTAGGAGTACGAGTTTAGGATATCAAGCAGTGTATCAGAGGTGCTTTAGAAGTTGGTGGATATTGTTTTTAGCAGAACATTTTTTTCCTTAATATGTCATGTTTTGACCAAATTCTGGGAATGGATTTGCTGGAGTTGTATCTAGCCCATATCGATTGTTGCCGACCTAGGGTGATTTTCATGTCTCCCAAGGGAAGAACTTATGTATTTTATGGTGAGTGGGAAGTTAGAGCGTGTCTTTGGGACCGATTTGTAAAAATTTGGGAGAACTCACTACCCATGTAGCATGCATTATGTTACATGATGGGGAATAAGAGAATCATTTATTCCCTCTTGCTGTGGATAGATTTTAGTATGTGTTTCCTGAGGTTTTCATGGGGTTACCACCTAAGAGATATGTGGATTTTACGATTAGACTATTGTTGGGGTTAGAGCCAGATTTCATTCCACCATACCAAATGGAACCGACAGAACTCCAAGAACATAAAGTTCAGCTAGAGGGGATGGATTATATGGAATTTATCCATCCTAGTACATCATATTGGGGATAACCTATTCAATTTTCACGAAGAAATATGGGTCGTTGAGGCTATGTGTTGACTATAAAAAGCTGAACCATATGATAGTTAAGAACTGATATCTGCTACCAAGAATCGATGACCTATTTAGTCAAATGAGAGATGAATTGGTGTTCATTAAGATCAATTTAACATCTGGATACCATCAGTTAAGGGTGTACATTATCACATATCGAAAACTACTTTCCGTACTAGGTAAGGGATGTTCTAGTTTGTGGAGATGTCGTTGAGGTTGACCAATGCACTAGTTGTGTTCAAGGATTTCATGAACTGAATATTTCACCCACATCTGGATCAGTTCTTAGTTTTCATTATTCATAAATCTTAGTGTACTCCATAACTCATAAAGATCATTTCAAAGAACATTGCATTTTCTTGAGTACCATAATAAGTAATAGGCCATACACCAAGCTATCAAATTTCAGTTATGTATTGATATGGTTCATTTCTTAGGTCACATCATTTTTGAGTCAGGTGTGTCAGAGGATCTAGAAAATTTTCTTGTTTTGGTGTCTTGGTTGAAACCTAAGAACATTTCACATGTTCATAGATTTCTAGTATTGGTTGGATATAACAAAAGGTTCATTAGGGATTTCTCTCATTTGTCAATTCCACCCCCTGACTTAACCAAGAAAGGGGTTATGTTCGATTGGTCAAGGAAATGTGAATTTTCCTATCATGATCTGAAGAAATGGTTGACTACCGCACTGATTCTAATCTTACCGAAACTTAGTACGATGCACACATTGTTCTGTGATGCATCTAATGTTGGACTCATGGAAGTGTAGATGTAGGATGATCGTGTTATGACATATGGGTCAAGGAGGTTTAGACCACATGAATGATATTTTCCCACTCATGTCCTTGAACTTGTTGTCGTGGTTTGTGCCTTAAATTTTTGGATATATCACCTATTGGGAGTGCGATTCATGGTGTTTATTGATCAAAAAATCATTAAATACATCTTTTTATAGTGGGAATTGAATATTCAATAGAAAAGGTTGGTTGATTACCTGCAATCCATTGTTTTTCTTTGTTCTATACACCAATGAAATGTAATAGTGTTGTGGATTATCTTAGCTTAAGGACTCAAAATCAGATGATTTAGAAATGAAACTCATAGTGGAAATTGATGGCCATGTTTTCTAAGATGAACTTAGAGGTACCGGATGGTCACGGCTAGCTGACCCTTGCATCTATTATAGTTGATTTTGTGATTTTAAGTTAGGTAAAGGATATATAGGTAGTGGACTCAGAGAGTTTGGATATGATGGATAGTCTTAAAGGTGTGGATTCACCTTCTAGATCAGTTATTGGTGCTGATGGGCTTACTTATGTTTGCAACCCTGTTGTGGTGCCGACATGTATACAAGAGGATTTGATGTGTGAGTCCCACTCATAGAGGTGGGTGGTCCATATTAGCTTGAATAAGATGTATCTTTAACTTCATAGGCAGTACTGGTGGCTGGGAATGAAGAAATAGGTTACAAGTTTTATATAACGATACCTAACCTATGAATAGGTGAAGGTGGAGAATCACCGTCTTGATGGATTGTTACAGTCATTGCATATTCTCCAGAGAAAGTGGAATGATCTAATGATGGACTTTGTAGTGTGTATTCTGAGGATACTTGGGAAATATAACCCAATCTGGGTGGCTATGGTCCGACATACCAAAGTGGATAATTTCTTACCAATCCAAGAGACTTATATCATTGATTTTTTGGGTGAGTTATATATTTTAGAGAGAGTGTCGTTTCATGGAGTTGCAAGATTAATAGTTTCGGATCGCGACCAACATTTCAGCTCTCTCTAATATCAGAAGTTATAGAAGGATCTTGTATCCCATGTCATTTTGAGTACATATTATCTCCCACAGATGTATAGGTAGTTGGAGGGTACGATACATGTATTTGAAGATATGCTAAGAGCTTGTATTCTAGATTTTGGTGGTTCTTGGGAAAAACATTTTACACTTATTGAGTTTGCCTTCAACAATAGTTTTCAGGTGATAATTCATATGGGTCATTTTGATGCACTTTATGGTATTCCATGTAGATATCCATTGTAAAGGTTAGAAGCTAGGGAATTTGATCTACTGGGGCTGAGACTCGTATAAGAGATTTCAGAATATGTTCAATTAATTCAGTAGCATATGAAAATGGCACAGAGTAGGAAAAACACATATGCAGATAACCATCATAGACTCCCCTTGTTTTTTGGTGAGTGATAGTGTGTTTCTTCAAGTGTCACCAATGTAGGGTCATCATAAAATTCAGAAGTAAGGAATGTTTGCACCAATGTATGTATTACTTTTTGAGATCGGGGAGAGGCTTGGACTGGTAGCATATAGATTGGATCTTCCACAATGATATAGTGGAATGAATGATTTTTTTCATGCCTCAAAATGCTAACAATATCCTTCCAACTCATATCACATGATAAACATTGAGGATATAGAGCTAGGGGATGATTCTTCTTTTAAACAGAATCCAGGGAGTATTGTGAACTATAGTGAGAGTGGCTTGTGAGGAAAGACTGTGCCATTTGATTGAGTTTTATGGAAGCATGGAAATGTCTAGGAAGAAACATGGGAGATATAATCATATACACAAGACCAATTTCTTGATATCATTTATTCAGAGACTCAATAATTCTTGGGAAGTGAGGCTCTAGGTTGAGCCACCCTAAGGTAGAGAGGTTGTAAGATCTTGTATTTTATTAAGGTACATTTTTGTTTATGTTTCAATTTAATTCCCCTTTTTGGTTAATTTAGTGTATCCCTAAGTATAATTTAAGGGTCTGGGGTAATCTAGGAACTTCGTACATGAAATGGGAGGCTAAATGATCTTTCTGAGCATGTTGCACGGTTTGCACACAGTTAGTGCAAACTGTGCAGAGCATCCCTGGAAACCATATGAGGGGGTGATTTTTGGATAATGGATAATGCATGGTTTGTGCATGGTTTGGAGAACCATGTGGGTAAACGATTTTAGTTGATGTGTTTGGGGCAGTGTCATTCGCAAGGTTTGAGAAATAGTGTAGCCCAGTAAAGTTCAAAAATTTACACAAAAAACATTACTGGATTTTTAACCCATACTCATGATTTCCATTCTATACTCATAATGATACCCTTGTGATAAAGAAGAGCTCCCAAGGGTGATTATCCCTTATCCAAAGGTCATTTGAAGTGTCTTCTTTTTCAGATCAAAGATCCGGGTATTTCTAATATTTTTTTTGCTTCCATTTCTTGGTTAGGGTTTGTAACATTCTCTCCACTTCTTCTAAAGCTCTAAAACCCTTCATTTCTGGTGAGATCTAGATTTAGTCTTTAAATGATGGTTGAATTAGTATATAAGGGTTTGATATAGAGTGGGATTACCAATGGATTTGATTTAGGTGGTCCACAAGTGTTATCCCTTCGTTTTTAGATAGATTTGTTCATGTGGGTTTATGTTCTTGCTCTCTTTTGCAGTGTCCTTGGTTTCAGTTGAATGAAATGGTAAAATGGGTGTTTAAATAACAAATTGAACCCCTCATAATCCCTGTGGGATGCATGGAGGATGACTCGACAAATCTAGGAAAACCCAAGGGGTGTTTCGACCCTCCCTAACATGGCTAATGAAAAAACATGGTGTGAAATATACTTTTAAATCGGTAAATACCATGTCAAATAAGTAAACTGGTAAATTTATTGATTAATATGGGATTATGTGTAGTTGAGTCAAGTTGGGGATATGGATAAGGGATCATCTGGATTCACATATAAATGGGCTAAAATGGTATTAATGGGAATTAGGTTAAATGGTTAGGGGATATAAATTATATATGTGTTAATGGATTGTGGAATAACAATTATTCACATTTTAATTGTCATTCTTTGATGTTGCTAATGTTATTTTCTATGCTTGTTTTGTATTGTGGTTATGTGGGGTGGATTAATAAATAAGCAATTGCACATGGATTGGTAGAGTGTGGTATATACATGAGGCTCTTTACCCATGGGTCGTGTTGGTCCGCGGTTCTAAATTGCACCCCTCAATGCATGGGTTTGGGAAGGGGATATAGTTATATTTTTCTAATGGTTTCATTCCACATGAACTGAGGCTTCGAGGTGAGGATAATGAGACGTTGGTGAGGTTTTGTCTTATGGAGGTAGAAATTGATTTATTCCCATATTCATTGTGATTATTGAACATTCCTAGACCATTGAAAACAGGAAAAATGTGAACTAGGAACATAATCCTCATATGTATTGAATCTAAATTTGATAATGGATTAACATAATGGCTAAAAGTTTAATAAGGGCTATCTGAATTGTTTTTTATTGTTTTGACATTAGTTAGTTATTGAATGCACTTTCTATTGAACTATATATTTTGTATACACCATTTGTGGGTGGATACTGAGTTATAATCATACCCTACTCGGGCCACTATTGGGTTCTCGAGCAAATTTCATTATTGCGGGTCAAGAAAAGGGAAAAGGCCCAGTTCCTTGGAGTTGAGTTGTTGTGGGATGTGCATTGATAGGGTTCCGATCTTAGGGTTGGGACTGTTTTTGTTATTCTTATGCTTGACTTTATTTTGGGTTTTGTTCACTTGGAATTTTAGTATGACCTGACATATTTACTGTTTTGTGGTTTGTACCCAGTTTTGGAGAGAATTGTTTATAACTATTAATTGTTTGGTTTCAATTGTTTCCAATATTTTATAATGTTTTTTGTTGGGGCTTACTCCAATAAAGAGGGTATACTCTTCATGAATGACCGTTATACCCTCTCAGGTATTTAGCAACCTATGGAGTATGAGGAGGCGTTCTTGAGTTCATGTGATAACCTGACATGGGGAATCAGTTTAGTGTCTCCTAGGTCGGGGATATTAAATAAGAAAAATCAAAGCACATCAAGGGTGTACATATGTATTACCGTGACCATATAGTAGTGTAATTAGATTTCTTTGTTAAATAATAAAAACTGTTTCTAGAAATGTATTTAATGATTAAGTATGACTTTTATGACATTTATGTTATTATATAAGTATTGGATCCATACCCTTTTCAAGTGAACCAAGACTTTTATGATAAAATTATCATGATAAACGATGTAACTAACACCAGAAATAGTAAAATGAATAAATTATTAATAGTAAAAGAGTGTTAAAATGTTATAAGTGGAATATATATGATATCATAAATATTAATATTTATCTATTATAAGATAATAATATGTTTAAAACCACAATACAGGGGGTTTGGACACATATTGAAGAAATGATACCTAAGGTAAGAGAATTCTTAACCCAATTTCCATTATTTGGGTTAAACTTCGACCCCATTGAATATGCAATGATATGAATATGTTGGAAATGACTTCTAATTATCTTATGTTGTATTTCAAATTGTTTTAATTGTATTTATAGCTAATACGTATAATATATTCATTTGATTATCCTTTATATCGATGATATAATGTTTTCAAGGATTTTATTTAAAAAATACACATTTAAATGTTTCTTTTAAAACCATTTAAAGGAATGATTTTTTAATATACGACATGAAATGATTTTTGCAATTTCATGATGCCTTACTTTTTTGGAAGCTTATTTTACAATATTACAAGGTTATTTTCAAAGAAAATGTTTTCTTTTTCAATTGCATATCTTTTTAAAAATAAGTGATTTAAAAATTAAAAGGGTATATCCACAAGAAATTTTTAGTGATCTTATTAAAGTATCTAAATCAACATACTTTTTAAAATCCTATGGTTTATTTAGGTTGATCTCTTCTGATACCATTTACCATATTTTATTGAATGTTTTATGATCATTTTGACTGAATATGTAAATTTTTTGATACTATTCACCTTCTTTTTCTAGATGGTTTGTGATTATATTTATTGAATGATAAAAGTATTTAAATTTTGTATAATTGTTTAAATATGAATGTTTTTTGTGATTATTTTCAAACCCGTTAATATGAGGAATGCATTGAACTTAGTAAGGGACATTTGGGGCCCTCTATAGCCCTTTAATGCATCAGTATGTCTCATGAGACAAACTAGACTGATTTTTGACTGATGCCTTAGCCATTTATGTATAAATCTTGGATGAGTCCTTGATGAATTCTCTAAGAGTAAAAGGAATACTACACAGAAGAAGAAAATGGTTCAATATCATGCTTATTTTATTACTACAGCCGTAGTTGAATGATTAATGTTATTTTTTATTTAGATTCACTAATTTTATTGTAAACATATTTTATAATGATTGTACTATAGTACTTATTCATCAAGTATTTAGAAGCATTATTTGAATAGTACAAGTAACCAAGAGATGCTTTTTTGTTATAATTTGATCTATTAAAAAACACATGATTTGTTGAATATGACCCTAAATATGTGTTCGGTGTTGAGAAAATAATAATAAAGGTATTATTATGGGACATTATTGGTGACCATGAAATTTGTTTGTGATTTGATGTTTTATGTTATATTAAAAGGGTTTACTACATGTTTCATCTTAAAGAATATATTTGATAACCTATGATTTTACCATTTGAAGAATTCATGTTTTCATCATGGCTTTAAGGCAATCAAGGTGTTTGTGTATTTATTTTATGAAAATATGAGCTACATTATTTTTTTGTGAACGCTGATGTTAAGTTAGATTTTCACGTTTTGTGATCTTCCATATAAATATTGTGTCATTGAGTTTCAAGAGATGTATTTTGGATGATTCTTATGATTAAATACTTAAGTAATGGATAAACATAAACATTGTGTATTATTTTTTGTGGATAAATTATGATTTATTATATTTGATAGCTTAGGATAACCATTTTGGTTTTGATAGATATTTTCAGGACTAGGTAATGACATATTGACCATATGATTTATTAAAGGTTCTTTGGGTATGAAAAGATCATCATGAATACCCATTTCCTGATATAATAAATGAATTGTAAATTGATCAAAATCCCAACTAAAGGATGATATTATTCTTATTACATGGAAATAAGTCAATTAAATTAATTTTATAAATTGAATATCTATATAGTAAAATAATCCCTCACCTCTAGGAAATGTATTTAGAAACAAAAAATTTATTCATTTACTTTTCATTATGAGAAATCAATTGTATTTTAATCAATTGTATATTTATGATATTTTGAATATTAACTTTCTAATGAAAATATTATCAATAACTATCCATAAGAACTTGATAGTTATATTTATCTTCCATGTCCCTATTTTCACATCCTGGTACTGTTATCCAGTTCAAAATCCTTTTTTCTTTGTGACCACTGCATTTTCATTTTCCTCTATTTAATAGGAAGTCTTATTAACACTTTTTACAATTTGGATTTCCCATTAATGAATTTTCAACTATCAAACTTTAATTTTCGAAGTGCCATTTCAAATTTAGGGGAATAAATTTATTTAATGAGGGGAGAATGTAACCTCCCATGACTTTATGGTATGTCATTTTTTAAATTTAACATCTCTGATAGCTTATGATGCACTCACCACCGATTTTGAATCCATGATATACTATTAAATATTATTATTTAAAATAAATTCGTTATAACCAAGTCATTAAATTGGAGGGTATGAATAAGAATAAGAAATTTATAAAATAAATATATATATCCTACTCAGCATAAACATATAGTAATGATCAAAATATAATAACAAAGTTTTATTAAAGTCATTTTAAATCTTCAGAAATACATTTTCATCAAAAGAGAATTTCTTACTATTTATGAATGAATATTATAATTTTTTTTGGAAGTTTTATAAAATTTATTTGATAAGATGAACTTAATTTTTTTAATCATCTTATCTAAATTTTTAGATAGTTAAATTTTAAGAATTTTATGAAAAGGTTAATATTATGGTGAATAGTAAAAATGCATTTTTTATAAAATATGGGATCTTTTGTCATATCGAAAAGATATAATTATGATATAAAAAACTATAAAACTTATATAATGAATAATTTATTATATTATAATATAAATATTTTACAATAATAATTAATAACATATAATTTATTATTTATTTCATGATAAACATGAAAATCATTTTTAGGGTCGACATAGTGCCTGCGTAGTGTTGGAAATGAAAAATTTGGTATCTTATAAATAATAAAGACATAAAAATTCTTTTTAATGATTTTTTATAAAATATTAAGAATGTATTATGATTTTGATTTACATTTTCTAATTTTATAGCAAAAAACTTTTATATTATCCAAATACTTGGGCAACGCTTGTGTAGTGCAAGAAAAGTCAAACTAAAAGATTAAATCAGTTGTCGTTAAATGGATAGGAATAAATATACATACTAAAATAATATAAAAAATTATCCGGAGTTTAACAAATTTATTTATGGTAGTAATTTATATATAATTTTTCTGTATGAAATAATTACCTTCAATGCTTATGCAACTCTAACGCAGTGCTTCTGCAAGTAGAATAAAAATTAAAAAAATTATTATAAATAAAAGTATAAGAACAATTAAATGATGCCAAAATTTGTAAAAATATTTAAATATAAGTAATTTTTTACCATAATCAACTTTTTTTAGAATTTTTGAACTTTTAAAATCTACCTTTTTAAAATTAAGTCCCAAATAATATTTTATTTAAATGAAAATCAAATTTTTCACATTATGGGTTTTAATTAAGATAACTTTTAAATATATTGTTTTCAAAAATATATAACTGACTGTAACTATCCTATGGAAATATATAATATATATATTCTTTATAAATATTTATTTTCAATTTTAGGAATAAAATAAATACCTTATTGGATTGTACAACTATGATGTAGTAATTACTAAATTAATTGAAAAATCATATAATAGTTTTTAAAAATATTAAAATTAATATAATATGAACTAATAAAAGTGATTCATTATTTTCATAGAATAATATTACATATTATAAATTTATAAAAGTTATTTTATGTCATATATCTTTATGTCATGATATTCTTAATGTCAATGTAATGAATAACCCTCAAAATTGGGATTTTTAATATTTTTTGGTAAAAAATATTTTGATAAAAGATTAAAAAATAATAAAAAAATAAATTAGAAAAAATGAAATGGATATGGATAATTACATATACCATAGTAAATTTATTGTTTTTTATAATTTCATTGTTACATTATTTAACCTTATATAGTAGAAAAGTTTAATATTGTTGTAATTGTCAAAGGTTATTAACGGGAGGTTAAAATAATTATTTATGGATATAACCATGACATAAACAGGTCCAAAAAATTTTATATGACTTTATTAGACACTTATCACCTTTTTATATAATTTTTATTCTTTAATGGACATGTTTCCATGAAAATAACATATATGTTATTTAAATCTACGATAGTTACAAAAAGTCTCCCTCTTTGTATTTAATATATTTTATGTGTCCACATAGGGAAAATCATGATATGAAAGAACCTAAATATATATTTTGATAATAATGAAACTATAGTTATTATATAAATTTATTTGAGTTTTTAGAAATTATTTAATTACCTTAAATCCTTGTGAAATGCTAATAAAATATTTATTTAAATAACTGAAAAATAAAATTAATGATTTAAAAAATATTAATTTTGATATAATTTGAATGTTTCAAAAATTAAAAATAATTTACTAGATATATATAATATATTATAAAGGTTTTAATTCATTATATTTGAATTCACAATTTTTCTTTAAGTATTTGAAGTCAAATTAAATGAAAAGTATAAAACTTGACAATAATGATATTTTATGTAATTAATAAATTATAAAATTATTAAAAAATCATTAAAATATAAAATTAGAAAAAATGTGATATAATATGGTCTATAATGTCATCCCATGTGATTTATTGGACATTTTCAAGTCTTTTCCTCTAGAGCAGCCTTATTATGTTTTAATATTTTGAGAAATTTCTTTAGTGCCCCATCACCTCAATTATAAATGGGCACATCCTCCCTAAATTTTTCACCATACCATGACCCTTCTAGATCAACCAAAGCATGAAAAATTATATTAAAAGCATCCTTATACATGTTTTTAGGTTCTGATATTTCAAAAATAAAAACTCTAGATCCTTTAAGAAGAGATCTAAATGAAACCTGCCAAAGAGGAGGTAAACATCCTTATCAACTGTTTCAAATTTATATCTTCTTCCACTTCTTATCCGTTTGTTTTTTATATACTATAATAAAAAATACATAATCATCTATATACCAATATATTATAATGATTATGAATCAATTGTTTTCTACCTTTTTCCATACTGTGAAAAATGAAAGCATTGCATGTGCATACGTACGCTTACCATTTCCATGTAGTAGTTTATTTAGTTTTCTAAGTTAACGATTTGAAAATGGGTAAAAAAATTAATTTTTTAATTAAATATTATATTTATTACATTATTTTTATTTTGGACTTGTATAATCTATACCATTTGAAAGAGAATGGATACTTTTAGTGCAAAAGATGCATGATACGTGTTACAATTAACACCCAAAATAGTGAAGTGAATAAAATATTATAAGTAAAAGAGTGGTAAAATGTTATAATATGATAATATAAAATATAAAAATATCAAAAAGATTCTATTATAAGTTTATAATATTTTTAAAACGACTATACATGAGTTTTAGACACATACGGTGGAAATAGAACATGTGGTAAGGGAATTTTTAAACTGATTTCCATTCATTGGGTCAAACATATACTCAAATGATTATGTCGTTATATGATTATGTGTAAATTAAATTTTATTTATATTAAATTTTATTTATATATTTATTATGGGTATTTTTAGATAATACGTAAAACAGATTCAATTGATTAATGCTCACATCAATCATATGATATTTGTAAGGGACTTTATTTTAAAAATACACATTTAGATGGTTGTTTTTCAAAATTTAAAAGGGTTATTTTTTTGAAAATATAAATAATAGAAAAAAATTCCACATTCATGGTTCCTTAATTTTGTTAATATTACTTTATAATATTAAAATTTTATTTTCAAACAAACTGTTTTCTTTTATAACTGTGTTGTTTTTTAAGAATAATTGATTACAAAGTTAAAATGGGTATTTTTCTCAATAATTTTTCAATGAACTCATTAATGTGTCTATGTTAACATAATATATTGAATCATATTCTTTATTTAGTTTTATATATTATGATACTATTTACCATATTTTATTTAATGTTTTATGATTAGTTTTAATAGTGATTTATTATTTTAATACCATTCTCCATATTTTTGTGGATGGTTTGTGAATAAGTTTATTAAATCGGAAAATTATTTTTATTCCATATTATATTTTAAATATCGATTTTAATGTTTATTATGTTTCATCTTTTTTAGGTGAGGAATTTATTGGACATATTAAGTGACAGGTGAGGCCTATTATAGCCCCTTGATGCAATGATAGGTGTCATGAGGAAAACTAGACTAGGTTTTGGCCAAGACCATACACATTTATGTAGAATTCATGGTTGTGGCATAGACAATTATTTTTTGACTCTATCATTATTAATTACTTCATTATGATATTTTTTATTTATAATTCATGTTATTATTTGATTATTAAAAAATTTGTGGAAATGTTTCATTCTCAAGTGATTATATATGTGTAATAAATTGATTATCATTTATTCCTACCATATTTTTCCTATGATTATGTTTTAATGGAATGTGTTTTTAGTTACTCAGATTTCATGATTATTTATGCATATTTACGACAGATTTCGGTGTATGCTTACCCTTATTGATCATCGGAGATAACTCTATTCTTATGTTTTATTTTTTCCAAGATTCCATGAAGATTATTATGACTGATATGAAGGGTTAATATAATATAATAAAAGTGTTCTCAATGGATTTTATATGTTGTATTTTATAATTTATATTGTAATGTTAGATTAATGTATGTGTGTAGTTTACAAAGACAACTAAACTATTTTTTCCTTTGCTATGTGATTCCTTGTATCTTATTCCAATGTACTAAAGTAAGGCACTAACTCTGGGATGCTGGAGTTGGGGTCTTTACACCACTAGTCACCATCACCATCCATGGTCCCATGATTCAAGCATACCCACCACTTTTAAGTGACGCTTCCCCTTTTCCAGGACCAAGCATAAAATAATCTTTTAATTTCTAAAGTCAAAGGTAGGGCATGATAAAAATAGACTAGTTGGGTTTCCCCAAATATTCCATAAAAAATTATATAAAATTTAAACTTTTTATGCTTCAATTTAAATAAATATATTGAAAGAAAAATTAGTTTTGTTATTTCAATCAAAACCTGAATTCTAATCAAATAGATGGAAGATATATCAAAAAAATTATTTAATAACCATTTTTATATATCAAGATAAAAAATAAAAATAGTTTTTTAATCACTGGAATGTAACCGTCAAATCATAATAATGAACCATGTCATAACTCCTGGGATATCTTAAATTCTTGAGATTTCATACTCGCATTACTCAGTTAATCATAATATATCTAGATTTGTGAACATGTTTATAAGGATCATTCCATCCTGAAAAAATCAATCAACACCCCATTGGGGAAAATCATGTTGAAATTATTTTAATTAATTTTTTCAATATAAAATCCAATGTTATGGAGTTAGAGTATTATGTGCTTGTACAAGTCTCCCACTAACTAATGGGGCACACATTTATTTCAATCAATCAATCAATCAATTATAAGATGCCATTTCATTTAAAATCACCATTGATAGTTCAATTTCCAAATATCATGTTTATATGTGACATTTCAATTTTGAAACAAAATTATGGGTTTTCATCAAATTCATGCATTTCAAAATAATATTCCATTTAAATAAATTTATCTTAACATTCAATATCAAATCATTTCAAGACATCTTTTCTAAGAATCACAACATATTTACAAAGCCATTGAAAGTCAGATCAAATTCACAAATCTCATTCCATTGAAATAAATCATCAAAATTAAAGGTTTTGAAAAAAATTGAAAATAGATTTATTTTCAAGAAAGAAATTATGGTTTCAATTATAAGGAAAACCCATACTAAACATCCTACCTTTTCTCACAAGATCAAACGACCAGTCACCCAAAATAAGAAACCCCAACAAAAAATAATGGGTGGTGAAGATAAATAATTAATCCATATAATCACAATCCATCCTGAGAAGTTATATATCTACCAAAAATAAGAAGATTAGTCACTTGAAAAGAATGAGAGAAGTTAATGAGGGGAGATTATAAATCAATGAGATTTCATTTACTAGAGAGTGATAAATCACATCTTGTAGCACTTCGATCCAAGATGAAGTGAAGTTAGAGGATAAGAAATACCTCTTTAGGTCCTTTAAAATCCAAAAGGTTCGTATATGTTCTGAATGGGACGATATTATAGAAAAATAGTCCAGCCAGAAGTAGTGCCACTGACCATTTGTTAAAAAGAAATGAAAATTACAAAAGAGGTGGATGGGGTCAAACAAACAAACATGCCCTCATCCATCAAAAAAATGTTAAAGATCATAATATGACATGCCATTCCCATAATCAGAATCATCACATTGTTTTCCCAATCAGATTGAGAATTTCCTTGATTGAAAATATTAAGGTTATTTGCATCCACCTTCTTTGGAATCTTAGAAGACAATCTGGTACACACAGTCTTAGGAAGAGTAGAATAATCCGTTTGTGGCCTCCTCTTTGGAGGAGAAGAGGTAAGACCCTCACTCTCAGTGACCTTTATCTTGACACTTAGGAATGCATCATTAAAAGACACATTCACACCACTACCTGAAGCCCAAATAGGGGTACCAACATGAATCCAATCATCCTCAAAGACATTACCCCATCTATCAGACAATCTAGAGGATTGAAATAATTTCTTAATTTCCTGATGACAATCAATATTTTGTTACGCATCATTTGGATTGGAGATATCTAGAGGGGGATCAAAAGTCACTATTTGCATACCTTCATGAGACTATGAAGTAGTGTCTTCTATTGCAGTAGCCTCCTTCACAAAGTCAACTAGAGTATTCGAAGGCCCACTATTTTCTCTCACTGGCGACTCATCCACCAGCGGCTCCTTGCCTTTCAAATTAGGCTCCTGGGATGGAGATTTCTCAACAATCAACACATCAACCATAGTGGGCAATGGCTATGTGGGTGTATCGCCATTTTGATCAATGGGATTTGATAAATATGAATCCTTTATCTTTTTCTTCTTTCGACAGAGATTGGAAGGATGACCACTCATCCCACATTTCTCACATGAAACCTTCCTCTGACATAACTCTAAAGAGTGACCAACATCCATGCATACATTGAAAAAAAGTGGTTTTATTTCATACTCAACATCAATTTGGATGTTATAAGTAGGGGTAGAAATAGTTACCTTATCGATCAGAGTGGAGCAGAGGTCAACCTCCACTAACATCCTGGAAAAGTGTCCAAACTGAACATCCTCAGTTTCCTTATCAAGGTGGATAGGAGTCCCAGACACCATACCAATGTCATGTAAGATTTTCAGATGCCAAAGGACCCAATTGAGTCCATGAATACAAACCCAAACTTGTGAAAAGGAATTCCTTGCACTAGTGAAATTAAAATCCAAAGACCATTGATGTAAATGAGGCCATCTGGGTTTCAATAACAAGGACCCAATACTCCATGCTCGAAGCTTATCTTCATCTGAAGGGAAAAGACACTAAAAATAACCTCGACCAAGAGAAATGCACTTAAACTTAGAGAAACCCCATAAAATCGAGATCCTACAAACCAAATCAACAAACATACAAGTTTTTTCACCTTTAGGTAAAATAATATGTCCAATCAAAGTATTTTTAATGATTTTCATTCTCTCCACAAGCGCTGCAGGATTCGCTTCATCGTGTGCTGCTGATCCCTTACGAATGATTGTACTAGGACCGGAATCCATGAAGAGAGCCAGAAACTGGACACCTTCACCATTAGACTTCGTACTAGAATTTGACAGTGAGTTATTCACAACATCAACATAAGTCCAAGATCCATTCAAAATGGAAACACCAGGCAGGACCGCATCTGCGCGAGCTTCCTGCAACGAAAAATCCTCAAAGCCCTTCACCATAGCTTCATTTTCTCGAGCGTCTAGCTCCCTCAGAACATCACACTTTGGATCATCCATTAACAACTAAGTAGGAAAAACCACCTCAGTAGACCACTGGAACACAAATACCTTCGAAGCCTCATCAGATCTAGAACCTAGACGCGGATCCAAGGCCAACCAATTGTAGGATGTGATTATCTTCCCAGCAATATCAGGGGTGCGGACACCAACCGAAGTCTGAGAAATATCCACGGATTGCAGAGGAACAGAGGGAGATGATGACGCTGATGCACCACCAGGAAAAATAAGCAGATCAAACCCGAGAAAATCTCTGATCGCCATGAGAAAGGTGGAACCCTAAACCCCATTCTAATGGGCTTCTAGGCTATAATGAAAGGTTAATATCAACCATGTTACAAAAAATGTGTGCTCAATAGTCTTCTAGAAAGGGTGCATGGTTTGTCCACATGGTTAGACTATCCATATGCCAACAATAAAGATACCCACTGCCCAAGGCTACATGATTTTGGGGGTGCATGTATGGGTTGGAATGACCATGTTCCACCCTATAGAACCACCACATGTGGAAAATTGTTTGCTAGGATGAGGAATATAGTTTTCCTTAACAATGATCCAATCATTCATATCCATAAAACGTCCAAAAAATAAAAAAAAGTATCCAAAAAATGATGAATAAGACCCAACTGAAGGATGATAAAAAAGGGTCAAGATGTACCAAAAAGTGAGTAGAGATATGTTATAATATCTCAATAATATATTCTTTTACCCTATTAATCAATCTCATGTCAAAGAGATAGTTCCATGGATCTCTAAAAATTTCCCCACACTCCCAAGTCTCATATGATTTATAATTTTGTTGCAAAAACAACTCGAACCAAAGGTTTAGAATATCCATGAAGTTCATTCATCTCAGAATCAACAATATGAATTGGCTACTGATACATAGATAAATCATGTTCAAAATCAAGGTCCTCCCAACTCAATAAGTGAGATGTTTTAGAGAGATACTTCTTAATCATTAACACATGAAACACATTATGAATTGACATAAAATGAGGATAACAATCTAAGAAGTATGACACCCTTCCAATAATCTTGAAAACCGCAAATGGTCTCGTGTATCATTGTTCATGGTTTTCCTCTTTTCTAGGAACTCGATGAAACTACAAAGGTGAAACTCAATGAAAATTCAGTCACTAACTCTAAACTCCAAATTGAATCTACAATGGTTAGGATAGTATTTATATCATATTTGAGTTATTTCTATTCTCTGAATAATCAACTAACACTTTGTATCAACACTTGGACCAAACTGGGACCAACTAGGGAAGCTTCGCCCATATTCAACTAATATAATAGAGATTTACATTATAATACATATAAAACCTAAACTTTTTTCATCCTGATGAATGACTGATTATTTTTGTTATTGAAAAACTCATCATGTCCGAAGTGGATATCCCAAGTTCCAAAAAAGTCAAGAATGAAAGAATTGAACATGTCATAATAAATATTTATATTTATCTCTATCTTTCCATCTATCTATAGAGATATTTCATGTCCAAACAACATGAGATATCATTTCTTCATAGAGGCCTTTGCAAAAAGATAATTTAATCCCAGATCTCATCATGAAACTATAATAGAAGGAACTTCTTACAATATGTTGATCTCCCACACATAAAGGCTTCCAATGTACTCACCTTTGGTTGTATTTTGAATCTGAAAGAAGTGAGAAAATTTGGTCAATCAATTAACTAGAACCCATGTTCTAATTTTTCATTGATAATTTTAAGTTATAAACTCAATTAAATCCATTAAAATATCATACCACATCTAGTTCAACATCAGAAGGGGGTGAGGAAAACTAGATGACTTATAGTGCTCAGTATTGACCTACTAATACGTAAAATAATAAGAAACAAAATTAGTAATATCTCATCTCATACCTCAAAACCCAAATCATTTCCACATATAATTGAAAAAATTAATGGTGATAGGGTGTACCAACCACAAAGAACATTGGTAGTCCCACATAACATCTTTTCACTTGATAAGAGGTATAGTATACAAGCTTAGAAAACATAGTATAATCTCAGGGTATAATGACTACTCAAAGATGCTCCCCCACCAAAAAGAGAGTCCCTATTGTAATATAAATCATCATCAAACTCTTATTTAATCCATTAAATCTAGAAATTGAGCGATTAACTGAACTCTAGTAAATAAAATCTCGGTCTCATCCTATAAAAATACCAACTGCATGTGGGAAAAGTGAAATATGAAATTCTATACTTCTGATGATTCTTTCATGCCTTGGGTTAGAAGATTCAAGCTAGAATCATCAGAAATATTATTCCCATTACTAGGGGTTTGAGAAATGTCAAAATAAAAAAAAAATTAGGTACACAACCCATAACCTCTTAAAAAGATTCCAATCATTTTATAAGAATATATAAATCAAAAAATATTGTTCGAATAAATGGTAAGAAACTTTTTAAAAGGTTATGTCACTAACTCTTCAGATCATTCATCAGAACTGCATGTTTGAGATCATGGGTGGTATATTTATTCTTATCTAGCACAAGTTATCAGGAACCAAAGGCCACTATGTGATCACCTTTCATGATAACTCTAATGAAACCCAAACTTCTTGCATAAAAAATATCACATAGCCCTACCCAACCACTAGAAGACTATGTAATGGAATAGAAGATAAAATATTCTAAAACTCAAAAATAATTCTAAAATTTCAAATCCAATAGGAACTTGACTCTATTCCAAGTGAGAGAGTTCATTAGAAAAGATAAATTTGATAAATTCCGAAAAATATAGCGATAATACCCAATTAAAAATAAGAATCTCTAAAACTCTAAAAAATAAATTGTTTTCCCATTTTATAATAGCCTTCACCATATTATGATCAACGAAAATACTATGCTATATAACATCATTTCCTAATATAATCACTTCCAAAAATCATATATTACATTAAGATAACATGGAATAAAGATTGTGATCCTTTAAAATTTTATAATTTAACTCATATTTCAAACATGATCTTCCTCAGCCTTAGAGTAAATCTATATTTCATCCAAAAAAGACAACCATGAAAAAGTAATGGAACTCATAGAATATTATTTTTAATCAACCTTATGGAAACTGTAGGATCATTTGACATGCCAATATTTATAACATGGTTCCCATAATGGCTATACCTAATCTTGAAGGTAGTATTTGGAATACTAAATGCATTAATCATCAACGGCTTGTAACCAAACCAATGATCAATCATTGAGAACTACTTAGCCCTATTCCAATGGTCAAACAAATCATCAATCCAAGGAAATCTATATTTTTCTATACCATAACATGATTTTGTTTTCAGTAGTATACATAAAGGGGAAGTGTCCAACCAGCTTTCAAAAGGAAATTGGGCACCACCCAAGGTGAAATGCTTGGGCATATGAATCCTTTATCAAAAAATTCATCAGTTGAGTATTGACGTCTTTCATTTCAGCTATTGATATATAGTAATAATGAATAGAGATGGTTTTGGAACTCATTACCCAATCAATTAAAAACAATACTTCCTTTACTAATAGAAAAATAAAAAATTCATATAGAAGCATATCGGTAAACACGAAAACCATTGGAGGATGCTTTCTTACACAATGAATATTTCTCTATATCAAAAGAAAATAGTGACATTGTTCTTCCCAACTCTCGAAAAGTAATTCCAGCTCTACTCAACCTCAGATCCAATTCTCCCTAGAAAACATGGAACACCCCATAAGGTGTAGTAATGGAGTCATGCTGAAGATATTAGTTAATCTGGATGTCATAGGAAATCAATATATCCATCCTGATAATGAAATCTAACTGTACTAGGTGAAGAATTAGAAAACCCTATAAGATCATAGTCTTTGATAAAGGGAAGCCGCAATAAGGGAATCAATGACTCTATTTTCACATTATTCTAAGGGGTGTAGAAACATACATGGAAAAAGATATATACTTCGTTGGATGGTTTAGAAAATTAACAATATTATTTGACAAAAAATAATGATATGAACTAGTATAAAATATATATGTAGCTATTGATGAAGTTATAGTGATCTTAACTGTCATTATCACTGGACTCACATTAGCTTCCACTAAAGACTCTTACACTATGTAGAGAATCTTAATTATGAATTCTTGTTACTGGAGTCCTTTAGTTTCTAAAGAAAATAAATTCTATACATTTCATTTTAGAGATAATGAGATGGTTCCACTACATGGGACAAAAAATACATGATTGAACTTCTTTAAGGGGCCTGAATGACGGGATGATCCACAACTATTTTTTGTGTAAGTGAAAACATACTTCAAATTCCCTATCATGCCACACTAGAATCAACCTAATGGGCCTATTCTACACCATAAAAAGGTATAGAGTATTCTTATAGTGAAGATACATAAAAATACTTATCATTATTAATCTTCCCTTTTGAGGAACCAGCAACACCACCACTGGGAGTAAGAGGAACTCTTATTAGCCCTGAATTATTTCTTTTTCAAGATTATCCATCAACACTCTATCGAGTATTTCTATATAAGAAGTGATATTTAGAGTAAAACACTGTTACTAGACACTATAAAAAATTTTGGTATTTAGTGGTATAAATTTAGAAGGGGTTATTCGAAACCCCATCTAAATAAAAATTATAAGTGTTTAATAATAACCCCTTCTGATGAGATGTGCTTTCTGGGAAAATAAAACACAATTTATTAACCCACCCTAAACCATTTTCCTTTTGACCATCACCTCTCTATTTGATCCCATATTTCATACTATCACCACACCCCACTTTTGATAACCCCAAGAATATCACCCCTCTCAACGCTCCCCTTTCTCCTATTATCTCCCTACCCCCACTTCTGATAACCCTATTTACCCTCTACTGTCACCCCTCCCAATGCTACACTCTCCTTTATGGGCTAGTATTTCCCCACCCTACACTATTCAGTGGCTTCCCCTACCACTTAGTACTCCCCTCCCTTCCTTAGTCGACAACTTCACTTCCATGATCAATAGATTCCCCTATATCCCTTCAAGATATCACTTTTCAATGTACTACAACTGATAGCTTACCCAAAATGAGATCATGATAACAGCCTCTCTCCTTGATATCTACACCATATCCCCCCCCCATGAATGTGACAACACACCCTCCCCTTAATCATGAGGTGTCCCACAACTCCTTCTAGTGAGGAAACCCCCATATCTTATATCATGGTGGCCCCTCAGATAAAGTATTAAACTCCTCAAGTGCATGTCTCCATAACACTCCAAAAAAATTAGGTAGTTCACCTCCCTAAAACCTTGTACATGTCATAGAAACCCCTTGTATAAGTTTTTCCCATTCAGTCTCCCTTCTGGAACCCTCACCTAATGATAACCCTTATCTGACTAGTTAGTTTTTAAAGATTATTCACATTTTTCCTCTTTCTTATAAACACTCATCCAAACACTCACTGAAGACGTTGTTTTAATATGTATTTTATTTTTATAAGGGGAGCACTGCTACTTTGGAGTTCAAGGATACTAATTCAAGGCCCAATATATTTTTAATGTGGTAATTGGACTTTTCCATATTGAACTAGGATTATTTAGATTATCTTTGAAAATTAATTTCAAATTTTATTCTTGAAATTTAATCATTGATTTTATTTTGTTAATTTTATTCTTTAGAATTAGTGTTTATTCATAAAAATATTCCCATTCACTCTGATACCCATAAATAATTTCAACCAGTTTTTTTATTTTTTATTTAAATTATCTGGTATTTTTCTTTTCTATTGTTATTTGTTATAATTAGCGTGACTTTGTTAGGTAGTTTTATTCTTAAATTAAAGTTCATTGTTTTTTAGAAACTGAAAAAATTTGTTTATTTTTCAATATTTTTTTCATAACTAATAAAGGATTGGAGAAGTTTTCAATTATAATATTCAAACTATTCTAAAGTATGAGTCTTTTGGTGGGACACACTTCTAATGTTTTTTATAGAATTGATCTGAGGAAAAAATATTTTTTGTTTCTGTTTTTAAAAGAAAAACTAATCATTAAAAAATTTATTTTTAATTTTATTAAATATAAAAGTTATTCAAATTTTATACTTTTTAATGAATGTGTTTTATTAATAATGATTCATTAGATATTTTTTATTGTATAAAATTTGTAAATATCTTTATTATTTTTTTAATATATATTTCAACATGTCTAATTTATATATTCTATTTTAATTAATGCAGTAGAAATAGATAAATAATGTATTTCCTTAACAATAAAAACTTATGAGTATAGGGAAGGATTAAATAAATTTCTCAATTTGGAGTTTTTTCTAGAATATTTTAATGAAAATTCCAATTTCAGTTAAAAATAGTTTTTTATTGAATACACCATGTGGGAATTGTATAGAGAATTTAATGAAGTTGAACTACCATATAGTAGATCCGAAGAGAATGGGACTTCTCCCCCATAACATTTACGCTCTAGATCATATTGGTAAAATGGTTAATGATGCATTTGGGATTGATAATATTCTTGGTGAAAATTTTGAATACATATCTCTTAGTATAAACATGGTAGAAGCATCTACAAAACATTTTGAGTTATTGAATGAGGGGAATGAATAATTATATGAAGGATATAAAACATACTCCAAATTTGCCTTTATAATAAAAGTGTACAACATCTAAAAATGATGTTGAATGACTGTTATGTAAATGAAAATGATTTTTGAATTTTTAGGAGATTATTTTAAACATTCCAAAGTCCCTTAATTTTTTATAATGGTAATAAAATCATAAATAAACCTTGGGGTAATTATATTATGATACATGCTTGTCTAAATTAATGCATGTTTTGTTAGTGGGGTGATGTTGAAAAGGTAATTTTTAAAAAATGTGAATCATTTAGGTGGAAGGAGAAGGTTTTTTAAAAAAAAGAAACAAGAAGAATTTTTTTTGGTTATTTACCACTAAAACAAAGTTTTCAACAATTGTAAATATCTAGTAAAACTTCCTACCATATGCATTGGGATGAAAGTGAAAAATATAATGATGATATGTTGATGAATCCTAGTGATTTGGAAGCATGAAATTAATCTAATTTCACAAATCCAGATTTTTATTTAGATCCTCAAAATGTTTACGTGGGTCTGGCATCGCATGGTCTTAGACCTTTTGGGAGAATCAGTTAAAGATATAGTATTTAGACCATAATATTGATAGAATATAATATTCCACCATGGATGTGTGTAAAAAACATCTTTGATTCTGTCAATGATAATTCATGGATAATGAATGTCTAAAAATGACATAGATGGCTATTTGAGACCTATTTTTTAGGATTTTAATGGGTTATTGGTGGATGGAGTTGAAACCTATGATGTCTTCATGTTCAGAAATTATAAAATGTGAGTTTTGTTCTTATGGAAAATAATTGGATTTCCTAGACTTGGTAACTTATCTGTGTGGAATACTTCGACAAGATTAGTCTTTCCTACTTGTAAACTTTACATAAGTCAATTTTGCATCACTCATAGTAGAAAGTGGTGTTTTATGGGGCATCATAAATTTTGTGGTGATATAGATAAATTTATATTGATGACAATAAGTTCTGATGAGAAATATGATTTTTTAAAACATATAAGTGTGTTTTCTAGAATGTATATTTTCCAGCATGTAGAAAAAATAAATTTCATGTTTGTCCAGAAAATAACACTTGATGTTAATGGAAAGCGATCTCAGGTGAATAATAATGAGTGTATCTCTAAACAATGAAAAAAATCTAAATTTTTTAATTTCCATATTGTGAAAATAAAATGTCATGTCACAATCTTGATGTCATGAATATCAACAAAACTGTATATGAAAATATCATTTATACTAAGTTGAATGAAAGTGAAAAAAAGATCATCTTAGGCTTCAAAATATCCTCAAAAAATGGGAATAAGAAGGTATTTGTGGCATTATTATATGGGGAAATATTAGTGATGCCTTTTTATAATGAAAAATCGAATAACAAATTCCTTTACGAAATTTCTAGTCAATATGATGTTGTGTGACAGTTATTAGAGTGACCTTTCTAGATGTATCAATATGAAATATAATAAAATATATAGATTAAAAATATTTGATTTTCATTTCCTTATAGATAAATTTCTTCCGATTAAAATACATAATGTGTTGATGAACTATGTGTCTCAATATTGATAGATTTATGTGCATTTTTTATAGTAAATTAGTAATGTTATCTGTCCAATTGATCTTGATAATTAACAGCCTCAAATTGATCTCACAATTTTTCATTTGGAGATGTTATTTACTCCATAATTTTTTTCTATAATGATTCACTTTTAATGCATCTATTCAATTAAGTATGATGGGGTGGGCCTGTGTAATAAAAATAGGTTTATCCTACAGAAATGTAATTTAAAATTTTGTAAATATAATATTTGAAACCATAATATTTTGTTTTTTCATTTTATTATTTTGTTATTTTATATATATATTTAGGTAATTTAATGTTTTATATTTTTAATAAGGCTCATCCAGAACGTTCTATTGCAGAGTCATATATCATAATAATTTTTAACATTTTTTTAAAATATTTATATGGGATTGAGAACTAGTTCCATAGGTCATGTATATAAATTATGAGGTAATGGATGTTGAAAATGATGACTTGTACAATATATTTTCCAATATTGGATGACTAATTGGGAATTTTAATGATTTTATCTTAATTTCCCTTGAGAAGAATTGGGATTATAGACATGTGTGATTCAATTACAAAGAGTTCGATACATTATTAGAGAATGTATCAATTTATTTTTTCATGTTCATTGATTTATGTATAAAACATATTATGGAAATAACCATTACTTGTATAGAAAATACCATACATGTGAAGAGAAAATGGTGATTCAGACACACTCTACTTCTGTATTATAGATTATTGTATGTATTGAATTTTTTGATTGGTTTTATAGATGGTTTAATGAAAATAATGATTTTCAATTCAATATAGATTGGAAATTATTTTTATAAATATTATTTTTTAGGTATTTTTGGAAGTTGTGATAGGTACTCTATCAGATGATTTGAAACATCTAGCATAAGTCCTTCTTTAGAATGCTAAAAGATTTTAAACATTAAATATTAATGGATTCATGTTTAGTACAATTGATGATGAAAAAGGATTAAAAACAAAAACATTACCAAGTGTTCTTATCTTTTAGAACAAAATTATTTTCAAGTCACCATGGGGAAAATGGAATTGATGTTTGTCTATTATATTTTGGTAAGTTGAATGATATTATTTAGATCAAATTATCCAGAAAAGCTTTGACCCTTTTAATTTTATATGGTTAGATATAACAACTAATATTGTTTATAGAAAGGATGATTGAGTTTATAATGTTTTCAATTTTATTAAATTCTTTATCTCAAGAGAATGTAAAGAGAATGAACCATTCATTTATATATCTGAAGATCAAATGGATTATATTGAGGCATCACTTGAATGGAGTGTTTTGGTTCATAATAATCCTAGATATTTGTACTAAATTGGTGAATATGATGGGGATATATGTGACCATGCACTTTTTAAAGAATAGGAATTTAGTAAATATTTCGACAATGAAATTGAAAATTTACAAATAGAAAGATAAGAGGAGTATGATGCTATTTTGTTTTTGAATTTAGAAGAAGATAAAAAATTAGAATAAATACATGCATTTATTTTTTCATCTTCTTTATAATTATTTTTTCTTACTAAAGAAAACAAATTCATTTTTTTGTTCATTTTTTCTAGAATCACATTTATATTGTCTGTATTTTTTCATGTCATAGGAAACCATTGTGTTTTTTTTCTTATTAATATAATTATAAGAGAAATATTTATTTTTTAATAAAACATATGTTTTGAAATAAATTATACTGCTTATTTTTTTCTATATATGAAGGAATTATATATTCATTTTAACTCCATATAGAAATTTTTTTAACAATTTGTTGTGCTAAATATCTATATAGAAACATATAATGGGTGTTTCATGTGTTAAATTTCGAAAAAAGTATTTTCTTCCAATGATTAATGTGTTGGATTAGAGGAGGCATCAACAATATTAGTCAATGTTTTATGTTTTACAATGTTTTTCAGTATGATTCGATTATCAGAAAAATTAACATGTCTTTAAAATTGTATATTTTACACATATGTTTGATAACTTCATGACACTAAATATGAATTATATATGTATGAATATTGAAATTTTGATGTCCCCTTGTCTTTTTACATTGTTATGATGGAAACAACTATAATTCTGGAGTTAGCCTCCACTATAGACATATTGATGTTATAGACTACACAGTGAAAGTATGCATTTCCCCTTTTTCTTCACCAAAGTACGTTACCTATTCATATTAGGTGTTGGAACTGAAGATCACCATACATATTAAATCATGCACCATGTCACCCCCTATCATCTCTTAATACACACAAGATCCATTAATATTAATTTTCAACCAAATATAAAGTGGCCTCCACTTATCCCATCAGCCATAAAGGATCCACCCTCCTTGCATGAGGAGCTCTGGGAGGGTCCACTGCATAAACGATAATGACCTACTAGCTAGGAATTGTGTGTCATTGTCCACCACAAGGGATTTATCCTAATTTAGAATATAAATATTAGAGTATGAGATGCCTTCTCTCACTCCCTTGATTCACATACCTTTCAACACACCACTACAAACATCATTTCATAAAATATTATTTCATTGAAATGATGGTAAGTCCCCATAAACTAGGATGTGATAAATGTATACAAGATTTATACATGTTAAATTTGAATTTTTTTACAGATCTTATAAATAAAATAATTTTTCTTCTTTTTTTTATTTTTTATTTTAACCACATTATAATAGTTTCATAAAAACGTCTATTTCTTTTGATCACCTTATAGGAATTCATAAATAAAAACATCCTAGGGTTTGGAATATTAATTAACAATATACAACACAATAATAGATTAATTTGTATGTTCATCATTCTTCAAATGATGTAGTTTTATCAACCTCAACACGAGCATAAATCAGCCAAGATGTTTTCCTCTAGAAAACACATTCAAATTGTGGTCAATAAACACAGTTCACAATATCCAAGTCTGATTAGGATGAAAATCCCCAACTATATTCTCTTAAAAGTGGTATGTGCTGAAGCTGAGATGGATTTGAATTTTTCTCTAACATAAATTTTTGTAAGGAGGGAAACAACAAATTTTTTGGATATGAAATGTTATGGGTACATTAAATTTTATTCACGAATTATTTATTTTAATTAATCCATATTAAAATTTATTTTATTATTTAATTAGATTTTTAGGGAGTGAAAAAAATAAAAAAATTTCCAATGGAGAAAATTTGGTCATTAGTGAATTAAAAATATACAGTGAAATTCAATGATCAGAGATGACCAGTTGGGGAATGAGGATGTTTATATTTATATGCAATGGTATATACATCTAGGACTAAATTTCCTAAAGATTATGAATATTGGTGATGCATACCAAGTTCTCTAAAAGAAGAGGTGTTATGCAGATTGGTTATGGAAATTATTATTTTTATTTATTTAATGACTTTTATGTTTTATTTTATGATTTCACAACTATTTTTTTTTTGGAAAATCCCTACATTCAGTCTATTCATGATATGTTGATAAAGTGGTTTTCTAAGCTTCCAGTGGAAAAAATATGGAATGATAATATAGAGATCGTTTTCATAAACATTATGATCCTAGATTATCTAAAGAATAAAATGTTGAGTAGAACTATCCAAAAGGTATAAAAATATAAATGAAAAAGTTATATCCCCATTAATAATAAGAAAAAAACAAGGTACCTTAATATTTTTTTTATTTCCATCATATTTAAATATTTAATTTTTTGAAATTAATTAAATGATACTAAAATATTAATCATTAAATGTTCAGGAAGTGGGTAAATGAAATGCACTAAATAATAACAATGAAACCATTACACATTCATCTAAAACTAAAAACATTTCCCACAAAAAATAAAAAATTAAAGTATATCATTAAAATTTTAATAAATTAATTTCATATTATTTATTTTTGTAATATTTGTTACAAAAAGAGAATAACACTTAAAATCTAATTGGTATGTTCAATTTATGGGATGTGGTCTATCAAAAAAGTGATGCATCATATGTAAATGTTGGTGAAAAAAATAATGTGAGTAATAATTTTTTTTAAAGATGTGTTCCCTTTTCATGTAATCAAATTGATTTCATCTTCATATAGAAATAATGGGCATGGATTTTAGTTAAGTGGAATCATCCCCAAATTCTATAGTATCTACAAATGATCTTCTCAAATAAGTATTTGGGATAGTTCATCTAGGTCATGTATGTTCTATTAGGTTGGAAACATGTCTGAAAAGTGTGTTCAGCTCATCCTCTAAACTAATTGTAGGTATCAATAAAACTATATCAAATTTACGTCGTATATATCTAAAATAGGATATTGATTTGAATGTGAAGTTGAGTCAAGATGAATAGAAATTACAAATGAATAAAGATGAGATAGCCCAAACAAAAGCACAAATTCATTAGATAATTTCTTTTCTTAATGAAAGAGGATCCCATATTCATTCAATGATTTTCAACATAACCATATATTCTAGAAAGGTATTTTTCATTATTTTTGTGCATTTTACATTTAAATTTCCATTACAAATAAAAATTATTTTAATGAATGTCAGGACACTAAAATTGTAGTTGTCAACAAAAGTAGCTAAGATTATATATTAGTTTTCCATAACAAACATAAAAAATTACATTTCAAGAAAACTATAAAAATAAAATTTACCCCCTACCAGCTATGAATGCCTCTATTAATTACTCAGAAATAACCCCCTACTATCCTTTACCATCCATAAAAACTAATAGATAAAAGATGGTCCCTAATTATACTCCACTACCCCAAAATTACCATAAATTCCCACCATATATTCCTATAAAAGAAGTATTCTTTTTTTATAGAGAAAAAACCAACTCCCATCCTTAGTTTTCACACCTGTTGCTGAATGTTTTCTAAAAAAACAACACTGCTTCCATAGATTTATAGAGAATGTTTCAATCACAATAAAATTAATCCTTTGAAGAAAACATTAAATTAGACATGCTAATAACAACAAAATAATAAAACAAATGTTTATAAAATCTTCATGCCAAAAATGTTCATCTACAGTAACTATTCTGTTCACAAATATATAATAAAACACATATCAGTTCTCGAGAAAATCTGTCTCAAGGATATGACATGGTTCAAGTGAAATTCATAGTTATAATGAACAAGAAAGTGAAAAAATGTTGGAAATAATGAGGTTAATGGAATATATGTAATTATTATTCTCAATATTTCATAACCTTAGGTTCCCCATCATTTAATAAAAATAATGAGAAATTATTAGATATTTAATAATTATTGTGGGTATAGATCCATGAGAACCTAACTAAAAATGGCATGGACTAGTAGTAACACCTAAAATATCTTGTTTCCCCTATTTTTGAGTATGAGAACCTTTAGTTATGTATGAGACCTTGAGAATGATAGATTATTTAGGATATATATAAGGGTTTAGGTTAATTTTCCTAACAATATAATTCCTTGGGTCTTACAGATTTTCAAATCCACTTCCAATGTCTGCACAACTCGGGTGGCATTTTCTGCATCCAGAATAAAAAATATCCATGTTCCCCAATACAAAAAGGTAAAGAACTATGTTTTTTACAATTTTCAAGAATATCACAAATCTCATTGATGCCACAATATTTCATATGTGTGAGATGAAATGAAATAATATATGTGGACTTGTTTTTGGATAGTTCATCAAACCAAAAACCATACACCAAATCCTTATTTTTTTATTCTATGCATCCAATTGATCATTTGTAGTGTTTTTTTTGGAAAAGAAGTGTATTGTTTTAATTTATAGGAATTTATAAATCTTATACAATTAAAAAATTCATGTATTCACTAATTATACATTTATAAGGTGTTATGTTATTTATTGTTTATTTCAAACATATCTTTTTAATATATTTTTAATGACTTTTATTATTTATACATGTTAACTAATTATGTTTCTAAATCATCATTAGGTTGAAATTAATTAATAATATGGGGTAATACTAGAGATAAACATTTACTACAACATAGAAGATCAAATGAAGGAAGTGATGTTAAATAGAATGTTCTACGTGCCCATGCTTCTGTTGAGGCATTTGATCCACTAATGTTCTAATTTGAGGTTTCTCTCTAATTTTTATTTCTTTTGTTAGAATAACGATTCCATAATCATCACTTATAAGGTTTACTAACCATTAATTTGGTTGGATTTAGTTTTCATATTATATTAGTGACTCAAATCCTCTACTAACATAAATCATGTAATCAAAATCCATTTTTGGTGGAATATATTCTCTTAAGAGCATAACTATTTTCACATACATAAGCTTGTGTGGGTGATCCTCTTTACTTTTTCTTGTATTGTAGATTGTGTCTATCATATGGAAATAGAAAAATTTGGGGAATAATTGAATCATTTATTTTCATTGAAAACACCTTAATAAAAAATTTACATTTTCTTTAAACCTCAAATGGAATTAGTCATCCCTCATGTCTTTGATCACACCCACTATTTAGTAGTTTTTCTTTTGTTAAAACCTTTTTTATTAGAGGTGAATAATATAAGTTATGAATTTTCATATATGTATTATCTTTTATTATACCTGTTTGTGTCTACAACATAATAACTCTGGACTTACGGAGTAATTAGGTGTCCCTGTTGGGGTGATTACTCAAAAATATGTCCCCATGGCCGTAGGTTTTCCATTATATGGTATTAAGGTATGAAGTGGTTATAATTATATATTGTATGAATGGGAAATGGTTAAGGGATAATTTATACTCCCGGATTAATAAGGTCACGATTATATACAATAAATAGAATATTCATTTCTAAGATAAAATGTTTAAGGATGACCTCATTTGATGTCAAATTTTGTGTTTCTACAAGAAACTAAATGTTATAAAATTAATGTTATTACATTAATGTGATCCCTTTTAGTATTCTATTTTTAATTTTTTTTTTGATCCTAATATTCCTAAGCTTCATGTTTTAATTTTATCATGACTTACATATTTAGAGGCTTCTGGTTTATATAGAACACATATAGCCATGTTTCAAATGTATTGTATATGCATAGGTTGATCCATATTTTACAATGATATATTTTTAATTTTTATGCTAATAAATACTTGAGTCATCCCTTAAGATTTCCATGGGATTAGTTAGAATGTTGTAATATATTCCAGGTCTAAGGTTATGTTAAGATTAACAAAGGGTTTTACTCTTCCATGATTTTGCAAAACATAGAATTACACCATTGGTTTAGATATATGATGATTTTGGAATACAGATGAAAATTACTTATGTTTGTAAGGGTTACTAATTTCTCTATGTGTTGGGATATAATATTTTATAATTAACATTATAATCTTCTTTCAACACTGATTGAAGTAGGTAAACTCAACCCAAGTTAGATAATTATTCTTTTGATAGTTTCATAAAAAGGTGAATTCATATATTAAATTCATAGTATGCATATCACTATAAATATATGATTATATAGAAAGCATCAAATTACCATTGAAATTTTTCAGCTTGTTTGGTTTTGTTTTATTTTCCTTTAATTTTATTTCTTTTGTCAGGTTGATATTACTTTTTTTTGACGTTGTGTGTTTGGAAATGAGGTTGGTTCTTTTCATCTAGAGCCAAGGGTTCTTCTTTTCATTTGTTGGAAAGGGTTATAAATTTTATCTTGTGAATTTGATGATTGTTTTAGTGAAATATCTGATATATTTTATGAAAAAGTTTGTATTTTGGTAAAATCACTTGATTTTATTGTTGGTTTTTTATAACCTGAATAATGATGTGATGTATATCTTTTAAAATATTTTTAACATATTTATAATATAGATTTTCATTATTTATATAATTTTGTATTATCAATAATAATATTTATTTAAATATGATATAAATAGTTGTTTATTAATATTATATTTTTAGGATTTGTGTTTGGTGAGGATTTTGGGGTCACATTCTTAGGGCATGTAGCTATAATATTTATATAAATATATGAATATATTTATTTTTTATAATAATTTTCTAAAATTATATAATAAAATTATGAATAATAATTTTTTTTAAAAAATATTATTAGATTATAGGTGATTTTAACCACTTCTATTGTTTACATATTTTATTTTTTTATTAGAGGGGGTTAAAACCACCTCCATATTTTTTGGAAAATTGAATTTATTTTAGATTAGACTTAGTCTTAACACTCAATATATTTTTTTAAATTTATATTTTAAAAGAGAAGGGGTTGAAACTACCACTTTGTTTTTTAGGAATTTTAATTTTTTATATTACTAGTGGTTATAACCCCCTCTAATATATTTGTTTCAATTAGAGGGGGTTAAAACCACGTATAATTGTTTTTAGGAATTTAATTTTTTATATTTGAGTTGATTATAACCCCCCTCTAATAGTTTTTCTGATTATAGGGGGTTAAAACATCATCTATATTTCCCTTGGAATTTTATATTTTTTGATTATATTCTGTTATAACCGCCTATAATATTGTTTTCGATTAGAGTGGGTCAAAACAGCCTCTAATTTCCACCATAATTTTAATTTTTTAATTATAGGTAGTTTTAACCCCATTTAATTTGTTAAACATTTAATGTTTTTAGATTATAAGTGGTTTTAAACCCGTATAATACAACCAGTTCTAATTTTATTATACCAATGATTTCCATAAACCACCACTAAGGAAAGGTAGTCATCCATATTAGTGATGGATTTAATAACCACAACTAATAATATCAGAAGGGGTTATCACCACTTCTTATATAAAAAATAACCCCTTATATTATTAGTATTTTTTAGTGAGATATCAAATCAATGACCTTTATTGAGTCTTTGGTCCTTCAACTTCTTATTTTTTACTACCTTAAGAGAAAACCAAACCTCTTTAGAAATTTAGCTTTCATACTGATTCATGGTTCTATCACCTTGATAAAGGTTAAGAAACTCTATAATCTTTTCCAAAACCCTTTAATCTAGACATAAATATTATATAAAAAGATCTGTAAAATCTTTTTTCTCTAACAGTGCATTTTTTTCGTTATAGCCATCAATTCTAACCCCATCCTATTATCCCCTTCTAGTTTGAAGGGATAAAACTTCCCCTTAATTTCAACTAGAATTTCAAGGAACTCAAAAACAACTCAATCTTTTAAAAAAATCCTCATATCCCTACGGATCCTTTATGCCTTGAAAATTATTAGTTTTCTATTTTAGAAACATCAATTCATGATCTATAGATTCATCCCCTCGAGGATACCCTTCCAGATCTTAAACTGGAACTGGTGTAACTATATGTCATAGAGTATGGACAACACACACCACTATATCAATGAGATTTTAATTAACTAGATGGTTTTATTATCATGGTTCATCATCAACTCCCTCATGAGGTTATTTCAAACAACCTCTTAGTAGAATAGTAAAACACAACAACAACAGGAAACATGAGAACAACAAAAAAGACACTTAAATCATTAATTCTATTAAGAGATATTGGAATTTCAATTCCATAAGATATAATTCAATCTTATGTGATTTAAAACACTAAAAAGTTTTTTGGAACAAGTCTAGAATCATATCAACATGTTCCTCACTAAAACATTTCATAAACCCTCATGGTGGCTTAAGGATAACTATGATGAGAGCTAGCTATTAGCTTTCTAGTACATTCCCCTCAATTACTAAAACCCTTCCTATTATATACAAGGACATCCCAGACTACATAATGACATCAAGGGAATATGATAATCTTCCTCTGATATCAATTTATCATTAGACTACCTAAATACCCTGGTACACTGGTACGTAATCCAATACATACATAGCCTGAATGGACTTCTTGAACCCCCCGAGCTAGAGAATAGTTCCAAGGCATTAAGAAATGGTTAGAGGTATTGATGTTTACCCAAGAAAAAATTATTCGAATATAACAACTAACGATAAAATAAGGAACTGTACAAATTTAAAACACTCCTCAAGGGGGGATAATTTATAAGTAGTAAGATAAATTTATCAATTTAACATATGATCCAATGATAGAAAAAATACCAGGAATATTCATGTCACAATTGTATCACAACTCCATTAGTAACTATCACCATGCATGGTACCACGATTTAAGAATACCATCAAATTCAATGTGACATTTTACCTTTTCCAAGACCTATTATGATATAATCTAAAAATTATTAAAGGAAAAGGTAGGGTGAGAGTAAAATATCCAAGTAGGGTTTCACAAATATTCCCTTAGTACTTCCATAACAATTAAAACATTTATGATAAAATTAATATAAATAAAAAACATGGAAAATAAGTATCATATTTTCCAAAAAAACATCCAATTTATGGAATATATATCAACAAAATCTTTAATAAACATTTTCATAAGTCAAGGGAGTTGATAAAAAATTCATAATAACTAGAATGTAATGAAAAATCATAAAAAATCAGCTTTCATATGTCCAAAGATAATTTATTTTATGATTATAGGATCCTTAAACTAATTATCTAAGAATCATGGATAACAATGTGTGGACACGTCCCTATGAATCAGGCCATCAAGAAGAAATCAATGGACACTCCAATTGGGAAAATCATTTTGGACATGGTTTAGTTAATGTTCTCATTGTCTAATCCAATGATAGGGAGTCAAATTACTTGTTTTTTATCTTATTCACCCACAAACTACCCAGGATCTCATGTGGCTTAACCAATCTATCAATCATGGGTAGTTATTTCAATTAAAATAATTATTCATAGTTTAATTTCCCAATATCAAGTTCCTACAAGTCAATTCATTTTGAAAACCAAATCATGGGATTCAATAAAATTCATGCCTTTCCAAATAATCATAATTCAGGGTTAAGAAAATAATGGTAAATACACTTCAAATCAATAAATCATTCAATTTTTCAATTATATACCAAATATTTTTTAAACCACCTACCTTTATCTATTTATAAATTGTTCAGTAATCCAAAATTGGAATTTCTAACAAAAAATCTAATGAGAGGAAGATCAATAATGAATCCCTAGAATTATAATCCATTAATTATGGGTTTATGGCAACCAAAATGCAAGAATCCATCACTCTCAATGAAGTCGAGAAGCAATGAAAGGGGTAAAAAATAAATGATATTTTACTCACTAGATAGAGATCAGTCACATCCACTAACTCCTCGATCAAAGAAGAACAGGTTTTTGAGGAGAATAAATGCTTCTTGAGAGCCTCCAAAATCCAAAGAATCAAATTAGGTTCGAATGGGATGATATTATAATTAATAACGGGAGGTTCCAAATTTTTATTAAAATTATCATGCGGTTAAAAATCTGTTCACATGGTTAACTGGGTTACGTTGCTGATTAGTACTAACCATGTGTTAATCGTTCACCACCCTCTAGAACTACCATAAAAGGAAAATGGTTTGATAGGCTGAATTGTGTAATTTTCCCTAACCATGTGCAAACCATTCACATCCCCAAAAACACCCAAATGCTTCCAAAATTATAAAAAAACAACCCATAATATGTCCTAAATTAGGATGATCAAAAAAGAATTAATAAGCAGCTAGAAGTGTCTAATTTTATGTTACCTGAGGTTATCCATCAAAATAAACACTCACCCGCATCCAAAAGTCCCATATAAACATTTGAAATAGGACTACCTGGAGATGAACATATCAAAATAAATTACTTCTAAATAAAATCGTTCTAGAATTTACATTCTAGAACACTAAAGGAAAAAACAGTCTCTTCCCCCACTAAACTAAACTAAATGTCTCTCAAAAACAATCATTTGGGTCAAATGATTTCATTTTGTTGATGTTCAGTTCACATATTCCCAAAAATATCCCACTTGAATACTGGAATAATGAAAAGGCCACAAAATCCACTTTATCTTCAGCAAAACATCCTTCTGTTTCTGTTTTATACAATGCACCTCCACCTCTTTCTAGTCACTAAATCCCAATTAATTATTTATATTACCTCAATATTTCTATACCCAAACCCCTAGTAGACATATGAGCTAGATTATTTTCCCTAGCTACATTCAGTATCTCCAAATCTCCATCATCCATAATCTTCAATATATAATTGTACTTTATACCAATGTGTTTTATTCATGAATTAAACAATAGATTTTTAGACAATTGAATAAAACATTGACTATAATAAAAGAGAAAAACCTTCCACTATATACATCTTATTTATTCAACCAGCCACCTCAACCATACCATTCCCATCTATACTTCTATAACAGACAAAAAATCCACTTCAATCATAGAAATTAAAATTAATGTTTATAACCTGGGCATCCTGCTACCGATGATTCTACCGAATATATATACATATCTAGTTTTCCAAATCTAAGAATCATAATCACCCCCAATATCTGTATCCAAAAACTCAAGTAGCATATATTCCTCCCTACAAAATAGTTATACCTTCAATTCCTTTTAGATTTCGAATAATACCCTTATTATCTTCCTAATGAACCTTCCATATCTTTCCAATAAACTAATTGGCCACTCCCACTATATGAGAAATTTCTAGATGTGTACATGTCATATCCTACATTAAACATTAAACTATTGAAGCATACAAGAAAATTATCCATGTACTTCATTTCTTGTTCCCTTAATAGTGCTTACTGCATTGAATATTTAAATTGTCCAATGAGTGGACTTGAAACGAAATTATATTTGATGATTCCAAATCCCTCAAAGATCTTCCAGATTTTATTTGTATATGATCAAACCAAGATCTTGGTTTTCCTACCATATTTGATCATCATCCCAAGATATTAGTTTCATTTCCAAGATATTACTTTTAAAATATTCTATAAATTTTCTTATACAGGTTCTAAATCAACTGTAAATTCATACCTACAATCAATATATCAATGACATACAAAATTAATATGATGAAATCATTTCTTATTATCTCCTTTCAGTAAAATTTGCTTCTATAATTACTTTATATAAGACCTTTATAGTTCCTGAAGGAATAAAACATCCTTGTTCAATATCGTAGTGCTTATTTTAAACCATAATGACGTATTTTTAGTTTTCACAGCAAGAATTAATTCTAAGCGTCCATGAAACCAATAGGTTTATTCATGTGAATTTTATCCCCAATATCCCTATGAAGAAATTATTCACGACATTTTTTCATGGTATTTTTTTAAAGAAACCGAACTAAAAATAGTTTGTAAAGTCTTATGATTTACCACAAAAGACAATATTTCCTAAAATTAAATGTCATCCTTATATTGGATCCTTTTAACAACTAAACTTATTTTATGACCCTCGCTTTCATCATCCCCTTTTTCAACTAAATCAATCATTTGTTCTCTTGTTATTTAAACCCTAGTGTTAATTCCATTAGATATCAAGTGTTATTCACTCACAGTGTATCCTAATCCTCCTACATTTCCTAATCCCACATTCTGAAATCACCTAGAGTTACTACTTATTCAATAATATTTAGTTCCCCTACATCCATCAAAATTAAGAATCTATTATCAAATTAATACCTCTTCATAAACCATATGATCCTTAAAGATCTCAAAAAATTGACTTGATTATTAGTTTCTTCCAAAACTATAAATTCTTGATATTCCCCTATTGGAACTCTTGATCAGACATCCAATGTTCTTGATCTTCCAATTATGTCTTCCCCTTGATGAACCTACAAATATTCTACACTATCATATCAAATTCATCTTAAAATATGAGCACTTCCATTAGATTCATTGATATATAAAATTTCTAGAAACTTTGACCCTAAGGAGCCACCATTAAGATCAACTTAAATTATAGTTGAATATTGTTTTTCAACCATACTATCTTTCATATTCTAGTCTTTCTATAATATCTTCTCATTGAATAAAACATTCAATCTTCAAAAGAATTTACTATATTTAGCTTAACAAATTATAAAACCAAATTCTTCATCTCCATATCATATGGAGAAGCATGCTTGAGATATATCTTCAATCTCATATATACCTTATTCATCCACATTCATGCTGGCTAAACATCCAAAAAAAATCAAGATGAGAAACATCTAAAACTTTTCTAGGCCAATGTTTTTCTACTAACAACTTTCTGACTAGTTCTAAATGACTTATATTGATTATGTATGTTAATGCGCCTACATTTTCTTCCCAGAATCATTATTAATTCCAAAATATAATAGTATACTTATTATAATTCCCCTAAACATCTGATTCATTATTTTGACAACACCATTTTATCCATGTGTTCCTAGAATAGTCTTCTCATGGGGTATTCCTATTTTATTGTAGTAATTTTGGAAACACATATTAGAAAATTTTCCACCATTGTCTAATCTCATACATTTCATCTTAACTTTGTTTTCACTTTCTACCATTTACTTTTCCTAAAAAAATATTCCAAAAACATCACTATTATGTTTACGAAACTATAACTGTTATTTTCTTATGGAATCATCAATTATGGTAAAAATGTACCCTGATATTCCGTAATAATGAATTGTGACAGGTTCCAAAATCTCTGTATAAATCAACTCTATATTGTTTTATTTAGGTGTTCATTTAGATAAATTGAGAGGCATCATCTACTGGTTCTTGAGTATACAAATCCAACATATTATAAAGTCTGATTGATCAAACATCAATATTCATCTTTCCACTATAATCTTCATACCTTTATCATTTAGTTTAACAAATTGATTATAAAAAATTAATGATATTATCGAAGGTGTTTCTTAGAAGAGTGTATCTCCTACTACCCTTATAGATAGATATAATGACTTGTCTTTTATTCCTCTGGCTATGAATAGAACATTGAGTAATCTTATATACTACTTCATAAAGGATCATTCTGAAACCTATTTCATCCATCCAACCCACTTAAATTAGGTTCTACTAGAATCCTAGAATATTCTAATCTTTCATTATTATAAGTAAAATTCCATTCTTCAACAAAATAAATTAGTTCTCCATTTCCCATAATATTAGTATATTTATCATTATCATGAGACACTATACCAAAATTTCGATATATATAATTTGATATGCACCATTATTATCTTGTAGAATTTAATAAATTTCCTAAATCTATGATCCATGATTTATTTTTTGTATAATAATTTTGATTTATATTTAAACTTGGATTTTTTACCGCACCCAACTCACTGAATGAAGTCCTAATTTTGGTTTTCATCATATAATGACCATATTTCTTAAGGAGACCTCTATTTTGGAAATTCCAAAAATTCAATCCAACCTACCAAAGTCATCCCTTTGATCATTTCCTTTTATGTCCTCTCTAATTTATTCTAATTATTTTGATGAGGTGAGATACATATTCCAACAATTTAAATACAACACTAGAAGATGATTCACTCTATTTTCTTTAGTTGTCCTCACTGAGAATCAAATTTCAATGATCTGTGACCAATAATTAAATTATTCAACATGAACTATGTGTATATTTCAATATATTCATCCAATACTCTAGTAGATATGATAAAATGTTTTTAATAAAACATTATCTTTAAATGTGGCTTTTATAGACTCCATCTGGCTCTATATTACGGTAAAATCATTCAAGAGATCTAAATTATATCTTACTTTTAGTACTTTTTAAGGTGTTAAAATGAAGAAATAATTGACTGGTAGCTTATAATTTAGAAGTGGGTTGTTCTAATTTGTTCTTATATATCTCCTTAAGTTTGTAATGAAACTATGCTTATATAAAATGGAGTTGATGCGTTAAGAGGAGGTCCCTCAAGTAGGTTATGTTAAGAGAGTTATTGCAACTATACATAAAGATGAATAAGTGAATCATCATAAGGTTATTTTGACTAAGGATATTGAGTTCAATTCTCATTTATGTCAAATAATTATATGACTGACTTCCAAATAGATAAGGAAGCACTGGAAAAATTTGAAGCACCAAATGGTTCAATAGTACAGCAGATAAAGGAATGAAGAAGATATATTCCTGATAATAGACAATGTTTACTTTCTAATTGGAGATCGAATGAGTAGGGTTTTGAGGAAGGGTTATAAGATCTATCACAAATCAAATATGAATCTAAAATACAGAATCAGAGCTAAAATCTATAAATTATGGAATAAGAGAAGAAATAATGCATAACGTTTCATTCCCACTACTATACATGTAACATAATAAGAAGAAGGATGCGAATAAAAATGCTACACAGTTATATCCAATAGAAGTATCATGTGGTGGAAAACATTCTTATTGTTACAAAGTATCCTTTAAATAAGGATAAGACTATCATCAAAGGTAATATAAAAACCCATTATAGAGCTAAAAGTTGGACATGGTCATCAAGGAGTTAGGATTACCCCCCCCCCCCACCCCCTCTTAAAGTGTATGTAACCACACATAGGGTATGGATTTTTTTCTATCCAAACCACTATAAATAGTATATCATTGAATTATTGAATCCATATACTGGTAATCAATATTCATGGAAAAGACTGGATACTCTTATTGTGTAGTGAAACTCTTAAAAATATCATATTCCATCTTTTACTAGATTTTATATACTTACTTGTGATAATGAAGATAGAATAGAAGTATCAAGATCCTAATATTTATAAGGGGTAAAGGGATACAAATTTATAATTGTTTTAAAATTTTATTACAGTGATTAACCCCCTCTTTATGTTTGGTATTTTTTTTGATGTGGTTCTGTAAAATGGTATCAAAGGTAAGATTTTCCTCTATTGAATTATATAGGTTAAAGTTATTAATATTTTATTTATTTTATTTATTTCATAAATTTATAAGAATTTTTTTCTTGGTGACTATTAAAATATATCTATGAAGTATTTTATATCTATCTTGAGAACGCTGGTGAGGAAAAATAAAGATAAAATAAAGATAAAAAACTTATCCCTCTTAAGATAAACTGAAGATGGATTTTTAGTTTCACCATTCCATACTAAATATATATATATATATCTTGAAATGTAAATAATAGGTCATTAAACTTATTTCAATTTATATGTAAAACAATCCCACATTTATTGGATCAAGATCAACTGATCTTGAGGTATGCGAAAATTGTTGTATAAACTATTATCAAGAATAGTATCTTTGTATAACTAGTGATGATGATCCATCTAAAACATCACAGGCTATATTAGTTAGGATACAGAAGAATATTTTTCATTGTTTTCCCAAATAAATACTATCCCTTGATTATGATGTCTTTAAATGAGTGTAAGAAGAAATAACTTTACTGAAGAAGAAGTAGATAAAATAAAGAAGACCTTACAGTACAAATTTATAGAATGAATAATGATATATAAGATGGTTGGAACCCTTGAAACAAGAAAAATGGATAATGAAATGGGTTCCTAAAATATTGAAATAAAAAAAATTAAATCAGTGTAATTGAAAGTAAGAGTTTAGAGGAATCTGAATGAAAAGATCAATTCACATGAATAAATGTTGAAAAATAGCATTGATTTCAAGGATATTCATTTGGAAGTAAAATACAATAATATTAAGGAACAAGACTCTTTTTTGAGAAACTAAATAAACTTCCATGAAGTGGAGGTTAAAATAATGAATATGTTTTGTGATTTAAAGGTGATTATGGTTTAAGATCATAAAGACACCCTCAATATGAGTAATCTATAATTGGAAGTCGAGTTTTTTAATCTTGATAAGACACATATTAAGTATTTATTTAAGAATTAGAATGTATATAATACTATATAATATAAATTATAGTATTATAAATTAAAAATATCTTTAAATTGTGATATGAAAATCATGACTTTGTTTAAAGGCCTATTCAAAGTAGTCAAAAATAAAAAGCTAACATCCATAACATATTGTAATAATAATTATTAATTTTTTTTATCAATAGTGTTGGTTCGAAAAAATAAATAAATATAATTATGGTATAATAATGGTGAAAATAATCTGACAACCGTGACTAGGGTGGATAGGGTAAATAATGTGGATTATAGATGCCCAAGAAGATCCCATCATGTTTTGAATAAGATCAAAAAACATCATGTAGAAGATATAAAAAAATTCATGGATTTTTGTACATTTTGGTGTTATAATATTTTTATATATTAATGGTGCATTATATTGTCATTAAATTCCTTAAAATGAAAAGGTAAAAAGGATTCCCCTTCTAAGGGGAGAAGGATATAGATGAAGAAGAAACATCCATAGGTTAAGAAATAATTTTATACTTAAAACAAATTTGGAAATCTTGAAAATAACAATGGTGTATTAAATAGTATTGGTCACATGGTCGGCATAGGCTCATCTCTACATGAATCTAAAATTGATAAGGAAAAATGATAATAATAGATTCTTAAGGACGAATTAGAAATATTGGGTAGTAAGTTGTTAAATATTGAAAATAGATAATCTTGCAAGAAGATATCATGAATGAATGGTGAAAAGTCCTTGGATTGTAAATACAATAATTTAAGGAAGAGAGAATCATCTAAAAGTACTCGTAAGAAGAAAGGTACACAAAATAATCCCTATTAACAACACAAACATGGTTCTAATATTCATATTGATATTTTTTTAAAATGACCTTAGGATTTTGAGAAATTTAGAAAAATGGAATATTCACAAGAAAAAGATACTACAAAAGTTAATGAAAATATTTCACATGAATATTCAAAATATTTTTCTGTGAGGTGAAATATAGCTGGACACACTACAAGAGATTGTTGTATAATAATTCCAAGACCAGAAATGTTATAAAATAATATTGAAAGTTTCAACAGGTGATACTACAACATTAAAATCTCTTGAAAAGTGAAATCACAAAAATTATTAAATGGAAGAACTAAGAAGATCAAAGCACCCCTAATCCAATTAAAAATAATATGTGTATGCATCGGGAGTAGCGGAAATATGGAGACATTGTTGGGAGAGCTATTTTAAACATATTTTTCACATTGAGAATGAAGGAAGGGTTTACTTATTCTATAAAACTTTTTTCCTTGAATTTTCTCTTTTAATATAGGGAATTGAAGGTGTAGCATAATCTCAGGGGGAGAATGTGAGTAGGATTAATGACTACTAACATTGGATATCAATGTTAATGAATTTCCATCCTGAAATGTTTCAAAGTAAAAAAAATAAAACATATAATGATATGATAATTCATGGAAAATATATATAACATGTCAAGTCCATATAGACACCTAATAAGAGATCCAATTTGGTATCCAAAAGAATACCTATTGATGATATTAATCATTATAAAGATCATAAGAAATGAATCTTTAATGTGGGGACATGTGATGCATTATACAGTTTCTGCAAGAATCATAACTCCATATAAATTTAATTATTCTAGAATGTCTATAAAGGAATTCTGTTAGCTAATTTATATCATTATAAATATATCATCAATGTTTACTAGTGATAAAAAATATTAACAAAAATGTGGATTTATTGAATTAATCAGCAACATTGGAAAAGTGGTAGTATGAATGTGTTCTAAGTCTATTGATCCTACAATTTGTACTTGAATGTTGTTATAATGTTTATTGAAGTGAATGTGTGTGATTTAGGTTGACCTATATGGAAATATTTTTCACATATCAGTTGGTGTCTTCACATTGAAATAAAATTAGACAACACATGAAGGCAAGATTACATGTTCTCATTTCATATGGTACCTATATCAATCAGTAATGGATAACTTTGTTATCTATATTTAATCCCTTTGCTTCCATCCTTGAGAAAGGCTCATATAGACTTATAGTAAAATAATCAATAAAATTTAGCTTAATAATGAATTAATATATTTTTCCCAGGAACATTTTATTTCTTCTCAATAAGGGGGGAAAAATTGAAATAAATGTTTTAGAAGAATAGGAGAGAAAGATTATAAAGGATAACATATAAGAATAGTCATTTGAAATGTATATTTTGAAGGCATTTCCTACAAATAAAAATTCAGTTATTGAAGAGCCCACTTTTTTGTACGATTATATTTTTTTAATAGTTAATGAAATAAAAATGTTTAATTGATGTCTATATGTTAAAGTGGTGGTAAATAAGAATATTTCTTGAAGAATCCATGATTTTTAATAACGTAGATTCATCTTGGATGATTGAATGAAGAAGGGAATAATGTTACCATTTATTTTAATATTGGAATAAGATAATCTGAATTTATTACATTTATAATATTATAAATATATTTTGTTACGAATGTATTCATTAGTTAAAGGTGAAATTTCATTGAAGTTATTGAGTTTACCTAAATCTATTTGTAAGATGTTCTTAAGGTCTCAAAGATGTTCTATGATTATTGGAGAAGAAAATTTATTTTCAAAATTATAATTTTTCAATAAGGAGTTTCCTTAAGGATTCAACTTATGATGTTTCAAAAGATAAATAGATAAAAAACATCTAAGATTATCGTAAAGAGTTTAGCATACTGAGGTGATCAAATGAAGTGTATATCAGACTGATATTTATAAATTCATCATCACATAGTCCATTAGATAAATATTTAAAATAAATATAACACAGTCTATTTTATTAACCAATATATAACTCTCATCAAAATAACTAATATGTAAAGTCCATCTGTTAGATGAATCACTTTTAGATCAATGAATACGTATTCCTAGTGAAATCAGATTGATGTGAATGAATTCAATTAATTATATTATATATGGAAATAAATTTTTGACCAATCAAATTCTTTTTTATGTAAGATAGATAATTATGGAAAAAATATCATATGTTTCTTAGTGTTGTGTTTTTCATTGATTAAACATCATAATTCCTTATGACTGTGATTCAAAGCCATAGTTATGAAAAAGAGAAAATTCTTTGAGAAAGAGAGTTCAAACATGGAAATGTGTTATTGTTCCTTAAATTATCGAACATAATGATACTAAAATTTCTTATGATACAATAATTTGTACAAAGAGGGTGACTAGGGTGAGGCTGTAAAAATAACATGATGTAAATTATTATAAATTACCCCAGATATATTTTGTTGTATAATGTTGACTGTGAAAAGTTGATGTCATGAAGTATTAATGCTACATGATTATAAGTTCATAGTTTATGATGATATGGAGTTGTTGCGGTACAATGTATTATTGGATAGAATATTTAGAATTCAATTGAATATATAATGTTCAAAGATGTTGTATAAGATTGATATTTCCAAAATCAAGTGAAGTGATGATTGGAGTTATATTAGATGAAGAACTGTACAATGTATAATTGTCCAACTTATACAGATATCAGGTTTAGAATATTTGTTGAACCTGTTGGTGAGGTTTTAACTGATTAATAGAATAAAGATGTTTGTGGTATGAACTTGGTGATTCATATGAACTTCCAATTGATTTAATAACAACTAATAAGGGGATGAATCATTAGTTAACTTTTTATATGTTTTAAAACTTTTAGAAAGCTCACCCCTATAACCTCTTCAGATTTATTTAATTATCATCTTTTATTAAATACCCATGCATGAAAAAGTAGGAATGCATGTAAATCACCCAAGATTTACAAGGTTCATACATGGTGTGAGAACCTTCTTCATTTCCATAGACACTCTCATGGGTCTATAGAAATACACTATTATGAAGAAGTGAATACATTATGTGCCGACTCAAATTAGACACCTTTTATCTCCTAATAAGAAATATTATACTGACTCCCATTAGTTTACAAGGGTTTATTATAGAAAAATTGATCCCAAAAAGAATAAAGGAGTTTTGGAAAATGATCCATATTTTCTCAATCTGAATCCTCAATGAGATTTGGATAGATATGATTCTCTCAATCTGATGAGTGTGGATCCGATTCTATTAATACGATAAGTATAGATTTGATTCTATGAATATGATGAGGATGGTTCTGATTCTCTCAATATAATGAGTCTATATCTGATTCTTTAAATATGATGGGTTATATATGATGAACCCATTCTTAATATATATAACTCAAACTCTTTTCAAATTCCAAATAATATTTACCTCTTTTTGACTGAATCAGTGTGATCTTCTCAATAATAACTTGCTAAATCTTGTAAAAAAACATTCAGTTTTCTGATCCTCCTTAATATCCTTATCCAGAAATGGCTTTCACTTGATTTATTCATTGTTCTTTCTTTTTTCCTTGTGTGAAAAGTTCACAAATTAATGAGTGATCCGAGTAAGTATAGATATGCGACTCAAAAAAAGTGGGAAATTTTAAAACATACCCCACTTTTCTAAAATTTGAAAAACTACAAAAACTCTCTCAATTAAACTTCAACTTTTACATGTTTAGTCCTCCTTAGATTTCATATCAATTTATGAAGAAATTGAATTTCAATATTGAATTCTTAACCTCTTTATAAAACTTCAACGATTTTTTGTCAAAGTATTCTTCCTAATATTATCATTATCAATTATATTTCATTCTCATCTCAATATGATTTCAATTTCATTCCCATATCAATACAATTTTTGTTTCTTTTGCAATTCAAACCAATTTTTGTTCCTATCCCAGGTTAACACAATTTTTTATTTTTTTCAGCTCAGTACAATTTCTATTTCTTTCTCAATTCAATACGATTTCTAATTATTTATCACCTTAATATGATTTAAATTTCTTTTAGGTTCATCCCGATGGAATCCTCATAATAATGGAAATGTCATTATGATGGATTTCCCATTACAATGGATTTTTCCAATGTGATGGAAATCCCATTATGATAAAATTTCTCATAATGATAAAATTCATTACTCTATAATTTTGAATCTATTCAAACCACACCACCATCTATTCAAATGATTTTATAATGAATGTTATAATTATTTGTGTGAAATTATTGATGAGAAAAATGTCATCGATTTAATTGAAAATGTATGAAAACTCTCTATCACAAAACATCACTTTCTTAAAATAACCTCTTTTGCTTCATTACGACTTCTTTACTCATCAACTACATTACATCAAAATTAGAAACATAATTATTTATCTGATTATGGAAAAGACAAAAATTATCTAAAAAGAATTTTCTCCTTTGATTATTCGTGATCCAATGATCAAAATCCGATGTATACTTATATGATACCCTGAGTCTGGAAAAACAATCTTTCTTTAAAAAAAATCTTCTAAAACTTTTTCCTTGGATTTATGATTTCAATAAATTTCATTTTTACAAAAAACAATGATACTGATGAATATTCATTATGATGGATATGGGTCTTTTTCCTGAATGAAAAAATAATTATAATACAAGATATATTAGTTGTTAATAAAATAAATATGTTAAATCAATTTCTCACAGAGGTTCTTCAGTCTCCCCCTTTTTATTTGTTGACAAACCTCATTGAAAACCTTTCCATATCTCATAATTTTTCACTACACCACTTTTGTAAGTAACTCTTGTTTTTTTTTAGACATTTACCAAAACATATCCTTTTTAAATAGAGAGTTTTGTCATACCACACTTTTGGTTAAAGAAAGGTTTTAGATCTAATTCCTTCCCTCTCTAAAAAAAATTATGTGGCCATGTAAAGATAAACTCACCTCATGTTTCTTTTCACACTTTATTTTTCTCTCCCTCGTTATTTCTTTTCTCACTTTCTTTTTCTCCCACAATTCTTTTTTTCTCACATTTATTTTTATATCACTTTTATTTTTCTCATACCCATTATATGATAACCACAACATCATATTCATAAAAGAGAGATAATTAAAATCTTCTTACAACATAAAAATATGTAACTTTATCTCCCAATTTATTTATCTTTTCTCACTTTCATTTTCTCCCATAATTCCTTTTATCTCAATTTATTTTTCTATCACTTTTATTGTTCTCAATGTTATGAAAATTGTTATCTTACTATGCCAACTCAAACAAAATTTACCAAGGAAAAATGTTCCTCAATAGGTTGAACTTTTATCATTATAATCTATACCCAAATAAGTATTAGTATTACAATGAATCTTTAACTCCCTATTTCTTTTTAATAAAACCCCATGTGAATTTGTTCTTTCTATATATCTAAATTTATTTTTCCAACATATGTAATTATTTTGGATTACATTTATACCTTTCAAAAACAGTCACAACATAAAAATATCATCACATAAGGTCGTAAGGAAAAAATAATTCTTATTAGCTTCTAGTTGTATTTTTTATTCACACCTATTTCAGATTCATCTATTATCATATTTATACTCACATATATAGGAGTAGAAATTTTGTTGGATTATTCCATCCCAAACATCATTAAAAATTCCTTAAAATGCATTTCTGGAGATAAGAAAATGTATTTTCTTGAACTTTTTATCCAATTAAGAATTTTAATTCTCACAACATTGACATTTCCAAATACTTCTTCATTTCCCCATCAAATGTTTTACAAACATATTCTCTTTCCCTGACAAAAATATATCATTCACTTAAATAATTATAATTAGAACTCCAAAGTAAGAATCATTCATATATAAGTTACTATCATAATTTCCTTTAAAAAATTTAACATTCCCAAACATCATTCATGTTTTGAAAACCAAGCACATGGAGCTTATTTCAACTCATAAAAAGATTTATTTAATTTAAAAAATTTATTTTCCTCCTCATCATGTAGAAACCTACAATGTTGTTTAATGTAACATTTTTCTCCAATGTTACCATTTTATAAAGATTAATTTATATCCATATGATAAATTTTTTAATTCTAATTAGAATCCACTACAACAAACATTCAAATAGGTTTTATCCTTGAAAGGGGGAAAGGTTTCATCAAAATCTAGACCTTCCACCTGTACATATCCATTAAATACAAGTTTGGTATTGCCTTCAAACATATCCATTCTCATTAATTTTTTTGAATGAACCCACTTTGTTTTGATAACATTTGTATTTACTAGTCTAGGAACAAGTTCACATGTCTCCTTCTTCTCAACCTAATCAAACTCTTAATTCATAGAATCCCCTCATTTTTTGTGTTTAAGAGCATTTGAAAGTTATTTTCATTCAACTTTTGAGATAAGTCATGTCTGATTTTGTAATATCAAATTTCTTCTAGTCTAAACCTGATCCATATGATTCCGAATAATATATTTTAATTCAACATGTTTATGTATTGTAGTAAACGTAAAGGTTTTTTCCCTAATTAAATTTCATCATCGCACGATTCTTCTGAATCTTAATAAGGATGTTTTGAATTACATTCACTATTACTAAAGACTTCTAGTTTATCATCCTCATCATTCTCAACAACTTTTGTTAACGAACATTGATTTTCAATTACGTTTACATCATATGATTCCACCAACTTTGGTAAACATTAGTTATAATATTTATAACTACTTCTATTTGGTTAAAAACCTAGAAAATTTCTTTCCTCTACTTTCTCATCAAACCATAACAAATCTGGATTTTTTTATTTTGAGAAAACATAGACATACAAAAATGTTGAAGTATTTCAAAAACGTTTTATTTATGTACTACGTTTTATAAGGAGTCATGTGGGTTTCTAGTCTAAAAAAATCAATTTTGATCATCTACAATATAAATAATAGCTTTTCTCCCATAAAACATTAAAAGATTATATTCTTCTTACATAATTCTTCCCATTTCTACCAAACTTATTTTCATTCATTCCTCTATTCCAATTTTTGTTGAGTATAGGGAGCACTATGTTCATGTTTAATACCATGATTTCTCATAAAAGATTCAAAATTATTGTTTTAGAATTTGGTACCATTATATATTTTCTACTTCTTTATAGAAACCTTGTTTTCTTTCTCAATATCCTTTTTGAAGAATTTGTACATTTCAATGAAGTCTAACTTCTGACTCATAAACATGATGTTTTAAATCCAAGCGAAATCATAAATAAAAGTGATAAATAATAGGTACTCTTTTGATTATTTATTTCTTATCATCCCACATAAATCTAAATGAATATGTTGAAGTGGTGTGCTAGTTTGAATCTCAACTCTTTTATGAATTCTGTTAGTCATATTCCCTTTTTGAAAAGATACACAAACATATTCTTCTCTTCTTTTCAATTCTGGAATGTATCAAATGACATCAAATTTAGAAATTTTCTTCATAATTTTCTATCCAAGGTGCTTATGTCTTTGATGGAACATTTTGTTTTCATCTTCTGCACTCAAATAGCTTGATTTATTAAATTCTCTTATTTGTAAGAGATTACCACCAGCTCATTCTCCTTTTGTAATAACATTTCCCTCTTCCACGCATTTGATGATACAAAAATATTTTCTAAAAAAATTCTTTTTTATCATCACAAATATTAGTTACACTAAGATATTTATGTTTTATCCCATCAAAAAAATAAAACGTTCTTGGATTTTATCTTTTCCACTTAAATCTCAATCATTATGATTTTTCTAATTTATAAAGAACTATAATAACCAAAGGTATATACTCCTACATCATGAATTTCAACATGTTTTAAGATTTCTATATCACCTTCCATAGGTGAATAACAACCATTATCAAATATCTATGGTGTTTTCCTAATACTTTCCTACAAAGCTGTAAAAATAAAAAAATCTCTTTCATAAAATATCTTCGATTTATCTTTTTTTTCTATTATATTATAAGGAATTAGTTTCAGAAGGATTTTTATACATCTTTCGGCATGATGACCAAACATATCACATCTTCCAAAAACATCATTCAAACATTAAAATTTATTTTTTCACGATAGTTTCTCACATCATAAGAATTGACCTTTTTTACTTTCTATAAGTTAGGAATGTTTCTAATTCTACATTCATTATCTCTTCCACTTGGCTCATACCATCTTCTGGGTACATATAAGTTGTGGTAGTTACTATAATATCTATGTAAATAGATTCCAAAACACTAGAAATATCAATCAAATATTTTTTTTCTATCCAAGTAATATATTTATCTATATAATCATTGTTGAGGTTGGTAACTTTTTTGAGATCTAACAAACTCAAGATATAGACCATCTTTTCCTGTGAGTGATTTTTATACTTTATTGGATTTTCTTGGCTTATTATATCCTTTCTACAGCCAATATTTTCGACCACTTTTTATAGAATGGAATATGATATAAGAATAAGATGAAACATTATTTTTGTATGAGAAGATTTCACTTATATTTCGTATTGAGACTTCTCAGTATCTTCAGAAGTATCAATTTTTACTTCTGATGCTTTGTTAAAGTTTTCATTATTCTAAATCAAGGTACTTTATAACTCAGTATGTTTTGATTTAAAATCATTAACATCTTTATCTTTAGATTATATCTTCTTACTAAGATCTTCAATCATGATTCTTTGTTCATTAATTATTAGTTTGTAACTTAAAATCTACACGTTGTTTTCTTTATCATGCTTGATGACATCTTTTCTTCCACCAAAAACATCATCACAATAATTCTTCTTATCTCTAATTTCATTCTTCAGAGTTTTTTTCTCAATAAATTCAATAAGTATTGTTTGTTGATGATACTCTCTATAAGATTACTCATTTCCTTATTTAAAATATGTGGAATCTTTTGTTTTCTGAACTATTTCAATGAAGGATCTGAATTTTTATAATCATTCATCATCAGAAGAAATATTTTTAGTTGAGATTGATTCGACAAACTTACACAAATTAATTTTTTGGATTCCAGGAATCTTCTTTATTTTTTGGATAAAATTTCTTCATTATCATTTTGTTCCTCTTCTTCCATTGAGGTTTTTTATCATAAATATCTCTATATTATCCAACTTTCTTCTAAGGGTAATTCCTAGCAAAGTCTCCAATTACACCACACTCAAAACATTAGAGAGGAATTTTACCTCCATATTTTCCTCTTCCTCTACGATTGTTCTTGGATATAAGGGGCATGATTTTTTCATTCAAATAATTAATGTCTTTATCTTCGAACTCACAAGGATAATTTTCTTAAACATCTTGGATATTCAGCTTTCTCAAACCTTCAATAGCCACTTAATATTTCATGTTCTTTTTAAACATTGGATATTTCCTCATTTCATAAGTAACAAAAAATTTATGCAATTTATCAAGAGATATATCATCATTTTCATTTAAAAATAAATTTTAGAATCAAACCTATTTGGAATGTTTTTCATAATTTTCTTCACAATTGTAGAATCTTCCAATACATCTCTTAATCATTTAGTGTTTCAAAAAAATCTATTTACTCAAGTGATGTTCTCATCAATTGCTTCTTTATCACTCATTCTTATATCTTCATACATAACTCACTAGATTTGCAACTTCTTTTCCGTAACGTTAGTATTCCCTTCTAATAAACTTTACAACTTGTCTAAAAGTGTATTTCATGTATAAATGTTAAATTATTTTAATGTATTTTTCTTGTATTTAATTGATTATTCTTGAAAAATTATGAGTGATTTTTAATTGTTTTATTTGTTAGGGTAGGATATAATAAATATTTTGAAAAGATAATTCGGATTCATATACAAAAGCATGGAGCAATACGATGCATTGCGTAGGGCCCTCCCCGAGTCACCTCAATTTTTATTATGCATATATTTTATTTTATTCTTACATATTATTCTCTCATAAATTGGATGAGGGGGTAAACCTTCCAGTTCTAGGGTAATTTAATATAAGGGGGAAGGTGCTTTGGATTAATTTCATTATTTTATACATGTATTTTGTTTTCATTATTTCTTCAATCAATTTCTAATACATTTCTTTTTCTTTTATCTCAACCCTTGATATCTGAATTATAATGGAACCTTAAAATTATGTAGCTAAGGATCCCAAATAACGGCTGACCATTGTCAAATTTAGTGTAAATCATGTTTAAATATTGTATCAATAAAAACATGACCTCATGAAATCCTAAATTATCGAACTAAGAAAAATATGATATTGTTGTGTTAAAGAAGGAATACTATGACCATTGGATCTTCATAATCTCAACTCTGACACTGACCAATAATTAATCAACATATTTTCTAAAATCCTATTATACCAAAATACAGAACTGGCAAAACCCTAGTGTTATTTTGAAAACTAATTCAAAATGAATCAATCTGTCTTGCAACGCTTTCTTCTTTCATTTCTCAAAATTGTTTCCAACACAACAATATAATTATTTCCCAATTATTGAACAAATACATACAAATCTATCTCTTCTCACTTATTTCAAAAATGTTAATAATAATTAAATATTTTGAAAACCTAATCAAACTAATTTCTTTCACCATATAGGTTTCAAATAGAATTTTTATTTAACTACATTTTTAATTAATCGAGTCAGATAGTTTTATTTTTATACATTTGTTTTTATATATACTTATAGGGATTCTAACAAAACCCCATAGTCCAATTAAACTATAACCATTTATGAGGGTGGTCGATTTTTATTTTTTATTATTTTAATTTTAATTTTATTTTATTTCGTTATTTCAATTCCTCTTTTTACACTGGGTGTGTTTGTTTTCTAAGTTTCAGATTTTTAAACAATTATTGATCAACTTCAACACTAGGTCATGGGAAAAAATCATGATCTTTTCAATACACAATTCTTAACCAACCCTAAAGGTCAAAGTAACTATACCATGGAGGAGAGTGAACAGAATCAACATGTTCAGATTATTCAAAGAGATCAGGGGTTGTAGATGCTTGCACACTAAGGGCGGCTGTCAAACATGGGATTACCACAAAGAATCATAGATCCCCCCATTATATAAAACCACTTAGAGCAAAATCCTTCGATCATATAGATGGTCACAAATATTGTGAAATTCACCAGAATTCTACATTAATATCTGAACGAACATCAAGGACATTTTCTTGAGCTATGTGATGTATTTCAATTCCAAAATTCATTAAGTGATGTGGTAAGATATCATCTATCCCAATTTTCTTTACGTGAGTGAGCAAGAGATTGGATTCAAATATTTATTATGCATTCCTTCACTAGATGGGATGATTTGGATAGAAACTCCATCATGCACTTATTTAAACCTTCAAAATCACAGGATATATGGTTAAACATTCAGAACATTTGTAAATTTGAAGATGAGATGCTATATTCGTAATGGGAAGGTTAAAAATATATCACTCCAAAATTACCACATCATCGTATAGAGAAATGGTATCCAATCCAAATATTTTATAAGTGTTTTTTAAAAAGAAAGTGGTTAATTCTAAATATTGTAGCAAGAGTATATTTAATGAAGAAATCAGTAAAATCATGCTATATCTTATTGGATGAAATAAAGAGCAACAGTTTCTACTAGAATAAAGTGGAGATGTAGTGGAAAAGAATTCATGAATACTACTATAATGACTGGATGGTAGAAAAACTGGAGTCATTGACCAAGAAATGGAAATCATGTTGGGTCATTATCCAAATCCTCATGGTGTGTGAATAGAAGATGTAAATTGTGCGGATTACCATTGTGGTAATCAATAACAGTAATGATGACCACAAAAACAACAAAAACAAGGGAAAGTATTTCAATAATGACCACAAGGGTTCCAACATAAAGAAAATCAAGGGACCTTATTGACAATCATGTTCCACATATTAGAAGATACACTTGAAACATTCATGACTGCTTCCAAGGATGTATTCGAAGAAATAAAAGAAGAAGTATCAAAGAAAAAGGCCGCATAAATAAATTTGGAGCTTTAAGTGGGCCAAATTCATGATCTTATTTTAAATATACCCATAGGTACACTTCTAGGGTACCCTGAAGTACACCTATATAAAGATTTGAAAGATATAAAACTCAGAAGTATGAACCAAGCATAAGGTAGTGGTATAAAATTTGTATTATGAACACTAGAGCAAGTAGTAGAAGAGGAAACTGACAAGGAACATGTAGCTGAAGAAGGACAAGAACCACCTCAGTGCAAATGAATAATGCATCTTCTAAAATGAATGAATTAAGTAAAGAAGAATATTAAAAAAGGTAAATTTCCTAAACAGTTTAAAAAATTGAATATTAATATAGATTTTTCATAGTCTCATGAAAACATGTATGAATATGATAAATTAATGAAATAGATAGAATCCAACAAGATAAAGTTTGAAGATATTGGTACTATTCCACTCACACGAGAGTGTTTGGTAGTGTTATCAAATAACCTACCTAAGAAGAAAAGAGATCCATGTAGCTTTTAAATTCCAATATTTATTGGAGCTATCAAGTGTGGGAAAGATTTGTGTGACATGGGTGAGATTGTCAATATCATTTCATAAACAACATTCAAGAGTTTCATACTGGATGGAAGGAAACTTACAAGAATACTTCTTTGGTTATTAAAATCAACAAGTAAATCCCCATGGGGGATCATCAATGACATCATGATCAAATTTGACCAGTTCATATTCCTTGTGGACTTCCTAGTGATGGTTATAGAAGAAGAGAGAAATTAACTCATTCTTGGAAGACCATTTTTATCCATATGGCATATGATGATTGATGATCAATGTGAATAAATTTTTAATATACTTTTCCATGATCAAATAAGATTCAACATCCACCAAGAAATGAATATCTATGATGTGCATGAGGAGAATGAGTTTGGAGAAAGCGAAACACCAGAAGTTGAGGGTTTTTCTGATATTGAAGAGGAACATGAGCTAGAGTTTTTTAATGTATTGATTTTTGTAGTTCATTTATTATTCTTTCCAATTTGTGAGAAATTTGACTTTTTTATGAGTTATAGATGGATGAAATAAATATTTGGAAAAGAGAATTCAGATTCAGAGACAAAAACTTAGAGCGAGAAGTTGTATTGTGCATGCCTCTTCCCAAGTCATTTCTATTTTCATTAGGAAATTATTTATATTTTCTCCTTACCTCTTATTTTCTCATCACTAGGATGAGGGGGAAACCCACTATTTTAAGGTTAATATAATAGGAGGTGGAAGGAACATTTGATTAATTTCCTTATTTTATTCATGTATTTGGTTTTCATGATTTCTTCAATCAATTTCCAATCCATTTATTTTTATTTTACCAAGAACCTTAATATCTGAAACATAAAGGAACCAGAAAATTATGAAACTAATAGCCCCAAATAAGGCATGATCATTATTTAATTTAGGGGAAATCGAGTTTTAATATGGTATCAAGAAAAATGTGATTTGGTGAATTCTTAAATTACTAGACCAATGGAAATATAATATCGCTATGTCTTGGAGGGGATACCATGACCATTTCATCTTCATAATCTCGACTATAATACTGACCATGAATAATTTAACATAATTTCTAAAACCTAATTTCACCGAAACCATAAAATTATAAAACCCAAGCACTCTTTTGAAATCTGATTCAAAACCAATCAATCTGACGTGCTTCGCTTTCTTCATTCATTTCTCAAAATTGATTCCAATACACAAATATGATTCTTTCCCTTTCATTAATAAATCAATCAAAATCCACCTCTTCTCACTTCATTCATAAATGTTAATAAAATTAAATATTTTAAAAACCAAATCAAATTTATTCCACTATCCCTATGGGTTCGACCTCAAACTATTGTTTTACTATATTTAAAATAAATTGATAAGAATAGTTTGATTTTTATAAAAATTAATTTGCAAATACCTATTGGGAATTTATTGACTACCTATAGTATTATCAATTTCCCACAAAATTGTTTAAGTATGGTACCCATCCCCCTCTAATAAAAATTATTTGATAAGGGAATAAGGATTTCATTTCTGTCCTTTCCATCAAAATCTATATTTATATTATCAGTAAATGTTATACAAGAATATTTCTCAATAGGTGAAAGCCCAATGGTAGTGACATCAAAAACATCAAGGAAAATAGATATGAGATAATAAATCATCTTATTTTTTCATCCATTATAATTTTTGTCATTAAATTTAGTAATTCCTCTACTAATGATAAAATTTATATTATCTAAGATAAGGAATCAACAAGGGAACCTGGGGTTATAATAATAATTTATATTCTAAATGTTCTAATAACAACTGAGAGGGGGGTTTGAATCAGTTGTTATCTTTTTATAATTTTCAAAACATTTATAAACATAACCCCTGAAACATTTTATGATTTATTTCCTTATCAACTTTTAGTAAATAATCATGAATTAAATTTTTTTAATGAAATTAAAGAAAAAAGTATATTTAAAATGCACATCATTTGTTTGAGAACCTTCATCCTTTCTATAGACACTACTTTGGGTCTATAGAAATACACTATTATGAATAAGTGAATATAACTTGTGCCAACTCCTGTACGAAACCTTCTATCTCCTGATATTAATGATTATACTAACAAAAATATATTAAAAATGTTTTCATATAAAACAATTGATCCAAATAAAATAATTAGGACTTTGTTAAAATTGATCCACAATTTCTCTATCTGAATCCTCAGTCCAATTTGGATGGATCTGATTTTATCAATCCGATGAGTCTAGATCTGATTTTCTCAATATGATAAGTTTGGATCTGATCCTCTAAATATTATGTGGTTGGATCTGATTCTCTCAATAAAATGAGTCTATATACAATTCTCTTAATACGATGGATTCAATATGACGAACCCATTCTCAATTAACACAACTAAAAATATACTAAAAATATTAGTACGATTAACTTGAGATAAATTGATTCAATATGATCCTCTAAATAAGAACATTCTCAATATGGTAAACAAGCATTCAACTATCTGATCCACCATAAGATCTATAGTCGACAATGACTTTAACATAATTTATTCTATGCTCCACATATTCCATTTTCATGAAAAGTTCACAAATGATTGAATGATTACATTTAGTATTTAAAGATGAATCAAAAAAACAAAAACATAAAACATTAACACTTTCTCCTTGTCCTCAAATTTCAAAAACTCTGAGAAAATATCACAGTTAAACATTAAATTTTACATGTTAAATACTCATTATATTACTCTGAGATTTATGAAAAATTATATTTCCAGATTAAATTCTACAACTCATCATAAAACATTATGAATTTTCAATCTGAGTATTTTTTATAATGAACTCATTACTAATTCTGTGTCTTTCTCATCTCAGAATGATATTTTTTCCTTTCCCAACTTGATATGATTTCTTTCTCTTTCTTGACATAATATGATTTTTATTTCTTTCCTAGCTCAATATGATTTGTGTTTCTTTCTCAGCTAAATAAGATTAATGTTTCTTTCTTAACTCAATATTATTTCTATTTCTTTCAAATATCAATATGATTCATATTTCTTTCAACTTTAACCCGTTGGAATCGTTATAATTTTGGAATTCTAATTACGATGGAATTTCAATTATGATGGATTTTCCCATTATTATGGGAATCCCATTGTGATTGAATTCTCATTATTATAAAATTTCTCATAATGATGGAATTATTTACTCTTTTGTTTCTAATTTCATCTAACCTCACAACCATTTGCTCAAAATATTTTATCATGATTGTTTTCATGATTTTGGAAAAATAATTGATCAGAAAAACATAATATAATTTCATTTATAATGGAAATTTAAAACCCCTCACCAAACATTATTCAATATACCACATTATCTTTATTATTACTTCTTCACTCAGAATCATATTTCATTCAAACTCAGAAAAATATTTCTTTCTCTAATTATAGAAAAGATAAAAATCTTGAAAACAACAATTTCTTCCTCTCATTCTTCTCAAATTGATTATCAGAATTTGACGCTTATTTATCTGATACTCTATATTTGGAAAAACAATAATTCCTTAAAAAACATATTTACCTCTATCTTTAGATTCAAACTTTCAGAAACATTAATCATTCTAAAAAACCTGAGTCTAATGAATCTTTATTATGATGGATATGCGTCTGATTGTTAAATAAAAAACATTTAAATACAAAAAAAAATTTGTTTTTAAAAATTAAAAATATAATTTTAAAACAATTTATCATTAATTTTATTTATCATCGAACATAATCCACCATACCAAATAATTTTTCTTAATTCCAATGTTTCATCTGGTACATCTTTATCAAAACAAAATTTTTGAGAAATGTAATCAAACTGATGTTTTCTACTAGAGAGGAATTTTTTTTCTGTCCACCAAATGAGTTATTATAGTGTCACTATATTAACTGTCTCGTATGAATTTCATTGGTCATAGTTTACAAAGACAAAGTAATTGGTAAATATTTATGAAGCATGTAATCAGTTTGAGGAAGTGCCTTGTGAATGATTTTTTGATGTTCCTCTATAGTTATGAATTAATACAAGAATAATTTTCACTAAAAATAAGAATTTCTATGAAGATGAACCAAATGAAACATTTTAAAAACTTTACAATGTTTTAATAAATTCTTAATTATTGTGATGTTGATCTAGATGGTCAATGTTTCAATGATGTAAAAGGGATATTATGATTCTAGATGAGATATCATTAGTTTTTAAGAATAACATTAATGTCCAGATCTAAGGAAGTATCCTACAAATATAGGCTGAATATTATCTTTGGGTATGTTTTATGGTTTTAAAAGGAATAAAAAATCGAGTGGGATATTTGAATTTTGAAGCAGGAAATTTAAATTTGAGTTCATAACTGTCCTTAATTTTGTGGAGAAACATGGTCTATTTAATGTGGAGTATATGAATTGGGAAGTTTTTCTCAAGTAGGTGATGTTATAAGGTTTTTTTAGTGATTTGTAATGATTATGACTTAAATTGATATAAGGAAGTATTGACCATTAAGTTTGAGTTCTATTTTCGTTATGGTCAAAGCATCAAACAAAGAAGTTCCAAATGTAGTAGGGGGTACTGGATAGAGAGGAGAAACTCTATGGATAAAAGGTCCACCAATTGAAGGAAAGAAGTATAGATCGTACCGATACAGAACATAGTTTTTTTATCAGTTAGTTATTGAATGATAATGGAGGATAAAAATGATCACATAATCTATTAACAGGATAACCTGCATCAAAGAAAAGGTATCATATTTAAGAATTTGACCAATAAGATCTAGAAGATGGAAGAATAAATTAAATATAAAGAAACTTTTTTTACCCATGGATGTAAAAGTAACATTATATGAAGAAGTAAGTCATGAACAAAAAAACACTATGACAGTGAACAAAATTTTCATCTTTTGAAATACTTTATTTGTGATAAATAGTATCTTTTAATGAAGGTGAAGACATTTTTTAATGGATGTATAAACAATCAGTGAGAAGCTATAAGTTGACTAAGGTCATAATAAGTATAGTGATTGATTATTATTTTGTAACATCTACTTAATGTGTAGGGAACCACACTTAGGTTAAGGGTTTTTTTCTAATGAAAAAATTGTAACAAGCATCTCATTATAGTGGGTAATATAAATACAAATCATCGCCATACACAACACTGACTAGAGATACTTATTGGTTAGTGAAAAATTAAAAATATCTTCTGTTATTTTTTTCTTTATTTCATATACTTTTATATGATAATTAAAAGATAATAGAATAATAAAGATCCAAATAGGTTTAATAGGTAAAGTGATAAAATTATCTAATTTTCTAGGAAATTCAACACTGAATCACCCTCACCCATATCAGTTTTGTCTCTATCTCAAAGTGTTTGTCTTAGAATCACCAAAAATTGTGACCTCATCAGCTAACTTAGCACCATTATCATGTCACCCACTATTGTATTATTAATAATTATAAGAACAATAGTCACTACACCATGGTCACTCTAAATCTATGCCAACCATTTTAACCATATAGATACATATTGTATTATTCCCCAAAACTATATCATCCAACATAACTATATCACCTTCTATCTATTGAGGTCTCATCTCAAATATAACATTTCACCCTTATCATACACTACAACCTTTAACCCCTTTCACCCACAATAACCCTCATGGTCCAGTATAACCTCACACTCCTATAATCCATTATAGACCTGAACACTTATCATCCACCACAAAACTCATCATCCACAACCGCCCATCACTCCAATCATCCATCACATTGGTTTGTGCATTGACAATTGAAACCATGTATCTATTAGGGATTTTTGTTAGAAAGATTAGTATGTAGGGGATTAGTTGCAACAAGTAAAGAGAATTAGTGATAATTTTCCCAAACAATATATATTTCCCATAAAAATGGTCATTTATTTATGATTTTTATGGTAACATTAATTCTATCATGTGAGGGAATTTTGGAATCTATATAATCACTCTTTTGGGATACTAAATAGAAAAAAATCAAATTACATATCCTTTTACCACTTCTAGGATTTGTTTACATCATAAAAAAAGTATTATTTGTCTCACACTTTAAGGTATATCTAAAAGTTTCCATGAAAGATTAATGTATGTGGATTCTATCTTATTTCTTATTGATTTTAATAATATCTCATAATTAAAACTCTTATATGCATCTCAGTAAGAATTGGGATCATTTTCCAAACACATTACATTATCGTTATTTTCCAATATATTGCCACGTATCTCATGGTCTAGAAGAATCCTACCAAACCTATAATGTTTTTGTATAATTGGATTCATATTAATTTGAATAAAACTCTTAATTATTTATCTTAATGTCTATCTCTCGAACCATTCATATTGACTTGTTCTTCCCCATGTTAAACTTCCCTCCCACTAACACCTCAAGTAATGTTATCCTTTTCAATTAAAACACCACATCAAGCCAAACCAAATTTGTATTTAGTAGGGTTATAAAAATGATATCATGAATTTTCATAGTGATAACCAATAAAATGAATTTTTTAGGATTTTAGACCTTTTTTCTACATTTACGAATCATAAATATTCTTCAAAACCTGAAAAATTCCTAAAATAAAAAATATTAATATTTTTATTACATATCTTATACAGTGTCTTAATGAATTACTTCAATGAAATATAGTTTAGTATAAATGATAATAATTTCAAAGATGATACTCTAATTCAATATTTTATAGTACTCTCATAAAATATTTTTTACGGAAAAATGTTTTTTTGCCATCCATTGTTCATGTTTTTGATCATAAACATATATAAAAGAAACTGTTTTAATTCATTCAATTACACTTCAGTTTAATATTTTGTTTATATATTTTATTATATGGATAAAAATGATATGATTATTATTTTTTAATCCTTCTTATTAAAATTACAACATATAATTCAACTGGAGAATTGCCCAGTTCAGCCATTTGGATGTCCATATTGACCACACAAGAAAGCCCAACGAATCATCAAACGAAACTGGACCAGCTTGGATGTTATATTTTCTAGGATGAAAAAATAAATCCCAATTCATTAATTTTATAACATAATCCTTGGAAAATTCTATTATAACTTAGATAAAAATTTGAAGGTTTAAATCAACAAACAGGTGTCGGAATTGATGTATGAAAGTAGATCACTCAATTCTGTCTGATATTTAAAAATAGCCCACAATTCTTGACTTTTCCTCCAATATAGAATTCCAAATGAGTTGTAATTTTGTGTTTTGAAATTCAGAATATATCCATCCAACTTTTTAGAAGAAATTTTCTATATTTTAATGCATATTACATCCATAAATGTATTCACAATTTGACCGTGGAAAATTTGTTACGAAATTGGACAACGATACATGGTTTAGAAAAATAGATATAACATTGGATTAAAAATTCCAATGGATTCCATGTTTTAAGGGTAAAATTTACACATACACATATACATACATTAGGAATAATATTTCTCTGTATTCAGATTTCTAAATGTTCAAATGGGGAATCCAACTTGAGGTGTAGTTTTGGAATGAAAATAGTCCACCACCTTGGGCTGTAAATGCACTCCCAACATCTCCTTGAAAGAGTTTGGCACATCAACACCTAAGAAGATATATTGTCACAAACATATCCTTTCCAAATACCTTGTATAAAAATATAAACTTTTGTTTCTAGTTGAAAGAAAATTCTTCCTTGGTTTTTTTTCATGTACATCATGTGTTTTGAATTGTAATAGTAAGTGTGATTATAATTTCATTTGAATTAGGATTAATTTTTCATCATCAACATATCTTATCCACATCAAACCTCTATTGTGTAATATTAATGTTATTAAATTTATTTAAATCAATTTTAAAATAGTTCCCTTCATTCACTTTCTTATTTGATCAAAATTAGTCATTTACCTCCCTTCGAGTGTGTGTGTTCGATGGACAATAATTTTTTTCATACCATTGATTTTTCCTTAATAATTCATCGTAATTATAAAAACTAGATTACTAAATATATAAATTTCAAGGTAAACATTCCATTTTGATGAGTCATAAAATTACATCATAAATATTCAAATCAACCCAATATTTATAAAATTGTTAAATCTAAATACATCCATCAATCAATTTAATTAATCTTTACAAAAAAAAAATCACTTATTTAAATATAAAACATAAATAATTGAATGAATGATATAGTTCCATCACTGATGATTCAACTCAAGTTTCACTATACACATTATAGAAGACCACCAAACCATAAAATGGTCGATAAATGATAATTAGCTACAATTCAAGATAATATCCTCAAAATAATATAAGATGGTCACTAACTCATCATTAATCTTATCATTCACAAAAAAGTATGATTCCTCTTCTTAAACAAACTATTCCAATGTAGTGTTTCAAGATGGGTGAGTTGTGAAACTATTCTGAAATCTTTTAGATGATCAATAAAATCTTAGATCAACATTTCCGAACACTGATCTAATTTAATAATTTCAATACATTTTCTATGATGAATATGTACGTTATTTTTTAACTCTTTAAAGATTTCATAGATTTAAAATTTCTAACTAATAATAAATATATAACCCTATAAACTAAATTTATCATTACAAGTAATGAAATATCTATATCAACCACAATTTTTACGCATTAAACTAAGTACATCACATTATATTTGGTCTAATTTTGTTAATAATTCATCCAAATCATCCATTATATTACTAATTAGAAGTTTTTGTTCAATAATCACTAGGTGGAAATAGATTTCTGATGGAATTATCTAATATTAATGTTCTAAAACAAATATGAAACAAAGTTCACCCAAATCAATACACAAAGTTGAAACAACTTCAACAATTTTCACTAATAAATATAACAAAACATCAATGTAAGGAATGTAAATGAAAGGAAAAAACACATTGGTTTTTTATGGTTCATACAAGAAATCGTAAATCCACAAGAGAAAAATTACATCATTTTATTTCTTCAAAAAAACATTACACAAATGTGACTAACGAGTCACACTAGATTACTATAGATAGGAAATAACAATTTTTACAAAGTGTCAATTTCATCCCCCAAACAAAGGTAGTTGTACTCTATATTTATAGAGAGTAACTTCCATTCATCTGGTTGTATCGACCTATGAGATTCACGAGAGTCATTATTTTGTAGTGTTCACACATATGATATCCTTTAGTAGTAATCTGAGTGACTACTTCCTTGGGTTTCATGAAACAGCATGAATACATGGTTATGTTAATGCCAAAGCTATCAATAAAATGAACTGAATGTCATTCCTAATCCCCAGAAGCTGGAAACATGCACCTATGCATCAAATAACAGTAAGAAGGGAATGATTTAACCCCAATAAAAAAGGTTTAGAATATACTATCATAAGATAAAATAAGGAAAACATGATATTCCAAAAAAATCCTCAGGGATAAAAGTACCACAATCAGTCAGATAAATATCTGAAGGTAAACCGTTATCAAAATATGATACAACAACCACTAAGAAAAAGACCCATAATATCCATGAAATGACTATATCATAGCTGCACTAGTCACCATCCCCACCCAAGGTCCCATGATTCATGCACACCCCCACCTTCTAGTGGTTTTATCCCTTTTCTTGGACAAGGAAGAAATAATAAAAAATAACTAAAGGAAAAGGTATGGTGTGAAAAAAATAGCCTTTTAGGATTTTACCAATTATTCAATAAGAAATTATCTAAATATTAAACCATTAATTATTCAATTTTAATATAGGTAAGGCATGGAATATGAATTTCATAATTTCAATCAAAACATACATTTAAATAAAATAGATGTAAGAAATTTCAAAAATAGTCATTAATTAACATCTTCATAAATCAAGGTCAAGAATAAATATAATTATATAATCATTTTCATGTAATAATGAAATCATAAAAATTCACAATATCATAATTCCAAAAATAATTTAGTTTCTAGTTATAGGATACTTGCACTACTTAGTCAATCTTCATATCTCACGAAGTGCATACATTTCCCTAAGGTTCAGACCATGAAGAAAAAATGAATCAATGCACTATTGGGAAAATTAATGTTAAATATGGTTTAGTTAATACTTTCATCATCAAATACAATGATATGGAGTCATAGTCCTATCATTCTTGTCTAATTAACCAACTAACTACTCAGTCTTACATGTGATTCAATCAATCAATAATAGGAAGTCATTTAAACTAAAATCATCATTCATAGTTCAATTTCCCAGTATAATGTTTCAATATTCCATTTCAATTTCAAAACCAAATCATGGGTTTTTATAAAATTAGATCCTTTTAAAATCATATATAAATTAAATCCATTTTTCATAAGAATCAACATCAAATAATTTCTAGCCATCTTTTCTGAAAATAAAAACATATTTCCAAATCCTTCAAAAATTAGTTTTAATTAACAAATCTCAATCCTTTCAAATCAATCATCACAATTAATATTGTAGAATAAAATTGAAAATACATTTCACTTTAAGAAATAAATCAAGGTTTTAATTATATTGAAATTACTTGAAAAAAACTTATCTCTTCTCACATGATAAAATGATCAATCAACCAAAATGGGAATCACCAATAGAGTATCAAAGATGGTGAACATTAAGAAGGAATACATGGAATCAAAATCCATCGAATCAATGTTTAGATCAACAAAAACTCATGGATCAATCACTATTAAAGAAGGTGAGAAGAGAATAAAGGGGGATTCTAAATCAATGAGATTCCAATTACTAAAAAGAGATCGATCGCATCCAATGATGCTTTGATCTCGTAAAGAGAGTTTGGAGGAGGAGAAAACCATCTTGAAACAATCCAAGATATAAATGATCATATAAGGGTTTAATGGGAGATATTTGACTTAATAATGTTGGCTAGAGATTTTAATTAAACATTTTAGGGGGTTAAAAACCCTTTTCCATGGTTTTCTTGGTTTTAAAAAGTATTTAGTACTAACCATGCACCCAAACTAGGCTTCAAGAAAGTGTGAATAGTTTTTCTGCATGGTTATACTAATCGTTCCCCAACCTTTAAAACCACCACATCCCAAGTTTTCATAGGTTGTAGGGGAGGCCTCATGGTATGGATTTACCATGCGCTCCCTTATAGCCCACCAAAAGGGAACATTGTCTACTAAGATGGATCATACAATTTTACCTAATTATATTCTAACCATTCATAATCTAAAAAACATCCAAAATTTTCAGATATTTTTTAAAAACATCTAGGAATTAGAGAAAACTAATGGAATATCAAAACAACTATTAAGATGTACCTAAAAAGGGTAACAAGATGTTACAATATCCCCACCATAAATTCCTTCTACTCCTAAGAGCTTATCAAGAATACTCTATGTCAAATAGATAATGTTATAACTCCCTAATAATTTCCTCACACTCCCAAGTCTCATGTGAATTAGATATATGTTTCTACAACACTCAGAATCCAATGTTATAGAATCTTCATGAAGAACTTTCCTCTCAAAATCAAAAATCCAAATTGACTGCTTATCCGTTGATGAATTGGGTTCAAAATTAGGGTACTCCTACCACAAGATATGATATGGGTCGTAGTTATACTTTTGGGGTTGAAATATGTGAAACACATTATGAATCAATGTCAACTAAGGTAAAATAATCCTTGTGGTGGGTCTCCATACCAGTATGCTTGACAGCCTCAAATGGTTCCACACATCCCAGCACAATCTTTCCTTATGTTCCATGCTTCTAATGATTCTAGTGAGGTGAAACTCTGAAAACAACTAGGTCACCAACTATAAAATATAAATGGAAACCAAAATTGTTATCATAATATTTATATTGGATTTTATTAGTCACCATTAAATGATGAATCAACTAAATATTTATCATCACCGCTTACACCAAACATGGTGAAACTAGGGAATCTTCACCCATCATTGACCAACACAATGGAGATTTACATGGTCTGATATACAAGTCCCCAAAGGTTTCCATCCTAATGAAAAATTGATAACTTTTGCTATAGAAAAACTCAACCAGCCTCATTTTGTTATCCAAAACACCACAAAAGACTTGAATGAATGAAATAAGCGTGTATTAATGAATATTTATAAATCATTATTTATATTCGTCCATCTGTGTGTTATATTTCATGCTCAAACTAACATTATATCTCACTATATCCTATAGGCCTCCTCAAAAATGATAAATTAAACAAACATAACTATTAAAAACTACCATAGCTTAAACTCTATGAAATATGGAAATCTCTCATGTATACAGGGTTCCCCGGTTCTCAACATTTGTTGTATCTTGAATGGGGATGAAGTTAGCAGATTTGGTTATCTAGTCAATCAAAACCCATGTCACATTCTCCCCTTGAGGAAAACGAGGTATTCCAACCATGAAAACCATCAATTTATCTTCCAACTTCCAAGTCAACACCGAAAGGGGGTGAAGAAAACTCAAAGGTTTATTTTTATCATCCATTAACTACTAATATGTATAAGTGAAAGAAATGATATCATTGATATATCATATCATAACTATACATAAGAATATTCATTGTCTAACTTATAACATCTTTTCGGTTCCATGGTGTACCGTCCACTCGGAATAATCGAATTTCCTTAACAAATATTCTCTCACAAGAAAAGGTATGGTGTACCGAATCTGAAAAAATTAGATGTCCTCATGGGATAATGACAACTCACTGATGGTATCAATACCATAAATAGATTCTTTAATTCCTTGGAACTCTTCATAAATATATTTTTACTAATGAATCATCTCTATATGTGGGGAGGTCAACTGAACACTAGTCAAGAAATTCTCAGAGTTGTCCTTTAAAACTCCCAAATGCATATGGGGAATGAGTTCCATCAAATTCCACTCTAATGATGATACTTTAATGGTCAGGGTTGGAATTTTATTTCTCAAAATTGTATTAATAACATTCCCCTTACCAGGGGTGTAGAAAATTTCAAAATCAAAAGATAATAGTTACTCTAGCAATCACCTTTGACGGATATTATAATACATTTTTGTGAGAAAATATTACTCAAGATGCTTTAATGGAATAAACAGAAATCATTATTAGGAATGTTAATAGAACCGACTATTAATTGTATTCATCACAACTGTGAGATTGCGATCATGTGTAGGAGAGTCATTCTCATGTACCCTAAGTTTTAGGGTGCCATAAGCCACAACGTGATCTCCCTGTATGAGAAAAAAACCCAAATATGAATTTTATGTGTCTAAAAGATACATAGCCCTACCCTTCCTCTAGAAGAGTAAATAACTTCTATTGAATATAAAATAAACTTCAACTCATCGATGTAATTTTTTCATTTTGAATCCCATAATAACTTTACTTCGTTATGAGTGACATTTGTCATTGGAGAAGCCAACATTGTGAAATACCTAACGAAAAAATGATAATACCTACCCCTAAAACCAAATATCTAAAATCCTCAAAGACATTACATGGTTGTTCACTTTTCATAGTAGCCTTCAGCTTCTCAGGATCATCTAAAATTCAATTTCTTGCCCCCATTTTTCCCATGAAATTCACTATTTTGATAGATTTTAATAAATTTATTGATATCCAAAAACTTCTAAAACCACTCTTAGATGATGTACATAATCATCCTCAATGTTATAGTAAGATAAGATTTCTCTCACAAGGACTACCACACACAATCCAAGGTACATGTGCAATATCCAATTCATCAACGCCCTGGAAATTATAGGATAATTGGTTAGACCAAAATGAATAAAAAGTTACCTATAATGGACATACCAACTCCATAATGTGGTCTTCAAAATACTAGATTCTTTGATTCTCAACTAATTATACAAAACCAAATATCAATATTTGAGAATAACTTTCCCCCCATCTGCTAGTCAAGTAGATCATTGATCCAAGGCAACGAATATTTGTTCTCTACCAATACTGAATTGAGATTTTGGTAATCAAAAAAAAGGAAACATTTCACATTGCATTTTGTTTTTAAAATTAATGATAACAATTCTTGGATACATTCTTAAGTGTGTAATGTATTTATCCAAAAAGTCATCCAAATGAGTTTTTAACTGTTTATATTTAACTGGTTCTATATATTAATAAGTAATAGAGATGGATTGGGTACTAAGTACAAAATAAATAGAAACAATATACCTACATTATTAGTGGAAACTGGAAAATTTATATGGAAACACATTCAGAAACTTGATGATAACTAGAGGTAGATTCTCACTCAAGTATTCTTTCTCCACATCAAAAGAATTCAGGGATATCATTCACCATAGTTTTAGAAAATGAGGTATAGATATACTTTAACATCTATCCCCTTCTACCTAGAAAACATGTCACACCACCCTCGGGGTCAATAAACGAGGCCCATTAAAGAAAATATAAAATCTAAACTTTATGGGGAATCGAACAATCTATACCATGATTTAAATCTAATAGTTTCAAGTGAATAATCATAAAATCTTAGAGGAGACAGGTCTCAGATAAAGGGATGGAATAAGTAGGGCATTAAAGACCATCTCTTATCTTTGTTCTATAGGGTGTATAAGTATCAATCATACAAGAGACAATATCCATATGAAGATTTATCAGGTTCATAATATGAGTCGACATGAAATAATGACATGCATCAGTATCAAATAAATTCTTCATTAAAGATGAAGCAATAGTAATGGTACATCTCAATTTCATTGGACCTGAATCAGTTTACACTAGAGACTCTTCTATTTCATGCAAAGGCTTCATTTTTTATTTATATTACTAAAATCCCATTATTCTAGAAGCATATAATTTAACTATAGTACCTTTTTAAGGGGATGATATTTTACTATTACAGAGGGTTAAAATACATGAAATAACATTTTCAGGTGGATTAAAAAAAAAACACAAACCATACATACTTGGTTTTCTGGTAGAAAGTTTCTTCAAATACCTAAACATTCACACTAAACCTTATTAATGGTCTTATTATATACACTGAAGAAGGTCTGGATGATTCCTTATTTCATGATTGACCATGAGACTCTTGATCCATCATCTTACCTTTAGAGGAAAAAACTACTATTGAAAGTTAGAGGACCTCTTGTAAACCATAAATTACCGTCCATGTTAAGCTCAACCCTCAACACTCTATATATAATTTCTATATAAGAAGTGATATTCAACATAAAAACGTAAGATTACATATCATATCAAAGGCCCATATCTAATCTTCGATCCTTTGGATTATCATTTTTCAGTGCCTTAGTAGAAAATTGAACATGTTGGGAAAAATAGTTTTCATACCGAGTCACCATTCTATCACCTTACTAGAGGCTAAATAATCCATATTCATTTCCAAAACTATAAATTCTAGATATAACTATTATTTTAAAATTTCTATATATTTCTTCCACTCTAAGACTTTATATATCATTACTATAACTATTTAATCACACCATCGCCTACTAGCCCCATCAAGGTTGAATGTATAACATGTATCCTTTATTTCTTATGGAATTTATAAGACCCCCAAAAGACTCTCAATATTTTTCAACCAATCATTCACCTCCAAATGATCATTTTATCCTTAAAATTAATGTTTTTTCTACTAATTATGCTTATGAGAGTGATTAGTTGATTAATTCCTTCAAAGTTCCACTACGAGAGCCTAAATGAGAACAAGGGTAACTACCAGTCCTAGAGCCTGGATAGCACGCACCACTATCTCAATGAGATTCTGATCAACTAGATGGTTCACTTTCCATTGTTAATCAGTATCTCCCTCATTATTTCAGTTCAACAATATTATTTGGGGAATTTTACTAGACATCATTAACAAGAAATATGAGAACATCATTAAAGATACTCAGATCAACTCAATCAAATGATATAGGAATATCATTTTCATAAGATATAATGAAATATTATGGGATTCCAAAACACTCAGATAATGTTTGGAAAAATAATAGAATTAGATCAATTACTTCCTCAAGGATTTTTTTATCAAACAATAATGGAAACTTAAGGCTTACTAGGATGAGATCTATCCATGAACTTTCTCACAACTACCCCTTATGTCTAGAAAATCCTACCTCTTATCTTCTAGAACATCCCAGACAGCATATCAACATCAAGGAAATATGATCAACTTATATTAATACCATTTTTTTGCAAACCAACCAAAATATTCTAGAACACAGGTTCCAGATCTGACACTAACATGACTTGAAGGGCATTCGTAATCCCCAATGGCTAGCAATTAGCACTCAAGCATCAAAACATGCCCAAAGGGAATGGTTTTTCCCCTAAGAAAAAAAATGATTAGAATATATCATCCGTAGATGAAATAAGGATTAATTAGTATTTCAAACACTCCTTTAGAATAAAATTACAACAAGTAGTTAGATAAATATCTCAAAGTAATATATCATCCAAAGATAGTGCAACATTCATTTGGACAAAAACACAGAATCTTTATGCAATGAGTGGATCATTGCTTACCTAGTCCACATCACCACCCAAGGTCAATTAATTCAATCAAACCATCCACATCTTAGTGTAAAGTTTCCAATTACTAGAACTATAATAATATAATCAATAGAATACTAAATGTAAATTTATAGTGTGAGAAAAATATTCCTATAGTGTAACACAAAAATTCATTAAGAAATTCTATAAAAAAATAACCAATGTTGTTCGAATTTTGATAAACATATATCATGAAAAATCAGTTTCATCATTTTAAAAAATATGATTTCAAATAAAATATATGGATGATAGATAAAACCTATATTTACCTGACATTTTCATAAATCAGGTTCATGGATATATTGAGTTCTATAATCATTGTCATGTAATAAAAAATCATAATAAAGAACCATGTCATATGTTCCAAGATAAGTTATTTTCTAGATATAATATCCTCACACTATTGAGTCAATCATCAAAGAACAAGAAGTTTCCACACATCCTTATGTCTCATTACATTGGGAAAAATTAATCAACATCCCATCGGGGAAAATCATACGGATCTTTGTTTGGTTATTATTTTCATCATCAAATACAATGCCAGGGAATCACAATCCTTGTTTGTTTATATTTGTAACCCACTAACTACCCATAATAACATGTTCTTCAATCTATATATATATATCAATAATGGGAATTCATTTCAATTTAAAACATCATACATAGTTAAATTACCCAATATCATGATTTAACATGACAATTAAATTCCAATAAAATCATTAGTTTTCCTAAAATTCATGTATTTCAAAATCTTCTTCATTTAAATACTTATTTATTAGTAATAAACACCAAATAATATCAAGATATCTTTTCTCAAAATCATAATATATTTCCAAACCCATTGGGAATAGATTTTAAATAAAAAAATTCATGCCTTTGAAATCGATCATCTAAATCATCACAATTCAATGTTTAAAAAGAAATTGAAAATAAATCTCAATTAAAGAATTAAATAACAGCATTAGTTATAAGTAAAATTTTTATGGATCCACATTTCACATCCGACATGATCAAAAGATCAATAAAATTAAAAGGGAATCATCAATATAGAATCAAATATAATTAATATGAAGAAGGAATCCTTATAATCATAATCCATCAAATCATGGTTTAGATTTAAAAAGAATACAAGGATCCATCACACTCAAATAATTAAAGAATCAAAGTAAAAAATGATTCAAAATCAATTCCATTTTACATATCAGAGTGAGATAAAAAACATTCATCCGGGCTTCAATATAGGAATAATAGATGTTGGAGGATCCCAAATTCCTCTTGATAGCCTTCATAAGAAAACGAAACATTTTAGAGTTAAATGGGAGGAGATAATAATTAATAACAGGGGGTTCAAGGTTTTCATTAAAATTTTCAGGGGGTTAAAAACCCATCTGCATTATTTGTTATGTTAGAATTCACTGTTATTCCTAACCTTATACCTAATAGTGTACCCTCGTAGGGCTTCTAGAAAGAGATCATGGTTTGGTTGCATGGTTAGAACAACGATGCATTAACTATAGAAACCACCAATAACCATGGCCACATGGTTTAGAGGGGAAGTTGTACGGTTTGGAATAACAATGTAAAAACTGTTCACCATCCTCTAGAACCACCACACATAACACACAGTTTTCTAGGATGAACTGCATGGTCTTCCCTAACCATGAGCCAATAATGCACAACCACCCAAACATTAAAAAAAATTCAAAACGACTCTAAAAACAACCTGAGACAAGACCCACCAAAAGGATTATCAAAAAGAGGTTACGAAGTATCTAAAATTATGTAACGGTATGTTACATAATTTAATCCATCAAACACCACATCAATATAAATAGTCTTCAGCATCAAAATTTCATATCCAAGATGTTAAAATATAACCACCATGAACTAAACACACCAAAATAAACTCATTTCGAACCACCTCCTTCTAAAAAATTATTTTGAAAACATTGAAGTAAAAATTCGGTCTCTACATACACTTAACAAACTAAATATCTTCCATAACCACTACTTTTGGTGGAAAGGGTTCAATCAACTATAGTAGGATTCACATATTCTCAAAAACCTCCCACTTTAAAATTGCTTTAGAAAAAACACCATGACATAACCTTCATCATCTAAAAAACATCCTCCTTTTTCTAATATATACAATACTTCTTCACCTCCTTCTATTCTCCCAATCCCAATTGAGACTTCATGTTACCTAGGTATTTCCAAATACAAACTCCTAGTAAACATTTCCACTATATTTTTCATCATATCTACCATTAGTAACTGCAAATCACTATCTTTTAGAATCTTTTATCTATAATGGTATTTCATATCAATGTGTTTAGTTCTATAATGAAACATTATATTCATTTCTAAATAAACTAAATTCTGACTATCAAAAAATATAAACCCTTTCCCAAGGAAAAAACATAGTTTCTTAAACCAAAAACCTCAACCATACCATCCCCTTACATGTATCTATAATATCGTTATGATCTTCTTCCATTGTATAAACATTAATCAACATTTTAACCTATAAGTCCAACTAATTATGGTTCTAAGAAAATTATATACATATTTGGATGTTCTCTTTTGACAATCATAATCACCATAAGTGTATGTATCTACAAACCCATGTAACAGTTATCCATCAATAACACAGAGAGTTGTATTTTATGCTTCTTTAAGATACTGAACAACACCCTTAACAACTTCCCAATGAACCTTCTATAAAATTTTCCCAAAACAGCAGGTCATTCCCATTGCATAAGAAATGATTGGACATGTACTCACCTTTAAATATATTAATCTTTTAATTTATAAGGTATGCTTAACCTTATCTATGTACTTATTTTTTCCCTCAATGGTGCCAACTCCGTTGAATGTATAAAGTTTCCAACAAGATGAATGGGAAACGGATTACATCCACTCATTTAGAATCTCTCAATGATATTCTTGAGGTAATAACTCTATGATAAAATCAAACTCATGGTTTTCCTATCATGTTCAATCATCACTCTCAGGAAATTATTTGTATTTCCCTAATTCTATATTCAAATTTTCATGAAACTTCCTCCTTCATATTTTGAAACTATTGATTATTTGGACCTAAAAACAATATTTAAACCACATAAAAAAGTAATATTATGAAATAATTTACACTACACTTTTTCCTGTAAAAAAATGTTCAAAATTACTTTACATGAAACAATTATCTTCAATAAGTTATTAAAACTTATGGTTTCAACATACTTATATTTTTGTTACACCAAAAATACCTATTTTATGCTATCACATGAATCCTTCATTGTGATTTACCAGGAAACCAACCGGGTTATTCATGTAAATTTATTCCTCTAAATCTCTATAAAGAAATTTCATCTTAAAATCCATTTTATCAAGGTAAAATTTTCCAAAACAAACAAAAACTTGGAAATTTTGGATAGTATTATGTTTTACTAGTAGGGATAATATCTCAGACAAGTTAATAACTTAATTATAATAAAATCCTTTTGCAACCATCCATTCATTATACCCCTTCTTTTAATCAACCAATTCTTTTAACCAATAAACTCACTTTTTGTCAATTTTTTTCTTACCTAGTGGTAATTGCATTATATAATAGATGTTATTCACTCACATTGAATCCAAACCCTTCTACATTGCTAAATTAGACATTTTAGAATCAACTAGAGTAGCATATTCTTTCAGAATCATTTGTTCTCCTACATCAATGAAAAGTAAGAATCTCATATCATCTATATATGTTTACACAGACCATCTGATCATTTAAGATCTCTAATAACTAACATAATATTCAAATTCTTATATAATTGGAACTTCTATATATTCCACATTAATAAATATTGACTGAGCTTCCCTAGTTCCCGAGCATCCACATATATCTTCCACTGGATAAACTTCCAAAAATTTCTTCTCAATCATTTGAAATTCTTCCAAGAATATAATTCATTCATTTATATTTAGATACATATATGCTCTATGTAACATGTGATCTTAGGGAACCACCAATCAAATTAACTTTAATTAGAGTTTAATCTTTATTATCAGCCTCCTTCTCTTTCAGGATCCAATCATTTTACAATATATTCGCATTGAATAGAACATTATGGCTTATAAAAACAAAAATATTTTAATCATCTCAAGTGAAAAAATCATATTATTAATCTACATATACTACAAAGAATTATGCCTATGATTTTGATTCAAGCCTATCTCTGTGTTTTTAACTCACAAGTATGCTAGATTCAATTTCAAATACTACAATATGAGTAACTTTTGAAGCTTTTCTAGATAACATTTCATTTAGTAACCACTATAAAACTAGTTCTAATGGATGTTTTTGAGTAATTAAGTTGATGTATCTACTATTTTTCCTTAGTACTCTATAGGTATTCCAGAATGTAGTAGCACAATTCTTAACCTCTCGATCACCATCTGATTAATTCTCTCAATAGCATAATTTTTTATTTATTTCTAGAATATTCTTCTCATACTAGATTATTATTTTTCATATTTTAATTATAGAAACTTCTTTCAGTAAACATGGAACCATTGTTTACTCTCAGACATTTCTACTTTATTCTTGTTTCTCTTTCCACCATAGCCTTCTATTGAAAAAATAATAAAAACACTTCACATTTATTTTTCCAAAAGAATACCCATAATTTTATTATGGAATCATCAATTAAGGTAACAAAGTACTTAGATATTCCATAAAAATTAAAATGACTATGTTCCCAAACATTTGAATGAGCCAAATCCAGCTTTTGGAATATTGGTGTTTCTTTGGGTAAATAGAAATATACCGTCCACTACTTCCTATTTATACAACTCAAATATCATTCAGAGTCTAATTGATCTAACTTTAATATGCCTCCTTCAAATATAATATTCATAATTTTCTCACTTAGGTTCCCAAACAAATTATTATAATGTTTTGAACTTCCAATATATGTTGCTCCATCAACTGTAGCTCCTACTTACCTTTTAAATAGATTCAATGACCCATTATTTATACCATGAGATATGATTAGAGAACCCTGAGTAATCTTCCATACTCATTTAGTAAATATCAATTTGAAACCTATTATATCCTTGGAAGCCATAGATATTATGTTCTTTTATTTCATGGAATGTTCAAAACTTCTTTAATTATACGAAAACTTTTACTCATTAACTAATCATTCAATTCCCCCTTTATCATAATATAAAGAGATTCATCATTAACAAGATGTAGTCTACTAATATGTTTGGATGTATGATTTTATATTCTCCCATTCACTCATGTAGAATGGAATGAAGCTTTGTAATCTATGATATGTGATTCCATTTGTGCATAATAATTTTCAAGAAGATTTAATCCATTCTCTACTACCACAGTCGTCTCTCTAGATGAATTCCCTCTAGAGGTTATGTTCATATCATGACACTAATTCATGAGTTTTCCTCTCTCCTAAAAATGCCAACAAACATGCTCTCTTCCAAATGACTTCCCCATGCTCCTTTCCCTTGATTTCCACTTCGAATCCTTCATATTATTTTGATGAGGTGGGAGAACCCATCCAAATATATTGAATACATAATTGGAAGATTTTTCACTCTATTTTCATCAACTATCTACATTGAGAATCATTTTTTTAAGATCAGTGAACACTAATTCATTCCTTCTACTTGAACAACATGCAACTATAACTATGGCCACCCAATACTCTAGTTGATATGGTAAAAAAGTACCTAAACGTCATCAGTAAATTTAAACTTCACTAAATACATCTGGATCAAGATTATGTATAAATAATTCAACAATTCGAAAAGAATTATAAATTTTTGGTTGTTCAAAGGTGGTAAAATGATGAAATAATCAAGTGGGAGATCTGAATTTGGAATCAAGAAGTTCAAATTTGACATCATTCATCTACTGATGTTTTTTAGAAACAATGCCTATATAAAGGGGAGTTGATTCAGTGATAAGTGTTTACTCGAGTAGGTGATGATAAGAGATTTTTCTTCACTATACATTATTCTAATGAAGTAAAGTCCTATAAGGAAGCGTTAACCATGAATCTTGATTGAAATTCTAATTTTGGTCAATGTATTGTATGAAGATGTAACAGAAAGGTCAATGGGTACCTGATAATGAAGAATTACCAAATGGTTACACAATACACCAGATGAAGGAAAGTATAAGAAATCATCTAGATACAAGATAATTTTTCCTTACAAATTGTTGAACGAATGAGTAGGTTGATGAAGAATGATTGGATGAAAAATCACCAAACAAACATGCATCTGACGAATAATATCCAGTAAAAAAGTTTCAAAACAGTATGATATGAATGAAAAATAATACTTTATCGACCATTATTTTACATGAAGGAAGACCCACTTTTGAAAAAACGCATGTCTCTGCTTGTTTTTGGAATATTCGTTGAAAACATTTCGGTTAATCAGGGGGCTCTCAAAAACACTCTCCAGTCCATCTAGAAACTTGATTCTGGTGTGGATATTCAGTAGGCGGGGACAAATCGCATCGTATTCGAGTTTTTTAGCAAGAGATATAGAGACAAAATATTGTGTGGCTGACCGTGGTCCTTCAATAATCAACTACTCCTCATGGATGAATTCAAATGGGGAGATGATATCCAACGAGTGAATTTAACCCCCTCCCCCTTCCGGATATGAGTTAAAGGAATCCCCCTCCATGCTAGAACGGAATGGATAATGAGGGAAATTGGGGACAATCTAGGAAACTTTCTTGAATAGAACAGCTCATACCCAATACAATGGGGCCCTGAGGTTCAGATAAAGGAGTAAATCGAGGTATCAGAGCCCCTAATGAGGGGAATGTTCCTGAAAATCGAAGACGCCAACACCTAGATATCCTTTGAATTTGAGAAACTCCCACTCTTCTACTTATTTTGTCACCGTCTTGGACACCAGGAAAGAGCATGTTCCACAAAACCCAAGAGGGGATCAGGTGACATCACCCTCCAATATAGCCCTTGGCTCTGTGAAAAAACAAATAAATATGCTTTAATTCCTGAGATGGAAAAACAAAAGGACTGTGATCGTCTCATGTTGGCACATACCAGTCAGGTGGAACCTCCACTTGGACAAGCCATTATGCTAGGACCTCTGGATTTATCCAACGCTGACTATCCCACTCAAAGCATATCTAGAGTTCATATTAACCATTTGTAGGACAAAATTCAACCATCCAAAAGGTTGGTGATGAGGCAAAAATAACCACAAAGGCAATGCTCAACGCCAATGCAGATGCACATTCAGCCACCAGATCTAGATCCGGATCCACAATCGTCCGTAATTGATAAAACACCAATGGAGGCCCATGGACTGATGGGAACCCCAATGATGGGCCCAATCACCCATCGTGGGTGGAAAAGGGTGAAATTGGGAGGAAGTGATGGTCATACGTAAGACCCTAACCCCGAGGTCAGGAAACGACAAACTGAAACATTCCTATCAGGGAGGAATCGCACAAAAAGATGGAAAATGACAAGTGGACAATTGAGTCTGGAGGATCCAAAGGCGGCGGTGGGTGAGACCCAGCCCTGTCTAGAGAAATTATTTTGTTATGCTGGAACTTTCGTGGGCTTGGAAACCCACAAACGGTTCGAATGCTTCAGCGTAATTGCATTCAAAGTCGCCCCAATATGGTTTTCCAGTCTGAAACCATACTATAAAATAAGGACATCAATGGTATTGCTCAGAAGTGTGGCTTCCAAGGCTATTTTCCGTTGCCTAGAAAAGGCCATTTTGGGGGCCTCTGTCTCCTCTTGAAGGACAATATTGATGTTAAAATTTTGTCTTTCTCCATGCACTATGTGGCTGCAACTATTCAATCTAACTTGCACCCACCTTGGACTTTTGTGGGATTCTATGGCTGGCCATCCCATTCTGATAAGGGGAATTCATGGGACCTTCTATGCAAGATGCGACCTGATCTACCTAGCCCTATTCTCTTTGGAGGTGATTTTAATGAGATCAGGTTCCCTAAGGAAAAAAGAGGCGGAAGTTTTCGACACCCAACCTTGATGTCTAACATCAAAGATGTGGTCACTAAGGTGAACCTGGCTGATCTGGGGTTCACAGGTAATCCTTTTACTTGGTTCCGCGGCAATACAGAAGGTACGCACATTGCTGAGCATCTTGAATTATTTCTGGGTTCTACTGATTGGATCAATATGTTTAATATGTTTAATTTTGTCCACATGGCCCTTTACTGTTCAGATCACTACCCAATTCTCATTGACTGTTTGCAAGGTGAACAAAATCAACAACCCAACAGACCCTTCATATTTGAGAGATTATGGTTAAAAGACCAGGAATGTGAAGAGGTGGTCCGATCAAGTTGGACAGGTTCCTAGTAAGATGTTGGCCTCAATCTCCAATAGGTTGCTTCCAGCCTAAGATATTGGAGCACCATGAAATTCCACCAACATGATAAGCATTGTGATGTCCTTGAAAAGAAGTTGCACAACTTACTCAGGAAACCCTATTCCAGTGGAAATATTTCTAGGATTGGTTCCACTCAAAGAGAGCTGGATGGGGCCCTTAGTGTTAAGGAATACTTTTGGGATATGTGGGTGTGTGACACCCATATTAAATATCGTGACGCTAATACAAGGTATTTCCACCGCAAATAATCTGCTTGGCGCCGAAAAAACACTATCAGGAGCCTTTCACAACCTGATGGAATCAAAGTTTCTAACACTTGTGTCATTCACGAAGCTTTGGTAGGCTATTTCCAGAACCTATTCTCCATGGGGACTCCTTTTATGTCTGCTGAAGTGGAAGAATGCATCAAAACTGTGATCACCGAGGATACTAACCAGCAGCTTACAAAAGATGTGACAAATGATGAGATACACCTGGATTTGAAGCATATCTACCTCACTAAAGCCCGATGACTGGATGGTTTTCACACCATCTTCATTAAAAAATACTGGCACATCATCGGTCCCGACATCTGCAAATTGATAAAAAACATCTAGGTAGGGAATACAAGCATTTCCTCCATTAACGAAACAGTCCTCATCCTCATCCCCAAAATCAATAAACCTCAAGTGATCCCCGATTTTAGACCTATTATCCTCTGCAATGTTTCTTACAAGATCTTCTCAAAAATCCTTTTCAATCGGCTGCGTCCTTGGCTTCCTAATATTATCACCGAAATCCAGAGTGCCTTCATGGCCATGCGGTTGATTACTGATAATGAAATTGTGGCCCATGAAGTGTTCCACTCTATGAAAACACAATCCACTGTGAAAAGAGGAACCATGGCCTGGAAACTGGATATGAACAAAGCTTATGATAAAGTGGAATGGAAGTTACTTAGATCTATGATGCTGAGAATGGGATTCTGCACTAAATGGATAGAAATTGTCATGCACTGCATCTCGACCGTCTATTTCAGAATCAAGGTCAATGGGGAGCTCACCAGAGTATTCACCCCTACCTGAGGCATGTACCAAGGAGACCCTATCTCCCCTTTTCTCTTCATTTTGGTGGCTGATTCATTCTCTAACCTTATTTCTAGGGATGCATCCTCTAAGTCTATTCGTGGTGCAAAGGTCTGACGTGAGAGCCCACAAGTGTCACATCTCTTCTTTGCTGACGACTGCCTCCTTTTCTCCAGATCCACTGTTAATGAATGTTGGGTGATCAGCCAAGCGATCTAGCAATATGAGGAACCGTCTAGATAGTCTGTTAACCACGTAAAATTAGAAATCTCATTCAGCGCAGGGGTGCCCTCCACCAAGAGAGATGAGCTTTGTGCATCTGTAGGCATCTGTTTGGTCGATAAACACCATAAGTATCTTGGACTCCCTACGGTGATTCGCCGGTCCAAAAAAGAAATCTTTGCAGCTCTGGTGGATAGGATTGAGAAACAAAATTCAAGGCTTGACCCCAGAAATCAACTCCAAAGCTGGAAAAGGAACCCTCATTAAATCTGTCATTATGTATATCCACATATACTTTATGTCGATGTTTAATCTCTTGGCGGAAATCTTCAACCTGATCCATTCACTTACAACCAACTTCTGGTGGGGGAAAAATGATGGTAGAAATCTCCCCCACTGGTTGGCATGGGAGAAACTCTACAAACCCAAGTCGGAGGGGGGTATGGGATTCCAGAATCTTATTTTATTCAATGACGCGCTGTTTTCTAAGCTAAGATGGTGCCTTCTTAATCGTCCATCATCTTTATGTGCGCGGGTACTCCGTTCCAAGTACTTTCCCCACACGGACTTCTGGGGCTCCTTTCTTGGCCCTCGCCCTAGCTTACTCTGGAGAAGTATTTGGGGGGCCCAAAATCTCCTAGAAAAAGGACTAGGCTAGAGGATTGGAAATGGTTCATCTATCAACATCTGGGCTGATCCCTATTTTTTGATGAGGATGGTGTGCGGGCTGTATCCCCCGCTCAACCAGGTCTTGAAGACGCCACTGTCAACTGCCTCTTTTCAGACCAGGGCCTGGGATAGTTTGTGGAAAAGATCCAAGAATGGTTTACTGAATGAGAAAAAATAATTATTCTGAGCATCCCCTGGGCCCCCAATACCGGCCCCGACCACCTTTTTTAGACCAATGATTCTTCATGCGAGTTCACGGTGAGATCTAGGTACAGACTGGCTCTTGGCATTCACTATCGCAACCAAGATGAGGGACCATGGAAAGCGCTTTGGAAGCTCAACGTCCCCCAAAAAATACACCAGTTTTGGTGGCAGGTGTGCACGGGCACCCTCCCTACCATGAGCCTCCTTGTTTACCGACATATGGCCAGTGCTGAATCCTGCAATTCTTTCCCGAATATTCTTGAAACCCCTTGGAATGCCATCTTTCACTTCCCGGTAGCCAAGGAAATTTGAAATAAATGGGACTCGGCTTCTGATGCTTCACTGGACATTGCCTCTGACCTCCCCGATCTTCTGATGCGCTGGTGTTCCTCTCCTTCATCATCTGATGCAAGCTCCCGTTGCACCCTGGCCTAGATCATTTGGGTTCGGTGTAACGATTCGGTTTTCCACTATTTTCATCAGCCTCCTGATTTCTGGATTGAATGAACCACTTCATGGATTGAGGGCCAGAAGGACCAAAAAGGACACTTTATGCCAGGCATTTCCCCCTCCTATTCCCCTCACTGGACCACCCTCCCCCCAGGAAGGGAGTCTTAAGCTTAACGTGGATGCTTCTATACCCAAGGATGGGTCTGTTGCTCTCGGCCTCTGGGCTCAAAATCATCTAGGGCAGATCGTTGCAGCAAAATATGAACCACATCATGCCCTCTGGGAACCTACAGGTGCTAAGGCCTATGCCATTCTGGTAAGAAAGATGATAACTGGGGAACGTGGATCGGCCGATATCATCATCGAGTCTGACTGCCTTTCATTTATCAATGCTATTAACCACGATGACACCAAACTCCAGGAATTTGTCTTTATCATCAGAAGGATCCGCTCGATGTGCCAAGGCTTCTATCTGTACACCTTCTCCTTTACCAAAATGGAAGGAAACAATGCAGCCCATTAGCTATTGGGCTCAGGCCCCTTTGATGCCAACCAACTATGGATGTACAATTTTCTTTCTTGGCGCTTTTTATGTACGACTGCTGATATTCTCCATTAATATCATCTTTCTTTCCTCAGAAAAACGTAAAGCCTCAAGTTGGATGATTTCATCACTAGTATAACGATTTTGGATTATTTTTATCCCCATCCTAAAGTGTACAGAACAATACTTAGAATAAGTATTTTTTCTAGAAAAAACATTATTACATGTATCTCATTATAGTTGGTATTCCATGTACGGGTCATCACCACACATAGCAAGGAATAACTACTCTTATTGGGTAGTTAACCATGAAAAAAAATCTCATGTTCTATATTTTAATTTCATTCATATACATACATACTACAACTAAAATAGAATATGATAAATGAGATCCTAACAGGTCTATAAGGTAAAGGAATTAATATTTATAATTAATTTAAATGTTTTCAATGTTGATTCCCCTCCCCTCTTAGAGTTGATTATATCTCTAAGTGTTCATCTCTAAGGGTGTTAGACGGAAGTTTCACCTCTATTGAATGTCAAGATTAATGTTTTTCCTTTTATTATTATTTTTATTTTTTCCTATATTTACAATGAATTTTAGTTCTGGTAAAGGTTTATTTATCTATAAGAAAACTTCTATTTCTACAATTACTGTGATGAATAGAAGAATGAAATAGAAAAGAATTCTAAATAATTTCTCCAAAATAATCTTAAAAGAAGAACGAAGTTTATTTTTTCCATGTGTTGCTAGAAAAATGATATATCTATCTTCAAAAGTAAAGAATTGGTAGTTTATCTTACTATATATCCCACATTCACTAGATCAAGATCAAGTGATTATGATGTATATGGAATTTCTTGTAGAAACTATCATAAAGAAGAAGATACTAGTATAATTTGTGATTATGATCTTTCGATAAATTCATAAGGTATATCATTTTATAGATTGAATGTTATTATACATTGTATTCCAAAATAAATAGTTTCCCCTATTTTTAGAGACTTTTAAATCATATATGAAAAAATCAATTTTAAAGAAGAAGTGGATAACATAGAGATGTATTTATAGGAAAAAGTTATAGACTATGTAAATATCTCTAATATTTTTGGAACCATTGAGATAGAAAAAATAGATAATAATATATGTTCCTCAAATTTTTATATTAAATTCTTCAAGGAATTGTAAAATAATATAGAGTTAATAATACTCTATATGAAAAGATCAAAGCACTTGATGAAAAGATGGAAATGAGAATCAATGTCAATGATTTGAAGTTGGAAGTAAAATAAAATAATATCAATTAATATGATACATTTTTATAGAAAAGGTAATTTCCATTAATATTGGATTAAAATAATGAATATTACTTGTGAAGGGAATGTAATTATGATTAAAGAAAAAAAAATCACCCTCAATATAAGACATCTAGACTTGTAATTAATGTTGTTTATTATTGATAAAAACTATTTTGAGTACTTATAATGTAATGAGAAATTTATTTCATCTACAAAATGCTCATTGGATGATTTTAAGGGAAACATATCTCTAATATATTATTATAAGATCATGACTTTGCTCAATGATTTATCTCCAGAAGCTGAGAATGAAAAGGTACCATCCAAACTATCTTGTAATAATGTTTCTAAAACTATATTCATTCATATTGACGATTTCAAAAAATTATGTATATTTATACATGAATAAAGGTGATAATAATCCTACCACCATGACTATGGTGGATACGAAAAGGAGTTTTCAAGTTATTTCCCCATGAAGATCCCAAATGGTTAATAATAATACCCAAAAACATGTGAATATATAATAATTTCAAGGTTTTTTGGTCAATTTTGGTTCTATAATAAATTTAGGCATGGTTTATTAGATTTTAGTTATAATTATTAAATTTAAAGAGTGTAAAAAAATCCCACACCAAGGGGACCAAGCCATACATAAAGACACAACATCCACTGTTAAAAAAAAGTTTGTTCACATTAAACAAATTTGGGAAGCGTGAAAATATTTATGATGTATGAAATAATATTGGTCACATGGTGTTTACATTTTCATCTCAACATTTATCAAAATTGGATATGAATAATACCATAAGAGTTGGTTATGAAATAAAAAAACATGTTATGTAAGAAGAAGAATGTTTTAAATATAAATTATCCTGAGAATATATCATCAAAAAAGGTGAGAAGTCCATGGATTATAAATCTAACAAGTTGAAGAAATGTTCATCAAATAAATGAACTACTAATAATAAAGGTAATAAGAAGAATCCTTGTGTACAAACAAAAATTATTTCCAATATTCCTATTGATATTTTAGTAATTTGTCCCTAAGATTTGGATTGAATGAGGAAAATGGATGAAGAATAGGGAAAATCTAGTACAAAAGGGGAAAAAAATATTCTGCATGATAGAGATAAATTATTGTATGTGAGTTCAATCATAGTTTAACATAGTAGAATATATTGTTCTATAATAATTCTTGCATAAGTAAAGTTTTTATTGAATATTAATGTTTCACCAGGTGATACAAGTGTTTAAAAATTTCGTGAAAAGTGAAAGTTCACACACAATGAAATTAATGATTTGATAAGATCCACATATCCCCAATCATAATTAATGTTGAAATTTCTAGGCCTAAAGAGTGTAAGAAATAGAGAAAATTTGTTGAGAAAACTATCTCAACCTTACTTTCCAAATTAAGAATCAATGAAGAGACACCATATTCCCATAACTTTTGTGTCTTGTATTTTCTATTTCAAACTATGTAATTGAAGGTGAAGCATAATATCAGGGGGGAACCTGAGTAGGATGAAGGAATTCCATATTTTGTTATCTCATATAAAAGGTTTAAATCCAAAAAAAATTCCTAAGATGGAACAATAAAAAAATATCATGATAGGATCGTTCTTGGTGAAGATCTAGAAATTATCAAGTCTAGACCTCAACATAATAAAAGATCCATTATGGTGTATTATAAAAATTTATATCCAAAAGAATATATATTTAAAATAATTATCATTATAAATATAATAAAAAATACTCCATAAGGGGGAAAAAGTGAAGCATGATGATGTTTCATCCAAAATCATAGCTTCATATAAATCTAATTATTCTAGAATGCACATGAATTACTATCATTGGAAAGGGTACATATTTTTTTAATCTATCATCCTTGTATAATAAAGATAAAAATTTTAATACAAAAGGTGAGTTACTAAATTAATTAGTGACATAATAAAGTGGATGTATAAAAGTAATTTAAATCTTTAATTGTACCATTTTTATTTTAATGTTTTTAAACTATTAATTAAAGTGACTGAAGGAGATTTATACTGACATATCTTAAAAAAATTCATATTTAAATTGGTATCATCAGTAGGAAATGAAATTGGACAACCCTTAAAGACACAATTATGTGTTCTTATTTCATATGATATCCTGGTCAATTTGTAAAGGGAAATTATGGTTTAAGAATAAAATGCTCTTGTTTTTTACACTGAGCATAGCTCACATAGACATAGAGTAAAATGATGAATATGAATTTTATTAATAATGAATTGAAACCCATTTCCCAATAAAATTTTATTTATTTTATATTAGGGGAGATAATGTTAAATTAATGTTTCAGAAGAAATGGAGTGAAATATTATAAAGGTTCACATATTAGCATGTTAATTTTGAAAGTAATTTTGAATAAGTTACCAAAAAATTAAAAAGGGGGGATATTGAACAGAACACTTTTTGAATTTTTTTATTTTTTTAAAATACTTTTTAATAAAATATAAATATTTTATTATTTCCAATATGTCGAAGATGTATTAAATATGTCTTTGGGATGAGGTATCCATGCTTGGTAAAAATGTTAGTGCATCTTGGAAGATTGAAGGGAGAAGAGATGAAAGCTCTCAATTATTGTTTTATTACAATAAGATAAGTTGATATTCATAAAATTATAAGATAATGAATATATACATTACTGATTATATTCATTACTTCATGGTGACATTTCTTTGAAGACTTTTAGTTTTTAGAAGATCATTGGTGATATATTCTCAACGAATACAACATGTGCTAGGATTGTTTGAGAAGAATATTTTTTTCCTAAATTATGATGTTTCATTGAGGATTTTCTTTAAGGTGTTTATTGGAGAATATTTTGAAGATGAACAGATTGATATATAAAATATGATAGTATAGATTTCATCGTATCAAGGGGATCAGATGGTGTTTCTATCAAACGGGCCTTTATAAATTCATCATAACAATGCCCATCAGATGAATCCTTAACAATTCATAAAAAAAAAAGACAAGATGGAATATCTATCATACAATCCAAGATATAAAGTACTTAAGATAATCTAAAGACTATGAGATCACAAAATAAACGTTTATAGTGAAATCATAATAATGTGAACAAATTTAGTATATTAAACGATGGGTGAAAATAAATTTTTGACCGATTACATTCATAGTTACATTATAAAAAAAATTATTGGATAAAATATATCAGATATTTCATGGTTATTTATTCCATATTTATTAAACATAATAATTCTTTATGAATTTGATTCATGTATTTTTTTAAAATAAGAAAAATGTGTTTGAGAAAGAGAGTTCAAATAGGTCCATGGGTTTTTATTCTTTAAAGTTTCAACCATCATGATTACTAAAAGATCTCTTGATCCCATTATTTTTACAAATAAATGGATTGAGGTGCCAATGTACGCAGTTCATGCTTTTAATTATTATTATGTACACCATATTGATGTCATTGGATAAATTTGAACATCCAATTCTGACTTCATAAAGTATTGAATCAACATAATTTAATGTTCATGGTTTATAAAGATATAGAGTTTCATCAGTATGAAGTGTTATCAGATAGAAAATTATAAAGTCTACTGATAAAAGTAATTTTAACAAATATAGAAGAGATTTATAATTTTGGAATGATGTGAAGTGATTATTGAAGTTATATCAGATGAATAATTGTACAATGAATAATGATACTTTTTTGTAAAAAATATTAAGTTATGATATTGTGTAGAAGCTATTCATAAGGTTTTAACTGATTAAGGGAAGTATAAAGTATACCTTATGAACATAGTGGGTTGTTGAATAGATACCATTAGGCTGAATAATTCTTCCTAGGGTTCAAATACTATCATATGGAGTTATAAAAACAATAATATTTAAAGTCAAGAAGATGTGATAGATGAACTAATAAAGTTTATCTAATAATGGTTTCTGAATGATTGGATGGAAGATTCCAAGATATAGTTAGAGGAAAGATGTTGAGATCATAAGATAGAGGTTTATGAGGTTTCAGGATAGTTTTATATGACTAAAGTTTCTATGAAATGGAATTTGACAGATGTTTTTGAATGAAGAGGAAATTTTGTTCATCTATTAAATGATTACTTATAGGTCATTGAAAAAATTTCCTTGTATGAAGATCGTCAGTTAGAGGTTTAAAAAGATAATTTAACTAAAAATGATTTTTAAAACATCTCATAGGTCATAGGAAGTGTTCTGTGAAATATTTATGTGATGTTCCTATATTGTTATGAAGGAACACTAGGAAAATTTCTATAAAGCTTTTCCAAATGAAATATTCTAATAAAATTAAGATGTTTTAATAAATTCAAAGTTGTTTTTTGGATAATTTAAACGATCAATGTTTTGATGATGATGAAGGGAAATTGGGTTTCTAGCCAAGATTTTAAATGGTTTGAGGGGATAAAATTATATTTATAATCTAAGGGATATTATTATGAATATTAGATGAATATTATATTTAAAGAATTTTTAAGGTTGAAAATAAATAAAAATCAAGTGAGAGATTCAAATTTTTAAGTGACATGTTTAAATTTGAGTTCACACCTCTCCCTAGGTTTTTGGAGAAACTATGCATATATAAATGATATTTGATATGCTGATAAGAGTTTTATAGAGTAGGTGATGTTAGGATAGTTGTGTTAGATTTGTATAATGCTGAATAAGTGAAGTGATTAAGGATGTGATGGCCACCATGTTTGAGTGAAATCCTCATTTGGGTCAATGCATCGAATGAAGAAGTACCAGATGAAGCATTGGGTAATAGATGGAGTGAAATCACTAGATGGAGAAACATTGTACTGGATGAAGGAAATAAGAAGATATCAAGAAAATACCATATATATTTTCCTCATTAATTTTTGATTGATTGAGAAGGGTGATGAAGAAGGATCAAATGAATAGTTATGAAAATAACCTATATAGGATGGATAATATCATATGAATGAATCAAAAATAAAATGTCCATAAAAAAAGTAGAAGAGAATATAGAAAAAAGAGGGTATCTTCCCTAATGATGTGCAAGTGACATTAGATGAAGAAGGAAGTGAAAATAGAAACCACACTGTAAAGTCAAATAGAATTATATTTTGATGGAATAATTTATTTATGTTAAAAATAATCTCTAAATAAAGGTGAAGATAGTCTATAGTTTCTGTATAATAAACTAGCGAGGAGCAATAATTTGGATGATGTGATCATATATCTAGTGAGTTAGGATTATTTACATATCCTCTCTTAAAGTGTATGGAACCATTGATAAGATCGGGGATGTTGTTTTAGCCAGACCACTATAACAAGTATCTCATTATAGTGGATAATTTGTGTAATTATCATCACCAAACACATCAAGTACTTGCTACCCTTATTTGGTGGTGAACCTCTTTAAAATATCATGCACATTCTTTTACTATCTTTCAAATTATTGTATGTGATAATGAAAATATAATATTAGAATCAAGGTCCTAATATTTTTAAGGGGTAAAGGGATAAAATTTATAATTGGATAAAAATTTCTGAGCTGTACTTCACCCTCTACCCCTCTTAGTGTTGAGTATATCCCAAAGTGTTCCTCTAAGAATATTCAAATAGTACGACCTCATCACAAACATTAGAACCATTTTCTTATACCCTATATTGTATTGTCACGAATCATAATACCATTAATCAATACACACTATTATCTCTATATGTATTCTTTCCACCACAACCCTATAAATAGTCATAGTATTGTTTCCCCACAACTATATCACAAACTATAGCTTTATCACCTTCTACCCATATTGGTCTCCTCTAAAATAAAACTGTGTACCCCTCATGACTATAATAACATTGAACCCCTATCATCCAATACAAATCTTGTTAGACACTTCAACCCGACACTTGTATTTATCAGCATAGACTTGAAAATTTATCATCCACCATAACCCTCATCATCCACCACAACCCCACACTCTTATTAGCCATCACCTTAGTTGGAGCATTAAAAATTGAAACAAAACAACCAATTAGGTGTTTTTGTTATTAAGATTAGTATTATATATATGATGTGTAACATGGTAAGAGAGGGGGGTAATTTTCTCAAATAACATAGATTACCTATAAAGGGGGTCCTTTATAAATGATTTTTGGGTAACCCAAATTCCATAATGTAATGGAATTTCGAATTCCGTGAAATTAATCTCCTTGTATTCCAAATATAAAAAATCATATTCCTTGTCCCATTAACACTCTTTTGATTTTTTTTACATCATACAAAATATGTCTTATTTGTCCTACCCCTTTAGGTATATCCACAATGTTCCTAACTTGATTAGGGTATGTGGATTCCATTTTAGATCTCATGCATTATAACAATTATTTAGAGTTAAAACTATTAATTATATCTTAGTATGAGGTAGGATAATTTTCTATAAATGCTACTTCCTCACTATTTTATAAACTAACTCCACAAAGTTCAGGATCTAGAAGAATCCTACCAAAAATTTTATGTTTTTATGTAATTTGAGTCAATTTAGTTTCCAAAATACTATTGTTGAATTATCTTACCATCTATATTTAGAACTATTCTAATTAAATTGAAATTATTCAAGTTGATGTTCCCTCCAACTGAAACCTCAAGTAATGTGATCTAGTTCATTGAAAATAACACATCAAGGAAAACCAACTTTGGATTTAGTAGGGCTATAGAAATAATATCTTGATGGATTTTTTGGGATAAATAATAAAATAATTTTTTATGAGTTATAAGAAAAATTATGAATATAAACATCACATATATTCTTCACATCCCCAAATATTAATGAAATAAAAAATTAAACACTTCCTAGTCCACATATTTTATGGTGTCTTAATTAATTATTTATATGGAATAAAGGTTAGCATAAAAGCTACTACTTATAGATAACATCCTCATAATGATATAAGAAGGTCATTGAATCATCATCAATTGAACTATTCCCAATATGGTATGATTACTCCTCCTAAACACACCTTTACATTATAGTATTTTAAGAGGAGTGATTTTTTAAACAATTATATAATCCTTTATGTGATCAATAAACTCTTGGACCAACTATTCAAAGCTTTGGTCTGATTGAATAATATTAATAATTTTTCAATGTTAATTATGTACTTTGGTTTTATACACATTAAGTATTTAAAATGAGTCAATGTTTTGTATCATTAGAAACACATAACCATTAAAACTAAACTTATCAATAAAGCTAATGAAATACTTATATAAACCAACTTATTATTTTCTAATTAGACTACCAACATAGCCATATATTAGGTCCAATATATATGATAATTAATCAATCATTTCCTTTTGATTTCCAATTGAAAGTAGTTATTCTGGAATCCCCTAGATGAAATAGATTTCAGATGAAAATCCATAATTTTAGAGTTTTGGAACATGGAAGAAACAAAGATCCCCTAAATTACCACAATAAGTTGAAACAAATTAATCCATGTTCACTCCAATAGATAAAAAAGGCAATGTAATGAAATTAAATGTTAGAAATAAAAGAATGCTTTAGTTTTATGTGGGGCTAATTAAAAATATTACATCCCATGAGAAATATTGTAGCATTTAATTTCTCAGAAAAGAAAACATTACAACTTTGTTACTAAAGAGTCACTATAGATTACTAGAGATACATAATCGTAATTTTCACTAAGTCCCATCTTCATCATCCAAACAAATGGGGACCCAGCCACTATTTATAGAGTGTAACTTCCAATTATCCAATTCAACCAACCATTATGATTTTTGGGAGTCCATCTATTCATATATTCCCAAGTATGTACTCTTATAGAAATCATAAAAGTTACTTCTTACTTAGGTGTTGTAAACCATCCTAAATACCCTGGTAAACTGGTGCCTGATCTAGCACATACATGTTCTAAAGGGTTTTCACATTCCCTATGAGCTGGAGAATAGTGCCTGGGAATTAGAAAATTCCCAAAGTGAATGATTTCTCCCCAAGAAATGAGGATCATAATATAGAAAAATTAGAAATAAAAGGAATAGTCGTTATGTCAAACACTCCACAAAGAGAAAATTACCGCATGTAGTTTGATATAGATCTCAAAATAATATATCATCCAAATATGACACAACGACCACAAAGATATAAAACCAGAATCTTCATGCAATATGTTGATAACAACTCTGCAAGTCACCATCACAACCCCAACTTCCATGAGTTAAGCACACCCACCGCCTCTTAATAGATATTTCCCTTTTCCTGGACCTAGAATAACATAATCAACAAATTCCCAAAGGCATGTTTAGGGTGTGAGATAAATACATAGGTTTGGATTCACAAATATTTCATAAGAAGTTATATAAAAATTAAACCATTTATTATTAAATTTAAATAAATATAAGGAATGTAAAATCATATTCATAATTTCAATAAAAACTTGTTTTTGAATCAAATAGAAGGAAAATATATCAAAACTTGGATTTAATGAATATCATCATTAATTATGGGAATGAATGATAATATTTCTTTAATAACTTTTGTTAACAATAATATCCTAACAACACACTATGTCATAAGTATTGAGATAAGTCGGTTCATATTTATAAGATCCTCACACTAATCAGTCAATCATCACGGCTTAATACGTTTCCATATGTCCATAATGATAATCCCATTATAATATAATTAATCACCACCCTATTCGTGAAAATCAAGCCAAAATTGGTTTGTTAATGTTTTAATAATCAAATCCAATGATCGGGAGTCAGGTTCCTAGCATGATTTTCTTATTCACCCAATATCTACTCAGGCTCACATGTCCTTCAATCAATCATGGAAATTCATTTCAATTCATGTAATCATTCATAATTTAATTTACCAATATCAATTTTCAACATTACATTTCAAATATTAGCCCTTTCAAATTATTTCTCAAAATCATCAAATTTAATGTTTTAAAAAAAACTGAAAATATATTTCAATTCAAGAAGGAAATAAATGATTCAATGGTAGGGAAAATCCTTACACAACAACCTACCATTTCTAATAGGATAAAATTATCAATAATGAAAAACGATAATTACCAATGGATAATCGAAGGTTAGGATGATAAATAATAATATATCTATATATATATATAATCATGATCAATCAAAATCAGGTTTAGATCTAACAAAACATAACGATTCATCGCACTCAAAGAAAAAGAGAAGAGAATAAATGAAAATTCTATATCAATGAAATTAAAACTTCTGGGGAGAGATTCATCAATTCCACAAGTGCATTGATTTGATAAGAATACAGGTTGTAAGAGAAAAAATTCCTCTTAATAACCATTAAAAGATAAAGTCCCATATAAGAGTTAAGAGGGAGGATATTATAAATAGCAACAGGTTGTTAGATATTTTAGATAAAAAAATAAGAGGGTTAAAAACCCATTACCATGGTTTTTTGGGTTATGTGAATGGTTAGATTTAATAGTGTTCCCAACAGTGTGGCCATACAAAGATTTGGAAAAGGGTGAACAGTTTGGCTACATGGTTAGACTAACAATGATGCAACCTTGAAAACCCCCAGTACCCAAGGCTGCATGGTTTGGTGGGGAGGCCACATGATTTGGACTAATTGTGTTCCACCCAAGAGAACCAGCTAACAAAACACATGGTTTACTAGACTGGACCACATTTTTTTTCTAACCTAGTTCCAACTATGTGCTTCCCTGAAAGATTCCAAAATTTAGAAACAGTATCCCAAAACAAACTATAATAAGACCCAAAAAAAGGTAAACCAAACAAGGGTTAAGAAGTTCATAATTGTAGGTAAGAGGATGTAATAATCTCCCCACCACAAATACTTATTCCCCCTTAAATACTATCAAGAATAATCCATGTAAAAAATATAATGTTATAAATCTATTATCGGTTACTAATTCTCCCATGAATCATTTAAATAAAATATATATTTCCACAACACTTAACCAAAAGGTATATAATTTCCATGAAGATCCTTTCTCTCGGAATCAGTAATCTGAAATAGTAGCTCATCCATGTATAAATCATGTTCAACATCAACGCCCTCCTATATTGACATATGAAATGGATAAAATATGTACTTCCTGAGTAATAATATTTGAAATGCATTATGAATAAATGTAAATCATGGTGAAAAATAAAAGTGTTAATACACCTTTCAAATATTTTAAACAATCTCAAAGGGTACCAGATATCTCAGGGAAAGCTTTACTTTTTTACAAAGGCATCAATGAACCATCCAAGGTGAAACTCAATAAATAACATGGTCGGAAACTTTAAACTCCAAAGGGAATCTAAAATAGTTAGCATAATATTTCTACCATTGAGATTTCACCATTCACTAATGAATCATGTGAATCTTTTTCATCGCCTCTTGCACGAAAATAGGTCCAACTAGGGAAGCTTCACCCATCTCCGACCAACACAATAGAGATTTAAATGGTTGTACATATATCTCCTCAACAGGTTCAATCCTAATAGATGACTAGTGATTGATGTTATATGAAATCTTGACCAATCCCAAGTGGTTATACCAAGCTCCACCAAAGACAATAATGAATGCATAAAGTCTAACTTATAGAATATTTATAGAACATTATGTCTGAAAATCCACCTATTGATGATATGTAATTATTAAACTAACATAATATACCATTTCCGATTAGAGGCCTATAAAAATGGTAATTGAACCATGGATATCTATTAGAATATATAATATATGAAACTTCATAGAATATTAAAATATCTCACGTATACTTGCTTCCCATGTTATCAACTTTGGTTGTATAATGAATGTGGATTTAGTGAGATGCTTTAGTTAGCTGATCAATCACAACCCACATCACATTCTCCCCATGAGTAGTACTAGTTGTCCCAACCAATAAATACATAAAAATCACATCCCGCTTCCAAGTCAGCACAGAAAGGGGAAAAGGAAAGCTCAATGGTTTTTGGTTCTCACCCTTAACATTCTAACAAGTATTAAAATGAGAAAAAAACAACAATACCTTATATCATTCCTTGCCACCATATTTCATAATGCATATTCTAGAACATCTTTATGGTGTTAGGGTGTAACTCACGCATGGAACTATGGATGTACCCCATCAAATATTTTCACATGGGAAAAGTTAGAGGGTATCATCTCCAAAAATATAGCATTCCCCCAAGAGATAATGACCACTCAATAATATTCTACCAATAGAAAATAGTTTCCTAAATTCCATGAAAATATTCATCAAGCTATTGTTGATAAAAAATATTCTCTAGAAGTGGGGATTTCAACTAAACACATGTCAAGAAAATATCAATCTCACCCTCTCAAAATCCATAATTCATGTAGGTAAATGGATCCATCAAATTCCACTCTTCAGATGATTTTTCACGACATGGGTCAGAAGTTTTATTCTCAAAGAATTATTAGTAAAATTAACCATACCAAGGGTCTAGGGAATATTGAAATCAAAAGATATTAGGTATTATCCCCATCAATTCTGAGAGAGATTAAAATATTTTTGTGAGATGATATAAACTGGGATTTTGTGATAGGAGTAAATGGAAATCCATTATTTAAAAGATAATTCCACAAAATCAAAAGAGAATGAATAACAACTATGAGTACAAGATCATATGTAGGATAGTTCATCTCATGTTTCCTAAGAATTCAATTACTATTGGCCACTACATAATAAACCATCATGAGAAATCATCCCAAACCTGAACATGATGCATCACAAAAGACCACATAGGCCTAGATAGACCTTGAAAGATTTAATATTGGGAACAGAAGACAAAAGACACTTAAATTCAACAAAATTATTATACATTTTTGTCCTAAAATAATTTTACTCTTTTCTGAGTGAGAACAGCCATTAGTGAAGCCCAATTCGAAAAATCCTTAATGAACCCGCAATAATAACTCATCATAACCCAATAATATCCAAAATGTGTGAACATTATGTGGTTATTACCATGTAATAACAACCATCACCTACTCAGGATAAACTAAAATACTATGTTCTAAAACCACATGACCCTAGAACCTCACTTACCAAATCTAGAAATTAAATTTTGATACCTTGGGATAAATTCATTGATCTCCCAAAATTTTTAGAACTACACTCAAAAGACATACATAATACTCCTCGGCCTTAGTGTAAAAAAAGATTTAAACCATAAATACTTCTACGAAAAGGTCAAGGAACTCATGGAATATTATTTATATCAATCCCATGGAATCTACAGGAGAATTGGTTAGACCAAAATGAATAACAAAGTACCCATAATGAAATTACCTACTCCTAAAGGCAGTATTCCAAATTCCATATTATTTGATTCTCAATATTTAGGGACTAGACAGAAGATCTATATTTTTGAACCACTCTTCCCATTTAATATAGTCAAAACAAATTATCTATCCAAGTAAATATATATATATTTTTATCATAACATGATTACGTTTTCAATAATAAACATAAAGGTGAAGTGTCCCGTCAACTTTCTTTGAAAAAGGAATGTTCACCTCCCAATGTGACATCCTTATGAGAATAAAGAATCTATCCAATAACTCCTACAACAAAGTCTTCAAGACTGTCAGTTCACCATGTTCTATGTGGTAAAAAAGAATAGAGGTGGACTGGGTACAGAGTACTAAGTCAATAAAAAATATACTTCCCTTACTGGTGGAAAAGAAGAAAATTAAAATGAAAACATGTTAGAAAACTATATGATTACAAGAAAAAGATTACCACTAAAGGATTCTTTCTCCATACCAAAAGAAATTATGTACATCACTCTACCCCATTTCGGTAAAAAGATGCACGACTCTAATCAACCTTCAGTCCCAGTTTAACACCCCAAGCTTCCACATTATGCTTCTCTTTGAACAATACAATAGCTTGTGTTGTACGAAACTTCGATTTCTAACACACCACAACCAATCAAAATAGCAATTATGAATAGTAATACCCACTTTTTAAAATTTTATAAATTTTATCTTTTAAAATAGACTTCATTTTTGGATTCGGAATATCGAAATTATCTTAGGGTGAATTTTTTGTATTTTTCTGAAAACTATCAGTTTTTGATGAATAGTGGAAAACACTGAGTTATAGTTTAAAACCTAATTTTTATTTAAATAATTATTTATTTTATTTAATATTAATTTAGGTCAAAATAGATACATAATACCTATATAAGTTCAAAGTAATTCATTTGAGTAAGTTTATAATAATTTCAGATATATAAAAAAAATTATTGAACTGTTCACCGTCTTTTACCCACCTCTTAAGAGAATTTCAAAATTCACATAAAACATAATTTCAGCACTTCTGTTAGTGGAATTTTGAAAATCTGAGAAACACGGTAAATATCAAGGATTAAAATTTGGTTTAATAAGATAAAAATAATTTCTATGAATAGTAACTTTTTACTTTTATTTACCACGGTTAAAAGTAAATAGGGTAATTAAGGGTAAAAATGATATTATTATTACCTTAACACATGTCCTAATTCTATTGGATAAGTATAATTTGACAAAAATAAACCTTACGAGTAAAATATTATCCTCTTTGGTCTACATGGATTATATTAGGAAATTTATTATTATTTTATTTAAAGAAGATTTAAAAGAGTAAAAATCAAAGTTTAATAACTAAAAAAAATTTATATGGGGATAACCATAAGATAAATTCGACTATAAATATTAATTATAAATCTAAAAATATTTCATACATATTGGTATATTTTATTTCTTTTTTAGACATTAAATAATGTAATTTATCTATGACACAATGATGATGCAGTTATTACTTAATTAATAAAATATTAAAATAATTGATATTATAAATATCCAAATAAATGTAAAATGAGACTTTTAATGAATTCCAAAAAATTTATAGGTTAATATGACATATTATGGTTGGTTAGATGAATTTTGTTTGAAGTAATAATGCTTTTATGAATTTATAAAAAACAAAATAACAAATACTGTCAAAATTGACATAAAAGAGTTTTTTAAACAAAATATTATATTATTAATATATATTCTATTCTTAAAAATATTAGGATATGCCAAAGGACTTATATAATGATATTTGTATCATTAATTAACCACTTGGGGTTCTCTTGGAAGTATATAGTATGTTTATTAACCATATAATATAAAAAAACAAAGAGACATGGAAAATGTCAAACAATTTAACTAAGAGCTAAATCAAAAAGATAATGTTAATATAGTGAACCAAACCAGTGTAAACCCTATTGGGGGAGTGTTTTTTCGACCCATCCCCACCTTATCCTTTAAATAATCTATTTTTGTGCCATTAGAAACTGAATAGTATTATATAATAAAATAATATTTCTAGCTTTTCCTAAGGTGCCCCTCACCCCTCCTATAAAAGGGCACTCCCCCTTATCTCTAATTCAAACCTTCAAAGGCATTTTTCTTGGCCAAAATATGCCAAAATACCCTATCAACTTTCCCCCCTTAATCCTAGAGGCCTTTGTTTAGTCATAAATTCATCCTAAGTAGCCCTTATGATCAAATCAAAATGAAGAACCCGTAGAAGAGGTAAATATATCACCACCTCTTTCAATTTCCTTTCTTCTTCCACTTCCATTCTCTTTGTTGTTTCCATTTTAAAATAATAACTCTAGTATATTCTATATACTGTGATGTTATTATAAATATTGTATAACCATATTCACTATTCTATTCATCCTTTTAATGACATGTCATCATATGTGTGTACGTACAGCTTACCATCTCCACGTCGTGGTGTAATTTTTATTCAATACATTATTATTTGGATGAGAATAATAAATGTAGTACCCCCAGTTTTTGGTATGTAACCCTTTATTAATGATTTTAGTGGTTTTGAAGTTATGTTTGATGAATGGGAGAGTCAGGAGAACTTGGAATGAAGTTTTGATGCAAAAAGGGGAAGTCGCATGGGTTGTGCACGGTTTGTCTAAATCGTGCGGCCAAACCATGCGTAGTTTGTCTTGGAGGCAGTGGTTTCAATGTGGGTGGTGCATGTTTTGTCTATCCTTGCGGCCAAACTATGCGAGAAGGGTGGTCATGGCAGTAGCTAACTCACGGTTAGAGCACAGTTTGTCATACTATGCGAACTAACCATGCGACCACTTAAACGAGATCATCTAAAGGAGGATCTCACGTGTTTTTGCCTCTATATAGATCATTTTTCCTCCTAAGCGTCCATAACTCGGGATTTCGGTTCTCATAAGGTCAAGGAGGGTTCTCTCATCATTCTAGATATGATCTTAATGCTTCTCTTGGAAAATCGAAGCCGAATTCTTGAGGTATGGGATCGTTCTTGTTTGGTTTGTTATATCTACATAGATATACTTCTCCTCTTCTATTGGTTTCATAGATCTACACCCATTATGGGTATATATAATTGTTTGGATGCCAAATATGATGATATTTGGTCTTGGTTGTTTTATGATAAAAGATCTAAGGAGGATCCTTGGTGAATCAGCTTGGTTTTCTTGTGTGTTCTTCTTTTGTTAGGATTTTTGTCAAAACCTTTGAGGTAGGAGGCATAAATCTCAAGTCCTCTTGTTAGAATTGATTGGATTAGTTTCAAATTGGGTTATTTGAATGAAATTTGTTGTGTAATGCATGGGGTAAATCTTCTTTAGTGATGATTTATGGTTTTGATGTAATTGTGAAATCTTGGTGGATTGTTGTGCAAAGTGATTTGGATTTTTGAATTTAATAAGTTGATTTTTAAATTATGGACCTGCTCGAATGGTAAATTGTTTGATGAAAGTCGGATTTTCAATAAAAATGGGTTTTTATTTGAAAAGGATTTATATTGAAATTTTTTGATGAAATTGGTTCATTCTTTGGTTTTCAATAAAAGTACAGTTTTATTGAAATGGTTTGAGTTGGTTGAACACACATAGTTTTGATGGAAATGGTTTTCAATAAAAGGTGTTTTATTGAAAGGATGGTTTTTTCATGATTGTTGTGAATGTGTGGTGTGTGTTCACATTTAATTCAGGATGGATAATGGTTAGGAGTCTCCCCCATCAGTGTTGGGATGGATAAGGGTTAGGGCTCTCCCCCGTCATACATTCATATTGCAGTCGGGACGGATTAGGGTTAGGGGTCTCCCCCATCATTGTTGGGATGGATAAGGGTTATGGATCTCCCCCATCAAGTATTCATGTGCATTTGTGATGGATAAGGGTAGGAAGTCTCCCCCATCATGGTTGGGATGGATAAGGGTTAGGGCTTCTCCCCTCTTCGAGGTAGCATGTGTGGTTGGTTGAATGGGATTGTGAAATGGTTGGGTATGCCAAAAATGGATTTTCTGGAAATGTTCTAAAGTTGGATTGATTATTTTTATGAAAAAATAACTTGTTGAAAAATAGGTTTCAATTTCTCTTGGATGATTTTGGTTGCGAATGGTTTTGGAAACTTGTTTATATTTAGTTATAAACTTCTTTTGAGAAAATGTTTTATGTAACACCCCAAGCTTCCATGATACGCTTCTCATTCAATAATGCAATAGCTTGCATTGTACGCAACTTCGAGTTCTAACACACCGCAACTAATCAAAGTAGCCGTTATGAATAGTAATAACCACTTTTTAAAATTATATAAATTTTATATTTCAAAATGGACTTCATTTTTGGATTCGGAATATCAAAATTAGCCTATGTTGAATTTTTGGTATTTTTCTGAGAACTTCTAACTTTTTATGAATAGTGAAAAATACTTTAAAACAACTTTTTTAATCCAAATAATTTATTGTGATAAATTATACTATTTAGTGGTTTTAAGGTATAATTAGAATATATTTTTACCATTTTATCCAATGGTGGTCATTAGAATTAATTTAACATTGAAAATAGACATAAACAATTGCCAATCTTTTGATATAAATTGTTTCTTAAAAACACGCTATTTGTTCTGACAGTGGGAATTAATTATAAAATTAATTAATGCAACTTATATGTTTGGAATTTTGTAAAATAGACATCATTTTTGAATTCGGAATATCAATTATAGCTTAGGGTGAAATTTTGGCATTGTTCTGAAAAACTTCAATTTTTGATGAATAGTGAAACCACTAAGTGGTAATCAAGCAAACTGATTTTTCAGTTAAATGAATGTTTACCACAAATGTGTATTGAATTTTGAAAATCTGAAATACATGGTTGTCATTAGTATTTAAAATGTGGTTCAATGGGATGAAAATAAATTTTTGGTGAATAGTAACTTTTTTTCATTAATCGCGATTAGTGGTAATTAGTGTAGTTTAAGGTAAAAATAATGCTTTAATAATATTAAAACACCTAGACACATGTCCTAACCTCATTGGTTGTGTCATGGCCGACCAAGACAAGCCATGGGTCAACTTGGGGACCCCATGGAGCCACTTTGGTAGGATAATGACATTAATATATTTTTATTTAATGTTAAAGTTAAAATGACACAAACATGAGTTGTTTTACTAAAACAATTTTTACGTGGGGTTAAACAAGTCCAAATTTTGATTATAAATATTCATTAGAAAGATAAAACGATTTCCTACATCATAGTAGTTGTTTTATAATTTTTAGACATTAAATAAATTAAATTATTTATGACATCATTATGATGCAGCGATGACATCATTATTTAACGATTTAAATAAAATGAGAAGATAATGCAAAATCCAAGGCTTAAACTTGTCCAAAGCCTATTGGATGAGGCGATTTAGAACCCTTATCACCTTATCCACGAATTATATAAGTGTGGGACCTTTAGAATCCGAAAATCATTGTGTAATAATGTAACATTTCAATCTTTCCAAAAGAGCCCCTCCTCTCCACTTATAAAATGCCCCCACCTCTCCCACCTTATTCACACCTTCAAGCCATTTGGATCGGCCAACCTCTGCCCAAATACTCTACCAACTTCCCCCTCTTACTCCTAGAAGCCTCAATTTGGGCAGAACTCTTCTCAAGGAAGCCTTTGCCTCAAATCAAAAAGAGTTACCCGATTTTGAGGTAATGTCTTCTCTAATGTTGTTTTGTTTTATTTTTCTTCTCCAGACCCCTAAACTCTTTTTATTCATTTCTTTTGTAACAACACCAGTATCCTCAATATACTAGGATGTTGTTATAAGAAGGATTTGATCTACACTTACACACACCTACATCTAAGGGTTAAAGAACATACGGTTTCTGTGGATGGCGAATTTCTGCCTCACGAAACGATGATTGTTCAACACTCATATAACACCTTAAAAGGTGGCCATTAAGATGTCAATATTTTTATATATGAGATATAATATGTTTATGGTTTACTTATACTGCTTTATTTCTCATTTATCTCATACTTTATGATTTCCATTATGGGTAAAACGCGATAATTTCATTTTAGGAAGTGCGGACTACCGCCCCCTCAAAGTGGTTTGATTCGTTAATGCCATATGTGGGATGTATAAAGGATGGAGTAAATGGTATTATACACTATATTATACTGGAATTATATTATACATTTATATCATTATGATTTCATTCCATTAAATATGAAATAGAAATGAAAGTAGCGTTCATGCGTACGTACGGCTTACCGTCTCCATGAACGGTGCATTTCATTTCTTACCTCTAAATGTTACGTAATATTATAAATGAATGTATATACTGGATATATATGATATATATGATATATACATCATTAATATAATTCTGGATATAATGGATATTTCACCACATGAACAACTTGTAATTATAAGAAGGTTATTGTTGACTCAAGTACCAAAGATCGACAAAACGACCGTTATTAACTTAAATAATTAAATAATGTTCATAACATGGTAATAAGTGATATAAATGGAATAATGAACATGAAAAAGGTTCTTAAGTAAATAGAAATTAACTCTAGTTTATTATTCAGGAGGTTAAAGAACGGTCGAGTCAGGACAAGACGCAAGGTAAGGGAACTTCTTAACCCAACTTCCATTGTTTGGGTTAATCTCCTACTTTCAAATTATGTCATGATATTATTATGTATTATCTGGTATTTATACTTTATTTATGTGTAAATATAGTGAATACACATAATATATCTATTTTATTTAATAAAATGATCATTGTAAGGGAATTTCATAACCCAACTTCCATTCTTTGGGTTAATCTCCTACTTTCAAATTATGTCATGATATTATTATGTCCTATTTTGTATTTGTACTTTCTTTATGTGTACTTATATTTAATACACATAATAGATCTATTTTATTTTAAAAATGATCCTTTTAAGGTATTTGTCTCAATCTCCTTTCATTGGTGCATATTTGGTTTTATACACAACTTTCTTTTATACGGTGTATAAACCCCTTTGACTTTTACGTTTATTCAAAAGAAATCTTTTTTATACGAAGCGTTTACTAAACGACAAAAGGGAATGTTTTTGTCGTACGTATGCGGCGACAACGACTTCTCTGCCGCCGTGACCACTATTTGAGTTTCGGCTTCCTCTACAAGTCATACCCTTTTTTTAATGAAAAATAAATACCATGTTATACTTTTCTTTTATTTTGGTATTGAAAATGGTTTTGAAAGCGTTTTTATTATATCAATGTGTTGTATTGATATCTTGTGATTGAAATGTGGAAATGTTATGTTTCCTTTATGCATGTTTTATGTGACACGATTATGTTATGGTTTATGATATGTTTAAACCTATTCATATGAGGAATGTATTGGACTTAATAAGTGACGGGTGGAGCCCGCTATAGCTCCTCGATGCATCGGTAGGTCTCATGAGACAACTAGACGTGGAATTGGCCGAGGCCCTTTCCCAAATTGATTTATGGTTTTGGCCGAGGCCTTAATCATTTTAGACGTCTTGGCCGAGGCCTTGACAAAATGTTTCAGAATGTCCGGCATTATACATTCCCTCATTATGAAAGTGGTTATTGATATTGCATGTGATTATTCGACCAGTAGAATATCCATGTGAGGCGGTGAATGGCATTATCTCATTTTACTTTTGCCATATTATGTTGATGTTCAAGTTTAAAAGGCTTTTGTTTTAGTTATACATTGCCTTAAATTTTTATGTTTATTTATGAAAGCTTCCGCAATATTGTTATCCTTTCTGAGCATCTGAGCTCACCCCTTTCAATGTTTTAATATTTTACAGGATGTGAAGAAGTATTTTATGAATGACCTGTAGGGATAGTCAGAAGAGGATATGAGTGTGGACTATGGAGACTATGTTATTATATTTTTTCACTTTGTGATGTAATGTAACACTTACGAATGTATCTAGTGTTTCCAAGGCTACTAAACTAATCGGTCTTTCGAGACTTGATCTTTTGTGATCATGCCAATGTTACGAAGTAATGCACTGGCTCTGGGTAGCTGGGGTCGGGGCGTTACAGTTGGTATCAGAGGCAGTTTAGTACTAACCATGGAAGCTAGATTTAGATAAACTCTGATTAGAGCACATAGCCCAAAGATAGACTTTGAGATTAGTATAGAAGAACTTCCTATAATTTTGGTATTATAGAGATGTTGTGAGTTTTCCAAGCAATACATCCCTGTCTGGATACGAGCAGGTAGAGGCGGCTCTGGCACAGATGTACCTAGGGGTAAAACCCGAAAACACCGCTTTGAGATAGACTTGAACGGGAACTGGTGCATGACAACGGGCCTTGCTGCACTCTTGGTTACGACACTCCCGGGGGATATGCTTTGGATAATTCCCATTTCCTTTACAAACCACTATGAAGGGTTACGAGTATATACTTCCTCAAAGAAAACATTTTTTATAATTATGGATTATATCCATAATTAGTTCAATTTATGTTAAGTGTTTTACAAGTATGGAATTATGTATTTTGATTCATGAACTAATCTAGTTTATGCCATTATTTAGAAATGGCACCTAGTGGAAGGAATGGAAACCGTATCAATACACGCACTCCGTGTAGATATTTCCCTCCTGCTCAGGATAATTATGGTGGAGCTAGTGATACAACTAGTGTTGATCAGCTTCTCACCGTACTGGGACAACTCACACAGGTTATGAATAATAACCTTACTCGTATGGAGCACCCTGATCCGCAACGTGGAGGATCAATGCTAGACTGTTTCATGAGGCAACAACAACCAACCTTCAATGGGAGTACAAATCCTATAGTAGCTGAGCAATGGATAAATTCCTTAGAGAAAATATTCCATGCCTTGGGGAGTAGTGAAAGGGAGAAGGTTGTCATGGCAGTTTACCGCCTCACTGGAGATGCCGATCAGTGGTGGTCGCTGATTCAAAACACAAAGGAAGATGATGATGTATCGAATATGGAATGGAGGGAGTTCAAAGAGCTTTTCATAGAAAAATACTTTCCTCGTGACCATCGAGCAGATATGGAAAGGCAATTTCTGAGTCTGAGGTAGAAGGAGGATGAGAATGTCGCAAAGTATGAGGCTAACTTTACAAGGTTAGTGAGGCATGCTGCCGATTATATACGCAATCCAAGGAGTAAGATTGATCGTTTCTTTGATGGGTTAAAACCATTTCTCCATTGAGCTTTAGTATCACAATCTTTCTCAACATATGAAGATATTGTCTCGTGTGCTATCAAGACAGAAAAGGAATTCTCTAAGTCTTATGATAACAAAGTAAAGCATGAGAAGAAGAGAACGGGGGAACAAGAGACAGATAAAGGGAAAAAGGAAAAGAAGGATTTTCCATTATGTGATAATTGTGGGAAGATTCACCCTGGTACGTGCCTGAAAGGAATGGGATTTTGTTATAAATGTGGAGAAAAGGGTCCCCAGGCTCGTGATTGCAAGGGAAAGAAAGAGGCTGCCAAAGTTGAATGCTATAATTGTAGAGAAATGGGTCATTATGCAAATGAATATCCTAAGCGTCAGGGAAACTTACCTCAGAAAAGGCCAAGGGATCAAGGCCAATATTATGCTGTGACTATAGTTGAAGCGGAATAATTAATGTATTGGTGCTTTTGGACTCAAGGATTATATTCTGGTTATAAGAATAATGTGATATATATATGGATTGTACTGCAGTACTTGTTGATTTCAGTAAGGTTTTAATATGATGAAGGTAATTATATTTTTAGTATGTGACAATAAGAGAAACTTTACTTCATTTGGGGAATCTGATAAATTGATTTTGGAATTAAGAAACCTTTTAGAGAAAGTCTGGACAGAGGTATTTTGGATAACTAGAAATGTTGGAGTGGATTAAGTTGATCTTTGGATAGTATTGTTTAAGGTTAAAAAATTTATGAAGATTATTTTTGGAATATTATAATACTATAGTTTTAGGAAAATGACAACCTGTAGGGTGGGGCATAACCTGTCGCGTCGGACAAAGTTGCAGGAATCGAACCCACAACCATAGTGCGGCATGCCTTTATTTCCTACCACTAGCCTACAGGAAGTCCCTGGTTATTACAAAATAGTTTTTCTATTCTAAATGGTTTGTGGTAAAAATTTATTAATGAAAGTCTACATGATAAGTAAGTATATTTCCTCACATTCTTAGTAAATCTCTTAAATAATTTCCTCACCTCTATGAAAGGTTACTTAAAACAAAAACGTTGTCGATTAACTTTTCCAATTGGGGATTCAATGAACGTTTAACCAATCACAAGTTTGTGATTTTCTTATTGTTAACTTTCTCCTAATCCTGTTTTCTAGAACTCTTCATCAGACCATGCTAGTTTGTTTTTCCTCCAAATCCATATTTTCATAGAACCCTGGTATGGGCTATCTCGGATGACCTTTGTACTTCTCTTTCTTTCTTTTAATGTTATATTTTTATTAATCTTATTTCCGATGTGGGTTTTCCACAAAGGTATTTTCTATTTTCAACTTTTTTATTTTCAATGAAAAATTTCAAATTGCGAGGATGCAATTTATTGAAGGAGGGGAGAATGTAACACCCCGAGCTTCCATGATACGCTTCTCATTCAATAATGCAATAGCTTGCATTGTACGCAACTTAGAGTTCTAACACACTGCAGCTAATCAAAGTAGCCATTATGAATAGTAATAACCACTTTTTAAAATTATAGAAATTTTATATTTCAAAATGGACTTCATTTTTGGATTCGGAATATCGAAATTAGCCTATGTTGAATTTTTGGTATTTTTCTGAGAACTTCTAATTTTTTATGAATAGTGAAAAATACTTTAAAACAACTTTTTTAATCAAAATAATTTATTGTGATAAATTATACTATTTAGGGGTTTTAAGGTATAATTAGAATATATTTTTACCATTTTATCCAATGGTGGTCATTATAAGTAATTTAACATTGAAAATGGACATAAACAATTGCCAATCTTTTGATATAAATTGTTTCTTAAAAACACGCTATTTGTTCTGACAGCGGGAATTAATTATAAAATTAATTAATGCAACTTATATGTTTGGAATTTTTTAAAATAGACATCATTTTTGAATTCGGAATATCAATTATAGCTTAGGGTGAAATTTTGGCATTGTTCTGAAAAACTTCAATTTTTGATGAATAGTGAAACCACTAAGTGGTAATCAAGCAAACTGATTTTTTAGTTAAATGAAAGTTTACCACTAATGTGTATTGAATTTTGAAAATATGACATACATGGTTGTCATTAGTATGTAAAATGTGGTTCAATGGGATGAAAATAAATTTTTGGTGAATAGTAACTTTTTTTCATTAATCGCGATTAGTGGTAATTAGTGTAGTTTAAGGTAAAAATAATGCTTTAATAATATTAAAACACATAGAAACATGTCCTAACCTCATTGGTTGTGTAATGGCCGACCAAGACAAGCCATGGGTCAACTTGGGGACCCCATGGAGCCACTTTGGTTGGATAATGACATTAATATATTTTTATTTAATGTTAAAGTTAAAATGACACAAACATGAGTTGTTTTACTAAAACAATTTTTATGTGGGGTTAAACAAGTCCAAATTCTGATTATAAATATTCATTAGAAAACCAAAAAGACTTCCTACATCATAGTATTTGTTTTATAATTTTTAGACATTATATAAATTAAATTATTTATGACATCATTATGATGCAGCGATGACATCATTATTTAACGATTTAAATAAAATGAGAAGATAATGAAAAATACAAGGCTTAAACTTGTCCAAAGCCTATTGGATGAGGAGATTTCAAACCATTATCACCTTATCCACGAATTATATAAGTGTGGGACCTTTATAATCCGAAAAGCATTGTGTAATAATGTAACATTTCAATCTTTCCAAAAGAGCCCCTCCTCTCCACTTATAAAATGCCCCCACCTCTCCCACCTTATTCACACCATAAAGCCATTTGGCTAGGCCAAAATCTGCCGAAATACTCTCCCAACTTCCCCCTCTTACTCCTAGAAGCCTCAATTTGGTCAGAACGCTTCTCAAGGAAGCCTTTGGCTCAAATCAAAAAGAGTTACCCGGTTTTGAGGTAATGTCTTCTCTAATGTTGTTTTGTTTTATTTTTCTTCTCCAGCCCCCTAAACTCTTTTTATTCATTTCTTTTGTAACAAAACCAGTATCCTCAATATACTAGGATGTTTCTATAAGAATTATTTGAGCTACACTTACACACACCTACATCTAATGGTTAAAGAACCTACGGTTTCTGTGGATGGCGAATTTCTGCCTCACGAAACGATGATTGTTCAACACTCATATAACACCTTCAAAGGTGGCCATTAAGATGTAACTATTTTTATATATGAGATATAATATGTTTATGTTTTACTTATACTTCTGTATTTCTCATTTATGTCATACTTTATGATTTCCATTATGGGTAAAACGCGATAATTTCATTTTAGGAAGTGCGGACTACCGCCCCCTCAAAGTGATTTGATTCGTTAATGCCATATGTGGGATGTATAAAGGATGGAGTAAATGGTATTATACACTATATTATACTGGATTTATATTATACATTTATATATTTATGATTTCATTCCATTAAATATGAAATAGAAATGAAAGTAGCGTTCATGCGTACGTACGGCTTACCGTCTCCATGAACGGTGCATTTCATTTCTTACCTCTAAATGTTACGTAATATTATAAATGAATGTATATACTGGATATATATGATATATATGATATCTACATCATTAATATAATTCTGTATATAAGGGATATTTCACCACATTAACAACTTCTAATTATAAGAAGGTTATTGTTGACTCAAGTACCAAAGATCGACAAAACGACCGTTATTAACTTAAATAATTAAATAATGCTCATAACATGGTAATAAGTGATATAAGTGGAATAATGAACATGAAAAAGGTTCTTAAGTAAATAGAAATTAACTATAGTTTAATATTCAGGAGGTTAAAGAACGGTCGAGTCAGGACAAGACGCAAGGTAAGGGAACTTCTTAACCCAACTTCCATTCTTTGGGTTAATCTCCTACTTTCAAATTATGTCATGATATTATTATGTATTATCTGGTATTTATACTTTATTTATGTGTAAATATAGTGAATACACATAATATATCTATTTTATTTAAAAAAATGATCATTGTAAGGGAATTTCATAACCCAACTTCCATTCTTTGGGTTAATCTCCTACTTTCAAATTATGTCATGATATTATTATGTCCTATTTTGTATTTGTACTTTCTTTATGTGTACTTATATTTAATACACATAATAGATCTATTTTATTTTAAAAATGATCTTTTTATGGTCTTTGTCTCAATCTGCTTTCATTGAGGCATATTTGGTTTTATACACAACTTTCTTTTATACGGTGTATAAACCCCTTTGACTTTTACGTTTATTCAAAAGGAATCTTTTTTATACGAAGCGTTTACTAAACGACAAAAGGGAATGTTTTTGTCGTACGTATGCGGCGACAACGAATTCTCCGCCGCCGTGACCACTATTTGAGTTACGGCTTCCTCTACAAGTCATACCCTTTTTTTAATGAAAAATAAATACCATGTTATACTTTTCTTTTATTTTGGTATTGAAAATGGTTTTGAAAGCGTTTTTATTATATCAATGTGTTGTATTGATATCTTGTGATTGAAATGTGGAAATGTTATGTTTCCTTTATGCATGTTTTATGTGACACAATTATGTTATGGTTTATGATATGTTTAAACCTATTCATATGAGGAATGTATTGGACTTAATAAGTGACGGGTGGAGCCCGCTATAGCTCCTCGATGCATCGGTAGGTCTCATGAGACAACTAGAAGTGGAATTGGCCGAGGCCCTTTCCCAATTTGATTTATGGTTTTGGCCGAGGCCTTAATCATTTTAGACGTCTTTGCCGAGGCCTTGACAAAATGTTTCAGAATGTCCGGCATTATACATTCCCTCATTATGAAAGTGGTTATTGATATTGCATGTGATTATTCGACCTGTAGAATATCCATGTGAGGCAGTGAATGGCATTATCTCATTTTACTTTTGCCATATTATATTGATGTTCAAGTTTAAAAGGCTTTTGTTTTAGTTATACATTGCCTTAAATTTTTATGTTTATTTATGAAGGCTTCCACAATATTGTTATCCTTACTGAGCATCTGAGCTCACGCCTTTCAATGTTTTAATATTTTCCAGGATGTGAAGAAGTATTTTATGAATGACCTGCAAGGCTAGTTAGAAGGGGATATGAGTGTGGACTATGGAGACTATGTTATTATAGTTTTTCACTTTGTGATGTAATGTAATGCTTACGAATGTATCTAGTGTTTCCAAGGCTACTAAACTAATCGGACTTTCGAGACTTGATCTTTTGTGATCATGCCAATGTTACGAAGTAATGCACCGGCCCTGGGTAGCTGGGGTCGGGGCGTTACATTTTATATAAACTGTTTTTATATAATTGTTGCAAAATCTTCTATACTAGTGGCATGAGTACGAAAGTCATTGGTGAAAACCTACTGAGTTTTATACTCACCCCTTCTTTGGCACGTTTGTGCTTTTGCAGATGTCTTATTCCGAGACAAAGGTAAAGGTAATATATCTCATTACTAGTGGTTCATGGTGATGCTTCGGAGATGTGGTGGTTCTTAGTGCATAGAGCTGGGTGGGGAGCCATAGACTGTGTCTTGGCTTGTTTTGGGTCTTTTGTTTAGTCTTCCGCTTGGTACTCTGATTTGGTGTTGGTTTTGTAGTGATTTGTTGAACAGTGTAGTTCTCTTTTGGTAATGCATGAGTTGGTTGTTTCTTGGGTTCATGCATCATATAGAAAATATTTGGTTATAGTTGCTTTATGAATTTATTTATTATATGGTAAATAATCCCCCATATTATATTTGAAACCCTTCGGCATTTATTGCCAGCATTGGGTCCCTTGAGGATGTCACTTAAGGACTAGTAATGACACGTTGCACTCTCAAGCCAATAAGAATTGGCGGTTCATTACAATAATTATGTGTAATTGATGTAAATAATATATATAACATGATAAATATTCTGTATATATGATATACCATCCATTTATATATTATTTTAATTACAAAAGAATGATATTGTCGCTCGTGCGTACGTACGGATTACCGTCTCCATGAACGTGATGAGATTAATTACCAATCATATTCATTTAAGACTAATTTTAATTTGATGATTAAAAATAATGTTTAAATACTTGACATAATTATGTATGTGAATATGATACATCCCATCCATAAAAAATATGACTCGCATAACAAATCATATAAAGGAAAACGAATCCGTTAACACCCGAAACGACGATAATACTAAGATATTATTAAAAAAAATGTTAAAAGATAATATATGATATCATATTAATGTATATGATTCTTGTATAATTTAATAAAAATTATTTCACCATTATACAAGAGATTAACCAACCCTCTACCAAGGAAAAGTACAAGGTAAGGGTTAATTCTACAATCCCTTCATTATGTGAGGATGTTTATACGTAATTATCTACTGGGACATCTCTATCATCCAAATCCATGTTTCCTAAAAATGTAGTTCAACACAATCTTACTATTTTATAAACTATGGGTTAAATTAATTTATACCCTTGTTTGACTTTTTATAATTTTTTTATAAAGGATCCTTTCCGTTGATTTCCAAACAAGGTCATTTTTAACCTTTTTGACAAAATTAAGGTAAGAATGTCTTTTTTAACATATATGGAGGGTGTGGCTATTTTCTACTATTATAAAATCATCGAATATTACCTTAAAATCTTATAAGAATATTTTCAACGTAAATGTTTTATTTTATAATTATGTGACTTTTAAAATATTTTAAAAAAAGGGATATTTCTCTCAAATAGTTTTGATTTCATCTATGTCAACATCCTTTGATGGATTTTAAGCTTATTTGAAGTTGATTTATTATGATACAAAACATTCATATAGTATTGAAGGTTTTGTGATATGTTTGACTATAGATGTGTTATTTTTACACCATTCATGGTTTATAGATAAAGTATGGACATTTCGAATGCTAGTTTTAATATGAATGTTTATGTTATGTTTAAACCTGTCTATATGAGGAATGATTTGGACTTAGTAAGTGATGGGTGGAGCCCGCTATAGCTGCTTGATGCATCCGTATGTCTCATGATAGAAACTAGTGTCTTGGAACAAGGCCGTGAAAAAATCTTACTTGTAGTCTTGGCACTAGGCCTTGACTATGTGGTTATGATAGTCCGGCATTATGCATTCCATTATTATTAAAGCGGTTATTGATATTGCATGTGATTAATCAACTACTAGAATATCCCTGTGAATAAGTAAATGGCATTATTTCATTTCATGTTTTCCATATTATGCTGAAGTTCAAGTTTAAAAGGCTTTTTTTAGTTATACATTGCCTTAAATGTTTATGCTTATTTATGAAAGTTTATGCTATATTGTTATCCTTACTGAGCATATGAACTCACCCATTTCTATGTTTTACTTTTCCCAGGATATAAAGAAGTATATATTATGATTGACCTATAGGGACTGTATGAGGGGATATGAGTGTGGACATTGGAGACTATGTTGTTGTAGTTTTTCACATTATCATGTAATGTAAGACTTTTGAATGTGTCAAGTGTTTTCAAGGAAACTAAACTAATCGGTATTTAGAGACTTGATCTTTTGTGATCATGCCAATGTTATTTAATAATGCATCAAATCTGGGTAACTTGGGTCAGGGCATTAAAGATGGTATCATAGATAGTTAAGCAGAAACCTTGGAAGTAAGATTTAGATAAACTCCGATTAGAGCACATAGACCTATGATGGGATTTGATGATTAGAATATAAGAACCTCCTAGATTTATGGTATTGTAGAGATTTTGTAAGTTTTTCGAGCAATACATCATTTTCTAGATACGAGTAGGTAGAGGCGACTCTAGCACAGATGTACCTAGGGGTAAAACCTGAAAAACCTTCTTTGAACTAGACTCGAATGAGAACTGGTGCACGACAACAGGCCTTGTTGTACTCTTGGTTACGACACTCCCAAGAATATGTTTAGGATAATTCTAATTTTCCGTACAATCCATTATGAAGGGTTTATGAGTATATACTTCTTCAAAAAAACAATTTTTTTATGATTATGGATTATATCCATAAACTGTTTAATTTTTGTTAAGTGTTTTTCAAGTTTGGATTTATGTATTGCCATTCATAAACTAATCTAGTGTCTGCCATTGTTTTGAAATTATGCCTAGTGGAAGGAATGGAAATCATATCAATGAATGCACTCCATGTAGGGATTTCCCTCCTACTCAAGATATTTATATTGGATCTGGTAATACAACTTGTGCTGATCAGCTTATCACTATACTCAGAAAACTCACTAAGGTTATGAATAAGAACCTTACCCCTATAGAGCACCCTGATCCACAACGTGGAGGATCAATGTTAGACCGCTTCATGAGTAATCGACCACAAACATTCAATGGGAGTAAAAATCCATTAGTGGTTCAGCATTGGATAAATTCCATAGGGAAGATATTCCTTGCCTTGGGGAGTAGTGAAAAGGAAAAATTTATCATGGAATTTTACCGCCTCACTGTAGAAGCAGATCAATGGTGATCATTGATTCAAAACACAAAGGAAGGTGATGAAGTATAAAATATGGAATTGAGTGAGTTTAAAGAGTTCTTCATAGAAAAATAATTTCCTTGTGTCCTTAGAGTAGATATAGAAAGGCAATTTCTGATTCAGAGGAAAATGGAGGATGAGAATGTCGCCAAGTATGCGGCTAACTTTACAAGGATAGAGAGACATGTTGCAGATTATATATGTAACCCAAGAAGTAATATTGATCATTCCTATGATGGGTTAAAACTGTTTCTTCGTCAAGCATTAGTCTCACAATCCTTATCGTCATACGAAGATATTGTCTCATGTGCTATCAAGATAGAAAAAGAATTCTCTAAGTCTTATGACTTTAAAGCAAAGAAAGAGAAGAATAGATCTGCTGATCACTCTGAAAATGGAAATATGGGGAATAAGGGAAAAAGTTGAATATCCATCCTGCAGTAAATGTGGGAAGAAATACCCCAGTACGTTCTTGAAGGGAATGGGAGTCTATTACAAGGGTGGTGAAAAAGGAAACCAAGATCATGATTGCAAGGGGAATAAGGAAGCTACTGATGTTCAATGCTACAGCTCTAGGGATATGGGACATTATGAAAATACATGTCCAAAGCATCTGGGAAACATACCTTAGAAAATTCCAAGGGATCATGGCCAAGCTTATGAGATCACTACTGCTGAGGATGATGCTCTGAAATATGTGGTGGTAGGAAATTTAATGGTTTCCTCAAGTTTAGCAAATGCTTTATTTGATTCTGGATCATCGCACTATTTCATATATTCCTAGTTTTCTAAGAAAATTATAAATTTCCAATTTGATTTAAAAAGGTAGTTTTTAGTCAAAACTCCTAAGGGAAGTATCGTTGCAACAAATTATTGTGAATCAATCCCCATTAAGGCATATAAATTCTCTTTGTCTGCTGACCCTATAGTCATACCCAGTATTGAATTTGATATAATCCTTAGTATTTATTGGCTTTTATTCCATTATGCAAAAATTTATTATAAGAGGAAGGAGGTTACTATTTTTAATGATGATGATAAAGAACACCTTATCTTTAGAGCAGAAGCATCACCACCTAATTCTTATCTAGATCCACCCCCAATAGCTCAACTAAATCCAATTATTGGGGGGGAAGATAATTAAATAACTATGGGTGAGTAAAATAATGTTAAAATAGAGGATATACCTATTGTAAAATAATATGTTGATGTGTTTCCAGATGATTTACCTGGACATCCTCCAGAACGAGAAATTGAGTTTTCTATTGACCTAATTCTTGGTTCAAGGCCCATATCGAAGACCCCTTATAGAATGGCCTATGTGTAATTAGTGGAACAAAATAAGCAACTAGATTAATTGAGTAATAAGGGATTTATTCTCCCTAAAAGTTCTCCATGGGGAGCCCCTTTCCTTTTTGTTTAGAAGAAAGAAGGTTCTATGAGGTTGTGCATTGACTATAGGGAGATCAATACTATAAAAATAAAGAACAAGTATCCCCTACCTTGCATTGATGATTTATTTGACCAACTTCATCGAGCTTAATACATTCCAAAGATTGAACTTCAATCTGGATATCATCAGTTGTGTGTGAAGAAGGAATACATTCCGAAGACAGCATTTTGAACCAGGTACGGGCATTACGAGTTTACAGTAATGCCTTTTGGGTTTACTAATGCACCATTTGATTTCATGGATCTAATGGACAGAGCTTTCATGGAATATCATGATTACATTGTAGTGGTATTTATTGATGATATCTTGGTATACTCCAAAAGTTATGAAGATCATGAAAATCACTAGTGCATTATCATGAAGACTCTTAGAAGACATGAATTATATGGGAAGTTTAGCAAGGGTGAATTCTGGATTCAAGAGATTTATTTTCTTGGCCAAATTTTCTCTAAGGATGTAATTTCGGTTGATCCTTTAAAGACCAAGGAAATCCCAGAATGGCCAGCACTGACAAGTATAACTAAGGTACATAGTTTTATTGGTTGATTAGGTTATTATTGACATTTCATCCAGAATTTTTCCCGGTTGGCTAACCCATTAACAAAGCTCACACAAAAAGGGGATAAATTTGTTTGGAAAAACGTGTGAATAATGTTTTGAAGAACTGAAGTGAAGATTAATCAATGCTCCTATATTGACTCTACCATCAGGGAATGATGGGTTCGTTATTTATAGTGATGCATCGAAGAAAGGACTTGGTTGTTTCCTTATACAGAATGATAGGGTTATCTCCTATGCATCACGACAGTTGAAAATTCAAGAGCAAAACTATCCTACTCATGATCTTGAGTTAATAGCTGTAATCTTTTCTTCGATGATTTGGAGACACTATCTCTATAGTGAAAAATGAGAGATTTATACTGATCATAAGAGTTTAAAGTATATTTTCTCATAGAAATAACTCAACAGGAGGAAAAGGAGTTCGCTTGAACTACTCAAGGATTATGATTGAACTATACACTATAACCCAAGGAAGGAAAAAAGGTGGAAGATGATTTGAGTAGAAAGGATAATGGAGTTTTGAACAAGATGAGAGTTGAAAAGGATCATATTTACATGGATCTAGAAATGATGGATATGGGAATAACCATGGAAGGTGAACCATCAATTATTTTTCAAATGGTTGCCAAACCATCTTTACTCGAAAGGATTAAATGTTCTTAGGCTGATGATGAGGCGTTTCAAAAGAATATTAAAGATGTGAATGATGGGATTTTGAGTGACTTCGTATATGAAGATGGAATTTTGAAATTTTGGAAGATACTTTTTGTTCCTGATATACCTGATCTAAAAAGGGAATTATTGGATGATGTTCATAGTTCCAATTTCTCTATACACCCTGGTATCATCAAGATGTATAGAGATTTGAAAGATCATTTTTGGTGGGACAACATGTAGAGGGAGATTGCTAATTTTATGTCAAGATGTATGGTTTGTCATCAAGTGAAAGCTGGAAGGCAACAGCCTGGAAGAGTCATGCAGCCTCTTCCCATAACTAAGTGGAAATGGGATAATATTACGATTGACTTTGTCATGGGAATAAAAAATAATCCTAGAAGGAATGATGCAATATGGGGCATTATTGATCGTCTTACCAAGTCATCACATTTTCTTGCAATAATGGAGGATTTACCACTTGAATGTCTTGAAATACTATATATTAATGAAGTTGTGATACCTCATGGAGTACCCCTATCGGTTGTTTTTTATCATGATCCATGTTTTACTTCAATATTCTCAAAAATTATTCAAAAATACCTGGATACTGAACTTCTTTTGAGCACTGCCTACCACCCCCAAACAGATGGACAATCAGAATGAACTATTCAAACCATAGAAGACATGTTGAGATCCTTCTCACTTGACATTCATGGTATGTGGGATCAATATTTTCCATTGGTATAATTTTCCTATAACAATATCTTCCATTAAAGTATTCTGATGGCACCATATGAAGCGTTATATGGAAAGAGATGTCGCACATCAACTTGTTGGGATGATGTTAGTGAAAGAAAACTTGTAGTCCCAGAACTTGTTGAGGAAACGATAGAAAGGGTATAGGTAATCCAAACCCACGTCAAAGTATCTCAAAGTAGGCAGAAAAGCTATGCCAATAACCGAAGGAGGGATTTGGTATTTCAGGTAGGAGATCATGTTTTACTGAAGGTATCTCCATGAAAGGGAGTTATATGTTTTGGTAAGAAGGGAAAATAGAGTCCTAGGTACATGGGACCATTCGAAAATCTAGAACGAATTGGGGTTGTAGCTTATAATTTGGGAATGTCGCCAAATCACTCCAAAGTTCACGATGTGTTCCACGTATCACTATTGAAAAAATACATGCCTGAACCAATGCATGTACTCACCTATGAGGAATTATAACTGGAACCTGATATCTCTTATTGCGAAGAGCCCATCAAGATTCTTGATACCATAGAACATATGTTGAGAAACCAGACGACACATCTGGTAAAATTTCTATGGAGAAACCATATGATGGAAGAGGAAACCTGGGAACCCAAGAAACTTATGATGAAGATCCACCAAAGTCATTTTATACAGTAATATTATAGAAATTTTGAGGATGAAATTATTTGAAGGAGGGGAAAATGTAACACCCCAAGCTTCTATGGTATGCTTGTCTTTGAATAATACAGCAGCATGTGTTGTACGCAACGTCGAGTTCTAACACACCACAACCAATCAGACTTGCCATTATGAATAGTAATAACCACTTTTTTAAATTTTATAAATTTTATCTTCCAAAATGGACTTAATTTTGGGATTTTTGAATATTGAAATTATCTTAGGGTGAATTTTTGGTATTTTTCTGAAAACTTTCATTTTTTGATGAATAGTGAAAACACTAAGTTATAGTTTAAAATTGAATTTATATTTAAATAATTATTTATTTTATTTCAATTTTATTTTAAATCAAATTAGATATATAATACCTATAAAAGTTCAATGTAATTTGTTGGAGTAAGTTTTTAATAATTTTAGATATATAAAAAAATATTGAACTTTTCATCGTCTTTTACCCTCCTCCTAGGAAAATTTGTAAATTCACATAAAACGTAATTTTACCGCTTCTGTGAGTGGAGTTTCAAAAACCTGAGAGACACGGTTATTATTAAGGAGTAAAATGTGGTTCAATGTGAAAAAAATAATTTTTGGTGAATAATAACTTTTTACTTTTATTTACCACGGTTAAAAGTAAATAGGGTAATTAAGGGTAAAAATGATATTATTATTACCCTAAAATGTAATAATTATATTGGATAAGTATAATTAGACCAAAAAACCTTAGAAATAAAATATGAACATCTTTGGTCCACTTGGATTAGATTAGTACATTTATTATTATTTTATTTAAAGAAGAGTTAAACGAGTAAAAAATCAAAGTTTAATAACTAAAACATTTTTAATATATGGATAAACATAAGATAAATTCGACTATAAATATTAATTAGAAAGATAAAAATATTTCCTACTTGATGGTATTTTATTTATAGTTTTTAGACATTAAAAAATTTAATTTATTTATGACACAATGATGATGTAGTAAATACCTAATAAATGAAATATTAAAATAAATGATATTATAAATATCCAATTAAATGTAATTTGAGAATTTTTATAAATTACACTAATTTTATAGGTTAATATGACATTTTATGGTTGGATAGATGAATTTTTTTCTAATTAATAATGCTTTATTGAATTTAGAAAAAAACAAAATACCAAATAGAGACAAAATTGACATAATAGAGTTTTTAAAACAAATATTATATGATTAATTAATATTCTATTCCTAAAAATCTAAGGATCAGAAAAAGAACTTATATAATGAAATTTTTATCATTAAGGAACCACTTTGGGTTCTCTTGGAAGTATATAGTAAGTTTATTAACTATATAATATAAAAATACAAAGAGATATGGTAAATGTCAACCTATTTAACTAAGAGTTAAATCTAAAAGATATAGTTAATATAGTGACCCAAACCTATCTAAAATCTATTAGTTGAGTTTTTTTAGACCCATCCACACCTTAGCCTCTAAATAATTCGTTTTGGAACCATTATAAATAGAAAATAATTTTATTATCAAATAATATTTCTAGCTTTTCCTAAGGTTCCCATCACCCCTCCTATAAAAGGGCACTCTCCTTCTCTCTAATTCACACCTTCAAAGCTATTTTGATCGTCCAAAATCAAGCCTAATACCCTATCAACTATTTCCATTCATCTTATAGGCCTTCCCTTAGTCATAAATCCAACCTAAGGAGCCCTTTTGATCAAATCAAAAGGAAGAATCCGAAGACGAGGTAAATATCTCACCACCTCTTTCAAGTTTCTTTCTTCTTCCACTTCCTTTCTCTTTTTTGTTTCCATTATAAAATAATAAATCCAGTATCTTCTATATAATGTGATGTTATTATAAATATGGTACAACAAAATTAATTATTATATCCATCCATTGAATGACATGTCACCATACGAGCGTACATAAGACTTACCTTCTCCACGTCGTGGTGTAATTGTTATTCAATACATTATTATTTGGATGGGTAAAATAATGATGTGTAATTGAGGTAATTAATATATATAACATAATAAGGATTCTTTATATATGATATAACATCCAATTATATATTATTTTAATAAAAGAATGATATTGTTTCTTGTGTGTACGTACGGATTACCGTCTCCACGAACACTATTACATTCATACCCCATCGTATCCATTTAAGAATAATTTTCATTTGATGATTAAAAATAATGTTTGAAGACTTGATATAATTCTGGATATGAATAAGATACCTCCCATCCATAACAAATATTACTCACATTACAAATAATATAAAGGGGAACGAATCCGTTTAAACTAGAAATGACGATAATACTAAGATATTATTAACAAAACAATGTTGAAAGATAATATATGATATCATATTAGTGAATATGATTCTATTATAATTTAATAACAATTATTTCACCATTATACAGGAGTTTAACCTACCCTCAACCAAGTAAAAGTACAAGGTAAGAGTTAATTTTACAATCTCTTCATTATACGAGGTTGTTTATACGTAATTATCTATTGGGACCTCTTTATCATCCACATCCATGTATCATAAAAATGTATTTCAAAACATTCTTACTATTTTATAGACTATGGGTTAAATTCATTTATACCTTTGTTTTACTTTTTATAAGATTTTTATAATGGAATCTTTCCATCGTTTTCCAAACAAGGTCCTTTTTATCCTTTTCGTCAAAATTAAGGTAAGAATGTATTTTTTAACTTATACGGTGGGTGCGGCTTTTTTCCGCCTTCATAAAATCATCGAATCAACCCTTAAAATAGTATAATAATATTTTCAAAGTAAATGTATTATTTTATAATTATGTGACTTTTAAATGATTTTAAAAAATAGATATTTCTCTCAAATAGTTTTGATTTCAGCTATGTTAACATGATTTGATGAATTTTAAGCTTATTTGAAGTTGATTTATTACGATACAATACGTCCATATAGTATTAAAGGTTTTGTGATATGTTTGACTGTGGATGTGTTATTTTGATGCCATTAATGTTTTATAGATAAAGTATTGAAATTTTATATGCTAGTTTTTATATGAATGTTTATGTTATGTTTAAAAAAGTTCATATGAGGAATGCATTGGAATTAGTAAGTTACGGGTGGAACCAGCTATAGCTCCTCGATGCATCGGTAGGTCTCATGTGACAAACTAGTTTATTGGCACAAGGCCTTGACAAAATCATATTTGTAGTCTTGGCACAAGGGCTTGACTATGTTGTTTTGATAGTCTGGAATTATGCATTCCATCATTATGAAAGTGTTTATTGATATTGCATTTGAGTATTTGAATAGTATAATATCCATGTGAATAATTAAATTGCATTATTTCATTTAATTTTTTCCATATTATGCTGAAGTTCAAGTTTAAAAGGCTTTTGTTTTATTTATACATTGCCTTAAATGTTTATTCATATTTATGAATGTTTCCGCTATATTGTTATCCTTACTGAGCATCTGAGCTCACACCTTTCTATGTTTTATTTTTCCTAGGACGTGAACAAGTATTTAATGACGGACCTGCAAGGATAGTCTATGGGGATATGAGTGTGTACTATGGAGACTATGTTGTTTTAGTTTTTCTCTTTATCATGTAATGTAATAATTATTAATGTATATAGTGTTTCCATGGTTACTAAACTAATTGGACTTTCGAGACTTTATCTTTTGTGATCATGCCAATGTTATGTAATAATGCACCGACTCTGGGTAACTGGGTTCGGGGTGTTACGCCTTCTCTTTCTGATAAACATAGAACACCCTATTAGGCCCAATAAAGGATACCCACCAGAGATAATAGTTACTCATTTATTTATGGAAAATAAACCAATCTATCCTGATAATGACATCTTATGGTTTTATGTCGAGAATCAGAAACCCAAAGATGATATTGGTCTCTAATATTGGGAAGAAATAAGAATGGAATCAAAGAATAAATTATCCATTTGTTCAATGGGATGTATCAATATCCATCACATAAGACATAATATCTACAGGAAGGTTTAGAAGATTCACAAAATGAGTCAAAACAAAATAATGATACGCACTTGTATCAAATAAAGAATTCACTAAAGTTGAATCTATAGTGAAGGTACCTCTCACTATCATTGGGCTGACATTTACTTCATCTAGAGACTCTTCTACTTAATGAAGAATCTTCATTATAGATTAATTTAGAAAGAACCGCTTTGTTCTTGAATTATCTAATTTCATAATAGAAACTTTCTAATCTAAAGATCTAGTTCCATTTAATGAAGTAGAAAATAAATGAAAGAACATATTTGGGTGTCCCGATTGATCTCATAAACTATAAATATTTGATGCCTCAGTACATAATCACTTTGAATACATAAACTTTTCGCACTAAATTTAAGTTAATGTGCCACTTCCATGCACTCCATATGTTCTTTGTGATGCATGTTGCTAAGATCAACCATGACACTCATCACACTTCCTCTTCCCTTTACTGGATATAACATACTTCCATGGGGAGTAAGAGAAACTTCTATTAACCCTGACAAACAAGCCAAGTCAAGATCAACAATCAACAATATATCAAAAACATCTACAAAATAATTTATCTTCATCATGAAATCTTGATATCATATATCTTATCACAGAGCCATACTGAATCTTTGGACCATTAACTTCACATTTTTCCTTCCAAGAGTTAAAATTAAACTAGTATAGAATTTTTTTCCAACTGAGTCACAGTTCTATCACCTTTCAAGAGGTTAATAAAATAAAAAATGTTTTCCAAAAAATATAGACTCTGGATTGAACTATTCTATAAAAATAGATCTATAGAAATTCCACTCCAATTCTTCTTGTTTATTCAAAGTAACCATCAAATCTCACCACCTCATTTTTTCTCTATAAAGCTTAAAGTTAGTTCACCTCACCTTTATCTCATATGATGTTTCCAAGTACTCATAAAAAACTCGATATTTTTAAACTTATCATCTTCCTCTTGAGGATCATTTGATCCCTATAATTTTGGCAGTTTCTACCAACAAAACATATAATCCTGATATATATATATTCATACCTTCAAGGATCCACTACCAGATCCTAAGCTAAAATGGGTGCATCTATCTTTCCTAGAGCTTGGACAACATACTCTAATATCTCAATGAGATTTTGATCATCTGGAGGGTTCACATTCTATGGTTCATTTTTAATCCCTAATGAGCTCAGTTCAAACATATTCTTGGGGGAATGGTACTAAAAACATAAAAATGAAAAAAGATAACATCAAAAATGATAGATATTCAACTCAATCAATAGATATAAGAATATTAACACCATCAGATTGAATTAAATATTATGGTATTCCAAAAAAATCAAATAATGTTCATAAAAATACTAGAATCATATCAATTTATTCATCAAGAACACTTTTCACACACACCCATGTTGAGTTAAGGCTTATTATGATGTGAACTATCCATGAACTTGATCATATATACCCCTCATGTCCTAAATGTCCTACCTTCTACCTTCCATGACATCCAAAACTGCATACCCACACTAAGGAAAGATTATCAACTTCATTTGATTAAATATTATATGATCCAACCTGAATAACATTTTCACTAGTACCCAAACCAATAATAACATTACGAAAATGGTGTTCTTGATCCCCATGGGCTGGTGACTAGCACCCAGGAATCAATAAATGGTAAGATAGAATAATTTGTTTCTATGAACAAATGATTAGAATGTAACATTGGAAGATAAAATAAAAAGTAGTCAATATGTTAAAAACTCCTCTGGGATAGAAGTAATAAAATTAGTCAGATAATGATATCAAAGTAATATATCATCCAAAGATGACAAGACATCCTTTGGGATAAAGACCCATAATATTTATGCAATGAGTGTATCACAGCTCCGTTAGTTACCATCACCACCCAAGGTCCCATGAGTCAACCACACCTACCACCTCCAAGTGGTTCTCTCCCTTTTCCTATACCTGGAATTATCTAAATTTCCACAAAGAAAAAGGTAGGGTGTGTTAAAAATATCCCATTACAGTTTCACCAAATATTCCACATGAATTATGTAACAATTTAACCATTTATACTTCAATTTATATAAAGATAAGGCCTCAAAATTTAATTTAACAATTTCAATCAAAACATTCTTTCCAATCAAATAGAGATATGATATTTCAAAAACTACCTTTAATGAACATTTTCAAAAATCAAGGTTCTGGATAAAAACGATTTTATAATTACTATCTTGTAATGATCAAATAAAAAAAAATTACAAGGCCATAAGTCTTGAGATAAGTTAGTTGTTGGATATAGTTTCATCACACAACGCAGTCAATCATTAAGGATCAATAAGTGTTTATACGTCCATAAGGCTCTAACCATCAGGGAAAATCATACTAAACAAGGTTTAGTTAAAGTTTTCATCATCAAATCCAATGTTATAGAGTTATATTCCTAGTGTTGTTATCCTAGTCACCCACTAAATACTCAGTCTCACATGTGCTTCAATCTATCTATCTATCTATCTATCAAACATTTGTAGTCATTTACCCTCAAATCATCATTCACATTCTAATTCCCTAATATAAAGTTTCAATATTTCATTTTAATTTCCAACCAAAAAATGGTCTTTAATCAAATTCATGGCATTCAAAATCAAATTTCATTTAAAACTATTTTTCATAATAATCAACATCCAATAATTTTAATCCAACTCTTCTCAAAATCTAAAAATATTTCCAAAGACTTTGAAAATAGGTTTTAATTCAAAAATATAAATCCTTTGAAATCAATCCTCAAACTCATCACAAATTAATATTTAAAAATAAATTTAAATTACATTTAAATTCAAGAAATAAATAAATATTTCAATTATAGGGATATTACTTATAGAACCACCAACATTTTTTCACACAACAAATGATTAATCACCTAAAACAATAATCACCAATGGGAAATAAAAGTCAAGTAAGAACAAGAATGAATCCATATAATCATAATCCATCAAATTATGTTTAGATCTACCAACAATTCAAGGATCCATCACTATCATAGATGGAGTGAAGTTAAGAAAGGAGGATTTCCAATTATGGAGATTCTACATACCAAATATAGATAAATCGCATCAACAGATGCCTTAATCTAAGAAGAAGAGAGGTTGGAGGATCCCAAGATCCTCTGGAGAGCCTCCCTAATCCAAAGAATCATATTAAGCTCAAATTAGAGGATATTATAATTAATAATAAGGGGGTTTAGGTTTTTTATTAAAAACATTTAGTGGATAAAAACCCATTCACATGGTTTTTTGGGTTAGGCCGCATGGATAGTATAAATAGTGAACCTAACCATACACCCTCAATGGGATTTTAGAAAGGTTTATTGATTTTCATACACGATTAGAAGAACTATGTTCCAATAATGTAAACCCACACATCACAATACCATAATGTATATAGAGGAATCCAGACTATTTGAACAAACTATGTTCCGCCCGCCAAAACAACCACATAAGAAACATGGTTTTTTTGAGATGAATAAAATAGTTTTACCTAATCATGATCCAAACATGAACTTCCCAAAAAACATCAAATTTTTCCAAAAATTATCCAAATTAATCCTCAAACAATAATGATCTAAATGATAATAAAAATTATCATGAAGTACCTTAAGGTGGGTAATGAGATGTTACATCAAGTAAACCATCAAAAAAACACAATAAAATAGTCACTCACCATCATCTAGAAGTCCCAACCATGATTCTTGAATAAGACAACTAGGAGATGAACACATCAAAAGAACTTCATTCCATACTAACTCCTTCTGTAAACCTCATTCTAAAATGATAAAATAAAACACAATCATTGAAACCACATAAACAAGTTGATATCTTCCATAGAAACTCCTTTAAATCAAAGAACTTAATTCAACTGATGTAGTCTTCACATATTACTAAAAAATTACCCAATTGAATAATTTTTGGTAGAAAATACCTTGGAATCACCATTGTCTTTTTCAAAATATCCTTTTGTTTCCCTTGTATAAAATACTTCTCTACCTCCTTCTGATCACCCAATCAAAATTGAGGCATTATGTTACCTCAATATTTCTCGGCCCAAACTCCTGGTAAACAAATCCACTTGATTTTACTTCCCAATTACCTTCAATAACTCAAAATGATAATCTTCCATAATCATTACTATGTAAGGGTTCTTTATATCAATGTGTTTAGTTCTGGAATGAAACACTAGATTTTAATCTAAATGATTTTCACTATAACTATCACAAAATAAAAATCATTTCCCTAGGATATATCTATGTTATTTAGACAAATATCTCAACCATACCCTCCGCTACCATTATTCTATAATAGCCACGTATTTTTCTCCCTTTGTGGAAATATAAATCACTAGTTTTAACCTAGACATCCAACTGAACGCCGTTCTACCAAAAGTATAAATATGTCTTGTTTTTCACTTCTAAGAATCAAAATCACCCCCAAAGTCTATATATATAAACCCAAGTAATATATCATTATATATAAAATAAATATTTATTCCTTAGTTTATTTTAAGATAATAAATAATCCACTTAACATCTTCCCAATGATGCTTCAATAGATTTAACCAAAATCGGTTTACCACTCACATCACATGAGAAATGTCTAAATAAGAACACCCATAGAATACATTAAACATTAAATTACTGATGCATATATAACATTATCCTTGTAATTATTTTCTTATTCCATTTACAATGCCTACTCATTTGAAGTTTTAATGTTTCAAGCAAATGGATTTAAAACCAGATTACATCCTCTCATTCCAGATCTCTCAACGGTCTTCTAGATGTAATCCCTCTATGTTCAAACCAAAGTATTGGTTTTCCTATCATGTTCAACCATCATTTCCAATTTCATATTTTTATTTCTAAGATATTTCTTTTTAAACTTTACATTTAAATCCACTTTTATATTTTAAATTTGATGAATATTTGAACCTACCGACAACATATCATCCAATTACAGAAGATGATGATATCATTTCATCTAAACTCTTTCGAGTAACAACAATGATTAGAATTATTTATTATGAACATCTCAACTCTATAAGGTAATCAAACTTTTTATTTCAAAATCATGATTTTTTTAAACCATAAAGGCTTATTTTTAGTTTTAACACTATATCTTAATTATGGTTTATCGTGAATCAATAGGTTACATCATGTAAATTTATTCTCACAAATCCCTACAAAATTTCCATCTTCAAGTCCATTGGTTCAAGGTATAAATTTATGGATGCAACCAAACATTAAATAGTTTCTATAGTATTATGTTTTAATACCATAGAGAATATCTCAGAAAATTCAATACCTTCCTTCTATAGAATTCCTATAATAAACATCCTTGTTTTATACCTATTCCTTTTGTCAGCCTTTTGATCAACTAGAAAAATCACATATATTCAAGTTATTTCTTCCTTAGGGGTAATTACACAGGTTCCCAATTTTTAACCACTCATAATGAATCCAACTTCTCTTACATTTCTAAATTATACTTTCAAGATTCACTTAGAGTAGCTAATTCTTCTGAACCCTTTGGTTATATTAATCTATTAAAAGTAATAATCTCATATAATTTTCATGACACTACACCAACCATGTGATCATTGAATATCTATGAAAATTAACATCAGATTTAAATTCATTGAAAACTATAACTTCTAGATCATCCATTTTTTAAAATATTAATTGATATTCCAAAATTATTAAGCGTTCATATATATCTTCCATTAGATGAACTTCCAAAATTTCTTTACTATCTTATAGACATCCTTTTATAATATGAGCCATTCCTTTAGATTCAGAGACATATACATTTTTTGTAACATGTGATGCTCTAGAACCAAAATTCATAATATATTGAATTAGTGTTGAATCTTAATTCTCAACCTCATTCTATTTCATGTTATGCTCTTTACCAACTGTCTTCTCATTTGAGAGAACATTCTGACTTCTAAAAAGTTTCATCTTTTCATCATCCCAATGTCAAAAACCAAATGCTTCTTCTCCTAATCCAATGAATTATCATTCCTAATATTTAGCTACAAGAATATCTCTATCTTTTGAATAAACATTATTGTTGAATAATCATACAGAAACTATGATATTAGAAATATCTAAAACTTTTATCAACTAAGGTTCTTATGGTAACCACTATCTAACTCGTTTTGATGGACTTCTATTGATTAAGTAAGTTGATGTGTCTACTTTTTCTGATAATAACTCATTAATAATTATAGAATTTAGTAGTGATCTTCTTGTCCTCTCCCTAAACATATGATTGATTCTCTTAGTGATGCTATTTTTTTTAGGTGTTCTTGGAATATATTTCTCATACAAGATTCCTTTTTTAATTTTGTAATTATGTTAACTCTTTCTGGTAAACTCACCTCATTTTCTAATCTTATATATTTCAACATGATTTCATTTTTTCCCACCATATCCTTACATTCAACAATGATTACAAAGAATTCACTTTTATGTCACCGAAAGTATACCCATAATTTTCTTTTACATTTATCAATGAAGGTAACAATGTACCTAGATCTTCTATAAGAATGAACTGGGGTATGTACAAAAACATTTATATTAACCGAATCTATATTTTTTTTATTTATGAGTTATTTAAGATAAATTTAAAGACACCTTATATGACTTCCTATGTATACATCTCCCTCATCTTACAAAGTCTGGTTAATCCAACTTCAATATTCCACTTTCCACTAGAATCTTAAGAAATTTCTCACTGAGCTACTCAAACTAGTTGTGGAAATTTTATGAACTTCCTAAATATCTCATTTTTTATGTGTAGCTACTACTTCACATATTGATAGATACCTTGACCTATATTTTAAACAAAAAGTGATGAAAATATAAACTTGAGTAATATTACATAATCCTTACACTAATATAGTTGTGAAACCTATTTCATCCAGCTAAGCAACTAAAATCTGGTACATCTAAAGTCCTAGAATATGATTCACATTCTTTAGTATAATAAAATTTTCATTCTTCAACAAAAAATTCACTTCTCACTTTCCCACAATACCAGGAAATTCTATATTTTTGTGATTCACTATAGAAAAATTTATAGATATATAATTTTATTTGCACCTTTTTCTCATTTGGATTGAAATGAAGCTCTAGAATCTATGATCCATGATTCCATTTGTGTAGAAACATGTGAAAGTGATTTAAACCACTCTCTACTTCCACACTCAGATCTCTATATTAATTACTTCTAGAGTTTTCTTCATATCACTAAAATATTTCTTGAGGTGGCCTCTCTTTACACAATACCAATAAACAATATCGCTTCCAAGATACTTCTCTATGCTCATTTCCCTTGATTTCCTCACTGATTTCATCATATAAATATTATGTGGGGAGAAACTCATGCCAAATATATTCAATATATCACTAGAATATGTTTCACTATATTTTATTCATATACCCTCATTGGGAATGATATTTCAAATATCATAAAACTCCAATTAATTATTTCCAATTTAACTATGAATATACATCACAATACCCACCCAAGACTCTAGTAGATATGATAACAAAAAAAATTCCAAATTTCATATGTAAATTAGACCTTCACAAGCTCCATTTGGATCAATGTTAAGTTAAAAACATTATATATATGTAAATTAGATCTTCCTTCTAAAAACAACGTGTTGAATAACCTATACATCATGAAGCAATTATCCAATGTTGTAGGCTGGTAATATCTACATTCAAGGTCCACCGTCAATGACTCTATCATTTTATTCTCTAGAATATACTCATCGAGATTATAGATGGAAATAATTATTATCAAGCCAAGTCCATTTTTATTAAACTTTTCCCATTAGTCATTTTTCATTACTTTCAAATTGACGTTATTCAATAGATGTTCTATATCTTTATGAATGATACGATCTATTATATAAATTTTCTTGAAAATGAAATGTACATAATAGTATTTTTCATATGACCCTTTCATTTATCTGGTGACATCCGTTTGAAAAACAAATAGTCCCAATGAAATTCAAAAAAAACATATGGGAAAAGTAATGTTACCTAAACTAACAAGAGAATCATTAAACCTAATAAAAACCAACCCTTTGATTCCATTTTCTGATAATTACTCTACATTTTTCCTTCATTTACTAATAATAAGTAGTTATTCTTGAATCACTTAGCAGAAATTGATTCTAGAAAGAACTCTCTAAGAATAATTTTCCATAACATTTTAGAAAAACATTTCTCCCAAAACATTGCACTACGTTGAAAACATTTATGCCCAATTCACACCATAACATAAAAAAACATCCATAAAACTGAATTAAATTTATGAAAGATAACAATAATATGATTCTATGTGGCTTATACAAAAATTCATATATCTATGGGAGAATAATTATAACATTTCATTTATCTAGAAGGATAACATTAAAATTCAATGACTAAAGAGTCTGTTGAGATTGCTGAAGACAATTTTTCATAATATTCATAGGTTTATAGTTTCATTATCTTAACAAAGGTGTCCCTAGACTCTATTTATTCATTATTACTTCTAATCATCCAATTATACTAACATTTGAGTGTTTTGGGAGTCTAAATGTTCAACCTTTCCCACTAGTTACATTTTGTAACTTCCCCAAATTGACTTCTTAGGTAAATTGGCAATCATTATACGAAAATGAGCCATCATGAACATATAAATGTCCAAATTGAGCATCCATAATAATACCACATAGAGATAAACCCATCAAAATAATCTCCCTTTGAACCATCTCCTTCCAGAAACCTTTTTATGAGACACTAAAATAAAACACAAAATTTTTCACTACTTCAACAAATCAAATATCTTATATAACCAATCACTTTAGTTGAAATTACTCATTAAATTAAATTATGATTCACAAATTTCAAATAAATAGTTTATAAAACTTCTCACTTGTTCCCCGAAAAGGTTCTTTGTTCATTTTTCCCAATCATAGAGACTCACTTCTATTATAAAATTAAAATTTAATTTAATCAAAAAATGAATATCTATAGATTATTTGAATAAGTTTCCCATTTATATTTACAAGATAAAAATTTCAAAGATAAGTGTTTTCTGAAATAATTAATTCATATTTTTATCCTGAATTTTATAAATTATGTTGTCAATATCCATGATTTGTAAACAAATTACCATATTCCCAACAACATAAATTATTTTTGTTAATGTATATAAAACAAATATTTTTATTAATCAGGAATGTAAAGGCCTTATTATGTGAAAAGATATGAAATAAAGTTTCTATTTATGTTCATAATATAGTAGAAATTTTTAAATTCTAGAAATAATAAACTAATGCAATTTAGATCATATTTTCCTACAATCAATAGAGAAAACGTTTTCTTATTAATAATATATAAATCTATTTTTTATTTTATAAATTATCTATTTTTTATGAGCCTATGTGCATCTATAAAACGTGTGGTGTGCACTCAGTGTCCAATACACATGAGTCAGAATTAGAAAAATTTATATTTATAAAATTTAAATCCTAATGCTCATAAAATTTCTCCTTGAGAACTCTTATAAAGCTTGTATACATATCAATAACAATTATACATATAACCTAAAACAAATCTAAAGATGATATATGATATATTTATTAGGTGAGTTAAATGTTTTATATTAATTCAACAAGAAAATATAATGAATTTCCTCCCACTAAATTGATAACCATATATGACACATCTATTGCTGCGATAGTGTTCAATTTTATTATGGATTAAATCAACTAATATCATATTTTAATCCCTTACTATACCTGGTAGATAGTATTGTTAATCATATTATATATTATTCTTAGATAGTTAGGTGGAAAAATCCTTACCCAATTCATCATGTGAATTTTCATAACTTTATTCCTCTAGAAACCTAATAGTTAGGTTCACCCATCTAAATGTGACCCAAATGTCACATCTAATATTGAAACCTTAGAGTTATAGTAATTATTAATATGTTTTACTTATAAAATATAATTCAGGGCCACCCAATGGTTAGAGTCACTTATTCTAAATGATCATGGTCTTCAAAACTGTTCTATTTGAATGAAATATATAACAAAATATTCTAATGAATTCTCTTTGTACAAACATTTCCACATGTATTTTGTACATATCATTGCATCACATGAAATATATATTTGTATTCATAATTATAATGATTATATTTTGTATCATATACCTTCAACAAAATTAAGATGTTCCAAAAACATTTACTTATAACACTTTATACAATGAATGATTTATGTTACTTACCTAAAACAAATATAATTATATTCAAACACATCTAAATGCATCTTATATATACGTTACCTATGAATCCTTCATAAAAAGGATTAAAATCAAATATAACCAAGATATAATTAATAACAAAAGGAATCTGACCCACACCTTTCTAGAACAAATCTTAAGTTATTGGGTTAGTGGGTGCCTCACCCAAAGTCTAACTATCCATACATAAATATCAAGATATACCTTAAATCTAATACAACATAACACCTAATATTTATGAATAATAATCAACCTTAATTATTAAGTTCACAAAAAAATAAAAGAAATCACATCCTAAGTTAAATTAAATAATTTTTATATTTTACCAAGTAAGAAACACTTATATGAATAGAATAAAAATTATAAGAAAAATTTTATAAGCATTTAATTTGATCATAAAATCATTCACAATATAAATATTTTATAAAAATCAGTATTAAATAGGATATTAAATAAATAAATGAATAATTAATATTTGATCATGATATGTATTAAATTTATATATTGTTAAATATTATCCAAATAACCTTTTATATGATCCAAAGTCATATAGATTCTATGTGTGAACTTTAATCCTATATCGGTGAAGGTAGTTTCATTTTTTAAAACAATATCATTATGTTTCCTCTATAAAATGTATTTTAGGGATAGAATTTATCGAAGGACGAAAATTAAAACATGTGAAACCCACTTTGGTTTAGAGTTATATTTTTTCAATAAATAAGGTTACATGCATGATTTCAATGTGATAGGATGTTAGAATATTTGGAAGGAAGCAGGAAGATCCCAATTTTATCAAGAAGGAAAAACATTTCCCAGGAAACATGACATGTTCTAATAGAGACAATGGTATTATATTCAACACATAAATATGGAATAATTAATGAATGGTTTAAGAGATAAATCAATAAACAAATTATGCAACATGAAGCTCACAATGAAAAATAATGAATTATCTTTATGATCAATTGACTATGTCTTTATACAAACACTTTTATTTTTCATGGTTGATTGAGTTTATATGTGCAGTCAATTTTGATGGTGTGATTGATCCATAATTTTACATATGGTGGATCCATTTATTGGAGATATATAAAGATATTCTAGTGATTTTCATCCTATGATATTGTATCTTAGAAAATATGAATGTTGTGTAATGGTCTGACCCACCTGTGTAATGGTAAATCCATGTTTATGCCTGTTGCATAAGGGTAATCAATGGTGTTTGAAGGCTATGTAAAAGAAACACTAATTAACTAAAACCATGTATATTTTTTGGGTTGTGTAATATAATCAGGATACAATGATGAAAATCATGATCACATTAGTAAATTCGGTTATGTGATGAGAAATTTGAGTAGTATAGGTTTTAAAAGGATACTTATCTTATACATGTAAGATATTTTGAGGGATCTGGGTAAAATTTACTTACATCCTAGATCTTTTATATTCCTATATGATGATTTAATTAATTGGTCCACATTAAGATAATTTGTATACATTTTTCCTGAGTTTCAAGGATTAAAATATTCTAAAAATATAAATTTTCGATTTCGTAATAAAGGGTGATTTAAATCGGCCAATGCTATTATTAAGGGAATTAAAATTCATGTATCATAAGGAATGTGTTTGTTTGTTTGGGCTATATGATCCAAGTATAAATGAATAATGGAAAACAAATTTTTTTTGTTTCATATGGTTTGGAAAAACTACTACATTCGTGAACTTAATAATCCATTATAATATCGATATAGTTTCATTATGAGGAAGCAATAAATTTTATGGGAAAAAATTTTTCTTGTGGGGAAAAATATAAAAATTTATCTTAATATATAAGTATGCTCAAGAAATATGTAGTCTCATGAAACATAGAATATTACAATGAATTTAAATATGATATTTTTGGCAGGCTCTAAATATGATTATTGTGCGGGATATGTTGGAATATTTATGGGTAAAAAACAAAACTCAAGAGTTTAAATATGTTATGGATCATAATATTAAAATGGATAGATTTTAGGAAATTATTAATATCTATGATTTATGCAGACTCGAATAAAAATATTCACACTTCTCAGTTAATATAATCATAACAATAATGAGAATAATAAATTTATGAGAATATCAACAGTGTACTGATGTATATTATATAAGTTGAAATAAATAAATAAATAAGAGAGTTGATATTGTTTTCATTAAAGAATTGAGATATAATGGGGGGAGGGAGAGAGATATTGGTCCAGTCTAACATGAAGAGAACTTTCCTTATACACATAATAATAAGAAGAAGAATAATAATATTAATAATAATAATAAGAGAAGAGAAGATAATCTAGCCTTATCTACCATTAATCACATTTCGACTGAGAAATTGAGAAGAAAATAAATAGAGTAGCTTGATTCCATTAGATATTCATACATTCCAAGAAGAGGTTGGTTACCTAACCTACTACATCAACATGCCGTAGAATACTGAAGAAACATGAGGTAGCTTTTTTGAATATTGTATTTAAAGAAGGACGTCACCTACATTATCATAGATGGACTAAAAGGTTCATTATTGGTATACATCACAATGTTAATGTTGATAAACTTTAATATATGGTAATATATCATCATTAATGTCAAATATTGAATAAAAATATGTTTCTTTCTTTTTACCTTTTTGGGGCCAAGATAATGGGTTCAATTCTATAATCTTTCAAAATATTTATTTGATAATAAGAAAAAAATCATGTACGTGATATTATACTCACATGTCACAATTTATGTAGTAATCTATAGAGAGGTTAAAATCATTACCAAAACCCAATGTTCTCTTGTGATTATTTCTTATTCTATATCTATATATTGACCAATTTAGAGATAAATAGAGATATATTAGATCACTAAAAAAGAGAGTATGTAATTGAGGGATACAGGATATATTAAATTAAAATTAACTCCATATTTATTTAAACCCCATATCGGTGTTGGAATATCTCAGAGTCATCCAGAAAATTGGTTACAGATTTGGTCATGCCTTTATTTGAATTCTTCTATTTGAGGGTTTTTAGAAAATTGAGTATCTCTTTTCAAAGTATTTTTGAAATTCATATTTTAAGAATAATTTGAATATCCAATCACAAAAACCATGGAGGATATGTCTTCTAATACATTTAAGAAATTTTATTGAAGATAAGTAAATGAATTATGAAATTTCTATTTTCAGAAACGAGAGAATAATGACTCTCAAGAAATTTATGGTAAATAATGTAATGTTCATCCTAATACTATTGTTGAAAATTGTTCTCTAAATGAAACTTATAATGATATGACACCCATACTATATATAGTGGAAGAAAATTCTGTTTCACCCTGAAAAAATACCATAAAATAAACATTTTTAATTAAATATGAATACTTTGTGGTGGAATCATCCACTAAAAATTTGGACAAAAATCTCGTCTCATATATTTTATCATTTCTACATGAAGAAGGGTTCTAGAAATATCTTATCAGAATTATTCTTTTAAATAACCATGTATCTCTATGGATTATAAAACATCTGATGACTTTTAAGATTAATAAAGTATATTCATTAAATATATCTTATGTAACTCCCCCAGAGATATTGTTTCATTTATTTCTGGATTTCATCAGAGTTTGAAAGAGGAGATCATCCACCATGATGATGATAAAGAATGGATTGATAATTATTCTAAATAAAGGGTAAAACATGTGTTAAATATAAATTAAATTAATATTCGAAATTTAAATATATTTTAAGATTTAAAAATATAAACATTCTAGAAAATATTTGGCTTTCTACATGTAACGACCAAAGATTTTATTATAAAACAAATATCCTTTAAATAATAATTGTGTCGATAACTCACTTCCCAAGAAACCCAAACCTAAAATGAGTTGTGACATATCATATAAATATTTTTAATAAATTTTAATACTAATAAAACATACATTAAATAAAAACAATGTAGTCAATTCTAAATTCATACAAAATAGGATAAGAATAGTTAATTTTTTAAAAGGAAAATTTTCAATAAAAGTAATTTTACTTATATATTTTATTTTCATTTAAATGATAAATTCATTACTTTTATAATTTCTTTTTTTTAAAATGGTCATGATTTTTGAATTCCATATATAAAATATCAGTTAGTATTTATTTTTTGTATTTTTTGAGATAATTGATTTCAAGGAAAGTAGAAAAAAATCAATTTTTCCCATGATTGTGAATTTTATTAATTTATTAGTATATAGAAAATAAATTGAATTTTATAAAACCTCCTAATTGCATGAATATTTATTTAATGGAAATTTTATTAATTTTAAAGATATATTTTTAAAAATTTATAAAAACTATGTCTAACCTTATAAAATAATAGTAATATTTTAATTCTAATAAAGATGATTTAATATTTTATTTTAGATAAGAATTATAAAGGTAAAATTTGATTTTATAATGATTTCAATGACACATAAAATTTATTTGTTTTATAATAAACCAATTTTTCTCTTTAAAATCAAAAATTTTGATAATTTTGTCCTATAAATAAAATTTCATCTTAAAAATTCATTTTTTTCCTAAAAAATATTTTTTTTGTTTTATCTTTCACACTATTAAGAATTCTATTTTATAAAATTATTTTAATATTAAATTCATAATTTTCAAATTAGGATAAAAGATCATTTTCAATTTTTTCCCTTAAAATTAACTACTAACGTTAAAAAATTAAGTTCCTCACTATGAGTAGAAATAATAAAAATAGATTTACATAGAGTAAATGAACTAAAAATGTTTAAAACATGTTTCAAAATAGATTTATGAGGTCTGTATTAACAAAAACCCACCCCTATTCCTCTAGTTTATTTTTTAAACTTTTACCAATGAATGGTAACTTTATATTATTTAAAATATAAAGGCTGATTCAAAAATTTTCCCCCTCATCACTTATAAAATGGACTCCTTCCACCTATTCATGTTACACCTTTACCTTAGAATTTATTTCTAAAAATACACATTTTTTCAAAATTGATCCCTTTATTACTTTATTAAGCCTTTATTAGCAATTTGGTAACTTAAGACCTCTATTTTCAAGGATATTTCTAAGAGGAAAATTATTCTCTTGATGTAAGTATCACCTCCTTAATAATAATTTCTTTCTAATATTAATCTTACACACCTTTTACAATATCTTTAATATAATTAAATACGTATAATTAATATACCAATATTAAATTTTTTTTTATTAATAACCCTTTTTATTTTTTTAAATCGACTAAGAAAAACAAAGTAATGCCGATAGTGCATACATGCAAACTCCAACCTCCATGAATAAATATATTTCATTTTACATAACACCCTATCATGGATATTTATAATGATTTAATTTATTAATAAAAATGGTATAAAAAATTTATTTATGATTATTAATTTCAAAATTAGTATTTACTTTAAAACCGTCTAATTCTTTGAAAAATAAATGTTGTCACTTGTTGGTGTGGACTACCACCTCCATGAATGAAATGTATTATTTCTATTAATAACTATATATGGATGGTAATAAAAGTGTAATTAATGAACAAATATTTTAATAAAAAAAATTATAGTTTTAAAATAATAAAAAAATCATACCTTCCTATCATTCTTTGAAGAAAAAGAAAAATTCATATATGCATATGTGCGGGTAGCTAACTCCATAAAGTGATGTATTTCTTTTTTCATATAATATTTTCCTATTTTTTAATATATTTTTAAATATGATTCATAATATTCATAAAAAATAATAAATATCATTATACTTTTTCAATAATGATATTAAATCTAAATCACCCCATAATCATACTTCATAATTAATTAAATCATGTTCATGTTTTGAACAATTTAACCACCTTCCCAAATGATGCAATAAATTTATATCATGAGTGCCTTTGGAAAAATAATTAATGGAGATATTGGATAATAATAAATAAATTAGTATTTCTAATGTTTTTTTAAATTATTATACATTTTTATTTTATATTAACAATAAATTATCATTATAAATTGATCTGCCAAAAACGAACATTTAAATCTACCTTTCAAAATTGAAGTCCATTTTTGAAACCTATGTTAATATATGAATTTTATAATAATGAAATAATAATTAAAATAAAAAACTGTAAATTCTGAGATTGTGAATCAATTTTCAACGCCTTTGACCATTTTCAATATACAAAAAGAATTATGGAAAAATTGACTGAACAACCTTGAGTAACCAACAAAAGTAAACAATATATAATAAATAAATAACATGTTTTAATAGATAAAACATTAGATATGAAACATATATGAATAAGGTTCTTAAAGATATTTTTAAAAACATAGTTTTATTATCCTGGATGGTAATCTCATGTGATGAACGAATAAACATTGAGGTAACATGATATTATAACAAATTTCATTTCATGATGCATATTTATTATTATACACCAAAACATCATAAATATGGTCTGATTACTAATTAAAAAAATTATTTTTCTATATTCATGTAATTATTTATTTTTTAATATATATATATATATATATTATGTTATTTATTTAAATGCCCTTGTATTCAAAGGATACTAGTTTCAATGATCTTTTGCGAACTCTATTTCCTTCTATTAGGTTACATGATTTGTTATTTAACTCTATTGTTCAATGTCTGATTTAGTATAACTAATGAATACATTATAATTAATTTCCTCCTTCTTTTTTGTGTTTATCAATTCTTCCAATGAACTCCTTAACAAATGGCTCTTTCCTCAAATATTATTCTTCTTGTAAGGGTTTCTTGGTCTCAATATCAAATTCCTATGACATATCCTTTTTTATACACCAATTTACATTTATATGGTTTTTATATTTCTATTTTGTTGTCTTATATCATGACTATATTTTATTAATGGAATTGTAAATTTAGTTTCCAAAACTTTCTCTATAATTTCCCATAATTTTCATACCTAGATATTATATCTAAATAGAATAATATTCATTACATAACATAACAAAACCATTCCAAAACTATGTTGGTTTAGTGTATTTGGAAACATGGAATCATAAACAACTGATTCATAAAACATAAACATCATATTTCACATATTCCTTCATAACTAGAACCTTTTTTGAAAGATATTACTTAATATATTTCTTCATATTCTATGGGAAAACATAATAAATGGTGAGATCATATTCTCAGTTAGGGTAAACAAGGGAGATATTAATCATATAATAATCATAAAACATAAGAACATAAAAAAAGATTTTCTAATTATATCCTGCATATCAAATATCATTATATCATGTCGTTGGATAAATCATAGAAGTTCATAAATAATTAAAGAAAGAATTATATGAGAGAATTACATAAGACATAGAATTATGGAATACACATATTCGTCGAAAATCATTTCTATATTAGTCAAGGATTTTTTAAAGGCCATCATAGTGGAAATAGTCATTTACTAAACCGATTACACTCCCTATTCCATCCTTATAATACCCAAATTATTTCACTCCTTGTTCCAATCATGTCTATCTTATGAAATATAAATCTTTACCCGATGTATTTCATGGAGATGTAGGTACCACCTACCAGATAAAGATAAAAATAAAAATGGGTTCTAAAGGAACATAATTCATTCACTGTATCAGAACTCATAAAAATAAATGGGTTTCATAAAAATCATTTCATCATAACATAACTCAATGGAAAAGGTATGTGTTCCATAAATATAATTCCATTATAAACATAAACCAATCATGTAATAGGGGTATTATCCTTGATCAATATCCCCAATAAATAATTAGTAACATCAAATAATGTTATCATAAATGGAAAATAATTTTGCGGGATCATTTGAAAATAATTCTTGAGGTAAAATTTCATTTTTTTTCTTAGAAAACATTTTCTCTTCTTAAAATTTTGTGAAATTTTAAAAGGAAACAATTTCCATGAAAATATCCTAGTAATATTTTAAGGGAATATTTAATAAATTAAGATTCATGAAAGTCTAAAAATCCATTCATTAATAATAAGTTAAATAACATTCATTCTATACATTTTCTAGAAAAAGTCACAAAGTACCTATTTTGGAATTTAAAAAAACATTACTTTCAAACCATTTTGTAAAAATTAACACATGGGTAAAAATAACAGTAAAAAATTTAAAAAAATTGTAAAAATATTTTTGGAAAACATATTTATGAAGCATGTACATGAAGATAAATATTCCCCACAAAATACTTCTACATATACAATTCTAAATTATATTGAGATTGTGAAATTAACCCTTGCCTTAGGTCTGATTTCCTTCATACATATCCAAAACTCATACATAATTGATTAAATAATTTTATTTATTTATAAGAGAAACATATTCATATTTATTTTATTATATATGATCCTCTTATATAATATTATCTTCCATTTTTTGATAATATTTCATTATTATCCTTCTCTCTTATGTTAACTAATTTACTCTCCTATGCATGTTTTGTTATATAATTCACAATTCTTATGCATATAAAATAGTTACATAATATCAAAAATTGTATTAATGTAATATATATCAGTTTTATTACTTATTTAAATTTATATAATCTTTATTTAACTGTAAACATGGAAAATTAATCACATCGCGTCACGGAGACGGTAGGTGTATGCATGCAGGAGCAATGGTACCATTCCCTTAATGGTAAAAGGGTAAGAAAGAGGGCAGTTTATTAATTTTATTTCCAAAATAATTATGATGTTATAATTATCTTATGTATATAAATATTATTTTCATAATTATACTCATCGAAATAAAGTAGTGACAAAAAAACATATTACCCCACGGTGTGGAGACAGTAAGCAGTATATACGCATGCGTGGTAGTTTTGTTTTTCGTATGATGGATAAATAGTGGAATATTGTTATTCCATAATCATAATAAAATATAAGAATATAGGTGATACAATATTTATTATTTTATAATGGAAACGACACATGAATAATAAGTAAAATAATAAATAATCTTAAAAGAGTTGGTAAAGATGATTACCTTGTCTTCACCGAACATCATTTAGATATCTTATTATGAATACTAGGGTGGGAATTTTTAGAATACAATAACCTCTAGAATGTGTATAGGGAAGTTTGGAAGATAAATTGGAAGGATATGGTTGATATTGAAGGCTCAAAATGAAGTGAATAAGTGAGGGAGTAGGATCCCTTTTATAATTGAGTAAAGGGGAACTTTTTAAATTTCCCAAAAGATTAAATTATTACACATTTTTTTATATTAAAACGCCCCCAAATATACATGGATTAAAATATAAGATAGGATATATTTTTAATCCTATAAAAAATGTAATTTAGACAAGATTTTTGTCATTTTAAACTTCATACATCTGATTTACCCCTTTGTTAGTTATTTTTCACCTTAACAGTTGTAACCATTATTTTAATCACAAAGATTTAATAGTGTTACTATAAATGTAAAAATGAATAATAGATGGAAATTTTAATATTTTTTAACTATATTACAATCACATAGTTGAAGATATCATATTTATAAATTTTATATAATTAAATAATATATTACTTTGATAAATTATCAAAAATATTAATTTTGAAACTATTCCTTTCATTTGACTTAAAATGTATCAAAACAAAGGGAAAAATGGAATATAATTATTTATAAACTCACAAATATGTCATATAGATATATAAAATTCCTTTTAAACATCAAATCATTCAATTTGTATCAAAATTAATATTTTTAAATTCATTTGTTTTATTTTTTATCTTTATAAAAGAAATGATATATCAACATTTTGAAAGAAATTAATGTAATTATATAACCTATAAAAATTAAAAATAAATTCTCATAATGAATTTAATTTCATTAAGTTAAAATAAAAATGTATTTTAATTAATATCTTGATTTTATCCCTATGTGAACACATAAAAGATATTAAATTCAAGGAGATTGACATTTTGTAACTATCAATGATTTGAATAATATATAATTTATTTCATTACCAATGGTCAATTGGATAAATAAAATTATAGAATAAGGTGATAAGTGAAAAATAATATTAACAAAATTATTTGTTGGACTCATTTATATCTGTTGTATACCCCTATACATTTGTTTTAACCCTTATTTAATCCCTTTAACTCTTACTGGGACAAAATGAGTTTTTACACAATCAAGATTAACGTAGTCACTATAAAATACCAAATGACCCATTAATGGAACATGGATGACATTTTTAAGATCTTCCTAATATATTATCTAAATTTAATATTTTTTTGAATTTTATATAATTTAATGTAATATTATTTATTTTCAAATATTATTTATGTTTATTTTGAATGTATTCGTTTCTTTGACATTTAGAAATATCAAAACAACATGATAAATTCTATTGAAAGATTATAATATATCACTAAAAAATCAGGGTATTATATAATATTTTTGTGTGACATTAATTATGTCAAAGTATATTTATTTTAATATATTTATTATCATTTATTTTATATTTCCATTAATAATATAATTATTACATCAGTATTGTGTGACCATTTAAGGTATTTATTTCTTCACTAAAAACTATAAATAAATTAACAAGATTTATATAACTATTCTTAATTTTTGGATATTAATTTCATTAGAATATATATTCCATTTAAATATATACAAAAAATATTTCATTTATAAAAATTAAGAGTGTGAATGTTTTTCACCTTCTTTGATTTTAACAATATCTAAGTCATTTTCATGTAATCGTTTTAATTAAAAACTTATTTTAGATCCTATTGAATTAATGGTTGAATTATATTCATTAAAAATAGCCCTTGTTTTAGGGTCATTTTATTGTCATTATTTTATTTTTAACCTAAATTGCCCAATTTACCCTTTATAATGGTAATGAAATTTACCTTGGTTACTATTTACATTGAAAAGAAAGCATCATATTCACTAAATTTGAAAATTATGAATCCAAATTTAGCATCCATTTTTTAAAATTCAAAATAAAGATGTTTCAGAATTTAATTTAAAATGAAATCGATAAAACGCCATGAATAACAGTTTTTTTGGAAAAATGTCCTTTTAACAAATAAAATGTTTATATAATAAATTCAAGTGTATAATACTTTTCAAAAACCATAATTGAAATATATTAAATTATATTGAACTAATTAAAATTTAAAAAAAATCCAAAACTTAATTTGAACTTCTAAATACATTAAAGAAATATAGTTTTCAATGAAACTAGTATTTTCACTATTGATCATAAGATGAAACTTTTTTAAAAAATACAAAATGTTAACCCTGTGATTATATTTAAATTATGATTTAAAAAAGAATTTTATTTATAAAATATAATTCATAAAAGTTCCAAAATTTAGTTCTAGAATTTGGGGGTCATTAAAAGGTGATAAAACTATCTTTTGAGAAATATAGCTTTTCAGGTGTAAAACTGGATTTATTCTTACATTATGTCTATCAAATCTATTTTATTAATGTCAGAAAACATGAATGAATATATATATATATATATATATATCATGTATTTTTAACTATTATTCATTTTTTCCTATTTAACAGCTAGGTTACAATTGTCTGGTTTAAATAATTTGAATAAAAAAATGATGTTTCTGAAAAATTCGATGTTGCATGAAACATAAGATAATATGTTGTTGTGTGTAAATAAAGATTAACATGGATTAGAGTATAACACAATACATTAATGAATTTATTTTATTTGAAAAAATTTTACATAAAAACTCAGGGTGTTACATTTTACCCCCTTGAAAAGGAATTTCTGCCTCGAAATTCATCATTCTAATACAAACAAATTAGGATACATCCACCTAATCGTATCCTAAAGTTAAAATTTATCTCTTTCAGGCCAGTGGATTCTCCATAAAACATTTTGCAGGTAAGTGGTCATATTTTTTAGAACATTATCTCTATGATCCCTAATTTCTCACCCTTTTTTTATAAGAAAGATATTACTCCAGTGGTAAGACCTCTGAGTTTAGTATACAAGAAAGATCATGTATGTATTTTCTCTAAAGAGATATATAAAACACATCATTAACTTGTGTGATATTTGGTGGAAGCACCAATATATAACCTACAATTATGATATGATTAATAATTTATAAATAAATTACATCCTTGAAAATTGGAATTGCATATAGAATATCAAAGGTGTTTGATTGATAATTTCTATATGGGAAACCAACATAAAAAAAAAAGGAATACTAAAACTTCATTTAAAAAAATGCGAGAAACCTAATGGTTTTCCAAAGTAACTCATAACCATACTTCCACGTAGGATAATATAGGTGGATAGTGAAAACATATACATAGAAGAAAAAAATTACTATTAAGTTATGATGGAGAGTGATAGAGAACATGATCATTATAATTTTAACCATCACGGAGAAATAATTATGTGATGATCTGAATGACCATTTAATTCATCAAAAATAAAGGTCCAAGGATAAAAATTTTATTTCAAGATACTTTTCCAAAAGTTGAATAATTTTCACAAGAAGATATACTTACTTGATTTCATTCTATTTTTTAAGAACAATCACATCCATTGGTTGTTCTTTGATCCATTTATTCATCACCTCTTACTGCAAAAATGATGTTAAAATTGTAATTCAAGAAGAACTACTGAATCATAAGATCCATAATGGAATTAAAAGCCATTCTTTATACCACTACTTATCATCATAACTAAAATTATTAGCATAGGTTACCCAACACATGTTAATATTCATATGGTTAATTAAAAAATTAAAATATGTAAAATCCTCCAAAGTTAAAAAAAACTATTTCTTAAATGGTTACCTTTATGAACATTCCAAAATATTAGAATCCCAAAAATTCCAAAAGAATGTTTCTAAATTTTAAAAATCAAATTATCATTAATACCCCAAACAACATGTTGTACTCGTCATTATCACACAAAAAACATGTGAAGACCACTATCATGTATTATATTAAAACATGGTAATAACATAAATTACCATAAAACCTTTGTAAAAACATTCATGGTTTATAAAATTAACTCTTTCCTCATACCAAAATTCCAAAAATTCTATAAACTAAATTTATGATATCTTAAACCACTTTGTCATCAGTTCCAAGGACATCAATATTGTCAGATTTATTTTATCATCATCCAACATCTCATTATATTATTATTATCTGATCATATTGCACATTAAAAGTTATCTTACCATTAATTTTGTGTTCTCTAAACATATAACCTTATATCCATCCAACGGACCGAAGGCCTTTAAATTTTTTTATTATAATCAAACCTCATTTTACGAGAAGAATGGGGAGGACCCAGACAGACATCATGGACTTAAAACAAATCACACCTAAAGGTCAAGAGAGACAAACCAAACAGACAACACAGAGAACCCCTCCCCAGCATAAAATCATGATAAAGCTCTCCATCATTTCATGGTTGAACGACAAGCAAGTGTTATGTGTCACTTTACATGTTTATCGTACCATTCAACATACGATTTAAATTTCATAAGATAAAACTCCAATAGACCATTACTTAGATGTTTCGTTACATCGTAATACCGTAAATGTACTTCTATAACATTACTTTTGAATTCCAATACATAAACACTCAAACATTACACAACTTCATTTTTATACTCCATATATTTAATACTGATCATATATGATTTTCCTTTTTCTTTGGCCTTAAGAGGTTGATGGAATCGTTCACCAGCAATAACACTCAAATTTGGAAATTTATTAGCATAATTATCATTTCCCTTTCACTTAAATCAATGAAGTGTGGGTGGTCTATTCTCTGAATCATTTTCTATTCTCAAATCATTATATATCTTTTTAACATCACTTCAATAGTAAATTTCCCAATGACCTTCTTTCCCACACTTGAAACATTTACTTAGCCCCTTAAGATAGTTTCTTCCATGTTTGTTTCCTCACATTGAGTATAAATGAGATATTATCTTCTTTTCAAAATCATTTTTATATTTTCCTTTAAACTCGATATATATTTTCTTATCAAAACCTTGAGGTTGATGCATAACGCCAACCTCCATTTCCACCTTGATGGAAAATCAGATGACTTCCTCATAGTTACTAAATTCACTTATAGATAACTCTTAATTAAGACTTGGTGTTAAGCCACTGCAGAATAAATAAACCTTACTCTCAGGGTGGTTGATAATTCTATAAGTGTACCTTACATGTATTGTAAAATTTTCTTTATATTTATGAGAAAATTAATCATCCTTTTTCATAAGCTCAATAAAATCCCCAATATTTATTCAAATAATACGATTAAATTAATTACGGAAAAAAATCTATAAATCATACAACTCCATGGATTCAATTTCATCTTGTTCCCTCGTATTCTAGATTAGTGTCTACAGATGGTTCGCTTCCCCTTCTAAATGATAAATATCCAAAATAATTTTTTATTGTTCTAAACAATTAAGAATGGAAAATATATTTTTTGTGGTATTGATCCATTTTTCAGAAAAAAGTGGATCAGAAGACCCACTGAAAGAAGGTGGACATTGCCTCATGAAGGATTCAACAAAATGTTGTTCCCTCCTCGGGTTATTTGAAAGTCCAACATGATTCATAGCTTGTGTGAGTATGGAAATAATATTTTACTATCCATACCCCATTACATTTTGTTTCTTGTGTGTAAAATCGTTACATTTCTCATAGTATTCATCATCAACATAAAATCTTCAGGTTCCATCCGTTAACAAAAACCAAAACAAATAGTGCGAGAAACACTAAATATATTGGAAAAATCATATAATAAAGTGGGATTACTTCAAATATATAACATCTTAAGTGTAATCCTTGGTTATCCATGATTTCTACAAAAAATTATAGGATTATAACTGGCACATGCCTATTGTGGGGTCTGTCAAAGGAAAATATTAGCAAAGTAAAAAATGCAATAAAGTGGGTAACCTAGGTTATCTCTAGAGAGGAGTGCACAAAATTTACATTTGACACTTAAATTAAAGAAATAAGAAGATGTTGTTTTTGTAATTGTTGGAGTTGAAAAATAAAGTAAGAAATTAAACAAAATATTGAACAATAGTGGATGAAGAGAGTGATGGGTCCAGGTAGGTTCAACTTTTCAATTTCATCATAGTAATAAATATTATTCCCCCTCTCTTCCTATTGAATGATAAATGAAAGACTCCTCGATCAAGTTATCAATCACCCTTGGTTGAATAAAAAAATGGAACTCAATATTAGGTTCATGGAAGTTCATAAAAAATCCTAAACAACTATGGAAAGTCTTGATCGGGAAATGTTTCTCCTTGTAACCTTATAAAAATTTCACCAGTTCCACACACAAACCAATGATCATAGTATCCTCACCTCCTTACACAATCTTCTCGATTGAGAAAAATTCCACTAGGCGGAGGGAGATTAAAATTCTTCAACCAAAGATATTAATTATGAATACACCAAACACAAAATATGATCACATTATGGGAATTGGGAAACACTGATAATATAAATCATTCAAAATTAAAAGTGAGTTTTATATTTTAGTATAAAACTAAAAAATTAAAAAAGTGAAACTCCCCCTTCCATGATCACTCAAATGCTTTACCCGTCCATGTGATGGGTGATAGAGTTGGCAGGGGAGGAAAATCGCATAATGGAACTATGAAAAAAAATTAAAGAGAAAATAAAAATCACATAAATATTCCAATTCTCCAGGACATCTCCTCATTCACCTTATTCAACCCCTTTGAATGTAAGTTAACACTCTTATTTATAGGCTTGTCGAGTAGAAAATTTCCGCCCAGAATTATTTGACCAAACAATTGAGTTTGTTTCTCATATTAAATTGGAGAATATATAGATGTTGCCTTCATAAATGTTGTTCCAATTTGTCTTGTTCATTCTCCTTAAAAATCTCAGCGAATTTAGACTAGTGTACCAATAGGTATTCTAAAATTACTAGTGATAGCATTTTTTCTTTAGGTGGCTCTTAAACTTACTATTTGTTGACACATTGAAAGGGAGAATTAATGGAAGAATTTATTTAAGAAATTTAATTTGTAAGTGGAAAATCAATCCTATTTATATTCCAGCTAGAATAATTTCATTTGGATTTCTATAGGCCAAGATATGTTTTAATCACTGAGGAGGGGTGCATTCTGTCGGCCATCAAACTTCTTCCACTTGATTAATTTTTTTGGGCCATTATGTGCCGAATTGAACCTTGGTATAGAAGACAAAGTTATATCCCACGAATAAGAAAATCCCAAAAAAATAAATCACTCAATTTGGATGAAAATTTTAATAGTAAATCCAGAATAACTGAATCTCCACAAAATTGCTAAATTTCCAAAATTTAACAATTTCAACAATTAAACCTATAATTCACCAAAACAGAAAAATGATACAAATAGGCTCAAATTGATTAATTGGATAAATCTAAATAGTTTAAAAACACATGAAAAACAAAGAAAATGTTATCTCTCTCAATTCCCCCACACTTATCACTTGGAATCTCGAAGAAGTCGACATCAAAATATAATCAAATGAAATTCAAAACACATGCCAATGTGATCCACCAATTCCATACCATGGAACCAAATTATATCATGCCTCATCAAATACAATTATTGTAATTTTTTTATTCATATCATTCAATTTATTTCCTCATAACTTCTCCTCCCTTGTACACAAGACACCTAACTCACAGGAATTTTCTCTCATCTCACAAGTATCAACTTTCAAAAAAAATTATCATCCTAACCAATGCAAGGGTAACCATAGGTTTGAAAAACTCCTACTTCTCCACCTGATGTGAGTCAAGGACATGAGTTTATTGTGGGTACTTTGTAGGATTGTTCTATGGATATTGGTTTTTAAGATTTTTAGGTTAAAACTTGTAAGGATTAAAGAGGAGGGATTGGATATTTTTAAAGAAAATTTTCAAAATTCTAATTTTCACAAAATTATGGTATCTTCCTCACTCCCATTAGTATAAATTAATCTCTATCATATTCAAAAATCTTTGAATGTTCAAATATCTTTTCATTTCAATAGCCAAAATTTGAATATTCTCAAACATGATTTTTCTTGAATGCTTTAGAAAAGGCAGAGCTTTCATCCTCTATTAGAATCTCTAGAATGGCACAACTTATTTTATCAAGAATGCTCTAGAAAATGAACAACTTTAAATGGAATGATTTTTTTATCCGTAAGAACAGATCTTTCGCATTTGATTTCCTACCCAAAGTTTCACCAAATGAGGTAGCATAGCACATGATAGCTTCCCCAATACTTATGTTCAACTAGATCATGCAATTTCACTTCAAGAGCAGGTTGGATAGGGGAAATGGGTTTGTTATGTGGCTAACATAATATTTTTTTCCTAGCTTCTAAGGGATACACAGAGTAAATATACAAGTTATTCCATAATGAAAGGTATTATCTTGAAAAAGGGGATTTAGAACCAAATAAATGTCTCAATCATTTTAAACCAAAGAACCCAAAACCCTCATGTTTTGAATGGAATAAATCGAATTTCGGTTAATATTGGCATGGTCTGGTTCTCTAAAAAACTGATGTGAATGAAAATAATATGACAAAAATGATTCAGAAGCCTCATGGGATTCTGATTCCAAATATAAAGACAGTGAGATATGGAATGGGATTCAAAAATCATAGTACTTTTCATGAAATTACCAATGAATTGACTTGAAAGAAAATCATTTTTAGTATTCATTTAAGAACAGTTTCATAGAATAAATTGGTTCACTCAATGACATGGGTTTCAAAAATGGAAATAATAATCATTTCAGCTCCAAATTTTCCAAAAATAAAAAAAAATGAAAAATAAACACACAAAATTTTGAAAACAAAAATCTTTTTGTTTAATTTTTAGTTTTTTTTAAAACAAACCCAAAATTAAAATCCTAAACTACAAATGTTCCCCCTCCCACACTTAAATGGTGTAGTTTTCTCAAGGAATTCAAGTGTATTTTACATGTAAGAAAATTGTAAAATCAATAACTACAATAAAAAATTATAAAAGAGAGGTACGACCTGATGGATCTTATTGATAGACAGGTTGAAGGAGCGTAATGTACTCCACTGGATCTCATGGAATCCTTCTGTGAAATTTCTCTAGCATGTGTCCATTAATAGTGAAAGGATCATTCTATCCATCCTTTACAATCAGCACAGCACCAAAAGGATATACATGAGTAACTATAAATGGACCCTTCCATCTGGAGTGTTGTTTACCTGGTATCAGCATGAGTCATGAGTTGAATAGTAACACATTATCTTTAGGATGGAAGTCTTTCAGTTGGATCAGCTTGTCATGAGCCACTATTGTTCTCTCTTTGTAAATCTTTGAATTTTCAAATTCTTCTCTTCTAATTTCCTCCAACTCCTATAACTACAATCTTCCCTCTTTCCCATCACTTTCAAGATCAAAATTCATCTTCCTCGCAACACAATACACCTTATACTCCAATTACACAGGTAGGAGACAAACATTACCATAAATCATCCTATATGGACTCATTCCAATCAGGTTTATATAGGCTGTCCTATAAGCCCATAATGTGTCCTCTAACCTATGGCTCCAATACATCCTTTTTAGTTTAACAGTATTATCTAAAATTCCATTGATTTCCCTATTGGACACTTCATCTTGACCATTTTTCTGTGGGGAAAGGGAGTTGATGATTTATGATTCAACCCATACTTCTTTAGTAAATCTTATATTCTCCTATTAAAAAAATTATTCCATGGATCACTGATGATTCCTCTAGGCACTCCAAACCTACAAAATATGTTATCCTTAACAAAATCACAAACAACTTTAGAATCATCAGTCCTGGTGGATTTTTATTCAACCCATTTGGAAACATAATCAATCGCAATCAAATATAATAATTTCCCAACAAACATTTGGAAAGGGACAATAACATCTATCCCCAATCATTGAAAATCACACAAAAATTAAGTTGTTTTGAGGGAATTTATTTTCTTATAGAAATGTTTCCAGAAAGCTAGAATTTTTTATGCCTTTTTCAAAATTCATGAGAATATATAAAATGGGTGGGCCAATAAAATCTAGATTCTAAAACCTTCCATGATTTCCTTTGATGTCCAAAGTGCCACCCACAAGATAATGTGTGACAAAACTAAAAGACAAAACCTATTTCAGTCTCAGGAAAACATTTCCTTATCACTTGGTCATTTCAATTCATCCAAAGAAATGGATCATCCCAAATATAGTTTCCATATTCCGCATTCAGTTTGTTGATTTGATGAGAAATGAAATGATATAGGACCTGGGATGTTACCAGATAATAGGACATTTCAGAAAACCAAGGAACTTCCAATTTAACCAAGTACAATTACTCCCCTGGATTGGGATCATTCAATGGTTCTTTTTCTAGAATTTTATTTTCATAAGTGTTGAGAAGTCTCCTTAAATGATCAGCCACTTCGTTCTCATATCCCTTTTAACCTTGATTTCTATGTTGAACTCCTGAAGTAGTAAAATCCATCTCACTATCCTCATTTTAGCTTCATTCTTCCTCATTATGTACCTAAGAGTTTTATGATTAGAAAACACAAGGACTTTAGTTCCAAGCAGATATGATCTTAATATATCAAGAGAAAAAACTGTTATAAACTTATTTTCGGTGGTTGCATAATTGAATTTAGCATCATCCAAGGTTCATGGTGCATATGAAATGACTTGTGGCATGACCTTAATTCACTGAGAAAGGACTACTGTAACTACTTTGTTGGAAGCATCACAAATTAGATCAAATGGTTCTTCCCAATTTGGTGGATGCATCACTGGTGGTTCAATCATTCTCCTATTCATCTCGTAAAAGGATTACTTACATGCACCATTGAAATAAAAATCATCATATTTCAAAATAAATCTAGTTAGAGGGAGAGAAATAATACTATAATCCTTGATAATCCTTCTGTATAATCCTACATGTCCTAAAACTGATCTAACATGATTCACACAATTTGAGTAAGGAAAAAAATTTATCACTTCAATTTTTGATTTATCAACTTCAATTACCGTTCTTGAAATGATATCTGCTTAGAAAATTCTTATGTCAACCATGAAATGACACTTTTCAAAATTTAAAACAATGTTTTTTCAATATATATTTTCAAAACATTTTCCAATTTTTTCAAGAAATTGTCAAAAGAGAATCTAGAAACTATGAAGTCATCTAGAAAAACTCCAATAAATATTCAATGTGATCAGAAAATATACTTACCATAAACCTCTACAATGTACCTAGTGTATTACATAATCCAAATGGTATCTTTGTATATGAAAATTTTTTGATAAGACATGTAAAGGTTGTCTTATCATGATCCTCAAGAGAAATAGGTACCTGGAAATAACCTGAAAATCTATCCAAAATTAAATAATGAGTTCTCCATTCCAATAACTCTAACATCTTATCATTAAAAGTAATGGTAAAATGATACTTCAAAGTGGCCTAATTAAACATCCTAATGTCAATGCACACTATCCAGCAATTCTGAATTCTCATAGGGATATTACCTCTTCCTCCCACATGAAATCAGAATCTCTAGAATTTTTGGAATCCAATTGTTCAATGATATTTTCAATTGAAGAAGTATCTCCTAAGACAAGAAATTAATGGAACATCCCTAATTATTAAATGGTATTAGTACCAACTTCATGGGAGAGTGAAAAGAGAGAGTAATCCTGTCATGGATGCCTCATGGATTCAAAAATATTGATGTGGATAGTGATCTCTCCACACTCCATGGTGAGTATCCCGTTGTGGAAATGGATGATGGTCTTATCTATCTTCAAAAACATTCTCCCCAAAATGATGGGTGAGTGTGATAGGATTATATATTATTCCATATTTATCAAATAGAAGTCATATAGGAACAAGAGATCTTTGACTTTACCAAGTTCATCCTCAAGAACTCCTGCTGGGAAAACTGTGGATCTATTTTCACGCTGGACCACCAATTTGGTGGGCTTCAAGTCTCCCATCTGAAAAGGATTGTATACTAAGTTATGCAATACATTAATTTAATCACCAGGGTCACATAAATCATTAGATAAATTTAAAGAACGAATAATTAATTGAATGGAAATTATCCCTTGATCATGACATTTGGATGGAAATTATGTTGTGATAAGGGTTAAGGCAATTCTTCCCAAGATGGTACATTCATTCCCTTGAAGTCTCCACTTATTTTTGCAAATATCCTTCAAAATTTTATCATACTTTGATATTTTGTTTACTACTTCTAGTAAGTTGATATTGATTTCAACTTCCTTGAAGGTGTCCATAATTTATTTTTAAAGTGCTTCCTCTTGAAATTTATTTTATTAAACCATCCTTGATTTATATTTTGTGGCTAATTAATTCTTATCCCTTTTTTTCCATTGCAATGGTGTTTCATTCCTCATATACCTTGCCCTATCCTTCTCTTCCTCCTCTTTCTTCTCTTCTTCATAGTTCATTTTCGCAGAATTTTGAAAGTTTATAACTTCATTATCCCTCAACTTAGGTGGTCTTGTTTTATGTTTATAGGAAGATGGGGGTGAGAGTTATTTTCCACTTCTTGTTTTTATCATGCTAAAATTATCTTTTGGTTTTGGGATTGTTTGGTAATTAATTTTCCAAATATTATTTGTCCTAATTTCAAAAACTCTTCTCACTGTGTTTGCCTGTTTTTCGTACATATCTACTAGGTCATCAAACATGGATTGTAGCTATTCCATTGATGGTTTTGTTCTGGTGGATGGTTTATTATATTTTCATGTGAAATTGGGTGGTTGGTGGTCTGGAGGATGGTCAAAAAATTGATTTTGTTAAAATGGTGGTGGGTATTGGAACTGGTTTTTGTTCGGGGGTCTTTCTTGATTTGTCTTGTTTCCAAACCCAAACTGAACTTGGTTAGGCACTCTCCATACTAGATTTTGTTGGGACTAACTTGATTGAATGTTTTCTACACAATATTAAATTCCCTATATGTCATCACATCGGTTAGTTAAATGATCAGGTGATGATCCAAAACCACATACCTTAGCTGGTGATTATTGGTCACCCACTTGTTTCAAGGCCATCTATCTCACAAAAATTGTTATCACTTCAATCTTAGTTTCTAGTAAGGGTGACAGATGAGATATTCATACCTTAAGAATACCTCTTATTCCAGTACCTCTTGTACTAAACTATTGTGAGTTCTAATAAATATTATCAATCAAACCCTTAGCTTCTTCTTGTGACTTGCCAATCAATGCACCTCCAGATGATGCATCAAGAAGGTTGATGTCAGTGTCTAGTAAGCCTTGATAGAATAAGAAATGAAATTGATTCTCCAAAATTGCTTTCTTTTGTTAGCAAACACATAGATTTTTAAATGTTTCCTAGTACTCGTAAAGGGTTTCTCTAGATGATTTTTTGGTGGAATAGATATCCTTTCTGATGGTTGTGCTTCTAGTGTCGATGAGGAATTATTGCATGAAGAATCTCACCAAGCCATTAAAATCATCTACATCTCTAGTTTTTATATCATACAACCATTATCTGTACGATACTTCTAATGATAATGAGAACACCTTCCACTTAACGTTTTCCTCATCCACTCCATCAGGTTTCAATGTTGAGAATACATGTGTGAACTCTTGAATATGTTTGTTGGGATCTTCACCTACCAATCCATGAAACTTTAAGAGAAATGGAAACATATTAGGATTTATCTCAAAATGATTTTTTAATACTATCATGGAAGGTTGATTATTCTGATTAAGGAATTTTGGGGGAAAAAACTTTTAATGGTTGGGTTTTGATTTCTATCCATTATGGTGGGTTCGGAGTGAACACTTGAAGTATCACTCTATTCTATAAGAGATATGACAGCAAATTCAGATTTTTAATTAAGGTTTCTGGGTCTATTAAACAAGTATCGTTCAACTTCAGGATCATGGGGGAAAGGTTCAATGTATGATTTTCTAGTCGTATAACTTTTAAAAGAAAATAATAAATGAGAAAATGAATAATGAAAAGAATATTCTAAAACTACTTCCCAAGAAACGGCACCATGTTTTGACCCATGTCTATCGTGGGGTGTTACAAAAACAAATATTAGCAATGTTAAAATTTATTGAAGTGGGTAACATGGGTTATCTCTAGAGTGGACTTCAAAAAAGTTACATTTTCCTCTTAAATTAAATAAATAAGAAGAGGTGGTTTTTTAAATTGTTTGAGTTTAAAAATAAGGAAACAAATTAAGAATAATTATTGAACACTAATTAATAATGAGAGTTATGGGTCAGGGTAGGATCACCTTTTTTAATATCATCATAGTAATAAATATGATTCCCCCTCTTTTCATATTGAATGATAAATGAAAGACTGCTCGATCGAATTATCAATTTTCCTTAGTTGAATAAAGAAATTGAACTCACACTTAGGTGCATGGAATATCATAAGAAATCCTAAATAATTAAGGAAAGTCCCAATCGAGATTTTTTTTTCATTAAATTCTATAAAAAAAATCAATAGTTCCACACATGTGCCAACGATCACTGGAAACTCACCACCTAACACAATCTGGTCGATCTAGACAAATTACACTCGGTGGAGGCAGATTAAAAGTCATCGACCAAAGCTATTAACGATGAATACACCAAACCCAAAACATGATCGCATTAATAGAATTTAGAAACACTAAAAATATAAATCATTCCAAAGAAAAGTAGGGTTTTTTATGCAAAAAACTCTGACATTAAAAATGTGAAACTCTCACTTCCCCAATCATTAAAATGCATTACCCCTCCATGAGAAGGGTAATAGAGTTCAAATGGGAGAAAAATAGTATAATGAAACTAAGAAAAAAATACATAAATATTAAAATCCTCTAGAAAATCCCCTCAAGAACCTTCTTTAACCCCTTTTAATGGAAGTGAACACTCATATTTATAGGCATGTGGAGTGGAATATTTCACACAAGAATTATTCCAATGAAGTATTTAGTCTTTTTTGAATTATAAATGGATGAATATCTGGATTTAGTCTTAAAAAACATATTTCCAATTTCTCTTTTACATGTCCCCTCAAAATAATAGTGTAATTAGAGAATTTTAACCAAAGTAATAATCGAATTACTATTGAAAACATTTTATTCCCAAGGTGACTCTTCAACTTCCTATTTTTTGACGCATTGAAAGGGAGCCTTAATAACCGAATTTCTTAGTGAAATTTAATGTGGAAATTATATGCAGAGTCCAATTTATATTCCATCTATAATCACTTCCTTGCAATTTATGTACGATGCTATATGTTTCAATCACTGAGTTGGGTTCCATTCTGTCGGCCTGCAAACATTTTCCACTGGATTAATTTTTCTAGGTCATTTTGTGTCAAATTGGACCTTAGTTCAGAAGACAAAGTTGTAACCCAAAAATAATAAAATCCTAAAAAAAGAAAAAAACTCAATTTGGATCAAAATATTAATAGTTATGCCCAAAAAACAGAAGATCCACAAAATTGCTAAATTTCCAGAATTAACACTTTTCCACAATTAAGCCCATAATTAACCAAAACACTAAAATGATACAAATAAGCTCAAATTGATTAATTAGTAGGGGTTAAATAATTGGAACACACGTGAAAAATAATGAAAATTTTATCTCTATTAGTAACCAATACTTATACTTCTCCTTAGGTTTCTTACTAAGTTTTTCTCATCCTAATTTTCAAAGGTTGACTGAGCCTTTGCTCTAAAACCCAATATATTTGCCCATAATTTTTATGCCTAGATATGACTTCTAATTAAAAAAATATTCATTACATAATATAAAAACCATTCCTAAAACTTATAGGTTTAGTTTTTTTGGAAACTTGGAATAATAAAAACTGATTCTTAAAAAAACTACATCATCTTTTACTTATTCTTTCATAACAAGAACCCTTTTTGACATGTCTTACTTAATAAATTTATTCATATCCTGGGGAAAAGAGACATAATAAGGGGTGGGATTAGATGCTCAATAAGGTTAAATTAGGGAGATAAAAATCATATCATAATCATAATACATAATAACATGAATAAAACATTTATAATTTTATCCGGCATTTCAACAATCACAATATCTTATCATGGGATAAGTCATAGAAGTTCATAAATAATCAAAGAACACATTCTATTATAGAATTTCATAAGAAATATAATATAGAATACACATAATCATAGAAAATCATTTCCATATTAGTCTAGGCTCATTTCCAAGATCATCATAAGGGATAAAGTCTGTTACTAAACAGAGTCCACTCCTCATTCCAGCTCTATATTACAGAACAATGTTCACTCCTTTTTCAAGTCATGTCTATCTCTTGGGATATAAATAATTACCCAATAAATTGGAGAGATATATAGGTCCACCTTTCACATAATTAAAATAATACATATGCATTCTATAAAAAACATAATTCATTCTTTATATCAAAACCCCTAAAAATGGTTTTCATAAACATCATTCTATAATAACATAACCCTTGTAAAAGAAATGGGTTTCATAAATATAATTCCACTATAAACATAAACAAACCATATAAAGAATAGATATAGTATCCTTGAAAAATATCTCAAATAAAGCATAAGAAAAATCAAATAATGTTATTTTAAATGGAAAATAATTTTGATACATCACTAGAACATAATTCTTGAGGAAAATATACTTTTTTTCCTAGAAAACATTTTCATTAAGTAAAATATCAAGTAATTTTGAAAGAAACCATTTTCATTGAAAATAACTTTTTATATTTTAAGTTAATATTAAAGGAATTAAGGTGTCATGAATGTGGAATAATTGTATTATGTATTGTATGTTAAAAAACATTCCTTTCGTACTCTTTCCGAAAAGTCATAAACTACATCATTTGGAAAACGACAAAGGATTCTTTTCAAACCGTTTTGTAATAATATACACATGGGTAAAAATAAAAATAAAAATTGAATAAAAATATAAAAAAAATATTTTGGAAAACATTGTTAAGAAACAAGGACAGGGAATATAAATATTCCACAGTAGGTGCTTAGATATAAACAATACCGAATAATATTCAGATTGTGAAATTAACCCTTACCTTATGTCTGATTTCCTTAATAAATATCAAAATCTCATATATAATGTTTTAAATAATGTTATTAAATTATACTATTAACTATATTCATATTTATGATATTATATATGATCCTTTTATATCATCTTATAACCCATTTTTTAATGATATTTCGTTATTATCTTTCTCTTATGTGCTAACTGCTTCATTTTTTTATTCATGTTTGGTCATATAAGTCCCAGTTATTATGCATATGATATATTTAATTCATATCAAGAATAATATTAAGGTAATATATATCATATATGTTCATTTTATACTTTTATATATTAATTATTTAATGGTGAACATAGAAAATTAATCCCATGGCATCATGGTGATGGTACGTCGTACGTATGCACAAGCGATAATATCATTCCCCTAATGGTAAAAAGTTAATGAATATGATGGTATATTAATTTTCCTTATAAAATAAAGATAATTTTATAATTATAATATATATATATATATATATTATTTTCATCATTATACCCCTCCAAATAATTTGGTGATAAAAAGTATATTACACAACGAAGTGGAGACAGTAAGTCGTGCGTACGCATGCACGGGGCGTTTATTTTTCTTAGGATGGATAAAAAAAGAAATATGGTTGTTACATTATAATAATAAAATATATAAATATAGGTGATACTTATTTTATTATTGTATTATCTAAATAATACATTATAAGGAAAATAAATAAGAAATAATATTGAAAAAGTTGACCAAGATGATTACCTCTTCTTCGGAGAACATCGTTTAGATCTATTCTCAGGGACACTTGGGTTGGTCTTTTGAGAATAAAATCAGCTATTAGATTTATAAAGGTAATTTTAGAAGATAAATTATATGTTTATGGTCTATATTTATGGTTAAAAATCAAGTGAATAAGTGAGGGAAGAGATTCCCTTTTATAAGTGAGGTGAGGTGTACCTTGGGAATTTCCCAAAAGATTAAATTATAGTACATTCATTTTGTATCCAAATGTAACAAAATGTACATAAATTAAAAGATAGGATTTTATAAGGTTGTAATCCCATAAATGAATAGAGTTTATATATGTTTTGGAAACATTTTAAACCCGATTCTTTTGATTTACCCCATGGGTATCTATTTTTTACCTTAATGATGGTAACTGCTAATTTAATCACAATGGGTTAATAATGTTACTATAAAAAGAAAAACGACTCATAAATTCAAAAATTATAATTATTTTATATATATTCCATTAAAATAGTTAAATATATAATTATTATGATGTTTATATAATTAAATTATATATTATTTGTGTAAATTATAATTAATGTCAATTTTGACACTACTCATTTAATTTGACAAAAAATACATAAAATCAAAAAAAAATATAATATAATTTTTTAATTCATATTTAATATATTTTATAGCTTTACAAAATTAATTTAAAACATTAAACCTTTAAAAAATTTCAAAATAATGATTTTTATAATCATTTATTTTATTTGTTCATTTAATTAAATAAAAAGTGTATTAGGATTTCACAAGCATTTAAAGTAATTATATAAATTCTAAAAATTAAAAATATATTTCTAAAATGAAAATAATTTCATTAATATCAAAATAGGAATTTGTTTCATTCATAACATGATATTAGGCTTATGAGATCATATAAAAGATATTAAATACAAATAGAGTGACATTTTTAAAAATCTTTAATTTAAATAATATACAAGTCATTCTCATTTACAATTTTCCATTAAATAAAGGAAGTTATATCCCAAAGTTATAAGGGTATAATATTATTAATAAAATAATATTTTTTCCATGTTTAGGTCAGGGTAATACCGTTATATTTTTTTTACCATTATTTAATCTTTTTAACTCTTACCGTGATAACGTGTGTTTTTACTCGTTGATGGTTAATATAGTTACAATAAATACCAAATGATGCATAAATGGATCATTGGTGAAATGTTAAACATTATACCAATTAATTTGTCCAAATTTAGTATCTTTAATAATTTTATATAATTTAATAAAATATTACTTACTTCAAAATATTATTAATATCAATTTTGATAATATTCATTGCATTGGATTTTAAAAATAATAAAACAACAATATAAATTCAAACCAAATATTTTATTATATCCCTAAGATATATAATTACTCTATAAAATTCTTGGGAGACATTAATTATGTCCAATTATTATTATTTTAATTTTTTAATATCATTTATTTGATATTTCCGTTAATAAAATACTTATTGTATAAGCGTTGTGTTAGAATTTAGGGAAATTATTTACTAACTAAAAAATATAAATAAAATACCCTTATGTATAGAAATATTTTATATTTATATATAATACTTATTTTTTAAGATATATAAAATTAATTATATATTAGAAATATTATACATATAAAAATTAAGAGTGTGACATTTTGTCACTTAATTTAATGTTAATAATATCTATATTTTTGTCACGTACAATGGTCCATTAAAATTATTTTTTATCCATATATACTAAATTTTGAATTATATACATACAAAAAAAAGATCATGTGTTAGCGTCATTTTATATTCCATATATTTTATTTCTATCCAAAATGACCAAATTTACTCTTTACCATAGTAGGAAAATTTACTAAGATTACTTTTCATATTGGAAAAAAATATAGGGAATTATTCCTTAAATTTTGACTTTATGAATAAAATTTTTTAATCCATTATTAAATATTAAAAATATATTTGTTTCAGAGTTCAATTTAAAATAAAACATGTTAAACACCATGAAAAAGAATTTTTCAGAAAAAATGCTCTTTTTAAGCAGAAAATGTTTATATAATAATTTATTGTATAAAATAATTTTTAAAAACCCATGATTGGATTATATTAAATTAAAATAAACAAAACAAAATTTAACATTAATATAAAACATAATTTTACATTGTAAATACATTAAAAGAAAATACAATTTTCAATAAAATCAATATTTTTTTCTATTTATCAAAATAGGAAACTTTCCAGAAAAATACCAAAAATTCACCTAGATCTATTTTTGAAATTATTATTTCAAAACTGAAGTTTATTCCCTCAAATAGAATTTATCGAAGTTCTAAAATTTATATGTAGACCAGGTGTGCCATTAGAAGATGATAAAATTACCTTTAAAAAATATAGATTTTATATATATAATTGGATTTACTATTATATTATGTCTATAAAAAATGATGGATGGATTTAAAAAAAATATTGAATATATATAAATATAAATATGTATATATATATATAATGGTGTGGTTAATATAATTAATTCCTTCCAATTTAACTTTTTTTATAATTGTCTTATTTAAATAATTATAATAATAAAATGATGTTTCGTAGAAACTTAGTGTTGTGTTCAACACAAGATAATCTAGTGTTTCATGTAACGCATGATTAACATAGTGTAGTGTATAACACAATAAATTAATGAAATTTAATTTATTCAAAAAAAAATGTCTCATAAAAACTCAAGGTGTTGCGTTCTCTTAAGGGTTATGGTATAAATATTTCTCAATATGTTAGTGTTCCATTTCCTATGTTATTTTCAAACCAAGATTGTTTTTTAAAGATAAACCTTTTGGGAATTTTTATTATTTATAAACCCCATCATCATTTTCTTTGGAAATTTATGGGGTCTTATATCTTCTCTCAAATTTTCATTTCACTATAACTCATATTTTACCTGCAGTGTTTCTTCTAAGTGAAATAGACCACATCTCTTCTTCTCAATGGAGAACCTCCCTTTTGGTGTTTGTATTCATTAGATTCATTTTGAAATTTTAATATATATGACTCAATTATTTATTAAGGTTATGTTTTACTAATTAAACATATTTTAAAAGTACTAAATATATTTCTAATATTTTTTGAACGGTTCGTTGTAATCATTGTTCAAAAAATAATAACTTTTTAATGTTTTTTGTATGAACCCATATTACTGCCATATTTATTATTTTCTATGAATCTTCATTTATATTATTTATGGTTTTATAAAATAATATATTTTTCTCATTTATTTACAAAATATTTTTGTCTAAAAAATATTTTTGAAAAGATCCTGCATTTTTCTTATCTTCAATGTGATTTCTCCTAATGCTTTTAAAAAATTGTTTTTATCTAAATCAAAATCCTTTGACATAAAATATGATTTATTACTATTTTTTATTAAATATTAAAATCTAAATTATTTATCTCTTTGGGTTATGTTATATCCTTCTCTTGTAGAGGAATGATCCATTACAACCATTGTCTTGCCTAATCGCCATTAGTGTTTAACCATAATTTTTATTCTGATTTTTTTATCTATGAACACTCTATATTTTAATCCTATGATTAAATAGTTCTCACCTAGATATAATATATTTATTTATTGGTATAATTATTTACTTAACCATATTCCATTTATCTATACAAATTAAACACCATATTCTTTATTGTCTTGATTGAATGGTATTTACCTACAAAGTTATATTATTTCATTAGATAACTATTTACTTTCCAGGGGTATAGCATTTTATTATTAGTGATGGATTCATGAGTAAATTCTTCTATTTTAATAGGATATGAAACCCATTATTTTCCATTGGTTATTTGTGTGGTATTAAATGAAACCCATTTTTCTTCTCATTAGTTAATTGTAATATGATGGGAGAATAAAATTAAGTTTCACATGTATGTATGGATGAATGGTGGGGGTATCATGTTACCCTATAATACATTGGGTAAGGATTTATGTCCCATGAGGAAATTATTCACATGTGAATTTTAGTTTCTAATAAGGATACTTATAGAAGGTGTGGATAATAAAGGTAATGTTTTCATATATTAATGATTATTCCATAGTTGAAAGATGTTGTAGTTTCATACTTATTATCAGGATAATGTTATTCTATCATGGCTCATGTTTATGGGATAACTCTTTTTATTTATGTTTTATTTTGATTCATGAATTATGCCATTATTTATGATCTTTTCATTATTAGGTATGGATCGTCTTATGTATATATATTATCCCCAAATGCTCACCTTATTTTCAATTATGATTTTCAATTTTCATCACTAATATTTTACCTTACTAAGAATTTGAGATCACCAATTTCATAAATTTCCATTTGATTATGTTATTAATAAAGTTAATATTCAAGATGTTTCTAGAAGTATATCTTATGTAAAGGATTTGTGGGAGATATTGAAGGATTACTATTGATTGATTGTTTCTCAATATCGCAGGAAAAATTTACATTTGATATAAAGAACATAGTATTTAGTAGTTAAATATTTATCCTAATTATATAAACCTATAATATTAAAAAATATTGAATAAGTCACTTATTACATTATATGAGAAATATTGTATAATTATGGTTATATGTCAAATATAGTGTGTAAATGGTATGTTATTTTTTTCAATGGACATAAGAGTCCAGGTCTTCGGGTGCCTGTCTACAATTTTGAAAAGGGAATATACCAATCAAGGGATCTAGTAAAATAACCATGCATCAATAGATGTAAATACTGTTAAAAATTATTTAATGAATATTAAATCCAACAAGTTTAAAGATCATGATAATATTGTATAAGAAAAAATAAAAATGTCTGAATACCAAGTTTAAGATATAAGTATGTCTTGAAGAGATAACTATAAATTGGTAGAGAATGGGAAAATAATTATCGATATTATATTCTTAGATATAAATATTAAATTAAAGAAACTAAAATCTGTAGAAGCAATGTGTTCCCAATAAGTTGAAAATAAAATTTCTTCTACATGAACTATAAACGAGTAATATTTTTCTGAAAGTCTATTTTTTTATGGGAAAAAAATTTTGAGATCAACATACGATCATTTAAAAGAATCAAAAAAGTATTGATACCATCCACTTTCGAAAATAATATTTGTGCTAAATTTGTTTACATATAAAATACCGGTTTGAAACATATGTCTATAAAAAAGTGGTAAACTAAAAACAATGTGGAGGCCACCACTATATCTAAGGTGGTTTCGATAAAGTTTCTAGGTATCTCCTTTATAAATAAACCCCAAATAGTTTATGAAAACACTAAAAACATTAGGCTTATAGTTATAAAAATTATGGTGAACATGTGGTTGAAAGAAAGAATTCAAATATTTTTGGCCATTTTTTTATCTATAACATATTTGAAAATACGGATTTGGATTGTTGGTATATTTCATAAATAATATATGGAATATTAATCTCAATTCAAGGGGGTTAATCCTCAAAATAAGCAACATCCACATATTGTGAAGTCATATTTGTAAAACTCCAACTAATTTCAAATTATTAGAAATATTTTTTGTATTTTTAATGATAGTGGTAACAGGGAAGATGCATTCATGTAAAATAAATCAATTATGAAACTAAAATAAATGTATGATATTAGAATACATTGGTAATTAATAATAGGAATTATTCTAGAAAAAATATTCCTAGGAATTTAGTGAAAATGATGTTGAGTCATCCTTTGATAGTAATAAAAATAAAAATAATATAGATCACAACAATCCCATTAAGTCTAAGAGGGAACAAACACTAAAAAGTATAATTTGAATCTTTTATGGTGAAATTTTACACACCATAGACAGTTAAAAAAATTAATTATTGTAAAATTGTAAAAAACATGATAGAACATAATGGAATAACAGTCTAGGGAAAAAAATGAAAGGACTAATTCAATGGAGAGAAAATATTGTAAGTTATCTGAAAAAACAAAAAAATTTGAGAAATTCCAAATGTATATCTTGAAATTTATCCAAGTGATTTAGATAAAAAAATACAATTGAAATATCAAGATAATAAAACATACAAATGTAAATAGAATATTCCACATGAAGAAAAAAACAAATTTCAGGAGAGGTTTTCAATGAATAAAATCCCTATTTTTACATAAAATATATGTGGTTGGTGTAAGGAATCATGTCACAACTCAAATGATTGTGTAGAAACAATTCTAGAATAAGAGGGCATATTTTAAAATATTACGAATGAATTATGTGATGAATTATCTTTGAAGGCTCATATTATAAGGAAAATATCACTGAAGTAAGGAAGAAATGAGCCCAGGATACCCAAAAAATCATATTTGGAAAATTATTGGGCAATCTTGAAGAGTCCATGTGGAAAAGTAGAAAAAAGGTAAAGGTAAAATTATTTGAGAAGAAATTATAAATAAAACAACTTGCATTTATGAACAAGGATATCTGCCTTACTATCTAAATCATTTGTGTTATTTTTTTGTGCTAACCATGCAGGAAATAGAAGGTGATCATGGTTCTAAAATTAGTAACTAATTAAATGAATAAAGATTAAATAAGTATTAAAAATATGAAAAAGACACTATCTTGGAATGATTTTTCAAATAGAATATTAAATTAATTTCTAGATAAAATACTTACCATGATGAAGGTAAAAATATTTTAAAAAATTGATGGAAATGTGTTAATGTAACCATAATTTAATGAATAAAATATATGATATCCTGAAGAGTAAATAAATATGTAAATTAGCCCTAATGAATAAATAGTGAATGTTTCCATCTCGAAATTGTATCAAAAGCTAGAATAATAAATCTTACTTGATGATGAGATCACACATGATGATGTGATGGTGGTGTATATTCCCTATGTGGTATTTTTATGAGACGATTTCATTTAACTACTCCAACCTTTTACACATATAATCACATGATTTTAAGCATAGCTATTCATATAATACAAACCAAATATCGTAAAGTCTAGTGTATTTGGAAGATTAGGTATATTATTAGAAAGCATGAAACCTAAATAAAAACATATTTTATTTAATATATATAATGAGATAATAACTTCTTCTGAGCTCATACATATTCATATGATAACATAAAGAATACATTAACATGGTTATGAGCTAAAAACCATGTAATAGAATAAACATAGGAATAAAACTTATCACATGGGCTAGAAGGCATATCCTGATGACATAAAAAAGGAATAAAAATTTAAAAAACATAAGTAATCATAACATGTTGAACATGGGATCAATGTAATCATGGAATCATAGGAATGTGGAAATAGCATACAACATGACATAAGCATGATTCAAGACTAATTGCTAATACTATTTCACATGGTAGAAAATTTACAATAATTGAATCTGGTTTACTTCTTATCCCAACATTTATTATAATGAGACTAAAAATTACTAAATTAATTGGAGAACTATCTTGGTGGACCCATAATTGTTTTTTTTAATATTTTTTCTATATGAACAATCAAATATAAACATAAGGGTTGCCCAGATAATGAAATGGGCATCATAATCATGTCATAAGGAATAAAAAACGGGTTTATCATAAAGGGTTCAATGAAAGAATGGATTTAAAGAAAACAAGGACATTAATAATGGAAAATTAGAATATATCAGGATAAATTATGTCCAACTGACGTGAAAAACTATAAAAATAGGGTTTAAGGGAATTTCGAAATGAGTCACTTCAGTGCGGTTGGAGGAAAAATATTATGAAGTCTTTGAAGTAGGAAAATGTATAATTTTTGCATAAAACTAAAAATGAACATAGATAGTTATTAATTATAAAAAATTGTTTTAATACAAATATTTTTGGATAAAAATAGATTATAGAGTGTCCTTGAAAATGGGTATGAAATTTGGAAGTACCCCTTAATTAGGCTAGCATATCAAGGGGAATTGAGAAAGGAACCATATAAAAAGTATATTTTCCCATAAAAAAGAAGAATTGAGGTATGTAAATATTTTTGGAACATTACAATAGAATATTTGATGATTAAATATGAATAAATAATATTTAAAATGGGGTAGATAGATATAAATCATAACCTGAAAGAAAAATAGAGGTTCAGAGAGTCTCCCTTACCATATGTTTGATAATGTATGGCACTTGCTCTTAATATCCTGGATATTGAAATTAGATTCCTTAATAATTTAATTAATACCCTATTAAACATGTATTTGATCTAATATAGTTTTATTAAGTTCATTTGTGGATTTTTGATGAGTTATAAGACTCAAATGTTTTGTTCGGGAGTGTTCATTTACATGGTTTTCATGATTGGTTTGCTTGTATACCTATTTAAAAGATCTTGTAAAATGGGAATAGTTATCCAAGATTGAATTTATATGTTATTGAAGAACTTTCAGAAGATTTAATGGTCTTATATATAATTTTTTTTAATATATGAGTATGATTCTCTAGATAAATCATTAATGATAATTTTGTAGATTATTTTTTCATTTCTTAGATCATCATGAACTAGTTTTGTTTTATTAATTAATATTATGTGTATATATAATGGTCACATAACACAAAATAAGTTGTAATATAAATTTCACAATATTTTTTAACCATTATAATGGTTTTATGACCACTCTTGAAGGTGGTATTATAAAATGAAAAATCAGCATCCAAGATGGTGGTGAATCAATACCTCATGGATGATGTTTTCATTTTTAGAAACAAAATCTTAAGAGAAGGGAATTGATAGTGGATATTAGATTAAAATAATAGCATCCTATTATATATATGATATTGGGGTAATAATGTCACTTTTGACAGGGTATTTTAGGTAAGGATATGAAATGAAAAGAAATTGATAGAGAGAGAGGGAAGGTTTTTCCTCTTGAGTTTCATCTCCTTGAGAACCTCTTTTAGAGACATGGAAATGGACTTTTGGTGATAACATAAAGCGAAAAACATGGGGAAGAGTTTTTTAAGAGGAATGGGGAATAATATTATAATGATACATGTCTTATAATGTGTTAGTAAAAGAGACGGTGTGGGTGGTATTTATAGTGGAAGGAGATGGGTGTTTTTGATTATTTTTTCATTATTTTATTATTTTGGCTTAAGACTGCCAATAGTCTTGATTTTCATGACTAAATGAAGTCAATCATGTTAGTTCTATATAGTTTCTACTTACATAATCCATGACCCAACCATGACTCAAAAATTAATGTATTTGGCTAAAATGTTAAATATCGTAAATTACCATATTTCACTATTCACAAAAAAATGAACTATTTTAGAAAAATATGAAAAATTAACCCTAACCATTTTTTGATGTAAAGAATTTAAAAATGGATTAAATTTTATGAAAAGAATTTAATATGTGTGAGAAATTTAATTTTTAATTAAAGTCATCATTTATTCAAAAAGGACATATATTAAATTTATAAATGATTTTATGAAAGATTGAAAAAATAATTAAAGTACTATAAAATTATCTTATAATTATAATATAAAAAATTAATTTAAGAATATATTTTTGGGAAATTAATTTTTTTTAAATCATTATATTAATTATAAAATTGTAAACAAACATTTATGTATCACAAAAAAACCAATACTTAATTTATCATTTTTAAAACATTTATTTACCTATTATATTATATTAATATATTATATATTCATTTATAAGATGTGAGTATTTTATTTTTAATTTCATAGGTGAGTTTACTATTTTATTGGTCGGGTTACTATTTCTAATGGTCACATTACAATTCCAACGATCATGTTACTATTCCATTGGTATAGGTTCCTTAATTTCTTCCACATATTTCATTTTTAATTGATGAAAATAATGTTTTTATTTGATTCTATATATGATTTATGTATTTTATACTATATAAAATAATTATAAGAAGGTAAATTTAATTGGTAAAATTTTGGGTCATTACATGTCAGACCATTCAATTTATAAACAATCTAGAATGTTTAAAAGGTACTTGATATTTGGCCTTTCAAAATGCATAAATTCTTGATAAACATAGCTTTTTTTTGAATAATTTGTTTTTTAAAAATAATTTTATTCTCCCAAATTTATTTTTAATTTATTTTTAAAAAAATTTAAATTAGATCTTAAATTGGAAAATTACATGGGTGATCTAGTTTTTCTCATTAAATTACACTTTTGGTATTATTTTTTAAAAATTATACTTACATGTTAGTTTAATTTAATATTAAATTTATGGATTATAAAATAATACATATATATGTGTGTATTTCATTTAGATAATGAAATATGGATCCATCGTTTGAGGGGAGATAACGGGCTATCAATTCAATGATGATGTGGATCATACAGGATGGGTCTCACCACAATAATTTGTCTATAACATTTTTTCCACACTTGGTTTTTCATGATATTTTAACATATTTTTGATTTATTTATTGATATAATTTCATAAAATATGAGTAAAGTTTTATTTTCATTTTATTATGGTAAAAAACACATGTGTTGTAGATGCATGGAAATTCAATGAATCTTCGAGGATGGAAATTTAATCATCAATGTTTCAATAATAACTACTTCAACACATTTTTAAAAAGGATTAAATTCTTATTTGGTATGTGAACTAAATTAATGAAAATTAAAAAAATGATCAAAATCTAATATTATGTCATTACATTATCCAAAAATGTGTGGACATTCAGTACATTAAATATTGATATTGTATATGGATAGAAATATTTACATTAATCATCTATTCATATCTTCTCCAATATATTTCCAATGGTGATGATATATTGTTATTGGACCTGAAAGAGATATTTTACCAACTTTATATAATACATTATTTCTTTATTCCACCGTTTAATGGTCCAAAAGCACATATACTTATAGAGGTAAAAATTGAAGTAAATATTTTCCACCTAGATTGCATATAAATATATTATTATTCATCAAATAAAATTATCTTCTTTTCTTTTAAGAATTATTTTTTCAATCCAATTTTATTATTATTTTCTTTTAATTCTTTGGTTTGGATAATAATAGTTCAAATGAGATCAAATCATTCCCATCTAATCCAATTCTTAAGAAAAATTTCTCTTCAATGGTTTTCCACCCCTGAAAGCATAAATTTTTTGTAATTGATCTAATTAAACCATCTTAAAATGAACATTTTTAATCCATGACCACAATTTAATTCATTGTTATATGATCAATTAATTTATTATAAATATTATAATTAATAAACATTATCTACAAAACTTAACATGTGAGGTCGAGTTTTTTTAAATCGTGAGAGAAAAAATAAGATGTTAAATGCAATTAAATATTCAAGAACAGCAGTGTTCAAATATAATCACAATAATAAATTACTTATTATTCATAATGTATAAATTATTTCCTAATTTTCTATAGAACATATACTTATTTGTGGAATAATTATCAAATGAGGGTGCATGATTTGATGTTAAAATGTTAAATAAGGGTTCAAATGTTTTGATTTTTTTGTTTGTGTCAAATTTTTAATGGGTTCGTAGAAGATCATAATTTAATGAATAAATTAAATTAAATAATGATAAATAAATAATTTATGTTGTTGGTTAGATCAAATATACTTTTATAATATAATTTTTCATAAAAACAACTCTTCTTAATATATGTATTTCTTTTCACATCATCACCAAATTTAGGTTTTTTTAATATCTTATTGATTTGTTAATGGTCAAAAAATACCTAAAATTTTAATTTTTCCTTTTATTCATTTTTCACATTTTTTTATTTTTAATTGCTAAAATGTTAGTGTAATTCACTTTATTTCCAAGAGTGTTGAACTAGGATATCCATTATGATGCCCTTAGGGAAATAAAAAATTATATTGAAAGTTACCACCGTATATCTCATTAAATTGGAAAGGATTTATGAGATTCAAGTGATTTAATCAACTACTTTTATGTTTTACTTATTTTGATACTTTTCCATTCTTTTTTTGTTTCTTTTCTTTCAAATAACTCCCATTTATTTTCTATTATTATTTCATCCACACATTTTCTCTTAATAACATTAATTAAAATTTTATTAATGATGTTATTGTAAAAAATATTATTTTTTCCATTGATGAAATTATCTAAAAAATATACTTTTTGAAGAAAATCATGAGGTTAAAAATAGGTTTTGAGAATTAATTAGAAAATATCAACATACAGTAAGTGTCAAAATTCATCAATTTAATGATTTTATCAATTCTTAAAACAATAAAATTAGTGTCACTTACAAATATTACAAAAAAATCCCAAACAATGGAATATGATAATAGTAATGAACTTAATAAAACCATTTCATTATTTCTTGCACCTAGTAGTAACTATCAACCAACTTGAATTGCATACTCAAGTCTTGAATTTGATTTTGAACTTAAATCCTGGTAAATACAACTTGTACACAAATTTATTGGTCATTATGGTAATGACACAAATAATAATTTAAAATAATTCAATGTCTTATATTCAAAAATAAAACCACGAAATGTTCATGAAGAATAAATCAAACTATGTGCATTCCCTTTTTCACTTGATGGAGCTATGAAGGACTGGATGTATTTTTTACAACATGAACATGAAAGATATTGGAGTGATTTAAAAATAATTTACTTATAATATTCTTTCCAGAATCGAGCTCCACCTCAATTCAAAAATAAAACATTAGGAATAAATTATGTATAAGGTAATAAATGTATGAGTACTGTAATCAATTTAATATGTTTTGTTCAAGCATCCCACATCACCAAATTAGGGATAAACTCATCATCTATTACTTATTTTAAGGACTCACACTGATGGGTAGGAGTTTTGTGTATGTCGTAGCAGTTGGATCATTGGTTGAAACAATACCACTAGTAGCTGCAGTACTGATTGATAAAATGGCATGTAACTCCCAATAATTTGGTGATCATAGAACCACCTCACTGATTGGTTTATATTAGGTATGTCTCCCTATTTTGGAAAATCATTTATTTTATAAAAAGTTGGATGATTTGATTAATAAGGTGAGGAATATTTTATATCCCAAAGACACATAATCCACTCCAAAAAAGGGTTTTGGATTATTATAGCACCAGATCATCCCACCAATACATTCCCATAAATCCAAAAATCATTATACTATGCTATAGTTTTTCAATGGATTCCATATTAGCAGTAGAAATAACCTCCTCAATACATGTACAATACATTCTATCCAACATAGAATCTAGGGTGGAAGGATCATCTAGGTATCATATATGTACTAGATAGAAATAATGGACATTGTTTCAATAAAACATCCCACAATAGTTTCCTTGCAAACAATGTTTTCAAAAACCCCAAATAGATTCAATACCCATAATTCAACAATCCAAAAACAACAAGGTCAGTACCATCGAAAAGTAGACTCTAACACAAAGAATATTTTAATGAAAATTTATCTTAATTAGTATAATATGCTAAAGAGTTAAGGAATAGTTCTATGGGGTTTGAAAATGAAAATGAGTCTAATTTTCATATCCCTCATTCAACTATTAATAAATAATTCCTGAAATCTTCCTTCACAACCCCATATAAATAACAAGGATAATTTTACTTTCATAATGCTATGAAGTGTGAAGTAAATAAATGATACAAATGATCATATCTATCCCCCTAAATTCATCCCGACTCTTGAGAATCCTCATTCAATATCTATTTATAAGAAACCAAAGTAAGAAATATAAATGTATTCATAATATTGATGATATTAATCTAAAATACCATCTATTTCTAGAAAGGTTTATACAAACAAATTATTTTTCATAATAATCAATGAAAAATAGGTATTAAAGAATTCAGGAAAGTTGAGATCAACATTCCACTTCTCTAGGTCATTAATAAAATCCCAATGTATGTTAAATTCTTGAATGAACTGTGTACCAACTCAAGAGGTCTCAAGGTAAATGAGAGTTTCAATATTTGGAGAAATGTATTTTCACTCCTCACTACCAACATGGAAATTCCTACAAGTGAACGGACCCCGATACATTCACCATACCATGAACGATATGGGAGTTACATATCTTTGATGATTTCGGTGATTTAGGTGCTTATATTAAGGTAATGCCTATATTGGTTTTAACATATTTACATATTAGTGATTTGAAGCCAATATGGGTGGTGGTATAGTCGCCAATAAAGCTATGAAATATCCAGTATGGCTACTTGAATATGTACTCATCTAGGTAAGATATATTATTTTTCCTTTAGACTTTTACATTCTTAATATGAAGGCTGATCTAGTAAGTTCTCGTGATCCCATTTTATTAGGTATACCTTTCCTCAAAACATCCAAAACAATTATAAATTTCTATAAGGGTATTTATTCCATGGAATTCAGAGATGATTTTGTGTCATTTAATATTATGGAATCCATGAAGTACCCCTCATAAAAGTATTCTACTTTTTTTCTCTCATTTGGAACTATCTTTTAAAAACCTAATAGATTCATATACTTCAATGATTAAAGATATTATGAACATTGGGCTTAGTTTAATATAAAATATTATTTCTACACCTATCATTCATGAGCACACCTCACCTAGATTTGGTTTATATATGGATTATTATTTTGATTATGAGAGTGTCCCTTCTAATTATGACATGGTTGTTTAGTATGTAGAGGGATTTGATGCAATATTCTCTAAATTTGATGGTTTTTATTTTGATACTAAAGTTATTTAGGAACAAATTTTAGTGCCTTCAATTATTCCATCCATACAGAACCCAGAAACAGTGTAACTAAAGCCTTTACCACCAAATATGAAATACTCATACTTGTTGAGTGGTGAGAAACATTCTATTATTATTGTTTACTGTCATCTTCCTAAAAAAGAGGTGCATATTTTAGATCTTTTTAGGGAGAACATTTAGGATATTCGGTGAATCATCATGAAGATATCATGTATTAGACCTTATATTTTCATGAATATGATTTAGTATCAGGATGAGGACAATCCAATTTAATAACTAAAAATGAGGATAAATACAATATTATTGTATATTGTAATGAAATAAGTGAAAATTTTACTTGAGGTGGGTATTATTTATGCCATCTCTAATTCTCAATGGGTTAGTCTAATTCATGTGATATCAGAGATAACTAAATTTAATATTATAAAAAAGAGAACTGGAAGTTAGTTCTGATTAGGGTACAAAACAGTTGGTAAGTATGTATAGACAATAGGAAACTAATTCAATCCACTTCCAAGGACAGTTTTACTCTCCAATTTATTGATTATTTTCATTATAGTCTTATAGTTAGGACACACTATTACTTTTTGGATGGATTTTTCAAATATTGTTTAGTAACTCTTTCTCTGAAGGATTAGAAGAAGATGACATTCACATGCCTATTCAGTACATTGGCATACCATAGGGTTCCATTTATAATTTTGAATGCCTCATATTCCTTCCATATATGTATTTTATGTATCTTTTTTGATATACTTGAGTCTTGTATGGAAGTTTTAAGGGATAAATTTACTGTATTTAGATCCCCATTTGATGATTGTCGTTATTAATTGGGAATATTTTTCTTCATTTTATTAAGAAAAAACATTTTTTGAATTTTGAAAAATATAATTATCTAGTATAGGAAGTTATTATACTAGGGAATTTAATTTCTAAGAGTGATATTAAGGTAGATACGTCTAAATTATATATTATTTCAATAATTTCTGATCCTACATGGGTGTGTGATGTTAGATCGTTCTTAGGACATGTAGTGTTTTATCATTCTTCCTCAAATACTTTAGTAATATTTATCCACACTTATTTCATTTACATTAAAATTATTATAATGTTTTATTTAATGATTTCTATAATGTTTTCTTTGCTAAATAAAATAAATGTATCACCACAGCACTGCTCAAATATACCACCTTTTGGGATCTCCCAATTAAGCTTATTTGTGATTCATGAAACGTTATAGTTGGAGTGGTCTTATCTAAAAGGGTTGAAGGAATCTCTCATGTGATTGGATATTCCTCAATGACATTGGATTTGGCCCAAGACAACTACAAAACAATGCAAAAGGAGTTTTTAGTTACCATGTTTTCATTAAAAATATTTTATTCATACTCATTGGGTTCGAAATTTATTGTTTTCTCTGACCATACAGTTTTGAGATACTATTTAATGAATCCATATAAAAATCCATGACTATTCTGTTGGATGCTAATTATTTAAAATTTTGACATTGAGATTTTAGAAAATAAAGTATTAGAGAACTTTGTGGTTGACCACATGTGTAGGATCACTGACATGGAATAGCCTGATACAACAAACCATGTACCCCTTTGGGACACTTTCCCCAATGAAAATATATATGCTAACTCAAGCACACACCCTTTGTATGATGAATTAGTGAATTACTTGGTTTCTTATGAAATTCCTTAAATCCTAATGAAACCCCAAATTGAAAATATGAATATTAATTTTAAGTATTATGTGTTGGATGGCCTATATATTTAGTACATCTATAGTGACCATGATATTAGGAGTTGAATTTTGAATCATGGGTTTGAATTTTTTATTCATTTATATAATACACTTCTATGTGGAGGAAATTATTCCCCAATGAACAAATTGGAAGCTATTGAACTCATTACTATATTTTCCTTTTTTCCATAATTCCTATGTTTTTTGTTAGTTATGTTCATGTTTCCAACACACTAGAAATATTTCTGTGTGATATGAGATGCATTAGCATCCAATGTATTTCTATGAGATTTTCTATGTTTGGGCCATTAATTTCATGGGTCCATTTCATAATTATTTAGTCATATATTCAATCTAGTTTCATTTTATTATCTTCTAAAATGGGTGGAGTCCAAAGCCACCGTGACGGATGATTCTCATGTTGTGGTGGAAATTTTCAAGGCTCATATTTTTGTACGTTTGGAGTAACAAAGGCTATAATTTGAGACCAAGTTTCATGCTTACTTAATCAAAATTTGTGTTCCATACTTTAGAATTATGGGGTGATATAAAAAACATATACACCTTTCCACTCCAAAATATATGGCTATGCTAACGTCTAAATTGAAGAGTTAAAACAATTTTTGAACAAAACTATGATACCAAATATTATGGATTAGGGAAATAATTTGGATGATGAACTATGGAATTATAGATTGACCTTCAAAATACCCATTAATACTTCACACTAAATGATTTATTTTGGGAAATTATTTTATGTTCTCATAGAGGATGATCATCAAGCATAATGGGAAATAATGAAATTCAAAATGGATTTTACCCATGTATGAGATTAAAGGAGTCTACAGGTTCAAGAGATTGAGGAGATTCCATATTCATCATATTTAAAATAGAATATCAATAGTTAAATAAATAACTGATCCATGATAAGATGATCTAACAAAAGGAGTTTCATGTGGTAGATAGGATTCATCTCTATAGTTCATGATTGAAGATTATATATAGTCAGTTGTATTCTAGATAGTTAAGACATTATGTTTTATCTCAATGTTTCCATTTGGTGTAGTATAGATCATTCAAGTGGTTGTAGGAACGATATTTATAGTCTTTGAGTATTGATTAAATTAATACATTAAGGGATTCCTAGCATATATAGTTAATTCCATCACATTAAATGAGGTCATAACAACTTTAGAAAATCAGGTTTTTCTTTATCCTCACACTTTTATGTTATTTTTCCTAATTATAATTATGTATATAATGAATATACATCATTTTATAGGGTCACATTAGGGACAATGAATCATTTTAATTAGAGATAGGGGATAAAATTTTATGTTTATTTTTTATTTGTTTTAGGATTTATTTTCTTCTTATATTCCTTGTGATTTCTTCTTTTTTTAATTTTTTAGGATATTGTAGTTTAAAATAAAATTCACTATAATTTTTCACTCATGAATTTATTTTGAAAAAATTGACTTCAATTTTGAAGGAATGGATTTTATATGATTATTGATATGGAAACATTTTCCCTTGAATTCAATTTTAAAAACATCATTTTTATTTTCACCACATTTTGATAAAACATTTCCTTGATACACTAACCCAAAATATGTTTCTCATCTCTTGAGGTATAATATACCAAATTTTTTCTATTCTTTCGAAAACCCATTTCCTATGAGACACTTGAGAATTTTGTTTCTTCTAGAACGTGTCTGAAATATTATAAAATCTATGATTGAACAAAGTCACTTTTAAAATGATTGATTTAACTAATTTTTTATCCATTTATCCTTTGACATACCATGAAATGGAATCCTTCTTAGGCCATAGAATCCATGAATGACCTTTTATAGGAAAGATCCACATTACAAACTATTTTTCTCTTTATACACTTGTCTCGGTATTATTTCAAGATATTCCTAGGATAACTGTAGAGGAGATGTTTTTTGTAATTTAAAGGAATGTTTCACATTTAAGAGAATATCTGTGGTGTTTTAATTGGATTTGGGAGGGGCCATGATTTATCAATAATTAAACATTATTTTTCACCCCTCTATAAAAAATAAAATAATTGTAATAACATGGGTTATTTCATTAGTAGTTCAAAATCATCATTACCAAACTAGTGGTCTTAAGATCAAATGGGGTTATTTAGACGATGCATGATCTTTTATATGTATAATTTTTATGGGTTAAATCATGTGAAAAAAGAAAAATAATAAGACGGTGAATCATAGCCTATTTGTTTAGTTATTCATGAGCCACTTTGTGTTTTTTTTTGAGTGGAGAGATGGCACTGAGAATTCATAAAACCTCAGGAAGGAAAAATGTGTTCAATATTTCAGATTGATATAAAGGATGAAAAAATGGTTTTTAATGACTCTCCCTATTTTCCCATCATTGATATGGACATTCCCACCAAGTAGGTTCTTGATTATTTAAATTTGGCAGTAGTTAAGGAGGTAAAAATAGTGTTATGGCATATTAGCTTATCATTCACTATGAGGAATAATTTCTTGATAAGTCTCCCCAGATTAATGCTTCACAAGAGGATGCCGATAGGATTTCTGATAGTATGATAAAGGTTGATACAAATATAGACTAGTATGGGTGGATCCATAAGAAAGAGGTCATATTTTTTTATAGGTTTCAACAAAAGGAATATCAACAAGAAAGAGTATATTCAATCGTGGGACAAGATGGCATATCATTTTGAAGAACATCGCAAGGAAGATTTAGGAATAAAGGTATCTACTCTCAGCAAGAGTTTATACTAGGATGAAACCTTTAGTAATATGATACTTTCCTTTAAGGAATTTTTTATTTTCAAAACTGCCATCTAAATTTCGATTTTCCTCATGAGGTATTACACTTTTTCAAAAAAATCATTTTAATAATAAAAATATAATTTCTTGTTAGTGGGGAGATGTAATTATCATCTGGATTAGAGTATTATAATAATAATTGTATTTTTATTATTATGAATTATACTTAATAGATCAACCTAACTTTTATCCTTGTTATATTTTTCACATAATCTCTTAGCAACCCAAAGCCTCAATGTTATTTGATCCTTAATGAAAGAACCTCATGATTGATTGCAATATTTTTATTTATGGAGTTGATATTTTAAATTCATTTCAATACTATAGTAAGTAACATGTTCCTAAGGATTGATTATAAATATAAATTAAATATCTCTTGAGTGAAGATTTAAAAAAACCATGATGGGTATATTGTGATTGGGTCTTGGATGGATTCTTAAGAATGAAAAAAAATTTAATTGAGATAATAAAATTTAATTTAATTTCCTTTCAAATAACAGACATGATAAATTTTATTTTAAGAAATATCGTTTTAAAAATTTTCATTATTGATTTTTTGTGTGGGTTACATTTGGATATTGGTTAATTTTTTCCATTGGATGAAAACTTTCATTTGTGGGGGAGTGGATCAACCTTGAATTTATTGAGTATTTTTTATAACACTATATTATTCTTCTTATAAAATTTTATTTATTTTTTATTTGAGTTTGAAACTTTTTAGGTGGATTATAAATTGATATATCATCATTTTTTATTTAGCTAATTAAATATAGATTCAATTTTTGTGGGGAGTGAAGTTTCTATGAATTCAATGTTTATGTGGAGTTGACTAGATGGGTCCCTCCAAACAAATTCATATAAACCTTGAATTTATTGAATAATTTGTTTATAATATATGTTTCAATTCTCCTAAATTTATTTTTAATGTGTGATTGTATCAAGAATTTTAATTAAAACATGATTTTGAAAATTGTGTGCAAATTCCAGTTTTTCCCTTTTAATTGCACTTTTTTATTCTTCTACTAAAATTTTATTTCCATTGTTTTTTAATTTAAACATTTTTGGTGGATTAAAAACTGATATATAGACATTTTTATTTATAAAATGAATGTTGTGTCCACCTTTTTTGAGGGGGTAATTGGCCATAAAGTCAATACTAATGTGGAATCAATTAGAAGGGTACCACCATAATAATTTGGCCATAACATTTTTTTCTCATAAATTTATTAGCCTAAAATTTTTACTAATTTCATATGACATTATTTGGATCATTTTATCTAATTGGAAGAACTAATAGTTAACAATTTATAATGTTCATAAACACAAGTGAAATTTATGCATGGAAATTCAATAAATCTGGTAGGCTATAAATTTTATCATTCATGTTTCGATAATAGATAATTAAATAAATTGTTAAAGATTATTAATTGTCTATTTTTGAAACTCAGTACATTTGGTAATAGGTAAAAATAATAATAACCTTTCAATATTCTATCATTACATTATCTAAAAAGTAATAGACTTCTGGTATACTAAATCTGGATAGTCTATTTTGAAACAAATGTTTTTATCAGTCATATGGCTGGAACATCTTCAATATTTAACCAATGGATCAATGATATTTTTAATAGACTCTAGAGAGATATATGACCAACGTAAAAGGATAAATAATTTCTTGGTTTCACAATTTAATGGTCTCAATATTCATATACATTTAGAGGATATAATTGAAGAAAATATTTTTCACCTCCCTTACCAATAAATATGTTCCCCCTCATCCATGTTTTTCAAAATTTGTTCCACAATTAAATTTATCTTGTTTTCTATTAAAAATTTTTTTTTATGTTAATTTTATTATTGTTTTTTCTTTGTCAGTAAAAGATGAGATGAGATCAGGTATTTCCCTTCTAATCCAATGCTTAATTAAAAAGTATCTTTGAGGACTTGTCCACCCATGGATGTTTTATTTCATTGTTATCAATCTAAAGACACCATATTAAATTGATTATTTTTAATCTATTAATATAATTTAATTAAATATAATATGATCAAATAATTAATTCAATATAAAATAATTGAGAAACAGAATTAATGAACAGTTAACACGTGAGGTCAAGTTTGGGTGAATTTTGAGAGAGAGCCTAAATTGTTATATCTAATCAACCACACTATAATTTTAAGGATCAAATATAATCCCAATAAAAAATTAATTCAAAATCATAGTGTTTAAATGTTTTTATAATTTTCCATCAAACATAAATTGTTTTTTTGGAATGATTATCAAAGTAGGGTGTGACGATTTGATGTTCTAAAGTTAAACAAGGGTTAAAATGCTTAAATTTTTTACGTAATGTAAAAAAATTAGGTATTTAGGGGTTCAAAAAATTATGAGATCATAATTTATTGAATCAAACAATTATATATAATAATAAAAATTTAATTGAAGTGGTGACTTAGATCAGTTTCACTTTTATAAAAATAATCTTAATAAGCAAAGAGAACTATTCTTTGTATCATTATTTGTTTTAAAATTATGAACAAATTTATTCTTTTACATTGAATTATTTAATAATATATGTTCAAAAAAATAAACCCAAATTATATCTTCCATTTTATTCATTTTCGTTTCATTTTTTTTAATTCATTCAATTGTTTCTTGATTCACTTCCTCTTTAGGATAAATAGCGTTAGTTAGCTATTATATTTCACATTTTAAAGAAAAATATATATTGGGAGTTCCCTTGAAACTTCTCCTCAATTATCACTTTCTATAATGTCCAATGATTTTAGTAAATAATTTTCCTTAAACTATGTTGTGTATCTTGTCTTATACACAACCCCAAACAAAAACCAAAACCATGAAACATTAATAAATTAAAATTATTAAATGTTATTTTAATACTATTTATGTTTAATTAGTGGGTATAAATAAAAATTAACCACCTTAAAAAATATTTGTAAAAATTTATAATTAAAAAGGTCATTTATGCTTGAAAATATACTAATTTCTAAAAAACATTTTTATTCATTAAGTTTGATAATATGAAAAATAATATTTCCTGACCTTAGAAATATTATTTGTTAAAATAGATTTTATATTAGCATTAATTATCATTAAATTATAAAATCTTGTGATTTAATTTTTAGGCATAAAAATAAGATTAATATGACTATACTTAATTACAATAATAATAGTTAAACAATTATTTTCAAAGAATTTTTTATTATCGTTATGTAATTTTTATCAGATAAATAAAATTAATATCAAATAAATATTATTATAATATAATATCTGAAATTATATATAAATATATTATACCTCATTTAACTGGTAATCGAAAATAAAAATAATATTTACAATACATAACAGTGAAAAAAATATTTTCCTACAAACAGTTTTTCTATATATTACATGTTTAAATTTATAAGTTAATTTTATCGAATATATTAATTAAATTAGATTATAAATAGATTATATTTAGTTTCATAACTTCATATTTTTTTAATATGGGTTTCCTTTTTTTATAAAATATATATTATTTTGGTAAAAACTAGTTATCAAGGTATAAATTAACAATATAAATTGTAAAACAAAATATAGCGTAAAAAGACTTAAAAGTTATTAAAATTTTATGAAAATAAATGGTATAGGATTTATCAACCTTATATAACCTCAAACAATTTTATTTTCCACTTTTGGATCCATTTCCCCTTAAATATGGCCATTCCCTCATTGAAAAAGTGGTGAGTATTTACAAAAGCATCATTTTCATCACTTATAAAATGATATCACTTCCTCAACATTTATTCAAAAAATTCAGTGAACTAGATATTCCTAAACACTACACTAGTATCTCCAAGACTCCCTAAACACTTAATAAAAGACATTTTATTTTTGAAATACCAAACATAGGATCCTTAAGATGTTACCCAAGGGAGAAAATCCAAGTGAATAGGTAATGTTCTCACCCGTGCTATCTTAATTCATTTTTTCTTATACCCCCACAAACATTTTATATTCATATGATTAGTATAAAATTAAAATTATCTATATTATTAAATTTTAGTTTACTATTTTAATATCCATTTTTTATCTTCCACTAAAACTATTTTAAAAATGAAGACATCATCGATCATATGTGCTGGCAGCCACATCAAAGAATAGCATGCTTCATTTTTCAATAAAACCTTAAACATATGGTTATAAAAGCCTATATACATTATTAATATTATATGTATAACATTATTGATATTCTTAAATTATAATCCATTACCTATCTTCATTTTTTATATGGAAAATGAATACATCATACATTCGTATGTGTGGACTACTACCACCACACAAGTGGCAATGTTTTTTGCACTGTAGTATTTTCTTATATATCTAACTCTCTTAAAATATAGTTAAAAAGATTAATAACATCCAAATAATAACATTATAATTTTTTAATAATGATATTATTTCAAATAATTACTTTCTTAACCATACTCACCCATTGATTATAGCATATTCTTGTTTGGGTCAATTTAACCATATATATGAATAATGATTTAAACTCATATCATGGAAAATTAAGGAAACATAATTAATATTTATTTGATAAAATAATAACTAAATAATTATTTTTTTACTTCTCTAATGGTAATGGTAATATCTACCATGTTATTAAGATACCACACCCACGTTCGTTAAAATTACTGAAACAAGCTCGCCACTGACCTCACTTCCATGAATCATAAATAAAATACTTATTAAAGGGAATTATAACTTAATAAATCATTATATAAAATATATTTTAGTAAATTTGATGATCTATTAATGATAAAATTTCAATCTACAAATAGTAATTTACAACACCATTATAATGCTAGTTTAAAATAAGCTATTGAAACTAAAAACATCTGATTATGACAATAGGGTATAAAAATCCATATTTTAATAATAAATTGTTATAAATTATATTGATAAAATGATTTATAAATTAATATAGTTATAAAATATGTGATTAAGATATTTATTTTTTATAAAGTAGCATAGGGTTCATTCAATTATGTAGAAATAAAGGTAATGTGTTTTCATGACTGAAATCATTTTCTTGGGTCATAATGATTCCAATTGAGAAATTATCTTTAAAGGTTGGTATATTATACCCTATAATGATGATATGTTATATCAACACCTTTCATTATAGTTAATTCATGTTTGAAATCAAATTCTTCCATTATAAATGCCTTGTTCCATAAAAATATAATTTCATTAAGAATGATTTCCACCCTTTTAATGATTTATTTTACTTCCACGCCCATGTTATAAATTTGGTCCAATGTTCTAATTCATTATTTAGATACATATATATTTCATTTCTATTGTGGTCTTTATATTTCTATTAAACTCTTTATAATTTTTACTTTTATTTTTCGACAATGTGGGTTTCAAGAAAGGTATTTTAAAAATATTAAGAAATCATTTTTTTCACAATAGTTTCTTTCATATTTCACTCTATATTTATAAAATAAGCATCAATTTTATTTGGATTTCATTATTGGGGTATATTTTTAATGTAATTTATTATGAATTCATCTTTTAACTTTTTTTAAAATAACTTCTTGAAAAGAGACACTTAACTAGGACTTCTACATCAATGATTATAAACTATTTTTCAACAAATATATTTTCATGATTTGGTTTTAATTTTTATTTTTATCTCCAATATATTTATGTTTCATGTTTCACCATATATTTCACTCTTATTAAGTGATCCCTTTGGGGTGATCATGTTTTTGGTATCAATGCATTTAATCAATGATGTCATTTTATACCATTTGGGAATGTTATGAAACCTATTTTTTTCAAGGGATATTTATGCTATGAAACAAGAATAATTTTCATTTGAAAGTTTTAAGAAACCAATTTTATTTACTTGGGTTATTTATGATATTATAATTGAATGATTTTAAAATGTAACATGTAAGTGTGTATGAATGATTGGTGGTGTCCTATAACACCCTCCAATACATTAGTTAAAAACATTTATCTCATGAGCCAAGGATACATGTGGGAAATTTAGTATCTTATAAGAATGGGTGAAATTGGTTGAATCATAAATGTAATGTTTTCAAATAACTATAGTTGCGCCACAATTCTATAGCATGCCTTATTTCTATGATATGTGGAATTTCCATGATACATTTCCCTATGTTGTACCGATTTCATTTGTTATGATCTTCTATTAAGACCAATGATTATTAGTTTATATTTGAATCCATTTTTATTTATGCATAATTTTATATTAATGTTTAATTTCATGACACTTTTATGATCTATTATTTTCTAGGTAAAATTATCTTAGGTCTGATCGTGTGTTCTTATTATATTCTCATACCCTTTTCTCTCATCTAATTCTCACATATTTTTATCAATTGTTATCACTCATGTCTACCCTTACATAGCATTTAAATTCAACCATTTATTTTGTTTTTTTATTACCCATGTTATGATGATGAGTATTTAATTTGATATTTTTATAATTATATTTAGAGTTGTTTTATTATAGATAAATTTTCAAAAGAATTATAAAATAATTTATTTATGCAGTCATTTTCCAAAGAAAATACACCTTCAATTATTTGGATTATGTGACTATTTGTAAGATAAGTGGATTATTAATGTAAAATAATAAATTATGTTTGCATTATTTCTCTCATATTTCCTCATTTGGTCTCAAAGTAAATTATAGGTATTTTGGGGTGTTATTTTAGTATTTTTTGGTATAGGTATGAGTGAAATGTTTTTAAAATATTAGGGATATGTCTAAGGAATAAGTCAAAATATAATATAACATCCTAAAACATTGGTGAAGTAGAAATTGTGTGGTTTTACTAGTAATTTCATCCCATTTTAGATACTTGAAAGTGGATGTGGTTTTAAAAGAAATGTACCTTGGGGTTTTCACCTCAAAAAAGGTTATGAGAGTGTTAACGTAATATTAATTCATTGCATAATGAGTGGTTCTAAGACTGAAAACTAGACTACACACTCCAAGAAGATATTATATAGATAATTCACATTCTCTTTATAAATTATCATGATGTATTTGAATATGTTTATGTTATGGAACATAATAGGAAAAGTATTTTTGATATCCTTAATTTAATACTAGTTATTCATAATTTAGGGTATTACATCATTTGTGAATTATTTCTTCTATGATGATGGTTTTTCCTCAGTACATTTATTAATTATGTATTATAATCCCAAAAACATTCTTTTATTTAAATTAATGGTTAGTGTTATGAGGATCCCTGTTAACAATGGATGTGAAGGAAGATTCATTAATTTTCCTAGTGAACTACTAAATGGGAAGGGATAGGGTGTACAAAACATCATAGCCACACTCACCCAACTATCACATGATATTAAAATAATGTGAACTGCATTGATCTCCCAAATTCACCAAGGAAGGAGAAACATGTTATATTGTATTTAATTTGATAATATCCATACTTTTTAATTATCTCTTCTAATCCACTTATGGTGAGAAATGGATTAATGTGATGGAACAAAATTTTCATGTTATCTAATTTTTAGAGCATGATAAGGTTGTTTTGGATGTCTATCATCTTGAAAGAAAGGATGGCCAATGATGAAATCTCATGAAGAAAAAAATTTAAAATTAGTAAGCGGACTCCATTGAATGTAAAAGTTCAATAATTTATTCGTCATCCAAAACATTCCTTGAACTCTTCTCATGAAAATGGATCAAGAATTCTTATAGTTGAAAAATAGAGGAGAAATCCATTGGTAGCAATGAAAAAAACTTCACAAGACTCGTGTAGTACACCTTTGGTTATATCTAGAACTCTAAAATAAATATCAAACAATTATTTTATGGACTAAAACCAAGTATTCTTAGTGAATTAACCATAAGAGACTTTGGATGGTACAAATATATTATATGACGTGTGCTAAAGGTGGATATAGAAACAGAAGACTAACATTATATTGGGGACAAGAAAATAAAATAATATTGTCATAGAACCCCTAATGATAAGCTACATGGGTGAAAGAATTCTTAATTTCCTATACATCACAAATGTGGGAAAAAATCATTGGTAATTACCTGAAGATATCTATAAAGTGTTTTAAGTGTGGTGAACTTATCCACATAGCTCAAAACATCCAGAGTAATGAAAAAAAGGCTAAATAAAAGTACATAGGATAATAATTTCCCCAAAAATGCACAATAAAAACTTCAATGCTTCAAATTCCAATAGGTTGAGAATTATTAATTTCAATTACCTTACCCAATTTCAATTATAAATGATACAACCTATAAAAATCATAAACCAAGGGATAATGGGTGATCATTTGTCATCAATACCAATGTGGTGGTTCAATAAAATAAATGAACTAAAGGTAGATTCATTCTCTGGACCATAATTATAAATTTATTATTTTATTTTGGATATTTACATTATTTCATATCATACATGTTTTCTAATTGTTTTGATTTAGCACACCAATCATTAGATATTAAAGTACCTATGAAAATTCCTAGAGTGTAGGTTCCATGTTTTTATAGATGTATGTTATTACATAATATTTTTTGAATCCCTTAATATTATATAATTAAATGTTTTCCAAGATTATGAAGAAGCATGGGGGTCTCCCTAGGGTTTTGTACATGAATCAATGGGAAATCAATCCATCTTGTGCATGTTGCACGGTCAGCACACGATTAGCATAAACTGTATGAGGGGGAGGTCCAGACCATGAGATCTTATACATAATCATTATGCATGGTTAGTGCGTGGTTTTTCACCACTCTATCTAATACCGACGGTTCATTAAATACTTTTCCTGTTTGGAAGAACAACTTTCAAGCTTGAAAAATAAAGGATTCAAGTAGGAATGGTTGGGGGAATATGAGAATACTATCCAAGAGTTAAAGAAGTCGTTGAATACCACACAAATTCTGATCTTTCCTGAGCTAGGTAATGGTTATACCTTGTTTTGTGATGTGTTCGGTGTTGGGCTGGGAGCATTGTTCAGGTAGAATGATCGGGTTATTGCATATGGTTCATATCAATTGAGGTATCCAGAAATCAATTATCATATATATGATCTTGAATTGGATACAATGGTTAATTCCATAAAAGTTTTGAGTCATTACTTGTTTTGATAATGATTTATAGTGTATAGAGATCATAAATATCATATGAAACGTTTCTCTCAGTATGAATTGAATCTTCAGCAGTGAAGATGGGTTGAGTATATAAAATCCTTTTATTTCGAGATGTTTTATATACCAAAAAAGGGAAAATGTTTTGAGAATGATTTGAGTCATAATACTCAAAATCAGGTAGTTTAAGAATCTATTTTTGAGAGGAGAATGATGGTGTTGTTTGTTGAGATGCATCTGAAGGTGTTGGATTCCCAAAAAACGATGACCCTTACATCTTGGGCATTTGAGTCCTTACTTTTGAGCCAGATCAAGGAGATAAAATGTGAATATTGGAAATATTTTGATATATGTTAAAGTATAAATGGTGGGGAGTCACATTTTGTTTGGGCTATTGGAGATGATTGGATCATTTATGTTCTTGGTCATGTTGGTGTACCAATGTGTACGCAAGAAGATTTGATGCGCTAGTTTCATGAATTAAATTGAGAAGTGTTTCATGGTTATACCAAGATGTGTCGTGATTTTCATAGGTAGGATTGATGGAAAGGGTTGATGAAAGAGGTTTCAGGTTTGGTGGAATGATGCCTTACCTATCAGTAGGTGAACGTATATCATCAGTGGCTAGGTGGCTTGCTGCATCCATTTAATATTCCTAAATGGAATTGGGATGATTTAATGATGGATTTTATAGTAGTATTTCCTAGGATTATAGAAAAGAATGATGTAATCAGTGTTTTTGTTTTTTTGTTGACTAAGGTATCTCATTTCTTTCTGAATCAAGTGACATTCACCATAGATCAGTTAGGTGAGTTGAATGTTTTAGAGGTTGTGCAGCTTTATGGGGTACCATGGACTATATTCTTGGATCGTGATCTACATTTCACATCAAAATTCTAGCAATAATTTTATAAGGTGCTCAGAACCTAGGTTTTTTTTGTATGGATTTCTAACCACAGATAAATGGGCAGTCAGAGCCTACCATTCAGGTACTGGAAGACATGTTGAGGGCTTGTGCCCTAGATTTAGGTGGATCGTGGGAAAATAATTTAGGATTTCATGAGTTTTCTTACAATAATAGTTATTAGGATATAATTTAGATAGAACTATTTGAGTCACTTTATGGTAGGTCATGTATATCTTTATGATGTTGGATGGAGGTTGGGGAATCAGAATTGTTGTGACTATGTCTCTTGTGGGATACGTCGGAGCTGGATGAGTTGATTCGGGAACGTATGGATGGATAAAAGTAGTAATAATTATCACACTAATAAGAATCATAGACCTATTTAGATTATTTTGTGTGATCAGGTGATTCTTTCAATGTCACCATGATTAGGTCACTATCAGATTTGAAAATATGGTAGGTTAGTGCCCAAGTATATGGGGTCATTTGAGACTATGGAGAGGATCAAACTGATGGTGTACTGACTAGATCTTCCATAGTGGTATATTGGTATGATGAAATTTTTTTATTGTGTCACAGCTTCGATATTATCACCCTGACCCATCTCATGTGATCAATGATGAGGATGTTGAGCTTCAGGAAGATGCGTCCTTTGAGTAGCATCTGGTTCGTATTGTGGTTCTTGGTGAGAACGTATTCTAAGGCAATATTATGTCCTTAGTTCAGGTTTTATAGAAATGTGGCTATTTTCAAGAGGAAAATTGGGAGATAGAGTCAGATATGTGGGATCAGTGGCTTCATATCCAAGCTTTAGGAACATAGTGATGCTCGAGAAGAGCGGCTCGAGGATGACTCATTATAAGGTGGGGAGGTTGTAAGATCCATGTTATCATTAATGTATTTTTTTGTTTAAATTTTTGTTTGAATCCATTAATGTTTTACTGTTAAATATTTATAGGGATTATGAAGAATCTTTAGGGTGCTCTGGGGGTTAGTTACATGGAATAAAGGGAAATCGGGTCATCATGTGCATGTTGCATTGATAACGCATGGTTACTGTAATTTGTGTGTGGGGGAGGTCAAACCATGTGACCGTGGATAGAGAAATTTCAAATGGTTGGTGTACAGTTTCCAAATTGTATGAGGCTCCCTAGGTAATCATGTTACTCAAATCCTTTTTAAATGAGGAAAGCGCACGGGTTTTGCAAGGTTTGTCAAACCATGTGGCAAAACTGTGAGCCCCATTAAAAAGTGAGAAATTACCAAACTATCCAATTGATATTTTAAGTTTCATACCCAATTTCTTTCCCATTTCTTATCCTCTCAACCCTAGTGATGAACTATTTCAACCTAATATTCTAAGTGACCATTCTCTTTTAATTCTAGACCTTTTGGAATGACATTGGGTGCGGATCGAAGCTCTGGGGAAGTCTAATTCTCCACTTGCTTCTCCATTCCAAATTTGGTCTTGTTGATTTGTTATTCCTCTTATGAATCCCTAAAACCCTTTATTATGGAAGGTCTATGTTTGAGGATTTTAAGGGTGTTTGAATATGGATTTAAGGATATGTTTAATCGTGTTTTCATCATCGGATTCTAGGTAGGTGGTCTATAAATTATATCCCATAGTTTTATTATAGATTAGGGCATGTGTGATTGTAATATTGATTTTCCCTTGATGTTATTTTTATTACATTAGTAAGGTTTGGTATAATGGTTGGCTAAAGGATGAAATGAAACCCTCATGGCCCTAATGGGATGCATTGATAATGATTTGACCAAATTAGGGCCACCCATTTTGTGTGCCAATATTCCCGGACATGGTAAATGGTAATGTTAGGCCTAGAATTACCTTGTGATAAAGTGGATCCCAAGATTAACATGTAGATATGTTGGTTCAGTTGAAATGAGAATATTGATATTTGTTCCTATACTATGATAATGTAATAAGAGAATATATGGATTAAATTTAAATGTGTTAGATGTGACAAAAAGTTGTAAGAAGTGACATATGAATTGTACATGAAATGATTTAGGTAGAGCATGTGAAATGATGAATATGTTAAATGGGTAAATGATTGTGAGTTGATAAATGTGTGAAATGGGATAAAATATGTAAATTAATGAAAATATTAAATTGTAATAATGTATGATAATTTTGAAATATGCATAAATGGTTAAGGCATAAGGAAGGGAAATGGGTTAAACATGCTATAAAATATAAATGTTAAATGTGTAATTGTCTACGGATTGATATTGTGTTATATGAAAGAGAATGTGAAATAAAAATTTTATGTGTTTTGGTTATATATGTATTGTGATTTGGTATCTGTATTAAATGAATATATAAGTATATGCACATGGCTTGGTTGTTATGGGGCATTGAACTTCAGGATCTATACCCACAAGCCATGTTAGACTAAGGATATAAACCCCACCCAAAAGTTTATAGGTTAGGGAAGTGGACTGAGGATCTATTCCCCAAATAGATTCATTTGATGAGACTACCTAGAGTGAGGATTCTTGGTAATTGTGGAGTATTTATTATTAGATACTTATCCCTAATATGATATGGAACTTTACTTACATCCTTATGCATGAAAATTGGCCGGATTAGGATGTTGTGTAAAAGTTTTGAATGCATATCCCATAAAAAATGTGATGGAAATCAATTAAGTAATGAATATATTAAATGTGATGAAAATGGAACTAAGGATGAAAATGTTCCAAGTGTCCATTGATAACTAATGGAACCCTAGTTTCCTTTTGGTTTACCTTCCAATTTATTTCATACTTCCATGAACTATCTATTTTGACTGAATATTTTGTAGATACTGTTAGTGGTGGCCGACAGATTTATACTCACACCCAGCTCATGCTATCATTGGGTACCTGAGAAGAATTAATTGTTTCAGGTTTTCGTAAAGGAAAAGGCCATATTCTAGAGAGTTGAGTTGGGCATGGGATGATCATAGATGAGGATTCAGACATGGATTCAGGACCCATTTTGGTGATTCATATATTTGTCATTATTTTTGGTTATTTTTCAAATTTTCCACATTTAGCTTTGACATGGAATATTTATCATTTTGTTGTGATTGTACCGTGTTTTAGAAATGGTTATTATTGTATGCTTTTTGTTAATTGCTTATTTTTTCTTTTATTCCATATGTTATCTCCTTTATATTGCTCTGGTAAAGAGGGTATAGTCTCCCCATGTGATTTATTAGACCCTGGCTGCTTATCAGAAACCTTTAGCATACGAGGAGGCGTGCTTGACGTCATGTGGTGACTTGGCTCGGGGCACCAATTAGTGGCTCATGGGTTGGGGATATTACATCGAGGAATAATGATTTATCCCAACATATATAACTATTCTCTGATAATGTTTTTTGGGATGATATTTCCTAAACATCTAGTCATTATACCCTTAGTTAAATTTGGTTTAATAATAGGTATGGATTAGATTTCCTTAAATAGATCACATTTAAATTTTTTGGATAATGGTATATAATTTAATATCTTGAATAATCATGTAATAAAATATACATGCAAGGATGGTCATGAGCTTCAATTAGAAAACAAATTCTATTATATGGATCCTGATAAAGACTAATGAGGTATTTATAGCACAAATGATTTGGGAAGAAGTCAATATTTTTGACATGCCTATTGTAAATTAATATATTTATGAATTTATGAAATAAATATTAGGTCTTTCCCCAGACCATGAGGTTTATTTTAAAAACAAAATCATCACTAATTCCATGAATATCTCAACAATTCGGTATAGAATTGATCATGTTGAGTTGGAATTATTGAAGAAGAAATTACAATATAATTTGGATAATGGTTTTATACACCCTAGTGCTTCACCATGGGGTAAACAAATTCTCTTCATCAAAAAGATGTATGCATCAATATTTCTTGAAATTGATAATCATGATCTAAATAAAATCATGATTATGAATAAGTTACATCTACCATATATCGGTGACCTATTAAATCTACTCGGAGGATCTCAATACTTTTCAAATATTGTCCATGAATCTAGAAACCATTAGATAAGGGTCAAAAGGAAGAATATTACAGATATATCTTTTTGTATGAGGTATGGACACTATAATTTTTTTATGTTATTTGGTACTACGAATAATCATTCTATATTAATGTATCAAATGAATAGTGTCTTCCGATACTACCTTGATCAATATGACGTTATCTTCATAGAAGATATTTTCATATAATCAGTGAGAAAAGAAAAATTATGAAGATCATTTGATGATTCTATTAAAGACCGTAAGGAATGATAAAATATATTCTATGCTTTGAATGAGTCAATTATGGCTAGAAAAAAGTATTATTATTGGGTTATGTAATCAAAATAAAGGGAATATAAATAGATCTGACAAATATAGAAGTTATCAAAAAATTTCCTAGATTGTCCTTTTTTACTGATATTGGTATTTTCTTGGGTTAGTAGGATATTATCGACTATTTCTGAAAAAATTATCATAAATGTAAAATCCAATAACCAAGGTAACACAAAATGGAGTGAAGTTCATTTGGATTGTTTGATATGAAGAATGTTTCCAACAACTAAAAAGAGTCTAGTCGCTTGTCCTATACTTATATTACCCTATAGTGGGGGGTTAATATACAATGAATCTTTGAAAATGGTAGTACATTGTATCCTCAATTAAAATGAAAAGTTAATTTCTTATGCCACACAAAAATTAAGGATACGTGATAAAAATTACCATATGCAGGATTTGGAGCTATCAGTAGTGATCTAGGAATTTAAGATTTTGTGGAATTATCTCTTTGGAAAAAAGTATGATATATATACAAATCATAGGATCTTGAAATATATATTCAAGTATAAGGATTTGAATACACATTAAAGGATATGGTTGGAATTTATAAATGATTAAGACTACTCAATATATTACCATATTGAGAAGGAAAATAAGGTTATTAATGCTATGAGTAGAAAAATTATGTCACACTCTCCATTATGAGAATTACCAAATATTATGGATTTATAGATTATGAGTCTTAAAATCCTATGGGAAGGGGAGAAATAATATCTTTCACAAATGAATACTCAACCATTTATTTATTTGAAGAATAAAAAATCCTAGAAGGATGGGAAGGAGCTATTGAAAAAGGTATTGAGTATTCTAGTGTAAAAACATCCTAAATTGAGAGTTATATGGTTTAGAACGCAAATATGAATCCAATAAAACAAGAAATGAATAGGGGACATTTGGATTATTCTCATAGATCATGATTCTATATTTGTATAGGAAGTATGAATATTTATAGATATCTAATGAAAACATTATGGTGCGATAACATGAAGATAGGTATTTTAGAGTAAATATCTTAATGCTTGGTGTGCCAAAATGTAAAGGTTGAATGACAAAAGCTCTCAGGTATGTTTCAAAAATTAACCATACTAGTATAAAAATGGGAAAACATTACCATTTAAATTTTTATAGATCTTCCAAAGACACCTAACATCCATAATTCCATTTGGATTTTAGTATATAACCCTACAAAATCAGTTCAATTTATTACCATAAAATAAGGTTTTCTCTTTAGAAAAACCTTCTAATACATATATAAATATTCGAGATGTGGAAAGGATTCATGCAGCAACCATATCTATTATTTATGATCCTGATTCTAGACTTATATTGAGGTTCAAGAAATTCATTCAAAAATCACTAGAGACAGACCTGAGTTTCAGCACTACTTATCACCCTAAGATAGATGGTATATACAAGAAGACCATTAAGACTCTATAGGATATACTAAGATATTTTTCGATAAAATCACATGTATTTTTGAATGAACACTTCCCACAAGTAAATTCCTCATATAACAACAGTTTCCATTCTATCATTCATATTGCACCATATGAGTCACTTTATAGGAAGAGATGAATGAATCCAACATGTTTGGATGAAGTTGGAGAGGGAAAGCTAATAGGTCCTAACCATGTCCATGAAATTATGGATAATGTTTTTAAACTATACAAAGGTGTATAAAAGAGGCACAACATTGATAAAAGATTTACGAAGATAATTTTTTTAGATCAGGAATTGTAAGATGGCAACAAGGAGTTCCTTAAGATATCTCTAGGGATGTAGGATATCAGATTTCAAAATAATGGAAATATTATGACAAGATACATTGATCACTTCAAGATCCTTAATCATGTCAGGGTGGTATCTTATCACTTATAAATCCCTACAGAACTCTCCCAAGTACCTGATGTATTTCATATATCGCTTTTGAGGTAGTACATACTATAACCTTCACATGTATTAAAATAAAAAACCATGTAATTGTAACATGACCTCTCATATGAGGAATAACTAGTGGAGATCCTAGATCAAAGAAATGAGGTACTATTGAACAAGACTACTAATCTGGTCATTGTTCTACGGAGGAATAAAAAGTTCAAAAAAGTTATACAGAAACCAAATGATGTAATGAGGCAAAAGTGACATTAGTTTTCTCTTACTAGTAATAAAATTTCAATGGAAAAAATATTTTTAATGGGGTAGAATGTAATGGGCCACAATTTTAGTAGATAATTTTCTTTAAACCATATTGATTATCTTATCTTATATGCAACACCAACGTAAAATAAAAAACAATGATGCTCTAATAAAATAAAATTATTAAAAATTATTTTTATATTATAGATAATAAATTTTCAATATTAAAATAATAAAAAACTTCACCAAAAACTTTTTAAAATTTTTTAAAATTTTTTAATAAAACAAAGGTTATTTTATGCTTGAAAATACACTTTTTTTCAAAAAAAATGTTTTTTTATATTAAGTGTGATAATATGAAAATTAATTTTTCTCCCAATCATAAATTTAATTTAATAGAATTAATTTTATATTCAGAATTAATAGCTCTAAATAACATAAAAATCATAATTTTATTTTTAGGAATAAATATAAGATTACTAGGACTAATGTTGATTATTGCAACAATGGTAAAATATTATTTATAATGAATGGTTTTATTTACATTGTTCAAGTTTTATCTAATAAAATAAATTATTATATTCTCAAAAATGAATCTAAAATAATGTATAAAAATTTTAAATAAATATATTAATAAACATTAAATAGGAAATTAATACTAAAAAAAATTTAAGAACACTTAAGAGTGAAAGTAATATTTTTCTATAAATAGTTTTTATGTATATTAAATGTAATAATTTTAAAGTTAATTTTATATTATTTAGAAATTTAATTATATTATATAAATATTGAATTTAGTTTCATATAATCAAAATTTTGTAATTTGGGTTACCTTATATTAGTAATAAAATATAAATAATTTCAATAAATCCAGGTTTCCAAGCTAAAAAAGCTAAAATAGAAAAATACGATCAAATCATGGGGTAAAAGACATGAAATATGTTTAAACCATGTGTAAAAATTAGTGGCAGTGGATTTTAAAACCTTATCTCAAAAAAACAACATTATTCCTCACTTTTTTATCTTTTGACATTTTAATAGTTTCATGTCATCAATGAAAAAATAAGGGGTATTTACAAAAGTGACACCTTCATAACTTATTTCGGGAGATCACTTACACCAAATATTCCCGACCATTAAAAAGATTTATATTTAGATAAATTACACCCTAATATCTTCTAAACTCTTTCCCCATGCCCTATAATATTTTTTATTTACAAAATATTGTGATAAAGAATCATAATTTGTTACCCAAGGGAGAACATCCAAAGGGAGAGGTAATGTTCTCAACCATGCCCTCTTAATTATTTTCTTCTTCAACCTACTCAAACCTATTCTATACATGGTAGTATGATAACCTTAGTATTTTTTATATTATTAAATTTAATTTTACTAATGGAATAACCATTTTATACCTTCCTCAAAAACCATTTGAAAATTGAAGATGTCATCTTTTGGGTGTTTACAATACTGCCTCCATGAACGGTGTACTGGATTTTTCACCACCACCCAAAAAATCAGGTTCTAAAAGTGTATTTAAAATATTAATATGATATTTATAAAATTATTTATTTTTTAAAATTATAAACCATTTCAAGTATTCATCCATTTCTATAGAAAATTAATTTATCTTACATGCATACGTGTGGACTACCGCCTCTAATTGAGTAACATATTTTTTAAAACTATAGTATTTTATTATATGTCAAAATATATTAAAATTTGATTCAACAAAAAAATAAAATATAAATAATATCATATGATTTTGTAATAATTATATTATTCCAAAATAACCACTTTCTCATTCATACTCCTCCAAATCTATTTTTTGTATTTTCAAATAAACCCACTTTTAGGTTGAGTGGTAACCATATACAAATCACAAAGATAGAATGAATCAATAAAAAATCATCTATGTAGAGAACACAAAAATTATTTTCAATCAAAATTCAAAATCCAAATACATTGTTGGTCAACACCACCACCCCTCCAACTACTAAAACTCCACATTTCTAAATTCAAAATTAAAAATCAAACAAAAGAAATTATGAACCCAAAGATAAGGCCATTGATTGATCCAGTCACACTCCATCACTATCATTGTCACCTGCATCACCGGTGAGATTAGTTATCACACCATAGACCCTAAAGAGAGACCAACAAAAAAACTTCATTTCTTAAACAATATCCAAGATCTGGTTTGGGAAGCCATAAATGGAAAAAAACACATTGCATCAGAAGCCCCATCATCCAAATCTCATTGGAAAGAGAGAATCCAACTCAGTTTTTGCCTCCATTACTATGGGTGACTAAATGAACTACACATCCCAAATCCTCCAATTGAACCACCACACTGGGATAACCTATAAAATAGCTTTGTAATGGGATACTAGATCAGATTTTGAGCACATAGAGATGCATCATCAATCCAAAACTAGTTTTAGGACCATCATGTACTTCCAGAAAACCCCATATGAAAACATTCATTGGAGAAACATAGACCACAACATCACCTAAAAACCCACCGGTTGTGCCTCATGGGACATTGTTGATGCCCCATACCAAACATCTCAAACCATCCCATTCCACTAGTACTCTAGACCCAAAATAGGTGGTAACACTGAAACAGAAGGTAATAGAAGATGAAGGAATGTTGACAGCTTTAATAGAGAGATTCAGATTCAAGGAAAAGACAATTCAGCTCTAAATTAGGGAAGAATAGAGTCCATGCTTCTGAAGAACAAAAACCCAAAGGGAGAAGACCAAACCCAAACAAAATTAAAAACTAGTTGAGAATAAAATATAGGACCAAAAGAAGATGATATCAAGAGGCCACCATAAGGAGAAAGAAGCAATGGAAGAGGGAGGAAAGGGAGAGGCATAGTCTAAGAGCAAATGCATAGGCCTCCACCATAAAAAGAACCACCAATGGGGATCCCTAGATTGATAGGTTGGGGTCGATGCTACTTAGAGTCCTTGAGTCTCCCCAAACAGAAGGCCTCTTTCTTATTCATACTCAACCATAGATTATAACATGTACTTTTTTTGTTTGTTTCATCCACCAAAACCAGAAAATGCTATAAATATTTATCATGGATAAATAAGGAAACCTTACTACTGGTGATATTATAGAGATAATTGAGTTGGGGAAAAACACTTCTTTCTATATTTTCTTGCTCTAGATATATTAGTTAAAGAGGATAGCTATTATCCCAGGCTTCTTGAATCCATTATGAGCTCGTAATAGATTGAAGTATATAAATAAGTGGTGTTCTCGGAGGAGGATGACAGATGTTGTTTCATGGAGTCAAGTTCTGGGTACTTTGATGGGCATGATTATCACAGATTGATTAATCGGGGGGGACCATGATGAGTGGGGTCACACCTGTGGTGTAAAGTGGTCCCCACAAGGATCATATTTCTTATTTGGGGAACAAGGAATCAAGCCCAGTTGATATATGATAATATTCAATAGAAGGGGATTAAGCTGTCTTCATGTTGTTTTTATTTCTCTATCCCACAGTTGGAGTCAGTTGTTCACTTTTTATTCAAGAGAGACTGGGATGTAAGTTTTCTCTAGCATGGATAAATGGGGTAAATTTAATGAAGCATTAACTTTTATATAGTATTTCGGAGTTAGTTGGTCCTTGGGTTCAGAGTAGCATGAGATAGATTCTGAGATCCATAGCATTTTTGGTACGTAAAGTTTTTAGAAACTTTGGGAGGCTTGAAATAAGGAACGTATAGAGGTTTGGGCATCTGGTTTTTTGTTGCTTCTGACAATGAAATACTTGCTGGATTAATTAGGGCCACTTCTAAAGGGTGGAAAACATTCTAACATTCTTTGCAGTTTCCCGAGCAGGCCAATGAATCTTCCTAGTTCATAAGGATGCCAGATTAGGTGGATGCCTTGGGGGAATGGATTTGATGTTAAAGTTGATGGTTCATTTATGGATGGATAGATGTGAGAGGGGTATTGTGAGTGATAGGAATAGTTTAGGAATTGTTTATTTTAGTAGATTTTATGGGTCAGGAAGTTCATTGGGTGCGAAAGTATGTTCTTTTCACATGGGTGTCATGTTTTGCAATAGGTTATCATTGGTGTGTTATGATGTGAAATCAGACTCTGAGGTTTTGATTTAGTCTTTACATGGGAAGGATGATAATTCATGGATTGTTACATACATATTTCTATGTTTCACCTTATTGATCCCAAACATATTTTTTTCGACATATTCCAAGGAAATCTGGCTTTACTAAGGATTCTCTTTCAAGGTGGAGTCGTCCGGATGAACCCATGTTGGGGTTTTCTAATGTGGGGTCATTACCCCAAGAATTTAATGCTTCTTTACATGGGTATTCCATTGGGATTAATCATTATAGACCACCTTGATCTATGTTCTTCAAGGAAGGGTGTTTAACCTGGTATGATTAATAATAAAAAATCAATTTTCGATCATTAAAATTAATTAAACAAACTCGTCAATGGAATCATTGTCATGAATCGTAACTAAGATACTTATGAAATTAAAATAAATAATTATAAATAATTATAAATGATCGATTATAGTACCTTTAATGATATCATAGCGATGAAATTTGAATCTATAAACAAAAAATGGTTCCTCCATTACAATGCTAGTATAAAACAGACTACCAAATCTAATAACATCTAATGATGGAAATAAGTTATAACTAACTAATAATTTTTGTAATAAATAACTAAATATAAATATTATAAAATTTTATTTATTTTAATATGTTTTTTAAATTAGTGATTAAGTTTTTAATTTTTTTATACAGGAGGACAGAGCTCATTTGACTAAGGGGGAATAAATTTAAGGGGTTTTGTTGACTCAAATATTTTCCTCAGGTCATAATCATTCGTATTGACTAAGATCTCTCAAGATTGATGTATTATACACTATAATGATATCATTTTGTATCTTTGCCATTTTTTTATGGGTGTTAATTTTAAAATGTAATTATCTTCTATGATATATTTCTTGTTTCATAAATTTTAATTTCATTGAGAATGATTTAGACCGTTTTAATAGTTTTTTTCATTCATATCCATGTTTTCAATTTATTCCAATTTCATACTTTGTTATTAGGAAATATAAATATATATTTTAATATATTTATATTTATCATAAAAAATGTTTAAGTTTAACATTTATTACCTTTTTAAATGATGTGAGTTTCAAGAAATATATTTTATAAATATTATAAAATAATGTTTTTTTACAATATTTTATTTTATTTTCCACACCATATTTATTTAATAAGTTTAATTTTCATTTGGTTTCCATTACTAAGACTTGTTTTAAATATTTTTTATGAATTCTTCTTTTAACCTTATTAAAAAATTCCTTCTTAAATTGAGACATGAATGTATGAATTTTACATCAATTAGTAGAAATTGTATTTCTATAAATCTATTTTCAGGATTCGGTTTCCATTTTCCCCCTTTATCTATAATTGATTTATGTTTCATGTTTCACCTTCTATATTTATATTATGAATTAATCCATTTTGGGTGATCAATTTTTTGTTTCAATTTATTTAATTCATGATGTTATTTGATAACATTCGTAAATTTTATCGAACCAATTTTTCCAAAGGTTTATTTCCACTATAAATAATGAATGTTTTTATTTTAATGTTTTAAGAAACCCATTTAATTTTCATGGGTTCTTTATGATTTGAGAAGTTAATAATTTTCAAGTGGCACATGTAAGTATATATTAATGATGGGAGGGTTCCTATATTGACATACATTGAATTTCTTAAATTTTTTATCACATTAGACATGCATACATGGGCACAATTTAGTTGCTCACAAGTGTGGGTTCAAGTGTGTGACTCATGTAGCTGATTCTTCATTGTACCTATGGTTGTTCCATTATTATGTATAATTCCTATTTTTTATGATATGTGTAGTTTCATTTATATATTATTATGTTATACCACATTTTTATATTAATTTTTTTTAAGATCTATGATTATTGTTTTATGTTTTTACTCATGTGTTACCCCTGTTTCATGTTATGTCATAGTTTTTTTCCATGACTCTTTTTTGATCTATGATTTTATTGAATGTTTCCCTTATGTAGTATCATATATTCCTATTATGTTCTCAAAAAAACTTCTCAATTTATTCTCACTTATGTTATCGGTTGTTATCTCCCATATTTACACTTGTCGAGAATTTACCCTCACCCCTTTATTTTTATATTCTCATCCCCCAAGTTATGAAGTTACTTATTTCATTTGATATTTTTATAATAAATTTTAGAGTTTTATGATTATAGATAAATTTTAAAAATTATTTTAAAATTAACTATATATGTATAAAATATCACATGAAATTAGTCCTTCAGGTCTTAGGATTGTGTGACTATTTGTAAGATGCAAGGATTATTGATTTAAAATAACAAATTAAGTGCATATTTTTTTCGTTAGTTTCCTAACAATATTATACTTGTTTTCAAGAATGTATCTATATATTAAGAGGGATAAATTATTTTAGTCATTGAAAATAATTTATATAAAAAATTTAGAAATTTTGGAGGTTGTTTGAAATCAAAAAACGTGATGACTGTATTTAATTTTTTTAATTTGTGTGTTGAGTAAGTATAGAAAATACTAATAGGAAAAATATTTGAAAATATTTTCAATAAATGATATAAATAAGTAGTATCAAGCTGAATATATGTAAATAGACCCTAATGAGGATAATTGATAAATGTTATGAGTTTATATCAGATTTTTTGGTCAATTGATAGTTTTGATGTTAATATTATAGTCTCTTTTATCTACACTTGGCATAACTAAAGTAGGATTAGAGTGGAAATATTGATGGTGAATTTATAATAATTAAATGAAACCCTTATCTCTTTTATAGTAACGTTCATTTTTTATCAATAAGTTGGAGAGATGAAAATGATGATAATGAGTAAGATAAGAAAGAAATGAGTTCACATATGGACATGAAATTTTATATCATTAGTATTGACCGTAAATAAGAGGGGGAGATTATTGGACCCAATTTTTGTTAGAGTTATATTTTTTTAATGGATAATACAACACGCATGATTTTAAAATAAGATGATGATGGATAACATTGAAGAAATTTTAAAGTTCCCAAGCTTGTTATGAAGAAGAGAATGTTCCCATGAAATATGGAATGTGTTAATGGAGATAAGATACTATCATAAAAATATAATGAGGGATGATAAAATTTAGGGTTGATGAGCTAAATAAAGAACGAAATTTGGTAAATTTCATCTAATAATGAATAAAGGGAAAGTGTCTTTATGGTCAATCTTCTGACTTTTTCTCCACGTGGTTACTTATCCGGTTCATGATCACTTGAGTTTATACATTCGATTAGTTGATATGGATAATTCAATCAATATATTGACTTATAGTCTATCTATTGTTATGATATATGTAAATATATTCTAGATTTCTTCATATTAAATAAAGGTATATCATAAAATCTAAATACTACATGAAGGACAGACCCACCTATGTAATGGTATATCCATGGATATTCATGTTACATAAGGGTGATCACATATGTTTTAAGGCTATGTAAAGGGAACACTAATGAACAAAAACCATTTAAATTCTTTTGGACTATGTAATATAATTAAGTTTTGTAGATGAGAAGTGAGATCATGTGGGTAATTTTAGTTATGCAAGGAGAAATTTGAGACTTGCAATTTAAAAAAATGATTTATAGACAAATAATATATATTGTGAAACCATATGATAATTTACTTGTGAGTTGGAACATTAAGATTCCCATAAGATAATTGAGTTTCATATCCTACCATAAGATAATTTATTTACAATAATACTGAGTTTCCAGGATTATGATAATTTAGAATCCAAATTTGAGATTTTTGAATAATGTAAGATTTAAATATAATGTTTTTTTTATAAATGGAATTCAAATTCAAGTTTCACAAGGCCTACGTGTGTGTCGTGGTCCAAGATTTAATGAAGAATGAGAATCCATGTGTACCTTGAGTCGTATGTTAAGAAAACAATGTCACATTTTTTAGATTGGTACTATAAGAAAATATACATTTTGTTTCATTTTAAAAATTATGAAGAAGTAATAAATGAGATGGGAATTGTAATTTTATTATAGATAAAAATATTTAAAGGTCTCTGAGTCTATAAGAAATTGTAACACAAAGGAAAACTCATGAAACTAAAAATATTAGAGAGAATTGAACGTTGAAATTTATAAGAGACTCCAAGTTAAAATATTATAATGGATATTTCTTAATATTTAGAGACATGAAAAGAAAACTCATGTGTTTTAATATTCCCTAGATCCAAATATTTAAATGAAATTAGTTTAATGAATTATTAATCACCAATATTTTTAGAGACTCAAATAAAAATATTTATTCATCATAGTGAATATATATATTTGTGAATAATGAAAATAAAATATCTATGAGAGTATCGATTGTGTGTATAGGAATATATCCCAATAGTCAAAAGAAATAAAGAAAAAAAGTAAGAGAGTCAATATTATTTAAAACTAAGAGTTGAGATCTAGGGAAGAGAGAGATATTGATCTAGTTCTTAGTCAAGATACATTTCCATGTGCACTAAAGAAGAAGGAAAAGAATACATTGAAGAATAAAAATAGAATAATAAGATAACATCATCTGATCATGTATACAATTGATTATATTCATGCTAAAATATTGAGTAAAAGAGATATAGAGTAGTTTTATTACGTCTTATATTCATACTGACTGTGGAGAGGTTTGGTACCCATTCAACTAGATCAATATGTTGTAGAAGAATGAAAAAAAAAGAATCCTGTTTAAATTATATATTTTAGTAATATGTTTGCTTATAGTATCCATGATGGATTTAAAGTTTCATTTCAGATCCTATTCACATAGAGAAGTTTCACATCCTTTAATCTGTGGGAGGATATCCTAGTTGGTGCTAGATATTAGAAATAAATTTTATGCATTATTCATACCTGGAAAATTTTAAGATAACATGGTCAAGGTAATACCCTTGATTGGGATTTCATTTATGATAATAAGATATTCATTCACAAGTGATAATAACCACATGTCACTTAGGACGTAGTCATCCTTTGTGAGGTGAACATCGTTAACAAACCTTGGTGTTCTCTTGTGTTTCTTTCCAATTATACATATATATATATATATATTGAGTAAAGGATAGATGAAGATATATATATAAATTATCATTCAATTTTTGAAGAGGTAATTAAGGGATAAAAGTGAAATTAGATTAAAAGTGACTTCACACTAATTTTCCACACCTTTTAGTGTGGTAATATCCCAATGTGAACCTAGCACATCACAAAGTAGTTTTCCCTATCTATGACTTGTCTTTCACATGAAAATATAATTCCCCTGAACCATAGTGTGAACCCATAATTTTATGATTCTCTATTTTTTACTATAAATAATAAAAATCATTTATACCATAATATTTTATTGAAAAACATAACATAATGCATGATGTAGTTATTTACACTATATTGTTGTTTTTGAAAAACAATATCTAGATTCTATTTTTTTCAAAATCTAAATTATTGATTATACAAATACATTGGATATGATCCTACAAAATAATTTTTTAAGAAACATCTATTCCCAAATTTAATTATAAGAAAACTAAATTCCCAACTGCAATATTGATCAGGATAGGAAATAATTAAACTAAATGAAAAATAAACAAGGTGTATCACATTTTTATCCTAGTTTTTTTATCAGTGTGGTTTATATATACCACTTAGTGACTATAATGATTCACTTTCCTCAGAATGTATCCACTATCCAAATGGAATCACTAAATTATTTTTTAGTTTATTAATCAACTCAATTTTCATGATAGAATCACCCTTGGATTAATGAGGGAATAAAAATGAGACATAGATATTCATCTTGATTGTGAATGATATCTTATTTTTAAATGAGGTTATTAAACAACTTTAAATAGTTCCCTTTAATTTAATGAATGATTTAATATGGAATTAAAACATTAATACATTATGAAATAGTTAAATTTTGGTTTAATCTCTATTATAACATTGAGAATGATACACTTATTCATTAATTGATTTTTAAACTATATTAAAATTTACTTAATAATCAATAAAAAATTACATGATTCATTAAAATACAATAGTACGGTAATAATTATTAGATAATTGATTGACTGATATTTTTTATCATTAATTATGAACACCATGATGTAGAGAAAAAAACCATACCATAAAACAAACCCTAAAATTGTAATTACCCAAGATTTAATTAATGAAAATTCATATAGATCTAGTTAAATGTCATATTATGTAAAATGGTTATATAAAACATATACACTTCCTTGGTTTTATGTTTTTGGATTTTAAAATACCGTTATGAATTGTTACCATTGCTAATATAGTCGTTGAACAATTATCGTGTTATTAGTAAAAATATAGGGATTTGACACATTCAATTTACATGAACAGAGGAATTAATGGCCTCATCTAGTAGAATTTCTTCATAAAAATCACATTTATCAAATCTCATAAAGGAGGGAGAGTCACTAATCTTTTCTCTTGACCAATCCCAATCCAAGTTTCAACACATTATGATTGAATGAAACTGCTTACAGGAGAGGTAGATGTTAGTAGAGATTACCACTCGAGCGATGTTATCTGAGCCTCCCCAAGAGTCTGTCACCATAGAACACATTACCCTTAGGTATTAAGTAGGTATTATAATGTTTTATGTGAAAAGACCCTAGAACTATGATTATGTGCATTATTGTTTTATAAATATTATACATTAATGTTATTATTGTTACTTTGTAAATGGTTTTTAAAGCACAAATATTATTTTTAGTTAATATTTAAATTCAATTAAGAAATCTATTTTTTTGAATTAATAGATTTTGTAATTAAATAATATTTTAAAATTATATTATTATTAAATTATTTTTTATTAAATATTATTGATCATATAATTTTTATGAACACAATTGTAATTTTTATTAAGATTTTAAATCTGTTTTTGTCAAAACCCATGAATTTTAGATAAATGTTGGTTTTTATTTTAAAAGTAAAAAATCATATATTTATAAAATTATTTAGATAAAATATAGTTTTTTTTATTCAGGACGTTTAAATTATCTAACGGTGAATTTTTCATAATTTTCTGAGAAAATTTTATGTTTGGGTAAAAATTAAATACTGTCTAAATATATAATGTGTTATGACATCATAATGACCCAATAGTGTTGTAATAAAATACTATAAAAGGTATATTCAAACAATATATGTTTTACATAAAATTAATTTGATTTAATATTTTTTGATTAATTTTATGGTTCATTAGTGGACACTCCAAATCTTATAAAATCTTTTAACTTTTTAAAATGATTTCATTTGGAGTGTTACTCACCTCCAGATAAAAAAGCCTTATATTTGAATAAGTTCATACATTGTCCATATAAAATAATATCTTCCTCTCCCCTTTTTAAAAAAACATGGGCAAAACCATTGGTTGGTTTGTGGTTTTTAATATTTAATTATGTTGATTCCAAAACCTAAGATTGGAAAATATTAAAGAATTCCCCTCTATTTCCAATATAAACCCACACAAGATCCCAATACTCTACACTCAAAAACTTTTGTAACGTCCCTAATGTTCCTTAATCTCTCTCTATTCCTCCCAAGTTTCCCCAAGATCTCAAGAAGACCCTCCTCAAGCTCTTGAAGTCACACACCCAAGTAAGGGGTTCATTACTTTCTCAGTTCTGTCCAAGTTTATTTATGTTGTTATACACTTTTATTTTCAATTAAAAATGTATGGGTATGATTTCAAACCTTCTCCATACATCCCTCCTTTTTTTAATGACGAGATTCCACTTTTCCTCTAATTAATTCCTTTAATGTACACCCATTACCATGCTGAAATTTTTTATGGGATTTCTCCTTTCTTATTTCCATTCAAGTATTTCTCCCATATTATGTATCAAAATTACATTTCATATGTTGGGATATTATGTTCCATGATTCATTTACTATCTATTTAAGGATTATATTATGATATTCCCCTTTTTTCTAATCAACCATTTTTATGAATTTTTATGTCACGTTATTAGGCTAACAAATTTGCACCATGACTTTCCTATCCAAAATCATCATGCAGTGAATAGTGTACCCATTTCTCAATACTAGGTATTCAACTTTATAAACATATACTTTTTTAATGGTACTTAAATTTTTGTATTCCAAATTCCCTAATCATGGAAAAACTTATGATGTTGAATTATTCCATGTTATATGATCTATGTGGCACACTTATGGATGAAATGAAATGTTTGTCAAGGGTGTGCCATGATATCACTCCAATGCATTGGGTAATGATTAGTATCATGATACGTCATGTCCAATGAGGGTTTACTCATTCTAACTCCTGTGAAATGAAGATTTACTCATTATCCATTTGCAATGATCCTTGGCTCATTCTCATATCATGTTAAATGTTGTTCCTACATCTCTGTGTTATGATAATCACGATATATCATGAATTTATATTAATGTTTCACTTATTATCTATATATATTAATAGTGCCTAACATCTATTGTATTCATCGTTTTATGCCCTGTTTACTCCCTTACTTGGCTTTATAACTCACCAATTTTTGATTTCCTTATATTATCCCATGCAATGCTAAGTATGAAGCAATGTTGTGGTCATGTAAAAGAATTTTTCAATAAAGATGTTTTATTTTATGTCTTAAGTTTTCATGTAATGTTCTGAATTTCCCAATACACTAGACCTATCAATCCTCAATGTTGTCTTTAGTGCAATTTATTGTAATAAATCAAGTTTAAATATGTAATAATGGGCAGGGTTTTTATAGTAGGTATCAAAGTATAGGTCTAGTTATTTTTGGGATTAGGATTTGAAAACCCTTGTTAAAGAATTACGGATAATACTATGTACAGTAAAAACATCCCTAAATTTTTGTGACTATAGAGTACGTGGATTGTCTAGAAAATACATCCATGTCTGGATATGAGCAATTTCATGTGTCTCTGATATAGATGTATCTAGAAGTAAAACCTGAAAACACTACATTGATCTAGACATGAACGGGAAACGGTGCACTATAATGGGCCTTTCTGCACTCTTGGATCGACACTCCCAGGGGAAATGCATTGGTAAATTCATAATATTAGTATAAATCATTATTAAGGTAATAAAAAAATGTCCCTAAGAATATATTTTGGGAAGTAGATCATTGATAACATAGATTTAAGCCTATAAATTCATAAGTTAATGTAATAAATGTAATTTATATGTTATCCCTTATTGTCATTGGATTCCCATTTATGTGTTACCCCTAACATGATTTTTATTCCAGCCAATGGCTGGTAATATAATGACAAGGGAAAATAAATGATGTGAAGATCAATGTGATGACTATTTTAATGAGATGCCTAATCAGATGGGAGTAGGAATTGAAACGTTGGTCCTGATAATCTCTCAATTAGATCAGGTTTTTAATAGAAACAAAGGTCAAGAGGATCGTCCCCCCCCCCAAGATAGAACAATCCATAATACAGAGCATTTTGAGACATAGGCCTCCTATTTTTAATGGATCATTTGATCCATCAGTTGTCGAAGAATGAATCAACTACATTAAGAAGGTCTTATCTATCCTTCAATGTTCTAAACAAGAGAATGTTCATCTGGCTACTTATTTTATGAAGGCTGATGCTGATTAGTGGTGTACATTGACTAAAAATACAAATCCTGATAAAGAGATCGAGATGTTGGAATAGAAATACAGCTAAAAGTGTTTTTTGATAAATATTTTCCTCACACCCTATGACTTAAGATTGAAAGGGACTTTCTTTACCTCAAGAAAAAGAGGATGATCTCATCAGTGTGTAAACAATAAAATTCACAAGTCTTGCACAGTACGCCTTTGGATTTGTTATTACCTCCGAATGAAAGGTTGACCGCTTCATTGGTGGGCTGAAACCTAGCCTACGGAAATACATAGTGATCCGTGACTTCGATAGATATAAGGAAATTATCTGATATGCCCTCAAGGTTGAAATAGAGATCATAGAATCTCGGGGGTGTCATGGGGATAAGAGGTGGAAAGTGGGCTTTAATTCTCACAGTACTACAGATAAATCCAATGGTGCTAAGAAATTCCAGCACCCCAGAAATTGCTTGAAGGGGATGAGAAAATTATTTATATATGGAAGATAATGGAACCTGGCCATTAATTTCCAACAAGAAAAACATATTTCTACGATATAAGATGTTATTTCTCCATTTGACCCCCCAACTCATTGTTCATTGCTTCAAATACAAAGAACTAGGGTACTTGGAAAACCCGTGCCCTAAGAAAAGGGTTTTCGGAGGAAACCAACAACCTCCAAGGCAGTAAGGGTGAGATTTTTCCATCACTACCACTAATGCAATTCCAGAAAATGAATTGATGGTAGGTATTATAATTATTCATTAAATAATAGAAAACTTACTTTTTAATTCTGGTTCTACGCATTCTTTTATATCACAAAATTTTAGTAGAACAATCTTAACAACACCAAAAATCATGGAAGTAGAGATTTCAGTGATAAAGAAAAATGGGGAAATCATGGCATCCCATCAATATAACTCCTCCCCTATCATAATGTGGGTTTTGAAGATCCTAGTGAACAACTTCATACATCCTATGGTGGAATTTGATGTAATTCTTTGCATGTATTAGCTTTCCTTATATAGAGCCATGATAAATGGCCATTAGAGGTAAATCACTCACCATTTGGAGAATCGACCCCCAATTCTGTACAAGTTCAAGGAGGAGGATTAATCTTTTTTAGAACCATAATATAAATAATGGATATTTCTACCATATGAGCATGTGTATGTTTCTCAGATGATTTAGTCTAAGGAAGAAACCATCCTTGAAGATGTTCATATTGTGAGGTAATTCACTGAAGTGTCTCCAGAGGAATTTCATAATCTTCCTCCTATAAGATATGTTGAATTCTCTATTTATCTTATACTTAGGGAATTTCCAATATCCAACACTCTGTAAAGAATGGTAGTTGTAGAGATTGAGGATTTACAGAAACAGCTATATGAGAATCTAGATAATGGTTTTATATGCCCAATTACTTCACCATGGGGTGCACCAGTCATCTTTGTCAATAAGAAAGACGGGTCAATGCACTATTGCATTTATAATCGTGTGCTCCACAAAATCAGGATAATGAAAAATTATCCTCAATCACGAATTGATGAATCATTCAATAAGATATGTTGAGAATAATACTTCTCCAAGATAGATCTATGGTCAAGATATTACCAAGGGTGAAGAAGGATTATATCCTCAAGACTACTTTGCGTACAAGGTACGGGCATTATGAAGTCATAGTAATGCCTTTTGGACTCACTAATTCCCCAAAAATCTTCATAGAATTGATGAATATAGTCTTTAGAGATTACCTAGACAAATTTATGGTTGTTTTTGTAGATGATATTCTATGACAGTTCAAATTAAAGGAGTAGAATGAGGAGCATCTAAGCACTACACTAGAGATCGTGAGAAAGGAGAAGCTCTATGAAATGTACAACAAGTGTGAGTTATGGTTAAAGGAAGTCTCATTATTGGTTTATATCATCGTGAGAAAATGGATATTTATGGATCCCTCCACAAAAAATGTAATTGAGGAATTCTCGAGGCCATCATCGGTGACGGATATTCGTATCCTCTTAGGGTTAGCTAGATATTATCACTAATTTATCAAAAATTTCTCATCATTTTCAAACCCTCATAACAAGCTAACTCAGCAGGGAGTCAAGTTTTCATCGAGTTATGAATTCAAATATATCTTCAATGAGTTCAAATGGAGGCTTATCACTGCACTCATTCTCACACTACCAACACATGGAATACTTTTTGTTGTATTCATTGATACTTTAAAAAAGATCATGGGTTTTGCGTGGATACAAAATGACAAAGTCATTGCCTATAATTCAATTTAATTGAAATTTCATGAAACAAATTAACCAACACATGATTTGGAGTAGGTTGCAGTAATCTTCACTTTAAAAATTGTGTGGTATTACCTCTTTGGGGAGACGTGTAAAATATATACGGATGACAAAATCCTGAAAGATATATATTCACAGAAAAAGAGAATAACATGCACCAAAAAATATGGTTAGAGGTAATCAATGACTATGACTACTCAATTCACTACCATCTAGGGAAAACGAACATGGTGGAAGATGCTCTAAGTAGAAAGGAACTAGTGATTCTATCATTGATTAGAATTTAAAAGGATCCAATATTCTTATATTTGATGAATATGAACATGGGAATCATAAAGAAATTAACATCATCAACACTTTCACAAATGATTGCTCAAATTTCTCTTTTTGAAAGGTTAAATGATGCTCCAAAGGATTGAGTGGGAATTCAGAAGAAAGTGGAAACTATCCAAAAAGGTAAATCCTCAGAGTTTAATGTTAATGAAGAAGGAATTGTGAGATTTTTCCCAAGACTATGTGTGCCCTCAAATCAAGATTTAAATAATGAACTTTTGGATGATGCAGATAGTTTAAATTTCTCCATTCACCCAGGAAACACGAATATGTATTGATATTTCTGAGAGAATTATTGGTGAGATAACATGAATAAGGATATTACTGAGTATACATTAATGTGTTTGGTATGTCATCAAGTAAAGTTTTTGAGGCAAAATTCTAAGTGGATGATGCAACCATTGCCCATACGAATATGGAAATGGGAAAAGATCACTAAGGACTTTGTCACCGAACATCTGAAGACATCTAAAGGAAACAATGATTTCTGGGTTTGTGTATATCATCTTACAAAGACTACATGCTTCATTACAATTTGAGAGGATTTTTCATTAGATCAACTGGAATGTGTGTACATTAGAGAAGTGGTAAGGATGCATGGAGTACCATTATTGATTTTTTCTAATCAAGATCAAAGATTCACCTCTATGTTCTAGAAGAGACTCTAACATGTTTTGAATATTGAGCTGAACTTATGTAAGGATTATCAGCATCAAACTGATGACCAATCTGAATGGACTATCCCAATACTTTAGGACATGTTAAGAGCATGCTGAAGAGAAATAAAATGATGAAAGGATCAACATCTTCTACTGGTTGAGTTCTCTTACAATAACAGTATTCAATCAAGAATCCAAATGGATCCTTATATATCCCTTTGTGGGAAGAGATACAGAACACTGGCATGTTGGGATGAAGTTGGGGAGAAAAAACTTCTAGATCCATAAATGATCAAAGAAATAGTGAAGAAGGTTAAGACCATCGAATATCACATTAAAGCTGTATAGAGTTGAAATAAGAGCTCTGCTGATAATCATCAACGAGATCTAGTGTTTGATGTTGGAGACATGGTGTTCCTCCACATATCACCAAGGAAGAGAGTTATGAGATGTGGGAAGAAGGGAAAGCTTATTCCAAGGTACATTAGCCCTTTTGAGATCCATGATCGCATTAGAGTAGTGGCCTATCGATAAGAACTCTAATCGAACATATCTCAAGTACATGATGTATTCTATTTATCACTCATAAGGAAGTAAATGCCTATCCCATCGCATTTACTCAATCCATAGGTGGTACCATTATTGAATGACCTCTCCTATTTACAGAATCCGGTGAATATAATATATCATATGGAAAAAAGTTCTATAAAATAAGACAATTCCCCTCGTCGAGGTGTTGTGGAGAAACCACAAGTTTTAAGAGGAAATATGGGAATCAGAGGATGTTATGAAGTAGATTTACTCTCATCTATTTTAGTGTGGTAAAAGAAAATTTTAGTGAAAAAATATTAAGGGAGGAAGATTCTAATGACCCAAACTTTTATAAATGGAAATTACAATTGATCTATTTAAATGTATTATTAAGTAAAATCGTTATATAAAACATATGAACCTCCTTGGTTTAATGTTTTGGGATTTTAAAATACTATTTGGAATCGTTATAGTTTCTAATATAGTTGTTGAACAATGATCACATGATTATTATAAATATAGGGCTTTAGAACATCCAATTTACTGAGACAAAGGAAGTGGTGGCCACATCTAGTAGAATTTCTCCATACGAAGCCCCTTTTTCAGAGCATAGAAAGGTGGTAGTGTCACTAGGATTTACTTTTGACCAATCCCATGTTGAGTTTCAAAATTTTATGCTTGAACAGAAATTCCTACAAGAGAAGTGGAAGTTAAGAGAGATTTACACCCGAGCGATGTTATCTGAGCATACCCAAGAGTTTGTCACCATCGCCCACCTTACCCTTGGGTCTTATAAGGGTGTTATAAGGGGTTATGTAAATAGACCTTAGCACTATGATTATGTGTATTATTTTTTTATAAATAATATACATTGATTTTATTATTTTTACTTTGTAAATGGTTTTTAAAGAACAAGCAGTATTTTTAGTTAATATTAAAATTCAATAATGAAATCCATTTTTATGAATTAATGGAATTTTGAATTAAATAATATTTTTTAAAAAAATTATTACTATATTACGTTTTATTAAATATAAATGAACTTATAATTTTTATAGATACAATTGTTATTTTTTTATGTTTTGAAAGTTGTTTTTGTCCAAACCCTTGAATTTTTTATAAATGTATGTTTTTATTTTAAAAGTAAAAATTCACATATTTAGAAATTTCTTTATATAAAATTAATATTATTTTTGTATTAATTATTCTGAAATTTTCTAACGGTGAATTTTTCATAATTTTCTGTGATAATCAAATATTTGGTTAAAAATTAATTATCCTTTAAATACATAATTTATTTTATGACATCATAATGACGAAATATTAAAGTAACAAAATACTATAAAAGGTAAATTCTTCCTTTATATGTCTTACTTTTAAAATAATTTTATTTTTGATTGGTTTTATTAATTTTGTAGTGCCTTAGTGGACCCTCCAGGACTTGTAAAATATTTTATCTTATTAAAATGATTTCCTTGGGAGTGTGACTCACCTCCACATAACCAAGCCTAAAATTTTAATAAGTTCAGACGTTGACCTTATAAAATACTTTTTTACACTACCCTTTGTCAAATAACATTTTAAAAACCTTGGGTTGGTTTTTGGTTTTGAATATTTAATTATATAGATTCTAAAACCTATGATTCTGAAATATTAATGAATTCTCTTCTCTTCTCCTATATAAACCCACCCAATATTTCATTCCTCTTCCCTCAAACCACATGGAGCACGACCCTAATCTTCCCTCCTCTCTATAAAATCCCCCCAAGGTGCCTTAAGCTCCCAATAATCCCCTCCTCAAGATGTTTAATTCACACACTCAAGTAATGGATTCCTTCCTTTCTCATTTTTATCCAAGTGTCATTATCTAGTCAAACCCTTTTATTTGAAATTAAATATGTTGGGGGTATTATTTCTCACCTCCCCCATACATATTTTTTTTAATGATGATATACCACATTATCATTCATTAATGCCTTCCCTGTACAACTGTTATGATGCCAAAATTTCGTAAGAGATTTCTCTCTTCTTATTTCCATTCAAGTATTTCTCCCATATTATGCATCTAAATTCCATTCCATGTGTTGGGGTTTTATGTTCCATAATCCCATTACTATCTATTTCATGTATATATGATTAGATTCCCCTTTTTCCCTCAAAAAACGTTTTTATGAATTTTTATGTCACATCGTTAAGTTGCTGAATTTGCACCGCGATTTTCCAAGAAAAAGTCATCATGTAGTGAATACCATGACCATTTCACTATCAAGGGTATTATCATTATTAAAGATATACTTATTTAATGGTAACATGTATGTATTTAAAATTCCTTAATCATGGAATAAATTATGTTGTTGAACGATTCCATGTTATGTGGTCCATGTTGCAAACTTATGCATGAAATGAAATGTTTGTGAAGGGTGTGACCTGATAGCACTCATATGATTTTGATAAATATTAATATCATGATACATCATGTGAAATGAGGGTTTATTCATGTTTATTCATGTTAAATGAGTTTTTACTCTTGATCCATGTGAAATCAGCCTTGGAAGATGATAATATCATGTTAAATGTTGTTTCCACATCTCCATGTTTTGATAGTCCTGCTATATCATGCCTTTATGTTAATGTTTCTCTTATGATCCATTGATATATAACTATTGCCTAATATGTATTATATTCTTCCATTCAGGTCTTTTTTAATCCTTTACTAGGATTTATAGCTCACCATTTTTTATGTATATCCTGAGGGTATCCCATGCAATGCTAAGTATGTAGGAATGTTGTGGTCACGTAATAATGTTTTCAATAAAGATATTGTCTTTTTTAAGTATTAATTTGTCATGTAATGTTACTAATTTCCCAATAAACTATAACTATTAACCATCAGAGTTTTATTTAAGTATTATTTTATGTAATACATCTTGTTTAAATATGTAATAAATTGGAGGGTTTTTATAGGTGGTATAAAAGGATAGGTTTAGTTATTTTTGGTATTAAGATTAGAAAACCCTAGTAAAATCCTTAGTGATATAACTAAGGATAATAAAAAAAACCTAAATTTTGTTGAGTATATAGTAAGTGGTTTACCAAGAAAATACATCCCTATCTAGATACAAACAAGTAGAGGTGGTTCTGACACAGATGTTGGTTAAAACCCGAAAACACTTCTTTGAGCACAACATGAACAAGAACTGGTGCACAACAAAGGGCCTTGATGGACTCTAGGTTTGACACTCCTGGGGTACAATCTTTGATAAATACATAATCATCGTATAAAATATTCTTAATGGAATAAAAAATTCCCCTAAGAATATATTTTGGAAGTAGATCATGGATAACATATATTAAATATGATAAATTCATATGTTAAGGAAATAAATGTAATTTATAAGTTATCCCGTTGTTTCATTGGATTGATCATTATGTGTTACCCCTAAATTTCATTTTATTCTCACCAATGGCCAGTAGTAGAAGGACTTGGGTTAACTTCTAATTTGGAGATCAATGTTTCAACTATTCTAATTACATTCCCAACCTGATGGTAGTGGGAATCGCCAACATTTTTCTGATACTCTATCGGTTAACGCAATTTTTTAATAGAAACATGGGTCAAGAGGATCATCAACCCCCCCCCAATAAACAACAAGTCGCAATTGAGAGATTCATATAACAAAGGCCTCCTACTTTTAATAGATCATATGATCCCTCAATCGTCGAACAATGGATCAACTCTCTTGAGAATATCATCTCTATCCTTCAATGTTCTGAACAACAGAAGGTTCTTCTATATTCTTATCCTTGGAGAGTGATGCTGGTCAACGGTGGACATTGATAAAAAATATGATGCCTGAGGAAGATATCGAGCCATTGTAATGAGAGGATTTCCAGAAAATGTTTTTCGATAAATAATTTCCTCACACCCTCTGACATAAGATAGAAAGGTACTTACTTGTCCTCAAGAAAAAAGATGATGAATCCATCAAAGAAAACAAGGAAAACTTACGAAGGATTTCACAATATGCCTCTGGATTTTACTTTACCCCTAAATGTAAGGTCGGCCTCGTTATTGGTCTTCTAAAACCTATACTATAAAGATCTCTAGTGATCTGTGACTTCCATAGATATGAGTAAATTTTATGATGTTCCCTCAAAGTTGAATTAGAGATTAGAAAATCTTTGGGGTGTCATGGGGATAAGAAGAGGAAACTGGACTTTAATTCTAGTGGTCCAATGGATAAATCCAAGAGTGATAAAAAATTCCAGCACCCCACTCTCCAAAGGTGCAGAAAGAAACACACTAAAAAATTTCTAAAGGGGGTAAGTAAATGCTTTAGGTGGGGAAGAGAAGGGAACTTATCCATTAATTTTCGACAATAAAACCCTACTATTATGACAGAGGAGAAGAACACTCTATTCTACCCTCAATGTATTGTTAATTTCTTCAACTACAAAGAACATGGGTTCTTTACAAACCAGTTTCCTAATCCAAGGGTTTTAGGAGGCAACCACCAACCTCCAAGGTAGAAAGGGAAAGATTTTTCCTTCACTACCACTGAAGTAAATCCCAACAATGAAGTGGGAATAGGTACACTCGTCATTCATTAAATAATAGTGAATGTACTTTTTCATTCTAGTTCTACACATTCTTTTATATCCCAAAAGTCACCTCCCCTATAATAATTTGTGGTTTGATCTTCCGATGAAGATTTTCATACTCCCTCTAGTGGTATTTGATGCAATTATTTTCATGGATTTTCTTTCCCTATATAGATCCAACATAAATTTCCATGATAGGTAAATCACTCTTTATATGGAGAATTCACTCCTGTTTCTGTACTAGTACAAAGTGGAGGATTAAACTTCTTTATCACCATCATATCAAACATTGATATTACTACCCTATGAGCACGTGTATATTGATTAGATGATTTATTCTAAAGAAGAAACCATCCTGGGAGACATGCCTATTGTGGGGGAATTCATTGAAGTGTTTCCCAAGGAATTTCCTACTCTTCCTTCTAAAAGAGATTTTAAATTATCTTATAATCCTATACATGGGGAATTTATAATATCCAAGACTCTATATATAATGGTTTTTTTGTAGATCTTGAGGATCTAAAGAAACAACTATAAGAGAATCTGGAAAAAGGGTTTATACGCCCAATTGCTTCACCATGGGGTGCACCAATCCTCTTTGTCAAGAATAAGTATGGGTCAATGTGCATTATCATTGATTATAATGAGCTCAAAAATGACGATAAAGAATAAGTATCCTCTACCACGAATTGATGACTTGTTCCATCAGCTACATGGAGAACAATACTTCTCCATGTTGGATCTGTAGTCTGGATATTACCATGTAAGGGTGAAGAAGGATGATATCCCCAAGACTGGTTTTTGTAAAAGGTATGAAAACTATGAATTCATTGTAATTCTTTTCAAACTCACTAATTCTCTAACAATATTCATGGACGTGATGAATAGAGTCTTTAGTGATTACCTTGAAAAAATTGTGGCAGTCCTTGTAGAATATATTCTAATATACTCCAAAACCAAGGGGGGTCATGAAGAGCATTTAAGCTCAATACTACAGACCTTTCGAAAGGAGAATCTCTATGAAAAGTACATAAAGTGTGAGTTCAGGTTAAAGGATGTCCCATTATTGGGTCATATCATCAAAAAAATGGGATATCTATGGATCCCTCTAAGAAAAATGAAACTCAGAGATGGTTGAGGCCCACATCGGTGACGGATATCCATAGCTTCCTAGGGTTAGCTGGATATTATTGCTGATTGTTGATAAATTTATATTTCTTTTTGAACACTCTTAACAATCTAAATTGTAAGGAATTTTAGTTTTCTTGGAGTGATTAATGTGAATAAAGATTCAAGGAGTTGAAATAGAGGTTTATCACTATACCCAAGCACACACTACCCACTTGTGCATAAATTTTCGTGGTATTCAATGATGACTTAAAAGAGGGCCTGGGAATTGTGTTGATGAAAAATAAAAAATTAATTGTATATTCTTAAACGTAATTATAATTTCATGAGAATAATATCCAACACATGATCTGGAGTTTTTTGTAGTAATATTCCTTTTAAAAATTTGGAGACATTACCTCCTTGGAGAGAGGTGTGAAATATATACGGATCACAAAAGTCATAAATATATATTCACACTGAACGAGCTGAACATGAAATAATGAATATGGTTAGAGATGATCATAGAAAATTACTGTTCAATACACTACCATCTATGGAAATCAAACAAGGTGGCGGATGCTCTATGTAGAAAGGACCCAGCCATTCAATCATTGATGGAATTGAAAAAGATCCAATGTTCTTAGATTTGATGAATATGGTCTAGGTAATCATAAAGAAGGGAACATCATCAATATTTTCACAAATTATTACTCAAATGTCTCTTTTGGATAGGGTAAAGGATGCTCAAAATGATGATGTGGGAATTCAGAAAAAATTGGAAACTATCAGAAAAGGGAAATCCTGAGAGTTAAATGTTAATGAAGAAGAAATTGGGAAGTTTGGGTCAAGACATTGTGTTCCATAAAATTTGATGTTAAGGAATGAAATTTTGTATGATGCACATAGTTTTAATTTCTCCATTCACCCATGAAACACAAATATGTATTGAGATCTTCAAGAGCATTATTGTTGGAATAACATGAAGAAGGAGATCACTGAGTGCACATCAAAGTGTCTGGTATGTCATCAAGTGAAGGAGGAGAGGAAAAAGTCTAAGTGGATGATGTAACCATTACCCATACCAATATGGAAATGGTAAAACATCACCATGGACTTTGTCACCATAGTTCTGAAGACATCCAAAAGAAACAATGTTTGTTGAGTTGCTGTTGATCTGCTTACAAAGACTGCACACTTCATTGAAATTCAAGAGGATTTCTCATTGGATCAAATGGAATTGATAACCATTAGAAAATTGGTAAGGCTGCATGGAGTACCACAATTGATTATATCCTATAGAGATCCAAGATTCACCTCTTTGTTCTAGAAGAGTCTCTAACACACCCTAAATACTGATCTGAACTTTAGTATGGATTATCATCATCAAAATTATGGTCAATCTAATGGGAATATCCAAATACTTTCGGACTTGTTGAGAGAATTCTCGGTGGACTTCAATGGAGGACAGGATAAACATCGTGATCTGTTTGAGTTCTCTTACAATAACAGTTTCCATTAAATCATCCAAATAGATCTTTATGAAGCCCATTATGGGAAGTGATGGAGAACACCAGCATGTTGGGATAACTATGGAGAGAGAAAACTCCTTAGTTAAGAAATGGTCGAATAAATGGTGGAAAACGTTAAGATAGTCCAGCAGTACATTAAAGCTGCCCAAAGTCAAAAGAATTACTATGATAATAATCATTGAAGAGACCTAGAGTTTGATGTTATAGGCATGGTGTTCCTCTACATATAACCATGGATGAGAGTTATTAGATTTTTGAAGAAGGGAAAGATTATTCCAAGGTACATCATCCCTTTTTTGATTCGTGATCTCATTAGAGTAGTGGCCTATCGATTAAAACACTCACTGAACATATCTCAAGTGCATGATGTATTCCATGTATCACTCCTAAGGAAGTGTATACCTAACCCATCGCATGTAACAAATCCAAAGGTGGTACCATTTAAGAATGAAATCTCCTATGAAGAGAAGCCAGTGAAGATATTAGATGGATGGTAAAATGTTCTACAAAATAAGACAATGCCCCACATCAAGGTGTTGTAGCGAAACCACATGTTTGAAGAGGTGATGTGTGAATCAAAGGAAGGGATGAAGCAGGGTTACCATCATCTATTTTATTGTGGGAAAAGTAAATTTGTAGGTTTAAATTTCTTAAGGGTGTAATATTGTAACGAACTATGATTTTATTATTGAAAATTTCTCTTGATCTAGTTAAATGTCTTATTATGTAAAATTGTTATATAAAACATATGAACATCCTTGGTTTTGTGTTTTTTTATTTTAAAATACCATTAATAATTGTTACCATTGCTAATGTAGGTGTTGAATAGTTATAACATGATTAGTATAAATATAGGTCTTTACAATATCCAATTCATTCAGACAAAGCGAGAAAGGAAGTGATGGCTCCATCCAATAGCATTTCTCCATACGAAGCACATTTTTTGGAGATAGAAAAGAAGCTAGCTTCACTAGGATTCTCTCTAGACCATGCCTAAGATGAGATTCATGACAATAAGATTGAATGGAACCACCTATGGGAGAAGTGGAAGTAAATTGAGATTACTACCTAAATAATGTTATTCAATCCACCCCAATAGTTTGTCACCATCAAACACCTTACCCTTAGGTATTATACGGGTTTTATAGTGGGTTTTGTAACAAGACCCTAGCACTATGATTATCTGCATTAACTTTTTATAAAGAATACACGTTCATTTTATTATTTTTACTTTGTAAATGGTTTTTAAAGAACAAATTGTATTTTTAGTTAATATTTAAATTCAATTAAAAAATATATTTTAATGAACTAATTTATTTTTTAAATAAATAATATTTTACTAAAATATTATTACTAAATTAATATTTATCAAATATAAATTATCATATAATTTTTATGAATACAATTTTTTTATGTTTTAAAAGTTGTTTTTGTCAAAACCCGTGAATTTGAAATAAATATCGATTTTTATTTTAAAGTAAAAATTTACATATTTATAAAACTATTCAGAAAAAATGAAAATTATTTTTGGATTCAGGATGTTGAAATTATCTAACAGTAAATTTTTTATAATTTACAGAGACAGGTTAATATTTTGGGTAAAAATTATATACCATTTAAATATATAATGTGTTTTAAGACATCATAATGACCCAATAGTGATGTAATAAAATAATATTAAAGGTTTATTTTCCAATATATGTTTTACCTTTAAAATATTTTGCTTTTTTATTTTTTTTATTATTTTTATGGTGCCTTAGTAGACCCTCCAAGATTTATAAAATATTTTATCTTCTTAAAATGATTTCCTTGGGAGTGTGACTCACCTCCACATACAAGAGCATTATATTTTGATAATTTCAGCCATTATCCTGATAAAATAAATTTTTACACTCCCCTTTTTCAAATACCATTGGAAAAACCATGGTTTGGTTTATGGTTTTGAATATTTAATTTTATATATTCCAAAACCTAAGTTTGTTAAATAATAAAGAATTCCCACCTCTTTTACTATATAAACCCACCCATGATCTCATTCCTCTTCACTAAAACCAATTATATCACATCCCTACTCGGTCTTACTCTCCCTATAATCCACCTATGGAACCCCAATCTCTCAATAACCCCCTCCACATGCTCTTGAAGTCACATACTCATGTAAGGTATTCCTTCATCTCTCAATTTTGTCCAAGTTTCTTTATTTTGTTATAACTTTTTATTTTCAACTAAAAATATTGGGGTCTGATTTTTCACCTACTTAATACATCCCTACTTTTTTTTAATGATGTCATACCTCTTTCTCTCTCATTAATTCCTTCTGTGAACATCTGGTACTGTTCCAAAATTCCATAAGAGATTTCTATATTCTTATTTCTATTCAAGTATTTATGTCGTATTATGCATCTAAATTCTATTTCATATGTTGGGATATTATCTTACATGATCCATTAAATGTCCATTTAACGTATATATTAGGATAATACCCTTTATCTTTCATAAACTATTTTTATAAATTTTTATACTACGTCGTTAGGCTGCTGAATTTGCACCGCAATTTTCCAAGATAAAATCATCGTGTAGTGAATACCATACCCATTTATCTATCAATGGATGCACCTATAATTGTTTAATAGTGCTTATATTTATGTATTCCACATTAATTAATCATGTAATAACTTATGATGTTGAATGATTCAATGTTATATGATCTATGTGGCACACTTTTGCATGATATGAAATTCTTGTGAATGGTGTGCCATGATAGTGCTCCAATGAATTGGGTATAGATTAGTATCCTTATATTTCATGTGAAATGAGGGTTTACTCATTATAATTAAAGTTAAATGAGTGTTTACTCATGCACCATGTGCAATGATCCTTGGATCATGCTAATATCATGTTAGATGTTGTTTCCACATCTCTATGTTATGATAATCATGCTATATCATTCCTTTATGTTCATGTTTGACTCATGATCCATTGATAATCCTATTTCCTAACATGTTTTGTATTCTTCATTTTATGCCTTGTTTACTCTTTTACTTGGATTTATAGCTCATCCTTTTATTATGTATATATGTTGGTTATCCCATACAGTGGTAAGTACGAAAGAATGTTGTGGTCATGTAAAAGAAGTTCTCAATAATGATATTGGATTTTATATCGTAATTTTCCTGAAATGTTCCTAATTTACCAAGACACTAGACCTATAGATCCTCAGAGTTTTCTTAAGTGAAGTTTTATATAATAAATCAAGTTTAAATATGTAATAAAGTGCAGGTTTGTTATAGAAATGGTGACTTTCACCGTGTTATTATTTTGTTGATTTAGAGTATATATCCAATAATTTTAACATAATTAATTTCAATTAATTCAAATATTGTATAATATATCATTAAACTCATGTTCATATATCTTTCACATTAAAGGGAAGTCGATGACATCTAGTTACACCAAGTAATGTCTTACAAAATTATCTTTGTAAATTCGAAAATAAAATGAGATATAAATCTCTAAAAATATGTAATATCTTAAAAATAAAAGTGTTATCATATTCCACCACAAAAGTGTTTTTCCTAGTCAAAACATTAACTTGTTAGTCTCTATTCACTCATATCTCCCTTTATTTAAATCTTTTTTCATATTTTTATTTTTTAAATCAGAAATCCACCATGATGAGATTGTGAATGGTTATGAAATGGTTTTTTGAGACAAATATAAAGTGCTCATCTTCAGCTAAACTTTATGGTCCCCATAATTTCATATTCCATTTCAACAAAGGTGTTGAAATAGAGAAAAATAATCTAATAAAATCATCGAGGAATGTTTGGGAGAAATACACTTTTACTATGAAAATAAGAGTTATTTTGGAAATATATTTGCATAAAAATTGAAATTAACTAATCTAGTTTTTCCATTATTAAATGAGTGTTTTAAGAAAAATAATTTTTACGTAAAACATATTATAATGTGCACTTGAAAATTGATAAATATTTGTGAAGTTCCCTTGATTCAGGATTGTTTATCAGGAAGAATTGAGAAATTTATTTATAAAATATCTAACACCATATAAAATATACAAGGATTATGTTTGGTAAAAATATATAGAAAATTAAATCATAATTTATGAATAATATATATAAACTAATTAAGAATTTAATTGGGATTAATAGAGACAAAGAATAACCTGAGAGAAAATTGAGATTCTGGTAGAAAACCCTTACCTTATGTCTCAATAAGTTATACAATTGATTTTAAATCCTTTTATAATAAAATTAAATCAAATAATTATTTAATTAATATCCTTATCTATATGTATTTTATTTTTTTAAATTTTATTAAGTTAATTTTTTTCATTTTGGATAAATTATAAGATACGATATTATCTCTTTAGAGTGTTCGATTCATTGGTTTTCATGATTGGTATACATAAAAATGAGTACAGAGGTTCATGTGGAATTGGTATAATTATAAAAAATTTAATTTATAAGATACTAAAAAATATACAAATATTAAATAGTGATATAATTCATTCTTTTATGTGGTATTAGGATATTGTTTTTATATAGAACATTGGTGATAATCATTTAGATTGTTTTGGAGATATTTTGATTATTATGAACTAGTTTTTTTGTTTGAATTAGTATTATGTATATATACTTGTTTAATAATATTAAATAAGAAATAATACATAACTTTTAATCTTTTTCAACCATAAAAATGATGTTATTAACATCATTTAAGGAGGAATTGAAGAACGAGGGTTCTTTATCCATGAAGGTTGTAAATCAGCAACTCCTGGATGATGATTTCTTTTTTAAATAAAGGATATATAAATATATATGTAGTAGTAGTAGTTTGAGGAAGGATCTTATATTAGAATGATATCATTGTATTATATCGATGATACAGGATTCATCATGATCATTTGGACAAAAGAGGTGAGGAGATGATAAGAAAATAAAATAAATAAAAATGTAATTAAAAGAAAAAGAAAGAGGGATTACCTCTTGAAATTTCCTCCTTCAGAACCACTTTAAGGGATGGGGTTTTATTATTTTGGAAAGAACAAGAGATCCTATAAATAGAGAGAGACTAGGGAAGATTATTGGGTCAGATAATTGAGATGTCTCAAGGAATAATGGAGTGAGGATAAGAGGGAGTGAGTGGTGGTTTTTATAGTGGTGGAGGGGTGATTTTTGAATATCTTATTCATTATTTTATTATTTTTCTTTAGACAAGAAATTGTGTTGATTATTATAACCAAAAATAGAAATAAGTTCATGATATTTTGAACCAGGTGTGCTTACATCATCCATACATCACCTATGACTCAATAAATCATGTATTTAGTATTTATCTTCAACTATCATATTTTACTATTCACTAAAAATTCACGTATTTTATAAAAAATGGAAAAAATAAACATAATAATTTTTTTATGTGTGTAATTCAAAAATTAACTCTATTTTATCAAATTAATATTCTAAATATGTGAAATTTAATTTTGAAATAAAATCATTATTTACTTGAAAAATACATAATTTAAATTTAAAACTGATTTTATAATGCTTTCAAAAATTAATTAGGGTCTCATTAAAATTATCATAAAATAATTGGATAAGAAAATATTTATTTAGGAATACATTTTTTGAAATTGAATTTTATTTTAAATAAATTTATTGATTAAAAAATTGTAATTATATGTTTATTACTCACAAAAATACTAACACTTAATTATTAATTTTTCAAAATATTAACTCATATTTATAATGTGCAAAAATGTTATTTATACTTAATTGAGTGAGGTTATTCTTCATAAAGTTCATATTACTATTTATAAGTGTTCATTACTATACAAAAGCCTTAATTAACTATTCACAAAAATGTAGGTTAATCTAATGAAACTCTAAATATCTTACTGATCGCTACTATGTATATCCATTTTTTGGAATTCAAAATAAAGAGGCAGAAAATTTATGTTTAACAGCTTGGTTATAACTATCTCCAATAAATAAAAAACTATCTATTTTGTCGAGACTCATTGTTACATTCATTTTATATCAAATTTATTTGTAAATCCTTGTGGTGTTGCTGTTATTATACTTACATTTCATTTTGGATAGTGGGAGTGTCAATATATATTTTTTTAAATGTATTCATTCAATATTTAGTCTCCTTATTAAGTATTTTTGGACATTGACTTGATAAAACATCACCATCCACCTCACAGTGGTTTCACTATGAAGATTTTTTGGATTGTAGATTCACAAAGAACGCTTAATTAAAAATACTAATACAATTACATGGTTTATCCCTCCATTATGTGTTTTAATATACCATGTCATGTTTTTTCAATCTGTTTTATACAGTTTCCATCAATTCCTTTATGTTTTAACACACTTAATCCATAACTAAAAAAAATATATATATATAAACAATATGTGGTTTAATATATCTTTATAGAATCATCTCCTTTAGGATTCAATATAAACAAAAAATAATTATCTTCACTTTTAATAATATTAATACATATTAAAATTTTGAGATTATTGTTTCGCATGGAATCCGGGGATGACCTCCTGGACGGGAGATTCAAACGTTCCGATCGGTTTCTAACGGGTTTATTCGTAGAACCGAAAACATCCAATGATTCCACATCCGTTGGGACCTACTTTCCAAAGGCAGGCGCTCATTAGCTTGTGGACTGATGAGGCTTAGTAATTTGCATTGGTCGAGAGGATGGGAGGTCGGACTCATTACACCTTTTTGAGGGGAATTATTGTCTACTCTGGGACTCTCTTTATAGATTTATGTTATGTTCGTGAATCCTTATTACATTACCAAGTATAAAATGAGCTTTCCTTAAGTTTTAACAATCAATGATTAAATATGCAAGAAATTTAGAGAATCTTTTATATGTATTCGAGGTTCTTCATCAATAGAGAATCATCTATAGCTGTTTAGAGATTCTTGGTCAATGGTATCCTTCAAAACATTTATATAAAAGTATCTTGGTCATTATGACGACCAGACTGGTTTTAAAGCCACTCAGTGGGGCACTTGAAGTTTATCGTCATTCAGAAGGATAGTGATTATATCAAAATTGGGATCGAACCCATAAATGGGCTACCTACGTATCCTTTGTTTCGGAAAAAGGAATCAGAACCCACGTAGTTCGAGTAATGGGGTATGATGTTTATGATTGATGGCTCAGAGATGAATGTCATAATTACTTTTACACTCTAAGCTCACGTGAGTCATGCTCGGTGTGAGAAACAAGAGGTATTGGTAAAATTTAGACAATTGTGCCATGAAAGATGCAATCATAAGAATTTGTTTGGGGCTTATGTATGGATGACTGCCCAGATAGATGAAGGTTTAGGATTTTACTTTTAGGGAGAAAATCCATGAACAGGGTCCATAAAGTTATATGTGCTTCATGGAGATTTGAATACTCTAATATTGGGGCTTACTCCTAAGGAGGATGCCCAAGTTAGGAGGGGACTTATGATTGGGTTTTACTCCTGAAAAGGAAACCCAAATCAAAGGTAAATTATGACTGGTTAAGAGAAATTTAAGAGACTTGGGGCTTACTCCTAAGAAGGATGCCCAGGTTAGGGGACTTGGGGCTTACTCTTGAAAAGGAAGCCCAAGGTTATGACTAAGTCTTATTCCTGAAAAGGAGACTCAGGTTAGGGATTAAGGTTTGGGGCTTACTCCTAAGGAGGATGCCCAAGATTAAAGGATTTGATTGGGGTTTATTCTTAAGAAAGATGCCCAAATCAAAGGTTTTATAACTGGGGATTATTCCTGAAAAGGAGACCCATGTTAGGATTCTCTCATCATAAAGGATGAGGTTGAATGAATGAACTCTCAATCTTTGGTGACATAAAGATGTTTAAATCACTAGGTTTTGAGAGATATTTCACAGAATTCCTTTCAGATAAGGATGTCAAATCAAGAAATCATTCCATAAATGGCTTTGAAGAGTATCTTGAAGACTGAATCTTGAATAGGAAGGGTGAAATGGCTTAAGAGGGGTAAAAATGGGCAAGATGGGCACCTAAAAAGATAGGGGCGCGCAAGTCTTGAAAGGCGCGCAAGTCCTGCGACGGCGTGCAAGTTTTGGTCGCGCAAGTATACTTGCGCGACATGAGGGGTACTTGCGTGATTTTTAACCAACATTGAATTGCTTGAGCGACTCTTTAGAAAACCCTTTACCATCCTCTTGAGGTTCTTCCAGAGAAGGAACGTGCAAGTTATATTGAAGGAATTAAGTCGGCGTGCAAGTGTTTGATAAGTTTCAACACTTAGGCCTTCCTTCTTCTCTTTAGATCTTCCATTCTAGGTAAGAAATTACCTTAGAAGTGTTCTGGAAGCTTTGAGAAGGGACTTGGGCATCGGGAGCTTCAATCCGAGTTTCTGGAAAAAGATCCTCTCGAATGGGGGGCCCACAGGGTCTATTTATAGGCAAAAGAAGACCCCGGGCGGTTACAGGGCAGTTACCAATTAGGTCGCGCAAGTCACCTGCGCGACCAAGGTAGTCGCGCAGGTACACTTGCGCGACAGTGGTAAAACTTGCGCGGTGAATTGGCTTTTGATCCTTTGTTCATGCCTTTGTCGATTTTTGATGTTTTCTTCAAAGGATGAATCCCTTTCAGCTGAGATATTCCCTTTTCCGATCTTTAGATTATGTGACAAAAGGAGTGTCAACAAAAGTCCCCCCACAGAGTTGGATCCGGAGAGAAATGAGGATTTGACTCTGAGGAAATTGAATTCCTCAAAAGGAAAAGGGAGGGCGCGCAAGTCTTTCAGCGTCAGAGGGTGGCGCGCAAGTTTGTGTCGCGCAGGCCTTAAACGCTCGGGGTGCGGGGCGCAGTTAGGCTTCCTGGCCTATAAATACACGGTCTCACCTCCGTACAAGTATCCGTATTTCCGGACTTCATACCTTCTCGAGCTCTCGCCGCGCAGGTCACCTTGACCGCGCAGGTTGCTCTGTTTTCTAGTGTTTTCCTTGATGTCGCGCCACTGTAAAGGTATTTGTACTTGCGCGGTTTACACTTGCGCGTCAAAAACTAGCGCGGCACATGAATCACTTGCGCGACATCTCCATACTTGCGCGCCTTAATGCCTTAGCCATTTTTTCCAAATTTCATTCACAAATTTTATGAAAATAAACCCATTTAAGAGTTAGTTTATTCATCTTTTGTGCAGATTCAGTGGTTCCCAAGGGAATTGGAACGGCTGATGGACTGGCTAGCAAGCGGATTGATGATATGATTGACATCATAGGCCATGATTACTATGATATCTGCAACAGCACTCTCCCAGATTTGGCTATGTACTTGAAGAAATATCATCCTAATTTTCCACAGAGCATCCATCTGCCTCTGTGTGGTCATGGTCATCTGCAAGGAGTCAATGTTCAAAATGCAAACAATTATACCTCTGAGATGCAGCTGCAATGCTACTTCTCTATTTCGGTTATGCTGTGCATTAAGAGCAACAACAATGGTGTGAACTTTCAGATTCTTCCTCCATGTCATTTCCTTGCAGATATGAAAATGGAAAACCCATGGGCTGAAATGTTTTCCACTGCCAGTTGGTGGAGAGAAGACAAACATGGCATTAGAGAAATATCTGAAAAGAGTACTCTCTCCAAATGGCTCTTTACTTCCAATGCTCCATTCTCAAATCCATGTATCCATCTTCCAAGTCTCTTGGACAGAAACAGAGTCACTGTTTGATCAGCAGAAAATTTTCTCAAACCGCACTCAAGAACATCCTCTTACAACTTTTTCAATAAGAGCTGGTATCACTGCATCTCTTTTTGTATCCAGTTGAATGAATGAATTCCAGGTGGTTGCTGATGAAGTTCGGGATGCCGTAAATCAAATAAAGTCTTATGTTGACAATCTTCTGTAATTCTTGAAAAAGAGAAGAGATTCCAGTCTGTGGATGTCCTTCTAACTCTTGTGTATCAATGAAAAACACTTTTGTCGTCAATCATATGTACTTGCATTCTTCCATTACCTGCTTCAAATTTACTTAAGCCAATGGGCCTAGTAAGCATAGTTTGTTTTTTACTAGGATTATTACAAATAACCCTACAAACTTTGAACCTTTTAACTGCTCAATATTACCTAAATCATACAAAAAAATGTATATTTAGTGAGCTGGAACTTGACTTTTATTCAGAGTTCCTTTGTTTTTTGTGTGGGCAGTTTAAAGTCATGCACGCCGGACATAAAGGGGCTAATGTTTAAGGTCGAAATAGCTTTGACCGAAAATGGATTAAAATGGATTCAATTCCTTGACAATTTATCTAAAAATATATTACCATACTCAAGTATGAGAGAAAAAATGTAAACTATGGCTTTAAGAATATTTGAATCTGAGGAATGATATGAAAAAGAGCTAAAAAGGCATTAGAAAAAGTAGTTTCAAAGAATGAAGTTACTATTATTTAACAAAACCTGTTAGGGGGTTGAAATATGCAGGGCCACCTATGGGCATTGGCTGCATAGTCAAATAAAATAGCATCTTTTGGCTGACAAGTCTGTTATGTGGACTGTTTATGCAAGGCCACCTATGGGCACGTGCTGCATAGTCAGGCAAAAGAACTCCCAGAAATTTACTTTCCTAGTGCTAAAAGCCAGTGAAAGTTTATGGAGATTCAAATTTTCTAAAGTATAGAGTTTGTTGTATGGAAAGAGGTACTTGAATATGGAGAAGATATTTTCAAACAAGAATATCGAAGAACTGGATGAATATCACTCCTACGAAGGTCTGACCCAAACGTAGGGAAGAAGAATAAACCATAGACTTGAATACTTTCAGATCATGAAAAAGGATATGGGACAAATACGTTAAGGATGGCTATTTTTTCGGATCCCTACATATTGTCGTTTAAGACAAATAAGGACAAAAGAGGCATTCTTCTCAAGAATCAAGTTACTATTATTTAACAAACCCGTTAGGGGGTTGAAAACATGTAGGGCCACCTATGGGCATTGGCTGCATGGTCAAATAAATAGCATCTCTTGGCTGACAAGTCTTTTATGTGGACTGTTTATGCAAGGCCACCTATGGGCACGTGCTGCATAGTCAGGCAAAAGAATTCTCAGAAGTTTGACATTTTTGTGACTAGAAGTCATGAAAAGGGTTATGAAGATCTGAAAATATTTAAGGTTAGGATTATAATACATAAAGATGGGTATTTTCCAATGTATATAGAGATATATAGGTCAATGAAAACCATAATCATGTTGTGGCTGGGTCCTGAATTGAAACTTGGACTTCACTACGTATCTCATAAGAATGAGAATCAAGCCATACGTAGTTCTTGAAATGCATTTTAACGTCGTGCAGGACGAAAGTATGAGTAATCTTAGTTTAAGATCATAGAATTCGGACCATAATTATCAATACACAGTGTGTGTTTTCATGAGGACTTTTCAACCAAGGGACTGAAAGTGAAATTTGGGGTTAGGCCCAAAAGACTTGGGACTGGATTCGAGGGACACTCGAATGTTCCTACGTATCCCATAAGGATGGGAATCAAGTCCACGTAGTTCTGGAATTACCCTTTGTACAAATTTGGTTCGTACATGTGAAGGGTGAAAGGGGACTTTAGTGCAATGATGGTTTTAACCTAAGATAAAAAGTTTAGGCATTACCATGTATGTACGTAGTCTTTTGAAAATGAAAACCATGATTGAAAAAAGAATCAATGTTAATAATGGTTCCTTCTCAAATGAGGAAATCAAAGAATATTGTAGTTTATTGTCGTACCGGACAAAAGTGTTGTATAGTTTAACGTCATATAACAAGGACGAAAGTGAATCAATGTAAAGATATTGATTCCAGGGGTGGTTTCACAAATCATCATCATATGAGATGGTGGTGAACCGATGTGAAGAGATTGTTTTCGGGCTTGAACCTTGGGAGGTTGCCTACATACCCAGCCTAGAGGGCAAGGATCAAAGTCTGTGTAGTTCAATTAAAGAATGAATCAATGATCAAGTTGTTCTTGTGGACAATGATCTAAAAATGTTTTTCGGACTTACACATGGTTAGTGGCCCAAAGGGAGTGTTATGGTTGATGTTCGCTCTAAGCTCACGTGAGTCATACTCGGTGTGAGAAACAAGAGGTAATAACAACCTTAACGATGCACAGTTTTAATGTCATGTAGGACATATCAAGGACTTTCTGTACAGTTTAGCGTCATGTAGTTAGGACAATGGGGACAATACAGTTTAATGTCATATTGGACGAAAGGGGGATTGTGCAGTTTTAATGTCATGCTGGACTTTTGATGATTATATAGTTTAACGTCTTTCCGAACGTGAGGGACTTTTATACAGTTTAGCGTCATGTAGTTAGGACGTCACAGTTTAACGTCTTGCTGGATATAAGGGATTTGCAAATAGTTTAAGGTCATATACCTGGACCAGGGATGGTGCAGTTTAATGTCATGTTGGACCTTTCATGGAATTTTTTTTCACAGTTTAATGTCGTGTGGGACGAAGTTGCAGTTTAAAGTCATACTGGACCATTGCTGTATAGTTTAACGTCATATAGCAAGGACGAACTGGTGCTACACAGTTTAAAGTCATGTAACTAGGACTAAGGTGAACCAATATGAGGATATCAGTTCTGGGGACTTTTTACAGTTTATCGTCATGCTGGACGTTGGAAGTGCCACACAGTTTAATGTCATGTTTCTAGGACACAATATAGTTTAATGTCATCTCGGACAAAATATAGGAACTTCTATACAGTTTATTGTCATGTAGGACAAAATTAGGGACTATGCAGTTTAAAGTCTTGCAGTTAGGACTATTGGTGCTGCACAGTTTAGTGTCATGTTGCAGGGGCATAAGTGCGAATAGTTTAAGGTCATATGCATGGACCGTACAGTTTATCGTCATGCTGGACGTATTATAGTTTAATGTCATATCGGACAGAAGTGTGACACAGTTTAATGTCATGTCGGACGAATTTGTAGTTTAAGGTCATACTGGACCATTGCTGTATAGTTTAACTTCATATAGCAAGGACGAACTGGTGTTGTACAGTTTAAAGTCATGTAGCTAGGACTAAGGTGAACCAATATGAGGATATCAGTTCTGGGGACTTTTTACAGTTTATCGTCATGCTGGACGTTGGAAGTGCCACACAGTTTAATGTCATGTTGCTAGGATACATTATAGTTTAATGTCATCTCGGACAAAATATAGGAACTTCTATACAGTTTATTGTCATGTAGGACAAAATCAGGGACTATGCAGTTTAAAGTCTTGCAGTTAGGACTATTGGTGCTGCACAGTTTAGTGTCATGTTGCAGGGACATAAGTGCGAATAGTTTAAGGTCATATGCATGGACTGTAGTGCGAATAGTTTAAGGTCATATGCATGGACCGTACAGTTTATCGTCATGATGGACGTATTATAGTTTAATGTCATATCGGACAGAAGTGTGACACAGTTTAATGTCATGTTGGACGCAGTTGTAGTTTAAGGTCATACTGGACCATTGTTGTATGAACCAAATGTAAGAGTCTTGGTTCTGGGAACAATATTTTGTGTTTATACAAAATACTTCTTCAGAAATCTGGCATTAGTTGGAGTCGTGATGTGTTCTCCATCCATTGAGATTAGAGAATACGCTCCATTGGAGTAGACCTTATGTATTGAATAAGGTCCTTCCCATTTTGGTTCAAGCTTGGGAGGTTTCTTTCCTGGTATCATTGGTGCTTTAAGAACCAATACCAATTCTCCTTGAATGAATGAACGAAGACGAACTTTTTTGTTAAAAGCTCGTGCTATCCGATTCTGATAGATTTCCAAGTGGTGCAAAGTGCACAATCTCTTCTCATCTAACTGTTCCAATTCATTCAAACGCTTTTGGGATTGCTCATCTGTCGATAACTGATCACAAATGGCTATTCTGAGTGAGGGAAATTGAACTTCAATTGGCAAGACTGCTTTTGTTCCATATACCAATGAATATGGAGTAGACCGCGTTGCATTGCGAGTGGTAGTCCGATAAGCCCATAAAGCATGAAAGCGTTTATCAGGCCATGTCCTCTTATCTTTATCCACCATCTTTTGCAGTATATTTGAAAGAGTATTGTTGAAGGCCTCTATCTGGCCATTAGCCGCTGCATGATATCGAGATGAATGGTTGGATTTAATGTTGTATTCTTGATACAATTTCTTTACCTCAGAAGAACAGAAGTTGGTGCCGTTGTCCGTCAATATGGTATGAGGGACACCAAATCTAGTAATGATGTTAGACTTGATGAAGCTAACGATGCATTTAGAACTGACTTCTTTGAGAGGTACTGCCTCTGCCCATTTGGAAAAGAAATCAGTAGCAGTAAGAATGTACTTAAACTGCTTGGCCATAGCTGAAGGGTAAGGTCCCACCACATCCATTCCCCATGTGGAAAATGGCCATGAGTATTTAGCTGTATGAAGCAACTCTGGAGGTTGATGAATGAAGTTGGCATATACTTGGGATGAATGAAACTTCTTTGTGAAATTAACACAATCTTGTATCATTGAAGGCCAGAAGTATCCAAGCCTTCGAATTTGATCAGACAATCTATGTCCAGAGTGGTGGGCACCACAGACTCCTGCATGCACTTCTTTTATGACAGCCATTGTCTCTTCACCATCAATACATCTGAAGAGAACTCCATCAAAACCACGTTTGTAGAGAATTTTCTCGAGGTGGTTTGGACCATCATAAAGAGCAAAATTGACCACACGTCGCCGAATTTGTTCTTTCTCGGCTCTATCAGGTGGAAGTGTTCCATTTTGAAGGTATTCCCTGATAGGTGACATCCATCCTGTAGTATGACCATACGGTTCAGGAATGGGACTAATTTCATTAATTTCCTCTGTTCTGACTTGAACATAAGGTGAAATTGCACGACGGTGGGCAATACCGATGGTTGTCTCGTCCCGATTTGGATCTGCTAAAGCTGTGGCTATATTAGCCAGTGCATCAGCTTGAGCATTTTGTGATCTTGGGACATAAGAAAATGTCGGTTCTGAAGGGAATTCCGACATTAACTCTCTGACGTAATCATACAAAGGGATTAATTCTTCTTTTCTGATGGCATAATCCTCATTGACTTGTTTGATTACCAGGTCTGAATCACCTTTCACCTTTAAGTGATTCACTTGTGCTTGAAGTGCTAACTCCAAGCCTGCAATGAGAGCTTGGTATTCAGCTTCATTATTGGTACCACCTTCCCACAACAAAAAGGAATAAGGTAACACTGCCTTATCTGGAGAAATGAGCACAATTCCTAAACCAACTTTGTTGAATTTAGGATTTTCCATTTTCTTCCCTGTTGGACTTCTAGAAGCACCATCAAAATACATTTCCCATGTTTGAGGACTCTCTTGAATAGAAAAAACTTCCTCATCAGGGAGTTCGATATCTGAATACGTGTCTTCCACTGAAGGGTGTTCAGCCAGGAAATCAGCCAAAGCTTGGCCCTTAATTTCCTTTTGAGACACATACTGGATGTCGAACTGCTGTAGAATAACCGCCCACCTTGCCAGACGTCCTGTAAGCATTGGACGACTAAGGATGAATTTGAGTGGATTATTACGAGATACCAATTGGACCTCGTGATGTTGCAGGTAGTGTCTCAGTTTCTGAACTGCAAAGATTAATGCTAGGCAGCACTTTTCAATACTCGAATACCGAGTTTCTGCTTCAAGCATAGTTCTACTGAGATAGTAGAGACTATTTTCATTCCCAGCATCATTCTTTTGAGCGAGAAAGGCACCCAATGATCGCTCTAAAGCTGTCACATAGAGGATAAGAGGCCTACCCTCAACAGGTGGCATGAGTACTGGTGGACTCAAGAGGTATTTCTTGAGAACATCAAATGCTTCTTGACATTCTTCAGTCCACTGGTAAGTGACTCCTTTCTTCAATAATTTGGAAAAGGGTAAACTTTTGCCTGCCAAATTGGCGATGAAACGCCGAATATAGGCTAAGTGTCCTTGAAGTCCTCTTAATTCTTTCAAATTTTGAGGAGGTGACATACCAAGGATTGATTTGGTCTTCTCAGGATCGACTTCAATACCACGATGGCGTACAACAAAGCCGAGGAATTTTCCTGAGGTTACCCCAAAAGCACATTTTAAGGGGTTCATCTTCAAATTATGTTGTCGAAGCTTGTGGAATATGACTTCCAAATCAGCCAAGTGATCAAAACGTTGTTTGGATTTAACCACCAAATCATCTACATAGCATTCAACAAATTTCCCTAGAAAAGGTTTGAAGATACGATGCATGGCGCGTTGATATGTTGCACCTGCATTCTTTAAACCAAAGGGCATCACCCGGTAACAAAACACACCTTGAGGAGCTCTGAAGGCTGTATATTCCTCATCTTCTGGGGCCATTCGTATCTGATTATATCCAGAATATCCATCCATGAAAGAAAGTACTTCATAGCCAGCCGTTGCATCAATTAAGAGTTCTGTAATCGAAACTGGAAAATCATCTTTGGGACAATACCGATTAAGATCTCTGAAATCGATGCAAACCCTAATTTGTCTGTTCTTCTTCTTTATAGGGACAATATTAGCCAACCACTTGGGATATTGAACTTCTCTGACAAAGTTAGCTTTGATAATCTTATCCACTTCAGCCTCGATTTTGGAAGCATAAGTTGGGTGTGTTCTTCTCGCGGCTTGCTTGAATCCTCGATGTTCTTTTGGCAAACCCAAATGATGGGTGGCAACATCAGGATCAAGGCCAGGCATCTCTGTATAATTCCAAGCAAAAATATCTTTATTTTTCTTTAGAAAAGAAATATACATCTCTTGTTCTTCAAGGGTCATGGCCGCACTAATTAAAGTGGGGCGTGGATCTTTCTCTGTACCCAGATTTACTTCTCTGAGTTCATCCACAGTGGTAGAGATACCCTCTTCAAATGCTGGAGGAGAATCTCTAAGATCTTCCCCTTCCTCTTCATCATGTGTTATTTCTTCCGTTTCTACTTGTAAAGTAGATGAAAAAACGAAATTCTCATGATCATTTCTGATGTCAAAATTTTCACATTTTGAAGAAGAAGCTTCCATTTCCGACCCTATTGATGATAAAGGGTCTTCTTTGGGAATCAAAGAGGAGATGATGGATTGAGAATCGACATCAATATTCACCTCTGGTGTTGCTATAACTTCTTCTGGCCTGATTAGCGAAGTATAGACTTGTTGGATTTCAGCAGACGAAATGAAAACGTCACCACTTATGCTTTCATCACTGCTTGGTAAGTTACCAATTTCTCTCACGTTGTCTGGCTCGATTGACGTAATTGACATTATGGATCTTTCCATAAGAGTATTTTGATTTGGGCCTATTTTGTCAATTTGACTGATAGGTAACACATAATCTGTACTCACATGTGAAAATGGATTTATTGGAATTTTTTCCAAACCATATGGAGCATTAACTTTGGTAATTTCCTTCATTGTAGATTTTTCTCTTCCCTTCATGTGATAAAATTCAGCCTCAATGTATTGAGACTCACATGTCTTGAAAGGGGCCTTATCACCATACAATGTTCCAACTTGACCATCAAAACAGTATTTGAGACATTGATGGTATGATGACGGAATAGCTGCATGCTGATGTAGCCAGGGTCTTCCAAGCAAGATATTGAAAGCTGAGTCTTGATCAACAATCATGAAATCTGAATTGGAAACAAGATCTCCAAACTGAGTTCTGAGCGTAACTTCTCCCAGTGGTTCTTGTTCATTTTTATCATATCCTTGCAACATCATGGTAGAAGGAGATAAATCAGATTCCGTGAGGCCCAATCGACGAAGTGTGCGAATGGGCATGAGGTTGACTCCTGAACCATTGTCAAAAAAAGCTCTTCGAACATCTATACCATTGACTTTGCCAGATAGGTACAAAGGTTTTATGTGCCCATGCACAACATCATCTTCATCTTTATCAGTAAAAGATATCACTACATGGCATTCTGCAGGATTATTCTCTATGTGATAAATTTCAGCTGCAGCAATTTCAGCTTCAAATTCCTGAGGACTTGATAAATCTTCGATGAGTGCTTCCCGAAGATCTCTTGATAGATTCAAAGCATCCAAAATTGATAATTTGGCTGGTACTTGGGCCAAGTGTTTCAATATATCATACTTTTGATCTAGAGGCCTGCGTTTCCCAATAGGAATATGCGGTTTAGCAGGTACCTTGGAAGCAGATGCTTTGGAAGCTGATGCATCTAGTATTGAAGTTGGCAACATCTTTGGTTTTGGAAAATTAGACTGATTAGATCCATTTACTTGCTGAGATAAAGAAGATGGAACCTTTAATCGGTCTTCCAAAATAACCGTGCCGAAGCTGTGTTGGCCATTGGCAGAAGAACTTGCTTGTTCATTTTGAGCTCGCTGAAGGGCTCTACCACGAGTTTCTGCTGCATATACGGTGCTAGCAGGGATAGAATTAGAGTAGCGTCTTCAGAAAGATCCACGTCTTCCCCTATATCCTGAACCTATAGAACTTCCTCGGGTTCCTTTATTTGATACAGGGAATTCAGGCTCATCAAGACTGGAATATGAATCTATTAATTGAATCATATTAACAGAACCAAAGATTAATTCTTCGTCTGATAAAGACTCTGCCTGGTTAGCCTGTTTAGGCTGTGCCGTTTGGTGGGACGGTGCCCGTTGCTTTGAAGTAGATGGCATGAAATCTGCCAGAGTCAAAGACAATTTAGGCTTTGATGCATACTCATCTTCTCCTGATTCCTCTTTCTTCTTTGAATTGTGCTGCCCTTTTGAGGATTTGTCCTTTGATGGAGGCTTTACTGCAGCTTTGGTAGGAGACACAATTGGCTTCTTAAATTGTGTTCGCAAAATGGAATGGGTCCGATTGATTGTCTTTCTGACCATCCAATCATCATATTTTTTCACAGTTTTGCTTTTGACTTCCTGCCACTCGCCTCCTTCCTCTGGATCTGTAGCGGTAATACACGCTACATGAGCTGAAGAACCCTTCAATTTGACTTGTCCCAAGTCGACCATCTTTTGTAGGAGGTCTTTAAAGACAAAACACTCCTGGATGGGATGCCCCAACATTTGATGAAAGGGACAATAATTGGGACGGTCTTCATCTCCTTCCTTGTTTGGTCTCTTCGGCACTGGTAATTGAACCAAATTATTCTCAAGAGATGAAATGAAGTAACCAGGAACTTGCTCACTTCGGAAAGAGTATGTTTTACTCTTCATATCCTCAAATTGTTTTCGTCGTTGATCTTTTTTATCATTTGGACGAAACATCCTTTGTTGTTGGCGTTCAGGAGGTGGATCCCTTCGAGAAGATGAAGGTTTTGAAGTAGAAATAGGTACAGGGGCCTGTTTAAGCATAACTGTAGCAGTTTCTGCTTTACCCATTCTTCTTCCTGGAGCTGATGGAATTACACGAGATTTAACCTTAGCCTGTATAAGGGAATCTTCAATCTGTTGAGCGATTGAAGTAAGGTCTCGAAACCCTCCTGTGTATTTCACAGGGATCAATGGCGTGCGTAATTCGTCACGCAAATTTGCCACACAGATTGGCAACAATTCCTCCTGAGGGAGTGATAAACTCAAGGAATACGTTAATACCTTCCAACGAGCAATGAAATCAGAGACTCTTTCATTCTCCCTTTGCTTGCAGTTTGTAAGATCGAAAACTGTCGTTTTTGGCAAAGTTGAGCTAAACTGAAGAAGGAATTTTTGACGAAGATCCTCCCATCCGATGACTGACCGGGATTTCAAGCTTGTATACCAGACAAAAGCTGGTCCTTGTAAAGTTCGCACGAAGCATCTGAGTTTCACTGCTTCTTGCTGCTCTGGAGTTCCCATCATAGGATCACAACAAGATATGTAATGCGTCAAATGTTGTTCAGGGTCACCTGATCCATTGAAAGTAGGGAAAATAGGGTTTCCAAAACTGGATGGAGGAGAAATTGAATCTACCCATTCAGGGTAAACTTTCTTTTCAGGTTGAACTTGCGCCCGTTTCCCTTCCATAGTTTCTAACCGAGCTGTTAATGACTCAATAGTAGTTATTAACTTTTGAGAAACGTCAGGTTGAACTTGGTTTTGGGTAGGTGCAATGAATGGAGCTTGGACAGCCGTGGAGGTTGGTGCTGCAACTAATGGTAGTGCTGCCAACCGTTGTTGCGTTTGACCCATAGGATTAGACCTCTGTGGGTGTACTGATAAAGGAGGATATTCCTGATCCATCTCAGTAGTTACAACAAATTCCTTCGGCTGTCGGACTTCAGCATTCTTAAGAAGAAGACTATTCTGAAGTAGTTCTGCATTCAACCTTCTTAATTCTTTCATTTCTTCCTCCTGTTGTGCAAACCTTTGCTCTAATGAGAGCGATTTACCTCCTTCAGAGGAAGGGTGAGAAGTAACCTGATTCTTTCCTTTCCCCTTATTGGATCCTTTTCGGAGAGGGGGAAGTGGGTTACTTGAAGGAATACCCAGATTTTGGGTAAGCCTTTGGTTACGTGTGCGCACACCTTCTTCATTTAGGTCTGTGTGCGCAACTTCTTGAGCAGGAACCTCTTCTTCTGATCCCTCTGATTGATCCTCATCTGGTGAATCAGCAGCAACGGCATTGATGACATTAATGGATGCATATTTCATGGAATCCTTTCTATCAGCATTTCTGTGATATTGTCTTCTTCTATGTCCATGATGAGACATGGTATTCTGTTGACTTGATCCCTCAGGAATTTCTTGGAGAACCGTCACTTGGAGAGAATCTCCTGATAGCTTGGCTCTTCGTTCCTCTTGAGGCTTATTCCCTAATCGAGAGAAAACTGACTTTCTCTGAGGGAAGGATTGAGGATTTGAAAAAGTCCCCAGTCCGGTGGACTGGGGGTGTTCCTGCTGCTTCCGCTCAACTCCTCGAATCCCATTCGTTGACTCTGAGGGTTGGGTTAGAGAAGTCCCCAGTCTGGCAATCTGGGGTATCTCTTGACATGCTATGTCTGAGATCTTTTTGAAATCTCTCTTGATCTTGCGAATCTTAGTTCGGAAATTAGCTGGATGCATTAACCTGTATCCAGTTTTATCACCTGGTTCAACAGACCGTTGGATGATTTCCGAAACTTCTGTCATTTGATGACGTGTTTGCTCCAGACGAGAGGCTTGCGCAATATTCTCGCCTGATTGATGTAGGAGCAATTCAACAACCTGTTCTCTATATACTTGATTTTGAGAGGAACTAGTTGAAGCTTGTTCTCGAGAAAACTTTTGATTATGAACAAAGCCCATTGACTGTGGCCGGCCATGGGCAATAACATTGCATGAGACCATTTTCGGCGGGCTTTGCTGACCGAAAAGCACTGTGAAATGTAGTGCTCCATGAACACCCCATCCTCTGATATGAACATTAGATGAAGCATTGGAAATTAACTGACGCAATCTTCTTAGTGCGCCAAGGCATGAACGTTGAAGGGTTCTCTATTGCTTTTCAGCCTTCGGATACCGAGAGACTGATAGAGATGCCAAATCAATCTGGCGTTGTAACCCTTCTATTATCTTAAGATGATTTTCATATTCATCGTAAGATAATAACTTCTTCTTTAATTGACAAAGAGTTTTCCATATGTTGAGACGAATATCATGGATTCCATCATCCATCAACATCTTTGGAATGTCATACTGGGAATCAGCCAAAGGCCAAAACATGACTGGTACTTCACCTTTTGCTAGTTTTTTCCTCATGTTCAGCATTTCCTCTTTATCATTAAATGAAGATTCTTCTACCTGTTTGGACCAGAGTTGGTGTTTCCTTGTTGCTTCATCGGATTCAACAAGATTGGTAGAGGAATCACTATTCATGCTGGAAGATGAATGACCCAGGGAAGGTTCGGAGAATAACCTGAACCCCAGGCTATCTTCTGATGGAGAAAGAGTTTCACCTGCCGATAGTAAATCATTAGACATGACTGGTTTTACGTTTGCAAGTGCCTCAAGATAGGAGGGCTTTCTCGTCACTACATTGCCTTCTGAAGAATTTTCGAGACAATGTGAATCACTACTGCGGAGAGGACTTTCGCAGCGAAGTTCATCACCATGAGGAGGACCATCATGATGGGTTACAGCAAAAGATGAAATCTCTTGCTCCTTGGTCTTCTGACCACACAGAGGGTTCCTGTGGCTCTCATCTGAAGAAGAAACTTCAAGATTGACCGAATTTTCATGAAGCAAGTCTTCATGAGGAAGTGTCTGTTGAAGACCTTCGGGATTAATGTTCCCGTTATTGGGAACTGAGGGAGTAGAATCTTGAATTCCGACAGATAAATGTCTGAGGGCTTCAAGAACTCCAGCATCGAGCAAGGCCTTATTGCAGATTAGCCCTTGATCTCCTGACTGTGCTGGGCGGATCTTTTTCTTAGATGCCTTCTTACTCGCTTTAGAAACCACTTGATGACGAAAGTGATTGCTCTGAGCAGGTGTATGTGCCTGATCAGGAAAGATGGTCAGGTTAGGCTGACAATCATCACTCAAATCAGGTGTATGTGCCTGACTTGGTTGTCCGTATGATATGGGGGAGTATGCCCCATAACCCTCTTGGACTGGAACAGATGTGTGTGTCTGTTCCGGAGTGAATTGTTGATGTGTCACTCCACTGCTAGGGATAGATTTATGTGTCTGTCCCTGAGATGATGCTGAAGCTGTTATGATATCCTGGAAAGCATCCAGAATATGAGCAGGAATCTGCTTCTTCTCTTTCACCATTGACAAAATATGTTTGGTGACTTCAGCCGCCGGAACAGGGATATATGTCCATTCCGGGCTTGGAGTAGGTGTATGTGCCTTCTCCTGTCCTCCTTTTCCTGTCAGTGAATCCTGACAGTACTCAAGTGTGGAGGCAGAGAGTTTAGTCTGCCTCCTGTTTGTTGTCGGGGCTTTCTGACTGACTTCTCCGTGCGCTACCAAGCGAGACTGTTGGTAGGCTTGATTGGTATTAGCAGGTGTATGTGCCTGCTGATTACACTTCGCCAAACGCGGTTGACGAGATCCATCATATGTAGTCAGACGAGCCTGCTGACTAACTGCTGATGTATAAGCAGGTGTATGTCCCTGCCTATGGTACTCCGCCGAAATTGCCTGGCGGGATCGGCTTGATGCTGCCAGACGAGTCTGCTGGACAGCGGGATTAAAACGAACAGGTGTGTATGCCTGCTCGTTATTTTCCACCAAGTTAGGTTGGTGGACTTCTCCGGAGATGGCAGGGATGACAACCTGCCTATTGTTAACCGGATTCCATCTCTGGCGGTTCATCTTGCCTGCTCGGGTTCGAGGAACCTGAGCTGAATGCCTAGAGTCGGTACCCTCATCATGTTGAGGGCGCACTACCGCACGAGTCTGGCGGCGATTGTTGATGGGAGCCCTTGAGAAGGACTCCTGTCTTTTTGAATTAAGGTCCTGCGGGACCTGCTCATTCACTTCCTCGGAGTAAGGGAGTGAATGGAAACTGCGTTCCGGGGATAACGACCCGAAACGGTTAGATACGGTAGTCAGCACCGCCTGCTTCTTGATTGTTGGTCGCCGTTGTCCGGACGACCAGGTAGAATTGTTAACTTGGAGGGCTTGACGAGCAGCCTCCAGAGTTGGGATAGTACCGTTGCGACGGTATTCCTTAACCAGTGCATTAGAAACACAGCGTTGAAGACGCTGAGTTGGTGATGTCATCCTCAGAGCGGATGACGTTCCAGCAGGAGTAGCAGCATTGGTTTTCACAGCAGCAGACCTCACTGTAGAGGTGTTTACAGCAGCAGTATTCACAGGGGTGAATTTAAGGAAAGCCATTTTTTGCGGAAGATCTTGAGAAAAGAGTGCCTGTTCCATGTAACAGACATAATCAAGATGAATCTGACTACTGCATCTTTTGGATGATCATATGTCAATGATTGCCTTGTTGGCCCAAGGGGCCTAACAAATAAGAAGAATATCACTTTAACTTGGTTAAGGATTCACGTCGGGTTCACCATTTTTTGTTTCGCACGGAATCCGGGGATGACCTCCTAGATGGGAGATTCAAACGTTCTGATCGGTTTCTAACGGGTTTATTCGTAGAACAGGAAACATCCAATGATTCCACATCCGTTGGGACCTACTTTCCAAAGGCAGGCGCTCATTAGCTTGTGGACTGATGAGGCTTAGGAATTTGCATTGGTCGAGAGGATGGGAGGTCGGACTCATCACACCTTTTTGAGGGGAATTATTGTCTACTCCGGGACTCTCTTTATAGATTTAAGTTATGTTCGTGAATCCTTATTACATTACCAAGTATAAAATGAGCTTTCCTTAAGTTTTAACAATCAATGATTAAATATGCAAGAAATTTAGAGAATCTTTTATATGTATTCGAGGTTCTTCATCAATAGAGAATCATCTATAGCTGTTTAGAGATTCTTGGTCAATGGTATCCTTCAAAACATTTATATAAAAGTCTCTTGGTCATTATGACGACCAGACTGGTTTTAAAGCCACTCAGTGGGGCACTTGAAGTTCATCGTCATTCAGAAGGACAGTGATTATCTCAAAATTGGGATCAAACCCATAAATGGGCTACCTATGTATCCTTTGTTTCGGAAAAAGGAATCAGAACCCACGTAGTTCGAGTAATGGGGTATGATGTTTATGATTGATGGCTCAAAGATGAATGTCATAATTACTTTTACACTCTAAGCTCACGTGAGTCATGCTCGGTGTGAGAAACAAGAGGTATTGGTAAAATTTAGACAATTGTGCCATGAAAGATGCAATCATAAGAATTTGTTTGGGGCTTATGTATGGATGACTGCCCAGATAGATGAAGGTTTAGGATTTTACTTTTAGGGAGAAAATCCATGAACAGGGTCCATAAAGTTATATGTGCTTCATGGAGATTTGAATACTCTAATATTGGGGCTTACTCCTAAGGAGGATGCCCAAGTTAGGAGGGGACTTATGATTGGGTTTTACTCCTGAAAAGGAAACCCAAATCAAAGGTAAATTATGACTGGTTAAGAGAAATTTAAGAGACTTGGGGCTTACTCCTAAGAAGGATGCCCAGGTTAGGGGACTTGGGGCTTACTCTTGAAAAGGAATCCCAAGGTTATGACTGAGTCTTATTCCTGAAAAGGAGACTCAGGTTAGGGATTAGGGTTTGGGGCTTACTCCTAAGGAGGATGCCCAAGATTAAAGGATTTGATTGGGGTTTATTCTTAAGAAAGATGCCCAAATAAAAGGTTTTATAACTGGGGATTATTCCTGAAAAGGAGACCCATGTTAGGATTCTCTCATCTTAAAGGATGAGGTTGAATGAATGAACTCTCAATCTTTGGTGACATAAAGATGTTTAAATCACTAGGTTTTGAGAGATATTTCACAGAATTCCTTTCAGATAAGGATGTCAAATCAAGAAATCATGCCATAAATGTCTTTGAAGAGTATCTTGAAGACTGAATCTTGAATAGGAAGGGTGAAATGGCTTAAGAGGGGTAAAAATGGGCAAGATGGGCACCTAAAAAGATAGGGGCGCGCAAGTCTTGAAAGGCGCGCAAGTCCTGCGACGGCGCGCAAGTTTTGGTCGCGCAAGTATACTTGCGCGACCTGAGGGGTACTTGCGCGATTTTTAACCAACATTGAATTGCTTGAGCGACTCTTTAGAAAACCCTTTAACATCCTCTTGAGGTTCTTCCAGAGAAGGAACGTGCAAGTTATATTGAAGGAATTAAGTCGGCGCGCAAGTGTTTGATAAGTTTCAACACTTAGGCCTTCCTTCTTCTCTTTAGATCTTCCATTCTAGGTAAGAAATTACCTTAGAAGTGTTCTGGAAGCTTTGAGAAGGGACTTGGGCGTCGGGAGCTTCAATCCGAGTTTCTGGAAAAAGATCCTCTCGAATGGGGGCCCACAGGGTCTATTTATAGGCAAAAGAAGACCCCGGGCGATTACAGGGCGGTTACCAATTAGGTCGCGCAAGTCACCTGCGTGACCAAGGTAGTCGCGCAAGTACACTTGCGCGACAGTGGTAAAACTTGCGCGGTGAATTGGCTTTTGATCCTTTGTTCATGCCGTTGTCGATTTTTGATGTTTTCTTCAAAGGATGAATCCCTTTCAGCTGAGATATTCCCTTTTCTGATCTTTAGATTATGTGATAAAAGGAGCGTCAACAATTATATATGAATTTATAATAAATAAAACACTAAAAATATCCCATAAGAAATCATGTGATTCCAATATTCTCCCATAAGGTTCAAAACTCTCCCTCATTAATATATATGGGTTATAATATTCTTCCCTTTTTGTTTTTTGGAAATCCCCTTTATTAAAAATTATTTAATATATCTCATTTATCATTACCCATAAACTCCAAAAAATAATGTAGATTTATTCTATAAAATTTAAACATTATTAATTCCTAATTTAAATAGGTAAAAAATTAATGGAAGGATTCCAAAATATACTACTTATTCATCAAAAAACATTGAAGTGTGTGTATTTTTTGTTAAAAAAATATGAAACCTTTTATTAAAAACAGTTTTGAAAGAAGTGTAACATATTTTGTAAAAAATACAATCAAAATCAAGTAATGATACAATATTAGTTTAAATAAATTTTTCTAAGTAATCTTCAGTATTCACTCCCAGTGAATATATATAATTTTTTCCACATGCTTCATGTGGACCCCTTGTTTTTAATTACTCTACCTTTCTTTTTTACTTATTTTTTATGCTCCCATGACATAAAACATATTAAAATATGATCTTTATGAAAAATAAATAATCTCCTTGGATTACATCTCCCCTTATTCTCATGTCTCCTTCCTCAAATAATTGAAAATATTCCTTAGGGTTTCATTTACTTTTAAAACCCATTGAAACTAAACCCAAAAGAAAAAAAATTTGTATATTATTAAATTTTCATACAATAAACAATTTTTTCAATGAAATAATTATGTATAAGGGACTTTTTTAACCTCATTAAGTTGAGGGGTTAGTTAAACTCAACCATTTAGCTGATTCTTATAAAACATAGTTGTAGTGATTGGTGTTGGGAAAATATCCATAACCTACACATTTTTTTCAATGTGCTCTACCTTAATAGTATATTTTTTCACTTTCTCACTGATAAATCGATATCTTGTTCATATATGGTTTTTTCAAAAATATTTCATTAGGTTCTTCATAAGATTTATATCACTTTTGTTATCAAAAAAATCACCATGATCGTCTTTTCTTCTCTACCAATATTTTTTAACTATTACTTCATTTTAATAAGTTGTGTACAATATTTTTATTATCAAAATGTAATCTAATTCAATTGATATAAGGTAAGTAATTGAGTTATTCTTCCATATTTTATACATAAAACTATATTGAAAAATCCTTTAACATAATTTTTTTTTGATTCCATGAGTTGTTCCTCAATTATATTTCGTTGATATCATTTCACCATATAGTTTGTATATAATATATATGTTCTTTTCTTTTAAAAGTAATGTAAACTTAAAACATTCTCCAAATTAGTTTTGGATATATTGATTTTATATCCTCATGTTTTACAAGTCTATTTCCATCCATGATGAGATTTGAAATTGGAAAACTATCAACCATTTTTTACTTATTCAATAGTTCATTCACATATTTAATGTGGGAGATAAATTTGTACTCAAATTCTTGTTTTAATTTCAATCTAAGCTAATAATAGGGTTATAAAATCATTGAAATTTAAAACTAGAGACTCATAATGTTTTCAAAGTTCCCATATGATTTTTATCTTACTTACTTCAAATATGATAACATCAATAAAAGTAAGCTTCACTAACAGTTTTTCTTTAAATATTTTCACATAATTATTATGATTAACACCATCTATTTTAATTTATATATTCTTCAATTAAGTATCTATTCATGAATATAATCTCATTGTTCCTATTATAAGTCATTTAATGGTATATTTAGATAGAATACCTTTTTTTCATCGTTATGAAGTTGAAATCCTATTGATTATTTGATGTATACCTCATCTTTAATCACTTCATTCAAGATTTTTTCTTCACATACATTTTTTGGATCTTAAATCATTATTAGTGAGCACCCTAGACCCACACTCCTAGAAATGGTGCCAAAAAAGTTTCTTTAAAGCCTATATTTGATAGAAAGTTAGATAAACCTATCTTTATCTTAAAACATTACCATATATATAAGCATTAAATCTCGTAAAAAATCTAAAAATCCTAACAATGGAAGGTTTATGGTATTTTAGGATTAAATACATAATAAAATTAATCTTTGATACTTGTGAACATTTCTCCACATTTTAACAACAATATATCAACTTTTATGCATCTCCGAGTTTATACGTATCTTTAAAACTAGGGGAGGAATATATAAGAAAGGGATAGGCTCTAATTCTTTATAATAAAATACTAATAAATATGATACAAAAGTTAGTATCATAATAATATGAGAAAAAAAATTCAAGATAGAAATAACATATTAAAATAACCTTGAATAATAAGATTTTCCATAACCCATGATAGAAAAACAAGTAATCTCAAAAGAGAAAACATATACCATGGTATAATAATGAAGAAAAATTTGACAATAAACATGACCCACAGACCGTAATCATAGGCACATATCATGTAAATATAACATTACCTTGAAACATATTATAACAAAGTACTTTGACAAAAACATAAGCATAAAAAATTATAACATTTTGGAAAAAAAATGTCAACTCATTATGTAGTGAACAAAAAAAATGTACATGATTCATTTTGCGAAAAAAAATAACTGTGATTCATTTTTTTGGACAAACAAAATTTCCACACATAAAATCCTTGTTTAAAGATATATAAATACTTAAACATTACATTATAGGGAGATATAGGACCCCACCCATCATCATTAGTACATATGTGTTACACTTAAATGTAATCATTCATATCATAAAGAGCACTTGAAAATAAAATTAGATTTATATATTTTAAAATGAAATAAAAAAAAGTGATTTTTTATATTTCCATCAATAATTATAACATGATAAAACCAAAAAAAAAAAATGGGAATCCAATAATATCAAGAAAAATTCTAGGTAAATGCCCTAAAATCATAATATATAGTATTCACTTGGTATAGATAATAGTCATATGGTTTAGTAAATTATATCTCCAATAAATATATGTATAGGTGACTTGGTGAACACCATTCAATCAAAGTAATCAAGAATAGGGTATTCTCTTAATAAATGCATCGAAAGAAATATAATTTTTATAATCGTTTTGTGATTATGAAAAAAATAGTGATGAATCATGTCTTTGATGGAAAAAATTATATAATCCTTACATATAAGGAATTTGGAAGGAATAATTTTAATAACATTATCGATCTTGTAAAAGATATATCAAATGAAGTTGACATGGATAAAAATTTCTTCTTGGGAGAATTTGGAAGATAATATTTGTAAAATACAAAACATACTAAATCTCTTAAAAGTATTTTAAAAGAAAAGTTTTATAAAACTTGAAGATAAATAATTTCTTAAATAAATCTTGAAAACATAGTGGTATTTTTAAATAAAACGAAAAAGGTGGTGGAAATATTAATTCTCATGAAAATATTAAAAAAAATTCATTTACTTGAAAATGAACCATATAGAAAATGTGAAATGATTTTATTTTATATAATTTTTAATTAAATTTAGCATAATTGAAAATAAAATTTCTCTATTTTTTGAAAATAACAGAATACTAACAAAATATGTAATTAAATATAAATAAAATACATTTATAAATAATATTTCAAAAATACCACTATTAAAAAAATATCTTAAAAGATTTTAAAGCATAACATTTAAAAGAAGTTATTTGTAAATAGATGTTCACCAAAGATATAAAAAATATAATAAAATTATAGAGGTTTTATAATGAATAATCATAAAAAATTCTCCAAATGGATTATCACATTTGAGAAATCTTTATTTTTAGAAATTAGTTGAAAATAAATCCTTGTATCTTGGGAAAAATTTAAATCAAAACTCATAAAGGATAAATACCATTAATGTGAAATTCAAATACCTTGAATAAATAATTAATTCATTATATAATATATCAAATAGGATATATACACACTACTTAAATAAAAATATGTGTATAAATACAAACTATATCTTGATGAAGAGAAATTGTGAAAAAATTCCTTACCTTGTATTCCTTCTTACATGACCATGGACTAACATCCTATATAATAAACATAAATATCATAATCAATTATCTCAGAACAATAAAATAAATATAATAATATTTTTTGTAATTACTTGATAACTATATAAATATATTAATTGATTATATTTTATTTTCACTATCGGGTGTTATAACATTTGGTTGTTTATTTCATACAAACTTCATGAAGACATAATCGATTCTTCCAAAATGGTTTGAATTTCATCATTATCATTTCATTCAATATATCATAATAATTATTTCTAAATGGTTACATAAGTCCCATTTTTTCACTAGGTAAAATACATGAATATGGCTTTTGAATATGGAAATTGTGATGAACTAGTTTTTGGCACATTTAATGATAAAAAAGGCATTATATTAACAAATATGGTAAATATTAATTAAATATTTACATAATAACCAAACCATACTAAATATACCATTATTACATTATATTACCATTTTATGATGTCTCATAACAATTTATTACATAATCATTATAACATCATCTAAAGAGGTGGTTATATCAACCCAAATGGTAACAAGTTATAATGATTTAATGAGTAAGGGGATATATTTAGAAAACGATCATATGACATAAATATAAGCATAAAAATTTCAGGAACATAATATATCCTTATTAAATCAATTATAGTAACCATAAATGATGGGTGATGATGATAAATGAAATTAGTTATTTGTGGAGGTTGTAGTTTGTAATATGCACGATTTACAATCCAATTTTTCAATGAATTGAAGGAATGATGGTATATGAAAAATAATAATTTCTAGATTTTATTTGTTACAAAAACAAAAAATGTATTCATCAAATAAACCCTTGATTCCATCCTTGAGAGGCGGTGATTAATAATTAACAAAATTGCTTCGTAGAGGCATTAGTATATATGTACGTATGATCGATGTTATTTTTTTATTAGGGGATGGAAAGGATTCAATAACCATTTTACAATAAATATAAATAAATTTAATTATAATAATGATACTTCAATCATTATATTAATTTTTTAATAGATTAATTATGAATAAATAGAGTAAAAGAAAAGACTAAGAGAAAGTAATTCTCACATTGGAAGCTTTAGTTTTCTCATGAAAAACTACTTGGAAATGAATGCCATAAGAAAAAAAGGGAGAACATAATATTTTTTATGTTTTAGAGGGATATAGGAGGATAATATTTTCATAGTTTAAATAATAAATTATAATTATAGGTGGGTATTGAGGTGGAGGAAGTGTAAACTTATTATAAGTAAATAGATTAGTAGTTTTTGAAGTAATCATTAAATTTTCAATAACATAATATTACTATTCAATTTTTAATTGATCCAAATTTGAAAAGGTGGAGGGGGAGTGTGGGTGGGTTTCTATTCCCATCATCTACTCACTTTGGAGACAGCCTAAAGTGTTTTTAGCCTTTTTATTTTAACTTTTTAACTATTACCCTAATTTACATTAACCTTGGTAATTAATTTTTTACCATAGTAATTAATATTAATGGAAAGAATTAAGATTGTACATTTTTACTAATATTAGATTTTTTATTTCAAATTTCTAAATAATTTTACCAAATAAGTTTTTAAGTGTTTGAAATGTTAATTTAACAATAAATGGACATAATGCGTAAAAATAGTTTTTTAAGTGTGCTGTTTATTTTAAAAATTTATATAAAATATAAGAACGTTATAAGTACTGATTTTTATATCATAAATTTATTTATAATAAAAATAAAAAAAATTGTGGCTTTAAAATAAATCTAAAACATTATTTTCATATCAAAATACTAAATTAGAAGAAAGGATCGAAAACTATTTTTATTAAGGTAAACTTTTAATTAGGTATCAAAAATGTTAAACATGGGATTTATAATTTCAATGATTGTTTTAAAATTAATTAATTTATTCCTTAAATGCATATTTTATACTTAAAAGGTTTTTAAATATTCTACAATACACTTAAAAAATTATAAAATCATTAAAAGTATAATTTTTTCCAAAACTGTATATTTCAAAACAAAAAAAATCAACCTTTTTCATAAAGAAAATAATAGAATGTAAATTTCTAAATGAGGAATTTAAAAATGAATTTTATTTTTCCAGATTTAAATTCTATAATTATTAAATTTAGTTATAAAATAAAAATACATAATATAAATAAACTTAATTTTGTTGAGAATAAAAATTTTCAATATTAAATAAAATTAATTATTTATCATTTAGTGGTAATAATTTTAAATGGTTTACCATATTATTATTTATTAATGATTTATTAATAATTTTATTCTAATATAGTTTGGTTTTTTAAAATTGGATGTATCATGTAACACAAGTTATTGAACATAACATCAGTTTTATTAGGGCTAAAATTTCAGGTCCTTGCATTCTACCCTCTTAAAAGAATTTCATCCTTACATTTTTAATTAACACTAGAAAATAGAAATATTTAAGTAAATATAAATTATAGATATGAATTAGTATATAACTTCTAGAGATATATCAACTTTACAAGCATTGACAACTTATATCTTCTCTTGGAATAGGCTTATCTCAATATTGAGTTTTTTTACAACTATTTAGAACAAAAGTCTTCTATTATTTTGAATCAAGACCTACATTATATAAATGTTTCTTCCTGGAATTTCTTTTAATTGTTTTATTTATCAAGTATCAAAGGTTTATATGAAATTTGTTTTTCTTACTCACGATAAAATTTCTTTTAAATGGATAGAAACGAACTGTTACTAAAATCATGTCAAATTTATCCAAATGAAGGATTATAATATTTTCACAGTGAAAATTCCTTCAATCATCAACTTGGATTTCAATAATCATACAACTAGATGATTTATTTTAAAATAAAATCAATGGATTGGTGGATTAATTTTCCTAAAAAACATCCTTGGCCTACTAGGGTGGATAAAACTAGATTACAATGGGATATCCAAGTATCTATAATGGAGCGTGAGTGTAACGTTTACCATTTTTTCATGACCTACTTTCAGAAATAGGGATGGCATAGGATTTCCATTATTTCCTTGGTTTATGAGGTTATATATGCTTATTATCCTCATTAGTTGTTCGGTTAGGGAATATTTTTTATAATTCCCACACTCCAAATATTTGAGCCGTGGGATATTCTTCACCTCTATTTAATGGATAGGATTCCATACCCATACTCAATAATCATGAGCTCAATTGACAATCCTTTCACATTTAAAATAATTTAGAATTCTATAAATACATTCTCTTGGGATCTTCATCGCACATTTTCTACGTGTTTTAAGTGGAACATTCTTTCCTTTATCATCTTTGTCACCTAATATTCTATAATACTCCATCCATATATTCTTTGGTGGCTTTAGATGTATGAAAAGATTCAATTTATTAATCCTAACTCGAGATAGTTGTGTGAGAATAACTACAAGGTTTTCAACACCATATTATATACCACATTGTTTCTCATTAGTATAATTAACATATTGGCCATCATATCTATTTTTAACATTGTTTATCTATACTCAATCCATTTATAAAACCAAAAAAATTATTCATGAGTGATCAATATTTACTTCATAAAATAATTATTAAAATATCAAAATTGAAATATGTTACTCTTTGAAACCATCATATAATAATTCAGTTCAACCTACATACCTATTATTTTACTCATGGTTTATTTTGGTCGGGTTCCCTCATATTCCTTAACTTAATTCCTTAATAAAATAAATCCTTTTTAATGGATTGTAATAAAAATGTCATTAATCCATAACATATCTACCAGGAGTGTCAAACCATGTGTGCATTAAGATCTCTTTTTTGTGCCCCAAGAGATGATTAAGCTAACACCCAATATTCCCTTTTTAAGGTTATAACCCATAGATCTATATATTCTAGATCTTGCATCCACTTGTAATATCCTAACAGAGATGTTATTTCAAGGAAAATCACAGAATCCCTACTTTATCAAAAATTCTAGATGTTATCCAATACTTAGAAATATTCTGTATAATTATCCCAAGGGTTTTCACTAATGTTATTTAATTTTAATCACTAAATATAACTAATCTAATCTAAAAAATAACTAAACCCCATTCTAATACCAGATATAATGCCCAAGACCCACACTTCCTAGTCTAGAGGTAAAAATTATTTCTTTAAACACATTATTTGATATAAAGTTGGATGAACCTATCTTCATTTTAACATATTACAATTGTATAAGAAATAATACTAATAAAACATCTCTAAATCCCAAGAATAAAAGTTTTAGTGCCTATAATGATTGACTATATAATAAACTTATTTTTTGATACTTGTAAATATCTCTCTACATTCAAACTTCCCAATATCCAATTGTAGACAGCTCCTAGGTTATTGTCATCATTATAACCTACTGAAATAAAACATAATAAAGGGGTGATCTCAAAAACTCAATAAGGGAAGACTAATAAACATGTCATCAAGGGTTATATCATAATAATATAAGAAACAAATGAGCATGAGATATATATATATATATTACTAAAAGCACATAAAACAATTAGATTTGTCTATAAGTCGTGATAGAAAAACATGTACTATCAAAATAACAATCATATATCATGGTTTAAGAGTAAAAAAACAATATATAATAAACATGACATGTATATCATAATCATATGAATATGACCAATAAATATGACATGCCATTGAATCATAGAGTAATAATGATTTTTCTAACAAATATAATCAACAGGAAATTATAAAATTTTGAACAAAAAAATTACCACACTTCATGTTGTGAAAAACAATCCCATGCTTCATTTTGTGAATAAAAAAAATCCCACACTTCATGGTGTGAAACAAAATCACACTTATCATCATTGTTGAAGGAGATATAAATCCTTATCCAATGGATGGGTTGATAATATAGGTCCCTGACTTTCATTATCCATACACATACATTCCATTTGAAGTCCATAATTTATCATTTCATAAATAACCCATGAAAAAAATGGGTTTCATACCATTTTAAAATTGAATTACAAAAATAGTACATTCAAAATTCCATCAATAATAAGAACATGATAAACCCCTGGAAAATAAATGGGTATACAATGAAATCAAGAAACATTCTAGGTAAATACCATTAAAATAAGTTAATACATATTTTTACCACTCTATAGATAATTGGTATATGGTTCATTCAACAATTTCTTCAATAAATCAATGTATAAGTTACTATGTGAACACCTTTCAATTAAATTAATCAAGAATAGGGTAATCATTAAGGAAAGTAAGTGGAAGATAATTTATGTTTGTAAAAATTAGATAATTTGATTAATAATGTAGGGAAGAATCAATTATTTGATATAAAAATTAATTATATAATCCAATATAGTAAATGAATTGGATGGTATCAATTGAATAATAACACTGATCAATCATAAAATATGTCAAAGGAAGTAGACATGGATGAAATATGATTTTAGGGGGGATTTGGAAAAAGGTGTTTTCAAAAAAAGAAATATAATTGGCCTATAAAAATTATTTTAATAGAAACATTTTATAAAACATGAAGAGAAGTATTTCCCTATTTTAATCCTAAAAATGCAGAGAGTATATTTCAAATGAAGCTACAAAGATGGTGGAAATATTCACTCACACAAAAAAAATTAAAAATATATTCTTTTTGGTCAAAAATGACCCATAAAGAAAATCGTTAAATATTTTCTTTTAATTAATCTTTAAATAAATTTAATATAATTGAAAATACAATTTTTATAATTTTTTTAAAAACATAATGGAATATACAATAAAATTAGAATTGATGATAAAAAAACAAGTTTGAAAGTTAGGTTGTAAAATACCTTAATTGGAAACCACATTGGTTAAAAAAAATTAGAACATCCAATTTAATATGAGGTAAAGAAAAATAAAATTTCATAAATTATAACCATATAAGAAGAAAATTATATAAGATTTATAATTAATGGGAATACAAATTTCCCAAATGAATTATCACATTTGATACAACTTGATTTTTATAAATAAGTTGAAAATAAATCATTACAACTTGAGTAACATTTAAATAAAAAAATGTATAGCATAAATACCATGAAAATGAGCATAAAATACCATGAATAAATAATTTATTCATGACATAATATATTGAATATGTATTATACAAACCACATAAATAAAAATAGGTTTATAAATACAAATTATATCTTAATGAAGGGAAAGTGAGATGAAAATACTTACGTTGTATTTCTGCATACTCAATTGTTATTTAAAATATTTTATAATGAACATGACTATCTTAATAAATTATCTTAGGAAATTGACATAAACATAATACCCTCTTTATAATTAGTTTATAACCATATAAATATTCTAACCGATTATATTGTATTTTTATTATCGGGTCTCATAAATTTTGGTTTCTTATTTTTAAAATAGATTCACAATGATGGGAATGATTCTTGACATGTTTTTTCAAGATCATAATTTATATATCATTCAATAAAAATAATTATTTTTTAAATTATTAATTAATTACAATTTCCCACATGGTGAACTTCATGACTAAGTCATGTGAAAATGGAAATCATGATCAACCAGTTTTTGATATGTTTAACGATCGAAAGGTCTCATATTAATAAAATTTAAAAAAAATTACAAACAATAATTTAAATAATAAGTAAAATTTATTAAATATATTATTATTATATGATATTATTCTTTTATTACATCCCATAATCATTTATGACATATCATTATAACATCGTTTACAAATCCAGTTAAATTGGCCCAAATGGTAACGTGTTTTAATGATTTAATGAGTGAGTGGATATATCTACATAATTTTTATGTGACATGTAAAAAAGAATAAAAATTTCATAAACATAAATATACTTATTAAATATATTATATGAACCACCAATTATGAGTGATGATGAAAAATGAAATTCACTGTTTATGGAGGTTGTATTCTGTCGTTTGCATGACTAATGACCCCATTTTTTAATTAATGGATGGAATGATGGTATATGAAAAATAATAATTTAAGAATTTTTATATATAAAATATATATTTATTTATAAAGTTTTTCCTTGATATGAAGCTTGAGAGGTGGTGATGAAAAACAAACAATGTCACTTCGAAAAGGCAGTATTCCACATGTGCAAATGATTGATGTTATTTTGTTTTATTAGTTGAAGAAAATTATTAAATAATTAGTGTAAAAATATTATAATGATATTAAATTATACTAATGATACCTTTTAAATTAAATTAATAAGAATTTAGAGAATTTATTATGGTGTATAGTAGAAGAAAAAGACTAATATAGAGTATTACTCATGTTGGAAGCTTGAGTTTTTACTGGAAAAAATACATTGAAGTGAAGCCCTTAAGAAAACTAAAAATGAATAGAAACTTATGGAAATTGTATAGGGATATAGGATTATATAAATTTTAAATTTTAAATAGGAAATTATTAGGATAGGTGAGTCTTTAATTGGTATATGTTTCCCCTTTTATAAGTGAAAGGATGGGTAGTTTTGGATGTAACCTATACATTTTCAACACTGCAATGTTACAGTTCAATGTTAAATGGATCCAAAACAAAAAAATTGGATTATATTTTTTTTTGGGTTTATATTATCCACATCCATTACTTTTTAGATAACCTTGATTGTTTCTAATATTTTTCCTTTAACATTTTAACTTTTACTTTAATTTATTTTCACCTTGGTAATTGATTTTTAAACTTAGTAATTAATATTATTTGAAAAAATATTAAGATTGGAAATTTTACAAAATATGAACCTTATACATTAAAATTTTTAAAGAATTTTATTTAACATTATTTATAAGGGTTTTAAATATTAATTTTAAAATAAACATACATGATTCCTAAAACCTCATTTTTTAAGAGTGTTATTAACGAAAAACATTTATATAAAAGATAATATTATCATATATACTTATTTTTATGACATAAACTGATTTATTATAAAAAAAATAAAATTATATGTTTTTCAAATCAATGAAAATCATAATTTCACAATCAAAACTCCTAATTATAAGAAAATACTGAAAACAGTTTTTATTAAAGTAATAGTTCAATTTATTCTAAAAATGTTGCACATTGAATTTATAATTTTCAATAATATTCTAAAATGAATAATTTTATTCCTTAAATTCATATTTTATTAATAAAATGGTTTTATAATATTTTATGATTCTCTTGCCTAATGAAAAAAACATACCAATTTATAATTTTTGAAAATACCATAATTTTTTACAAAAATTAATCCTTTTCATAAAAAAATAAAAAAAATCATAAAAAAATAAATTTTTATGTGGGTATTTAAAATATGAATGTAATTTTCTCGAAATTAAATTATAGAATTTGTAAATTTATTTTCTAAAATAAAATACACAATATTAATAAAATATATTTTATTAAGGATAACATTTTTTCGTATTAACTCATATTAATTATTTATCACCCAAAGGTAATATCTTTTAATGGTTCACTATGATATTGATAATTATAGATTTATTAATAATTTTCATCTAATAATTTTGTGTTTCTTTACATTGGGTGTAGTGTATAATGAACATTATTGAACATAATATCTATTTTATAAGTTCTATAATTTCATGTTATAATAGTTAGATTGTGAATGCTAAGAATAAATGGATCAATTCAAGTCTTTACATGAGTGTAAAATTTTATTCTATGCCAATTTCCTAGATTTAGTCATATTTGTAGCACCCCAAATCTAGTAACTTGGAGCCAGTGGTTATTTTTTTATATTGGCACAAGATACAAGGGATAACATTGTCAGTGATCAGATAATTCAGTAAACTTGGGAGACTAGATACATATATGTTTCTCACAATACATTTTAAAACATAAAATTACAGTGATAACTGTATTGTTTATTCTATTATTTCCCTAAAATCATTCATATTTCTTTCATTGATGTCTTAGGTAAAAAAAACATAATAAATAGTGAGCTTAGATGATTTGTAAGAGAAAGAATATAACATAGGCTATCATGGAATAAATAATGAATGAATAATATGATAGAGATAAAAAATAATCAAATATGATATATAAAAAATATCATAAAAAGATACTAAATGCATGGATGATATAGTAACATAAAAAATCACCTAGAAAACAAAAACTAGTTTCACAATGATAGAATTCATAATGTAGGACATCATAGTCTCAATGTCAAGGCTTTATACTAAGACATCATATATAAATAGGTAGGGCGTACACCAAATACCCAAACCAGTTTGTCTCATTAGACCTAATAGTGCATAATTAGGATATAAGATACCCCTCCCATTAATTACTAAGTCAAATACATTCATCATATAAAAAAATTAATAATAATTTAATACATAATGAACATAAACATTTATATTGAAAAACTAGCACATGAAATGATAATATTTTTCATAGTCAATCAATATATAAATATGATCTTAATACATATAGAGTAATATTTTGGATAATATCATTATATTGTATCCCCATTAAATAATAATATTTAACAAAAGATGCTGACTAAGATGAAAATGCTTTTAAAATATCACACGAACAGTTCTTGATGGAAATGCAATTTTCATTTTTAAATCACTTATTTAAAGTTTAAAAATTTACATAATATTAGGAAATGCATTTTATTTGGAAATAAACATGGAACCTTGTAAATTATGAATAAGAGAAAATATTAGTTATAACAGTTGGAGAATTTGTTCATGTGGTTAATGTTAAACCAAATATACCATTCACACCTTTAGTAAAAAATACCTGATTAGGAAAATAACAAGAATATTCCATTTAAACATTTTTTGTAGAAAACAAAATTGGTAAAAATTAATTTAATAAATAATTAGATAGTATTAAATAAATTTATGAAAACACTTTAAAGATAATATAGTCATGGAAGAAAACAATTCATAGAAGAATAGAAAAACAAAGTAATTTTTCCTTAAAATAACTATTTCATAATTTTAAGTACACAGAGAGAGTAAAAAAATTAAAAACATTAATTTCAAGAAAAAACAACAAGAGATAAAAATTCATAATAATTTTTAGCGATATATTAAACAAATTCATCATCAAAAATTTAATTATAAAAAATCACACTAAAAAGTGAGATTGTGACCTTAAACCCTTGGAACTTTGGTGACTTTTGAAGCGTAACCCCATGAAGGAAATGAAATAAAATGAAACTTTAAATACCATGAATATAAATATTTTAACTATATAATATATAAAAATTTTATTATATACATCACATGAAATAAATTATTGGTTAATATGACATATGTCCCACATAAATGAAAGTGATATGAGAAACTTTTACCTCATGTATAACTTGCTTCATAAGGACTATAATTTTAGGATGTAAATGTAGATGTAGATGCTCAATTATAAGAGGGGTAAATTATATGTTTAAAAACATTCATTTTTAACCTTAATAAAATCTATGTTTAACAAAATTAAACATGGTGAATACGAAAACCATCTTTGGTTCATAAACAAAGGGATAATTGGAAGGGATCATATCTATTTATAAGGAACCTAAACATAAACAAGTTTATATTAAACAAATATTCTATCTTAAATCATATATATTCTAAATTAACAAATTATACAAGTATAAGAAAGTATAATAAATTGATACTTTATTTCATTATAAAATACAGCATAATTAAAAACTTTTAACCAAGAAAGTAAACAAGTAGGAAATATTTTAACCCAAAGAGAATGGTATCCAACAAACTTGGATAAAGGTCCCTTGATTTGTAATTTCAAGATATTATTTCTTACACACTCCATAGTAATCCCTTTATAAACTATAGAAGTCTGTCTTTCTATCCCTGTAATCCCTCAAACTTTAAGGTAGTCGGCACCTATGTATTCCTATCCTTAGAAGCCCTCGATTGATCAGCCAAGTGGAGTCACACTAAGCAGGCTGAACAAGTTGTACATAACATTGGCACAAATTATGAGAGTCTCTCTCTCTAGAAATCACTTCACATCATCACATCATATTTTCAACATTTTCTCAAATAATTCAAATGGTTGGGGGTATTTATAAGTATAAATCCCAATGGTCATCTCCTCCTCCAATGGTCATATTTTTCCTATAATATTGGAGGATCCTGTACACGTTTCAATCAATTAACAGTTAGTTAAGAAATTCTATGAAATTCTTTCATGTAAGATAACATGGGAAACATTACCATGGGTAAAAATCGATAAAATTTAAGTAAAATAATATCTTTTTTAAGAAACTTATGTATAATAGGAACTGATAAACTAAAAATTTACTTTATGGAAATAAGGTAACTATAAGAAAAATATTTAATAGGATTTATAAGAAATAGAGAATCAGAGTCAAAAATATAATCAATATATTTTAAAATAATAGAAATTTGGATTCTAAATTCTGATGATTTCGGAATCTTATTTATGATGGTTTTAGAGTCTGAATTCTGAGGAATCTGGAATTTGATTTATGAACATTTCAAAGTCTGATTTTCAAATAATTCAAAGTCTAATTTTCAGATAATTTGGACTCTGAATTTATTAGAATTTGGAGTCTAAAATAATAGGGAATCAGATACTAAAAATAGTAAGACTTAGTATCTAAGGAACTTTAAGATTCCGAGGTTTTAGATAAGGAACTGATTATTCTTATGGGATTTTTTTCTTAAGAAATATATGGTTAAACTTGGATAAGGAAAAAAATAATAGCATATAAAATTATATTTTAGGATTAAGAAAATATATTACCTTAGGGAAATAAAATTTTCCTTAATAAAATAATTCTTAAAGATAGATAATTTTCCTTAAGAAAATGATTTTGTGATTTTCAAAACATAGAGGAATATAAAAGTCATAAGAGAACTTATTGACTTAACACTAAATTCATATATAATAAATTTAAATACATTATAATTCTATAAAATAATCATATTCATACTTATAATATCATAAATGGTTTAATTATAACTTCTTATCAACTATTCAATAACAATATTTCATTATCATCATCATTTTGGGTGTTAACAACATTGTTTTTGACATATGTTTTGGTTGGATAGTTATGGTCCTTGTACATTTATCATGGTTTATTAATATATAGAATATTAATCATGTAATATATGTAATATTTAATAATTATACACACTTTTATAACCATTCATATAAATGAGTGTTGAAAAATAAATTATATCATTTCATGGAGACGATAGTCTATATATACGCACGAGTGATGTTTCCACTTTTCACTGGATGGAACAATAAAAATTTAAATAATAATTTAACTTTAAAAAATCATTATTTTCTCTTATATATTCATTAAATATAAACCTATTACCATCCATGTAAATACAAAATGAAATATTAATCACATCACTTCATGGATGGGGTAGTCCATCTGTATTCATGAGCGACTTTATCTTTTTCTAATGGTGGGGAAGATTAGAATATAAAAAAGATAATATAATTCCAAAAGAACAACAATTTTATAAATATAATATAAATATATATATTATCTAAATCATAATAACCAACCATGAAAGATGGTTATGGAAAATGAATCATATTACTACATGGAGGTGGTAGTCCACATGTATGCATGAGCGATACTTTTATTTTCTATTTGATGGAATGAAAATGAAAAATTGATATACCATAATTATAATAAAATATAAATATATTAATTAAATTGGTTTCATTATGTCTATATGGATACAATATATTTAGTGTAAGTAGAATAATAAACAATATTTAAAAGAGTCGAGTTAGATGATTACCTCTTCTTTGAGAGACCTCCTTTGGTTTACAACTTTATCCTTCTTTGAATGGTATTAGAGTAAGAAAAGAAGATAAATAATGAAAGGAAAGAATCTAGGACGGTTTTTTTTGGATTTATTTATTGATATAGGGGGCTCAAAGTCTGTTAATATGGGTCGAGAAGAGGTTTTATTTTATAAGTGAGGGGAGGGACACACATGGAATTACTTAAAAGATTTAAATAATATAGTCATTTTCATTTGAAATGGGAACAAAATGGCCAGTAATTATAATTTCTTATAATATAAGGTCTAAATATTTTCAAATAATGATATTTAGAAACTATTATGTTGAATTGTATCCTTTATAACGTAGTTGAACCCCCTAGTAAACCATTTTAACCCTAACTATGGTAACAATTTTTTACACTTTTACTATTCATTAGAAAAATTAATTTCAAATTAATGAAAATTATTAATTATAATTATTAAAATATGGAATATATTTTACAATATACAATTTGGATAATTGGTAGAAATTAATTTTAATATAAGTGTTCAAAACTCAATGAACCCGTTTTTTAGAACATGTTTACTTTAAGCATCAAAATGATTTTATAGAAAAATAAAGTATAATTTTGATTATGATGGAATGTATTGGATTATTTTAAATAAAAGGAGACTTATTTTTATTTTATAACAATTCAAAATTTAAACTAATCATTTAAATACATAATTAGGGGAGAAAAAATAAAAACAATTTTTATTTGAATAAAAACATTAATTAGATTTTTAAAATGTTAGGCATGGATTTCTATGTTCAAAATTATACTTTTATATGAGTTATATTACATATTAAATTTATATGTTTTCTATTAAATGCTTCTCCTAAATATTCATGTTATTATTGTATCATTATAATGTCATGAAAGTAGCAGTGTTTGTAAAATTGATATTTTCACTATTCACACAAAAATCATCTATTTCTAAAAAATCTAAAAAATTCACCATAATATAATTTTGAAATGATAATTTCTAAAATTAATTTCATTTTATTCAAATCATATTTATATAAATGGCATATTTTTACTCTAATAATATTCACATTAAACACCAAAAATCTATTTTTATAAAGAATGTATTCTTTTGGAATGAAATGAATTTATTTATATACTTTTCCTAGTAAAAAAATTAGATTAATGTAAATTTTTTTCTTATGAAATTCAATATTGATATTAATGAAATAATTTATTTATATATTTTATAACTAAATTATTCTCATTCACACTTTCCAACCAAATTTTTATGTCCAAATATTCATATTTAAATATTATTATTTCAAGGTCAATTTAAGATTATGGTTGCATGTGGTGCATGTTATGGGACATAATATTAATTTTAAAGGAAACTAAAATGTTGGTTTTTTACATTCTACCATCCTTATTAAATTTTTTCCTTTCAATTTAATTCATTTTGAGAATATCATGATATATTAATAGATTTATCTTGAATTTTTATTTCTAGGTTAATAATATGGAACTTAATATTTCATAAATAAAACATTTATGTACATTTATAACAATTCCACATGTTAATGATTTTTTATAAGAGAAACTAAATAACTAGTTGACAATTTCTACATAAAACATGATAGTTTTATCTTCCATTTCATGAGTTTGAGGAATTATAATAAAATATACTTACTGGATTCCTTTCTACTTTATACGTTATTTTTTTCCTTTAGTTACCACTTAAAATTCTATTGATGAATAATTAAAAGCAATTGTTCATGCATTAATTATCAAGAAGATACCGAAATAACATGGTACACTGGTACCGAAGATAATTTTTACATGGCTCATGGGGAGTTCATAATCCTTATGGTCTGGTGACTAGTGCCAAGTAATCAATAAATGGTTAAAGGGAACGATTTTTTCATGAGAACAATTGATAAATATAGGATAGTGGAAGATAAAATAGTAAATAGCATGTATAACAAAAACTCATCGAGGATAAATTACCCCAAGAAGATTGATAAAGATCAAAATAATACATCATCCAAATAAACAATACAAAATACATCAAGATGAAAACACAAAATCTCCTTATAAATATGGGACCTAGTTCCACCATTCAACACAATCACCAAAGGTTCCCTAAATCAAAATCATCTTATAATTCAAAGTGATTATTTCCCTTTTCCTTGACCTAGAATAAAATATTCTAAAAATGATCAAAGGTAAAGTTATAGAGTTAGTAAAACAACCCAGTAGGATTTAACCAAATGTTCTATAAGAAGTTCGACAATAAAAAACCATTTATGAAGCAATTTAATATAAATTAAAGGCATTGAAATTCGTTTTTATATTTTCATCAAATAATATTTCATGTTATGTAAGTGGAAATTGTATAAAAAACATACATATAATAAATTTCTCGATAAATAGAATGGCATGAATTAAATTGTTTTATAAACACTAGCATGAAATAATAAAATAAAAACAAAGAACCGGGAATATATTCCCTGAGGTTGGTTAGTAACTGACTCTATATTCCTCACACAACTCAGTTAATCAATCACGACTCAAAGTGTGAACACATTGTGGAGGCTCAGGCCATCAATATGGAATAAATCAACACCATATTGGGGGAAATAATGTTGAACCAAGTTTAGTTAGACCATTTGTTGTCATTCTAGTGCTATGGGTCAAGATCATAGTGTGCCTGTCCTAGTAACCCATTAACTACTTAAGATCACATGTGATTTCAATTAATCTTTCAATCTTGGTAAAATCAATTCAATTCATCATTCATAGTTTAAATTTTCAATTTCAATATTCAACATTCCATTTTGATTTTGAAATCAAATCATGGCTTTTTTAATCAAATTCTTGCCTTTAAAAATCATATTTAATTTTATTTTTCTTTCCCTCAAGAATTATAATCAAATTAATTTTCATTTCAATCTATCATTTCAAATAATCCACCCAAAAATTTCAAAGCCTATGGAAAAGGGTTTTTTTAAAAAAAAATCATGTCTTTTGAAATAGAACATAAATCTACTCAAAATAAAGAAATAAATTGAAAATAAATTTTGAATCAAGTAATAAATTAGGGTTTCAACTCTATGTAATGGCCTTATGGAACCACCTAACATTAATCACATAGTCAATCAATCACCCAAAATGTGAACAACCAATAGAGATGTGAAGGTGAGGGATATAAAAGAGGTATCCCTAGATTTATAATCCCTCAAATCATGGTTTGTATCCACCAAAAAAATAAGGATTCATCACTCTCAAAGAGGGAGAGAAGATAATAAAAGTGCATTCTAAATCAATGATACCACATTTACTATTGAGGTATCAATTAAATCCACCAGCACTTATATCTGAGAAGAAATTGGTTAGAGTAATCAAAAACCTCTTTCAAGATCCTCTAAAATCCTAAGGGTTGAATTAAGTTTGATTTAGAGATGATTAGAATTTATAACATGGGGATTGGTTCTTTAATTAAAATTTTTAGAGATTTAAAAACCCATTCACACCATTTCTAGTTTTGGATTAGCTGTTAGAGCTAACTATGTGCCTATATTTGAACCCTTAATGGGCTTCCAGAGAGTACTAAATTGATAAACCATATGGTTATAAAAACATTTCACCAATCATGTGCTACCTCCTGGGAAACTAGACAATGGGTGCATGGTTTAACCACATGGTTTCAAAACCTTGCACCAACCATACTCTCCCCACAATCAGAAGCCACACAATGTAAGGGGGAGTCCAAACAGTTTGACATAACCATACACCCCCTCAAAAACCTCATATAAATGCATGTGCTTTCCCATGAATACCAACATGTCTTCACCTAATCATGTGCCAACCATACATATCCCCCAAAAATGTAAAATTTTACAAAAACACTCTAGAAAAAACCTGATATAGTATCTATAAAAAGTTGATAAAAACAAGGGACTAGAATAACCTAGAATCTAGTAATTGAATGTTATGATCTCCTCTTCATAAAAGCCTTCTTTACCCTAAAATATTGTCAAGAATAATCCATGTCAAAGAGATGAGGCCACTACTCTCTCATCAGTTCCTCATGCTCCCAAGTCTCACGTAAATCAGAGCCATGATACCAAATACCTGGAACTATAGGTATGGTATTCCCATAATGAACCTTCAGCTTAGAATCAAAAATATGACTTGGTTTCTCAATAACGGATAAAGAAAGTTCAACATTAATGTCCATCCCTTGAAAAACATGAGATGGGTTAGAGAGATAGTTTCTGAGTTACGATACATAAAACATGTCCTGAACTAACATCAAATTAGTCAGAAAATACAAATGGTAAGACTCCTTTCCAATATTCTTAATGACCATAAATGGTCCCATATATCTCAGAGCTATCTATTCTTATTTCACAAGATTTTGGTGACTCAACCATGGTGAATCACTTAAAAACACCTAGTCACCTACTTTAAATTCTAGTTGGAATCAATTAAGATCAGCCAAAATATTTATATCAATTATAAATCATCACTATTCTCTGATGAATCAAATAAATCTTTTTCATTATATCTTGAATTAAACTTTGACCAACCAAGGAAGCTTTACCAATATATGACCAACATAATGGATATTTACATGGTTGGTCATATAAGGCCTCAATGTTTGTTATATTGATGGGTGGATAGTAACTATTTTTATAAGAAAAATAAACTAGACACAATTGAATATCACAAGCTCCACTAAAGTCAGGAAGGAAAGCATGAAAATTGAATACCAAGATCTATATAAATGATTCCCTCTAGTAATCCATTTATGGATGATATACCATGATTGATCTAACATGAGAGCCCATCACCTCCTAAGGGCCTCTCCAGAAATGTGAGGTAGAATTTGGATCTATATGAGAAACTATAATATATATAACTCTATGGAATCTTATAATATCTTTCACATAAAGGCATTCAATGTCCTAAAATTTGGTTGTATCATGAATGGTAAATAAATGATCTGATTTGGTCAACTGATCAATCAGTACCCATATCACATTATTCCTTCAAAGGGTACGTGGAAACCAAACTACAATTTACCTATAAATATCATCCCACATCAACGCCAGCATAGAAAGTGGAAGAAGTGACCCCAAAAGCTACTCATTCTTATCTATTACCTACTAACAAGTTTAAATTTAGAAACCAAATTAGCAATATTATGTATCATACTTGGAAACTAAAATCATCACCATATTTCATAGAACATATTTTATAGTGTTAGTTTATACTACCCACTAGGAACCAAGGAAATCCCCCATTAAGTATTTTCTCAGAGATAATGGTATTACATACCATCTTAGGAATAATAATATTCCCTCAAAATATAATAACCACTCACGAATGGTCTCCCCATTATAAAGAGAGTATCTAATGACACACCACCCATTATCGAGTTTTTGTTTCTGAAGAATCATCTCAAGAAGATAGGAGGTCAATAGTATGCTTTCTAGAACAGTCACAATCACATCCTCTTGAACCTCTAAATGATTACGCGTAAGGTGATCCATTAAATTATACTCATCAGATGATTTCTTTATGGACTAGGTTGAAAATTTCATTCTCGAATCATCAGAAATAACATTAACCTTACTAGTGGTATAGTAAATGTTGAAATCATAATATTTCAGGTACTCAATCAATCACATATGTTGGAGATTAACATCAATTAATGACAAGACAAGACTCGGGATTTTATGATCCAAATAAATGGTACATCTTTCTCTAAAAAGGTAATTCCACCAACTCTTAAGATAATTAATAATAGTTTGTGAGTTCAATATCATGAGTAGGATAGTTATTCTCATGTGGCCTATGTTTTTTGGAACCATAGGCCACTACATGATCACCCTGCATGAGAACATTGCCTAAACCAAAACTGAATGTTTCACAAAATACCACATTAGCATTCCCAACCTCTAAAAGAGTCATCACTAGATAAGAATTAAAAGTTTGATTCAAATCACCATATGAATTATAAAATTTTGAATCCCGTAATAATTTCACCTCTTTACGGGTGAGAGAGATCATCGAAGAATCCAAATTTTATAAATCTTTAACAAACCGATGATAATACCCTACTAGGACAAAGACATTTTGAATCATGAAAACATTTTGTGGTTGTTCCCATGTCATAGAAGATTTCACTTTCATATGATCTACTAAAATACAAAGTTCTAAGACCATTTTCCACAGAAATATATATCCTAAATCCAGGAATTACATTTGATGCCTTAGTATAACGTTTTTCATCCCTAGACATTTTTAGAACTAATCTCAAATGACTTTCATAATCTTCATCAATTTAGAGTGATCCAATATTCGATACATAAATAATACCATGAATGAATCGAGATACTCATGGAATTTCCTATAAATTAATTCAAAAAATAAATATAAATAAATTGGTTAGATCAAAAGGAATTACAAGGTCCTTGTAATGGAAATACCTAATCTGATAGATGGTCTTATGGATTTCAGATTATTTGATTCTAAGATGGTGAGAACCAGATCGATGGTCAACCTTTAAGAACCACTTCATCCCTTTTAAATGGTCAAAAATCATCAATATAAGATGATGGATACTTTTTATTTAACACAAACCAATTTAGTTTTTGGTTATAAATGTATAGGAAAAGGGTTTTAACAGCTTTATTTATGAAATGGAATGGAACTACCCTAGGTGACACACTCGGGTCAATGAATCCTATATCAAAAATTCATAAAAACTAGTTCTTAAACTCTTTTAGTTGTATTTGTTCTATATTATAAGAGGGAGTAGAGATTGGTTGAGTAAATAGTACCAATCAAATATAAAATGATTCCTCCTTCACGAGTGGAAATCCAGAAATGGTAGATATAAACATGTTAGGAAACTCATAGACAACTAGATAAAGATAACAACTCAAATATTATTTCTATAAGTAAAAAAATAAAAAATATATATCTTCCTTCCCAATTCTAGAAGAGCTTGATTAGCACTACTCTACCTCGATCCCATTATCCTAGGAAAACAAAGAACACCCCATCATAGCTAATAAATGAGACTCATAGAATATAATAGTAAATCAGGGCCTCATGGGAAATCATCCAATCCATTGTGAGAATTACATCCAAGGTTCACATACCAAGAACTAGAAAATCACATGTGATATCAATCCTCGACAAAGACATGGCATGAGAGGGGAATCAGATACCCTTCTCTCTCTTTGTGGTGATGGCCATAAAAATATCGGTCACAAAAGACATAATCCCTATAGGAAGGTTTAGAATATTTACAATACAATTCAATATGAATGAATGGTATATATAGGTATCAAATAAATTAATCACTAAAGATGAATATATAGTGATGGTGCATCTCACTATTACTAGTCCTACATCAACTTCCTGTAGAGACTCGTCTGTTATATAAAGAATCTTCATTCTAGATGATTATCGATGGAACACCTTAGTTCTTGATACATATAACTACACCATATTAACTTTTCATTCTAATGTAATTTTCCCATTGTGCAGGGTAGAAAAGATAAGACATAACTTCTTTAGGTAGCCTCAGTGACCACACAAACAATAAATATTGGGTGCCTCTAAAAAATAACATTAAATATATGGTCTTTATATACTAAAATCATGTCAATACTCCTCTTCCAAAAATAGTAGAATGTATGGACGATTCCTGTTATCATGGTCCTTTATAAGACTCATAACAATTCATATTTCCTTTTAAGGAACTATCAAAACTACCACTGTGAGTAGGAGGAACTCCCGTCAACCTTAATTTACCATCCAGTTTATGCTAATCCATCAAAGATATATCTAGAACATATGAATAAGCGGTGATATTCCACATGGACACCTAATATTAGATATCATATTGAAGACCCCTTTTAAATATTTGAGCCTTTATCTTCTCATTGGATACTACCTCAGGAGAAAACTAAACGAGTATGGTAAATATTTTTTCATACTGAATTGCAGTTCTATCACCTTATTTCAAGCTAAGAAACTCTATTGTCTTTAAATATACCATCAACTCCAGGGGGAACTTATCTATAAAGAGATATATGGGGTATTTTCACTCTAATAATTCTTATTTCTTCACTACAACCATCAAATACCGCCACCTCTTACTAATTCTTTTAGGATTGATGGTGTCACAATTCAACATTATTATTTCTAGTATTTACATGAACTTAGAAATTAACTCGATTTGTTTCAACCAATCCTATACCTCTTTTGGATCATTCAATCCCTGAAAATATGGGGGTTTCTTATAATGAAACTACTAAATTTGATCTCTAGTTTCATCCCTTTAAGGGACTATAACTAGATCCTAAATAGTAATAGATGTGACTACCTATCCCAAAGCTTGTATCGCAAACATTGCTATCTCAAAGAGGTTCTGGTCAACTAGAGAATTTTCTTTCTATGATTCATTTCCATCTCCCTCTGGTGGTTTGTTTAAATGTATTCTTGGGTTAATGGTACTATAAAACATAAATAGGAAACACAAAACCGTCAGCGAGGGTTTTTGAATCATAAAATCAATCAAGAGATATAGGAATATCAATCCATTCAAATAGAATTTAATTTTATATTATTTCAAAATAGACATATCAAATTTGGAAAAAGCTATAATAAGATCAATTTATTCCGTAAAGATGATTTTTTCTAGAAACCCATGATGACTCAAGATTCTCTATGATAGGATATATCTAGGATCTCACTCATAATCTACCCCTTATGTTTTGAATATCCTCCCTCTTATATACTAGGACATACCAGGCTCCTTACCAATATCAATGAAATATTCCCAACCTACTATGATACCTTTTTTTCATGAACCAACTCGAATACCATTGTATACTGGTACCTAAACCTACATCAACATAGATAAAAGGGTTTTGTAAATCCCCACAGCCTAGTGACTAGTTACTGGGCATCAAATAATAGTCAAAGGGGGTTATTTCAACCTAATACTAATCAATCAATATAGGAAATGGAAGATAAAAAGAATAAATTGTTTTTATAATAGACACTCCATACTGATAAATTGTAACAACATAAAAGATATATATATATATATAAATGATAAAAAATCCTAATAAATGGTTCAAAATACATCAAGATGATAATATTGAATCTCTAGGTAATGATTGGATCAAAACTCCTCTGGTCGCCGCTATCACCCAATGTCACAATAATCAACCACACCAACCACCTCAAAGTGTAAATTTCCCTTTTCCTGGACATAGAATAGCATAGTATACAAATTCCTCAATGAAAAATAAGGGTGTCAGAAAGATATCCTAGTAGGATTTCTCAAAATGATTCATAAGAAGTTCCATAAAAAATAAATCATTTAGAATCCAATTTTATATAAAGGAATGCATTGGAAAAATATTTTCATATTTTCATCCAAATAAGAACTCAAATCAATTAGATTGAAAGTATATAAAAAGTAGTCATAAATAAAAATTTTAAATAAATAGAAGGTAATGAAAAAAATAGTTTTGTAAGAACTAAAATTCTATAATCAAAAGAAAATAAAGTAATATGGTCATATACTTTGAGTTTAGATAGTTCTTTGCTCTAGGATCCTTTCACAACATATTTAATAAACCATGTATCAAAGTGCACACAAATCTTGAAGTCTTGTCCTATCATGATAGAATCAATAAACAAACTCATCAGGAAAAATCATGTCAAACTTGGTGAAGTTAGAGTTATAATTTTCAGTCCGTCACTTTGGGGTCAGAGTCCTTGCATGCTTTTCCTAGTCACCCAATAACTTCATAGGATCACAAGTCCTTTCAATCAATTAGTAAATAATGGGAAAATCAATTCAATTCATCATTCATGATTTAAATGCCCCATTTAAAGTTTTAATATTCCATTTTGATTTTCAAATCAAATATGTAACACCCTAAGTATTTAGAAGAATATTATGCTTGATATCTTTCATATCATGAAACAACAAGCTTTAAGTGGGTTAGGATATATTATAAAAATAATATTATATTAATGTAACTGTTGTAACCTATCAATTTAATTGAAGGGTATGAATATAATTAACCACATTGTAAAAAATATTTATCAAGGTCCTAATAAAATAAATTATTAATAAATTATTATAAAATAATTGATAATTTTTTGAAAAGTCAATTTATTATTCAAAAATGTGTTTTCTACAAAATTGGATTAGATAACTTTTTTTAGAAAATATTATAATTAATTTGTATAAATATTAGAAATTTTATTTGATAAAAATTGTATCAATTTTAAAATCAACATATCAAAATTATCTTATGCTGAAATTTTGAAATTTTTTTGAAAAGATTGGTTTTTCAATGATTAGTGACAAATAATGATTTTTATTGAAAACTATATTTATATTTAATGTATTTAAAAAATAAATTCTCTTATAGATTATTTTTAAAATTTGGTTTGTTAATTTTCTTTAAAAAATCCAATTATAGCCTTTGGAAATAATTTTATTCATGAATTTGTTATAAAGACATTTTTATACTTAAATGGCATTTTTCTGAAAAAATGTATTTCATTACGTTTATTATTTTAATATTAAATTAACTTAGGGAAATTATTGAAATTTAATCTTAAAAAATTAGTTACATATTTTTAATTTGGAGGTCTAGATTTTTTAAAAAGATCACTTTTTTGTCATTATGAATAGTAAATATATTAAATAATTAACATCACGATAAGGGTAAATTGGGTAATTAATGTTAAAAATAATATGGTAAGGACTAAAAATCACTCTAAATTGCTTATATCTTATTGGGTGTGTTTAGTTTGGTCCTTCCTATCCTTTTTTTAAAAAAAATACTAAAACTTTGTATCTTATTTCTTTGATTTTGGCCGTTATATTATTTTTTGTAAATAAAAGTCAAAAATGTCATTTTCTTTGTTTTATTATCTCCAATTATTTTACATGAGAGAAAAAATAATATATGTTAGTCTATAAAAGGTTTGTTTGAAATATTAATTATTTTTTCCATTTTATTAATTTAATTTTAATTTTTAGTGTTGAAATTATTACCTTAAATGATTACGCAACACCGACATGATATTATTTCAATTAAAAGATAAATGAAATAAATAAATTTAAAATGTTAGAAGTGATAAAATTTTAATTAATTATTGGGTTCCATAAAATTTATAGATAAAAATAACATATTTTATAATATTTAATGAATTATATTTTAATCCCATTATTTTCATGTTGTTTTCAATGTCAAATTAAATAAATGGTTCCAAAATGAGATTAATGTTATTTAATAATAATTAAAATTTTATAAATGATTTAAAATTACTAAAATTCTTATTTTCATCTAAGAAATTTGTATAGGTTTAAATATATCAACTATAGTTCATTTTTGGGATAATTATTCTTTTATAGTAAATTTATTAACCGCTAAATAATAAAAATCTTATTATCATCATAATTGCCAAAAAGGTTAATGGGAGGTTAAAACAAAAGGCTAATTGTAAAAACATAGTATAAACATGCAAAAAAAATTATCATATGAGATTATTTTGATCCATAATCATCCTATATTCAAAATATATTATTTTTTATCATTTTTTCCAAGAACATTAATGTATATTAATTTAATATTTAAGCAATTCCAAGAGTTCCCTTACCCACACTTATAAATGGGAATCTCTTATCCACTTTTGTTCATAATTAAAAATCCATTTATTTAATAAAATAAATATATAAATCTCTCCATAACATCACTTTACATGTTATAGAAGTATTATTTTAGGTATAATACAAAATTTAGAAGGCTTAAGGTGCAAAGAAAATGCGATTGTCTGAAAAAATAGGTATATTCTTTAACTGGATGTATTAGTTTTATTTCTTCATCCACCTCCTGAAACTATTTTTCAAAGATAATGATATAATAACATATTTAACTCCTAAATAATAATATTTTATAATATTAATTTCATAAACTACATCCATATCTTCTTCCATCAAATGGGAAACAAAACTAATGTTCATGTGTACTATGGAATACTGCCTCGTGAACCAAAGTAATTCATTTTCCATCATCACCTATCACAAATATTTATGATGATAAATTTAATTTTTTATATATGATATTAATGAAATATTTATAATTCTAGAAAATTAATCTATCTTATTTTTTCATACATTTCCATTCATTGAAAAATGATAACATCGATTGCGTGTATGTGTGGATTACCTCCTCCACGAAGTGATATGATCTGTTTTTCATTACTGCAACACATAAATGGTATATATAAGTTTATTTAATGTAATAATATTATATTTATGAAAAAATTATAATAATTTTAATATAAAATAATACTATCCTTTTTCATCAAGATCACTGAAAAATAGAAATGTTACTCATGTGTATGTACTCCCTACCGTCCCCACGATTTAAGAGTACATAATTTTTCATAACCATCATTCATGGTTGGTTTTAAAAGTATAATTTATGTATAATTTTTTTGATTATTTATTGATTTTTATTTTTTATATTATAAAATAATGACCTCTTGGACCATACTCATCCTACCAAATTCATTTTGGACATATGAGTCAGATATCGTCAAAACATCCAACATGAAGTTAATTAATTATGTAATTGTATATAACATGGTAATAAGTGAAATAAAAGGAATAATAAACTTTATAATAATTATTAATAAAGATAACAAATTAATTAATTTTATTATTCAAGAAGATAAGTAGTGATTATGATGGTTCGGGACTGAGATAAGGGATACTTTACATTAAAAACTCATTTCAAATGTTTTAAATATTTATTTTATAAATATATCTCTTCCATAAAAATGTTCATAAAATTATTTTGTTGATGTATTTATATGGAAATAAATGAATTATAAATTACATTTTATTACTCTTTTTCCTTTCATTCAAATGTTTTTAAAAGGAATCATTTTTACATATTTTATATTGAACATTTTGACTTTATTTTCCAAAGAAAAAAAATAATTTTCTATTTTAACATAAACAACATCAATGGTTTTTCCAAATTCCATTACTATTACTTGATAGTTTTCATTATTTATAAGATTAAATTTTTTATACATTGCAAAAAAATCCTCTTTCTATTTAATCTATTTTTTTCAAAAAGGTTTTTAAATGGAATGAATATTTTGATACATGGAAAGTTTTTCTTTATGGGTATAAGGGATCTCTATAATACACCATTTTCATGTGATGAGGATAATTATCTATCTAAATTTATTTTTTATCCCCCAAAAATAAAGGCCTTCAGACCATTCGGGTTGATTATAAAACCCATTTATATCCATGGCTAATTCTTATGATTATTCCGTATAATTGATTTTCTTTTGTGGCACACAAAATCATGGACATTTTATGATGGGTAAACCCAAATAGTGCTCCAATGCATTATGTAATGTTTTTTGTCTTGTGAGATATTATTTATGGGATTTGGTAGTAAACCTAATCCACAACGGGAATTTTTCAACCATGTGATGTTGTATTGGCAGTTGGACATTACTTTATTAGGTCATGTTTTTTGTTTCTTTCACATTTTTTATTTTCCCATGATCATATGGTGCCATTGATAGCCCAATAGGTGTTATTAATTCTCGCATGGTTACTAAATTTTGAAATTTATAAACAGGAAACAAAAAAAACTACTAAAATATAGGGTAGTATATGAATTGAAAGTCTGAGTTCAAACCCACAGAGATAGGGTTTGCGAAAATACATATTTAATAGAATAAACCTAAACTAATTTCAATTAGATAAAATTAAATCTAAAATATTAGTCATGTTATTTCTGAATAAAGTGGTAACGGAAAATATGAAATGGGTTTTGGGTACTAATGAATCATGTTTCATGGGTCAAAAAGGTATAAAATAATCGATTAACAATTATTCAGTCATTGGAATTTGGTTATAGTGATTCCAATGGTTATGGTAAACATTCTATATCCCAAACTCATCTTTTTTCATGGTTAGGTACTTTGGATTGAAAATGATGGGCCAATAAAAACCTAATTTCAATATAGGTCAGAGAAAAACCCAGTGGTCATGGCAGAAGTATAAACCAAAGTTAGCACATTAAAATATGCATTCAATCAAATCAGAAATGGTTATGGTCAAAGAAAGAAATAAAATAAACCCAATCCCTAACCCTGCTCAAAATGGTAATGAAAATTGAATCAAGAAAGAGGCATAAATAAAGAAAAAACATGAAACTCTGAAATTAATTGGAATAAAATTTAAAATAGCATATACATTCAATCTCAATTCATCATGATTTCCACACACACACAAAAATCATTGCCTCATGCTAGCCATAAGAGGGTGTATAAAAATAATAAATGAAACCCTACAGAAAAGTAGAGAAGAAGGGTGACACGGTGATACATGCATCCTCTAGCATGTGTACCTTATCAAGGAGTATATCTCGAATCCCCCAAAGTAGTATCTAAGGGTGTATATTTATAAGGATTTTCATTAAACCCTCAGTTACAGTGTCATTAATTTCTTGCTCGCCGACACTTATCTGACTTTTAAATTTTACATGTCGTGTAATATTTTAATTTTCAAGAATTATTAATTTCAATGAATCTCGTCAAAAAACATATCCTGAAATAAACCCACATCATGTAAATGAAATACACAACAAGTTAATGTTCTGCTTCATTTTTCTTACTTTGTTACATCCAAAAAAAATATTATGTCTCTTTTTCTTCCTTTCCCAAGATTTGTTGTATCCTTCCACAAAACCCAAAACATTTCCAATAATTCTAATATTGGAAATATTAATAAGTTAATTATAAAAATATGTACCATAAAATATATTCATAAAATACACTTATCAAATACCCCCACACTTGAATTATACTTTTCCTCTATGATGGAATCTTTACATTCTACAAAGGACGTTCACATTACCATGCTTAAATTTAATGTTCAATAAAATAAATTTATCAAATGGGAAATTAACTGTTTGAGCATCAAATATTGAAAATTTATTAACACCTCACATTTTAAATAATACAAATAAAATATGTATATTACATGTCTTATTTTGAAATATCCATTCCTTTTTGTTCCACCATTTTAATTTTTCAATCCATTATTCATATGAATTCCAATTTTAATTTACCTTGATTGAATTTTTACACTCATCATTAGGATAGAATTGTAAATACAGTTAATCATATACCTCAAAAACATGTCACTTAATATAGACCTACAAGGCATCTACCATATCCAATGGATAAATATAGAATCACATATAATCATGGGGGATTCACAATTAAGGTTAAAATGAATTTCAGACTTCATGGTAGGTAAGTAAATAATGTAAATCAAGTAAATCTCAAAAAAAGTGATTTTTATATAAATAATTTTTAATGATATTATTAGATAATCTAAATAAAAATCTCCCTCTATAGAAGTCATTTATCTCTTCCCCCAAAAATTATCAAAGTGGGCACATGTTACATGTACGCACAATGAATAAATCAATTTATATTTATATTTTTTAAAAGTTTTTATTAAGAAAGATCTCACATAAACCACCTAACCACATGTAATCAAAATATCATTAATCTAGAAAATGGTAATTTTTTTATCTTCCCAAGTCACAACCTATTTTTTTAATTTTTTCACTTTTATCAAATGTTTTATAGAAAGGGAGTTCAATAATAAAATGCAATGAAATATTTCATGGCCTATCTGCATCTCATAAACCTAAATACCTCCATAAAATATCAACTATAAATTATATTCTATTACACCCTAGAAAATACATCCCCTTGAACTAATTCTTTTAAATATCACAAAAACATTTATAGTAAGGTAGGAATGGATAAAATAGGCATGTAACACGACTTATTTTTTAAAAATGTTTTTCATGGATTCTATAGGATTAAAAAAGATTAATGTCAAGTGGTTCCTTGGATAAATGTCCAACAAAAGATATGTTAATCATATTAAAAGTGATTATGCTCAGTCAAAGATTTGATAAGATATAAGGAAATTTCTAGAAGAGAATATGCCAAAGTTTCTCAAGAAATATATGACAGAAATAATGGGAAATATTACGCTCAAACAATGTCTTGAAAATGTGATAAAGGGTTTGTGAAATCACTCATGGAAATGAAAAATAATAATTAAACTAATTAATTAAAATATCTTAAATTTAAAGTGTTTTCAAAACATAGAAAAAATCATTTACAATAATTAACATGCTTCTATTATCATGATATTTCAAATCCAAATCCATGGGATTATCCCTATTAATTATTTTACCCATTTTTCATATTCAAATTTATTGAAAAATAAATTTAAATTTCAGTTCATTATAATTTTACTAGGTTTTTTATGTCTTTTAGTTCAGTTGATTAAAGGTTGAATCTAGTGTGGGTATGTAATTTTCAGTTAAATATCTAAGACATTTTCAATGTGGGGTATACAAAAAAGAAAATCAAAATTGAAATTATTACTCTCATTTCAAATTGATCCTTCAAAGTCATTTTAGCAGGTACTGCCTACACTAAATTCATGACATGTAATGATTACATGATGTATATTTTTTCTTGTTGATGTGAATGGTGGTCAGGATGTGGTATAAAGATAATCTCATTATTTTCACCCAATTCATAATTTTAAATACTCCCAACTCCGTTTGAATTATACTCAATGAAATTATCATGGAATTCAAAGGTGGTGACCAGAGACTGGATAATAGGAATATGACTAAAAAAATGTCATCATCTATCTAGACTCAGTAAAATTATTCATCTTCATTGGATGTCTACATATGATGTGTTTCCCCAATTATTTCTTTTTTTCCTACAGTTATATTCTCAATTTATTATTTTGTAGCTACTGTTTTTTGTTCATTTTTGTAGTCATCATAGGGTGCATCCATTTCTTCTTCTTCCTTTTGCAGTGAATTTAGATTTTCTAAAAAATTGTGATGAATGTGGTAGTCATCACTAACTCTACCTCTCTTCTTCCTTTAGTTGTTGTCCATGTTTTTTGAGGAAGATTTGAATCCTCTCAGTATCTGAGGTCTCATATTCATCCTTAGAACCTATAATGTTAATGGAATTATAATTAGGATCAAATTTATCTTTATAAGTCGTACTTACCTCTATATAATTTTCTATGATTATTTGTTTGTGACACTCCAATTTGAATTTTGGCTCTAGGATATGCGGTATTATGCATTCAAAGCATGGGTATAGTTGTGGGTATGCATTGGATTGACTATTCATCATTTTTACTTCTTTGAGTAGTTGTTCCATATCATCTAGTAGAAAGGAGAATCTCTCCTTGGTGGTCATTTGGTTTTGTAGCCCTAACATCACAACCAAAAATACCTAATGTAGTAAAAAGTAATAAAAATAAAAAAAATCCTATGCTAAAATAAAATAACCTAAAATATGTGAAAAGGTTTTTAAAAATTATTAAATTAATAATAAATCTTCTCATATCCCCATAAATTGCCCCAAAAATTGATAGGTCTATGGGTGTTTCTAATTCCCACAGGGTTACCAAGTTTATAAATTTAAAACATGAATCAAAAAAATCACTAAACTATAGGGCAGTATAATAATTTCAAGACTGAGGTCGAATCTATAGAGACAGGGTTGGATAAATTACTAATTTAATAAAATAAAAAACTCTATTTTATGAATTAAACATAAACTAATTTATTGAAAAAGAGATGATGGATTGTTTGGATTTTAAGAAAATAGAAAAAACCAGCTCAGAAATTATAAATCTTGGTCCACTACTGATTAGGGTATAGAATAATAATAAAGAAATAACGTGTATTAGAACCAAGTAAGATTAATCTAATGGTCATGGTAGAGAACCCTAAAATCACGAACATTCCCTTTTCACAATGGTCATGTTACTTCATTTTTTTATCGATCTGTTAACTTAGAACCATAATAAAACAAAGAAAATGATCCAACACATGATCATAGTTTGAATTTTTCTCTAGTAAATTCTTTGGAATTATCACTCCCTCACCGATCACACAATGTTTTGGACTGATAGAGTGAAAAATAGATTTGAGAAAATAGGATTGTGGAAAAAGACCCAAATAAATATGATTAAAAAGTAAATTACATTATAAAAATAAATCTCCCATATTTATAGTTTTCTTTTACAGGTTCTACCCTCTCATGGTAGCCATTAGTTGGTAGAAAAATAAAGATATTCTTTGACATATTATGGTAGTAGTGGTCCTTAATCTCTATGGGGGAGTATCAGAATGATTTTTCTTAGTGAAGTCTTGGCCCCTTATTTATAGAATTTCCTAGTGCTTGGGTAGTAATTAATTGTGTTAGAATTGAGTGGAAAATCTCCATAGAGGGCCACGGTAAAATATATAATATTCTTGTTATAAATCCAATCAAAGGATCATGACTAGGTAGGATGGGATATTACACAGCGTGTAATAATTTACTGGATGTGTAAATAAATCTTCAATTTTTATTCACTTCAGGACATGTCTCTCTTTTCCTAAATTCCACTGCTACACACCGTGTAATGATTAAACAGTGTGTAATGTCATTTTTATTCTTTGGCGGCCCCATTTTTTATTGGTTCTCTAGTTCTATGCTTTATAAGTATTCCATGATCATCCTCAAATATTTGGTGTCGTGCCACTTCACTTCGCTCATAGAACGAATTGTCTTTTTGGTTCAATATTCCCCTATTTTCATTCCTTTTTCATATATCCATTTTTTCATCCATAAAACATAAAATAAATCTAATCATTCACAAATTGGAAACATTAATCATTTAAATACGTAAATAAATTCATTAAAATATCAAACAATATATGCATAAAATGAAATATCACACATGTTCTTTATGTCATGCTCCCATGTGATTACTCAAGGTCGTATGTTTAAAAGAAAGTATATAAAACTTCATAATGTTTAAATTTATAACTTTATTGAAAATGTTTTCAAAAAAATCAGGATTTTAAAAGAAACTTTATGAGTTTTATTTTTCCATTAAAATTTATTATCAATTTTTTATGATGATAATTAGGAATAAAATTTGATTTCTTGAGTAATAAGATGTTTATTTTAAGCCAAAATTTTAATTTTTGGTAAAGAAAAAACTTATATAATTATTCCTGAAGTAAAAAATTTCTTAATTTAATTTTATATTTCCTTTACTGATATTGTTTTATCATACCCACATTTCTAAATGTTTTTTATTGGGTTTTAAGTATTATTAGAGAAAATGATGAGTTCAAGATGAAAATTGTGAAGATATATCATGAAAATAATACTTTATATATCACCAAACATTGTCGGAAAAATGGATAAAAAGTGAATGTATCCACTTTTTGATGTAATTTCTATTTTTATAAGGGTGAAGGAATAGTTCTCTCAAACTCTACACCATAAAGATCCTTAAATTGAAGAAAATAAATTGTTTACTTAAAACTCAAGATTGTGTAATTTTTAAACTTGGGTCCTTACAGTTGGTATTAATGGAAATGTTTAGATAAATTTGGAGATTTGGATTAGTGACCATTGGTGAAAACCCTGGGTATAATCCTAAGTATAGGATAACATCGTAATGTTTTTGTTAGATAGAGATTGTGTGGTTTTCTTAGAAATACAACCCTATCTATATACTACCAGTGACATGGTTTTCGGTCAGATTTATCTAGGGGTAATAAACCTAAAAATAGTTGGTCGAGTATATATTTTTCATTATTTTGTAAAATGGTGTCTGTACCTTTACTTCACCCCAAGTTTGACACTTTTGAGGGATATAATTTGGTTAATTCAATTTTTCATTGTGAAACATCATCAGGGATATGAATAGACAATGACCATGAATGATCTTGGATAAACATAAGGTTCCATTAATTCAAAATAAGGTGTCAATATTTAGATATCCAATGATTGATATTTTATAATTATGTTTACTTTTTCCCACACCATGATTTTTTGTTTTAGTAAATGATTATAACTAAGTGGAATTATGTTAACAAAAAATGTGATGGGAAATGCGGTGATTACGGGAAACAAAATGGGATGACTGACTGAATGTCCCAAAGGCCTAAATATTTATTAGTTTTGGATAAACCCCATTTTAAGTGGAAAGGGGGAAAATCTCACACGACTTTAAGGACAAAGGGATTAAAAAAATCTGAAAATCAAGAGGGTTTCAATACAAAATAAAAATACGCAGAAAATACTTCTTCCGTTCATCAACATCATTAAGAGAGGCCTCCACCAGTGCATGGCTTCTCAGTAAACTGTCCTATAAAAATTGCAAGGGCCCAGAACTGATGGTAATGCCATACTCTCTCAATTACCCAAATCTAAAAAGCCACTCACGGTGGAGGTGACCAACTCTAAACCACATCTAAAGTAATTCTTTGAGGACTTGCTGGGTTCCCTAATAAAACCCATTTACATGTCCAATGTACCTCCAACAATGACCATTCTGAATGGACCCTTCCACATTCCACTAGGCACCTCCACCACCATAGCTACAGAATCCTGAAAGACAATCCACACAGTGGAAGGAATATCATCATGAAAGGGCAGTGATAAACATCTAACCAGAACAACCAAATACCTCTAAATCATAGCCAATAAAACAAAAACCCACAACCCCATATCAAAAAACCTACAAAAACTCACAATAGGAATCCCAAATCCTCCCCCTCTAAGGCACATCAAATTAGAAGCGGAGCCACGTAGGAAGCCCATAGGAGGCCTCACTTGATTACAACGAACGAACAGAGAATTCAGAGCCACTCAGTCGATGGTGGAATGACTGCGAGAGGTGTTACCTGGACCCTTTGAGAAATTAAGAATCCATAGTGCACCTAAAATGCTAAAAAGGAAACTAATACTAAATAAAACCACATCGTAATTGCACCATGCCACCTCGAAACTGTGCTAGGAGACGTTGTCATCAAAAATCCACGCTGAGCTGAAACGTTGTACATTGTCTCTGAGATCATAGACATGACAAACACCACTAGATATCACTGCTCCATATGAAATCAAGATCATTCCCATGCTGAGCTGAGACTAGATAAGATATGACATACTGATCTAGGCCAGAGGGGGAGGGTGAAATGAAAGAGAGGGGGAAACCATATCGGCCTCATATTTTAGAGAGGACGCCGCTCAGAGGCCCTCTCTATCTAGAAACATAATGGGAAGATGACTAAAGTGGAATATATTTTTATAATGACTAATCAATTATTAGGAAATAATATTAAAAAACATACCATAACCAACTATTGGACCCATCAAAGAAGAGAACGATGGATTGTGCTAAGAGATCACGTAGTGGAGACTATGGAGGAAAGAGGGATCAATTTTTTTCACGTCATAAATGTGGAAAGAGACACCCAGGGGAATATCTCAAAAGAACAGAGAAATTTTTTATGTGTGGAATAGACTGTTATTGAGCAATGAATTTCCAAGACAAAATGAGGGGTTTGATAGAGAAATAAATTTCATCCTGGAGATCCGTTTATAGTTTTTTTTTTCTTAAATGTTTGAAACATAGGAATTATTCATATAAATGGATTATTCAAATGGTTAGATATTATAAAAAGGATGGAAATATGTTATCACAATCATTAATGAGATAGTATTGAAGTATTCATGTATTAAGATTTTAATATTATATTGTAGAACTATTTTAGTCAATGTTATTTCGGTTATAAGAATCCTAAACATCTAAGGATTGATCCACAATTGATTTTATTTATGGATTTTTAAAAATATATTGAATAGAACTAAAAACAAAGTGATTTGGTATTTTGGATATATTTTTGGAAAAAACGTTATTAAGGTATAGATAACCCATAATATATACCTTATATTGAGTTAATAATGTTTAATTTTAATAAATAAATGATTTAAATTGATGAAGTAAATGGGACAGTGTTGGAAACCGTGAAATTGGTTAGTGATTTGATGAAAAATTAATTTTGGTCATCTTTGATGAAGTTTATTTGATTTTTGGATTTATAGAATATATTCAATAGTATATGAAAAATAAGGATTGTGTAAATTTTTGGAAGAATATATGTCTTCATGCGAGGTTAACATAAGATTTATATATACCATCATGGGTTTATAAGTTTAAGTTTGGCCTTATGTTCAAAATTATATATACCCATTTTGAGGTTTTAAGTAATGACATTTTGTGGTGATTTGAAACTTTTACTAGTTTTTATGATTATTCTTCTATTGAGGTTTAAATAATCCTTTGGGTTAGAATATGATTTGATGTTAATTTAGTTTTATAGTGAGATATAGATAATATTAATGGTTTAAAATTGATCCCTTGATAAGGTGATAATTTCATAGGTATTTATGGTTAAGCTAAGGATTACATTTATAGTTAGTTTCTAAAGTTGACATATGATATTTTGGGTAATTTCATGAAATTATAAGATAATATAGTGATTTATCATGGTGATTAATGATATATTTTTATATTATTCTTTTGGTTGAGATATATGTATCCTATATTTTTAACAAGTGATTTAATATGAAAGATCATTTGGGAAGAATACAATAAGAAAATTAATAGAAGATAATTGGTATGAGATCACCTTTTAGAAAAACAATTATTTAATTTTTTTATTATTAAGGTAAGTCGGGATGTATTTTTATTTATGAAATGATATAAGTAGAACCTTTGTTATTATTGTGGAACATTTTGAGGGAAATGTATTATTTCATCATATGAGGGTTCATAAATTTTGGATATTATCTTAACTAATAATAACCATTCAGTTTTGGTAATATTTAAATAATGGAGGAATATATTTATATCCTTTTATGGATTATGATGTTGATTTTATTACTTTGGGAAAATAATCATCTTGAATGCTCATTATTTGGATAAAAATGTAATATTGTTGTTAAAATGGATTAAAGGATGATATTATACTTATTATTTAAGTATATTTATTATGTTCTTAGTCGATATGGTACATAAATTTCTCCACTATATAAAAATATCTTGAATCAAAAAATTTATCCTATTACATTAATTTTTGTTGAATATATGGTCTTTTTCCCCTCTTTGGTTTAGGGTTTTGGGGTCATTAACTTTCTCATGATCATTCACATTCTTGTGATCAATGATCTATGTTACTCTCCATTTTTATTTATGCATTACTATTTTATTCCATGTCTATTGATTTACTTCCACTAATTTTATCCTATTCGGAAACCATGTTATGTGTTGTTCCAAATAACCTTAATATTTTCCTTTCCCTCTTTTCAACAGGATGTTTTATTAACCCCTTTTATGATGTGGGATTTCAACAATGGTATTTTGAAATTTGAAACCCTTGTTTACTAAGATAATGTTCAAATTGTGAGGATATAATTTATTAAATGGAGTATAATGTAGCACCCCAAGGTCTTAAAATAATATTATTCTTGGTAGCTTTCTTAAAACGCAACATTGGGATTTATGTTAATTGGGATATACTATAGAAATGTTATTATTAAAATGTGATAGTTATAACCTAATCATTGAATTCAAATATATGATTTGGATTAACTAAATTATGAAGTATAAACATTTTCTCGAATAAATAAAAATGTATTGATAAATTCTTAGTAAATAATTTCTTGTTTTTTAGTAAAGTCATTTTATTCCCTAAAAATATGTTATCTTCAGAAAAATATTGATTTTTAAATTTTTGAAACTTTTATAAATTGTATTTGATAAAAAAATATCATTTTTAAAATTATTATATAAAATTTATCTTATGTTAAATTTTGATATTTTTTGGAAAATGATGATTTTTTAATGAATAGTGAAAATACTAATTTTTATTGACCTCTATATTTTCATTTAAAGTATTTACAATGTAAAATTGTTTGTTGGATTATTTTAAAATTTTAATTTCTTAATTTTTATAAAAAATAGCCAAATTATCATCTTTATAAAGAATTTTAAAGTAAAATTTGGTAAAAAAACATTTTTATACTTAAAAGACATTTTTCCAAAAAACAGTTTTCATTTTATTATTTTTATTTATTTTAAATTAATTTATTCTACTTTTAGAAATTTAATCTTGAAAAAATAATTCCATATTTTTAATCAAGTATTTCAAATTTGTTAAATACTTCCCCTTATTTTTTCCTAAGGAATAATAATCGTAGTAAATAATTGTCACAATGGTAATGGTAAATCATGCAATTATGTTTAAAAATAATATTATAAGAACTAAAAACGGCCCTAAAACTTATCTTTATCCAATTATATGAGTGTATTTTTTATATTTCCATCCCAATTTTGAAATTATGTCAACTTGGTTCCATATTTCTTTGATGTTGACAATTATATTATTTTATTCAAAGAAAAGTCAAAATTTTCACTCTATTTGTTTTATTATCTATGGATTTTTGAAATGAGGATAAAGAGAGGATATATTAATTTATAAAAGTTTTATATGAAATATATAATATTTTTTATCATGGTAATTTATTTCAACTTTTTACCGATGAAATAATTACCTTAAATGCTTACACAATGCCGACATAGTATTTATTCAATTGATTGAAAATTAAAATAAATGATTTTAAAAATGTGAAAATAATATAATTTTAATTATTTATTGTGTTCCAAGAATTTTTTTGATAACATTACATATTATATATGTTTTAATTTATGATATTATAATTCCATTATTGTCATGTTATTTTAAAATTCAAATTATATGAATCATTCAAAAAATGATATTAATGTTATTTTATAATAAATAATTTTTTATTAAATGATTTAAATTTAATGAAGATATTGCAATCATCAAAGTGATTGTTAAATAATTCAAAATATAAACTATAGTCCATTTATGGTCTAATTGTCCCATTATATAAACTATCTTAACCCTTGAATAGTAAAAACTTTATTATCATTGTAATGGTCAAAAAGGTTAACGAGGGTTTAAAAAACCAATGTGGGTAAAAAGATTGACTAAAGGTGTAAAAATTTCTTTATATGGGATTATTTAAACACATAATAATCCTATATTCTGGATATATCAGTTTGGATCCATTTTTCTATGAAAATTATTTTGTATTAATTTAATATTTCAAGTAATTCCAAGAGTGTCCTTCCCCGCACTTATAAAAGTGAACATCCTCTATTATTTTATACACACATAAAAATCATTTTAGTTCAAATTTTATCTACACAAATATCTTCCAAAAATTCATCGCAACATTATAGCATTCTTTTTTCGGCCTAATACCCGCCTTAAAAGGATTAAGGTGTAAGGGAAAGGAGACTGTTTGTAAAAGTTGTATAGTCTCTAACCAAATGTTGTAGTTTTATTTGTTATTAATTCTCCATAAAATATTATTAAAACATGATTATATAATAACATAAGTATATCCCATATACTGATATGTTTTTATTTTAATTTATAACAAATATCCCTCTCCTCTTCCATCAATTGAGAAATGAAACCATCATTCACTTGTACGGAAGACTACCGCCTCAAAAAAATATGTAATTATTTTTACATAATCACCTATCATTGATATTTATGATGATAAATTTAATATTTATATATTATATTTATCTAATATTTATCAATATTTAAAATTAATATATCATATATTTTCTTACATTTCTATTTATAGAAAAATGATAACATCATTCGTGTATACGTTTGGATTACCACCTCTATAAAGCAATGCGATTCATTTTTCCTTACTACATCACATGGATGTTATATATAACAGTATTTAAAATAGTAATATGATATTTATAATATAATTATAATTATTTAATGATAATATAACACTTAAATTCTTCTTTTAATGATCATTGAAAAATAGAAATGTTACTTATACGTGTGTATGATGTAATTTCTCTATGATTGTAATGTAGTTCGTTTTTTATAAAAAAAATTATGGATGGTTTTGAAAGTATAATTAATGCATAAAAATTATTATTATATCATTATTATTATTAGTATGATTAAATTATGACCTCTTTGACAATATTCAAACTACCGAATTCATTTTGGATATATAAACCGAATGTCATCAAAACATCTGACCTAAACTTAATTGATTGTGTAATTTTATATAACATGGTAATAAGTTAAATGAAAGGAATGATAAACTTGAAAATGGTTATAAATAAATTATATAATGAACATAATTTTATTATTTAGTATGATAATTAATGAACATGATGAGATGTGATTTAGGTAAGGGATACATTACTTTAAATACCTTTTTTATATGTTTTAAACAGTTATTTACTAATTCATTATGTTCCATGTCCATATTATTAAAATAAATTCATTAATATATTTATATAGAAATAAATGAATTATTAAGTAATTTTTTTGTCTCTTTTTACTTTCTTTAAAATATTTTTAAAAGGAATATTTTTACATATTTTATACAAAATGATTTTAATTTCATTAAAATATTGAAAAAAAATATTATATTTTAACATATATAGTGTCAATTGTATTTCATACCACTATAAGCATTACCAGATCTTTCTATTCCATTATAAGATTCCATGTTTAATTCAATGATAAAAACCCTCTTTGCCTTTGTTAAAATTATTTTATAAAATAGTTTTAAATGGAATTGATATTTTGATATCTAGAAATGTTTTTCTTATAGATGTAAGGGATATTTCTAAACAACCATTTTCTTTAATCTATGAAAATTCTATCTCTAGTTCACTTTTTATATCTTTTAGATGTTATGGATTACTTAAATTCATTACATATGTCTCTTATATATATACCTAGTTTATTGTCCCTTTGTTTAATGGGGTAATACATTCCATATGTAAATTTCTAAAATTCCTTTTTAAAACATAACATGGTTAACGGGAACCTTTCTATACCTTATTCCTTTTATATACCACTCATTTAAGTTTTTATTCCCAAATTAAAGCTTTATTTTGAGTCATATGATTAAGCAATTAGATATGAATATCCATAAAATTTAATTCCCTCTTCTATTTAGAATATGTATGAAATTTATTTTGATTATGATGTCAGTCAATATTATGCAACTCATTTAGTTCCATGGGTAATTCTTATGAATAATAATTCTGATTGATTTCCTTTTATGACACACATAATTATGAACATGCAATGATCGATGTTCCCAGATAACACTCCAATTCATTGGGTGTTGTTTATTTTCTCATGATACATTATGTATGTGATTAGGGAGTAATGTTAATTCATGATGGGACTCTATCCACTATGTGATATGGTCTTAGAATTTATCCTTGACTTCTTCATATATCATGTTTTTTTGCTCCCATTTTTCTTATATTGATGTGATATTATAATACCATGTTCTTCATATTATTATCACAAGTGATTATGCATGAGCTTATGTTCAAAGAAAAACATATGAAACTTCATAAGGGTGAATTGTATATATTTTTTGAAACAGTTTTCATAAGTTTTTCAAGATTTAAAGTGAACTTTTATGTGTTTTTTATTTTTCTATCAAATGTTTTATGAACATATTTGGGAAGAAAATTTGATTTCATTGGTAATAAAATGTTTATTTTTTCCCCAAAGTTTAATTTTGAAAAATATAAATCATTTATAAGTATTCATGAAATAACATGTTTATTTAATTCTTTTTATGTTTCCCTTAATGATATTTTGTGTTGATCCCATGTTTTCAAACAATCGCAGTGTTTTAAGGATGATTAGGGATATGAATGAGGTCAAAATAAATATCTTAAAGATATTTCATGATAAGAAAAACTTTTTAAATCATAAAAGTTTTATTTTTTGGGATAAATGGATACAAAGGAGAAGTGTCCACTTTGTGGGTTAACATTTATTTATGTAAGGGTGATGGACTAATTCTCTAAAACTCAAACTGTAAAGATTATAAAATGTAATAAAATGAATTCTTGACTTAAAACTTGGTATAATGTAATTTATAAGGTTGGGTCCTTATTAAATCATAGATTTTATAAAAATAAAACTTATTTAAAAATTAACATTAATTTTAATCCATTTTTCTAAAAAAATATTTTTAAAATCATTTCATAAAATTAATTTTTATTTCAAGCCATCATTCCTAAAAATAAACCAAATAATTTAAAATCCTTTGGAAGATGTTTTTATTTCTCAAATCCATAAATTTGATATAAAATATCAATTATACTCAAAATAATAAAATACATTGAAAATACATTTCATATTAAATAGTATCACATAGTTTCCAGTATAGGGAAAGACCATAAAGAAACAATAACCATTAGTCACATGGTCAATCAATCACCGAAAATAGGAACTACCAATAGAGAGTTGAAGGCTAATAATATCAAATAGAAATCACTAAAATTAAAATCCATTAGATTGAGATTTATACCCAAAAGCAACATGAGGATCCATAACTCTTAAAAAGCGTGAGAATAGATGAAAAGAGATTTATAAACCAAAGAGACTAAACTTTCTATAGAGGGATCAATCACGTCCACTAACACTTAAACCAAAGAAAAAATGGATTGGAGTAGATATAAATCCTCTCTAGAAGGACTCCAAAAGTCCAAGGGTTTAATTATGTTCAATTAATAGGTGTTTAACATTTACAACGGTAGGTTTGGGTCCTTAATTAAATATTTCATTCGATTAAAAACTCATTCACATAATTTCATAAGTTAGGTTTTATATTTAGAAATACATATGTGCCTAACCTTATTCCCTTTCATGGAATATAGAGAGTACCACATGGTTAGTATATATGGTTTGAAAAATTGTGCGCCAAACATACACTCCCTATTAGTCTAATGTATAAAGGGTTCATGGTTTAGGCCCAAGGTTCAGAAACCATGTTCCAATTGTGCCCCCCACCCCACTGTCTCAAGTTTCACGCTTTTAAGGGTAATTCCCATAGTTTGAACTATCCATGTGCCTCATTTGAAACTCATATCATGGAAAACTATTTCCTAGTCTAAACCACATAGTTTTCCATAACCATGTACTAACCGTTCGTAGCCCCAAAAACCTATCAAAATTTTAAAAAAAAATCTAGAAACAACCTGAGATAATATCCAAACCAAGGATGGTCGAAAATAAGCGATTAGATGTAACAACAATCTAGTAATGTGATGTTACATTAATAATTAAAATAAACCTTTAATGGATAATAATATCTATAATATAATGAAAAGGTACCTCACCCATCTAAAAATGATTAAAAAAGTTAAAATAATAATTATTATGAATAAAAATTCTTATAGAGAAGTAATGTATTTATTCATAAAACATAAATAATATAAATAATATAAATTATAAAATAATTTAACCTTTAAATTATAAATCCACTAGTTAAATATATATTATTTTATATTTCATCCAGTAATTCAAAAATAATAAAAACTAATTAAACCACAAAAATAAAGATTATGTCAAATCCAGACATTGATATAACAACCATGTTTTAAAATTAGTACTATCTATTCAAATTAATAGAAACTAGTTGATATGTTCTCATTATAATCGGATTCCCACTAGTAATCTTTATTAACAATTTATTCCTCCAATTTTCAAGGGATGATTCGATGTATATGGAAAATATAAAAGAGTATGTAGATCTAGAATCAAATAAAGAATGATTTTGTAATCAAAGTACATAATATCAAAACATAATGGAGTTCAAATTCATCTGTATTAATTTCATAATCCCGGAATTGATGCCTTACCTTTTATGAGGTAAATTCCCTGTTATGGTTGGGTAATATTTTATGTAGTGCCCTATCTCTTTACAGTTGACACACTAGACATTGGTGGATTCTTTCTTACCCATTTATTCACATTCCTGATTGAATTTCTCTCTAGATATGAAACAAACTCTAAATTCCATCAAGAAAGTACGAGGGTGCTTCTTTCCATAATTATCACATGTGGTAATTTTCATCCCACCCTTAGTTTCCTTCACTTCATTTATTTTCTCTTGTTCCTCAGCTGGAATCTTCTTCTCTTGATTTCCTTTGAAAATATAAGATTTGTAATATTATTTTTCTCTCCAAGTGGGACATTATAATATATGATCATATGAAGAAACTTTTTGAGATAGCCGTAACATCCCGGGTAAATAAAGAATAATGAATTTTCATATTTATTAATATTTGAGAATTAAATATTAATTTTAATTAAAAGGGATTTCTATGTTCGATAGCGTACTCGATACGCAACGATGAGTTTCTTTGAAAACTTACGTTGCACACTAGTAATATAATAATATTATTTTATATGGTAGTTACCATGTAGACGTTGTATTGGTGGGAATGGATAAAAATAACTAAAATATGATTATATTTGTTTTTTAAATGTTTTTACATTTATCCAATAAAAGATAAAGGCTTAAAATACGGAAAGAATTCAATTTTAGGCATTTATACCCTAATTTTCACTAAAGGTTCACGTATCACCTTTTGATGGAGAACCGTCACTAAATATAGTTTTGATTACTCTTATAAATTCTATTGGACCAAATAAAACTCTTCTTTAGAATTGGGGCATCAGAATTTACTTTGTGTAAATTTTTGGTATTTTTCCGATAAAGTTCATTTTTTAATGAATAGTGTAAAATGTTGTATTTTAATTCAAAACCTCTTTTTAATATAATTTATTTGTAAGATTAGATTATATTTTTAATTGGTTTTAAAGTGAAATTAGAATATATTTTTACCATTAAATCCAATAGTGGTCGGTGGAATTAATTTCACTTTGAAATCAGACTTAAACTAGTGTCAATCTTTTGATACTTATTGTTTCATAAAAACACGCTATTTGCTCTAACAGCGGGAATTAATTATCAAATTAATTAATGAAACTTATATGTTGTGAATTTTGTAAAATTGACTTCATTTTTGAATTTGGAATATCAAATATAGCTTAGGGTTATGTTTTGGTATTTTTCTGAAAAACATCAATTTTTGATGAATAGTGAAACCACTAAGTGGTACTTAAAAAACTGATTTTTCGTTTAAATGAAATTTTACCACCTCTATGTTTTGAATTTCAAAAATCCGACATACATGGTTTTCATTAAGAAGTAAATGTAGTTCAATGGGATCAAAATAATTTGTAGTGAATAGTAACTTATTTAGTTTTTAATCGTGATTAGAGGTAATTAGTGTTGTTTAAGGTAAAAATAATGTTTTATTAATATGAAATAACCTAGACACATGTCCTACCATAATTGGATGTGTCATGTCCGGACAATATAATACATGGGTCAACTTGGGGACCCCATGGAGCCTCTTTGTTTGGTAAATGACATAAATAACCTTTTATTAAATGTTAAAATAAAAATGACACAAACATGAGATGTTTTACTAACACAATTTTTACATGGGGTTATACAAGTCATATTTTTTACTATAAATATTCATTAGAAAAACAAATATATTTCCTACATCATGATATTTTTTTATTATTTTTATACATTCAATAAATTAAATTATTTAGGACATCATGATGATGTAGCGATTACCTCATTAATAATGGATTTAAATACAATGAAAAGATAATGTAAAATATATGACCTAAACATGTCCAAAACCTATTGGATGGGTATATATCTAACCCTTATCAGATTATCCTCGAATTATATCAATTTGGGACCTCTTAAATCTGAATATCATTTTAAAATAAAGTGACTTTTCTTTACATTCCAAGAGTGCCCCTCCTCTCCTCTTATAAAAGGCCCCCAGCTCTACCTCTTTACCCACACTTCCAAAGCCTTTGGGTCGGCCAACCCCTGCCCAGTTTGTCTCTCCACATACCTTTATTACTCCTTGAAGCCTCACTTTGGGCAGAAGTCTTCCCAAGGAAGCCTTTGAGTTCAAATCTAATAGAGTTACCCGATTTTAAGGTGATGTCTTCACTTGTGTTCTTTTGTTTTATTTTGCTTCTCCAACTCCCTAAACTCTTTTTATTAATTTCTTTTGTAACAACTCTAGTATCTTAAATACACTAGTATTTTTTTATAAGAATATTTCGAGCTACACTTACACACATCTATATCTAATGGTTAAAGAACATATTGTTTCCGGGGATGGCGAATTTCTGCCTCCCAAAACGATGATTATTCAACATTATTTAAACACATTCAAAGGTGGCCATTATGATGACACTATATTTATATATGATATATAATATTTTTATGTTTTCCTTAAGCTTATGTATTTTTCATTTTGAGCATACCTTTATGGCTTCCATTATGGGTAAACACGATAATTTCATTTTTGGAAGTGCGGACTACCGCCCCCTCAAAGTGATTTGATTCTTTAATGCCATATGTGGGACATATAAAGGATGGATTTAAAGTTATTATATATGATGTTATACTAGAATTATAATATACCTCTATATCATTATTATTTCTTCCCATTAAAGTATGAGATAGAAATGAAAGTAGCGTTCATGCGTACGTACGGCTTACCGTCTCCATGAACGGTGCATTTCATTTCCTATCCCCAAATGTAATGTACTATTATAAGTACATATATATAATCGATATATATGATGTATGTTACATCTAAATGATTAATATAATTCTGGAATTATAATATCCATACCTCTCATTTAGTTTTAATTCCATTAATATGACATAGAAATGAAAGTAGCGTTCATGCATACGTACGGCTTACCGTCTCCATTAACGGTGCATTTCATTTCTTAACTCTAAATGATTATGTAATATTATAAATGAATTTATATACTGGATATATATGATATATATGATATCTAAATCATGAGTTTAACTCTGGATATAATGGATACATGAACAACTTGTAATTATAAAGAGCATATTTTTCACTCAAGTACCAATGATCGTTAAAACAACTGTTATTAACTAAAATAATTACATAGTGTTCCTGACATGACAATAAGTGATATAAAAGGAATAATGAACTTGAAAAGGGTTCTTAAAAAATTAGAAATTAACTCATGTTTATTATTCAAGAGATTAAATAATGAACGAATCAAGTTGGACCCGAGGTAAGGGACTTCGTCTCAATCTCCTTTCATTAAGGCATATTTCGGTTTATACACAACTTTCTTTTATATGGTGTATAAACCCCTTTGACTTTTACTTTTATACAAAAGGAATCTTTTTCTACGAATAATTTTATAAAATGACATAATGGAATGTTTCTTTTAACGTACGCAGTGACAACGACCTTTTCCATCGTCGTGAGTATTATTTGGTCTTTGGCTTCCTAAACAATCCGTAATGTTTTTTTTAAATGAAATAAATACCATATATTCTTTTATGTATTTTGGTATTTAAAATGGGTTTTTATAATGGATTTTTTATTTCAATATATTTAAGTGATATATTGTGATCAAAGTGTGGAAATGTTTTCTTTCCATTATATTTGATTTATGTCTTGTGATTTTTATATTGGTACATGGACATTTAACGGGTGGTTACGTGATAAACCATATGGTGGGTGGTGCCGTGAATACCAGGACGGGTGGTTACGTTATAACATCCAATGCATTCGGTATGGAAGTCGGTCGTATGGCTATTCCATTAAGTATGTATGGAAGTCAGCCGTATGGCTATTCCATTAAGTATGTGTGGAAGTCGACCGTATGGTTATTCCATTTAAGAATGTTTATGTCCCTAGTTACCTTTATATGTTATGTGTTCTTTATATGGTTTTTATGGTAATCCTTTGGTTACAAAAGGGTAAGTAATGATATTTTATTCAGTGAAGAGTTTTTACTACTTCATGAAGGTGAAGGTATTACTTTGATTAAGTATACATGGGTTACTTGTTATTTTGATAAACTAACAGTTTTCATTCTTTGTGTATCCCTTACTGAGCTTTTTATGCTCACCCCAAGTTTTTTTGAAATGTTTTTCACAGGACTTATTGTGGAATAGGGTCAAGGATGGGGTCACGGGAAAGTCATGTTATACAAAACATGGAACTAGACATGTTTCTTTTTAAGATTTTTTTTTATTTTATGGAAACTTAGTATAAGTGTCTACTTTGTAAATCTTTTGAGATGTAATAGGTATGTTCTAATTCACTAAAACTCTAAACCTAAAAAGATCCTCAATGTGAATTATTAATTTAATTCAATATTAAGTAATGTTTAAGGCTGGGGCCTTATAGTTGGTATCAAAGGTCGGTTTAGAAAACATTAGTAAAGTGTAAAATTATAAGTTAATTTATGGTATGATTGAAATGATATAGCATTTAAAGATTTCCATGTTGCTTCGCCTAAGATATTTCGTGTGGTCAGAATGGTTTTCCATAGAGGAAACAAAGCAGCTATGTTGGGACGACATCAAGAGGAAGACAACCTTCCAAATCAGCAACCTGATATGGTTGGAATTGGAACCGAACAGTTTGTTGTAGTGATGGCACAGTTGACTCAGGCTATAAATGGTGGTGGTATCCATGAACGAGATCAGCCAGATCAACTGTAGTGGAACATGTCAGTGGTGGAACATTTCATGAGGCAACATCCCCCATCATTCAAAGGATCATCTGACCTCGTGCAAGCTGAAGGGTGGATTAAAGTACTGGAGAATATTTTTGATGGCATGGGGTGTTCGGAACATCAAAAGGTTAGTCTTGTTGTTTACCATTTTGAAGGTGAAGCAGATCAGTGGTGGTCGATGGTGAAAAATATCAGGGATAGTGATGAGATTGAGGATCTTCACTACGACAAATTCAAATGTATGTTTCTTGAGAAATATTTTCCTAAGGTGGTTCATCTTAGGATGGAAAGACAGTTCCTAGAGTTGAGGCAGGAAGATGATTCAGTGGCTCCTTATGAAGCAAATTTCACTCGATTGGTAAGGTATGCTCCAAACTTCATACGAGATCTTGATAGTAAAATAAACCATTTTTACTCAAGGTTAAATCCAAAGTATCGAATGGTTTTATCCTCTCGTGAGTTCAAAAGTTATGAAAAACTTGTTCGATGTGCAGAGAAGGTGGAAATGGAGTTTGCCGATGATCATGTGTTCTATGAAAAAAAACAGAATAAGAGGTCCAGTTGGCAGGAAAAAGGGAATAATTCATCAAAGAAGCAAGTAGGTAAGAAAAACAAATATCCATCCTGTGAGAAGTGTGGTAAATTTCATCCTGGAGAATGTTTATCCAAGTCCGGTAAGTGCTTTCGGTGTGGTAATTCTGGTCATATTGCACGTAAGTGTAAGGAGGATGATCAAGCAAGCAATGAAAAGCTAGCGGTAAGATGTTTTAAGTGTAATGAAATTGGTCATTAGGAAAATGAGTGTCTAACAAAGAACTCAACTGGGGGAAATCAGCTAGACTACAAGTAGAAAGTGGTGGTGAAATCCTTTGCAACAACCTCAGCAGATTTTGGGCCATCGAATGAAGTGGTATCAGGTACACTTTTTGTTGGTTCAGATTATGCCAATGTGTTGTTTGATTCAGGGACTACACACTCTTTGATTTCTGAGAAGTTTTCTAGTAAATTGGAAATTCCATCTCATGATATGAATCCTGAACTTATGGTAAAAACACCAAGAGGGAACATCGAGACAAAAGGTAATTATAAGAACCTTTCTATCCTTCTGTGTGGAAAGAATCTACCAGCAAACCTTATTGGTTTGCCTCTAGTCGAGTTTGATGTTATTTTGGGCATGGATTGGCTTTCTGTTTATCATGCTAAGATTGACTGCAGAGCTAAAATGGTTTCTTTTCAGAAATATTTTCAGTTTGTGTACAAGAATGAGCCCTTGATTTTGATAACAAATCAGGAAGTTGAGAAACTAGTAAAAGATGGAAATGAATGTTACCTTGCACATATTGTTGAAAATAAAGGAACTGTTCAGATTAATGATGTTCCAGTGGTAAATGAGTATCTTGATGTTTTTCCTGATGAGTTTCCTGGTATTATTCATGATCGAGAAGTTGAATTTACTGTTGACTTAGTTCCTGATTCTAAGCCAATTTCAAAACCCCCTTATCGAATGGCTCAAGTTGAACTTTTAGAGTTAATGAAGCAATTGCAGGAGTTATTAGATAAAGGTTTAATTCGACCTAGCACATCACCATGGGGTGCTGCTATCTTGTTTGTTAAAAAGAAAGATGGATCAATGAGACTTTCCATTAATTATAGAGCCTTGAATAATATTACTATTAAGAACAAGTATCCTTTGCCTCATATCGATGATTTGTTTGATCAGCTCCATGGAGCTCAGTATTTTTCGAAGTTTTACTTGAGGTCGGGGTACCATCAGTTGAAATTAAAAGCAGCAGACGTTCCGAAGACTGCGTTCCATACTAGATATGGCCATTATGAATTTGTAGTTATGCCTTTTGGGTTAACCAATGCACCTTCTGTATTCATGGACCTTATGAATAGAATTTTCCATGAGTTCTTGGATAAGTTTGTGGTTGTTTTCATTGATGATATTTTGGTGTTTTATAAAAGTAAAGAGGAGAATGAAAGTCATTTAAGGGTTATCTTGCAAACCTTAAAAGAAAAGAAGCTATATGGAAAATTCAGAACGTGTGAGTTTTGGTTACAAAAAATTTCTTTCCTGGGTCACATTGTTTCAAAAGATGGCATAACTGTTGATCCTTCTAAAACACAAGTTGTTGAAGAATGGCCAAGACCCACAAATGTAACCGAGATCTGTAGTTTTCTTGGTTTGGCAGGTTACTACCGAAGGTTTGTTGAAAATTTTTCATGGTTCTCTAGTCCAATGACTAAGCTAACTCGGAAGGGTTTTAAGTTTATCTGGACAAAAGAATGTGATGATTGTTTTTAGGATTTGAAAAGAAGATTGGTGAATGCTCTAGTTTTGAAACTTCCTTCTAGGAATGGTGAGTTTGTTATATACAGTGATGCTTCGTTGAATGGACTTGGTTGTGTCCTTATGTAGAATGATCAGGTAATTTCTTATGCTTCACGTCAGTTGAAAACTCATGAGGTAAATTACCCTACACATGATTTGGAATTAACTGCAGTTGTTTTTGATTTAAAAATTTGGAGGCATCATTTTTATGGAGTAAAGTGTGGAATATATACTGATCACAAAAGTTTAAAGTATATATTCACTCAGAAGTAATTGAACATAAGACAAAGGAGATGTCTAGAATTAATCAAGGATTACGATTGTACAATTCAATACCATCCAGGAAAAGAAAATAAAGTAGATGATGCTTTGAGTCGAAAAAGTAATGCTTCATTAACAATGTTGCATTTGGAACGTGATCCTTTGGTAAAGGATTTGATGAAATTTGGCATAGAAGTTGTTGGTGCAGGAAGTTCATCTATTTTGTTTCAGGTGTTATTGAAATCTTCTCTATCAGACAGAATCAAGCTAGCACAGAAGCAAGACAGTGAGTTGCCAAAAAAGGTAGTGCTGGTTTAGAATGGTAAGTTGTGTGAATTCAACATTGATAATGATTGTGTTTTGAGATTTGGGAAGAGATTGTGTGTGACTTGTGATTCACAGTTGAAGAGAGAGTTGTTATGTGAAGCTCATAGTTTTCCGTTTTCAGTTCATCCTGGCAGTACTAAGATGTACAGAGATCTGCGGGAGTATTACTGGTGGGATGGAATGAAAAGTGATATTGCTGATTTTACGGTGAAGTGTTTGACTTGTCAGCAGGTTAAAGCAGAGTGGAAGTTACCGAAAGGGATGCTTCAGCCTTTACTTGTGCCAGAGTGGAAATGGAAAAACATATCCATGGACTTCGTTGTGGGATTACCGAGGACATCTCTAGGTAATAATGCAATCTGGGTTATTGTTGATCGCTTGACTAAATCTGCTCATTTCCTTGCTATAAGAGATACTTTTTCACTAGATCAACTTTCCCATTTGTATCTTAAAGAGATATTCAGGTTACATGGAATTCCTCTCTCCATTTTGTCCGATCGTGATCCCAGGTTTACTTCTAACTTTTGGGAAGGCCTTTAGAAGTCGTTGGGTACTGAATTAAATTTTAGTGTAGATTTTCATCCTCAATTAGATGGGTAGTCCAAATGAACAATTCAGACCTTGGAGGATATGCTATGTGCCTGTTCTATGGGTTATCAGGGAATTTGGGACCAACATCTTTATTTGGTTGAGTTTTCATATAATAACAGTTTTCATTCCAGTATACAGATGGCACCATTTGAGGCATTATATGGGAAGCAGTGTCGAACTCCAGCATTTTGGGATGAAGTGGGTGAAAGGAAGCTGATGGGACCAGAATTGGTAGAAGAGATGGCAGAAAAAGTTCAATTGATTCAGAAACACATGAGAACAGCTCAAAGCAGGCAAAAGAGTTATGCGGATAACCGGAGGAAGGATCTATCTTTTGAGGTAGGTGATCATGTTTTTCTCAAGGTTTCTCCCTGGAAAAGTGTGATGAGATTTGGTAAGAAAGAAAGCTGAGTCCAAGGTTCATTAGACCATATGAAATTCTAGAGAGAGTTGGATCAGTTTCTTACCGAGTGGCTTTACCTCCGAGTTTATCTTAGGTACACAATATTTTTCATGTTTCGATGTTGAGGAAGTATATGCCAGATCCATCTCATGTTTTGAGTCTAGTGGTAGTTTAGTTGGAGGAGAACCTATCTTATGAAGAAAAACCAGTCCAGATTCTTGACCAAAGAGAGCAAGTGTTGCGAAATAAGGTAATTCACTAGGTAAAGGTTTTGTGGAAAAACCATATGGTTGAAGAGGCAACATGGGAATCTAAAAATGCTATGAGGGATAAATACCCCCACTTATTTTGATAAGTGAATAAAATTGTGACGACGCAATTCCAAAAAAGGGGAAGGATGTAACATCCCAGGTAAATAAAGAATAAAGAATTTTCATATTTATTAATATTTGCAAATTAAATATTAATTTTAATTAAAAGAGGATGCTATGTTCGATAGCTTACTCGAAACGGAACGATGAGTTTCTTTGAAAACGTACGTTGCACACTAGTAATATAATAATATTATTTTTAATGGTAGTTAACATGTAGCCATTGTATTGGCGGGAATGGACAGAAATAACTAAAATATTATTATATATGTTTTTTAAATGTTTTTACATTTATCCAATAAAAGATAAAGGCTTTAAATACGGAAAGAATTCAATTTTAGGCATTTATACCCTAATTTTTACTAAAGGTTCACTTATCACCTTTTGATGGAGAACCATCATTAAATATAGTTTTGATAACTCTTATAAATTCTATTGGACCAAATAAAACTCTACTTTAGAATCGAGACATCAAAATTTACTTTGTGTAAATTTTAGGTATTTTTCCGATAAAGTTCATTTTTTAATGAATAGTGTAAAATGTTGTATTTTAATTCAAAACCTCTTTTTAATCTAATTTATTTGTATTATTAGATTATCTTTTGAATTGGTTTTAAAGTGAAATTAGATTATATTTTTACCATTAAATCCAATAGAGGTCATTCGAATTAATTTCACTTTGAAATCGGACTTAAACTAGTGTCAATCTTTTGATATTTATTGTTTCATAAAAACACGCTATTTTCTCTTACAACGGGAATTAATTATTAAATTAATTAATGAAACTTATATGTTGTGAATTTTTTAAAACGGACATCATTTTTTAATTCAGAATATCAAATATAGCTTTGGGTGATGTTTTGGTATTTTTCTGAAAAACTTCAATTTTTGTTGAATAGTGAAACCACTAAGTGGTACTTAAAAAACTGATTTTTCGTTTAAATGAACTTTTACCACCACTATGTTTTGAATTTCAAAAATTTGACATACATGGTTGTCATTAAGAAGTAAAATTTTTTTCAATGGGATTAAAATAATTTTTTTGTGAATAGTTACTTATTATGTTTTTAATCGCGATTAGAGGTAATTAGTGTAGTTTAAGGTAAAAATAATATTTTAATAATATTAAATAACCTAGACACATGTCCTACCCTCATTTTATGTGTCATGGCCGACCAAGACAATCCATGGGTCAACTTGGGGACCCCATGGAGCCACATTGTTTGGGAAATGACACAAATAACTTTTTATTAAATGTTAAAATAAAAATGACACAAACAAGAGATGTTTTACTAAAACAATTATTACATGGGGTTATACAAGTCATATTTTTTACTATAAATATTAATTAGAAAGATAAAAATATTTCCTACATCATGATATTTGTTTTATAATTTTTAGACATTAAATAAATTAAATTATTTATGAAATCATGATGATGCAGCGATTACCTCATTAATAATGGATTTAAATAAAATGAAAAGATAATGTAAAATCTATGACTTACACATGTCCAAAACCTATTGTATGGGTATATTTAGAACCCTTATCACCTTATCCTATAATTATATCAATATGGGACCTCTTAAATCCGAATATCAATTTAAAATAAAGTGACTTTTCTTTACTTTCCAAGAGTACCCCTCCTCTCCTCTTATAAAAGGCCCCCACCTCTACCTCTTTACCCACACTTCCAAAGCCTTTGGCTTTGCCAAACCCTACCCATTTTGTCTCTAAAAATCCCTCTATTACTCCTTGAAGCCACAATTTGGGCAGAAGGCTTCCCAAGTAAGCCTTTGAGCTCAAATCTAAGAGAGTTACCTGATTTTAGGGTGATGTCTTCACTTGTGTTCTTTTGTTTTATTTTGCTTCTCCAACCCCCTAAACTCTTTTTATTCATTTATTTTGTAACAAATAAAGTATATTAAATATACTAGGATTTTTTTATAATAATATTTCGAGCTACACTTACACACATCTACATCTAATGGTTAAAGAACATACTATTTCCGTGGATGGCGAATTTCTGCCTCCAGAAATGATGATTGTACAACATTCTTTTAACACCTTAAAAGGTGGCCCTTAAGATGAAACTATATTTATATATGATATATAATATGTTTATGTTATCCTTAAGCTTCTGTATTTCTCATTTTGAGCATACCTTTATGGATTCCATTATGGGTAAACACGATAATTTCATTTTAGGAAGTGCGGACTACCGCCCCCTCAAAGCGATTTGATTCGTTAATGCCATATGTGGGACGTATAAAGGATGGATTTAAAGTTATTATATATGATGTTATACTGGAATTATAATATACATCTATATCATTATTATTTCTTCCCATTAAAGTATGAGATAGAAATGAAAGTAGTGTTCATGCGTACGACTTACCGTCTCCATGAACGGTGCATTTCATTTCTTATCCCCAAATGTAATGTACTATTATAAGTATATATATATAATGGATATATATGATGTATGTTACATCTAAATGATTAATATAATTCTGGAATTAAAATATCCATACCTCTCATTTAGTTTTAATTCCATTAATATGACATATAAATGAAAGTAGCGTTCATGCGTACGTACGACTTACCGTCTCCATGAATGGTGCATTTCATTTCTTACCTCTAAATGATTATGTAATATTATAAATGCATTTATATACTGGATATATATGATATATATGATATCTAAATCATGAGTTTAACTCTGGATATAATGGATACATGAACAACTTGTAATTATAAAGAGCATATTTTTGACTCAAGTACCAATGATCGTTAAAACAACCGTATTTAACTAAAATAATTACATAGTGTTAATGACATGGAAATAAGTTATATAAAAAGGAATAATGAACTTTAAAAAGGTTCTTAAACAAGTAGAAATTAACTCAATTTTATTATTCAGGAGATTAAAGAACGGCCGAGTCAAGTCGGACCCGAGGTAAGGGACTTCGTCTCAATCTCCTTTCATTGAGGCATATTTCGTTTTAGACACAACTTTCTTTTATACGGTGTATAAACCCCTTTGAATTTTACTTTTAGAAAAAAGGAATCTTTTTCTACGAAGCATTTTACAAAACTACAGGAAAGGAATGTTTCTTTTAATGTACGTGGTGACAACGACCTTTTCCGCCGCCACGAGTATTATTTGGTCTTTGGCTTCCTGAACAAGATGTAATGTTTTTTTTAAATGAAATAAATACCATATACTCTTTTATGTATTTTGGTTTTAAAATTGGGTTTTTATAATGGATTTGTTATGTTAATATATTTAAGTGATATATTGTGATAAAAGTGTGGAAATGTTTTCTTTCCATTATATTTGTTTTATGTCTTGTAATTTTTATAATGGTACTTGGACATTGGACGTGTGGTTACGTGATAAACCATATGACGGGTGGTGCCGTGAATACCAGGACGGGTGGTTACATTATAACCTCCAATGCATTGGGTATAGAAGTCGGCCGTATGGCTATTCCATTAAGTATGTATGGAAGTCAACTGTATGGATATTCCATTAAGTATGTGTGGAAGTCGACCGTATGGTTATTCCATTTAAGTATGTTTATGTCCCAAGTTACCTTTATATGTTATGTGTTATTGATATGGGTTTTGTGCTAATCCCTTGGTTACAAAAGGGTAAGTAATGATATTTTATTCAGTGAAGTTTTTTTATTACTTCATGAAGATGAAGGTATTACTTTGATAAAGTATACATGGTTTACTTACTGTTTTGATAAACTAACAGTTTTCATTCTTTGTGTATCCCTTACTGAGCTTTTTATGCTCACCCCATGTTTTTTTGAAATTTTTTTCACAGGACTTATTGTGGAATAGGTTCAAGGATGTTGTCAAGGGAAAGTCATTCTATATGAAACATGGAACTAGACATGTTTCTTTTTAAGATTTTTTTTTATTCCATGGAAACTTAGTAGAAGTGTCTAATTTGTAAATCTTTTGAGATGTAATAGTTATGTTCTAATTCTCTAAAACTCTAAACCTGAAAATATCCTCAATGTGAATTATTCATTTAATTCAATATTAAGTAAGGTTTAAGGTCGGGGCCTTATAATTGCAGTGCACTTTTTAGGATTTCCCTAGTCCCATCGAATAAATTGACAACATTACTTTCTATATTATGTTTGTAGTCCATATCATTCCACGCTAACCATGTAAAGTTTTCTGTATACCTTGAAACACTTTCCTCTTCATTATGTCTTATATTAAGGAATTTACTTTCCATATCAGCTCACATCTCATGAGGAAAGTGTTTTCTGAAGAATGTCTTCTTAAAAGTCTTCCATTACATTCTATTTATCTCCTCCTCCTCATTTATATTTCAAATCAACTACCACAATAGATCGAAATATTCTTTTAGGAAATAAACTGCTAGAATAACCTTCTCACTTTCATTACATATCAAATAAAATAATATTTTTTCAATGGACATAATTCATTATTCAGTTGTCAATGGATTCGTGGTTGCATTAATGTATGGATGTTTCTAATACATGAATCGGTCTAATATCAATGAATCACGCTATGAGGTAATATTTGGTTCCATACAGTCAAGGTTATTGGTCATAACCTGAGTCAACTATCTTAATTTGGACATAATATTCTAAAATCCAACACTATATGTGTTGACTATCTCACGATGTAAATCTATACATTGAATATGGTTATTGAAAATTTTCTTATTTCTTCTATTAGGTTCCATTTATAAACCATAACATACTGTGCATTAGCTCATAAAATTATGAATCATAGTGTGTAATTCCAAATCTTGTGAAATATATAACATCCATTTAAGTTTTATGCATACCTAATCGCAATATCATGAGCTTGGTATCTATGGGAACATCCGAAAATATTAAAAAATCAAATATTTCATCATGGTTCTTGAAGAACATGTGAATCAATCAAAGCATATCCCCTAGGAGTGTTCAGCTAGGTGTGAAGTCTTAAGTACACTAATCATGTAACACCCTAAAATTTTATAATATGATTCTTTTTAAATAAATATTTTTCCTTTGATAACTTTCTTTAAACACAACACCTAGTTTTAACAAACTATTATATACTATAAAAATATTATTATTTAAATGAAATTGTTATACACATACTGTTAAAATTAGTGGTATGAAAAGGAATGTCCAAATTAGGAAAGATATGTATAAATTTATTGTCTAATGAAAATTTATTTACTAATTGGTAATAAATATGTCTTAAATTTTCAGTAAATTCATTTTATGCTTTAAAAATACATTTTCTTTGAGAATGTTTTTTATAGCAATTTTTGAAAGGATATTATAATTAATTTTTTCCAATAGTAAAAATTATATTTTTGAAAAAATAGATGTCATTTTTTTTACTCAACATATCAATATTATGTTAGGATTAATTTTTAATATTTTTCTAATATAGTTTATTTTTAAGTGAATTTTGGAAATACTGATTTTTCAGATATTCTCACTTTTATGACATCATTATGAAGTAAGAATGGATTAATAAATTTTTAAAACTTTGGATCGACTAAGTATATATTAAATGTGATAAATAATTTATTTTAAAACATTATTTTGAAATGTGGACCCAAGATTGACATTTGTGAAGATAAGACACTTTTTATTCAAATTAAAAACTATTTTTGGGTCCTTACATTTTATAGCATAGTTGGAATATGTAATTTATTTCTTTAATGATAAAAAAGTATAAAAATATTTATTTTTTATTATTTATCCAAAATGGTTTATGTAGACTAACTTATTACAAATTTCAAGGTGAAATTATTTTTACGCTTAAAGCAAGTACTTTCCTAGAATTTATTTTTCAGAAACTTTTTATTATTAGTATAAAAATTACTTATGTCGCCTATAAAATTAGAATCTAATAAAATTTATTCCAAATATGGAATCATAATAAACAAATTTTGATAGAATTTCCCTTTTATTTCTTCTCATTTAATTAACTTCTCTTGGTAAAAAGTTATGTTCTAATATTTAAGGTTAAAATGGGTTTAAAGTGGTTTAACTTGGAGGTAAGGATTAAAATGTATCCCAAACTTATTTAAATGTCATTAGTTGAGATTATTTCAACCCCATCACATCTTATCTTAAATTTTTGAGTTTCTTTGTTCCATTTTAAATAATTATAATATATATATATATATATTGTTTGATCATTTAAGTAATTCCAAGTGTTTTATTTCTCTCCAAGTGTTCCATTTCTCTCACTTATAAAAGGTAACCTCCCCACCTCCATTATTCACTAGTTTAAGAATTATAGATTGGAAAATTGTTACCCTAATACCATCCTATATTTTTCCTCATTTCATATATCTTATGTTATTTCAAAAATATAATTTTTTTCAATGCTTAAGGTGTGAGGAAAAGTTGTTTCTCGATGAAGATCTATAACTCTTAACCAAGTAATTTCAATTTTATTTCTTATTATACCTCATTTAAATATATATTTTTCAGTATAAAATAATTTTTTAGTACCTTAAATATATATAATTGTTATTATGATTTTGTAATAACCTTTATAAACAAATTTTCCATCCTATGGGAAAAGAAAACGTCACTTTTCTGTACATGTAGACTATCACCTCCACAAAGTTATGCAATTTTTTATAACCGCTTCATATTGATGAATATAATAATATATTTAATAATTATAAATGATATTAATTATATTATTATAGTTCTTTAGACGTTAATTATTATTTAACTTTTATTTTTTCCTTCCATCAAAAAGTGGAATCGTCACTCATGCGTACATACAAACTATTGTCTCCCTGAAGTAATGTAATTATATTTTCTATTAAAAATTTATGTGAATTGTAATAAAAATATGTATAATGATTAAATATAATATTCATTACATGATTAAAATTATGGATATGATTTAACCAAGATCAAAGTACAAGGATCGACACTATTAAATCAAAACATGCATGAAAAACGAACTAACTATTACTCGGAATAGTAATTTCAATATAGAATTTATAATAAATAGGTGATAAGATGTTATGAATAAATTATTTATAGTATGATATATTTAATTAAAGTTATATAATATATATAAATTAAAACTATATTTATTATACAGGGATTTTGAATTTATATAAATCAAGATGAGACTTGAGGTAAGGGATTTATATTTCAATATCATTTTAATCACGATAATTTATGCTTGAATTTACATTGAGGAAATTTATATGATTATTATCTACTAAAAATATTTTATTTTCTTATCCTATGGTTTTTCTCAATAATGTTTAGTTTTTAGTTTCATTTTACCCTCTTTGTAATGCAAAATGGTTCATAAAATGTATTTAAGAAAAGCTGACATTATTTATCATTTTTTAGTTGGGAATCAATCTCCACCATATCTATGTTCATTAAAATTATTTAAAGACTATTTTTAATATAATAATTTTTTAAGTATTTTTTATACATGTTTTAATTTCAATAAAAAAATTTAAAAATAATCTACTTTTACATTTCTGAACAAGGTCATTTTTATATAAGGTGTAAACATAATATTAATTTTAAAAGATTACAGCATGAACAAAATTTACCACCCTCAAGAACACTCAATGATTTGGATATTTCTTTAAATGTTTCATGGTTATTTCAAAATAAATTTTTTACCACTATATTTTAAAAAATATATTTTTTTTAAATAATTGATTTCAAAATGAAAGGAGAAACTTTCTCATGAAATATTCTAATAATCATTTAAACTTATATTTTATCTATGATAACATCATTTTATTTTACATATTATTTACTAGGTTTATGGTTCAATGATACTAGCCATATTTTTTCTCTATATGTATTGTTATTATGATGATGAGATGTTTAAAAAACATGATTATTTTCCATGAGTTTTGTTATAATGACATAATGAATGTTTTATGATCCTATGGAATAGTTATAAATAGATTATGATTGTGTGATAAGTGGGCCCAAAATTATATATCCCTATAATTAATTAGGTTATGGGATATTGATTCCTCGTTATATTATGATAATGATAATAATAGACATGATTGTTAATAGATTTGTTCAAATTTTGATCTGTGATTATGATTTTTTCTACCTATTCTCACAAGATTATGTGTGGATAGGATTATGAAAGAACATATTAGCATTTTGATGTTTCAGTGTGATATATTTCTATATATTCTCACAATATTATGGATGGAAATTATTTTGACTATCTATTTACACAATAATATGATTTCTTATGCTTATGATACCACATTCTGATGTTATGAATCTTGAATGATGATTACAAATTTGGAACCCTTATTGATCATTCTTCTCGATATGAATTGATTTTAAATTTTATGGTATATTATTTTATGGGTTTCATTATTTTACATTGATAGTATGCACTTGACTATGTTATCACACCATTATGATCATTGATATCACCCATATATACCCTTACAGAGCATCTGATCTTATACTTTATTATGTTTTCATTCCTTAAGTTTTGATGGAAGTTTTTATGGGTTTCATTGTTTTACATTGAGAATATGCACTTGATTATGTTATCAAACCCTTATGATAATTGATATCACCCATATTTACCCTTACTAAGCATCTGATCTTACACTTTATTATGTTTTCATTCCTCAAGTTTTGATGGGAGTTTTTAAGTATGATATTCCAAGAAGGGTACAGATATGATGATCATAATGGTAGTTATTGAAGTTATTTTAAGAAATATTTTTTATATTTTTGTAGTCTCTAAACACACTAAACATTTATAATATTCAAGAATATATTATTGTGAAATGTATTGAATATTTATCTATAATGATGTAATATTTATTTATGTTATTATTGGGGTACCTCACATCATTCATAGGTGATGATCAAGTAAATACCAAATCCACCCCTCTTAGTGTTTTTACCCATATGTGCATCTGGGCACAGCCACTTCCACTTTCCAATATCCAAAGAGGGATTTCATTTCTAGGAAACCCCACACTCTATAATTTACCAAGAATTTATAATATTTTCCTAAACTTAGACTAATCCCTAGAATCTCTTATAGGGTTATGTTATTTAAAATATGTTTTTCCAAATTCTAGATCTCAAGGTCTTTCTAATCATACTTTGGTACCAACTATGTCACCTTGACTATATTAACTTAGAGTCGGTGGCTATTTTACTACATTATCACAAGATACATGGGATCACACACCAAATTATTTAAAAGTTTATTAGTATTTGGATTCTAGATGCATACATAATTCTCAAATTACATTTGAAAATATGAAATAAAACTTAAAATATCATTGTTATCATGATTATTTATTATAGTATATCCCTAAACTTATTTAAATATCCCTTCTTGGTATCTTGGGGAAGGGAAAACGTAATAAATTTTAGGCATATATGTCCAATAAAACAAATCATACAATATAGTCTATTATAAAATAAATAGAGAATTAATAATATGGAAGTGTTGAAAAATAATATAATATGTTATATAAATAATATCATTAAATTGGAATAAATACATGGATGCCATAAAAACATAAATAATCCCTCGGATAACAAAAACTAGTTCCATAATTATAGAATTAATAATTTTAAATTTCATAATATTATCATCAAGGCCTTGTGCTGATATATCATACATAAATAGGTAAAGCATATGCCAAATACCCAAACAAATTTGTCTCATTAGAACTTCCAATTCATATAGGGGATATAATTATCCCCTCCCTTCACTGAATTAGCTTAATTCATTCATAATATTAAATAAAATCATAAAAGAATAATCAACAAAAAAATTCATATTGAAAACCCATCATATTAAATGTTAATATTTTCTCCATTCAATCAAAAGATAAAAATAATTATAATCCATCTAAAGTAATATGGTGGAATTTATCATTATATTATGTCCCCAGTAAATTATAATATTTATCAATGTATGTTGACATAGATAAAAATATTTTTAAAAGACCATTGAAACATATTTTGAGGAAAAAACTCTTTTCATTTTCAAGTTACTTATTTAAAATCTAAAAATTATCTAAACATTTGGAATGAAATTTCATTCAAAAATAACCATTTAAACATTTAAATAAATCTTCAAATCCAAGAATACTTTAGTTTATTGGAAAATATGTTCTTCCGGTAAATGATAAAAAAAATATTTCATTCACACCATTGGTAAAAAGTACCTTATTTTGAAAATGAAAAAAAACATATTCCTTTTAAAAAAAATTGTTGAAATTCAAACATGTGTAAAAATTAATGTAATCAATCATTATATTATATTAAAAAAATATTGAAAAAACTTCTAATAAAACATCAACATGATAGAAAAATATTCCCGACTGAATAGAAAAACAATGTTTATTTTAAATAAAACATTTTTTAGAATTTTGAGTACTTAGTTAGAGGGAAATGGAAGGAAAAAATATAATTTCTTGAAATAAAAATGTATAAGATAATACATAATTATTTTTATAGATATATCATATAAATTCATCATCATAAATGTAAGTCTGAAAAATCATGATAAAAAGTGAGATCGTAACATAAAACCCTTATCGATTTGGTGACATTTGAATCATATCCCCCAATAAATAAATAACATAAAATTTAAATTTAAATACCATTAAATATAAATTTATTCATGATATAACATTTTAAATTATTATTATATACACCACATGAATGAAATAAATGGTGAATATGGAACATGTCTTAGAGAAACAAAAGTGGGATGAGAAACCCTTACAATAAGCTCAGATTTCTTTGTAATCACACTTTAGAATTGTATAATAAATTTATATTTATTATAATATTATAAAAGAACTATATTCATACTTATAATACCATAAATGGTTTACATATAACATCTTATCACTCATTCATTATCTTTATCATTTTGGGTGTTAACTGCTTCGTTATTCATGTATGTTTCAGTTTAAAAGTTATGTTCTTCACACTTTTATAATTGTTTCATCGTATTAAAAATTTTAATCATGTCATAATTATAATATTTAATCATTATATATAGTTTTATAACTATTAAAATAATGGGTGATTAAAAATGAATTATATCACTCCGTGGAGACACTGGTTCGTACGTACATAGAAGTAATGTTTCCACTTTTAGATAGATGTAATGATACAAAGGAAAATTATAATTCAAATTTATATAATAATTTATATATCATAAATATAATATATATTCATTAAATATATCATTATTACTATCCATGTAATTCAATAATGAAAAATAAATCAAAATCGCTTTATAGAGGTTGTAGTCCACACGTACACATGAGAAACATTGTCACATTACAAAGAATGGTAAGGTAAAAAGGTAGATGAAATAATATAATTAAATAATCACAATTATTATATAAATATCATAAATAAACATTAAATCCATCATAATGACCATCCATGAAAGTTTGTGATGAAAAATGAATCGTGTCTCTAGGTGGAGGTGGTAGTCTATACGTATGTACGAACAGTACTATCATTTCCTATTTAAATAAAATGAGATGGAAAATGGTTATACCATTCTCATAATAACATATAATAATATTTATTATAATATATTAATTATGTTATCACGGAAAAAATATATTTATAGGAAGTAGAATAATAAATAAACTTTGAATGAGTCAGGTAAGATGATTACCTCTTCTTTGACAAATATCTTTTGTTTTACACCTTAAGCCTTATTAGGATGGTATTATAGTAAGAAGATGATATCAAGGAAGTATTTAATGAATGTTTTTAGGATTTTGGGAAAATATTTACTTATATAGAGGGATCAAAGTTTTTGAATGAGAGTGGATAAGAGGTTCCCTTTTATATGTGAGAGGAGGGACACACATGGAAATACTTAAAAGATTTAAATAATTTCAAGTAATTTTATTTTGAAAGTGGAACTAAATAGAAAATAATTAAATAATAATATAAGATAATTTTTAAATATCTTTAAAAAATCATGTTAAGATAATTTTAAGAGACATTGTTTCTCTTATCTCTTAGTATTTCCTACCCCTAGTAAATCCATTCAACTCTAACCATTTTTACGATTAATTGTGACCAAAATTTAAGTTGAAATTATTACATGATATTAATTATTATGATTAAAAATGTGAACATCATTTTATAATATTCAATTTGTAAAAGTGTACGAAATTAGTCTTAAGAAAAGCGTATAAAATACAAGGAAAACTATTTTTAGAGAAATGTTATTTTTAAGAATAAAAATGATTTCACAAAAAAATAATTTATAATGATAATTAAAATGGAATTAATTTTGTAATTATAAATAAAATGAGACTTATTTTATTTTAAAACTAATCCAAAACCGAAATTATTCTGTTAAATACATGGTTAATTTAGAAGAACTAAAAATCGTTTTAATTTGAATAAAAACATTTCATGGATTTTTAAATTGTTAAGCATATATTTATAAGTTCAATATTATATTTTTATATGAACAATATTACATATTAAAAATATATTCGGTCTATAAAAATTACTCCTAAACTTTCAAGTTATTATTATATCATTATTATTTCACAAAATTGAAAGTATTTGTAAAATCAATATTTTTCCCTATTCGCGTAGAAATCAACTATTTCAGAAATATATATAAAAATTCACCATAATATGATTTTAAAATTTTAATTCAAAAAATTAATATAATTTTATCGAATAAAATTTTGAAATGTTTAATAAATTATTTCTAATTATTGACATATATAAAACCTAGAAAAAATTTATGAAGAATGCATTTTTATGGCATAAAATGAATTCATTCATATACTTTACCTTGAAACAGTAAGTTGATGAATGTAAAAAAATTATTGTATTCATTATTTTTATTAATAAAATTCATTTAAATTATATTTTATAACTCATTTATTCATTGTTATACTCATCAACCATACGGTTAGGTTATAGTTTTCATGTTTAAATAATATTATTTTGTTGTGCATTTAAGATCGGGGTTATGGGTAGTTCATGATATCAAACATAGTATTAATTTTAATGGAAAATAAAATTTTAAGGTGTTATATTATTAATATAAATCAATTAATTATTTTTTTATAATCACATTTCCATTCTCATAATGTTTGTTCTTAAATTCTTGCTTTATTTAAATGACTTATGATTTTCTGGTATCTTTAAAAGCTCTCATGTGCTTTTTTCAATTTTATTGAACTCTCCATTCATGAAATTAAACAATAATTAATTATTTTTTTATTATTAAAATGATGTGCGATCCACTTGAGAGGAAAATGGTGTTCATTATATGTTATCCATCCATTGATCACTTATTAGTGATGTTTTTTTAGTAAGAATACAATGGACCCATCAACTTTAACCAAGATTGTTTTTATTCATTTTTGTGTTGGGGAATGTCTCACTTGAACTAAATCTTTATCTACCCATTAAATGTGATTTAAAATTACATTATCAAGGTATAGATTCATGATCACTTTCATCTCTTTAAATGTATTCTAGATTTGAACCACTTGTTATATTTCTATATTTTTCTTCAATTACCTTCACATAAGTTATTTCAATGATTTTTTTGGACTTTTTGACGAATAAATTGTAAGACTCAATCATAGTAGAATAACTAAGGAATATTATTTCATCCATTAAATATATATATATATATTATCTTCTTCTTCTTTTATAAATCATTTATATCCAAAAACATTAATGTTTATTAGAGTTGGATTCTTTTCATACCTTGTATCATATACGGATTCATATTTTCTCCAACTAATCAAAGAACTATTTTGAATATAAACTCCACTTGTTCCACATTCTTCTAATAGTTCATTGAAATATTGATCTCAAAGAGCAAACTAGTTTCCATGTTTTTCACCATGTGATTCCTTATTTTAAAAACCCCATTTTTTTAGAGTTCTCATTTGTGATACTTCATGTTAGTTCATCTTTCACTAAGTACTTCTTGACTTTAATTGAAGTGAACTTCCACTATTGGAAAAAAACTATTTAGAAGTGGTTTTTAATGGCATATTTTAAAACTGAAAACCATCGCTAAATGTTACACTTTATGTTTTTTAGAAGCGGTTTTTAAAAACCAATGTATTTTAATAGTTATTAAAATTGTCATTAAATATTAAATTTCATTTTATTTTATTTAAATTTATTGGTGGATTTTAAAAAAACTCTAATTATTTTATTTAGCGATGGTTTTCAACAAAACTAAAAATTTTATTAAAATTAATAATATTTAATGCTCATTAACAAATACCTCTTTGATTAATTATATTTAATAATAATAATTATTTTATTTATTTTATTTTTATTATAATTAATTGATAATTAGTAAAACAATTATTTCATATTTAAGAAATAAAAATAATTTTTAATCAATTATATGTTTATTAATAAAAATTATTAATTAGTTATTAGTCATTATATACAAATATTTATATTTTTTTATATTTATGTATATTGATATATTTTAATTTATATATTTATATATATATATATATTATAAATACATATATATAGTTATATTATATATATTTACTTATATTTATATATATTTATATATATTTATATATATTTATAAATATACATTAATATATAAACATATGTACATACAAGTATATATTATATTTATGTATTACAAATGTATTTCTATGTATATATAAACAAATATAAAGGGGATATAAATAATGCCTCAGTATCCTTTTAGACCGCTCTGTCTAATATTCTACGACTACTAAGGTTTCCTCCTTAAAACCCTTATGACAATAATGGGGCCACTTTTGAATGAAACCCATCCTCTTCTATCCCTTTTAGCCTTTTATGGTCATCTCCTCACTTCATTAGTGTTTTTTTAACCCCAATTATCATTAAATATTTCTCTCTTCACAATTTTTCCACACTTGGTTCCTTCCTTGCTCATTCAGGTTTGATCCCTTTTCTCCTTGCTTGGTTGTGGACCTTAGTGTTCCTGAATCATCCCATTTCGTTCTCCCTATTTTATTCTAGGTTTAGTGGAAATACATTAGTGGCATATATTGTTCTAGTTATCTCAGGTGTCATTCTCAATGATCTCTTCCAGTCTTGATTGTAGTCTTTCTATCCCAAAGTGACATTGGTCCAGCTAACATGACCTAAATTTTTTCAAATGCATTGATGATCCCATCCCCTTTGGTATGGGAGAATTGGTGAGGGTCTTTTGGGGTTTGTTTTGACTTTGGAATGGGTATTTCTAGGTTCATTTAAATTTCATCTTGTGTTGTTAATTTATTCTCTAGAGATATAGGGTTCTGGGTTCTTTTTCTAGTTTCCCCTTATCATTCTTATTTCATGTGTTAGGATTGTTGTGAAATTATCATTGCTCCTGACTCTTGTTCTTCGTGTTCTTCTTCTTCTTCTTTATCTTTGGGTATCTATTGAACTAGGGTTTTGATATTGTTTTCTTCATTATAGGCATCACATTTCTAAACTGGTGGAATCATTCAGTGGTGAACACTCTATGTGGTGGTATTTCTATGTTAGGTTTGTAGGGAAATCTTTCTATTGGTTTCACTTGCAGTTATAAGGTTTAGTTATTGATTTGGAAATATTTTTGGTTTTTAGAAATCCTATAGTGTATATTTCTTTTGTCTTATCATTTTATGTTTCTTGGAGTGGTGAGTAGTTCTACAATGGTGGTCAGTTAAGTTTTATGGTGATAATTGGGATGTTGGAAATTGGAATTTTAATGTTTGTACATGAGTTGGTTAATTTATGGATGTTGAGGTTTAGAGAATCCCATCATGAATTGAATTGAAAAATGGGGGTTTTGATTTAATACAAATTAAGATATAGTCAAAATAGAATTAACTTTACACTAAGAGTTGGAGTACTATCACTTGCACCATTCTATACATTAGTGTGGTGTGTATATAAAATTTTCAACAGAGGAATGTTATTTATAGTTTCTTTAGGTAATTCATTCATGATTTTCCGACGTGTTTTTATATTGTATTAATTAATAGTATTTTCATGGATGATATTAAGGATATTTGTAGTTAAATGAAGATGAAAAGAATTGTATTTTTACTAAGTTTAGGCACATAACAACATGAAGGATGTGGTTACATAATGATTGGAATGTTTTTTATGAAGCATTTCACTCTATTTTAGTACCACATATCACCACTTGTTTGGTTACTCTATGAATAAATTGATGTGAAGAAGATCAACATAATCAGACAACACATAAAATCATGATAGTTTTATCTGAGGAATTGTTGGGAGTGGTTATACCATGAAAATAAGTCCATGATTTTCTGGTACCAAGTAGTTTGAAAGAAAAATATCCTTACCCTTCAACATCATGTCTCACTCTGAAATGGATGGTGTTGTTTTATAGTTTTTAATCCTTGATAATCCAATTATTTAATGGATTTAAGGAAATTAGATTAATTGCAGGACAATGTACTTGGACACTTCATTACATTTATTTCATATATATTATTATATATGTTTAGATATAGATTTCTTGTTGTAATGCATTATGATATTCTGCAATAGTGTTCAAAGATATTTGGGATTCATTTTCCATATATTTTTGGATCTATAAATTAGACCCTAAGGTAAGAAACCACATTTCAACACATTTATTCTCCATAAATAGATGGGTAACTTTCTCATCCAAATTAGTGAGTGATTGTGATAAACCATTATGTTATCATAATAATCTTTTCAATAAGTTTTCTAAGTAGGGTTTGACAGAGATTTTAGGATAAGAACAAGGGTTTAGACACAATCAAAATATTAATGTAACTTTAGTCAAGGGGAAGGAGAGAATGATATTATTTTTGGTTATTGTAATTATTTTTTTGTACTTGGGAGTTCAGGTATATCTCTATACTCTTTTATATGTTCTTATTAATAATAAAATAGAATCATGGGTATTAGGATCAGAAAAGTTTCACATCAAGGATTAACCACCTGATAATGATAGTTGGTGAACCTTATATCCTCTCTTATTTTGTGTGTTCCTTTATCAATCCTTATCTTATCATTATATCATCACTATCATGATCCATGCACACTAATTAATGATGAGAAATAATTATTGGAGTATTTTTTTGGTTAACCACTAATTCAACCCCCTATTAGTGTGGTTTACTCTCTCCCCAACCAATCAATTTGTATATGGGAATTATATAAATGGTTCTAAGTAAATTTTCTCCAAATATATGAGTTTATTTCATTGACTATGTCTCTGATCAATGATATTTATGTATTCTTTCAAAAACATCATCAATATAGGAGTTCATTTGTTCAATCGAAATGTATTTAACTTGTAGAGAGGATTATTCAATATATTCTACTTTTTACTTAGACATGTTGTAAATCACCTAAAATAGTGTTATTATCCTCAAAATTGGAAAAACCTATACACTAATTTAAGTGAAGAATATATAATCCAATTGGATAGTTCATAATTCATTATATTCATCCCTCTTTCATAAAGTGTTGACATTAGTCATGGGGTTAAAAATAAGGAATGGAATATGGAGAAAACATTATGATATCCATGAGGGAGATAATAAAGTGAAGAATTCAAGATTATAAACTTGTTGGACTCAATTTGAAGATATCTGTATTGTAGAAGATGAAACATTTGATGAGTTATTTATTCAGTTGAACAAAGTTTTAATCTCAAGTAGATGATATGGTGAAATTATTAAAGATTCTACTATGATCTAGAAATGGATGAGGAAACTCAAAGACAAATTTCATGCAAAGATTTATACCATGGAAGATCAAGGCTTAGTAGAGTGGTTTTTCAATAAACTTCATAACATTTTAGTTCTTACGATATGAGAAAAATGTCTACCTTATGAAGAAAATAGAAATTTGAGAAGAATGTAGCATTTAAAACTATAAAATATTAAAAAAACATAAAACAAATAATCCTCTTAATGATGATTCTAGATATGAATATGCTGCTATAGATTTTTTTTAATTTATATCTTTATTCTCTAAAGACATGAAATTAGGAAACTAAAAATAGAAAGGTTTTCTTACATTCAATTTTTTTAATTATGAAAAGATTGAACATTTTTTAGCTAGTTTCTTTGAGAATAAACAAGAATATGAGAATGATGATCATTCAAAAATATCATATTGAAGGAGAAACAAGATTTATAGTTGTCTCAATGGTGAAAAGTCTTTGAATGGAAATGAAATGGAAAAAATAATAAAGAATAATAATCTTCCCATAAAACATTAGTCAACACATTGTAATAACGAAAGTTTAAGAGAGCAAGAGGGATTAGTGTATGAAGAGACAATGACCATTTTGGATAAATTAAATCAACCTAGATATCTCTTTACTAAAGAACAAGAAATGAGTAATGAAATATAAGAATGTATGGATGAGGAAAGACTATAATATTTTTAATTAAGGATGGGGAGACTGGTATGTTTTAAGGGAAATGGGAAACATAAGAGAGAAAATAAATCAATAAAATATGAGAATGATTCATTATGTAAATATTTTGATGAATGAAAAAACAATGACATTTTTGAGATGCAAGTGTAATTAAAATTAAATATGGGTGATCTAAATTAAATCCTTGATGTTTGTGGAAATATTCATGAGATTACCATAAAAATCACATTATTAGGAATGAATAATTAAATACTCTGGTTGTCAAGTTGGAAGAAAATATTTGTATGATATTTTATGGATCTGGAATATTCTACATCAAACCTAGGTATATCTATACTTATATCCACCAATTGAATCCTATAAACCCATGTTATTTCATACATTCCCTTTCTCTTGGAAATTGAGTATCCAGAAGCCATAATGTATTTCAATCCCATATATCCTCATGAGGGTCCCAAAGGGAATCCTTATTTCCCTAAAAATCTAATTAAAATACATAATTTTTAAAAACTCAAACTATGTTACTTAATTAATTAAAATATAGTATTCGAGTACAAACCCAAAGTGTCAAGAATCGAATCTAGTCATCATCAAAACTGGCACCCAGCACAGTCCGTGATAAGGAGTGAAGGGTGTTCCCAATCCCTACGAGTTGGAACAAGTCCCCAGGTACTGAAAAATAGAATTTTTGAATTATTTAACAGAGTTTATAAATATAAAAAAACGAACAAATTCAATAAAACAAATATATATTTTTTTAAAACAAAACATCATTTAAAAAAATTAATAATTGAATTAAGTGATTTAAAACAATTCTCAAAGACAATAACAAATGAAAAAACCAAAAATGGGTAGCCCAAGAACCTCCTCATGGTAGTAGGCATCGCCCTCAAGCTATCTCTACAATACTACATCATGAAGGACGGCTAAAAAACCAAACCATTGGCCCAAAAATTGTACCCAAACCTACGAAAAAAATAACCATGTAAACCTAAACCCAAAGGTGTAAGTAGGGTATGACCCAAAGCCTAGTAGGATTCCACCACTAATGTATTTCATGTGATAAACATTCAAATACAATAATCTTACATGTTTTCGTAAACACGAGATGCTATTAATAATTTAAAAGATATGCAACTTTAAATAACAATAGTTTTCTAGTGGGATACATTAAAGAATCAACACATTTAAAATAGAATAAAAATTATACTGAATTTTCCAGCCAAACATACCATATTATGATAGTAAGCATAAAGTATCTAAGGAGTACAAACAACGGGAAAGTAACCTGTATGCACTAGCTCATTGTGGGTCCCAGGTACCTCGTACCACTGTAAAAGTAATGATAAAATATCTATTTTGGTGCACACGAGCCATTAGTAGGATCATACCCATAACCTAGTGGTCCCAAAAAATCATAATCATTATCATCATAGTTTAGTTTGTTTTGTCATCATCATACATTTTACGTGAAACTGGGGAAAACCCTTTGGGATCACTAGAATACTAGTACACGTGCACCCACCAAGATATATGGGTTTCCACCTTGTTCTCTAACAAGTTCCACAAGCCAGGAAATACAATTTTCACATGAAAATAAAACATCCACAGTAAAAACCCACCATCCATCTCATACACATGTCACATAATCCCTTTTCACGTTCAAATTCATTTCAAAGTCATACTCACACAAAAATAGCCCGCATCATGTTTCATAAATCTTTTACAATTCTATAAATCCTTTAAGAAATTTTATAAAACAATTTCGATATATTAAAAATAACATAACATATCTTTCGCAACAATGTATACCATTCAAAAAAGAATACACCCACCCAAACAGTACAAAAACTTCCTTTTCACACATTGTGTAACTCAATAACCCATTTTCAATTTTCATAAAACACTTTCAAGAAGTATAACAAGGTTTTTCACATAAACCCCATTCTAAAACCCCCTTTTGAGGCCAAATTAAACAAAATAATTACCTAACCATAATTGGAATCCCCTTTCAATAACTAATAAATCACTTTCATTTTTTATTAAACTACCACAAAAGATATCACATGAGTTACATTTAAAAAATACAAACCATCAAGAAAAAATGTAACTTTAATAATAAATTCTTAACTAATGATACCAAAAATGGTTTACAAAGCACACAAAACATATTAAGAACATTATAAATTAATAAATTACGAAATTTAACTCATTAATAATTGCTTACACATGGAATTAGATACTGTTTGTGTCAAAAACTCCAAATCATGGTGTGAAACATCAACTGCACCCCTGCCACACCACAAGGAAGCGAAATTGAGCCCTAGACCACATTATTTGACCAAAAATACAACAAATAAAACACTAGTTAAAACCCATAACTTCTAACATTTTATAACTTAATGAAAGAGGGAGGAAACCCTAAGGAGAAGGAAGGAAATTAAGGGTGAAACACTTACTGAATGAAATCTTGAAGAAATCATCCCAAATCCACAAATAGTTTAATCTTGAAATAGTAAAAACTACTAGGGGGATCTAATAAGTCTTATTAGGTAAATTGGGGACTGATATGGGGGAAAGAGTGAAGATTGAAGGAGTTTTGAAAGTAATAATTTACCTCTTAAAATCTGGATGATTTGAGAAATCCGTAGACCTTTCTCCCAAATTGGTGATGAATATGAGCTCTAAAGAGAGGGAGGAGAGCATGGGGCGCTTTTTGGTTAATTGGTCTTGTGTGAGAGTTGGAATCACAAAAAAACATTGAAAATTGAATGAGATATTAAAGAATTAAAAAAAATTAAAGCAGGAAAAGGGCTTTCGGGTCGGCCCAAAATATTAATAAAAACCCAAATCCATCATGATTATTGATTCATATGAGGTCCAAATGGATATGGTTGCTTTAATATACTAGGGGATGACAATTGGGAAGTTTAATAGGTGTAAAATATTGAAAAATTATGTAGTTATAAAATAAATAAATTTGGTTTTTAAATCTCGAAATGGGCTCACGGTTTGGCCCAAATCATGAAAACTCACCCTTTCCTCCAAAAATGTAAGGGAACCCACCAAAACAATGTAATAATGGAAATTAAATGAAAAATTACCTTAACAATACTTCATTTATGTGAAAATTCTCCCCACCATAAAGCTTTATGCCCATGGAAAGCCACAGCTAGGCCAAAAGCAAAAAATGAACGCAGCTGATAAACCCTGATCTACTCCATTGCCAAGTTTTGTCTGCCCATGAAAGGCCAAAACACCTCTAGTGGTAAATTAAGGAAGTAATGCTCTCATAATCCAAAACATACACCACATTCCTGAAATAATCAAGAACATTCAGACCTTATCCCAAAATAAAACTCCTCAAACACTACCCAAACTAGACTCAAGAAATTTACTCAAACAAACAACAACAACGAACAAGGTTACATTTACCTTGTTTTAACTAAACCATTGGGTGCTCTCCAATCCCAATGTTTAGTCATGGAATATGTTGATAGTCATATATCTCTTAACGAGACTACCTACCACCAAGCCAAGACCAAGGAAAAATCTGAGTTACTAGTACGGGGAGACACAAATGGGCTCCCCACCATAAGGGGAAACTTAAATTTTCCCAAGAGAGAATCCAAACACTAATAGGGTGAGGCCTGAATGAACTCCTCAGTACAAGGGGTAGACATTCATTAGAAATTTCCAAAAGATCATATATGAGACTCATACTAGGTCTCCCCACCATAAGAACCATCCATCATAACTGACCAGTATGGGATGGCACTAGAGGACCGCAAAATTTAATGATTTGGGATGGCGGCACGGTTAGTCCGCACAGTTTAGGAAAACGTGGTCTAACCTCAGGAATCCTTCTATATGCATTGTTTCTTGGGCATGTTTACTACTGACCATGCACAAACCATGTGATCAACCTATCTAGTCAAACATCAATCATTTCTCCAAAAATGCAAAGGAAACCAAAGGGGGAAAGAATTACATTGGGCGATAACCTGGGCACGAGTCCCTCCACCTCTTTCCACTGAATAGGAAAAACAGAAGAAAGATGAAAACACCATAGTTTTAAAATTTCACTATCTTTCATAATGAGGGTAGGACTTTGACCAAAGGCATGAGAAACCCCGGGATTTCCCCTTACTATGTGCTAGCTTCACTCTAGGAACTATGGTTAGAGCTCAAATGATTTAAGCATCATCAGCCTCAAAGTTAGTCTTTAGACCCCCACTCCCATGAATGGAACATCTCTATTCAGGGCCATGAATCTATACCCTAATCCCTAATGGGTTCACCAAGACATAACACATTCCAAACCCACTTTACCATAACCCAGCATTTCACTTAAACAAGTTATTTTAAGACAGGCACACATCACCCCTTGTTTCTTAGGATTATAAACAAAAAGAGGAAATGATATATAGAAACACCTTCCTCTAAAAAAGGATTTTGAGATCTCTCGAAAATGAGACACTCTTTTGGAAAAATAGATACTCTCAAAAGATCGAAAAACCTTCACTTTTGCAGTCAAATGATCCCATGACATCTCAAGGTGTCACCAAGCACTACACTTATGACTGATATAAATAATATATTGAAAGGGACCTTATGCCTTGTCCCCAAACAACACATTGTTCCAACAAGTATCCATAAGATCCTCTCATGGCCAGATTTCCTACACTAGTGGTTTAACCTGATCCCTTGATTTTAAGAGACTTCGAAGGACCTACAGGACCTCTTAGAAACCATCCACACTAATAACCCCAGACTACTATCACCATAAACGAATTAGGTAACTTAAGAAACTAAGTTATCTTTTTACCTACCATGATCACTCTCCCACTACAAGAGGATCCAAAAAACCAAGAAATGAAATGATGGAGGCTCCACCTCCAAATCTTGAGAAAAAGACTCCTTGCGTTGATAAACTATAATACTTTACAATGGAGAAGCCATCTGGGATATACTTCATTCGTGCATTAAATCTTTATGGGGATGTATCATTTCCAATGATAAAACCCAAGGACCCAACCAAGGTCTTACATTGTTCAAACAATATCAATATTTACAACCAAACACATTATGGGAGACAACACATGGGCCTCCAAAACTTTTCTCATAATAGAGCACTAACCAGCCCTTCAACCCAACATACTGACCGAAATCAAACCCAAAACACCGTTCAAACAAGATGGGTTCTTGGACTCAAAACAATCCCACAAAATCATTTCCAAAAACACATAAGACACATCATTAAAACCTAGTCGTCAATACATCATGATTTCCTTTAAAATCATCTCTTTGTAAAGAAATGTTTCTGCGGTTAACATATCCACCAATGGTACCCAGAAGGCCTCACATGTGCATGTTTCTGTGCCATACTAGACACCCTCCTCATATCCATCCTACCCCTCATCCAGCCATTCCATTAACCATCCATCATCCCATGTATCCCCATGCATGTGGTCGCCCATGGAAATAACAAAGGTTAAAACCAAAATTCTTTTCACTTTTAAAAACCAAAATAGTAAACCAATACTTACTTTTTTCTCAAGACTGCTACCCATGAAATCAAAATCCCAATTTACATATTACAAAAAAATCTTTAAAGTCCCAATCATTCAAATAAGAACTCACATTCAAGTCATAAAAATTAATTTTAGAACATTTCATCCTATTTTAAAACACTTCTGATTTCATGAAAAACTCCATTTCATAAATCTCTATTAAATTGATAACTCAACTCTTCTCATTTTAAAACATGAATCCAAAATTTCATAAAACTTTTTAAAGGAACTCTAGTTACTAAATCAAAGTCCATTTCCAAACACCACAGATGACCTTCAAAACATAACATCCCATTAAAACACCTTTCAATAGTTTAGTGAACTCTATTGGAAACACTTTTACAAAACCAACTTTAACATAGTTCATTCTTTCAAAAGAGGGGTAAAACACAAAATTTTCCATTCAAAAGAAATTCTGAAAATTTAGTTCTATAATTTTAGAAATCAATAAACTATCTTTTTATTGGAAAATCATTTCACAAAAACATTACGCTTATTAAAACCAAGTCATTTTTACATTAAAACAAAACTTCCCAGATTCCAACACTAAGAGACATGAGACAATGCGAGATGAAACTTGTTTCTGTAGGTAACTTGGACATATGGTTGGCGGCCATACGCCAATCACTTCACCATCACGGAGAGTGTTCTATGAAAATAGCCCATGCTCCACATGGCATTCTAGGTCTGTCATGACCCCCTCCCACCAAAGATGCCCCTCCTGAGATGGCAATGGTGGAAGGGAGATAATGACCCCCAAGTCCTGCCTCCAGTAGGCCCCAGAGTGGCGACTAGCACCAAGGGTATGAGTTTTTAACAAATATGGGAGGCATTACCCTTTTATTAATTTATGATTGGGAAATAGGATGAGTCAAACACCAATAAGAATAAAATGCACAATTATAGAAATAGCCTAAAACCAATCCCATATGCATGCTTTATAAAATATTGAAACAAAAATAGAAGTACAGAAAAGTTCCAAGTATTGTACCAAAAAGTATAGGAAAACAACAATAGCAACCAGCAGCAACTCCCCCTGCCTGACTAGTAAGGTCCCACATAGTCCCTATAGTCCTCCTAAAATCCGGAAAGAAAACGTAGGGTGAGCATACAAGTATACTCAGTAGGGATACCTAAATCTCTCGTGCACAAGTGGGGAGACATCTGAATGCCCCGTGAGAAAACAGAAGAACCAAAACCCAGGTGGGAATCTATCCACCCTGCCTCACCAGTCACACTCACCAAGTAACACAAGTCAATAGAGTATAGTAGTAATGTTATCAAATTATGGGTACCCCACCCCACCTTCTAATTGAATACTGGTCAAGCCCTCATGCATATCACTCTGATGCTTCCCCATCTTCCTGAGCTAGTGCCGTAACATGGCCATACGAAGCTCAAGCTAGTGTCGCACCGTGGCCATACGAAGCTCATAGTAACCCGCCAGCACACAATCCTCAGCCATCTCAAATCACATCCCACCAGCACAAAATCCTCGTCCATAACCACATCTCATCCCGAAGACACCTGTGAATATATCACACCTCATCCCGAAGATTCTTGGGAAACATCTGTTGTAACCTGCCCGAAGGAACTTGGGCTATAGAACCTAGAAGAGGGAGCACAGGGAAGAACAGTAACCATCCATCCTTTGGATGTTTGAGAATCTCACCCCCCCACCATCCCATGGGTGTTTGGAACGTAGTTCTCAACATGGCTAGGGTGCATAAAGAAACATAAAACGTACATATTTATTAATTATAACAACCACTCAGCCTATCCTAAGGCTTCTACACAAATATCTGAGCACATGCATTGGCAGTGCTACATTGAGAGTATGCACACAACAATCAATCCCAAAACCCCATTTATTGTTTTCATGTTTGAACACCTTTAGTTATCAGTTTCTTAACTATCAGGAAACTATCAACAACCAATCTTGATCAAGCATTCATAAAACATATCCCTGCCCTCCAAAAATCAAGTTAGTAAAACACAAGTAACACAAAAAAGTCCCTTCTTATTAACCAACCCCATTGATTATTATTAATGTTCCATTACCATGCCCCACCATTCATTAACTCTTACACTTTTATTTATTATTCACAACCCATAGTTCGTTCACATTCAATCCCATCCCTGCAGCCCCGCTGCCAACCACCATAACCACAATCACACTGAAACCTATACATCATCATCCCTTTGATACCATTTATCGCAGCCCCACTACCCGTCACCAAGATAGCATTCACATCAACCCACAACCAAGCCAACCGCATCCCCACTGCTCACCCGATCCAAAAAAACCCACAAAACACCCCCTTCACATAAATAAACCCTAACCAGCACCCGCATGTCTATTATTTCAGTTTGTTCAATCGGGGTGATCACACAAGGGTTCCAGGTATTTAATTAGCCAACTTTACATGATTAACCAATTTCCACATTCAATAAAATTTTTATCCATAAGAAAATCCTGAGTGAGAGGGAAATATTTAATTTCTTAAGAAAAGGCCCCCAAGGACCATGATTTTTAGTAGGTAGATACTCATTCAATTCACAACATAATATCACAGGATATAAATAATGTAACTGCATTCACAAACTTTACATCCCCATTATATAAGATAGTTATTATCTTTATTAAACCGATTCACATATGTTTCACGTAAACAAGAGGACACCCACCCCACATGATGCATAATCTAGAGAGACGAAGGTAAGATCCCTACCTAAATAGGTTCTGATGTCCTTCTAAGAACATGACCACCATGATCACAAGGCTTCTCCCAGAATGATTGCACCCACCAAGGACGTCGCGGCACCACCGAATCAACAACACAAGAAACTCCCTCAACACAGAGATCACATTCCATATCATGGAATGAAAACGGGAGAAGTAGGATCGGAAAGAGAATACAAGAATAGAGGTTTAACATACCTTTTTAGAGTCATTCCCTTCAATTATTAGCAGTATCCTCAGTTGGAAACTATAGAGGGGAAGTCGAAGAAGAGGGAATAGAACAAGGTGTATGATGTTCACCTCGTTGACATGACCCCGTATCCACTGACGGATCGACGATCAGAGTCCGGACGAAGAAGTTAGAGGAGGAAGACTTCGTGATCGTCCAAGAGTGTCGTCGTGTGAAGAAGAAGCGATCAGTCTAGAAATAATCCACGACCCTATCATATATAGGCAACGAATAGGTAAAACTGTATGCAGTGTGTATTTATGAATAAATGGTGTGACCGTACACCCGTTACGCATTTTGACTGGTCAACACACGACACGTCATGCAATTTCCACGCATTTTGATAATAATGATATTTCTATTAATATTTGGTGTTTTGTTGACCCGAGGAATGAGTCATGAAAAGGTATTCATCATTTGTATTAAAATAACCATCTTAATTTCAGGATTACACTGCCACTGGCAGTTCGTCATTCCGATAATGTATGAAATAGATACAATCGAATTAATGTTTGGATAATTATAACAATATTATTATTATAATAATATTATTGTTATAACACTTATGGGAGAAGAAGGGAATGCATAATCAGCATCCTCCCACCATGCGCCTCCCCTCTTTTTTCATTTATTATTATTTATTAAATTATTATAGGAATAATATATAAAATGAATAATTATAAATGGTGAAAGGGGAAGTCACGCCTCCCCTCCCCGTTCTTTTCATTAGCATTCATTTTATTTCTTTTCATTTATCATTATTATAATATATTAATTATTATATAAATTATGTAAAGATGCATGGGTCCATGTACCTCATCCTTATGCCCATAACATACCATTTATTATAGAAATTTTATTAAACATTATATAAAACATATAATTAATATCACCAAAATATAGGGGTGGAAAGTGATTTTTACGGTAACGCAATCACGCTGCAAGATTTGTGTGCCCCCATTTAATTCCAATTAATTTAAAAATGATTTCCTTTATTAAATTAAAACCATTAAATTTAATTATCCCAACACACACACACACACACACACACACATATATATATATATATATATATTTACGTCATCGTTATTATTATTATCTTAAATAATAATAACTCACCTTTAATATTATTAATGCACCACCTCACTTCCTCTGCGCATATTTATTTATTTATTTGAAATTAATACCATGACTCATTTAATTAATTTTTTATTATTATTAATATTATGAATAATATTAATAACACAACACCAATTATTATTATTCAAATTTAATTTCATCAATTACTCAATTAATAATAAACCACATGTTTCATTTATCAACGTCTAATGGGTCAGATACCTTCCCACTTCACATCATTAATAACAATAACAACCATTAAATCATTTTATCATGATTATTCTTTTTTAGTTTAATTAATCACACAATTTATGCCATCATCATTATTATTTTATATATTTTTACATTATCATCAGTATTAAAAATTATCGTTATAACGTGCGTCGTGTTGACTACATCGATTTTAACAAAGGAATGGACCAGAGGGGTCTGGGCCATTACATCAGATACCTCTCAAAACATTCTTGTCCTCGGGAATTAAAAACTAACCCAGAGGAAAGAATGGATCCGAACAACCACTCCACAAGATACCTCTCAGGGCTCTAATCATAATAAGACACAACCGACAACCCTAATTATATGAGTTAGGAATTCCTCCTCCCATATCGAGATAGTATCCGCTTTAGGAGACACTGACTCGCCTGCATGGGTTTAATCGCATCCACATTAATGCATCTCGATTAGGTATTAGGTCTTCCGACTTCCATATATTAGGATTTTTCAAACATACACTACCCCCAACACTATACAAAACAAAAATTAATTGCCCAAACACATGGCTTGAGGAATTCCTTCTCCCATGTTGAGATATTATCCACTTTGGGCAGCACTGACTCGCCTGTATGGGTTTAATCACATCCACATTAATGCATCTCGATTAGGGATCAGGTCCTCCTCTCCCCACATGTTAGGACTCTTCACACACATTTAAAGGAAAGAGGGAAACAACTTAGCATTATAGACTCGTGAAAAACAAGGTCCAGTCCCAAATCATGGGTGAGAATGAGTTTCAACAAAGGAGTGTGATGCTCCAAAACATAAAAGAGAGCATTTAAGTAAAACAAAAAACATCTCTCTCGATCTCTAGCCTTGTTAGGATTGCTGCTTCTGTTGTGTCCAACTTTCTGCATCCCACTCCTCTGCCTCTCTGTTGACGTCCACCTCCTCGACCATGTCCCGGTTGGGGTCCTTGAGGAACTGCCTGTGGTTGGCAACCACTTGCTCCAGCTGGCCTTGGAGGGACTAGAGCATGTTGCTGCTGGAAGGGTCGGGCTGGGAACTGCTGTTGTGGTTGGGGCTGAACTTGGCCAGTCCCTCCATACTGAGTCTGAAAAGGGAAATGTCTATCAAGATGCTCACGATTCCCACATGCAAAGCACCTTGGTCCATGGACTATATAAAATGGGTGGAAATTGTGAGATTGGTATGGTACATGCTGAAGTATTCTCCCTGTTGGTCGAAACATGGAAGGTCCTATTGCGGGGGGTCTACTGATGATCGCCTCCTTCTTGGACGAACTTGCGTGAATCCTCTCTCACGGTGGACCTACTTGCGAGTGCATACTCTTGATTATCTCTGCATTCTTTTGTACTTCCATGTACAATGTTAAGGTGAAAGGGGTCATCGCGCACCGAATAGAGGGGTGAAGTGCCTCCTCTAAGGTTTTGGCTCGGGAATCCTCATCCAGAAAGAGATTCGGGGAAAAATGGAGGAGATCCTTGAACTTGACCCCTATTTCCCGCACTGAAATGCTTCCTTGTTGGATAGACAACAACTCATGCCTATAACACCCCAAGCTTCTATGGTACCCTTCTCTTTGAATAATGTGATAGCGTGTGTTGTACGCAACACCGAGTTCTAACACACCATAACCAATCAAACTAGCCATTTTGAATAGTAATACCTACTTTTTGAAATTATATATATTTTATTTTTTAAAATGGACTTCATTTTTGGATTCTTAATATCGAATTTAGCCTAAGGTGAAATTTTGGTACATTTCGGATAACTTTAATATTTTGATGAATATTGAAAATTACTAAATTTTAATTAAAAACAACTTTTTTAATAAAAATAATTAATAGTGATAAATTATGAATTTGAGTGGTTTTAAAGTATACTTAGAATATATTTTTACCATTTAATATAATTTTGGTCATTGGACATAATTTTACAATTAAACCGGACATAAACAAGTGTCAATCTTTTGATAGTTATTATCTCTTAAAAACACGCTTTTTATTTTAACAACGGGAATTAATTTTAAATTAATTTCTTCCACTTCTGTGTTTTGAATTTGGAAAAATGGATTCCATATTTTGAATCAGGATGTTTAAATTGTGTAAATAGGTAACTTTTATTTTTAGACATTTTGAATAATTACTGTGGTAAATATTTTATTTACCATGGTTAAGGGTAAATCCGGTAAATAAGGGTTAAAAACATAATATTATAATATTACTAAATTATCCTAAAACGTGTCCTAGCCTTATTGGTTGATACATGTTCGACCATATACATCTTTGGGTCGATTTTGGGACCCCATGGAGCCACTTGTAGGTGATAGGGACACTTTATTTTAATTAAGTTAAAATGAATACAAAAATGACACAAGCATATATCGTTTAGAAAAACAATAATTACATAGGGTTATATATGTTGGATTTTCGACTATAAATATTCTTTAGAAAGATAAAAATATTTCCTACATAATTATATTTTATTTAAAATTTATATATATTACATAATTTAATTTCATTATGACACAATGATAATGCAGTAATTACCATAATAGTGAAAATTTAAAATAATTAATATTATAAATACCGAAATAAATATAATTTGAGACTTTTAATGAATTGAAATAATTTTCTAGGATAATATGACATATTAGGATTGATTTAATTAACCTTTTTCGAAATAATAATTCTTTTATGAGTTTCACAAAAATCAACTATTAAATAGTGTCAAAATTGACATAAAAGAGTTTTTAAAACAAATATTATATTATTAATTGATATTAAATTACTAAAAATCTAAGGTTAGGCCACGAGACTTATATCATGATAGGTGTATCATTAATCGACCACTTGGGGGACTCTTGGATGTATATAGTAAGTTTATTAACCATATAATATAAAAATACAAAGTGATATTGTAAAAGTGAAACAAATTAACTTAGAGTTAATACTTAAAGATAAGGTTAATATAAGTACCCAAACCTCTCTAAATTCTATTGGTTGAGTGGTTTGCGACCTATACCCACCTTAACATTTAAATAATCAACTTTGGAGCCATTATAAACCGAATATGCATTTATTATAAATTAATATTTCTAGCTTTTCCAAAGGTGCCCCTCACCCCTCTTATAAAAGGGCACTCCTCCTTTTCATTTCTTCACACCTTCAAAGCCTTTTGGTTCGGCCAAAATCTTCCCAAATACATTCCCAACTTCCCGCACTACAACCTGGAGGCCTTAGTTTGATCATAAAGACATTCTAAGGAGCCCTTTTGATCAAATCAAAAGGAAGAAACCGAAGAAGAAGTAATGATTTCACCACCCTTTTCCAAGTTCCTTACTTCTTCCACTTATTCTTCATTTGTTATTACCATTATAAAATAATAACTCCAGTATCATATATATACTGTGATGTTATTATAAATATGGTACAACCATATTCAGTATTCTATCCACCCTTTTGAATAACATGTCACCATACGTGCGTACGTACGGCTTACCGTCTCCACGTCGTGGTGTAATTGTTATTCAATATATTATTATATGGATGGGTATAATAATGATGTGTAACTCATGTAAATAATAAATATAACATGTTAATTATTATCTATATATGATATACCATCCATTTATATATTATTTTAATATCAAAAGAATGATATTGTCGCTCGTGCGTACGTACGGACTACTGTCTCCACGAACGCAATGAGATTCATTCTCCATCGTATCCATTCAAGTATAATTATCATTTGATGATTTAAAAATGATGTTTAAGGACTTGATCTCATTCTGGATATGAATAATATACAACCTATCCATTACAAACATGGCTTACGTAACAAAACATATAAAAGAAAACGAGTAAGTTAACACCCGAAACAATGATAATACTAAGATATTATTAAAAAATCAACGTTAAAAGATCATATATGATATCATATTAATGTATATGATTCTTGTATAATTTAATAACAATTATTTCACCATTATACAGGAGTTTAACCTACCCCAACCAAGGAAAATTACAAGGAAAGAGTTATTTCACAATCTCTTCATTATCCGAGGTTGTTTATACGTAATAATCTACTAGGATCTCTTTATCATCCACATCCATGTTTCTTAAAAATGACTTTCAAAACATTTTTACTATTTACTAGAATATGGGTTAAAGTCATTTATACCCTTGTTTGAATTTTTATAAGAGGTTTATAAAGGAATCTTTCCGTCGTTTTCCAAACAAGGTGCTTTTGACAAAATTAAAGTAAGAATGTTTTTTTAACTTATACGGCGGGTGCGGCTATTTACCGCCATTATAAAATCGTCAAAGCTTCCCTTACAAGATTATAAAAATATTTTCAAATAAAATGTTTTATTTTATAAATATATGACTCTTAAATGATTTCAAAATAGAAAGAGATATTTCTCTAGAAAGAGTTTTGATTTCATCTATGCAACATCCTTCGATGGATTTTATTCTTATTTGTAGTTGATTTTTTGAGATACAAAACTTCTATATTGTATTGAAGGTTTTGTGATATGTTTGACTATGGATGTGCTATTTGTATACCATTCATAGTTTATGATGAAAGTATTGACATTTCTTATGCTCGTTTTAATACGAATGTTTATGTTATGTTTAAACCTTTTCATATGGGAATGCATTGGACTTAATATGTGACGGGTGGAGCCCGCTATAGCTCCTCGATGCATCGGTAGGTCTCATGAGACAAACTAGTGTCTTGGCACATGGCCTTGACAAAATATTATTTGAAGTCTTAGCACAAGGCCTTGGTTATGTGGTTATGATAGTCTGGCATTATGCATTCCATAATTATGAAAGTGGTTATTGATATTGCATGTGATTATTCGATTAGTAGAATATCCATGTGAATAAGTAAATGGCATTATTTCATTTTACTTTTTCCATACTATGTTGAAGTTCAAGTTTAAAAGGCTTTTGTTTTAGTTATACATTGCCTTAAATGTTTATGCTTATTTTTGAAATTTTCCCCTATATTGCTATCCTTACTGGGCATTTGAGGTCGCCCCTTTTCTATGTTTTATTTTTTCCCAGGATGTGAAGAAGTAAGTTATGAATGACCTGCAGGGATTTTATGTGGGGATATGAGTGTGGAATATATAGACTCTGTTGTGGTAGTATTTTTTCACTTTATGATGTAATGTAAAACTTTATAAATATATCTAGTGTTTCCCAGGATACTAAACCAATCGGTCTTTCGAGATTTGATCTTTCTTGTAGTCATGCCAATGTTATGTAATAATGCACCGACTCTGGGTAAATGGGGTCGGGACGTTACAGTTGGAATCAGAGGGAGGTTTAGTACAAACCTTGGAAGCTAGATTTAGATAAACTCTGATTAGATCACGTAGACCTAAGATGAACTTTGAGGATTAGTATAGAAGAACTTCCAAGAATTTTGGTATTGTAGAGATTTTGTGAGTTTTCTAAGCAATACATCTCTGTCTGGATACGAGCAGATAGAGGTGGCTCTGGCACAGATGTACCTAGGGGTAAAACCCAAAAACACCGCTTTGAGCTAGACTCGAACAGGAACTGGTGCACGACAACGGGCCTTGTTGCACTCTTGGTTACGATACTCCCGGGGGATATGCTTAGGATAACTCTCATTTTCCTTACAAATCATTATGAAGGGTTTATGAGTATATACTTCCTCAAAGAAAACATTTTTATGATTATGGATTATATCCATAAATAGTTTAATTTATGTTAAGTGTTTTATAAGTATGGGATTATGTATTTTGATTCATAAACTGATCTAGTTTATGCCATTGTTTAGAAATGGTGCCTAGTGGAAGAAATAGAAATTGTATCAATGCATGCACTCCATGTAGGGATTTCCCTCCTTCTCAAGATAATTATAGTGGAGATGGAGATGCAACTGGTGCCGATCAGCTAATCACCATACTGGGACAACTCACTCAGGTTATGAATAATAACCTTACCCGTATGGAGCACCGTGATCCACAGCGTGGAGGATCAATGTTAGATCGATTCATGAGGCAACAACCACCAATGTTCAATGGGAGTACAAATCCCTTAGTAGCTAAGCAATGGATATTTTCCCTAGAGAAAATATTTTAGGCTTTGGGGAGTAATGAAAGGGTAAAAGTTATCATGGTAGTTTACCGCCTCACTGGAGATGCTGATCAATGGTGTTCATTGATTCAAAATATGAAGGAAGATGATGAAGTATCAAATATGGAATGGAGGGAGTTAAAATATCTGTTTTTAGAAAAATACTTTCCTCGCGACCATCGAGCAGATATGGAAAGGCAATTTCTAAGTCTGAGACAGAAGGAGGATGATAATGTCACAAAGTATGAGGCTAACTTTACAAGGTTATCAAGGTATGCTGGTGATTATATACATAACCCAAGAAGTAAGATTGATCGTTTCTTTGATGGGTTAATACCATTTCTCCATCGAGCATTAGTCTCACAATCCTTCTCGTCATATGAAGACATTGTCTCATGTGCTATCAAGACCGAAAAGGAATTCTCTAAGTCTTATAACTTTAAAGCAAAGAAAGAGAAGAAGAGGTCTGATGATCAATCTGGGAATGGGAATAAGGGGTAGAAGAGAAAGGTTGAATATCCATCCTGTGGCAAATGTGGGAAGAAACACTCCAGTACTTGTTTGAAGGGAATGGGAGTATGTTACAAGTGTGGTGAAAAAGGCCACCAAACTCGTGATTGCAAGGGGAAGAAGGAAGCTACCAATGTTTTGTGTTATAATTTCAGGGAGATGGGACATTATGAAAATGAATGTCCTAAGCATTAGGAGAACTTACCTCAGAAAGGCCAAGGGATCAAGGCCAAGCTTATGTTATCACAACTACTGAGGTAGAAGCTCCGAAAGATGTGGTGGCAGGTAATTTAATGGTTTCCTCAAGTTTATCAATTGCATTATTTGATTCTGGATCATCACATTGTTTCATATCTTCCCAGTTTTCTAAGAAAATTAGATATTTCCAATTTGATTTAATAAGGGAGTTGTCATTTAAAACTCCTAAGGGAAGTATCATTGCAACAAAGTTTTCTGAATCAGTCCCCATTAGAGCACATAAATTTTCTTTATCTGCTGATCTCATCATCATACCTATGATTGAGTTTGATATAATCCTCGGTATAAACTGGATTTCAGACTATGATGTGAAGATTTATTGTAATAAGAAAGAGGTTATGATTCTTGATGTTAATGATAAGGAACACCTTATCTTTAGAGCAGAATCGTCACCACCGAATTCTTATTTAGATCCACCCCCAGTAGCTCAAATAAATTCAATTATTGGGGAGGAAGAGAATGAAATAACTGTGGGTGAGGAAAGGAATGTTCAAATAGAGGATGTACCTGTTGTGAAAGAATTTGTAGATGTATTTCCAGAAGATTTACCGGGACATCCTCCAGAACGAGAAGTTGAGTTTTCCATTGATTTAATTCCTGGATCAAGGCCTATATCAAAGTCCCCTTATAGAATGGCCACTATAGAATTAGTTAAACTAAAGAAACAACTAGAGGAATTGAGTAATAAGGGATTTATTCGCCCCAGTGTTTCTCCATAGGGAGCCCCTGTTCTTTTTGTTAAAAAGAAAGACGGAACTATGAGGTTATGTATCGACTACAGGGAGATCAATGCTATAACAATAAAGAATAAGTATCCCCTACCTCGCATTGATGATTTATTTGACCAACTGCATGGAGCTCAATACTTTTCAAAGATTGACCTTCGATCTGGATACCATCAGTTGTGTGTGAAGAAGGAAGACATTCCAAAGACAGCATTTCGAACCAGGTATGGGCATTATGAGTTTACTGTAATGCCTTTTGGATTGATTAATGCACCCTCTGTATTCATGGATCTGATGAATAGAGTTTTCAAGGAGTATCTCGATGAATTTGTGGTGGTATTTATTGATGATATCTTAGTATACTCCAAAAGCTACGAAGATGATGAAAATCACTTGCGCATTATCCTGAAGACTCTGAGAAGACATGAATTATATGGAATGTTTAGCAAGTGTGAATTCTGGCTTCATGAGATTTCTTTTCTTGGCCATATTATCTCTAAAGATGGAATCTCTATTGATCCTTCTAAGACCAAGGCAATCCAAGAATGGCCAGCACCTACGAGTATAACTGAGGTACGTAGTTTTATTGGTTTAGCAGGTTATTATCGACGTTTCGTCCAGAATTTTTCCCGATTGGCTAACCCATTAACGAAGCTCACGCGTAAAGGGGTTAAATTTTTTTGGACAAAAGAGTGTGAATAATGTTTCGTAGAACTAAATAGAAGATTATTCAATGATCCTATATTGAATCTACCATCGGGGAATGACGAGTTCGTTATTTATAGTGATGCATCGAATAAAGGATTTGGTTGTGTCCTTATGCAGAATGATAGAGTTATTGCATATGCATCACGATAGTTGAAAATTCATGAACAAAACTATCCTACTCATGATCTCGAGTTAGCAGCTGTGATCTTTGCTTTGAAGATATGGAGGCACTACCTCTATGGTGAAAAATGTGAGATTTATACTGATCACAAGAGTTTGAAGTATATTTTCTCACAAAAAGAACTCAACATGAGGCAAAGGAGATGGCTTGAATTACTCAAGGATTATGATTGTATGATACACTACCTCCCAGGGAAGGCAAACAGGGTAGCAGATGCTTTGAGCAGAAAAGACTATGGAGTTTGGAACAATATGAGAATTGAAAGGGATCCAATTTTCATGGATCTAGTGAAGATGGACATGGGAATAACCAGGGAAGTCGAAACATCAATTCTTTTTCAAATGGTTGCCAAACCATCTTTACTAGAAAGTATTAAGAGTTCTCAGACCGATGATGAAGAATTTAAAAAGAAGATTAATGCAGTGAATGATGGGAGATTGTGAAAATTTGTATATGAAGATGGAATTTTGAAATTCGGGAAGAGACTTTGTGTTCCCGATATACCTGATATAAAAAGGGAATTGCTGGATGATGCTCATTGTTCCAATTTCTCTATACACCCTGGGAGCGCCAAAATGTATATATATTTGAAGGAACATTTTTGGTGGGACAATATGAAGAGGGAGATTGCTGATTTTGTGTCAAGATGTATGGTTTTTCAACAAGTGAAAGCTAGAAGGCAACAGCCTGGAGGAGTCATGAAACCTCTTCCCATACCGGAGTGGAAATGGGACAATATTACGATGGACTTTGTCATGGGGCTACCAAAGACTCCTAGAAGGAACGATGCAATATGGGTTATTGTTGATCCTCTTACTAAGTCAGCACATTTTCTTGCTATAAGTGAAGATCTACCCCTGGAACGTCTAGAAAGACTATATATTAATGAAGTTGTGAGACTTCATGGAGTACCCCTATCGATTGTTTCTGATCGTGATCTCCGTTTTACTTCAAGATTCTGGAAAAGTCTTCAGAAATCCCTGGATACTGAACTTCATTTGAGTACTGCTTACCACCCTCAGACAGACGGACAATCAGAATGGACTATTCAAACCTTAGAAGACATGTTGAGATCTTGCTCACTTGACTTTCAGGGTATGTGGGATCAATATTTAACTCTGGTAGAATTTTCCTATAATAATAACTTCCATTAAAGTATTCAGATGGCACCATATGAAGTGTTATATGGAAAGAGATGTCGTACCCCAACCTGTTGGGATGACGTTGATGAAAGAAAACTTGTAGGCCCAGAACTGGTGGAGGAAACGGTGGAAAAGGTGAAGGTAATACAAAATCACATCAAAGCAGCTCAAAGTAAGCAGAAGAGCTATGTCGATAATCGAAGGATTTGGAATTTCAAGTTGGTGATCATGTTTTCCTGAAGGTATCTCCATGGAAGGGAGTCATACGTTTTGGTAAGAAAGGTAAATTGAGTCCCAGGTACATTGGACCCTTCGAAATTCTAGAACGAATTGGGACTGTAGCTTACCGATTGGCAATGCCGCCAAGTCTCTCCAAAGTTCACGATGTGTTCCACGTATCTCTGTTGAGAAAATACATGCCTCACCCAACGCATGTAATCACTTAAGAGGAATTAGAACTGGAACCCGATCTGTCTTATTGCGAAGAGCCCATCAGGATTCTTGATACAAGAGAACAATTACTGAGAAACCGGACGACGCGCCTGGTAAAAGTTTTGTGGAGAAACCATAAGATAGAAGAGGCAACGTGGGAACCCGAGGAACTTATGATGAAGAACCACCCGAGTCATTTCATGTGATAAGTATTCTGGAAATTTTGAGGATGAAATTATTTTAAGGATGGAAGAATCTAACACCCCAAGCTTCTACGGTACGCTTCTCTTTGAATAATTTGATAGCGTGTGTTGTACGCAACACCGAGTTCTAACAAACCATAACCAATCAAACTAGCCGTTTTGAATAGTAATACCTAATTTTTGAAATTATATATATTTTATTTTTTAAAATGGACTTCATTTTTGGATTCGTAATATCGAATTTATCCTAAGGTGAAATTTTGGTACTTTTCGGATAACTTTAATATTTTGATGAATAGTGAAAATTACTAAATTTTAATTAAAAACAACTTTTTTAATCAAAATAATTAACGGTGATAAATTATGAATTTGAGTGGTTTTAAAGTATACTTAGAATATATTTTTACCATTTAATATAATGTTGGTCATTGTACATAATTTTACAATTAAACCGGACATAAACATGTGTCAATCTTTTAATAGTTATTATCTCTTAAAAACACGCTTTTTGTTTTAACAACGGGAATTAATTTTAAATTAATTTCTGCCACTTCTATGTTTTGAATTTTTAAAAATGGATTCCATATTTGGAATCAGGATGTTCAAATTGTGTAAATAGGTAACTTTTATTTTTAGACATTTTGAATAATTATTGCGGTAAATATTTTATTTACCATGGTTAAGGGTAAATCCGGTAAATAAGGGTTAAAAAATAATATTATAATAATATTAAATTACCCTAAAACTTGTCCTAGCCTTATTGGTTCATACATGTTAGACCATAGAAATCTTTGGGTCGATTTTGGGACCCCATGGAGCCACTTGTAGGTGATAGGGACACTTTATTTTAATTAAGTTAAAATGAATACAAAAATGACACAAGCATATATCGTCTAGAAAAATAATTTTTACATAGGGTTATATATGTTGTATTTTAGACAATAAATATTAATTAGAAATATAATAAGATTTACTACATAATTATAGTTTATTTAGAATTTTTAGAGATTACATAATTTAATTTCTTTATGACACAATGATAATGCAGTAATTACCATAATAGTGAAAAGTTAAAATAATTGATATTATAAATACCCAAATAAATATAATTTGAGAGTTTTAATGAATTAAAATAATTTTCTAGGATAATATGACATATTAGGATTGATTTAATTAACGTTTTTCTAAGTAATCATTCTGTTATGAGTTTCACAGAAATCAACTATTGAATAGTGTCAAAATTGACATAAAAGAGTTTTTAAAACAAATATTATATTATTAATTGATATAAAATTCCTAAAAATCTAAGGTTAGTACAAGGGACTTATATCATGATATTTTTATCATTAATGGACCACTTGGGGTTCGCTTGGATGTATATAGTAAGTTTATTAACCATATATTATAAAAATACAAAGAGATATTGTAAAAGTGAAAACTAATTAACTTAGAGTTAATACTTAAAGATAAAGTTAATATATGTACCCAAACCTGTCTAAAATCTATTGGTTGAGTGGTTTTAGACCTATCCCCACCTTAAAATTTAAATAATCAAATTTGGAGCCATTATAAACTGAATATGAATTTATTATAAATTAATATTTCTAGCTTTTCCAAAGGTGCCCCTCACCCCTCTTATAAAAGGGCACTCCTCCTTCTCATTTCTTCACACCTTCAAAGCCTTTTGGTTTGGCCAAACTCTACCCAAATACTCTCCCAACTTCTCTCACTACAACCTGGAGGCCTTATTTTGATCAGAAAGACAACCTAAAGAGCCCTTTTGATCAAATCAAAGGGAAGAAACCGAAGAAGAGGTAATGATTTCACCACCCTTTTCCAAGTTCCTTTCTTCTTCCACTTCTTCTTTCTTTGTTATTACCATTATAAAATAATAACTCCAGTATCATATATATACTGTGATGTTATTATAAATATGGTACAACCATATTCAGTATTCTATCCACCCTTTTGAATAACATGTCACCATACGTGTGTACGTACGGCTTACCGTCTCCACGTCGTGGTGTAATTGTTATTCAATATATTATTATTTGGATGGGTATAATAATGATGTGTAACTCATGTAAATAATAAATATAACATGTCAATGATTCTGTATATATGATATACCATCCATTTATATATTATTTTAATATCAAAAAAATGATATTTTCTCTTGTGCGTACGTACGGACTACCGTCTCCACGAACGCGATGAGATTCATTCTCCATCGTATTCATTCAAGTATAATTATCATTTGATGATTTAAAAATGATTTTTAAGGTCTTGATATCATTCCAGATATGAATAATATACAACCTATCCATTACAAACATGGCATATGTAACAAAACATATAAAAGAAAACGAGTAAGTTAACACCCAAAACAACGATAATACTAAGATATTATTATCAAATCAATGTTAAAAGATCATATATGATATCATATTAATGTATATGATTCTTGTATAACTTAATAACAATTATTTAACCATTATATAGTAGTTTAACCTACCCCAACCAAGGAAAAGTACAAGTTAAGGGTTATTTCACAATCTCTTCATTATCCGAGGTTGTTTATACGTAATAATCTACTGGGATCTCTTTATCATCCACATCCATGTTTCTGAAAAATGAATTTCAAAAAAAATTTACTATTTACTAGAATATGGGTTAAAGTCATTTATACCCTTGTTTGACTTTTTATAAGAGTTTTATAAAGGAATCTTTCCGTTGTTTTCCAAACAAGGTGCTTTTTAACCTTTTCGACAAAATTAAGGTAAGAATGTTTTTTTAACTTATACGGCCGGTGCGGATATTTTCTGCCGTTATAAAATCGTCGAAGCTTCCCTTATAAGATTATAAGAATATTTTCAAAGAAAATGTTTTATTTTATAAATATATTACTCCTAAATGATTTTAAAATAAAAAGAGATATTTCTCTAGAAAGAGTTTTGATTTCATCTAGGTCAACATCCTTCGATGGATTTTATGCTTATTTGTAGTTTATTTATTGAGATACAAAACTTCTATATTGTATTAAAGGTTTTGTGATATGTTTGACTATGGATGTGCTATTTTTATACCATTCATTGTTTAGGATGAAAGTATTGACATTTCGTATGCTAGTTTTAATACGAATGTTTATGTTATGTTTAAACCTTTTCATATGGGAATGCATTGGACTTAATATGTGACGGGTGGAGCCCGCTATAGCTCCTCGATGCATCGGTAGGTCTCATGAGACAAACTAGTATCTTGGCACAAGGTCTTGACAAAATCTTATTTCTATTCTTGGCACGAGGCCTTGGCTATGTGGTTATGATAGTCTGGCATTATGCATTCCATCATTATGAAAGTGGTTATTGATATTGCATGTGATTATTTGATTAGTAGAATATCCATGTGAATAAGTAAATGGAATTATTTCATTTTACTTTTGCCTTACTATGTTGAAGTTCAATTTTAAAAGGCTTTTGTTTTAGTTATACATTGCATAAAATGTTTATGCTTATTTTTGAAAGTTTCCGCTATATTTCTATCCTTACTGGGAATTTGAGCTCACCCCTTTTCTATGTTTTATTTTTTCCTAGGATGTGAAGATGTAAGTTATGAATGACCTGCAGGGATTTTATGTGGGGATATGAGTGTAGAATATGGAGACTATGTTGTTGTTGTAGTTTTTCACTTTATGATGTAATGTAAAACTTTATGAATATATCTAGTGTTTCCAAAGCTACTAAACCAATCGGTCTTTCGAGATTTGATATTTCTTGTGATCATTCCAATGTTATGTAATAATGCACCGACTCTAGGTAACTGGGGTCAGGGCGTTACAATGTCTCTTCTCAGCCTTCCTCATTGAGGAAAGAAATTCCTCATGGAACTCCTTCTTGAAGTTGGCCCATAGAACTTCTGTCTCCTTCCCCTCCCCAAGTTAAAGCATTCACCACTGACGCGCCACTCCCTACAGCTGGCTTACTGCTAGGGGAACCCAGTACTCTAATGGAGCCCTGATCAGCCCAAAGGTGACCTCGAGTTCCTCCAACAAACTCTCTGATTCCATATCTGAAGTGCTTCCTTCATAATTCTTTAAGATCTGTCGTTGGAAATCACGAAACATGTGCTGCCCCAAGTCTTCTTCCTCCTCTCGGTCAATCCTCAGCTGATCGACCGTCTAAATCTTCTGGGCCTCGACTGCCCGAGTCACCCAGGAACGACGTCCAGGTTCCATAACTGTATGGTAGACAAAGAATGCCTAAGCCCAAGTTGCAAGGAAAGTTTATCAAGGTTTCATTTTATCATTTTATTTCTATTTCATTCCCAAAACACCCAAATCAAGTAAAACACAAATCATGATGATGCATGTACCTTTCCTAGGGTCTCTACCCTGAAATCAATGTAGTCTTACTTTGTCGTTAGGTAAGCTCAGAGTCCTTGTATCAGATCACGGGGGGCCCTAAAATCTCATGTCCTAGCTAGTCTTCCATGGCCTGTGTCACACAACAAGATTAGCCAAAACTTTTTCCCTACTATCCCATGAAATCCTCACTATGCCTAACTCCAGACTTCATCCTATCTGGCAACCATCAGCCTCTGATACCATTCTGTCACAACCCCCTCCCACCAAAGTTGCCCCTCCTGAGCTAGAAAAGGTGGAACATAGATAATGACCCCTGAGTCCTACCTCCAGTAGGCCCTAGAGTGGAGACTATCACCAATGGTATGATTTTTTAACAAATATGGGAGGCATTACCCTTTTTATTATTTTATGATTGGGAAATAGGATGAGTCAAACACCAAGAAGATGAAAAGGAACAAGTATCTAAATAGCCGAAAACCAATTTCATATGCATGCTTTATAAAATATTGAAACAAAAATACAAGTACAGAAAAGCTCCAAGTGTTGTACCAAAAAGTAAACGAAAACAACAACAGCAACCAGCAGCAACTCCCCCTACCTGACTAATAAGGTCCCGCACAGTCCCTGTAGTCCTCCTGAAAACCTGAAAGCAAACCTAGGGTCTACATACAAGTATACCAATAGGGAAACCTAAATCTCTCATGCACAAGTGGGGAGACATCCTAATGCCCCGTGAGAAAACAGAAGAACCAAAACCTAGCAAGGAATCTATCCACCCAGCCTCACCAGTCACACTCACCAAGTAACACAAGTCAATATAGTATAGTAGTAATGTTATCAAAGTATGGGTACCCCGCCCCACCTTCCCACTAGATACTTCTCAAGCCCTCAAACCTAACACTCTGATGATTCCCCCTCTTCCTGAGCTAGTGCTGCAACTTGGCCATACGAAGCTCGAGCTAGTGTCGCAACCTGGCCATACAAAGCTCATAGTATCCCGCCAGCACACAATCCTAGGCCATCTCAAATCACATCCCGCCAACACACAATCCTCGTCCATAACCACATCTCATCCCGAAGACACCTGGGAACATATCACACCTCATCCCGAAGATTCTTGGGAAACATCCATCGTAATCTGCCCGAAGGAACATAGGCCATAGAACCTGGAAGAGGGAGCACAGGGAAGAACCGTAACCGCCCATCCTTTGGATGTTTGAGAATCTAACCCCCCCCCCCCTCATCCCACGGGTGTTTGGCATGTAGTTCTCAACATGGGTGGGGTGCATAAAGAAACATAAAATGTACAGATTTATATAAGTATAACAACCACTCAACAAATCCTAAGGCTTCTACACAAAGATTTGAGAACATGACATGGCACTGATACTTCGAGAGTATGCACACAACAATCAATCCCAAAACCCCATTTAATGTTTTCATGTTTCAACAACTTTAGTTATCATTTTCTTAACTATCGGGCACCTGTCAACAACCAAACTTGATCAAGCGTTCATAAAACATATCCCTGCCATCCACAAATCAAGTTAGGAAAACACAAGCAACACAAACAAGTCCCTTCTTATTAGCCAACCAACCCCATTGATTATTATTCCCATTTCATTACCATGCCCCATCATTCATTAACTCTTTCACTTTTATTTATTATTCACAACCCATAGTTTGTTCACATTCAAACCCATCCCTGTAGCCCCGCTGCCAACCACCATAACCACAATCACACCGAAACCTGTACATCATCATCCCTTTGATACCATTTATCACAACCCCTCTTCCCATCATCAACATAGCATTCACACCAACCCACAACCAAGCCAATCGCAGCCCCGCTGCTCACCCGATCCACAACAACCCACAAAACACCCCCTTCACATAAATAAACCCTAACCAGCACCCACATGTTTATTATTTCAGTTTGCTCAACCGAGGTGATCACACAAGGGTTCCAGGTATTTAATCTACCAGCTTTACGTGATTATCCAATTTCCACATTCAATAAAATTTTCATCCATAAGAAAATACAGAAGGAGAGGTCAACATTTAATTGCGTAAGCAAAGGCCCCCAACGACAATGATTTTTAGTAGGCAGAAGCCCATTCAATTCACAACATAATATCACAGGATATAAATAATGTAACTGTATTCACAAACTTCCCATCCACGTTATATATGCCAGTAATTATCTTTATTAACCTTGTTCAAATGTGTTTCACGTAAACAAGAGGACACCCACCCTGCATGATGCACAATCTAGATAGATGAAGGTAAGATCTCTACCTCAACAGGTTCTGATGTCCTTCTACGAACATGACCACCATGATCACAAGGATTCTCCCAGAATGACTGCACCCACCAAGGACGTTGTGGCACCACTGAATCATCAACACAAGAAACTCCCTCAACACGGAGATCACATGTCGTAGCATGGAAAGAAAATGGGAGAAGTAGGATCGAAAAGAGAATACAAGAACAGAGGTTTAACATACCTTTTTAGAGTCGTTCCCATAAATTATTAGAAGTATCCTTAGTTGGAAACTGCAGAGGGGAAGTCGATGAAGTGGGAGTAGAATAGTGTGTACGATGTTCACCACATCGACACAACCTCGTAGCCACTAACGGATCGAAGATCGGAGTCTGGATGAAGAAGTTAGAGGAGGAAGACTTCTCGATCGTCCAAGAGCGTTGTCTTGCGAAGAAGAAGTGATCGGTCTTGAAATAATCCGTGACCATTTCTTATATAGGAAACGAAAAGGTAAAATGGTATGCAGCGTGTATTAATGAATACATGGTGTGACAGTACACCCGTTACGCATTTTGACTAGTCAACACATGACACGTCGCGCGGTTTCCATGAATTTTAATAATAATGATAATTCTATTAATATTTGGTGTTCCGTGGACCCGAGGAATGAGTCATGAAAATTTATTCATCATTGGTTTTAAAATGACCATCTTAATTTCAGGATTACATTGCCACTGACAGTTCATCATTCTGATAACATATGAAAGAGTTACAATCGAATTAATGTTTTGATAATTATAACAATAATAATATTATTATAATATTATTGTTATAACACTTATTTGAGAAGAAGGGAACGCACAATCAGCCTCCTCCTACCATGTTCCTCCCCTCCTTTTTCATTTATTATTATTTATTAAACTATTAAATGAATAATATATAAAATGTATCATTGTAAAAGGGGAAAGGGGAATTCACGCCTCCCCTCCCCATGCATTTCATTATCATTCATTTTATTTCTTTTCATTTATCATTATTACAATATATTAATTATTATATAAATTAGATACAGATACATGGGCCCATGCACCTCATCCTTATTCCCATAACATACCATTTATTATATAAATTTTACTTAAACATTATATAAAACATATAATTAATATCACCACAATATAGGGGTGGAAAGATATTTTTACGGTAACGCAATCACACTGCAAGATTTGTGTTCCCCCATTTAATTCCAATTAATTTAAAAATTGTTTCCTTTATTATATTAAAACTATTTAATTTAATTTCCTGATATATAGACACACACACACACACACATATATATATATATACGTCATCGTTATTATTATTATCTTACATAATAATAACTCATATTTAATATTATTAATTCACCACCTTGCATCCTCTGCGCATCTTCATTTATTTATTTGCAATAAATACCGTGACTCATTTCATTAATTTCTCATTATTATTAATATTATGAATAACATTAATGACACAACACCCATTATTATTAATCAAATTTAATTTCAACAATTACTCAGTTAATAATAAACCGCATGCTTCATTTATCAACGTCTAATGGGTCACACACCTTCTCACTTCACATCATTAATATTAATAACACCCATTAAATCATTTTATCATGATTATTCCTTTTGTAGTTTAATTAATCACACAATTTATGTTGTCGTCATTATTATTTAACATGTTTTTACATTATCATCATTATTAAAAATTATCATTATAACGCGCGTAATTTTGACCACATCGATTTCAAAAAAGGAATGGACCGGAGGGGTTCGGGACATTACAAGGCCATGCTAGCTCAATTAGACCCTTATCCCAACTCTTTTTTCATTTCCTCTAATCTTTATCAAACCAAGAAAACCAAAAGACTCAGATAAAACCTGACTTCCCCTAGCAACTTGAATTACATCACGAGGTGTGCTATCTAGGAACCCTACACATAATCGGAATGTCAGACCCTGACAATCTTAACACCATACTATCCCAACTCTTCCCCAAATAACATGTCCCAAAGAGAGCGAACCTCCTCTGATTTCATTTTTTCACGAACTAAATATGGTCTCCAACAAAACTAGCACCCGACACAGTCCGCGACCAGGACCGAAGGGCGTTCACAATCCCCATGGTTGGGCACAAGTTCCTGGGTACCACAAAATGGAATTTTGTAATGATTTACGCGTGTTTATAAACATAAAAAACAAAAAAATCTAATATAAAAAATATGAATTTTTCAAAAAAAATAATTTTTACAAAATAATCAAAATTGAATTACATAATTCAAAACAATTCTCAAAGACTATAACAATTTAAGAAAACAAAAATGGATAGCTCAAGAACCTCCACATTTTAGGAGGCACCACCCTCAATCCATCTCCACAACCCTACATCATGAAGGACCGCTAAAAATCCAAACCATTGGCACAAAATCTGTACCCAAACCAGTGACAAAAATAACCAAGTCTACTTGCACCCAAAGGTGTAAGTAGGGTGTGAGACAATTCCTAGAAGGATTCCACCCCTAAAGGATTCCTTGTGATAAACATACAAAGACTAAAATCATGCAGGTTTTCATAAACATGAGATGATATTGAGAATTTTAAAGAGATGCAACTTTAAATAAAAATAGTTTTCAAGTGGGATACTTTAATGAATCAACAATTTTAAAATATAATTCCAAATCTACTATATTTTCCATCCAAACATACTGTTTTCTGGTGGTAAGAATAATGTATCTAATGAGCCCAAGTAATGGGAAAATAACACTTAGTCACTAGCTCACTATGGGTCCTAGGTACCTCGTATCTCGGTGAAAGTAAACATACAAATAACTATTCTCATGTAAAAGATCCACTAGTAGGGATCATAACCATAACCTAGTGGTCCCCCAACATCATAATAATAATAATAATCATCATCATCATAGTTTAGTTAGTATTTTCATCGTCAAACTTTCTACTTGAAACTGGGGTCATACCTCTTGGGATCACTAGTATACTAGTACACGTGCACCCACCTAGATACTTGGGTTCCCCTTGTGCTCAAACAAGTTCCACGAGCCATGAAATAAAATTTTCACATGAAAATAACACTTCTACATCACAAACCTGCCAAATAGCCCATAAAAATGTCACATAATCCCTTTTCTCATTAAAATTCATTTTGAAATCATACTCACAGAAAAACAGCCCGCATCATGTTTCATATCTCTTTCGAAATTCTATAAATTATTTAATCAATTTTATAAAACATATCCAAGATGGTAAACATCACATAACAACCCTTCCACTAAAAATTGGACCATTTTAAAAACATACACCCACCCACACAGTATATGAACTTCCTTTTCACACTTTGTGTAACTCAATAACCCATTTGAAATTTTCATAAAACACTTTGAAGAAGTATAAGAAGTTTTTGCACATAAACCATTCAAAACCTCCTTTTGAGGCCAAATCACACTAAATAATTACCTAACCATAATTGGATTCACTTTCATCATATAATAAATCACTTTCCTATTTTATAAAACATCTAAAAAAGATATCACCGGAGTTAAATTTGAAAAATAAACAACTTCAATAAAAAATGTAACTTTAATACTAGATGTTTATCTAATGCTACCAAAAATGGTTTTCGTAGCACACACAACATATTAGGAACATTTTAAATTAATAAATAAATAAATAGAACTCATTAATAATTGATTACACGTGGAATCATCTACCGTTTATGTCAAAAACTCCAAATCTTGGTGTGAAACATCAACCGCACCACCACTACACCATAAGGATGATAAATTGAGCCCTAAAAGACAAGATTTAATGAAAAATACATCAATTAAAACCCAAGGTATGAACCCAGATTTTTGTAAATTTTATTACTTCATGAAAGTGTGAGGAAACCCTAAGGAGACGGAAGGAAATTTAGAGAGAAACACTTACTTGAATAAATCTTGAAAACATCAGCTCAAATCCACCAATAGTTAAATCTTAAAGCATCCAAAACTGAGATGGGGTGTAATAAGTCTTTTTAGTTCAATTGGGGACTAAAATTGTAGAAAGTAGTGAAAATTTAAGGAGTTATGAATGAAACAATTTACCTCTTAAAATATATATGATTTGAGAAATCAAGAGATGTTTCTCCCTAATTCGCGATGAATATGAGCTCCAAAGAGGGGTGAGGAGAGCATGAGGGCACACCTTATGTAACTGGGCTCTGGTGAGAGTTGGAATCACCAAAAAAACCTTAAAAATTGAATGATATATTAAATAATTGAAAAACATTAATGCTGGAAATGGGATTTTGGTCTTGCCAAATACCTTAATAAAAAACTAAAATAAATCATGATTATGGATTTATATGAAGTCCAAATGGATATGGTTCTTTTAATATACCATGGGATGCTAATTGGGAATTGGAATGGTGTAAAGTGTTGAAAATTAAAGGATTATAAAAGAAACAAAATATGTTTTTAAATCTTGAAATGCGCTCATGGTTTGGCCCAAATCATGAAAACTCACCATTTCCTCCAAAAATGTATGGTAAACCACCACAACAAAGAAATAATGAAAATTAAATGAAAAAATACCTTTAAAATAAGTCATGGATTTGACACAAAGATATGGTGAACTAATTTTGTTAGGTTTTCAAAAGAATTGATTTATTTAAATTGATGAAAAAGGTGAAGAAAATATGGGTTTTATTGATTTTAAGAAAGAAAAAGAAGTAAGAAATGCATATTGATTGTTTGGGAATCATATTTGAAAGAATGTTTGAATTTTAAATTTTAGGGTTTGGGTGAAATTTAATTTTAGAGAAAAACATTAATCTATGTTTGGTTTTGGACTCGAGATGAGGTAGTTCAAATGCTCATATAATATCCTCTTTGATACATCCTACCCCAATTTCCATTGGTCCAGTATTTTTGGGTTTTACCAAATCGAGTTTCTCTCGATGCCTTTTTAAACCAGGTTTCTTAGAATGTAAAAATTTACATACCTCAATTCTTGGTAACCGGTTTTGTCTTTATAATATTCTTTTCATAATCAAAAACCAATGTCAATGATAAAAATAAATGAAAGTGATTATAACTTGATTAAAATAAATTACAAAAATCCCAATACATGAATAAAGAAAAAGGAATAAATCCTACAGCACCTTCCCCCTTTATCTACATAACCCTAGAATAATGTGGGTTTTCCCCCACACCCTAGTGATAGTAGAGTAATAGGGGAGGATTAAATGAAAAGAAATAATAATTACAAAATTGAGATAAAACTGGTGAGGACCCCATACAATACAGCTTCTCGCTCCAAGATTTGGTCTTTGGATATCCCCTTTGGTGTAGTGGCTTAACCCTCTATTGATAAACATATATAGGAATAAAGTAGGATTAAATAGAATTACTAAGGTTTAAAAAGTACTCATCGGTGGTCCCATGGTCATAAAATTGGTCATCACCCCTTGATATGTCGAATCTTGTTGTTTTTGGGTTGTTTTAACTTTTTCACATCATGTAATGTTTCACACGATGTGTAAAGTGAAGGCCTTAAAATATTTATGAAATGATACAAGTAATGAATTTTCTTTTGGGAATTCATGGAATGTGTCATGGGGTGACACATATGTTTCATGTCATGAAATGAGTGAACTTCACTCTGAGGTGATTTCTTCCACTTCCAAACTTGTATTTCTTTCACTCTTTTTACCAGCTCTTTGCATGTAATGATTAAACGATGTGTAAAGTCAATTTTCTACTTTAGAAAGATTATTTTTTCTTCATTATTCAATTACATTCCCCATTATTCTTCCATGATCATTATTCTTTTTTGAAGGCCTTCTTTTAAGTGGATTTCATGATAGTTTCCACTATTTATTCTCATTTCCCATAAATTATATAATCCTAAAAAATATTAAGAAAATATCAAGTGTACAAGAATAAATTAACAATAAAATTCTCACAATCAATTCATTTTAATATCAAAAATGTATATAATAAGTGAACTTTTTAAATTCCCCGACAATTGAATTTGTACTTTTCCTTAAAAATGAAATCTCAACATACTAGAAATGACATTCACCTTACCATGATTTAAATAGAATATCAATAAAATAAATTTATTAAATAGGAAATTAAATATTTGAGCATCACATATGAGAAATTTATAAATGCCTCATTTTTTAAAGAATAAAAATTAACAATGTATTTTTAATTTTCTTGTTTTTAAATAGACAAGCCTTTTCATTCATTCATTTCCATTTTTAAATTCATTATTACGATACATTCCATTTTTAATTTAACTCACAATAATATTTCAACTGATAGTCAAGGTATGAATTAATATAGAAATTTCTGTACCTTAAGAACATGTCACTTACCATAGTATTGCATGGAATCTATCATCTCCATCACATAAAGACAGAATTGAAAATATTCATGGGGGATTCATCCTTAGGATCAAATGCCTTTGAGGATTTAGGGAAGGTGGGTAAATTATATGAATAAATAAGGCTTAAAATGTGGTTTAACACTAAATTGTAATGCGTGATATCAAAATGTAGGCTCAAGAAAAAACTCCATCTATAAATTTCTTCTCTCTCTTCCCCATAAAAAGCTCAAAGTTGGATCATGATACCTATAAGAATAATGAATGATCCAACCTCTCTTGTAATTTTTTTTAATCTATTATTAATAAATATTTTACTTCCACCACCTAACCACATATGATCAAAAGATTATCAGTATGGAAGTGGTTATTATTTATCCTCCCAAGACAAAATCCTTTTTTATTTTTTTTTTATTTTTTTATTTTGTTAATAATAAAGATGAGTAATAAAATACAATTTAAAATACATGGCCTCTCCCAAGATCACAATAAAAACCCAATAAAATACCCTCAAAAAATTATATCCCGATACACACTAGAAAATCCTTCCCCGTGATTATTCTTTTAATTATCATAATACACATTTACAGGAAGGTAGGAATTTATATGATAGGCATGCAACTCAGCTCAATTACAAAAAATTTGTTCATATCAACTATGGGATTTTAAAAAAATATTAATGTATGGTGTGTCCAAGGATAAAGGGTTAACAAAATATTCCTTAATCATATTAAAATTTCTTTTTTTCAATCATATATTTTATATTATGAAAATAATGTTCTATAAGAGAACATTCTCAATATACACAAGAAATATATTATAGAAAGAATGGGAAATATTAGCTCTGAGGATGTCTCATAAATGAGATGAATGGTTGGGATAAATACTCATGGAAATGAAGATGAAAAATTAAATTAATTAATTAAATATTCGAAATTCCAATCATGACCAAATCTCAGAAAACTTTCATTTACAATTATTAGAATTCACCTCAAATCTTTATTTTTTATGTCCAAATCCCCATGCTTATCCCTAATAATTCTTTTCTTCATTATTATCATTCAAATTTAGGGAAAAATAAATTAAAATTTCTGACAAATTAATTATAATAGGTAGCTTATGTCTCCTTCATTAGTGGATTAAAGAAAGAATAAAATTTGGTGAATGCAATTGGAAGTTAAAATCTATAAATAAATTAAATGTTGGAAATATAAAAGAAAAATTAGGAATAGAAATTCTTACCACTTTTTTATTGATGCTTCGAATTTGGTTTCATAGGTTATTCATGCTCCTTCCCACAATGTGTATCAGTTCATGACATGTATTAGTCATCGTCTTGATGGTCCTAAAAATAAAAAATGGCTGAAATCACAGACCATTAAAAATGATTTTTGAAATATTTGGATCAAGAACATCTGATCCTAAAAACCAAATAAAGAAAAAAACTCAGGTTTCCTCCAAGAAGCACTTTTTTACCATCATCGGATAGAACATACCTTCTTCATATTCATCTCAATCTACAGATGATTGAAAAGTTTTTACCTTGTTAGGGTCTATAAATGGTCTCAATTATGCCTTGTCCACATAGGTTGGTCCCTGTCCTTCTTCTTTAAATAGCTTAATTCTTCCTGATTGTAGTACTTTCTTGATCTCCATTAGATCGATCCACAATTTCTTCCTCAATCTTGAAAAACTAAATTGATGGCCATGTACCATCCATACCTATTCTCCATTCTCAAATGTGGTGGAGTTGGTCACTCTTTTGGTTTCAATGGTCTTACCCTTCAACTTCTCCTTATTCTTTTTAGTGTTTTTAAATTGATAATCCTCTTAAACAACAACATCTATCTCATATACCTTTTTATATTTAGTGAAACCCACAAATTTGGGTGTTTAGTATTCTCCAAAATCATTTTCCACTCTCAAAAAATAGTTCTTCATTTCTTGGTGGATGTTGAAACATACTTATTAAAATCTAACTTCATCAAAATTATTTTTTTATTTTTTAAATAAATCACTTATTATTTTAGTGGAAACCATAACATAAAAATTCCAACAAAACAAACCATTCCAAATGCCAAATTCAAAATTAAAACACATATTCCAGAACAAACATCTTTCAAAAAAAATATTAGTCTATGTACTACCTTCCAAGATTCAAATTATTGAATTGTAGATATCAAACAAACCACTTTTACACAACCTTGGTTATTAAAAGATCATCAACAACATGAGAAGATGGAACTGATCACAAACAGCATGAGCAGATGGAACCTCACAGCAGAAACTCTAGAACATCTTTGAAGAACCTCATCATTGCACCACCATTTTCATCACCAAAGAGAAAAGTGAAAACACCTTGACACAGAAACCATATTTAGAAGAAGATCCTGCTCACCAGAAAACCCATCGCAACACTATCTTCATCAACAAAATTCCAAACAAAACAATAGAACCACCAACACCGGAACACCATTCCCTCCAACTATGACAACCTACCGCTCCCATGAACACCTCCCAAAGCCTCCTTGGAACCATCTCACCCTACCGACCTAAGAAGGATCAATGGATATGGAGGTCAGAGTAGTATAGGAGTAGTCATACCTCCACACTAAGCCACAACATGGACAACACCAGTAAACCCGTGAAAATCTCATCTTCATACTGTAGTAGATGTTGTCTTCAACAAGTTGAGTCAACATAAAAATCCAACACTTGACCATCTGATAAAACTAGAAAATAATGCGAGAAAACACTAAAATTTCATGAGATAAACCAGACACCGAAAACCCTAATAGGATTGAGGAAAAGAAAAGTAAGGATTTGAAAAAGGATAAATCCAATAATGTCATGAGTTCCAATGAAAATGGGAGTAAAATTATCATGGAAAAAGGAGAGGGATAAGAAGGAAAAAAGTGGGGAGACCTAGATCATCGAAGGGGAATCAAACTGAGAGAGAGCAACAAGAAAAAATTGTAGAGTGGAGAAACAAAAGGATTTAGATAGCTGAGATAGGAAGAAGGGAAACCTAGAAGGGATGGACAACTGAGAAGAAGGGAAAGAAAAAAAGGAAGATAACCTGGAGTGATGAAGGTTGAAAAATAAGGATAATGATCCATCTCCATTAGGAGACTCTCAAAACCCTATAAAGAGGGTGAGAGAAGAGTACAAGAGTGGGATCCAGGTGAATGGGAATCCATCTTATTCATATCCAACTCTTAGATAGAGTTCACTATTTTTTATATTGATTTGCATACACCCAGTGGCTAAAAATGTTCTCCCCATAATGAGTGGATTTTTCTCCTCTTAAATATCCATTATTAAGGCATTAACGAGGAAGTAAAAAAATTTACATTTTTCAGGATAACGTCGATGACTGCTCATAGGTACTTCAATATTGAGTCTTCTAATTTAAGTGAAACTCTTGTGGAATTCATGAATTTAAATCCCAAACTCTTGAAATTCTTGTATGACCTGATATTTACACTCATACCTATGTTAAGAAACTAATTTCCAAATTTTTTATATCTAATAATGATTTGAATCGAAAATATACCAAGATCGTATTGATTCTTTGGAAAGTTCCCTGATACCATCATTGAACACTCTTGTGTGAGTGGCATGGTGCCAATTTCCTCAAGCTTCTTCTTATAGGTTTTCATCTATTTCATGAATTTTTCATAGTTCGACATGATTTTGTGAAACTCTGAAAAAGGGATATTGATAATAGTGTTTTTGAAGGGTTTCAAAAATTTATCTTTTTTTGTTTCATTCATCTCTCATGTTAATCGCTCTGGAAATGGAAATATTAGTTTTTACTATAGTGTTTCTTCTTTAGATTCTTATTACCTTTTGTTTTCAACTTAATTTTCACTTAATCCCATATGCTATTATCCTATAAATTCTATACCACTTCCTTTTTTCTTATTCCAACTTTTATGTAAGATATATTTTAAATCATCACATTAGTGTACTTGAATGAATCTAGGAAGTAATCCAATTAGTCTCTCTCTGAGTTACTAATTAATTTGGAAAGATTGAACCTCTAGATTTTGTAGTCTGACCTTCTGTCTTGTTATTTACCCCTTTATTTCATTAATTACAGTCCCAGATATGGTCATGAATGTGGACAATGCATTATCCAATGTATGGACCTGGTTTGCCAGTGTGGGCCCTTGCGGTTATTGTTGTTGTTACCCTTGGGACCGTTTTTGATATCTTAGTTCTTTCTATTTTTGTGGCTCCCAACCATGAAATTGATTACCATGATTGTAATAAATATAATTCTTTCTTATGTATATTTATCATAGGGGTTTTGTTGTTAGACCTTCATTATGTCCATCTTCTTGGTTAGTGATTCCATATGTGCATACATCCTATCATTCTTATTGATCACTTGAATTTATATTTTCTTCTTCCATTATCAATGCCACTGGAATCTATTTTTCACTATTTCATACAACAAGATTTAGCTCTCTTCAAAAGACTTCTTCATATGTGATCATCTTGCTCTAGATTGAAGAATTTATTTGTTTCCCTATAAGAACCCTTATAAAAACTTTTCATTAGAATCCATAACTCTATACCATGATGGGGGAATTTAAAAGTTGGGTCTTTAAAATGTTCCCATGTAGAGTATAGTGATTCTTCCTCAAATTGGTAAAATTTTATCATTTTTAACCACATATCCATTGATTTAGAAGGTAGTAAGAAGCGGTTATGAAAGTTCTTGGCCATATAATCCTATGTAGTGATAGAATGTGCAGGTGGGATTTGCGTCCAATCCTGATATTGCACCCATAATGAAAATCAAAAAAGATATATTCATACCACATTAATTTAAACATTCTTTAATTGAAATGTGTCACAATGTTCAAGGAAGCATCACATATGTGTGTTTCAATCTTTATATGGTAGTCTAGTGAATTTCATGTTGTTCCTGATCATCTGAATGATTTCATGTTTGATATCAATGCAGTTTATAGTGATTGGATCCGTTAGGATTCGTGGTTTCTATCATGTTTTTGATATCCTCCAATAGTCCAAAAGCATTTTCATCCCTAGATATCTTTATTGTACCCCCATAAAGTTGGTTGATTTATGTTCTATATGTAGTCAGAGTTTAAAAATTTCTCTAGATTTTCATTGGTTCAGAATGAAATTTGAAAAATTATTTTCCTTTTGTGTGCATGTTCTGGTCATGCATTATGATTAAAAGTCCTTAAAAAAGTACGACAAAAAAATCATTGTAAAAAAGAAATTTAAATAAGTTAATAAAATTAAATAAAAAATTAAAGAAACCTAAAAACTAACTTTTAAATGTCCCCCAAAATGGATCAAGTTTTTATAGTCCCAAAATTCATCGTTATTTCAATAAGGATCTAATAAAAATAAAAAATTTATAAAAACTAAAACTATGTTAATTAATTAATAAAAATATAGTATTAAAAAAGATTGATTTCAAACCTATAAATATAGTGAATTGGTTTATTTCAGTTTCAAAAAGAATTTATTTCGTTAAATTGAATAAATTTGGGAAGAAAATATTAGTTTGGTTGATTTTAAGAAAGCTAAAGATGAATGCAAATAAGGTTGATTATTTTTGGACTCAGATTTCAAAGCGTACTAGAGTTTTGTAGTTTGAGGGTTTGAGTGAAATTGGATTTTTAAAAAAATAATTGATTAATTCATGCCTAGTTTCAAAGTATAGAAAAGGGAGATCCAATGGCCATGGTATCCTCTCCTTGATGCAGCAATCCCCTATTTCCCTTTCTCTGATAATTTTGGGATTTAGATAAATTGAGTTTTTCTCCTAACAATTTTTAACCCAGTTACCCTAAATGCAACAATAGTCATGCCTCAATTTAGTTTAACCAATTACGTAGTTACAATGTTCTTTTTAGATTCAAATACAAATGGTCATGATAAATGTAAAATAAAGGGATTGGAAATTTATTAAAATAAACTACGGAATTATAAATAAATTAATAAATAAAAGGAATAAATCCAACAAAACATTACCCGTTTGACTACATAACCCTAGAAAAAGGTGGGTTTACCCCCTGATCATAGTGATGAGAGAGTAAGAGGGAATGATGAAAAGAAAAGAAATCATAATGAGAAAATAGAGATGAAACTGGTGAGGACATAGCACAGCATAGCATCTCACTCCATGCTTTTGTCTCCGTATCTCCACATTAGTGTGATAGCTTATCAATATATTTATAGACTTACATGGGGCATGGTATGATTCAATGGAAATATGATTAATCAAAAGGTATTCATGGTTTTTCCCAGGGTCATAAAATAGGTTATCACCCCATGATACATTGTATTTGGTCATTTTTAGGTCGTTCTGACATTTTCATGTCATGTAATGTTTACAAGATGTGTAAAGTGTGGGTGCTGAAATATTCAAAACATGCTAAAAGCCTTGAAAATATTTCTAGGAATTCATATCATGTATCATGCTATGACATAAGTGAACTTCACCCCTGGCTAGTTTCTTCCACTTAACTACTTTTATTACTATCATTACATGTATTGGTTCATGACATGTAATTATTACATGACATTTTATTTAAAATTTCATCTCTAGAAGCCTTTTTCCCTCAGTTATTTAGTTTTGTGTTATTGTATTGTTCCATGATCATCACAATTTTTGGAAAACTGTATTTTAACTGGATATCATGATCATTTCCACTAATTTTTCTCATTTACCATAACTTATAGAATCTTATCAAATATGAGGAAAACATCAGGTGTACAGTCCTGAATTGATAATAAAATCACCATAATCATTCATTTTAATATAAAAATGTATATAATAAATGCACTTATCACCTCCTCATAAATTCTTGAATCTCTTAGTATTAATTGAATAGGTTGATGAATACACCACATATCATTAATCTAGTATACGAGAACATCACATGTACCTCATCCAATTAGATAATCACAACATATACCCCTTCTAAGAATGATCATAAATTTATTCATTTTATCTTATTCAATTATCTATATTTCATAATAATTATATGGTAGAAAAAATTTCATCTGGGTTGATCTACAACTAATGACATGATTATAAACATATTGAACCACCCCATAATTAACTAATTCTCAAGGCTTGTATAATAATGGTATCAAAGTATGAAGGTTCTCATGATATGTATATTTTCAATTTCCGGTAGTGGGGACTATAAATATGAACAATACACCCTTAGGTTACCAAATTAAAAGTGTGTGACACTCCATGTGGTATATTTAGTGGGTCATCTAGGGCACAATACCCATTCTCTACCTCATGATCATATTATGTATCAAGATACAAGAATTGTTCTCATGATAACCTTAATATTTCATCACAACCTATAATACTCATTAATGAATATCATTAAGGGATAACTCAAAGTTATACTTTAAGAGGAAGACTATAATTACACTTTATAAAATTTAAATCAATATGTATTTAAATACAGACAATGTGAAATAATAATACTAATAAATCTCCAGATCTGGTCAAAGAAAATTCTGGAAGAAATATATATAAAAAAGATATAAGAAGAGTTAAGGATACAAAGGGTTAATACATAATATATAATGAACCACACTATTAATATCTTTATAAACCATAATATAATGTAATTCAGTGGTCATGAAACACCACATCATATCCCTTTTCAATAACTACATTCTTGGAAAACACACCTGCCACTTGATTTGCCTCTCGGTACGCATGATAAATTTCCAAATTAAGATGAGTGGCCTTGTTTATACACTCAATCCAAATGGGTCTAACACTCCAAGGAACATCTCTTATTCTTGTTTTCAAGGCCCTCCCATAAATTTTAGAGTTTGATTCTATCCACAGTGATGTCCAATTATATTGGCCAGCATACCCAATTGCATAAATCTTTAAAAGTAACACATCTTTATAGGTCACTCCAATTCCACTAAAATGATAGAATCATCTTTTGATAAAGCTGTTATATGCTTATAAGACACCTCCACAACCTAAAGGCCCAAAAATTCCAAAGGTTTCCCCATCTATATTGACATTGATCCATGAAGGGATTTGAGGGATCCACCAGATGAATTTCATCATATTAGGCTTCTTTGGTCGACCTACTACTCCCAATGACCTGAGAATATTTAGATCATGTATAGAATTAGACATAACTTCTGTTTATTTCATTGATGTTGTATAAACCTCCATGAGAAATACCATTATTTCCATGTGAATAGAGAGTTGTTTCCCATTAAACAATGTATTATTTCATGCACACAATATAGATGAAATGAGAGAGTCAACTACTGTCAGAAAATGATTAAAAAACCTCTCACTAAATTCTGAAACATATATTGACTCCAGGAGAGTATCAAGAATCATATTTCTATAAAAGCCCAGAAAAAATATCCCCGTAATGCTAACTCACAGGGCATGGTAAAAGTCGCAGGCCAAGAAAAAGTGACTTATGTCTTCTTCTGCACAGAAGCAAAGAAATCAGTTTGAATAATGATGGTGTACATATTTTTTAAGCAGATCCTGGGTGGGTAATCGGTGCTTCTTGATCTTCCACAATATGAGGAACCTAGAGGGATGTAAGAAGTAACTTTTTAACTTCTATTCTAGTGGCCTAATAACACCACCACATTTTAGATTATAAGAATCCTTAGTGTTGAAGTTTCCATGATGATTATACTTTCATATGATGGTGTCACAATCCTTAAATTTATACCATTGAATGTCTAAGTTAACCTGAGTAGGAAATATTCCATCAAAGCATGATATTTGAGATAGAAGACTCTCAATTAACATGTGAGTAGCCTCGGAGTGAATGTTGGTAATATCTTATAGTGGACAGTCAAGCTAGGTGGTAGTCCAGTAGTTGAGTTGGGAATCCCTACTCAAGACACATTTGGTATCAGAGATTATTTTGTTAAAGGATTAATTTATGGATTTCAAAATTGAGGATGCAAGGTGATGTCTATAACCATTTAAAAGCTTCCCTTTAAACTTTTTTGATAAAAAACATAGGAGATATCACAATTAATTAGACTCTAAGTGAACATCCAAATTAACCCATCATTAAAGATCTTTCGGTCTTCAATTAAAATCCCTCCTGCCTCGATTGGTTTAATTCACTCATTCCATTAAACCATTATCAGCTTACTTTTATGAACGTAACCAGTACAAATGACGTTTCAGATCATCTCTTAAAGTTACTTTATGAGACTTCTGAGACATCTAAAAAAATATAAATATTAAACAAACTAATATGTAATCATTGAGTTGACAAGGCACACACTTGAATCATGGGACATGGATTTCACATTCCATCATTCCATTTGATTAACAATGCCCAATCGTATGTCTTTAAGATATTTCCTCTTCACATTTCCTCATAATAAAGGAAAACTAAGTTAATTAAATGGGAGGGATCCCCTCTTAACACTAAGATTCTTAATTATTCTATTTTACTTACCAATTCTCAATCTATTATCGAATATATTGAAGGATTTTCCCCCAACTAATGGCTTGTCTAGAAACCTCCTCATAATGCGCAAACATGCCTTTAATAGCACATAGAATCTTCCTTGAAGACTAACCAAGCATGAGTATATAATCTCTATCAAAAATAAGTGATGGGACATGATCATTTCTACTTGATTTTATTTGTTTGTAGAGGCCATGATGAACCAATTCATTGATGCATCTTCTCATGTAGTCTTCAATAATATAAAACAAAGTATCCCTGAAAGAGGATCACCTTATCTCACACCTCTAGAGCACTAAAATTATCCCATGGGTTCTCCATTAATAAGAATGGATAGCCTATAAGAAATGAGAATTACATTTAAAGGCTTAATCAAAGTAGTTGAAAATATATACCTTCTGAGAACATCATAGAGAAAAAATACATTTCAATGTGTCAAAGGCCTTGTATATGTCTATTTTGAGAGAAATACTTCCATCCTTAGATTTCTTTATCATAAAATTAACACATTCTGAAGTTGTTAATAAACAATTCTTAATGTTTAAAGGCTTGGATAGTAAGAAAAAATGCATTTCTAACTCCAAACATATATATAAATGAAGATTCTATATTGGAACTGTCAAGGTATTGCAAACTTTGATACCTTTATTATTTTAAAAAGAATGTTAAACATTCATAAGCCTTTAATTTTTTCCATTGTTGAACCTAAAATAAACTTCTCCACTAATTTAGTTCATTTTTGTTGTTTTGGATACACCTTCTTCGGTGCATGTCAAAACAATAACAATTTGGATACTCTTTGGACTTTTGCTCATTCCTTTATGTCTAATGTTAATGTTTTACATAATAATAATCATGGTTTCACATGTGACTTTATGATCAATAATGCCCATCTATTTTGTTCCTTTTGTCTATGCCGAGAATAAATTTCAATATAGGAGGATTCTCTAGAATGACCTCTCCTCTTTGAGCTCAAAAATTCATTCCCCTGGATTTTTGTGGGTGATTTTAATGCTATTTTTTATGATAGTGAAAAATTTGGCCCTATTTACTCAAGTCAATCTATGAGGGATTTTAAGGCTGCTATTGAAACTTCCAATATTACTGAAATTTCTCTCTGAGGTTCAAAATACAATTGGTACAAGAATCATTAAAATTGAGTGGTTGTGAGAAAACTGGATAGAGCCTTTACTAATCACCATGATTTAGATATATGGGATACCATTTCCAGCTCCACCCTACTAAAAATTCATTCTGATAATCATCTTATCTTGATCATCATTTCTTACAATTATCGAAAACCCTCTCTCCCCTTTAGATTCAACAATTCTTGGTTCTCAGGTCTTGAATGTTGTCATCTCATCAATCATTTTTGGACCTCTATTACTCAAACCGATGATGACTTTTTCTGTCCTCTTAAATTAAATTATCTCAAACAAAATCTCAAAAGTGGGACTAGCATTAAAGAAAAAAAATGATAATGACATACTTTCTCTTGAGAATGAACTTCATCAAATTCAAAACAATAACACCCACTAAGACATTTCTTTATATCACAGTCAAGAAACGAACATTACTATGACCCTTAATTCGCTTCTCACCTTCAAATAAAATATTCATAAACAAAATTTTAAAATCAAATGGCTAACTAATGGTGATCGTAATACCATTTTCTATAACTCTTTACAAAGAGTTCAAAAAGATAGTAGACCCCTTGTTTCCCTCAAATATGGAGATATCCTATTGGATAAAGAAGAAGATATTTTTAACCATGTTGTCTCCTACATTGAATATTTATTCAATGGTCCTAGTACGAACAAGAACCTCATTGAAGACATCATACCCACAATTGTAATTGATGTTGATAACAGTTTTCTCCTTGGTGTTCACCTTGATCATGAAATTAGAGACACTATCTTTGGTTTGAATCCTGATAGTGCCCCGGGTCCTGATGGTTTCAATAATAAATTCTATAAAAATATTTGGGATATCATTCAAGCTGATGTCTGCAAGCCTGTAAAATCTTTCTTTTCTAACGGCTTTTTACCTCATGGTTTAAATGGTTAATTCATTGCATTGATTCCCAAAGTTGATAATGTATCTTAAATTTATCGCTTTTGTCTTATAGCTCTTATCAACACCCTCTATAAAATTATCACCAAGCTGATTGCTAAAAGACTAAACACTATTACTGATTAAATTATCTTTTGTAACCAATTTGGATTTATCAAGGGGAGATCCATCCAAGACTGTATTTTTCTTGCCTATGAATGCACTAACATGTTAAATAATAAAAATAGAGGTGAAAACATTGCCATTCATTTGTAAATTAGGAAATATTTTGACACAATGTACTGGGATTTCATCTTCAATGTTATTCAAGGTTTTGGTTTCAATGACATCTTCATCTCTATAATTAAAACCCTCTTCCATTATACTCACGTTACCATCTTGATCAATGGATCTCCTAGAGGATACTTCAATTGCTTTAAAGGAGTCAAATAAAGATATCCCATATCTGCACTTTTTTTTCAATTGCAGAAGACTATTTAAGTCATATGCTCACCCGCCCGGTTGACCAAAACAAGATCAAACTGATTCATGCTTACGAAAAAGTGAATGCCCCCACTTACCTATTTTATGCAGATGATATCATTCTATTTTTTAAGGGTTATATAAGAAAGATCATAACACTTAAAACTACTCTCACTCACTGTGATGAGGTCTCGGGTCAAGTCATTGGATGGCATAAATCCTTCATCTACTTTGGGAAAAACATTCCAACTGCTATAAAAATGTTATTATCAATGAGCTTAACATCAAAGAAGGTACCATTCCCTTCAAATACATTGGGGTTCCCATTTTCTGGGGTAGACCCAAAGATTTCTACTTCTCAAACATTGTTGACCTAATTCTTAATCATCCTTCCTCTTGGAAAGGAAAATATCTCTCTATGGCTGGGAGAGTATACCGTGTCAAGTCTGTTATTGTCTCCAAATTGGTCTACACTATGATGGTCTATAACTGTCCAGCTAGTCTCATAAAAAAATAAATGTCCACATTAAAAAATTTGTCTGTACAGGAAGAACCTTGGAAAGGAAACTTATGACTATTCCTTGGGCTAAATGTTGTAAACCTTTAGACATGGTTGGACTTGGCATTAAAAACATTAAACTCTTTAATGAGGCTCTTCAAGCCAGATTATCTTGGAACCTGATTCAAAAAGACTCCCCCTCGATTGCTTTCATCAAAAATAGGTTCGTTGATTGATTGAAAAGTGGTAACAAGAATTTCATGACTTCTTCCATTTATACCTCGGTTAGAAACATGTACAACAATATTATGCATAATGCTAGATGGATGGTATCTAGAAACCCTTCCATGAGATTATTGTTGGACAACTATACTGGCACTCCTCTTATCTCTTTGACTCCCCCTGACCATATCCTTAATAACATCAACACCACTATTAGAAATGTGCTTAATTCTCACATTGATACCCTTCCAGACAATATTATTCAAATTATTGATTCTTACAACATTTCTACCTCGTGTGATCTCCTGATTTGGGAACCTTCTCATAATGGGATTCTAAATTCCAAAAAGTTCTATAATAACTCTTTACATAATCCCTGAAAATGACCTGAAATGGATTAAATATTTTGACAAATCCTGGATTAAACCCTCAAGACTCACACTTATTTGGATTCTCTCCTACAAAAGGGTTCCCACTGACTCTTGTCTTAAAATTTTTGGAATTCAGCTTTGTTCAAAATGATGTTTTTGTAATCAACATAGGGAAGATACTAATCACTTATTTCAATCTTGCACTTATTCCACTACTCTTTGGAACTATATTTTTGGAACATTTGATTGCAGATGGATGATTCATAACTCTATCGCTGAGTAGCTTAATCATTGTGTTGCTATGGATAACTGACAAAAAATCAAAAACTAGTTCCTTGTTGGGGTTGCAGAGCTGCTTAATGTGATTTGGCATGATAGAAATACAATTATTCACAATAATTTATCACACAACATTAATGCATGTAAAATGAGAATTCTCTTCAGAAATCATCTTGGTCACATCATTGGGTGCTTTTTTGGAGGTTGTGGTACTACAACCTCTCTAGAAGATGAGATTTTGAGTGTGATTCATGATATATCTTTCGCTTTACACCAAGGCTGGAACAAACATGTGGATTGAAAGTGATTCTACTACTATAGTGCAGGCCATTTGAAAGGGGGAGTTTCATCTATCTTGGCTGCTTACTACACGCTGGATTAATTGTCTTCAGTCGCTCCATGATGTCAACAACATTTCAACTCATACTTATCGAGAAGAAAATATGGTTGCAGATGCTCTCGCCAATAAAGGAGTTTCTCAAGACATAACCTGGCTGGAGGAGCTCCCAGAAAACCTGATTCCTTTGCATGTTAAAGATTGTAATTTGATTCTGTCTTTTCGACTCATGTAACCTTTCTTTTTGAAAATAAAATTTCTTTGGTCTTTTGACCAAAGATCCACCATTCTAAAAAAAATGACACTTGAATTTTCTCTATATGACAAGGAGGAGTGAATGAATAATTCCATTGTTTCTTGGGTAACATCATCCTACAATATTTCCCAATAAAACATGAATAATTTATTGGTGAATCCATTAGGGCCAATAGCACTATCCATGTTTAGGGATAAACGGACTGCCATAACTTACTCTTAGGATGGGGTCATCATAAGAGTCCAATTATAATGATATTCAACATAGGGATTGATACTATCATCCATTTTTTGTGTAGTATCCAAACCATTGTCATTGTATAGCCCCTTAAAGTGATATACGGTTTCCTGAGTGATCCCATTTTCATCAGTGTAGATATTTCCATTAATTTTTATAACCTTGTTTCCCACTCTAAACCTCTTCTATTTATGCAATTTGTGAAAGAACATGTATTTCATATCCCCATCCTTCATCAATTTTTCATTCAGTTTATTTTTTTCTTGCCTTTACTTGATATTAAGGATGTCATCAATCATATTTTAGCCTTATATCTCATCTCAATATGGTGCATTGTAGTGTTGATTCATGATATGAGAGGGATCAAGATATTCCTCAGTAGCCTTAATGTCTAGTTCTAGATTGGAAAATGATTTTTTAGTCCATTATTCTAACATTCCCTTGTTGTGCTTAAGTTTCCCAGTAAACTATTGAAACAGGATGCCAATAGTATCAAATTTATAGGCTTCCAAGAGACTGTCCCTACATCCTGGAACCATAAGCCATCCAGTATTAAACTAAAATGGAAGATTTTTTTACCTTTACATATGTTTAGATACTTCCACAATGATAGAGTTGTGATCATAGTGATGTTTCAGAAGTGTGAACTGTAACGCCCCGACTGCAAAAGCCCAGATTCAGTGCATTATTACGTATCATTGGCATGATCACAAAAGATCAAGTCTTGAAAGACCGATTAGTTTAGTAGCCTTGAATGTACAAGATACATTAATAAAGTTTAAATTACATCATAAAATAGAAAACTACAACAACATTGTTTCCATAGACATCACTGGGATCCCATAGACTATCCCTACAGGTCAGTCATAATATAGTTCTTCGCGTCCAGGGAAAAATAAAACATAGAAAGGGGTGAGCTCAGAAGCTCAGTAAGGATAACAATATAGCGGAAACTTTAATAAATAAGAATAAACATTTAAGGAAATGTTTAAGACTAAAAGAAAGCCTTTTAGATTTGAACTTTAGCATAATATGTCAAAGATAAAATCTAAATAATTCCATTTGCTTACTCACATGGATATTCTACTAGCCGAATAATCGCATGCAATCAATAGCCACTTTCATAAGGATGGAATGCCTAATTCCAGAATTTCATAACCACATAGTCAAAGCCTTGTGCCAAGACAACAAATAGGATTTTGTCAAGGCCTTCTGCCAAGACACTAGTTTGTCTCATGAGACCTACCTATGAATTAACGAGCTATTGTTTGCTTCACCCGTCACTTACTAAGTCCAATGCATTCCTTATATAAAAAGGTTTAAACATAACATAAACATCTGTATTAAAACTAGCATACGAAATGTAAAAACTTTATCCATAAACCATGAATTGTGTAAAAAAAATACATCTACAGTCAAACATATCACAAAACATTCGATACAATATAGATGTTTTGTATCGTAATAAATCAACTTCAAATAAGCTTACAATCCATCAAAGGATGTTGAAATAGATGAAATCAAAACATTTTTATAGAAATATCTCTTTCTATTTAAAATCATTTAAAAGACATATAATTTTAAAAGAAAATAATTATTTTTGAAAATATTCTTATAAGCTTGTAAGGGAAGCTTCGACGATTTTATAATGGCATAAAATAGTCGTACCCTCCATATAAGTTACAAAAACATTCTTACCTTAATTTTGTCAAAAAGGTCATAAAGTACCTTGTTTAGAAAACGACGAAAAGATTCCTTTCAAAACATATAATTTCAAATAAGGGTATAAATTACTTTACCCCATTGTCTATTAAATAGTCAAAATGTTTTTAAATACATTTTTAAGAAACATGGGTGTGGATGATAAAGAGGTCCCAGTAGATAATTACGTATAAACAACCTCGGATAATAAAGAGATTGTGAAATTAACCCTTAACATGTACTTTTCCATTGTCGAGGGTAGGTTAACCTCTTGTATAATGGTGAAAAAAAATTATTAAATTATACTATAATCATATACATAAATATGATATCATATATGATCTTTTAACATTGCTTTGTTAATAATATCTTAGTATTATCATCTTTTCGGGTGTTAGCTAATTCATTTTCTTTTATATGATTTGTTACATAAGTAATATTTTTTATGGATAAGATGTATCTTATTAATATTCATAATGAGATTAAGTATATAAAAATTATTTTTAATCATCTAATGAAAAATAATCTTGAATGGATATAATGGGTAATGAATCTCATCGCGTTCGTGCGGACGGTAATCCGTACGTACGCACGAGCAGCAATATCATTCTTTTGATATTAAAATAATATATGATTGGATGTTATATCATATATACATAATAATTATCATGTTATATTTATTATTTACCTCAATTACACATCATTATTATACTCATCTAAATAATAATGTATTGAATAACAATTACACCATGATGTGGAGACGGTAATCCATACGTACGCACATATGGTGACATGTCATTCAAAGGAAGGATAGAATAATGAATATGGTTGTAACATTTTTATAATAACATCACAGTATATATAATATACTGGATTTATTATTTTAGAATGGAAACAACAAAGAAAGAGGAGGTCGAAGAAGAAGGTAACTTGAAAGAGGTGATGAAATATTTTCCTCTTCTTCTGGTTCTTCCTTTTGATTTGATCAAAAGGGCTCCCTAGGTTGTCTTTATGAATAAAGGAAGGCCTCTAGCATGAAGGGAGGACCGTTGATAGGGTATTTGGGCAGGGTTTGGCCAATAAAAAAGGTATTGAAGGTGTTAATTAGAGAGAAGGGGGCGTGACTTTTTATAAGCGGGGTGATGGGCACCTTAGGAAAAGCTAGAAATATTATTTTATAATAAACTCATTTTTGGTTTATAATGGCTCAAAAATGAATTATTTAAAGTATAAGCTGGTTTTGGGTCGAAAACAACTCAACCAATAGGTTTTATATAGGTTTGTTTCACTATATTAACCTTATCTTTTAGATTTAACTCTAAGTTAAATAGTTTGACATTTACCATGTCTCTTTGTATTTTTATATTATATGGTCAATAAACATGCTATATATTTCCCATCGAACCCAAAATGGTTAATTAATGATACCCCTATCATTATATAAGTCTTTTGGCTGAACTTTATATTTTTAGGAATAGAATATCAATTAATAATATAATATTTTTTAAACAAATCTTTTATGTCAATTTTGACACTATTTGGTATTTTGTTTTTGCTAAATTCATAACAGCATTATTTCTTAAAAAAATTCATCTTACCAACCCTAACATGTCATATTAACCTTTAAAATTAGTGGAATTCAAAAAAAAGTTTCAAATTATATTTATTTCAATATTTATAATATCAATTATTTTAATATTTCATTAATTAGATAATCACTCCATCATCATTGTGTCATAAATAAATTAAATTATTTAATGTCTAAAAATTATAAGTAAAATACCATTATGTAGGAACTATTTTTATCTTTATATTGAATTTTTATTATTGAATTTATCTTTTGTGTAATTCTATATTGAAAATGGTTTAGTTATTAAACTTTGAATTTAACACTTTTAAGTATTCATTGAATTAAATAATAATAAATGTACAAATCTAATCCAAGTTGACCTAAAGGATCATATTTTATTACTAAGGTTTGTTTTGGTCGAATTAAACTTATCAAATAGGATTAGGACATGTGTTAGAATAATAATAATATCTTTTTTACCCTTAATTACCCAATTTACTTTTAACTATGGTAAATATAAGTAAAAAGTTACTATACACAAAAAATTATTTTCATCTTATTGAACCAAATTTTACTTACTGATATCAATCATGTCTCTCATATTTTTTAAATTCAACCCCAAGAATTGGTAAAAGTAAGTTTTATATAAATTTTCAAATGCTCCTAGGAGGTGGGTAAATGTCGGTAAAAAGTTCAATAAAATTTTTATATATCTAAAATTATTATAAACTGACTCCATTGAATTACATTGAACTTATATAGGTATTATTTATCGATTTTGACCTAAAATAAATTTAAATAAAACATATAATTGTTTAAATAAAAATTCGGTTTTAAACTATAACTCAGTGTTTTTCACTACTCATCAAAAATTGAATGTTTTCAGAAAAATACCAAAATTTCACCCCAAGCTATTTTAGATATTCTGAATCCAAAAATGAAGTACATTTTGAAATATAAAATTTATAAAATTTCAAAAAGAGGGTATTACTATTCATAACGGCTAGTTTGATTGGTTGTGGTGTGTTAGAACTTGAAGTTGCGTACAACACATTCTATTGTATTATTCAAAGAGAAGTGTACCGTGGAAGATTGGGGTGTTACATTCTCCCCTAATTCAAATACTTTTTTCCTCAAAATTTATAGAATATTACTTCATAAAAAGACTCAGGTTGTTCTTCATCATAAGTTCCTCGGGTTCCCATGTTGCCTCTTCTATCTTAGGGTTTGACCATAGAACTTTTACCAGATGAGTCGTCTACTTTCTCAGCACTTGTTCTCTTGTATCAAGAACCTTGGCATGATCCTCGCAATAAGATAGATCATGTTCCAATTCTATGTCCTCATAGGTGATTACATGCGTTGGTTCAGGCATGTATTTTCTCAACAGTGATACGTGGAATACATCAGGAACTTTGGAGAGACTTGGCGACATTTCCAAATGGTAAGCTATAGCCCCAATTCGTTCTAGAATTTTGAAAGGTTTGATGTACCTGGGACTCAATTTTCCCTTCTTACCGAAATGTATAACACCCTTCCATGGAGATACCTTCCAGAAAACACAGTCTCCTACATGAAATTCCAAATCCTTCTTTCAGTTATCGGCATAGCTCTTCTACCTACATTGAGCTGCATTGATGTGGGTTTGGATTACCTTCACATTTTCCATAGTTTCCTCCACAAGTTCTGGGCCTATGAGTTTTCTTTCACCAACATCATCCCAACAAGTTGGTGTACAACATCTATTTCTATATAACGCTTCATATGGCACCATCTGAATACTTGAATGGAAGCTATAGTTATAGGAAAATTCTACCAGAGGTAAATATTGATCCCACATACCTTGAAAGTCAAGTGAGAAAGATCTCAACATGTATTCTAAGGTTTGAATAGTCCCTTATAATTGTCCATCAGTTTGGGGGTGGTAGTTAGTGCTCAAACGATGTTCAGTATCCATTGATTTCAGAAGACTTTTCTAGAATCATGTTGTATAACGGGGATCACGATCAGAAACAATCGATAGTGGTACTCCATGATGTCTTAAAACATCATTAATATATAGTCTTTCTAAACGTTCAAGTGGTAAATCTTATCTTATAGAAATAAAATGTGCTGACTTGGTAAAAAAATCAACAATGACCCATATTGCATCATTCCTTCTAGGAATATTTGGTATCCCCATGACAAAGTCCATCATGATATCGTACCATTTCCATTCAAGTATGGGAAGAGGTTTCATGACTCCTCCAAGATGTTTCCTTCCATATTTCACTTGTGGAAAAACCATACATCTTGACACAAAATCAGAAATCTCCCTCTTCATGTTGTCCCACCAAAAATGTTCTATCAAATCTCTATACCTCTTAGTGCTACTAGGGTGTATAGAGAAGTTGGAACTATGAGAATCTTCCAACAATTCCCTTTTTAGATCAGGTATTTCGGGAACACAAAGTCTCTTCCAAAATTTCAAAATTTCATCTTCATATACGAAGTCACCCAATCTCCCATTATTCACAGCTTTAATCTTCTTTTGAAACTCGTCATCATTAGATTGAGAATTTTTTTCCTTTATAATAAATATAGTTTAGAAACCATTTGAAAAAGTATTGATGTTTCACCTTCCATGGTTATTCCCATATCCATCTTTAATAGATCCATGAAAATACAATCCCTTTCAACTTTCATCTTCTTCAAAACTCCATGATATTTTCTACTCAAAGAATCTACCACCTTATTTTCCTTCCCCGGGTGGTAGTGAATGATGCAATCATAATCCTTGAGTAGTTCAAGACACCTCCTTTTCCCCATGTTGAGTTCTTTTAGTGATAAAATATACTTCAAACTCTTGTGATCAGTATATATCTCATATTTTCACCATAGAGATAGTGTCTCCAAATATTCAAAGAAATGATTATAGTTGTCAACTCAAGATCATGAGTACCATAGTTTTTCTCGTGAATTTTTAGTTGTCATTATGCATAGGCAATAACCCTATCATTCTGCATAAGGACACAACCAAGTCCTTTCTTTGATGCATCACTATAAATAACAAACCCATCATTCCCTGACGGTAGAGTCAATATATGAACATTGACTAATATTCTCTTCAGTTATTCAAAACATTATTCACACTCCTTTGTCCAAACAAATTTAACCCCTTTACATGTGATCTTGGTTAACGGGTTTTCCAATCGGGCAAAATTCTAGACAAAACGCTGATAATAACTTGCTAAACCAATAAAACTATGTACCTCAATTATACTAGTCGGTGCTTGTAACACCCAGACCCCAGTTACCCAGAGTTGGTGCATTATTGCGTAACATTGGCATGATCACAAAAGATCAAGTCTTGAAAGACCGATTCGTTTAGTAGCCTTGGAAACACTAGATACATTCATAAATGTTTCATTACACCATAAAGTGAAAAACTACAATAACAAAGTCTCCATAGTCCACACGCATTATGGCATCCCGCCTTTTTATCACATAAAATTTCATTACATTTTACAAAACCGAGGATCTTTAAGGTTTAGTGTCTTGGAAACCAGGAACTTTAAACAAAAAAACATAAAACATTCTACTAAAACACTTTAAAGGCTTCTCCTCATGTTCATCCTAGGTTCATTACTGCATCACATAACCTGGGGAAATATATCAAAAGAAAGGGTGAACAAAAAGCCCAGTAAGGGAAACAAGAGAAACATTTTATAGTGAACTTGAGATACTTCAATAAGGTCATGAAAAGAACTTTAAGGCATGAGGATGAAATCATGAGGCATATCATAATAAAAATAACATTTTAATAACTTGAAGATGTGGCTACATCATTTAACATAGACAATCATGAACATATCACAAAGTTCCATCCCCAAGGTGTCATTTGAAAATTACCAAGGTTATTCACCAAGGTATCGTGAAAATTGTAATCTCTAGTGGTTACATCATTACCCAATGCATTGGAGCGCTATCAGGGCGCACCCTTAAATTTGCCTTTATTATCATGTGATCCACATATATCATCATCAAAAATTTCATAAATAACCCATATAACATAAAATAAACGGATTTCGTTTCATAATCATAATGTTTTAAAAACTGCTTTAAAGACATGATCTTTTTGTCACTTTAAACCCACGGAAAAGGGAAAGTGGGTTTCATGTATGTAAATCCCAGAATTTAAAATAGAACATTTTGGTATATATGTGAATACCCCTGTATAAATAAGATCTTTGAGTATTCACTTAATAACATAAAATAATTTTGAGAAAAAGAGGGAGGCATTTTGAGACGAAAACTATGCAACATCACGTCCATGATACATGGTTTTAGAAGACATTGAAATGAGAGGGGACATGGGTCACCCACTCAAAAATGATACATAAAACTGTAGGGGAATAGGATATAATGTATTTGAGAACATGGCAATAAAATTTTAATGATATACCATATGAAACGAAGAACTTGAAAGGAAGACAAAAATGGATTTCTCTTATGAAAATTTGGCAGCCTAACGGCGGCACTTTAACTTCAATCCAAAAATGAATTGATGAGATCAAATAGGGTCTCCCATCATATGAAAATAAGAGTCTAGTATGATAGATATAGAGATCATACCCCAACATGACAAAAAGAAACTTGAAAGAATTGACATGAAATTAGAACTTCAAAACGAGAAGGGTGAAGAACCACTTAAAAATTCGGCAGCCTAACGGCGCCACTTAAAACTTCAAAATACTGAATTGAAGAGATCAAATGGGGTCTATCATCATATGGTCATAAAAAATCAGTATGATAGATATAGAGATCATACCCCAACATAACAAAAAGGAACTTGGATGAATTTACATGAAAGTAGAACTTCAAAACGAGAATGGTGAAGAACCACTTAAAAATTCAGCAGCCTAATGGCGCCACATAAAACTTCAAAATACTGAATTGAAGAGATCAAATGGGGTCTCTCATAATTAGATCATAAGAGATCAGTATGATAAATATAGAGATAATACCCCAACATAATAAAAAGGAACTTGATATACTTGACATGAAAGTAGAACTTTGAAAAGAATGAGGAGGGTGAAAGAATCCTTTAAAAATTCGGCAGCCTAACGGCACCACTTAAAAATTCTAAATGCTGAATCGAAGAGATAAAATGGGGTCCCTCATCATATGATCATAAAATATCAGTATGATAAATTTATAGATCATACCCCAACAGAATAAAAAGGAACTTGAAATACTTTACATGAAAATAGATCTTGAAAAAAAAGAGAAGGGAGAAAGAATCCGTTACAAAAAGTTTGGCAGCCTAACGGCGCCACTTAAAACTTCATAAAACGAAATAATGAGAGTAAGAGGGGATCTCTCATTATATGAACATAAAAATGGCATTAAGGGGAGTATAAAAGAACATCCTCCAACATAAGAACATGGATCATAAAAGGAATGACATAAAAGAGATCACTTGAAAAGAAAGAGAGGGGTCGGATCCCTTACCTTAAAACATAACTCTTAAAACTCAATGGTTGGGACCTTGAGGGCATGGGGGCACCATGGGAGGACTCCTTGGGAGGTAATAATACCAGAACGTCATTGGGGGAGAGTGGGGAGTCGAATGGATGAGAGGATGGCTTGGTATTTATAGGGAAAGTGAGGGGACAAGGCATTAATGGCCAAGGGACACCTCATTAGTGGTTTTGGCAAAACCATGGGATTTCCCATGGTATTTGCCAATGGTATTGGACACTTGGGACACCTCATACCTTATCGTACTATTCATAAGTCGAACATATTGATTACATACTTAATACATCATTTAATGATGTCATTAGACACCCGTAACTTAAAAACTGTATTGTCACTATTCATCGAAAATTCAACTTTCTCAGAATAATCCCAAAATTTCACCTTCATCAAATATCAACACTCTAATTAAAAATATGAAATCCATTTTATAAAAATAATTTTCTAAATATTTTTAATTTAATTTTTAAATAAAAACACTATTCATCGAAAATTCATTTTTTTCAGAAAAAAGCCCCAAAAATTACCATAGCATAATATCGGTGCTCTGAGTTTAAAAATGAAATCCGTTTCATAAAAACAATTTTCTAAATATTTTTAATTAAATTTTTAATTAAAAAACTCTATTCATCCGAAAAAACTAATACTTGAATAATAATTTATGAAACCGTTATTTAACCATTTTATTGAATCACATTACTTAATCAAGGTGCCTAGATTATATTAATACTTTCTTTAAGTGAGATTACTAATCCATTTAGACACATTACTAATCCTAATCATAAAATCACTATTCATAATTTACTATTCATCAAAAATTAAGTTGATCTTATTAGACTCTAAATTTCGTACTGAACATAATTGTCGAAGACCATTTTTCGAAAATCATTACACATTTTTAATTATTTAAGGTTTACATAACCATTTTTAAAATATCTTTTTTCTAAAATTCATCAAAAATATGTATACTATATTTATTCGGTCATTTGAAAATTCATAAACTTCATCATAAGAAGAAATCCCAATTTTTATTTAAAACAAAGGATTAGACAAGGCAGTTACGGTCTCCTTACATAGCCCCTTATCACACCAGCAGAGGACCTAAGTGTAACGTGTGCTAAGGTGAGAGAATCTGAGGGAGGCTCGGCTAACATCGCACGAGTAGTAATTTCTATTTGTTTGAACTTCTCGCAAAGGCGATTCTGTTCTAGCTTCACACGATAAAGTTCAGCTTGGGTTTGGTCCAGAGCAAATCCCAGCGGTGCTACCTCCTTCCCAAGTTCTGTTAGATGGGCTTCGATCGGTCCAAGACTACTGGGTCAGGCCATCGAATCTTATTTCTATAATAATTAACAAAGATTACTTGTATTTAGAGGCAATAATCAAAACATTTTTTTCACAGCGGTCATATTGACCGATGGTCATATAATAGTCAGAACCCAATGGTCTCATTTTAATTATAATCATGTTTATCAAATAAAACATTTTTGTTGAGTATAAAAATAAAATAAAATAACACATGAAATTAGGAAACAAGATTTATTCAAAATTTTGGGTCGTTACAATCTTCCCCCTTAAGAAATTGCATCCTCGCAATTTTAAAAAAATGGGTTTTGAAATTTCATTGAAAGTCCCACATCGGAAAAAGAGTCTGTGACACCATTACATTATAAGAAAGAAAAGGAAGTACAAAGGCCACCCGAGTTTACTCATACTAGGATTCCATGTAGGAAACATGGACATGGAGGAGAAAACAAAATGCCATGTCCTAAAGGAGAGTGATAGAAAACATGATTAGGAGGAAGTTAACCACCAAAAAATCCCAAAATTATGATGTGTGCAAGCGGTCTTTGATTACATAGTAGGAAACGTAAACCAACAATGTTTTTGTTTTATGTTCCTTTTCATAAATTTGAGGAATTCATTTTCAACATAGAACAAAAACATAAGGAAATATATCTACCTTCATGTAGAGTTTCATCCTTTAATAAGTTTCTTCCCAAAACTAATCTTTTCTCTAAACTATGAGCATTCAAAACTACTTGGTCTCATCAAAACACAAGAATCATCTTCTATAGAATCACATAATCCATAAAAGATTAACTATCTATTTCTTTTATCTTTAAACATTATCACAAAAATCGAAAGGGTAAGGTAAAACAAGTCTTCAAAAAGAAATAATCCCATAGGAATGGAACCTGCTTTTAAATCTTCAAAGTTCCATGGTACTACCCAAAGTTCATCATAGTCCATTCCATAAATAATGGTCCTTAAAATTCCTCAAAATAAACCAAACTAAGATTGAAACCCAAATACAAGAAGGATTTGATAACATAGTCTTCCAAAATAAACTTCATTGTCCATCTCCAAACAACATCAACCACTTATAACATCTTATAACAAAAGTATCTAACCTAAACATATTTAACCCAAGATAGGTTAATCATTCCCTAAATTACTATAATTCCACCTTAATTCATCGAATCTTCAAATATAAGTCAACCTTACTCCTCAATCAAAATACCATTGTAATCTATTTATCTTGATCATATAGGGTCCATAAAATAGTGAACGTCTTCCAAAATAATAATCATATTTTAATCCCCTAATCATCCCTGTCATATTAATATGAAAATCGTAGCATTTCCTATCACATTGGTTGTTGAGACATGTTCTTCCATTTCCCTCCATTAACTAATAAAAGAAACTATAATTAGGGGCATAAGTACTTAGCCAATAATCATGAAAAGAAACTTAAAGCATATAAGTATAACTTGTAGAAGAAAAGTATACCCTAACTTGTGATCCCCTAGGTTTTCATCTAGGTTATCTATGATCATATATTCTTATGTGAATCTTTATTTTATTTTATCTTTATTCCTTTAACAATGGTTCATACTAAGCTTATGAATTTACCAAAGCATATCCCCGGGAGTGTCATAACCAAGAGTGCAGCAAGGCCCGTTGTCGTGTACCAGTTCCCGTTCGAGTCTAGCTCAAAGCGGTGTTTTCGGGTTTTACCCCTATGTACATCTGTGCCAGAGCCACCTCTACCTGCTCGTATCCAAACAGGGATGTATTTTCTTGGAAACCCCTTACTCAATACTCACCAAAATACCAGGAAGATTTCCTATTTTTTAACTTTTCTATAGGGTTATTCCTAGAGTTTTCATATCCTAATTTCCACAAATAACTAAACCATCATTTGATACCAACTATGGAATCCTGCCTTTTTATCACATAAACATTCATTACATTTTACAAAACTGAGGATCTTTAAGGTTTAGTGTCTTGGAAACCATGAACTTTAAACAAAAAAAACATAAAACATTCTACTAAAACACTTTAAAGGCTTCTCCTCATGTTCATCCTAGGTTCATTACTACATCACATAACCTGGGGACATACATCAAAAGAAAGGGTGAGAAAAAATCCCAGTAAGGGAAACAAGAGAAACATTTTACATGTGAACTTGAGATACTTCAATTAGGTCATGAAAAGAACTTTAAGGCATGAGGATGATATCATGAGGCATATCATAATAAAAATAACATTTTCATAACTTGAAGATGTGGCTACATCATATAACATAGACTATCATGAACATATCACCAAGGTCCATCCCCAAGGTGTCATTTGAAAATAACCAAGGTTATTCACCAAGGTATCGTGAAAATTGTAATCTCTAGTGGTTACATCATTACCCAATGCATTGGAGAACTATCAGGGCGCACCCTTAAATTTGCCTTTATTATCAGGTGAGCCACATATATCATCATCAAAAATTTCATAAATAACCCATATAAAATAACATAAATGGATTTCATTTCATAATCATAACGTTTTAAAAACTGCTTTAAAGACATGATCTTTTTGTCACTTTAAACCCACGGAAAAGGGAAAGTGGGTTTCATGTATGTAAATCACAGAATTTATAATAGAACATTTTGGTATATATGTGAATACCCCTATAGAAATAAGAGCTTTGAGTATTCACTTAATAACATAAAATAATTTTGAGAAAAATAGGGAGGCATTTTGAGACGAAAACTATGCAACATCACGTCCATGATACATGGTTTTATAAGACATTGAAATGAGAGGGGACATGGGTCACCCACTCAAAAATGATACATAAAACAGTAGGTAAATAGGATATAAAGTATTTGAGAACATGGTAATGAAATTCTAATGATATACCATATGAAACGAATAACTTGAAAGGAAGAAAAAATGGATTTCTCTTATGAAAATTCGGCAGCCTAACGGCGGCACTTTAACTTCAATCAAAAAATGAATTGATGAGATCAAATAGGGTCTCCCATCATATGAACATAAGATTACATTATGTTAGATACAGAGATCATACCCCAACCTAACAAAAAGGAACTTGAAAGAATTGACATGAAAGTAGAACTTCAAAACGAGAAGGGTGAAGAACCACTTAAAAATTCGGCAGCCTAACGGCGCCACTTAAAACTTCAAAATACTGAATTGAAGAGATCAAATGGGGTCTCTCATAATATGGTCATAAAATATCAGTATGATAGATATAGAGATCATACCACAACATAACAAAAAGTAACTTGGATGAATTGACATGAATGTAGAACTTCAAAACGAGAATGGTGAAGAACCACTTAAAAATTCGGCAGCCTAACAGTGCCACTTAAAACTTCAAAATACTGAATTGAAGAGATCAAATGGGGTCTCTCATCATTGGATCATAAAATATCAGTATGATAAATATAGAGATCATACCCCAACATAATAAAAAGGAACTTGAAAGACTTGACATGAAAGTAGAACTTTGAAAAGAATGAGGAGGGTGAAAGAATCCTTTAAAAATTCGGCAGCCTAACAGCGCCACTTAAAAATTCAAAATGCTGAATTGAAGAGATAAAATGGGGTCTCTCATCATATGATCATAAAAGATCAGTATGATAAATTTATAGATCATACCCCAACATGATAAAAAGGAACTTGAAATACTTTACATGAAAATAGATCTTGAAAAAAAAGAGAAGGGAGAAAGAATCTGTTACAAATATTTTGGCAGCCTAACGGCGCCACTTAAAACTTCATAAAACGAAATAATGAGAGTAAGAGGGGAACTCTCATTATATTAACATAAAAAGGGCAGTAAGAGGAGTATAAAAGAACATCCTCCAACATAAGAACATGGATCATAAAAGGAATGACATAAAAGAGATCACTTGAAAAGAAAGAGAGGGGTTGGATCCCTTACCTTAAAACATAACTCTTAAAACTCAAAGGATGGGACCTTGAGGGCTTGGGGGCACCATGGGAGGACTCCTTGGGAGGTAATAAGACCATTATTTCGTTGGGGGAGAGTGGGGAGTCGAATGGATGAGAGGATGGCTTGGTATTTATAGGGAAAGTGAGGGGACAAGGCATTAATGGCCATGGGACACCTCATTAGTGGTTTTGGCAAAACCCTGGGCATGCCCATGGTATTTTCCCATGGTATTGGACACTTGGGACACCTCATACCTTATCTTACTATTCATAAGTCGACCATATTGATTAAATACTTAATACATCATTTAATGAGGTCATTAGGCACCCGTAACTTAAAAACTGTATTTTCACTATTCATCGAAAATTCAACTTTCTCAGAATAATCCCAAAATTTCACCATAACCAAATATCAACGCTCTAATTACAAATATTGACTCCATTTTATAAAAATAATTTTCTAAATATTTTTAATTTAATTTTTAAATAAAAACACTATTCACCGAAAATTCATTTTTTTAGAAAAAACCCCAAAAATTACCATAGCATAATATCGGTGCTCTGAGTTCAAAAATGAAATCCGTTTCATAAAAATAATTTTCTAAATATTTTTAATTTAATTTTTAATTAAAAAACACTATTCATCCGAAAAAACTAATACTTGAATAATAATTTATGAAACCGTTATTTAACCATTTTATTGAATCACATTACTTAATCAAGTTTCCTAGATTATATTAATACTTTCTTTAAGTGAGATTACTAATCCATTTAGACACATTACTAATCCTAATCATAAAATCACTATTCATAATTTACTATTCATCAAAAATTGAGTTGATCATATTAGACTCTAAATTTCGTACTGAACATAATTGTAGAAGACCATTTTTCAAAAATCATTACACATTTTTAATTATTTACGGTTTACATAATCATTTTTAAAATATCTCTTTTCTAAAATTCATCAAAAATATGCATACTATATTTATTCGGTCATTTGAAAATTCATAAACTTCATCATAAGAAGAAATCCCAATTTTTATTTAAAATAAAGGATTACACAAGGCAGTTACGGTCTCCTTACATAGCCCCTTATCACACCAGCATAGGACCTAAGTGTAAGGTGTGCTAACGTGAGAGAATCTGAGGGAGGCTCGGCTAACATCGCACGAGTAGTAATTTCTATTAGTTTGAACTTCTCGCAAAGGCGATTCCGTTCTAGCTTCACACGATGAAGTTCAGCTTGGGTTTGGTCCAGAGGAAATCCCAGTGGTGCTACCTCCTTCCCAAGTTCTGTTAGATGGGCTTCGATCGGTCCAAGACTACTGGGTGAGGCCATCGAATCTTCTTTCTATAATAATTAACCAACATTACTTGTATTTAGAGGCAATAATCAAAACATTTTGTTCACAGCGGTCATATTGACCGATGGTCATATAACAGTCAGAACCCAATGGTCTCATTTTAATTATAATCATGTTTATCAAATAAAACATTTTTGTTGAGTATAAAAATAAAATAAAATAACACATGAAATTAGGAAACAAGATTTATTCAAAATTTTGGGTCGTTACACTCATATCCTCTTCTGACTATCCCTGCAGCTCATTCTTAAAATACTTCTTCACATCCTAGAAAATATTAAAACATTGAAAGGGGTGAGCTCAGATGCTCAGTAAGGATAACAAAATAGTGGAAGCTTTCATAAATAAACATTAACAATTTAGGCAATGTATAACTAAAACAAAAGCCTTTTAAACTTGAACTTCAACATAATATGGCAAAAGTAAAATGATATAATTCGATTTACTTCTTCACATGGATATTCTACTGGTCGAATAATCACATGCAATATCAATAACCATTTTCATAATGATGGAATGCATAATTCCAGACTATCATAACCACGTAGCCAAGGCCTCGTGCCAAGTCTACAATAAGATTTTGTCAAGGACTCGTGCCAAGACACTAGTTTGTCTCATGATACCAACCGATGCATCGAAGAGCTATAGCGGGATCCACCCGTCACTTATTAAGTCCAATGCATTCCTCATATGAACAGGTTTAAACATATCATAAACCATAACATAATCATATCACATAAAATAAGAATAAAGGAAACATAACATTTCCACACCTAAATCACAGGATATCAATATAACACATTGATACAATAAAAACCTTATCAAAAACATTTTCAATACCAAAATAAAAGAAAATTAAAACTTTGTAATTATTTTTCATTTAAAAAGTTATGGCTTGTAGAGGAAGCCGAAACTGAAATAATGGTCACGGCGGCAAAGAAGTCATTGTCGCCGCATAAGTACGACAAGAAAAACATTCCTTTTTGTCGTTTAGAAAAATTCTTCGTATAAAAAAGATTCCTTTTGAATAAACATAAAAGTCAAAGGGGTTTATACACCGTATAAATGAAAGTTGTGTATAAAACCAAATATGCCTCAATGAAAGGAGATTGAGACGAAGTCCTTACAAAGATCATTTTTAAAATAAAATAGATCTATTATGTGTATTCACTATAAGTACACATAAAGAATGTACAAATACAAGATAGGACATAATAGTATCATTACATAATTTGGAAGTAGGAGATTAACCCAAAGAATGGAATTTGGGTTAAGAAGTTCCCTTACCTCGTGTCCGACTTAACTCGACCAATCTTTAAACTCTTGAATAATAAACTAGAGTTAATTTCTATTTACTTAAGAACATTTTTCATGTTAATTATTCCTTTTATATCACTTATTACCATGTCATGAACATTATGTAATTATTTAAGTTTATAACGGTCGTTTTGTCGATCTTAGGTACTTGAGTCAAAAATAAACTTATTATAATTACAAGTTGTTCATGTGGTGAAATATACATTATATCCAAAATTATATTCATTATGTAGATATCATATAAATCATATATATCCAGTAAATACATTCATTTATAATATTACATAACATTTAGAGGTAAGAAATGAAATGCACCATTCAAGGAGACGGTAAGTCGTACGAACGCATGAATGCTATTTTCATTTCCATTTCATATTTAATGGAATGAAGTTATAATTATACAAAGGTATAATATAATTATAGTATAATATAATGTATAATACCATTTACTCTATCCTTTATACATCCCACATATGGCATTAACGATTCAAATCACTTTGAGGGGGCGGTAGTCTAGACTTCCTAAAATGAAATTAACGCGTTTACCCATAATGGAAATCATAAAGGTATGACATAAATGAAAAATACAGAAGCTTAAGTAGCAAATAAACATATTATTTGTCATATATAAATATAGTTACATCTTAATGGAGACCTTTTAAGGTGTTATATGAGCGTTGAACAATCATCGTTTCGTGAGGCAGAAATTCGCCATCCACAGAAACTGTATGTTCTTTAACCATTAGATGTAGGTGTGTGTAAGTTTAGCTAGAATACTCATTATAACAACATAATAGTATATTTAGGATACTAGTGTTGTTACAAAATAAAGGAATAAAAAGATTTTAAGGGGTTGGAGAAGCAAAATAAAACAAAATAACATTAGAGAACACATTACCTTAAAATCGGGTAACTCTTTTTGATTTGAGCCAAAGGCTTCCTTGGGAAGACTTATGCCCAAGGGGAGGCTTCTAGGAGTAAGGGAGGGAAGTTAGGAGAGTATTTTGGCAGATTTTGGCCAAGCCAAAAGGCTTTGAAAGTGTGAGTAAGGTGGTAGTGGTGGGGGCCTTTTATAATTGGAGAGGAGGGGCACTCTTGGAAAGTAATAAAATGTTACTTTATTATACAATGCTTTTCCGATTCTAAAGGTCCCACACTTATATAATTCGAGGATAAGGTGATAAGGGTACGAAATATGCTCATCAAATAGGCTTTGGACAAGTTTAATGCTTATATTTTACATTATCTTTTTATTTTATTTAAATCATTAATTAATGAGCTAATCGTTGCCTCATCATGGTGTCATAAATAATTTAATTTATTTAATGTCTAAAAATTATAAAAAAACTATCATGATGTAGGAAATCTTTTTAGATTTATAATGAATATTTATAGTAAAAAAATATTACTTGTATAACCCCATTTAAAAATTTATTTAGTAAAACAACTCTTGTTTGTGACATTTTTATTTTAACATTAAATAAAAAGTTATTTATGTCCTTTTCCTACCAAAGTGGCTCCATGGGGTCCCCAAGTTGAACTATGGATTGTCTTGGTCTACCATGACACATCCAATAGGGGTAGGACAAGTGTAAAGGTAATTCCATATTTTTATAATATCATTTTTAACTTAAATTTCACTAATTACCTTTAATTGCGATTAATTAAACTTAAAAGTTACTATTCACCAAAAAATTATTTTAATCCCATTGAAACTCATTTTACTTCCGAATGAAAACCATGAATGTCGGATTTTTTAAAATCAAATCACAGAAGTTGTAATGTTTCATTTAAACAAAAAATCAGTTTTTTAACTACCACTTAGTGGTTTCACTATTCATCAAAAATTGAAGTTTTTCAGAACAATGCCAAAATTTCACCCTAAGCTATAATTGATATCCCGAATCCAAAAATGATGTCTATTTTAAAAAATTCCAGACATATAAGTTGCATTAAATAATTTTATAATTAATTCCCGCTGTCACAACAAATAGCGTGTTTTTAAGAAAAAATATATATCAAAAGATTGACAATTGTTTATGTCCAATTTCAAAGTGAAATTAATTATAATGACCACCATTGGATAAAATAGTAAAGATATATTCTAATTATACTTTAAAACCACTCAATAGTATAAGTTATAACTATAAATTATTTTTAATAAAAAAGTTGTTTTTAACTATTTTTCACTATTCATAAAAAAATGGAAGTTCTCAGAAAAATACCAAAAATTCAACATATGCTAATTTCGATATTATAAATCCAAAAATGAAGTCCATTTTGAAATGTAAAATATATATAATTTCAAAAAGTGGTTATTTCTATTCATAACTGCTACTTTTATTGGTCGCGGTGTGTTAAAACTCGAGGTTGCGTACAACACACGTTGCTCTATTATTCAAAGAGGAGCGTACCATGGAAGCTTGGGTGTTACATTCTCCCCTCCTTCAATAAATTTCGTCCATGCAATTTGAAATTTTTTGTTGAAAATAAAAGGTTGAAAATAGAAAATACCTTTGTGGAAAACCCACATCGGAAATAAGGTTAATAAAATTTACCCTTAATAAGAGGGAAAGGGAAATGAAAAAGTCACCACCAAATTATGATCTCAATAAGGAGAACATTGGTGGCAATTAGAGACATATAATTGGAGGAAAAACGTAAATATTTGTAGGGAGTGATTGAGGTCATCAATCACAAAAAATTGTAGAATTGAGGGCCTCAAAGCATTCAATCATTGATGATTTAAAATATTATCAGTTCAACAAGACATAGGGTATTAGGATAACACATTTTTTGTTTTAATATCCCTTTACTAATGTTTAAGAATTAATTTATTCATAGAATAAGAGATAGGTATATATATTTATTCTTGACAAGTAGAGTGTCAACCTTCAACCAATTTCTACCACAAACTCATCTTTCACTCAAAAAGATAATATAACTAAAAAATATTATATTTACCCTAATCGTATAAGGTTCCAAATATTAACACATACCATTTAGAATAGTATAACTATTTTTTAATAACCAGGGACTTCATGTATGCTAGTGGTAGGTAATAAAGGCATGTTTCACTATGGTTGTGGGTTCGATTCCTACAGCTTTATCCGACGCGACGGGTTATGCCCCACCCTGCAGGTTTTCCTTTTCCTAAAACTATAGTATTATAATATTCCAAAAATAATCTTCATAAATGTTTTAACCATAAACAATACTATCCAAGGTCCAACTTAATCCATTCCAACCTATATAGTTATCCAAAATACCTCTGTCCAGACTTTTTCTAAGAGGTCTCTAAATTCCAAAATCAATTGTAACATCAGATACCCCAAACAAAGTAAAGTTTCTCTTTTTGTCACATACTATAAATATGACTACCTTCATTATATTAAAACATTACTAAAACTACAAGTATTGCAGTACAATCCTTATATATATCACATTATTCTTATAACCAGAATATATTCCTTGAGTCCAAAAGCACCAATACATTAATTATTCCACTTCAACTATAGTAACAGCATAAGATTGTCCTTGATCCCTTGGCCTTTTCTGAGGTATTTTTCCCTGACGCTTAGGACATTCATTTTCATAATGACCCATTTCTCTACAATTGTAGCATTCAACATTGATAGCCTCTTTCTTTCCCTTGCAATCACGCGCCTGGTGACCTTTTTCTCCACATTTATAACAAACTGCCATTCCTTTTAGGCAAGTACCAGGGTGACTCTTCCCACAATTATCACATAATGGAAAATACTTCTTTCCCTTTTTCCATTTATCTGTCTCTTGTTCCACAGTTCTCTTCTTCTCCTGCTTTACATTATTGTCATAAGATTTAGAGAATTACTTTTTTGTCTTGATAGCACATGAGACAATGTCTTCATATGATGAGAAGGTTTGTGAGACTAATGCTCGACAAAGAAATGGTTTTAACCCATCAAAAAAACGATAAATATTACTTCTTGGGTTACGTATATAATCTGCAGCATGCCTCGCTAAACTTGTAAAGTTGGCCTCATACTTTGCGACATTCTCATCCTCCTTTTGTCTCAGACTCAAAAATTGTCTTTTCATATCTGCTCGATGGTCGTGAGGATAGTATTTTTCTAGGAAAAGATCTTTGAACTCCCACCATTCCATATTTGATACTTCATCATCTTTCTTTGTGTTTTGAATCAATGACCACCATTGATCGGCATCTCCAGTGAGGCGGTAGACTGCCATGACAACCTTCTCCCTTTTGCTACTCCCCAAGGCATGGAATATTTTCTCTAAGGAGTTTATCCATTTCTTAGATACTAATGGATTTGTACCCCTATTAAATGTTGGCAGTTGTTTCCTCATGAAGCGGTCTAACATTGATCCTCCACGTTGCGGATCATGGTGCTCCATACGAGTAAGGTTATTATTCATAACCTGAGTGTGTTGTCCCAGTATGGTAATAAGTTGATCATCACCAGTTTTATCTCCAAATCCACAATAATTATCTTGAGCAGGAGGGAAATCCCTACGCGGAGTGCATGCATTGATACGGTTTCCATTCCTTCCACTAGGAGCCATTTCTAAACAATGGCATAAACTAGACTAGTTTATGAATCAAAATACATAATTCCATACTTGTAAAACACTTAACACTAATTGAACTATTTATGGATATAATCCATAATCATAAAAAAAAAGTTTTCTTTGAAGAAGTATATTCTCATAACCCTTTATATTGGTTTGTAAAGAAAATGAGAATTATCCTAAGCATATCCCCCGGGAGTGTCGTAACCAAGAGTGCAGCAAGGCCCATTGTCATTCACCAGTTCCCGTTCGAGTCTAGATCAAAGAGGTGTTTTCGGGTTTTACCCCTAGGTACATATGTGCCAGAGCCACCTCTACCTGCTCGTATCCAGACAGGGATGTATTGCTCGGAAAACTCACAAAATCTCTATAATACCAAAATTCTAGGAAGTTCTTCTATACTAATCCTCAAAGTCTATCTTTGGGATATGTGCTCTAATCAGAGTTTATCTAAATCTAGATTTTAAGGTTAGTACTAAACTGCCTCTGATACCAACTGTAACGTCCCGACCCCAGTTACCCAGAGTCGGTGCATTATTGCGTAACATTGGCATGATCACAAAAGATCAAGTCTCGAAAGACCGATTAGTTTAGTAGCCTTGGAAACACTAGATACATTCATAAATGTTGCATTACATCATAAATTGAAAAACTACAATAACAAAGTCTCCATAGTCCAAACTCATATCCTCTTCTGACTATCCCTGCAGGTCATTCTTAAAATACTTCTTCAGATCCTGGAAAATATTAAAACATTGAAAGGGGTGAGCTCAGATGCTCAGTAAGGATAAAAAAATAGCGGAAGATTTCATAAATAAACATTAATATTTTAGGCAATGTATAACTAAAACAAAAGCCTTTTAAACTTGAACTTCAACATAATATGGAAAAAGTAAAATGAGATAATGCCATATACTTCTTCACATGGATATTCTACTGGTCGAATAATCACATGCAATATCAATAACCATTTTCATAATAATGGAATGCATAATGCCAGACTATCATAACCATGTAGCCAAGGCCTCGTGCCAAGTCTACAATAAGATTTTGTCAAGGCCTCGTGCCAAGACACTAGTTTGTCTCATGAGACCTACCAATGCATCGAGGAGCTATAGCGGGCTCCATCTGACACTTATTAAGTCCAATTCATTTCTCATATGAACAGGTTTAAACATATCATAAACCATAACATAATCATATCACATAAAATATGCATAAAGGAAACATAACATTTCCACACCTCAATAACAAGATATAAATACAACACATTGATACAATAAAAACCATATCAAAACCACTTTCAATACCAAAATAAAAGAAAATTAAAACTTTGTAATTATTTTTCATTTAAAAAGTTATGGCTTGTAGAGGAAGCCAAAACTCAAATAATGGTCACAGCGGCAGAGAAGTCATTGTCGCCGCATACATACGACAAGAAAAATATTCCTTATATCGTTTAGTAAAACGCTTCGTATAAAAAATATTCATTTTGAATAAACATAAAAGTCAAAGGGGTTTATACACTGTATAAATGAAAGTTGTGTATAAAACCAAATATGCCTCAATGAAAGGAGATTGTGGTAAAGTCCTTAAAAAGATCATTTTTAGAATAAAATAGATCTATTATGTGTATTCACTATAAGTACACATAAAGAAAGTTAAAATACAAGATAGGACATAATAGTATCATGACATAATTTGAAAGTAGGAGATTAACCCAAAGAATGGAAATTGGGTTAAGAAGTTCCCTTACCTCGTGTCCGACTTGACTCGACTGATCTTTAACCTCCTGAATAATAAACTAGAGTTAATTTCTATTTACTTAATAACCTTTTTCATGTTAATTATTCCTTTTATATCACTTATTACCATGTCATAAACATTATGTAATTATTTAAGTTTAAAACGGTCGATTTGTCGATCTTAGGTACTTGAGTCAAACATAAACTTCTTATAATTACAAGTTGTTCATGTGGTGAAATATACATTATATCCAGAATTATATTAATGATTTAGATATCATATAAATCATATATATCCAGTATATAAATTTATTTATAATATTACATAACATTTAGAGGTAATAAATGAAATGCACCGTTCATGGAGACGGTAAGTCGTACGTATGCAAGAACGCTACTTTCATTTCCATTTCATATTTAATGGAATGAAGTTATAATTATATAAATTATAATATAATTCCAGTGTAATATAATGTATAATACCATTTACTCCATCCTTTATACATCCCACATATGGCATTAACGATTCAAATCACTTTGAGGGGGCGGTAGTCCACACTTCCTAAAATGAAATTATCGCGTTTACCCATAATGGAAATCATAAAGGTATGCCATAAATGAAAAATACAGAAGCTTAAGTAGAACATAAACATATTATATATCATATATAAATATAGTGTCATCTTAGTGGCCACTTTTGAAGGTGTTATATGAGTGTTGAACAATCATCGTTTCGTGAGGCAAAAATTCGCCATCCACAGAAACCGTATGTTCTTTAACCATTAGATGTAGGTGTGTGTAAGTGTAGCTAGAATACTCATTATAACAACATCTTAGTATATTGAGGATACTGGTTTTGTTACAAAATAAAGGAATAAAAATAGTTTAAGGGGTTGGAGAAGAAAAATGAAACAAAACAATATTAGAGAAGACATTACCTTAAAATCGGGTAACTCTTTTTGATTTGAGCCAAAGGCTTCCTTGGGAAGACTTATGCCCAAGGTGAGGCTTCTTGGAGTAAGGGAGGGAAGTTAGGAGAGTATTTTGGCAGAGTTTGGCCGAGCCAAAAGTCTTTGAAAGTGTGAGTAAGGTGGTAGTGGTGGGGGCCTTTTATAAGTGGAGAGGAGGGGCACTCTTGGAAAATAATAAAATGTTACTTTATTGTACAATGATTTTCGGATTCTAAAGGACCCACACTTATATAATTCGACGCTAAGGTGATAAGGGTTTGAAATATTCTCATCCAGTATGCTTTGTACAAGTGTAATGCTTATATTTTACATTATCGTTTCATTTTATTTAAATCATTAATTAATGAGGTAATCGTTGCATCATCATGGTGTCATAAATAATTTAATTTATTTAATGTCTAAAAATTATAAAAAAAATATCATGATGTAAGAAATATTTTTTTCTTTCTAATGAATATTTATAGTAAAAAAAAATGACTTGTATAACCCCATTTAAAAAAAATTTAGTAAAACAACTCTTGTTTGTGACATTTTTATTTTAACATTAAATAAAAAGTTATTTATGTCCTTTTCCTACCAAAGTGGCTCCATGGGGTACCCAAGTTGACCCATGGATTTTGTTTGTTGGACATGACACATTCAATAGTGGTAGTACAAGTGTAGAGGTATTTCCATATTTTTATAATATCATTTTTACCTTAAATTTCACTAATTACCTTTAATCGCGATTAATTAAACTTAAATGTTACTATTCACCAAAAAAATATTTTAATCCCATTGAACCACATTTTACTTCCTAATTACAACCATGAATGTTGGATTTTTGAAAATCAAATCACAGAAGTGGTAATGTATCATTTAAATGAAAAATCAGTTTTTTAACTACCACTTAGTGATTTCACTATTCATCAAAAATTGAAGTTTTTCAGAACAATGCCAAAATTTCACCCTAAGATATAATTGATATTCCGAATCAAAAAATGATGTCTATTTTACAAAATTCCAGACATATAAGTTGCATTTATTAATTTTATAATTAATTCCCACTGTCACAACAAATAGCGTGTTTTTAAGAAACAATATATATCGAAAGATTGACAATTGTTTATGTCCAATTTCAAAGTGAAATTAATTCTAATGACCACCATTGGATAAAATAGTAAAAATATATTCTAATTATACTTTGAAACCACTCAATAGTATAAGTTATAACTATAAATTATTTTTATTAAAAAAGTTGTTTTTATGTATTTTTCACTATTCATAAAAAAATTGGAATTTCTCAGAAAAATACCAAAAATTCAACATAGGCTAATTTCGATATTACGAATCCAAAAATGAAGTCCATTTTGAAATTTAAAATATATATAATTTCAAAAGGTGGTTATTACTATTCATAACTGCTACTTTTATTTGTCGTGGTGTGTTAAAACTCAAGGTTGCGTACAACACATGATGCTCTATTATTCAAAGAGGAGCGTACCATGGAAGCTTGGGGTGTTACAGTGCTGGACATTCTTGGTTTGCTCTTGTCTTAAAATGATCAATAGAGATTCCATCCTTAGAGACAATATGGCCTAGAAACGAAATCTCTTGAAGCCAAAATTCACACTTACTAAACTTCCCATATAATTCGTGCCTTCTAAGAGTCTTCAGGATAATGTGAAAGTGATTTTCATGATCTTCATAGATTTTGGATTATACCAAGATATCATCAATAAATAACACTACAATGTCATCATGATATTTCTTGAAAACTCTATTCATTAGATCTATGAAGACAGAGGGTGCATTAGTCAATCCAAAAGGCATTACTGTAAACTAATAATGCCTGTACCTGGTTCAAAATATAGTTTTCAGAATTTCTTCCTTCTTCACACACAACTGATGATATCCAGATCGAAGGTCAATCATTGAAAATTATTGAGATCTATGAAGTTGTTCGAATAAATCATCAATGCGAGGTAGGGGATACTTGTTCTTTATTGTTATAGCATTGATCTTCCTGTAGTCAATGCACAACCTCATAGATTCATCTTTCTTTTTAACAAAAAGGATATGGGCTCCCCATGGATAAACACTAGGGAGAATAAATCCCTTATTACTCAATTCCTCTGGTTGTTTTTTTAGTTCCACTAATTCCACAGTGGTCATTCTATAAAGGGTATTTGATATGGGCCTTAAACCATGAATTAAATCAATGGAAAACTCAATTTCTCTTTCTGGAGGATGTCCAGGTAAATCTTCTAGAAACAAATCATCATATTCTTTAAAAATAGGTAAATACTCTATTTGAACATTCCCTTCCTCACCCATAGTTATTTAATTCTCTTCCTCCCCAATAATATAATTTAGTTGAGCTACTGGGGTGGATCTAGATAAGAATTAGGTAGTGATGTTTCTGCTCTAAAGATAAGGTACTCCTTATCATTATCATAAAAAAATAGTAACCTCCTTCTTCTTATAATAAATTTTTGCATCATGGTCTGAATTCCAATCCATACTGAGTATTATATCAAATTCAATCATGGTTATAATGATGATATCTACATATAAAAAACATTTATATGCCCTAATTGGGACTGATTCACAAAACATTGTTGCAATGACACTTCCCTTAGGATTTTTGACTGACAACTTCCATGTTAAATCAAATTAGAAATATCTAATTTTCTTAGCAAACTGGGAAGATATAAAACAATGTGATGATCTAGAATCAAATAAAGCATTTTCTAAACTTGAGGAAACCATTAAATTACCTTCCACTATGTCTTTTAGAGCTTCAACCTTAGTAGTGGCGATAGAATAATCCTAGAATTGATCCCTTGGAATTTTCTTAGATAGGTTACCCTGATGCTTAGGAAATTCATTCACATAATTCCCCCTTTCTCTACAATTGTAGCATTCAATATCGACAGCCACTTTCTTCCCCTTGAAATCACGTGCTTGGTGTCATTTTCACCACACTTATAGCAGACTCCAATTCCCTTCAGGCAAGTACCAGGGTGTTTCTTCCAACATTTACTGTAGGATGGATATTCAAATTTTCCCTTCTTCCCCTTATTTATATTTCAAGAGTGTTCAGCAGATCTCTTCTTCTCTTTCTTTGCTTTAAAGTCATAAGACTTAGAGAATTATTTTCCTGTCTTGATAGCACATGAGACAATGTCTTCGTATGATGAGAAGGATTGTGAGACTAATTTTTTATGGAGAAATGGTTTTAACCCATCAAAGAAATGATCAATATTACTTGTTCAGTTACGTATATAATCTGGAGCATGCCTCGCTAACCTTGTAAAGTTGGCTTCAAACTTTGTGACAGTCTCGTCCTCCTTTTTCCTCAGACTCAGAAATTGTCATCCCATATCTTCTTGATTGTTATGAGGAAAGTATTTTTCTAATAAAATTTCTTTAAACTCCATTCACTCCATATTTGATACTTCATCATCTTCCTTTGTGTTTTGAATCAATGACCACCATTGGTTGCCATCTCCAGTGAGGCGGTAAACTACCATGACAACTTTTTGCATTTTGCTACTCCCCAAGGCATGGAATATTTTCTCTAAGGAATATATCCATTGCTAATTTACTAGTGGATTTGTAACCCCATTGAATGTTTGTGGTTGTTGCCTCATGAACTGATCTAACATTGATCCTCCACGCTGTGGATCAGGGTGCTTCATACGGGTAAGGTTATTATTTACAACCTGAGTGAGGTGTCCCAGTATGGTGATAAGCTGATCAGAACCAGTTGCTTCACTGGCTCCACTATAATTATCTTGAGTAGGAGGGAAATCCCTATATGGATTACATGGGTTGATATGGTTTCAATTCCTTCCACTAGGTTCCATTTCTAAACAATTGCATAAACTTGATTAGTTTATGAATCGTAATACATAAATCCAAACTTATAAAAAACTTAATATAAATTGAATAGTTTATAGATATAATCCGTAATCATAAAAATGTTTTCTTTGAGGAAGTATATACTCATAAACCCTTCATAATGGATTGTAAAGAAAATGAGAATTATCCTAAGCATATCCCTCGGGAGTGTTGTAACCCAGAGTGCAGTAAGGCCCGTTGTCCTGCACCAGTTCCTGTTCGATTCTAGCTCAAAGCGGTGTTTTTGGGTTTTACCCCTTGGTACATCTGTGATAGAGGTGCCTCTACCTACTCATATCTAGACAGGGTTGAATTTCTTGTAAAACTCACAAAATCTCTACAATACCAAAATTCTAGAAAGTTCTTCTATACTAATTCACAAAGTCTATCTTAGGGTAATGTTCTCTAACCAGAGTTTTTCTAAATCTAGATTCTAAGGTTTGTACTAAACTTCCTATGATTCCAACTATAATGCCCCGACCTCAAAAGCCGAGATTCGGTGCATTATTACATATCATTGGCATGATCACAAAAGATCAATTCTCGAAAGACTGATTAGTTTAGTAGCCTTGGAAGTACTAGATACATTCATAAGGTTTACATTACATCATAAAATGGAAAACTACAACAACATTGTTTCCATAGACAACACTTATATCCAATAGACTATCCCTAAAGGTCAGTCATAATATACTTCTTCGCATCTTGCAAGAAATAAAACATAGAAAGGAGTGAGATCAGATGCTCAGTAAGGGTAACAATATAGCGGAAACATTCGTAAATAAGCATAAAGATTTAAGGCAATGTATAAGACTAAAACAAAAGCCCTTTAAACTTGAACATCAGTATAATATGGAAAAGATAAAATAAAAATAATTCTATTTAATTACTCACATGGATATTCTACTATTCAAATAATCACATGAAATATCAATAGCCACTTTCATAATGATGGGATGCATAATGCCAGACTTTCATAACCACATAGTCAAGGCCTTTTTCTAAGACTTCAAATAAGATTTTGTCAATGCCTTTTGCCAATACACTAGTCTGTCTCATGAGACCTAACGATGCATCGAGGAGCTATAGCGGTCTCCACCCATCACATACTAAGTCCAATGCATTACTCATATGAAAAGGTTTAAACATAACATAAACATTCCTATTAAAACTAGCATATGAAATGTCAATATTTTATTCATAAACCATGAATGGTGTAAAAATACCACATCCATAGTCAAACATATCACAAAACCTTCAATACAATATGGATGTTTTTTATCATAATAAATCATGTTCAAATAATCATTCAATCCATCAAAGGATGTTGACATATATGAAATCAAAACATTTTTTAGAGAAATATCTATTCCTATTTAAAATCATTTAAAAGTAATATAATTACAAAAGAAATAATTTATTTTGAAAATATTCATATAAGATTTTAATGGAAGCTTTGATGATGTTATAACGGAATAAAATAGTTTTACCCGCCGTATAAGCTAAAAAAACATTCTTACCTTAATTTTGTCGAAAAGGTTATAAAGTACCTTGTTCGGAAAATGACGGAAAGATTCCTTTAAAAAGATATATGTTCAAATAAGGGTATAAATTAATTTACCCCATTGTCTTTTAAATAGTAAAAATGTTTTCAAATACATTTTTACGAAACATGGATGTGGATGATAAAGAGGTCCCAGTAGATAATTACCTATAAACAACCTCGGATAATAAATAGATTTTGAAATTAACCCTTACCTTGTACTTTTTCTTGGTCGAGGGTAGGTTAACCTCATGTATAATGGTGAAATAATTTTTATTAAATTATACAAGAATCATATACATTAATATGATATCATATATGATCTTTTAACATTGATTTGTCAATAATATCTTAGTATTATCATCATTTCAGTTGTTAACGGATTCATTTTCCTTTATATGATTTGTTACGTAAGAAAGGTTTTTTATGGATAGGATGTATCTTATTCATATTCATAATGATATTAAGTTTTTAGAAATTAATTTTAATCATCTAATGAAAATTATTCTTGAATGGATATGATGGGGAATGAATCTCATCGCGTTCGTGGAAACAGTAATCTGTACGCACGCACAAGCGACAATATCATTATTTTGATATTAAAATAGTATATAATTGAATATTATATCATATATATAAGAATCATTATCATTTTATATTTATTATTTAAATCAATTAAACATCATTTTTATACCCATCCAAATAATAATGTATTGAATAACAATTACACCGCGACGTGGAGACGGTAAGCCGTACGTACGCACATATGGTGACATTTCATTCAATGGACGGATAGAATAATGAATATGATTGTACCATATTTATAATAACATCATAGTGTATAGAATATACTAGATTTATTATTTTATAAAGGAAACCACAGAGAAAGAGTAATTGGAAGAAGAAAGGAACTTGAAAGAGGTGATGAAATATTGACCTCTTCTTTGGGTTCTTCCTTTTGATTTGATCAAAAGGGCTCCTTAGGTTGGCTTTATGACTAAATTGAGGCCTCTAGTATGAAGGTATGATAGTTCAAATGGTATTTTTGTAGGTTTTATCTGATCCAAATTTCTTTTAAGGTGTTAATTAGGGAGAAGGGGGAGTTCCCTTTTATAAGAGGGGTGAGAGGCACCTTAGGAAAACCTAGAAATATTATTTTATAATAAACTCATTTTCAGTTTCTAATGGATATAAAGTAAATTATTTAAAGGAAAAGGTGGGTATGGGTCGAAAAACACTCAACCAATAGGTTTTATATAGGTTTGGGTCACTATATTAACCTTATCTTTTAAATTTAATTCTGAATTAAATAGTTTGACATTTATCATGTCTCTTTGTATTTTTATATTATATGGTTAATAGACTTACTATATACATACAAGAGAACCCCAAGTGGTTCATTAATGATACACCTATAATTATATAAGTATTTGGTCCGAACCTTATATTTTTAGGAATATAATATCAATTAATAATATAATATTTGTTTTAAAAAACTCTTTTATGTCAATTTTTACACTATTTGGTATTTTGTTTTTTCTAAAATCATAACAACATTATTACTCAGAAAATAATTCATCTAACCTACCCTAACATGTCATATTAATCTATAAAATTTGTGTAATTCATAAAAAGTTTCAAATTACATTTATTTGGATAATTATAATATTAATTATCTTAATATTTCATTAATTAGGTAATTACTGCATCATCATTGTGTCATAAATAAATTAAATCATTTAATGTCAAAAAAATAAAAATAAAATACGATTATGTAGGTAATATTTTTATCTTTATAATGAATATTTATAGTCCAATTTATCTTATGTGTAACACTATATTAAAAATGGTTTATTTATTAATCTTTGAATTTAACACTTTTAACTCTTCTTTGAATTAAATAATAATAAATGTGCTAATCTAATCCAAGTGGACCTAAAGGATCATATTTTATTTCTAAGGTTATGTTTGGTCAAATTAAACTTATCTAATAGAATTATGACATGTGTTAGGGTAATAATAATATCATTTTTACCCTTATTTACCGTATTTACTTTTAACCGTGGTAAATAAAACTAAAAAGTTACTATTCACAAAAAATTCTTTTCATCATATTGAACTGCATTTTACTTCCTGATATCAACCGTGTCTCTCGAATTTAAGAAATTCAACCCACAGAAATGGTAAAATTAATTTTTATTTAAATTTGAAAATTCTCCTAGGAGGTGAGTAAAAGACGGTAAAAAGTTCAATAAAATTTTTATATATCTAAAATTATTATAAACTGACTCAAATGAATTACATTGAACTTATATAGGTATTATTTATATATTTGGACCTAAAATAAATTTAAATAAAATAAATAATTTTTTAAATAAAAATTTGGTTTTAAACTATAACCTAGTGTTTTTCACTATTCATTAGAAATTGAAAGTTTTTAGAAAAATACCAAAAATTCACCCTAAGCTAATTTCGATATTCTGAATCCAAAAATAAAGTCCATTTTTAAATATAAAATTTATAAAATTTACAAAAGTGGGTATAACTATTTATAGCGGTGAGTTTGATTGGTTGTGGTGTGTTAGAACTCGAAGTTGCATACAACAGACGCTATTGTATTATTCAAAGAGAAGCGTACCGTGGAAGCTTGGGGTGTTACATAAACCTTGAGACTCTATTTTCAGAACTCCTATCGTCCATTCGAATGAATCATCTATCAAAACTACTTTCTTATAATTAATTCACAGTACATCTACTCCATGTAAAATTAGAACCTACAGTAGGGACCACACCAAGGTTGAAATGATCAATACAGGAAGAGAATTCCAACGAGGCAATGCATTTGAAGCTATAAATACTTTTCTCTTCAGGTATCAGAATGGTGTTGAAATCCCCAAGAATCACCCATTTTTGGTCCATATTTTTATAGATTAATTTAATATCCTACCACATATATCTTCTACTAATATATGATGTGAAGCCATATATTAATGAGATTGATAAATAATATCCTGAAAGGTTGGAAGAAATTGTAAAACTCTGAGGTCTCTTACAATAAGATCTGATGAGAATGGATTCATGTCTGAGCACCCATAGATGGCCAATGTTGGAGTCATGAGAATTTTGATAAATAAATCTATATCCCAGATATTCCCACTTGAAATTTTTCATGTTTCTAAATAGATGTTTAGGTTCAACAATTACAATGAGCATGGGCTTGTGGGACATGATGAAGTGTCAAAGGGTTTTTTCAACTAGGAAATTTCCTATCGATTAACAGTTCTAGTAAATATCTTCATTGTTTAAGGATCATTCCCCTTATTTTGGGGCCTACCTATTTTTCCAGGTTCATTTCACATTTTTAACCATTTCCTTTGTTCTTTTTATTCTTTCACTCTGACATACTATCCATTATATGCTCATTTTTTAGACCATATACCTTCATCTTCATTATCTTCATTTGAGTGATAAACATTCTACTCATTTTCATGTGTGTCATCAGCGACATCATACCAAAAAACACCACTCAGATGTGTGAGTTTTTTTCCATTTTGTGTAGGTTTATCAAACATTTATAGTGATGAACTATTCTTGGAAACTCTAGAATAAGGAACATGTAAAAATTCCCCCTCTATCTCATCGTGATTATAATCTTCATAACATTTCCTAGTGTCCTTCATAAAACTTTTTGAATGTTCCAATGATACCCAATAATGGGATGGATTAACAGGTTGAGTTACAGCCAATACTTGGAAATTCTCAAAAAATATCTTCCCATGAGGGATGGACTGTGGGATGCACGTAGCAGTGTCCATCTTCTACATATGATGTAAATGTTGGCCATTTGAGAAGATTGAAATAGGTTGTGTTTTACCTTACTACCCAACCCCATCAATATTAATTTTCCAAATGATAAAGTTTGTATTTATATGGAAAGTTATCATAGACAATGGTACTTCATTAGGGTATTTTTTTTGAACTTCAATGAGATCCTTTGAGGGATGTGTAAGAAACTCCTTATATGGCACTACATCGGTGCACTATACCAGGGAGGTTTGAGTCCCCCGGTCAGGTTTTCTACATCCCTCACTGGAAATATCACGCCAGATTTTATGCGATCATTCTCCAAAATGATGTATGTACATATACCAATTTTCGGAGAAGGAATCATATGTTCCCCAATTTTTTTAACTTCAGTTGGTGTCATTGTGGATCTGTTTAGTCCCGCTATTTCATTTCCAAAAACTAATTTATCTTGTGCACATTTTTGATCAAAGAATCCAATTTGATTTATGTCTATACATGAGGTTCCATCCCTATTAGGATGATGCTAAAGGGGCAGAGCCTTCCCCTTCCTCTTCCTACTAACACCCACATTGTTCCCCTTATTTTTTTAAAAGATTCCATCCACATCCCTTTTACATTCATTGAGAAGATGACCAAAGAACATGAAATTAATGAAAAAATTTGGTTTTCATTATATTGAATGTCATGTTTAATGCTATCAAATCTTTTTGTGATCACTACCTCTTTTACCAAGGTAGTGGGCATGTCAATTTCCACAAAAAATATGAAATTATTCCAAAATCATGGATTATCAGTTTTCTTGGCCATTCAATTTGGATATCCAATTGTGGATTCTCTATCCCATATAATCCTCAGATTCTAATAGTGATAATTGAGCTTAAATATGCATATACAAACCTTATAAAAGGTGTTCCTGATAATATCAGGATCAATGTTTCTATCCCATTTTTGGATTCGGAGAAAACCAAGCTTCAAAGCAATTCACCTCATGCTCCAAACATGCCTCTTGCAATCATTCAGTGGGAACAAAACATGGTAATAGCCTCATCCCATGGAATTAATACTCTAGTCTTAAAATCCCCATACATCTATAATTAAGTGAGTGATATCATGAAAATTTCACATTCACTCTTTTTTAGAGACCAAAACCCTTACAATGATGGAGTATTTACAAAGGATGACTCACTCCTCAACAGAACCCTAATTGGATGAGATATGTGCAATCTGCCATTTCCTAAAGATTCTTCCAGGTGGAGGTATATCAAAGACAGAAAAGGATTTAGAGGAAGATTATTTAACCACTTCTTCAAAGTTCTTCTGCGGAACCGTGATGGAATTAGAATCATCCTTCCTTGATATATGTTTATTCGTTAGTTGAGAGAGCTCATGATACCCTAGGTGATCATCTTGTTTACAATAACATGAATTTTTAGTGTGATTCACTTGAACAATATACTCTTGTTCTCCTGATCTAGGGTTATCCCCTTTATCTCTTTGCTCTCATAGCTCCTCCAACCTTCCTCAATATATCATGAAATAATAATAATGTAGATATTTTCTTTTTTATTCCATGATACATTTTATATTCTTAAAATATTTAATAATATTTAAAAAAACATACATTAGTTATTATTTAACATATAATATATGATATAATTTCATATGTTCCTTATGTTTTATATACTTTTAAATATTTTTTAAAATCAATACATCTCTTTATAATTCTTATCACATCCTAATATAACCATCTGATAAAACTCTCCCACTAAAATTTAAATCGAGTAACATCTATGAAGAAATTACATTTCAATAATTTTGAGACTTAGGAGTAATATTATTAATGTTAAACTTCTTACACATATTCAAACTCCTTAGATTTACAAAATAAAATATTATGAAGTCAAATAACTTCTGTTTTCTATGTGAAATTATTTGAAGTTCAACACATCATTCATGAAACCCTTTCTATAGAACCTTTAATTTGAAGTCTTTGATATGATAATATAACTCTTTACATTGTATCTTTTCCATCATATCCTAATATCATTTAGCATATTAAGTTTCATTTACTTTACTATGATAGTTACAGTTCATTACCTATTAACTTTCAACATAACTAAGTCCAAACATACTCTCACTAACTTCTTAGAAACTGTATCCTTTTCAGAATATCTTACTAAGATACAAAAACTACTTTTTATTTATAAAATAACTCTTATTTCCTTCCAAGATAAATATTTAATAGATTAACAATTTTGGATATAATATATGGTATTCTATGGGTTTGGAGAATTTTCTTGTGAAGAGAAGGGATTATTTTTTAAAATATTCCACTGATGATGGTGGAATTTTTATTCCTCATATTTCAAAAAACATTTGAATAAATAATTTTATCCTAGATAAGACATTTCTATCCATATCTTATTTTCAAACATATTATTGAATCTTATGAATCATAAATCATGTGTGTCATCTCATAATATTCATAACAATTCATTTTTTAGTAAAAATCTTAACTTATCATATAAGATAAAATAGGTAATTATACACATCATTTACCAAAAAACCATATAATCTTGATAAAATCATTTACAAACATATAACTGATGTAGAAATTATTTACTCCATCAATTTAATGTAAACTACTAGATTTATCAATTATTCCCTTGATTTTGAACTCGTGTATACTCAAGAAAATTATAAAGTATACATTGGTATCACATACCCTTCAAAATCAATGAATTGTTTCAATAACACTGATACCTAAGAAGAAAATTCCATGAAGTTTCAAAAACCTAATAGTGTATCTAGATAATTCTATCATAGGGAAACATAAATCCTCTTTCCTAATAACACCTTTAGGTTTCAATGACCTAGACTGTCTTCTTGAAGAAACATTATTATAATTTCCAACTAACTTTTATTCTTTGGGTTTGAACTTTTACCTGATTTTACTATCTACACATTACTATAACCAATATATCACATTACATAGTTCATCTATCCTCAATAATTTAGGAATATTGACTAAGAATTTATTAAACTAAATAATATTAAGTATATGAAAAATGACTAAAATCCCTTAGGGTGTATTTAATCTAAGGCCTTTGAATCATTAAGTGAATTATTATATTCTTCTCATACACATTTAGATCCCAAGTTTTGAATAACTTCAATAGTTCTGTTATTTAGTAAGGTGATGATCTAATATATAGATTTTATCTTACATAAGAACTTTATTAAGTTACAAATCTTATCATTTTATAACAATAAACTTTCCAGTATCAAGGTTTAATATCAATGTTATGATTTATAATTATAATGCTATATATATACAACATAATATTTTATCATATGAGTATCCCATTTCAAAAACATTTAATAAGAAATTTATTAAATGTTCTCCCACTAAAATGATAACCCCTTTTAAATTCATTATAACCATTAGTAGTCCAAGATTCATACTTCACCATGAGATACACTAAGTATCATTTAAATAATCCATCACTATATCTTGTCAAAAACTATTGGAAATCATGTAATATAGGACTCTTTGATAGCTCAGTAGAAAAAACTTTACCGAAATACATCATGATGATTCGATGAACATGATTCCTCTAGTATACTAATGATTAGGTTTTATCAGCTTAGTGCAATCCAAATACAACACCAATAATAAGGCACATAAGAGTTAGGATCACCACATTACTTTCTTTCAATACACATGATAATCCATGGGTACCTGATGTTTAGGTTCACCCATACCGAATGATCATGGTCTTGATAAGTGCTTCTTTGTAAGGAAAATGAATCCAACACTTGGTATTTTAAATGTAATTTAATCTCACCATGTTATATCATGTTATTCCCATTATGTATGCATGATTATGGGAATTTATCTTGGGATCATATTCCTTCCACCAAATCAATATGTTCAAACCATATTGATGTGTAAATCTATACACCACTCACGGTTTGTGTTACTAACCCAAATCTCAAGACAATCATATTCACACATTTAGAAATGCATCTCATGCATAAGGTATAAGAAACTATTTCATGTAATGGTTTATAATTATATAAAATAAATATCCCTACATGAGTAAGCAAGATTACATATATAGTCAACCCACATTTTTCTTAGAAGAGCACAAAAGCCTCCAGGCCAATGGAAGGTCTGACCCAAAGTCCCTCTATATAGGGATACTTTACATAAGAAATACCTCAATTCCTATATAATTATATCACCTAATATGTATAATTTATTATAAACTACTTATTTAAAATTCATAATTCAGTGAAAACCAAAATCAAAGTAAGAAAACAAAATTGATTTCCATACCAAGCATGTAACTCATTATATGCATGTGTAATAATTTATAGAAACAGTTTATCATTTACACTAAATAATTCATAATAAATCGTAATATAATAGTTATATCTCTAAATTAAATAGAAAACAATAAATAAATGAACAATTAATGAATTTAAACATGATATAATAATTTATGTACAATTCATAAATTAAAAATTATTAAAAATTATAATTTAATAATTGATCATGGAAAATCCATAATTCGATTAAGATAAATATATTATATTTATTCCCTAATATTAGATATATTATATTATTAATTATATAGAATTTTACTTTAAATATTTGATATTTTATGAACTTTAAACATTTTATATTTGAATTTTTATTAATAAAAATTTTACATAATCTAAATATAACTTATTAATAATATTTAAACCATTGATTAAATAATTTATCAAAACTTGTTTTGATATAGTTTAAATAATTTCCCAATATGAACCCTTTAATTTAAATTATTCAAATTAAAAATTATGAAAAATTCATAGTTCATTAACATAACCTATTTATATTTTTTCTTTATTTTAATTCATAAACCTATTATAAATAATACTTATAATTTTTATATAAACATTTTATATCTAAATTATAAGTCATACCATATATATTTAAAAATAATATTTAAATATTAACACTTAATATTATGTAATATTAATAAATAATGGTTTCTTAAACATTAAACTTATCAATTATAAACACTTTATAATTAATTAATTTATAAACCCTTTTATAAATGAATAAATATCCCAAAATACCATTTATTGTTATTTATAAATTTTATATTTCAATTCAAAATTAAATTTTAAGAAAAATTATTTTTCTATTCCAATCATTTTTCACAATATAATAATATACCATGAATATTATAGATAGGTTGCATCACTTAAACTATTTATGTGCTATCAGTTATACTTTATGGCTGATATCCTTATCATTGCTTATGATAAAAAGAAAACATTATATTTTTCTAATTTTTCAGTAAAAGAAGAAACTTATTCTTATAGGGAGTTATCGGTAAAATTCTTATGTATTAAGGCCAAAAACATTGCATATCAATCATATTTTATGATTCACATCAATATAGCTAATGTGATAAAAAAAATTATTTTAAAGTGTGTAAATTAGGCTATGTTATTGTATAACATATGTTGCATCGCCAACATAGATTTTGTTATCTAATAAAGTATTGTAAGTGGTCTTAATGCATGTTATATTATAATATAACATTATGTTAGGGACCCATAGCATTGTTTACATTATTATATAACATAATCCCATGGAACCTAGTATAAACTACATTATTCTATAACATAATACCAAAGTATCCATTTAGATTATGTTATCACATAACATAATTCTAAGATCTTGGTAAAGTTTAAATTCTCTCATAATGTATTGTTTTTCACAGTTCTTCATTTTAAAAAAATTATTTCAAGAATCAAAATTCTTTCCATGGTCTGATACCACTGAAAGCGTTCTAAGAAATGAATAATGATTGACCAAAGTAGGAGAAGCGTTTAGAAATCATTAAACCCAAGAACATCATGTCTTTAAAACTGAAACCATGTAAACTTTAAATAAATAACTGTTACTTTGAATAAATTTATTCCATACTTGTTTACTTCATCCAATTCTTGATGAATATCACTCATGAATAAAAATGGTCTTCCCTCTAAGGTACATCCATGGGTTATATTAAAACACCCAACTGTGTTGGGAATGACCTTCCAAACCTCTATGATATACTAGTATCTCATTGACGTATGTAGGATGGAAGAAGGAAGATTCAAGAGCCAAAGTATTTTCAATATGGGTTTTAGAGGATCATACACACACCTATCAAACTCATAGCCTAGACACTTTTATATAGAATATGTGGACACTCCCAAAGATATGAATTTACTTTTACATTTTATAAATGTATGAATAATTCCTTCAGTGATATCTCATGTAATCATTGATCATTCAAACTCCCATATATTTCATATTATAAAATGTAAAATTAATAATATATTATATGTAAAAAAAAATTAATGTTAATTCCTTAATGCTTTTATGGTTATGTGATTCATAAAAGTTCTGAATGAATCTAACCATCTGATTTATGGTACTATGACTCAACCATTTCATTCAATATAACATTCTCAAATATCCAACATATGATATACCTATATCATAAAATATGATATACCCAAAGGATTAAATTTGATCATTTTTCATATATATTTCATGCTCTACAATGCACCATATCATACTATGAGATTTCAGATAACATTATGGGATATTTATTTTAGTCACATCACCCAAGATAGTGATACACCCATTACAAAATTTAGATATAGTTATAAAAAATCCTAATGTAATGAGTTTTTTAAGAAGAAGAATAATAAGGATAAGCTTAAGGGAATGGTTAAGGTGAAGGAAAAAATCTATTAAGCATGATTAGTTTTAAAATAAGTTACATATATCGAGTCATAGTGAAACTCAACAAATAGATTTTGAATAATCTATATATTTTTATACGAGAGTTTTCTTTGAATGAATGTATTAGTGTTATGGGGTCAATGGAAATAGATTATGTGTGTGATTGTATAATTCTTCACTTACCCAATTGAAGAGATTCTATAAAATAATGGGTAGTCAACTTGAAATTTCTATATTCTGGCAATTAGAACATCCAAAAAAGAATGCACAATTGAATAATTTCATTGATTCTATTGAGTAAACTTCTATGAGGTGTGATTGATCAAGAATATCCACCAAAATTTGTATCATAATGAAATATAAGAAGAAGAAAAAAGTATAATTCTAAATATATTAATAAGAGTAATAAGAAATAGAAATAAATAGTATTTCATATTTCTTAAAAATTTGTAAAAGGAGAGAAGCCTTGGATACTTGATAGCAGTTTCTCATCACACATGATTGAAAAAAACTATTTTAAAGAACTTCAAAATGTATGATAGATGACCTACTACTTTCAAAAATTATAGTTCACTCCATTTAAAAATGAGATGGATTAAATAAAATTTGTAATAAGAAATATAGTGGTGTTCTCTTTGTCAATGGGAAATTTCAAAATCTCTTGAGTGTATATTAACTTTATGGTAATGATAATGAGGTGATATTTTATAAGGATAGATGTTCCATAAGGAAGGTTAATGATGGAAGAATGAGGAATATTAGTTATGGAATAGGAGACTTGACTATTCTGGGAAACATAACATGGGAAAGTTAATCGAGTATGATATTGTGAGAAATATACCAAATACACATCATGAAAGTATCAAAACATGTGAAGTTTTTCATAAAAGAAAAAAAATGGTGAATAATAATCCCAATCCAATATATATTAAGAAAAATAAAAGTTTTGAGTAGGTGTAATCAGATGTTTGTAGACCAATGATCTTGAATTCAACCAATGGAGATGGGCATTTTATGATTTTTTAATGATTTTACTCATATGAATTAAGTCTATTATATATTGAGTAAATAAAAATCTCTTGAGATATTGGAAAACATTTAAATCATATTTTAAAATCAATTAATATGTGTAGTCAAATTATTTTGTCCTGGAAATGGATTGAAATTCAAAAATTTAGACATTGAGCCATACCTTGAGAAGTAAGGAAAAAGTCATGAATACGAACCTTATATGAACCCCCAAAAAATGAGTAGTTGAGCAGAAGAATCAATGTTATGTGAAAATAAGGATATCCATGTTATCATAGCATAAAACATTAAAAGTTTTTTGCATACAGGACACAACTTTAGATGTCTATATTCTCAATTGTTTTCTACTTCAACTAGATATTACCAATATGCCTTATGATTTATGTTTTGGAAAAAACCACGATTGAGAAGTTTCAAGGTACTCATATTTCCTTGTTATATCAAGATCAAAGGTAAACATTTGATTAAGATAAATTAGAGTTCTAATGATGGAATATTTCAGGGATACACAACTATTCAAAAGATCTACCAGATTTCCAAAGTAACACCCATAATTATAGTGCTAGATTTTCCTTTAAATTCATGATAGCTTGTCTTACCTAAAACATTATAATTAAATTAAAATTTTACTATTTTATTAAGGTATGAAATTAAAATAAAAAATTAAATACATTAAAATATATATAAATGAAATATACTTTTAAAAATTATAAAAGGAAGAAATCCATAAGTAAAAAAAATACAACAATATTGAAATATTCATCGTCCTGATCATCGTTATTGATCATACCACTAAAAATAACTATTTAAAGAATAATAAAAGTTAAAAAGAATATTAACATGTTTAGAATCAAAATAATAGGATGAGAGTAATGATTTTCATGAAGTATGAAAGGTTATATATAAGAATGTTGTATGACCATTATATATATGGTTGTTAGACTGATGTGGTCATTGGAATTGTGGATCTTTAGGGATTATATTACTTTTTACACCATAATTATACATAATAATATTTAAGGAGATAAATTTTAAGTTTATTGGATGAAGTATTTGGTGGGTATAAATAGAAGCAATTTTTTTATGAAATCTATATATATATAAGAGAAAAAATAGAATTGTACACTAGGATAATTCCTTATGAGTCTCATTTTTATAAGCTTATAAAGGAGGTAGCATTGCTATGGTTTTCCCTAAACTAGTCTTATGCCTAACATTAATAAGTATGGATTGAGTGAAATCTTCTATAGGAGATGTTCGAGCTCATGTAAATCACCTCAACATCCATGCTAGCTAAATCATCACATATAAATGAAAAAATTTATTATCTCACACTTAGATATTATAAATAAGTCTTCAAGGGGTTTTTAATTATAATTTAGGATTATATAAACATGTAATTAAAAATTTAATAAATGATATACATTTTTTCATTAGTACGTGTATTTTTATACATTTGGAATTTTTTTTAAATTTAACTTGTAATGAATTTAATCAAATGAGAATTATTTTTTTTTTGACTCATTGTATTTTAATGCTCAAAAATCATGTTTAGATATTTTTGGACACATCATGTTTGAATGGTCACAAATCATGTTTGGAGATTGTTGGACTTCTAATGTTTTAATGCCCACAAATCATTTTTGCAGATTTTTGGACTCCAAATGTGTTAATCCTCACAAATCATGTTTAGTGATTATTGTAACCCTCATGTATTAATTCATAAAAATCTTTTTTTACACTCTTATAACTTATGTTTTAAACTCTAACAAGATCATGATTCATAATCTCAAAAATTACACATTAAATCTTGTGAATTGTGTTTAATCCTATTATGTTATGTTTTAGAATGATTATGTTTAATCTTAACCAGTTCAATGAAGATTTCATCTTAAAATAGATTACATATATTTGGCTAAGTCTGCGAAACTATAAACTTTCTATTGGTTCCGGATTTTCGCAAAGGACCAGACATCGTTTCCCTAACACCGTAACTGAGCTACCATTTCTAAGACACTGAAACAAGAAACCGTCCTAAATTGTGATAAAGGACTAGACAATGTAATTTTGTTATTGGTTAAATAATTCACAATGTACCAGACACCATAACTATGCTACTGTTTCCAAATCTCAACACAACTACAGCACCCTAATTGTATCATTGTGACTGTCTCACCATGACTGTCTCATTGTGACTGTCTCACCACAACTATGAAATTGTTCCATACATAACCATTTTTCTGTATTTTTCAATTAAATTTAAATTCTCTTTATAACAATCATATTTGAGTCATGTAATGACACTAATATAATTAATGAACTTTTTTATTTCTGTAAGTTGACAATATGAGGTATGAGGTGTGGAGATCATTCATTTTTTCGGCTCTAACTCAAGCACCCAAACTAAAAAATGAAAGTGTAGAATTGGAGAAAATATATGTAGTAGTGTATTTCATGAAAAAAGGTATCAACACCCATATATGAAAGAATACACTGAAGAAATAATTTTCAATTCCTTCTAGATGTAAACAAAGAATAACCTACTCTGAACCATCTTGAAAGCATCCTTGTAGAACCTCTAATAATAACAGGAACATCTCACTGCACAGAAAACTAGAACACACTTTCTTCTGCACTGAACTAGAGGATATAAGATATACTATCTCAAATATCTTTATACACCTTTTTTACCCATGTATATCTATGAAAGAGGTCATGTGTGACCTGGCTGTTAGTGTTCCCATGTAGAACAGTGGAAGAGGTCTTGTAACCTAGACAATCCCAAGTAATATTTTTAACCCCGATCCAGGGTGTGGATCAAATCTTTTTATATATATTTCTTAGTGTATGGTGATCACCAAGTGGAGTGGATTAGTTCTCATCTTGATACCAAACCACTTGTTTTATCCATAGTGTCTTCCAATTTAGACTTTCTTTATTTTTAACCCATATTTCAGAAAACTAAATTTTACATTAATAGTTAGTATTGGATGGTAGTTATAACATTATTTCCTTATTAGAGTAGTTTCAAATGTTGATTGAATATCTCATATTGTTATAACTGAGAATTAATCAATGTTCAGAGAAACTATTTGAATAGTCAAACTATTATAATTTTACTACCTTGGTTAACTGTCTTGTTTTATTTTTATTGGGGGAATATTTTAAATAAATTTTTTAACAAAAACTTTATAGGAACTAAATTCACCCCCCCCCCTCTTGAGTGTCTTACTCCGACTTACATTTGTTATCAAAGGATTGTTTTCAAGTTTATTTTTTCAAAATTTTAAATCTATTTTAATATCTTTTTAAACATTGATTTTAGTTGTGTTTTAAAGATATTTCAATTTCATTTAGTTCTAAATTTCCAGTTCTTTAAAAGCATATTTCTTTATCATGGATAATATATTGGAATGTGAAGCTACCAACATACCTCCATTCTCTAAGGAACAAATTATGCACAATGGAAAATTAAAATTAAAATGCACCTAAAAAGTATGGGTTTTGAGATTTGGTCTTCAATTACAGATGAATTTAAGATTACTAATAATGATAGGAATACTTGATATGACCCACCTAAGGATTATTCTATTAATAATTGAAAATCCATGAATTCCTTATACTAAACTTTTTTATATAAAGAGTTTAACAGAATATCGACTTGTAAAATAACTCATAAAATTTGGGACACTTTATCTATTTCACATGAAGGAACATGTAGTGTTAAGGAAGAGATATTTAACACATATACTATTTAATATGATAACTTTAAAATTATGCCTAATGATCCTATTTCTAATATGTATCTCAGGTTTAATAAAATTTTGAATACGATGATATCTCTAGGAAGAGATGTTACATCCAAGAAGCAAATCATGAGAATACTCAAATGCTTACCAGATAGATGGAGAGTGGATTCCGTATCAATTAGATAATCATGTGACATCAGTAATTTTCTAGTTAAGGAGATCATAGTAAATTAGATGATGTTTGGGGAAGAATTAAAAGTCAATAAAGATAAGGAATATGAACCGAAGAGAAATTCGCTATATTTCAAAACCACTACTTCAAAAACTAAGGAAATAGAAAGGATACAACCTCATTATGACAGTATAGGTAATGAATATTCACCATATTATAGTGATGAAGAAATGAATCAATTATCTAGACAATTTAAGAAGTTTTATATAATAAATAAATTCTTTATGAAGCCTAACTAAAAAGGTAAATATAATAACAAGGGAAACTTGAAAAAAAAATTGGAAGAAAGGTGACACATCCAGTGAAATAAACTATTATGAATGTAAGATAAAATAACATATAAAGGCTTATTATCCCAATTTAAAATATAAGAAGAGATATTAGGATAATGACAAAAATTATAGAAAGGAAATGAAAGCAACATGGAGTGCTTCTGAGGATAGCACATGTGACTCAGAGTCTTCACAAGAGGAAAAGTTTGACAAATCCAATATGTATTTTATAACAAACACATCATTGGTAACGCTCGAGTGTCCTGAACAGAAATATTATTATTCTGAAGATGAAAATGAATATAAAAAATTTACCAATGATGAAATTCTTGAGTATTATATAATGCTTGAGGACACCTCTAATGAACTAAAATATAAATACATATCTTTAAATAAATATCATTCCTTGACTACCACTTTTAAATATGAAATTGTTGTAGAAAAATAGAAAAATTCTCACCTGCTTAAAGAAAATAATGAAGTCAAATTTTCTAATTATCAATTAGAAAAGTTCTAAGAAAAATTTACCAATTGCAAGAATACGCTATAAAAAAATCTTGGTAAAAAGGTAGCTCCTAGGTATAATACTGGTATAGGATATCAACATCGAAGAAGGAACATTTCTGAAAAATCATAAAAAACTATTTTTGTTCCTAAAACTGATAGATATTCTACAAGTTCCAATACTGGGAACTATTTTACTACTTCTATTTTCTCAAAAAAAATAGTGTTTACATTTAAAATTCATTACAATTTTCTTATAATAAATACATTAAGAAAATATGGGTTCCAAAATAATTTATTACTAATGTTTTTGGACCCAATAATATATGGGTACCAAAATCATCACTTATTTCACTCTTATGTTGGAAAACTGCTTGAAGAGATCATGTAAAAGTATATGGTACTTGGATAGTGGATTTTCAAGACACAATATAGGATATTATGCATGCTTCTGGAACCTAATAAATATTGAGGGTGGGAATGTCACCTTTGGTGATAATGCTAATGGAAAAAATAATTGGCCTCGTCCAGATTGGTAGCTCTAACTCTGTTTAAATTTCTAATGTACTTTTTGTTGATGGATTAAAATATACTATTCTTAGTATTTTATAATTATGTTATTATTTTTTCATGTTAAATTTAAAAATAATGCTTTCGATTTTTTTAATTCAATAAATGAATTAGTATTTTCTTCTTTTAGAAATGAAAATTGTTATGATGTTAACTTAGATTCTTCATTTTCTCAAAAATATTCATGCTTAAGTGTATTTTACAAAGATTCTTGGAATTGTCATCGAATACTAAGACACTAAAAATTACACTCACTTAGAAATATTACTAGAAAGGTTTTAGTCAAGGATCTACCCAAACTTGTGTTTCCAAATGAAAAATTTTGTAATCCTTATCAAAAGTGTAAACAGCACAAAATCTCTTTCAAACCAAAGAAATAAGTTTCAACTTCTCAACCTCTTGAGTTGGTTCACATGGATTTTTTTGGACCTTCTAGATTTTTGAGTCTTAATGCGAAGCACTATTTCTATGTTCTTGTAGAGGACTACTAGATATACTTTTACCTTATTCTTGGCTCCAAAAAGTGAATTTTTCTCTTATTCTACCAAGTATACTAGGACTATAGAAAATCTTAGCGGTCTTACAATTAAAAACCAATGAAGTGACCATGGATGTGAGTTTCAAATTAAAGTGTTTGAATATTTTTTCTAAAAATGGATATATTCATAACCTCTCTACCCCAAGGACACATCAAAAAAATAGTGTTAAAGAAAGAAGAAATAGAACCTTACAAGAAATAGTCAGAACAATGCTTAATGAATATGACATGCCTATCTACTTTTGGGAAGAAGTTATTAATACAACATGTTATATAATCAATAGAGTCTTAATTAGACCTATCCTGAATATCACTCCCTATGTTCTATGGAAAAATATAAACCCAATGTTAATTACTTTAATGTTTTTGGTTGTATATTCTATATCCTTAACAGTATTGATAGTCTGGAAAAAATTTCCTCCAAGAGAGATGAAGGAATTTTCCTAAGATATTTAATTTCTAGTAAAGCCTATAGGGTCATTAATAAAATAAAAAAATGTGTGGAAAAATATGTACATGAAAAATTTGATGAGAGAGATCCACATGAACCTAAGACCACTCAAGAAAATATTGAGGATGATATGTAAAATTTTGACATTAATGGTAAATTTGTAGGAACCAGACGCAATAGAAGTGCAAAATTGGGAGGGTCCCAAGTTTTATTTTCTCAGGATCGATGACCAATTTAGGATCAATATAATAATAAACTCCAGTATCCATGGATTAAGATCAAATATATAGAAAAAATATGAATGCGCCAAATCCAAGAGTAGATCTTGCGCATCATGTTTATAATTAATTTAATTAATTTCCTAAAGAAAATAATACCTGGATCTTTGGTACTTTCTTCATTGAGGATTTTGATCATTTGGAATGACCCTGCCAGATTATATCATTGTGCTTTCAAGGATCCTAACTAGAATCCCTCTCGCGGTGATCCACACGTGCTCTGATGGCCTCCGATTGACACCACTCGTTCTTTGGGTGCTAGCGTGGTGAAGTGAGTGTCTTGTGTCAGTTGTTCATGATCACTTGTTCTTCAGCCTTTAAGAATATCTCTATTTCTTGAGAGGGGTGGGAAGAGGATTTGAGATAGAAATCATTTGGATCAACAATTCTCAATTCATTGGGCGTGCAGTTCTTGGTCATAGAACAATGGATGTACGTGTCTATTTATCAACATGAGGATTTGGTTACAATGTTTGATTTCTTAACAAAAATTAAATACATTCTAACCTTTGCTAAAACCCATTATTTTAATAATAATATCGTGTCATTATTTATGGTACGCTAAATTGCACAAATCAGAATTATAAATAAAATTCCACGTCACAAAATAATAGCAGCGTTATTATTATTTTAATTTGTACCAACTAGTTAAATAATTATTTACCATATTGAAAATAATTATTTTTATAATGGACCAACCATGGTCTTCTTGAACTCCACTTCCATTTATTGAACACCCAAATAAATAAACAAGTAAATTAATCTCTTAAATAAATTATTTATTTACAAACTAATTAATAAATTTTTATGAAATGTTCAATAAAATTAATAAATATATTTTACTGATAAGCCTGGGAATAAATATTTATTCAATTTATGAAATCATTTTAACTTGAATAAAATTATTCCACTGTATTTAGAATAATATTTAAAAATTAAATTCAAAAAGAATTTAATCGAGACCACTAAAAACACATAATGTGTGACCATCTAGGATTCTTTCTCGTTGGCATTGGGTGGGCTTGCCTGATGTCCAAGAGTATTGTCTAGCAATGGGTCAGGGCACCCAAGATAAAGAACATAAAGTCTCACCAAAAACATCCATATACGAATTTTCACTATGTAATATAATTCATTTGTCTCAATATCTCATCAAATTGGATTCATGATAGTGTCATCAAAAGTTATGCTTGATACATCATTCTATGACTACCTAAAATAAACTCGTTGTTACACCATGGCCATGGAATTTTACGAGATGGTTCGATTTCAATTAGTGGTCCAAGATATCAACTTCCATGAATAGAAGGTAAAAATCCTTCCTCGACTTATCCATTAATAACATGCCACTCATGACACACCTAACGTACCCTACATCCTGCCAACTGTCTGTGTGATAGTTTTCATTGGAAAATCAAAGTTCATGAGTCATGACACTTATTAATGATAATATTAAAGTCTAAGGATAATTATATGCACTCATAGATTGGAATATCCAATGACACCAAAACATGCGGAATTCCAACTGGCATGTGTGTTCTCATAATCTCATATCTTGGAGATTACCAAGTACGAACTTCATGAGAGGAAGTCTCATCTACTTATGTGTACTCACACCTTATGGTCTATATATTATGTTTCCCATCATAGTATTTCATCCAACTGGAGAACTATATTTAATAATATAGTAATTCCATTTTAAGGTTCTCAAAATATTAGGGAACTTCCATGACCTTATCAATGCAACAAATAAATCAGGTCATTATTACATTATAGTCATTTAGAACAATGAGCAATATGTAATAAGATGTTTAATATTAAATATTCATGTAATAAAAGTACAACTAGTTGGTTCTAGGACACTAACTCTTACAAACACCCACTTTGTAACGTCCCAGTTCCGGAATCCACCCAGAGGCACCCCGTGCCCGGTTGGTCACATGGCCTCAAGCGCATTTCCCCAAATGCTAGAGGCTGCCGACTAGCAGTGAGGGCCTTGGGTGTGATAATGGAGAATCTATGCCCTCATTGGAAGAGTACACAGTGGAAATAGATAAACATGCAATAGCGGAAGTAGTAAAAATCAACAATATAAATAGCAGAAGACTAAATCAACAAACTGGAGCACATATGTATGTATGAAATAATGCATGAAACATAACTAGGAAAGCATCCAAACAAGTCACAATGATGGAAAACACTACATTACCAAAACAAGTACCAAATAAAAGTAAATAGATCCTCAGCATCACAAGACAAAGCTTGGTATCATTCTCTCCTGCTCCATGAAATCAAGTCCCAGAAGTCGAATGGCACTTTCCCTTGTCTAAACCTGCAACAACATAGTCTGTTTGGGCCAAAAAGCATGGCTAAAATAGGGTTTGAGACAAAAATCCCAGTAGGCAACCACCCAAAGATCTGTACCTAACATTCAGTGAGTATATGGTAGGTAATAGTACACTAAGCAGTAAACAGCAACAGCAAAGCAATAGGAAGTAAACAATAAGCAGTAAAGCAGAATGATACACTACAGTAATCAATCCACAACCAACAACAGCAGTGAAGCAAAACAGCTAATAAGCAATAAAACCCTCTGGGAAGTACTCGCAGCCATTCCCTCTGGTCCTATCAAAGATGTACCACAACCCGCTGGGTAGTGCGCTCAACCTAACCTCTCTGGCTTGGTCATACGAATTTATGAGACTCTCTGGGGAAGCTCACTAGTTCAATTCCCATTATATTATAGGGTAGTCAGGGACTCTCGGAGGAAGATCACGTGGTCCAACCCTCTTAGCCCCAAGGTCTAGAGACTCTCTAAGGAAGCTATCTCGGTCAATTCCTTCTATAGCCTCAGGTATACCACAGAATCTATGAGGAAGCTCAATCGCTCAATTCCTCTTATAGCCTAGGAAGGTTCAAAAAGATATTCAAATAAGGTAATAATATCTGAGGAAGATCACTCAGTATACCCTATTGTAGTCTATAAAATCTAAGACTCTCTAGGAGCTCACTCGGTCCATCCCCTCTGTAGTCTGTAATATATAAGACTCTCTAGGAAGCTCACTCGGTCTATCCCTTATATTCTATAACACAAGGTTCTCTTAGCCCTGTTCCAGTCAGTGTAAAATAATGCTATAATGCCAAATTACACTTATAGATCTACTTAGCTAAATAGTCTACAAGGCGAAAAGCATGTCATGAGTTTCACTTCAACCTCTAACCGCGAGGCATGAAACAGGTGTAGTAGCCAATGGAAAATGAGATGCAATGGTCATAACAGAACAAATCAAGGGAAAAAACATCCAAGCACAACAAATGTTCCCCTAACATGGTCAAACTACCTCTACACAAGCATACAAGAAAGGCAAGAAAACAATGAAGGCAAAAGGGGGTAACATGAAATAAACCATTTATGGGTATCGGTGGAAATTCACACATACACTCAGAGACATTGAACAGTAAGACACAAACCACCTACCTCGATCCTAGGAGATCGATATAGTTGAACCACGCCAGCTGATTCTCCCTAGAATGTCGTAGATTTGAGAAAAAGCACAAAACGTTCAACCTTAGATAACTTGATATGGAGGAAGAATTGGAAAACAAGGCTCAAGAAGAAAGGAGAACTCACCTCTATGCTTCCAACGCAATTGACAAAGCTCAAATCGGGGAATGGATGGATGCTCGAGAATCCAAAGAAGTTTTTCAGCCATACAATGTCTCTTGGTCAAACCAGACCTAGAAGAAGATTATTATGGTGATTAGGCGCGAACCCTGTCCGTTTAGTGAAAAAAAAGTACATGACATGTATTTTTAAAGTAGACGGCGTGTAGTGGGTTTTTCCGTACTCCGCCAAAATCACCCTCCACATCACCCCTACACACTGTGTGTGTGGTCCAGACATGGCCAGAACACAGTTTCGAGCGGGAAAAGAGTACACGGCGTGAACTCAGAAAGTACACAGCGTGTACTTCAAAAATTTTCAGAAACCTTAAATTTTCCAAAAAAACCCAGGAAAAGTAAAACATACCTAAAATGAAGATTCAGGTTCTTACACACTTGGACTAGAGATAACATCCTATGACTTTTAGTGCACTATACCTCACATGATGATCACGTTTCTACTGAGTCAAAGATTTTGTAAAAGGTTTCGCAACGTTTTCTTCTATAGAAATATTACTCACTGCAACTTCACCTCTCTGAGAAAAATCCATCAAGAGATGATACTTTCAAATTATGAGCTTTTTCAACTAAAGTGACATTGTCTCCTTTGTCAAAGGCATCGCTGCAGTATTATCACAGTATAGTGTGGTGGGATCTTTACTGTTAGGTATCACATATAGCTCCTGAATGAAGCTTCTCCTCCAAACTACTTCTTTAGCTACCACTGAAGCTACTATAGAATCTATGACCACACATTACTTTGAGCTATTCCATCTCACTACACCTCTATTAAAAGTGAATATGTATCTATTTTGTGACTTCATGTCATCTTGATCAGCCTAGAAAATAGAATCTGCATATCCTTTGAGGACTATTTACCCTATCCTCCATAAACTAGGAACAAGTCCTTAGTACACCTCAGATACTTTAGGATAGTCTTTACTACCATCCAATGGTAGTCACCAGGGTTAGGTTGATATCTTCCTACCACACTAAACGCATAGGCAACATCTATCCTAATACATAGAGTGGCATACATGACTAACCCAGTCGCTGATTCATATGGATTTCTTTCCATTATAATTCTTTCCTCATGTGTCTGAGGACATGTTTTCTTGGAAATATGATTTCCATTTGATTCTGGAAACAATTCACTGATGGATTTTTTCATACTAAATCTCTTAAGTATCTTATCAATGTATGTACTTTGACTTAGGCACAACAATCTCTTGGATATATCACGATGGATCTTGATCCCGATAATATATGTTTCCCCGCCCATGTTCTTAATAGAGAAGCATTGATTCAATCATGCCTTAACAGACTTCAATACTGGTATCCCATTTCCAATAAGTAATATGTCATCAACATTTACTATTAAGAAAATGAATGCACTCCCACTAAACCATTTTTAGACACAAGGATCGCATTCATTCTTGATAAAACCAAATTTCATTTTGTCTTCATCAAAATGAATGTTCCATGACATTCATGCTTTCTTTAATTCATAAATGGATTTCTGCAACTTTCATACCTTATTGGAATCCTTTGGAGTCATAAACCCTTCAGTTTGTATAATGTAGACATCTTTCTGAAGGGTACCATTAAGGAAGTATGTTTTGACATCTATCTTCTAAATCTCGCAGCCATGTTAAGCAGAAATGGCCAATAGAATTATGATGGATTTCAGCATTGCAACTACAGAAAATGTTTCACCGTAGTCAATGCCTTAACGCTTCCGGAACCCTTTTGCAACCATTCGTGCCTTATAGGTACTATATTGTCCTTCCATTTCTAGATTTTTCTTGAATACCCCTTTGCAACCAATAGGCTTTACATAAACTAGAGCATCTACCAAAATCCAGACTTGGTTTTGGTACATGGAATCCATTTCAGAATTCATGGCTTCTTTCCACTTGGAAACATCTGTTCCACTTATTACTTCCTTGTAGGTTATAGGATCATTATTATCAACTAATAATGAGTCACCATCCTTAGTAACTAGAAAATATCACCATTCCAGTTTTATAACCTCACTTGTACACTTAAGCAGTTCCTGTGTCTCTTGAATAGTTATTTTTCCATGGGGCTTTGTAGAATCTATTCTTGTACCAAATATTGTGTACCTTGAGCCTTGAATTCATCGAAGTCTATCTCGCTCCTACTATCCCTTTTTGAGATGTGATCCCCCTCAATGAAAATAGTGCATCTTTCAACTTTAACCCTATTTTCTGAGGGGTGGTATAGGTAATTTCCCCTTGTTTCCTTTGGGTATCCTATAATGGTAAACTTTGTGCCTCGGGGTGCAAGTTTGTTACCTGAAGGGGCCTTAACAGTTGAATCGCTTCCCCACACATGTAAATTATATAACATGGATTTAGATCCACTCCAGAACTAATATGGAATACCATTTATCAATTTTTTTGGTACTTAGTTTAGTATGTTCACTACTCTTCGTAACACATATCCTCAAAAGGATAATGGAAGACTTACATGACTCATTTTTGATCTCACCATGTCCAAGGATGTGTGGTTCCTAATTTTTCTCACACCATTCCACAGGGTCGTGTAAGGAGGAGTGAGTTGGGATAGGATCCCAAACTCCCATAAGTATTCAATAAAGTCTGGATTAATTTATTTTCCACCGCAGCCTGAGTAGAGTTTCTTAATCTTCTTACCAAGATGGTTCTCAACTTCATTATTGTATTATTTGAACTTATCAAAAGAATGTAACTTATACCACATTAAGTAGATATATCCATATCTCCTAAAATCATCAGTAAAATTTATAAATTATGAGTAACCTCCTCTTTCTTCAACTAGAAATGGTCCACACATATCGGTATGAACCAATTCAAGAATATCTTTAGCCATTTCACCTTTTCCACTAAATGGGGCTTTGGTAATTTTCATTGGAAACATTAATGACAAATGCCAAGTGGTTTTTGTTCTAAAGAATCTAAAAATCCATCTTGATGTAACATTGTCAAGAGTTTCTCATATACATGACCTATCTGGTGATTCCAATGTTGGGTTTGGTATGATTCATGTGATGTATCATTGTTATCGATTTCCATTACTTGGTTTGGGTAATCCAACACGTAAAGACCGTTGTATAAATGAGCCCTAACAAAACAAATTATCTCTTTGTAAGTAGAAAAATTCATTTAAAAACATTAAAACAAATCCATATGTATCTAATCTGAATACAAAAATAATGTTTTTAGTAACATACAGCACATAATAATAACCCTTTAACACCAAGATCATTCAAGTTGGCAACGTGAGGTGGTTGTCCCTGATAGCTACAATAGTGAGTCTGGATCCATTGGTTGCTCATATATCTACTTCCCCTCATTAAATATTCTTGAATCTACTTGGTTTTTATATTTGGATACATAAGTGAGCACCACATGTTGTATTTAATACCCAAGTTGTAGAAATAGATTGATTACATTTGATAAAAACACACCTAAAGCTTCCCCTTGCTTCTTAGGCTGGGTGCAGGTTTTCTTCCCATGGCCTTTCTTGCCACATGTGAAATAAATAGCATCATGTTCCTTTTTCACCCCTTCGATCTTCCTTTTCTTGAAAGGTAATGAAGAAGATTTGGGCTTAAAGCTCTTTTCCTTCCCTTTCCTCTTATTCACCATAAAGACAAAAGGCTTGTAACACTTCATATCATTGTTTACATGGTAAATGAGGATAAGAAGATCTCATAGAGACTTCTCAATTTTGTTCATGTTGAAATTGATAACAAATTTGGAGAAGATATAAGGGAGTGATGTGAGAATGAGACTGGTGTCCAGTTCTTCAAGGAGTTTAAACCCTAGAACCTCTAGGTGCTCGTTGTATCCAGTGAGCTTGACTCTATGAGGCCCAGCTAGGGCACCCTCTCCAAGATTAATCTGAAAGAGTTCCTTGGAGATCTCAAACCTTTTCTATCTTTCTATCTCCTGGTAAAGACAATGAATTTTCTCGATCTTGCTATAGGAATCCATGTTTTTGTGAGACTTCATGAGCTCAATAGACATTGATGATAGCATCTAACATTGAATGTTGACCGCATCGTTCAGATGTTTATCAGACTATAGGAAATCCTCATTACTCGCCTCTTTGGTAGGTGGATCCAGTAATTATGACTCCAACATGTAAGACTTACGTTCATGGCATAGGATAACCTGAAGGCATCTAAGCCATTCCTAGAAGTTATTACTGGTGAGGATGTGGTCTTTATCAAAAATTTGTCGCATGGATAGTGTGGTTGACGAGCTTGTCATTTTTATTCTACAATAAAAGATCATACCCTTAGTACTTTCTTGATTACATTTTATGAGAAATAATAAATTAATTTTATTAAGTATCCCACAATTTTATCAAGTCCCAATATCCCTCACCATTGAACTCAGAATGTCCAGTTTCCCTGACATAATAGTGGAAAGGATCCATATTCCCCTTTAGATAACCCCAACAAGGGTTGGTCAAGCTATTTTAAGGTATTTGGGTAGGAAATGATTTAACAACTATGGGATTTCAGTTCCTTGATCAGTTGATTGGACTCCCTAGTCCTGAAATACTGATTTTTTATTTCCTCAACTATTGCCTCCGATATTACACGAATTCTAGTAAGGGCTACTCCTCTTGATGTAATATGCTTAAGTCAACATGAAGCATTTCACAAGGGCTTCGTATTTATATTAAGTTTCCCAAACAGGATTGGTCAAACACATAATTTCAATGAGTTTTTTCCGTAATAAATTAATGGAAGGCTTAGTCTAACTTAATATTTTATTTTAGGGATTTTTATCTCTTATGCATGAATTGCTTATTCTTATTATCACATTCTTGTTAATATTAAGTGGAACTTACTTAAGTGATTAAACATGTCTTGATAATATTTATGCATAAGCCTTGTTTATTTTAATTCCATATTATATTCTTGTTTAATTAATTCATTATGTCATCGTGATAACACATCCACAAAGATAAACCATGCAAATAACTAAAACAAAATAAGAAAAGGAAATTATCATGATATTTTCTAACTATTATTTTATTTAGTGGTTGATAAACTAACCATGTCCTAGGGGGTAAGCACCCTAAACCTTTTGGGTTTGTGTTTACAACTTTCCACATATCCACCTATGTATTTCCATGGATTGGTTTCGTCTCAAATCTAGCTTGAATCTCCTCTACTATCTTGGGTGTTCCATCCATTACATATGCCTTTTTTAACTGACACGCAGGTGAGGGGAAAAGGGGTGTTTACATAAAATAAACTGTGGGCACACATTCCCTACATACTAATGAGGAGAGATGGCTATCAGGACAAAAATTATTTAAATATATAAATTAAAAGTAAACTAACCAAATACAAAGGTCTTGGCCTATCTCCTGAGAACCCACATACATGTAACGAGTTATGTATTTAATAAAACTAGTATTTAATTCTTTAATCGTTATTTTTTAAGATAAATCATGCTCGAATCAATTATTTATCATCTTTAATTAATCAATCCTTTTATATTAAACCATTTTTCTGAATTTTATTGAGATGCTCATCCATCATAATTTTAAACTATTAATTCATTTAAAAAAAATCTTTGTACGTAACTTGTACCTTAGAGGCAACCTCGTGAATTCTCATTTATAATTACCCAATGAGTAGGAATGAACATTATGAAGATGTTAAATTAATCATATATATATATAACACCTATCACGTGTTGTGCCCCATATTTACGCTTTCACCATGGTACATGTATCAAGAGTTTTTATAATATAATAATAAATCTTCATAAATCATCATAACTTGGATGAGTACATGACATGTTTTTCATACTACATGGTGTGTACTATCATAAACTATCCATCAGAAGTATGCACCCGGGGATATGGCGTGTATATGTACTTCTAAAATCTTTGGAGTAAACAACGTGTCTAGCGGGCCACACACCAGGTAGTATCCACGTTACACAGTCTCCAGTCGGGCAAGCCGAGTAGGGGGTACATAGTCCAACCCTAACCTGAAGGGACTACACACCATGTCTAGTGGGCCACACGATGTGTAATTCAGAAATTGTGTGCCACCTTTTCCTGGTAAACAAATAGAATCATTAAAACGTATACAAAACCCAATGACATGGCTTTGTTTGGCTGATCATTCTTTATGCATTGAACCTTGATACACGGCGTTTGAATCCAACTACATGCCATGTATTCTGGTGTTGTATGGCCAGGAACCTTTGGCACCTCTGGATGAGATCCTCTATTTTATTTTAATCAAAATTTAATGAAAAGATCATTTCTGTAAGGTGAACGAGAAACGAAATATGAGGTAAAGATCTCAAGATTCATCTTTGAAAAATGATTAACTTTAATTTAAAACCTAAATTATTAAACTGTAAGTCATCAATGAATTATTTAAATAATTATAAACTATGATGTAACCACTCTCATTCCACTTGTAGGAACCGGGCGTAGCAGAAGCGTAGTGTTAGGTTGGACCCAACATTGATTTTTCCGTGATTGATGACCAGTTTGGGATCAATACAATGATAGATGCTAGTATCCAAAGATTAAGATCAATGATCTAGATAAAAGATTAAGGTGCTGGATCCAAGAGATGATCTTGCACATCATTTTTATAATTAATTTAATTAATTTCATAAATAAATTTATACTTGGATCTTAGGTACTTTATTTTTTGATAATGTTGATCATTCGGAATGATCCTTAGGAATTATCTCATTGTACATGAAAGGATCCAAACTATAATCCCTCTAACGGTGATCCACACATTCTCTGATGGAATCTTATCGACACCACTCATTTTCTAGGTGCTAACATGGCGAAGAGAGTGTCTTGTGTCGGTCATTCTTAGTCACTTGTTCTTCGGCCTTGAAGAACATATCTCATTCTTGAGAGGGGCGATAAGAGGATTCAAGATAGAAATCATTTGGATAAAAAATTCTCAATTCACTGGGAATGTAGTTTCAGGTCATGGCACAATGGATGTATGTCTCTATTTATCAACATGAGGATTTAGTTACAATATTTAATTGCATAAAAGAAATTAAATACATTCATTACCATAGATAAAACCAATAATTTTAATAATAATAACACATCATTATTTATGGTGTGCCAACTTGTGCAAAGAAGAATTATAAATAAAATTCTATGTCACAGAATAATAGCAGTGTTGTTATTATTTTAATTTTTTCCAACTAGTTAAATAATTATGTATTGTCTTACAAATAATTATTTTACTACTGGACCTAACTTGGTCAAATCAAACTCTACTTCTATTTGTAGAACACGAGAATAAATAAACAAATAATTTATTCTCTTAATTAAATATTTTATTTACAAACTAGTAGATAAATATTTATTAAATGTTTAATAAAATAAATAATTATATTTTACCCACAATATGGTGAATAAATATTTATTTAATTTATGTAATCATTTTAACTTGAATAAAAATATTCCACTATATTGAGAATAGTATTTATTAATTAAATTCAAATAAAATTTTACTAAGAACCTCAGAAACACTTAGTGTATGACCCTCTAGGATTATTTCTCATTGGAATTGGGTTAGCTTGCGTAAAGTCCAAGAGTATTGTCTATCAGCGAGTCAAGTCACCCAAGAGAAATAATATAAAGTCCCTACAATGACATCCACATACAAATGATCACTATGTAATATAATCCATTTGTCTCGATATCTCATCAAGTTGGTTTCATGATAGTGTCATCAAACTTTATGATTGATATGTTATTCTCTGACTACCTATAATAAACTCATTGCTACACAATGGACATAGGGATTTCACGTGAAAATTCTATTTCAATCAAATGGTTGAGATTTTAACTTCTATAAATGAAAGGGACAATTCCTTCCATGACATATCCATTAATAACATGCCACTAGTGATGCACCCAACATACCCTGTTTCCCAACAACTTTCTGCATAACAATTTTCGTCATTAAATCAAATTGAGTGATTAGTGACAAATATTAATGATAGTCTTAAAGTCTAAGGATCATTACACAAACTTGTTGATAGGAATATCTGATGACACCAAAACATGCAGAATTTCTACTGGATGGTCTGTTCTCATAATTTTTTATCTTGGAGATTACCAAGTACGAACATCATGAGAGGTAGTATCATCTTCTTATGAGTACCCATACCTAACCATCTGTATACTTTGTGTCCCATCATAGTATGATATCCAACCGCATAACTATATTTAAGAATATCTTTATAGCATTTCAAGTTTCTCATCATAGTGGGGAACTGCCATGACCTTATCAATGCAACAAATACTTCAGGACATTATTACATTATATTCATGCACAACAATGAAAAATATGTAATAATATGTTTAATATTAAATATTCATGTAATAAAAGTACAACTAGTTGGTTCTAGGTCACAAACTCTTACAAAATATTCTGATCATCCTGTGAAGGAATCTATTAAAACTTCTAGATCTATAAACTCTCCGGATTTGTGCCATATTGAAACCAGACCTATTGAGAATCTGAAATTACTTATCCTTATTTTCTTAGATCTGTTAAAACCCTAAAGACCAATATTTTATATGGTGTTGTTGGAGATTTAGATAAAGGAACAAAAACTTTAGATTCTCTAAAAATCATATTGAACATCAATATTTCTTGTCACATCTTGAACCCAAAAACATAAATGAGTCAATGAGTGATAAAGTTTGGGTTATGGCTATGCAATAGGAATTAAATTAGTTTGAAAGAAATAAAGTATAGAAAACTGTGGATAGACCTAATAAAATCTTGACCATAGTCACTAAATGGGTGTTTAGAAATAATGTAGATGAATCAATAACCATAGTAAGAAATAAATCTAGATTGGTTTCTCAAGGTTATAGTAAAGATTAAGGGATTAAATGTGAGGAAACTTTTCCACTAGTTTCTATACTTGAATCCATTACAATTTTACTTTCATATGAAGAAAATCTAAATTTCAAAGTATATCAAATGGATGTCAAGAGTGAATTCCTAAATGGGTATATAGTTGAGGATGTTTCAGTTAAACAAACACCTAGTTTTGCAAACCCTCATTTTAAAAATAATGTTTTTAAATTAGGAAAATATTTATATGGTTTAAAACAAGCTCCAAGAGCTTGATTTAATAGACTAAGTAGTTTTCTTATTTACAAAGGTTTTACCGAAGGTACACTTGATCCTACTCTCTTTATGAAAATAATTTCTAAAAAAGTGTTAGTTGTTAAAATCTATGTTAATAATATTATTTTTGGATCTTTAAAAAATTCCTTATGTATTTATTTATCAATGGTGATGCAAAATGAATTATAAATGAGTTTTATGGGTGAACTAAAACTCTTTATTAGATTTCAAATCTTTCAAAATAAGGAAGATGTTGTTTTAATTAAAAGTAAATGTACTAAAGATCTTCTAAAATGTTTTGGTTTAGATTATAATAAAAGTAGTGATACTAAAATTAGTACCACATATAAGTTGGATCTTGATTAAAATGGTAAATCTATTGAACAAATCACTTATAGAGGAATGATTAGGAGTTTTCTATACTTGACTGCTAGTAGACCTGAAATTATTTTTAGTGTATATATGTTTTCTCATTTTCAAGAAAATCCTAAAGAGTCACATATTCTTACTGTTAAAAGGATTATCAAATACTGTAAACATACTACTATCTTTAGACTATTTTTTCCTAGAGGATAGTCATTTAACTTGGTTAGATATTCAGATGTTGATTTTGGTGGTTGTAAGTTAGATAGAAAAAGAACTTTCAGAACATGTCACTTTTTGGTAAAGTTACTAGTTTCATGGTGTAGTAAAAAGAAAAATTTTATTGCATTATCTACTTATAAAGATAAATACATACTTACTAGTGGTTGTTGTGCTCAGGTTTTGTGGATAAAACACACCTTTCTAGACTATGGTTATCAGTTCTAGCATGTCCCTATAAATTGTGATAACACATGTGCTATTAATATATCAAAGAATAAATTTAATCATTCTATAATAAAGAATATTGATATAATACATCACTTTTTGAGATATACTTATCTAAAAGGTTATATTACTTTAGAATTCATAGGCACAAAACATTAGCATGATGATATTTTCACTAAGACATTAAATTCTAAAAGGATGAATTACATTATACATGAATTAGGAATGATTAACCTTTATTGAACAGATTACTATCTCAATATTACTATCTCATGATTATTATCTCTGTATTGTTTTCTCAGGATTACTATCTCAGGATTACTATCTAATTGCTTTCTATCTTTGTTCATTGTCTCATTTGGTACGGTCGCACCATTTTGAGTCACATAGTAATACTGACACAATGAATGTAGGTACCAGTATCACAATATTATTTAGAATTTCTATTAAAACATTTATTTTTACCACATTTTTTTCAAGACATTTTAACTCACTAAATGATAAAAACCTATTGATTCACTTATCTCAAGCTCACCTCTCTCGAAACCAAAATCCTTTGTTTCTCTCAAACCACTTTACCTCTTTCTCATCATTCGTGAGACCGTGTTGAATTCCCAGGATGAAGTGTCTATTCACATTGACTCCAAAGAAGCACAAGTCTCAGAAGATATAGAAGAAGGATCTTATTATAATGCCCAACAAACCACTGAACCCTTGTCTTGAGGATCAAAAATTCATACCATAAAATGAAATCTATTTGAAGTGGATCTTTTCTAGTAAGTCTTTGGTTCTAAGAGTTCTAAAATGACAGGTGTGGTAAGATTGGTTTACCGAGGGGAAAAGAACCATCTATCGAAGGATTGTTTTTGAGTTTTATAAGTATGTTTGTTTTTCCTTCAACTCCATGGATGATTTTGTGGTTAAGAGCTGGGTAAATGGTCAAAGATTCACTTTTTCTTTGAGTTTATGGGCTGCCTATCTAGGAATACCTCATGAAGGTATTTTTTAGGGCTATCAAAGAGGTCCTCCCCCAACTAGTGTTGTGTTTATAATAGAAGAGTATATTTTAATTTTTACTATAAATAATAAGAATAGGTTATATTACTACTAATCTTGATGGTGAGTCAAGTTTGTCATTTAAGTTCATCCAAAATCTCATCTACCCAAGGAAAGGAGATTGTTTCCACTCTTAAGTATCAGGATATATGATTTATTCATCGTTTTAAAAATAGACACACAAAAAACTTGTGTAAGTATATTATAATTCACATGTGTGATATGATCAAAACTAAATCAAAGTACACCTCTCTTTTAAATTCTAGGTTCATTTATGCTTTTCTTCTAGCCAATGGTGTGGTTGGCCAGAAAAAAGATGTTCTTGAGAATTTTGATTTATGTATCTCTAAGGATATTTTTAGGAGAATAAAGATAAGATGGAATCCATGGAATAAATCATGGTTTTAGGATAATTATAGGTTGTATGAGGATTTTAGTCCTATTGAAAATCCCTATTAACCTAAAAATGTAGCAGATTATGGATTAGAAGCCAATAAGATTGTGGAATATCTGGATGAATAAATAGATGATGATGTTAGTTAAAGTTCTATGAGATTATACCCTATTATATCACCTATACCTAAAGGTAATGTTCATTTAATTGAAAAGGTTAAAGCTTCTTTTAAAGGAAGTGTTAGTATAGATAAATATCCTTCTGTTGAGAAAGAGAATTTTGTTGAGGAAGAGCCTACTTCTGTAGAATAGTCTGAAGAATAAGTTGAACCTGAAATAATATTATCTATTGAGGAACGAATGGAACATCACTTACATCTAGATAGAGAAGACATGGGAGAAGCTCTAAGAGCTAAAAATTTGTAAATGGATCAAGAGACTGAATCTCTTAGTCCTAGAAGAGATGCACCTATTGAGGTGGAGCATCACCCCAACTTAGAAAGTGTTCAACTTCAAAATCTTATTGATCAAAGCTCTTTGGATACCCGGTATATGTTTCCTAGTTATATTTATGTGGATAATATCCAATAGGTGTTAGTAAAATGGATTCTTTACTACTGTTAGAGAGAATTATTTGGTAGATTCAACTGAAGATGCTTCATGAAATTCTGGAAGTTCGAATTGAGAAAAAGCTTCTAATTGATGAGGTAAAATCTCTAAAAACTTTGGTTTATGATATGAAGAAATTATTTCCAATATCTCAAGCTCATGTTTCTCATCATAGTTAAGATTATGTTGATAAGATTCCATAGAAGGTTGTATATCTGATTCAACAAAACCCGATTACTGTGTATGAAATGGTGGAAGAAAACTACCCCAAGATAGACAATGATATGCATGAGCTTGTTTCAGGACTCAATAATATGACCTATGAATATAAAGGTTTTTTAAAAAGGTTCTAAATCAACTTAAGTCTCTCACATCTACTGTTATAGTTTAATCTTCCTATAGACATCCATCTCTGCCTGGAGACAGTGAGTTGATCAAATTAGTTTTCAGAGAATAGATTCAGTCAGTGTTGAGCGGTGTTGATAAGAAAAGTATCTCTGTTGTAATTAAGAACAGTGACTATGTACTTCATTTTGTGGGGGACCATTCAAATATTTCAACCGATGATCAAGAAGATATCTCTAAGAAAGTGTACTTATATTTTAAGAAATTTATTCTAAGAATGATTTGATCAATAACTTCAAGTATCTTGTAGAGGTTTTGAAAATAACTCATGTCACTCAAGCCTTTAAGGACCAAGTGAAAAAGATCATAGAATTTACAACCACTCTGGAGATGTTCCTGGAAAAAATTGATTACTTTGATATGGCCATGTAGTATGGTGGAGAGATCATCTCATATTTTATCGAGCCATTGAAGCCTTATCTCCATGTTTAGAGTACTTTAATTGTGGCTCCTATAGCTTATCCTTTGAGGCATGGAATCTCTTTTTCTCCCTATCCTTCTTACTCCTCAGATTTTTAACTCATGATCATGTTTTTTTCTTAGGATCTGAGCCATATCAGACATGTAATCATTGAGAAACCTTTTCCTATGTCTTCCACCAGACCTACCCTTTCCCCTTCTATCATTGAAGGAGTTCCACTACCTTCCCTAACTACTACTTCTACCACCTATACTTCTTCACCTCTTTATTCTCCATTCGATGTATCTAACAAAGCAAAATTCAATTCTACTGACTCAACCATGAAGTGATTGCTGATTTTGATAAGGATCTATTTAATTTTCTATTTTTATTGTAATGGACATTATCTTTTTATTTAATATAATGTGGCCTACTGTTATTTCTTCACTTGTTATTTTCTTTTTCTATATTTTTGATAATACCAAAAGGGGGAGAAATAATACAGAGGAATTTAAATAGGAGAACATATCCACACTTATACTCTAAGGGGGTGAAATAAGAAGGAGGAGACATAAGGGAAAAGTATTACCCTTTATGCTATTTATTACATATCTGCTTTAATCTCTTTATTTGATAAGTAATTTGTTTATTTCATTCTAAAATATTTTGTTTGTAAATTCCATGATTTTGTTTCATAAAAAACAGGGGATATTGTTAGAATCCTCATGTTTTAATGCTCACAAATCATGCTTGGAGATTTTTGGACTCCTCGTGTTTTAATTCTCACAAATAATGTTTGGATATTATTGGACTCCTCATGCTTTAATGATCACAAATAATTTTTGGATATTTTTGTACTCCACATGTTTTAATTCTTTCAAATCATTTTTTACACTCTTATAACTCATGTTTTAAACTCTCACAAGATCATGAATCAGAATATTCCAAATTACATTTTAAATCTTGTGAAATATGTTTAATCTTGTTTAATTATTTTTTAGTATTATTATGTTTAATATTAATCAATTCTATAAGTATTTCCTCTTAATATATCTTATAGATATTTGGTTTAGTCTGTGAAACCATAAGCTTGCTACTGGTTCCAGATTCTCTCAATGGATCCAATGTCATTTACCTAACTCCGTAACTGAGCTACCATTTCAAAGACACCGTATGGAATTTTGATAAAGGACTAGACACCATAATCTTTCTATTGGTTAAAGAATTAACAAATGACTAGACATTGTAAAAATGATACTAGTTCCAAATCTCAATGAAACTATGGTACCATGACTGTCTCACCGTGACTATCTCACCACAACTGTGACATCATTCCATATTTAACCATTTATATGTCTTTTTCAATTAAATTTAAAATTTGTTTATAATGGTTATATTTGAATCATTTAATGACAATGATATAATTAATGATATTTTTCAATCCTATCAGTACATAGTATGGGGTATGAGGTGTGGAGATCATGATTTTTTTAGATCCAACTTAATCACCCAAAAAAAGCATTCAGTTGGATAAAATATATAAAGCAATGGATTTCCTGAAAAAGTATAAGAACACACATACATGAAAGAATATTTCTAAGGGAGAACTTTAAATTCCTACTGGATGTAAACAAATAATAACTTATTGTGAACCATCTTGAAAGAATCCTTGCGGCAACTCGAAGGAGAAGTGGAACATATCACTTAACTAAAAACTATAACACTCGACTCACGACACTCTCTTTTCAGATGAGGAATGGAACATTGCAGCTGCTACATCCAAAGATTCCAAAGTTGCAATTCATGACACACAGATCCTTCTAAAATCAATCTCATTACATTTTTCTCTGTTTTGTACTATTTCATTACTTTTTGAGCAGTGTGTGAATCTGTATTAAAAAAACACATTGTATCCTACACTGAACTAGAGGATACAATATATTATCACTCAAATATGTTTTGAAACATTATTTCACATACGTATAATTGTAGAGAAGTTCATGTGTGAAATGTCTGTTAGTTTTCCCATGTATAATAGTGGAAGAGGTATTGTGACCTAGAAAGTCTCATGTACTATTGTTAACCCAGATCCAGGGTGTGGATCAAAGATTTTTATTTATATTGCTTGGTGGTAGGTGATCATAAAGTTGAGTGGATTAGGTCTCGGCTTGAGACTGATCCACTTGCCCGATCTGTTGTGTCTTTCAATTTAGTCTTTCTTTATTTTTAACCCATATTTTAGAACACTAAATTTCACTTTGATAGTTATTCTTGGATAGTAGTTATAACTAACTTTCCTTATTAAATTAGTTTCAAAATTTATATCTATATCTCATATTGTTATAACTTAGAATTAATAAATCTTATGATAAACTATTTGAATAGTCATACTATTATATTTTTACTACCTTGGTTAACTTTCCTGTTTTATTTTTATTGGGGGAGTATTTTGAATAAAAATTTTAACAAATTTTTTTATAGGAAATCAATTCACCCCCCTGAGTGTCCTACTCTGACCAATATATTATTTAATAAAAATGAGTTTATAATGTATATATATATATATATAAAATTATCTAATTATTAGTACATATTATGGAATGAGAATAAATTATTTTTTATTCTTCAAAATTAATTTTCCAAAAAAAAATATTTCTTTATGTGTTATACGTACTTTTTAAAATATATTTTTATCACTTTTTGAAGTTAAATCCAATAAAATTAATTTATTATTTTGAATCCACATTTACAAATTATTAATAATTTCAATTTCATTTTGAATCATAAAAATAAGTTACTGAGGTAAAATTGATTTACCAATGTGAAGGTAAAAAGTAGTAAAGGGGTTAAATTAAGTGATAAATTCCTAAAATATCCTAAAATATTATCTATAAATGTTTCTATGATGTAATTAAATAACTATAATTATCTTATATTCATTATTATTATATTTTTTATCCAATTTCCATGAGTTATTATTTTTATCATTCAATAAGAAAAGGGTATTTGTAAAAATTCCACTCAAACCCACCAATAAAGTTACACTTCCTCTACCCCCTAAAAGAACTCATTTCCTTTGGTTTTATCTTTTATACCAACCTAAATTCTATACCAAATGATATTATATCATGTTTTTAAACCACTAGTAACAAAAGGATTCCCATGTCCGTCATTTACACGGGGATCTCTAAGAAAAGATCTAAGTAATTAATGTTAGTTCCATCCTATCACTAATTAATTTTATTTAAATTTTCATCAAAATATTCTTAAATATAATTTATAAATTTAATTAAATGATTTTAAAACCATTATTATTTTATTGTTGTGAAATTATAGCTTTAAAATAACATGTTCTTATTCATTTTTTCATTGTAATGCATTATTGTTTGGGTTAATTGTACCACCTACATGAATGGGTCTCTAATAGTTATATTCTAAATGATTAACAAAAAATAAATAATATTAATATTATATAATAAATATTTATTTAACATGTGTGATATAGCAACCCAATCCTTTTATATATAACATTACATGACTTTAAGCATAATTATACATCAGAGTACAAGCCAATGATCGTTATGTCTAGTGTCTTGGAAGACTAGGTACAAAAAACATAAAACATGGGGCTAAAAAACATTTATTTATTTAATATCCCTAAAGATCTCCTAAATTCCTTTGATCCCTTACATCGGCATAGGGTGCCCTGGGGAACACATCAACAAAAGGATGAGCTAAAATGCCCAGTAAGGGAATGAACATAAGGATACATCTTAAGCACATGAGTTAGGAGGCATGACATAATGATAAAAAATCATGTAACATATTAAATCATTACATATTATCATGGGATCATATAAACATGGAATAATATATATGTGGCGGAATCATAATACATTTCTTTAGTATGGGTCAAGGCTAACAGCCAATCCCGTTTCCCATTTTAGTATAGCTCAAGGCTAACCGCCAATACCGTTTCACAACACATCTCATGAGACTTAACTTTAACCAATGCATTGGAGTGCTATATAGGAACACCCATCTCAACATTTACATGAATATTACTAACACATAAATAATCTTTCCACGATAATAATCATACATAATCAACCATACATAAACATAGGGGTACCCATGGAAAGAATTAAGTACCAAAACCATGACGTAAATCATAACAAATGTGTATCATGAAATTTTCCATGATAGAAATGAATTATAAATTGATATTAAATAGGAATATATCATGGTACATGATGTCAAAAATTAGTGACATCTTGTATGAAATGTATTTGGAATATTTTAGCATTAAAACATTTTGTGCGGTTTTAAGGAAAATACTATAGAGATTTTAAAATACAAATGAGAACAATATTTTATATAAAACTAGTAGTTAACCAAGATGGTTTTCATAATAAAAATAATGATTTTATAAATACAATGGTGTCTTAAAATAGAATATAGAGTTCACTTGAAATCGGGTAAGAATTTTGGTAGTTCCCTTAAAACATGATTTCTTATTGGGGGGTATCGAGGTGGGAATCACTAAAAAATATGTATATCCCCAAAAGATAATGATGGATGGATCTTGGAACATGATTTTGGAGCATATAAGAATTATGTATATGTTTTAAAGAAAAATAAAAGACAACTTCATTTGGGTAAAATGAAATATAGAGAAACTCAAAAGAGTAAAGGAGGTTCGGGTAGAATTCATTACGGATTATTGGCATGGTACCGGGTGAACCTAAAAAGGATTTGTTGAGAGATAATGGGGTTTATAATGACTTATAAAACATGAGTTAAGTATTTTGAAGCTGTGAAATAATTTCCCATAATTATGTATTACACATAAAATAGAATAACATCGAGGAAAATATTGAAATAAAAGTGAAATGGGGAGGACCTCTTACCTTAAATCTGATGGTGTTCTCCACTTGTTATTAAATACCTGAATAAACAAATTCGGTTTATTAATTAATAATTCCAAAACCACTTATATATTTAATTGGTTTAGTATAATAATTTTAAGTTCATTCATAACTATTTTGATTGGTTATGAGGTTCAATTTAATTGTTCGGGCTCATTTGTTTACTTGATTTTAATGACCAGTTCATTTATTTTTACGTTTGGATAAACATGTAAGATGAAATTGGTTTTCCAGAATTGAAGTTATGTTATATTAGTGAACATATATTAGATTAAATGTTTTTAAATTTAATTTGGTTACTTAGATGGAATTCGAACTATTATATAAAACCAAAGTGACAACCTTTTTTGTTAATTGGTGGGATTGATTACAAAGAACAGGTTTTGATTTATAACATAATACCATTTGTACAAAAAGATTACAGAATCATAATAGGATATATTAAATTTATATAATCTGGTTCAACCATAAGAAAAATGGTTTCATTACAATATTTAAAGATGATAATAGAAATTTATAAACTGTTGTCCTTGAATGTGTTAAATTAACACATCTCAAACGGTGGTTTCATTCCATTCAAATAATAGTTTGGGAAAGGGGAGAAGATAATGAAATATCATGTTAGCATAAAAACATTATAGTACAGATATTTTATTGGAGTTATCATACTATTTGGTTGAATGGAGGTGAGGAAATAAATAAAAAGAAAAGAACATAAAAGAAAAGATGGAATTGGAAAGAGGAATTTACCTCTTGAAACTTCCTCATTTGAAAACCTCTTAAGGGGAGAGGTTTCGGTATTTTAAAGAGGATATGGGATTTTGGACGTTGGGTGGGATCTAGGGGAGATATTTGGGAAGAATATTGGCAAGGCATAGGGATTGAGAGGATTGAACAGAAAAGGTAAGAATGGGTGGTATTTATAGTGGAGGGGATGAGGGTTTTCATAATTTTTTAATCATTAGTTTATTACTTCTTCACATGATAGAGAAAAGTAAGTATTACATTACCAAGAAAAGTAATAAATGCATGTGACTTTGAAATAATTGGGCTTAAATCAACATATCCGCATTAATGACTCAATTAATTCATTATTTAGCATTTATTGTGAATTATCGGATTTTACTATTCATCAAAAATTCCAGTATTTCAGAAAAATTCCAGAACTTTACCCTAACCATTTTTTGATTTGTAGAATCCAAAAATGAAGTCCATTTTTCAAGAATAATTTTATATGTATGATTAATTTAATATTTAATTAAAATCATAATTTATTATTAAAACCTAGTTTTAAAACATTCATTTACTTATTCTAAAATACAGGTACATCATAATTTAACTTGAATATTATTTTAATACTATCATAGGTAAGGTTACTATTCATTTGGTTATATCAGTATTTATAAGGGTATGTTACTATTCATAAGGGTAGGTTACTATTCACAAAAAAAATTAAGTTTTTCTTATCGAACTCCAAATAACTTACTGGTCACAACTGTGTATGTCATATTTTTTAAATTCCAAACACAGAGGTGACAAACCTATGTTTAAAGGTCACTTAGATCTTAGTAGATCATTATGTTGTGTTTTCATTGGATTTTATGACATACTTATGAGAAGGTAACTTCCATTTAAAAACATTGGGTCGTTATATTCTTCCCCCCTTATGAACTTTCTCCCTTGAAATTTCCTTTTAAATTCTAATTCGTAAACAGGTGAGGGTACTTCTCCTTCATTACCCCCTCTGGTTCTCAAGTAGTGTCTTCAAACATTAGGTTCCTCTACAACACTTTGAAAAGGTGGGTTGTCTTGTTGCGTAGAACCTTATCTCTTCGGTCCAGAATATTCTCTGGCTTCTTCTCATAAGAGAGATCATCTTCCAGCTGCACCACCTCTAAGTTCAGTACATGTGAGGGGTCAGGTATGTACTCCCTTAGAAGTGATATGTGAAACACGTCATGAACTCAAGCCATATTTAGTGGAAGTGCAAGATTATAGGCCACGTCTAATATGCGGTCAAGGATCTCAAAGGGAAAATGTAGCTTGGTCTTAGCTTACCTTTCTTTCCAAACCGCATGACTCTCTTCCATAGTGATATTCGAAGGAAGACTTTATCTCCAACATCGAACTCCAAGTCCCTTCGACGATTGTTAGTGTAGATCTTTTGTCAACTCTAAGCAGCTTTTATGTTTTTCTTTATGTCTTTAACCTTCTTCTACATCTCTTACAAAAGATTGGGTCCAAGTAACTTTCGTTCTCCAACTTCATCCCAACAGGTTGGAGTTCTACATCGCTTTCCATACAGAGCTTCATATGGAGCCATCTGAATACTCATGTGGAATCTATTTTTGTATGAGAACTCAACCAATGGGAGATGTTGATCCCATCCAACTTTGAATTCAAGAGAGTAGGCTCTTATCAAATCTTCAAACGTCCAAATAGTCCTTTCAGATTTTCCATATGTTTGGGGATGACAGGTCATGCTGAAATTTAATTAAGTACTCAAATCATGTTGAAGACTCCTCCATAATTTATTTGTGAACCTTAGATCATGATGATAGACAATTGAGAGTGGAACACCATGGATTCTCACCACATCCTTCACATATATTTTGGCACGTTGTTCATGTGAGAGGACTTCCTGAATAGCGATAAAATGGGAAGTCTTGGTGATTAGGTCAACCACAATCCATATCGCATTTTTTCCCCTTGACGTCTTCGGGAGACCCATAACAAAGTCCATAGTGACATTCTCCCATTTCCACAAGGGTATAGGAAATGGTTGCATCATCCCTTTGGACTTTTGTCACTTTGCATTAACTTTATAACATACCAATCACCTTGATATATATTCCTCAATCTCGTTCTTCATGTTATCCTACCAGAAGTGTTCTCGGAGATCACAGTACATCTTGGTACTCCCAGGATGGATAGATAATGTTGATATATGTGTATTTTCTAATAGCTCCTTCTTTATCCCAGATGATGAAGTCACACAAAGTCGTGTTCCAAACCAAATCACACCATCATCATTGATAAGGAACTCTTGCAGCTTCCCTTCCATTACTGTATTCACCCTCTTTTCTAACACCACATCATCCCTTTGTTCTTCCTTAATCTTCTCTTGAATGGATGGTTACACAATCATTTGGGTAAGGTAGGATGTGTCCCCTACCCTTATGATTTCTAAATCTATCCTTTGCATATCCAATAAAATAGGGTCTTTCGCAATCCATAACATGGATAGAGTTAAAGGTTCTTTTCTGTTTAGAGCATCAGCTACCTTATTCTCCATTCCATAAAGATAGTGAATAGTGAAATAAAAATCTTTGATTATCTCTAACCATCTCCTTTGAAGCTTGTTAAGATCCTTTTGTGTGAATATATACTTTAGGCTCTTGTGTCCAGTGTATATGTCACACTTCTCACCATAAAGGTAGTTCCTCCATATCTTCAATGAAAAAATCACAGCTTCCAACTCTAGATCATGTGTCGGGTAGTTCTGCTCATGGATCTTCATCTTTCGTGAGGAATAGGTTATCACATAATAAATTTTCATGATTACACAACCCAAGACATTCTTTAGACCAATGTTTTATATCACAAAACGTTCTCCACTATTCTTTAATGTGAGTATAGGTGTTGTGATCAGCCTTCTATTTAGCTCCTTGAAGTTTACCTCACATTCTTTCATCCAGAAACAATTCACCCCCTTCCATGTCAGCTTGGTCATTGGGTCTGACAATCATAAAAAGTTGTTCAAAAATCATCAATAATGCCCAGTAAGACCCAAAAATCTATGTATCCCTATTACAGAAGATGGACTAGGCCACTCTTCGATTGCCTTCATCTTGGAAGGGTCCACAGATATCCCTTTGTTGGTGATAACATGCCCCAATAAAGATACTTCTCCTATCCAGAACTCACATTTATTGTACTTTTCATACAACTTATCACTTCGCAAAGTATTTAACACAGTATTCAAATGATCATCATGTTCCTTATTTCTCTTGGAGTATATAAGAATTTCAACAATAAAGACTACCTCAAATATGTCAAGGTAATCTCTAAAGACTCTATTCATTAAATCCATGAAAATTTTTGGAGCATTAGTGAGTCCGAAGTGAATCATTATGAACTCATAGTGTTAATACCTCATGGGAAAGGCAGTCTTCAGAATATCTTCCTTACTCACCTTTAATTGATGATATCCTGACTGAAGGTCCACCTTAGAGAAATAACTAGCCCCACAAAGCTGACCAATAAATTCATCTGTCTTTGGTAGGGGATACTTGTTCTTTATCATGATTTTATTGAGCTCGCGATAATAAATGCAGGGGCACATTGATCCATCTTTCTTCTTGACGAAGAGGACTGGTGCACCCCAAGGTGAGACACTCGAGTGTATAAAACCCTTCTCCATATTCTCATGTAACTGCTTTTTCAGTTCTTTCAGCTCTACGGTGGCCATTCTATAAAGTATCATTCATATAGGAAAAGATCCAGGAATAAGTTCAATTGAGAACTCAACCTCCCAGTTGGGAGGAATTCCAATAAACTCTTCAGGGAATACATTAGTGTAATCCCTCACAATGCTCATGTATTCAAGCATGATTCTCTCCTTTGTCTCAATCATTTGAGCTAGAAATACTTGCTCGTAAGGCAAAAATATCCACACTTGAGAAGAAAAGTCTAAACAAGATTCATTTTCCTCCTTACACATGTAAAGAATCAGAGGATTCTTTGAGATGTGAAGAGTAATCTCCCTTTCCTGACAGTCGGTGTTGGCCTTGTACAAATATAGTCAATCCATGCCCAAGATAGAGTCAAACTCCACTAAAGGAAGTGTGATGAGATTTTTTGTGAGGTTCAGTAAACAAACGTTAACTGGGGTAGAGTTATAAACCTTGGACGCAACTATTTCCCCATTCGCTGTTCTCACAGGTTAGTTTTCCTCTAAATTTTGAGTTGGTGTTTGAATATTTCTACTAAACATTCAAGATATGAAAGAATGTGTAGAACCAGAATCAAATAGTATGTTTGCTATTCTTGGATGAATAATTAGTGTACCTCTCACCACATCATTTTTTGGATCCACCTCAGCAGTAGTGATAGAATAATCCCTTCCATGTTTCCCTGGAGGTGTTTTTGATTTCCTCTGACAACCCTCGGCTTAGGGAAATTGTTCGCATAATAGTCATGCTCTATACAGTTGTAACATTGCACTGCTAGTTTAGTGTTGATCTGAACCTTCCTTTCTTCTTCAACATTAGTGGGATTTTCATATCCCTTCGGTAGTTCATGGCCAAATGAACAAACATTACACATTTTAAGCAACTCTTAGTTCCCTTCAGATAGTTACCAAGATGCTTCTTCCCAAAAAAACTTCAAGGGGAAAAGTCAGGCTTTATTCCTTTATGGGATTTGTTTGATGAACCACCCATGTTGTTCTCTTTTTTCCTCTTCTTTTCACTGGGCCCACGAGACAATTGGGAGTCTCCAATGTCCATTTCAACCTTGGGGCACAATGAACAATATCTTCATAACTATCAAAGTCTCAAATCGCCAATGATTTTCATAGACTGGGCTTTAGTCTAATAAAGAATCAATCCACCTTGCTTTCCGTGTTCATGAAAACTCCATAGGTGTACCTTTTAAGCCTTGTAAAGTTTGCTTCATATGCCCTGATGGAATCATCTTCCTTCTTCTTGATTCGGAGGAATTCTCTTTCAATCTTGAAACGAAGGGTTTGAGGAAAATATTTTTTGAAAAACATCCTCTTGAATTCCTCTCAATCCATGGAATCAATTTCCTTTTGGGACTGTGTATTCTTGATCAGTGTCCACCACTGATCATCTTCCCCATCAAAACTATAGACTCCCATTACAACCTTCTCTTCTTATGAGCACTGGATGATGGACAATATCTTTTCAATGGAGTTAATCAATTGTTCTGTGAGGAGGGGATCAGAAGATCAGCTAAAAATGGGAGGCCATTTCTTCATAAAGGATTCCATGACAACTTTCTCTTTCCTTAGAGGAGGAGGGTATTCCACTTGATTCAATTTATTATTCATAACTCGAGGAAGCTGATTAGGTACAATCATGAAGTTTTGAGCACCTTCTCATATCATATCAGGCATATCATTAGGGAAATCTTCACATTACCTATCACATTCGTTGTTGGAGTGTGTTATTCTATTTCTCTCCATTAACTAAGAAAAAGAACATATAATTAAAGGACATGAATACTTAGCTATTGAGAATAAAAAGGAAACATTGAACATAAAAGGATGAACTTATAAATAGGAAGTACATCCTAACTTGTGATTCCTTATGTTTAAATATAGGTTATCCTTGATCTATTTCTTGATTTATATTCTTATGGGATTTTTTTGTCCCTAAATAATGGTTTATACTAAGCTCATTAATCTACCGAATCATATCCCCTAGGAGTTTCATAATCAAAAGTGCAACAAGACATGTTATCGTGTACAAGTATACCCCATGTCAAGCCTGGAACTCCTTATCGGAGTTTTCACTCCTAGGTACATTAGTTCCAGAACCGCCTCTACCTAATCGTATCCAGACAGGGATGTACTTTCTTGATAATCCACTTTCTCTATAATTACCAAAATTTAGGGATGTTTTATTATACTTATTATCATACTTATGGTTATCGTTATGGTTATCTATTCCTAATCTCCAAAAATAACTTTATCATCCTCTGATACCAACTATAGAGAACCAAGCCTTTTATATATAACATTACATGATTTTAAGCATAATTATACATCAGAGTAGAAGCCAAGGATCGTTAAGTCTAGTGTCTTAGAAGACTAGTTACATAAAATATAAAACAAGGGGATAAAAACATTTCTTTATTTAATCTCCATAAAGATCTCCTAACTTTATTTGAGCCCTTACATATTCATTGGGTGCCCTAGGGAACACATGAACTAAGGGATGAGCTAAAAATCCCAGTAAGGGAATGAAAATAAGGATACATCTTAAGCACATGAGTTAGAAGGCATGACATAATGATAACAAAGCATGGAACATATGAAATAATATCATATAAGCATAGGATCATATAAACATTGAATCATATATATGTGGCAGAAACATAAGACAATTCTTTAATATGGGTCAAGGCTAACTGCCAATCCCGTTTTCATTTTAGTACGGGTCAAGTCTAACTACCAATTTCGTCTCACATCGTATCTCATGAGGCTTAACTTTACCCAATTCATTTGAGGGCTATCAGGACGCACCCATATCAAAATTTACGTGAATATTCTTTCCACATATATAATCATTCCACACCAATAATCTTACATAGTCAACCGTACAAAAACATAAGGGTACTCATGCAAAGAATTAGGTACCACAACCACGACATAAATCATAAACAATGGGAACATCATGAAATTGTTCATTTAAGAAAGTAATTATACTTGGAAATTAAAAAGTCATATATCATTGTAAGTGATGTCAAAAAGCAGTGAAAACTTGTAAGAAATGTATTTGGGAAATTCTAGCATTAAAACATTTTGTGCGGTTTTAAGGAAAATACTATTGAGCATTTAAAATAGAAAAGGGAAAAATATTTTATATAAAACCAGAAGTTAAACTATAAGGTTTTCATAATAAAAAAATTGATTTTATATAGACAATTTTGGCTTAAATTAGAAGATAGAGTTGACTTGAAATCAGGTAAGAATTCCGGAAGTTCCCTTAAAACATGATTGCTTATTGGGGGGTATCGAGGTGGGAATCACTAAAAAACAAGTATATCACCAAAATAGAATGAGAGACGGATCTTAGAACATTATTTTGAATCATATAAACAGTATTTATAATTTTTACATAATAAGAAAAGATAACTTCATTTGGGTAAAATGAAAGATAGAGAAACCAAAAGCAGTAAAGGAGGTTCAGGTAGAATTCATTACGGATTACTGGCATGGTATTGGGTGTAACTAAAAGGGATTTGTTGAGAGATAATGGGGTTTATAATAACGTATAATCATAATGGATGTATGGGTAAGGTGTGAAATAATACCCCATCATTAGGGATCACACATAAAATGGAATAACATAGAGGACAATCTGGAAATAAAAGTGAAATGGGGAGGATCCATTACCTTAAATCTATTGGTGTTCTCCACTTGTTATTAAATACCTGAATAAAAAAATTAGGTTCATTAATTAATAATTCCATAACCCCTTATATATGTAATTGGTTTGGAATAATCATTTTAAGTTCACTCATAATCGTTTTGATTGGTTATGACGTTCAATTTCATTGTTCAGGCTCGTTTGTTTACTTGATTTTAATGACTGGTTCACTTATATTTATGTTTGGATAAACATGTAAGATGAAATTGGTTGTAAACAATTTAAGTTATATTATATTAGTAAACATACAAGAGATTAAATAGTTTTAAATTTAATTTTTTTACTTATATTGATATCGAAGTATTATTTAAAACCAGAGTGACAACCATTTTTGTTAATTGGTGGGTTTGATTACAAAGAACATGTTTTGATTTATAAATAAAAACCATTTTTACAAAAATAATATAGAATAAAAATAGTATATATTTTATATATATAATATGGTTAAACCATAACAAAAATGGTTTCATGACCAGATTTAATGATGATAATAGAAATTCATAAACTGCTGTCCTTGAATGAGCTAAATTAACACATCTCAAACGGTGCTTTCATTCCTTTCAAATAAAAGGTGGGGAAAGGATAGAAAATAATGAAATATACCACTAGAATAAAACAATTCCAGTAGATGTATGTTACTGGATTTATCATACTATTTTCGTGAAGGGAGGTGAGGAAAGAAACAAAAAATAACAGAACATAAAAGAGAAGAAGGAATTGGAAAAAGAAATTTACCTCTTCAAACTTCCTCCATTGAGAACCTCTTAAGGGGAGAGGTTTTGGTATATTGAAGAGGATAGGGTATTTTGGACGTGAGTGAGGATCTTTGGGAGATATTTGGTAGAATATTGGAAATTCACAAGGCTTGAGATGAGTGAAGAGAAGGGGTAAGAATAGGAGGTATTTATAGTGGAGGGGAGGAGGGTTTTCATACTTTTTTAATCATTAGTTTATTATTTCTTCACAATACAAGGACTAGTAAGTATTCCATGACCAATAACAGTAATAAATGAATGTGACTTAGAAAAAATTGGGCTTACATCATCATATCATCATCAATTACTCAACTAATCCATTATTTAGTATTTATTGTGAATTATCAGATTTTACTATTCACCAAAAATTCTAGTATTTCAGAAAAATCCCAAAAATTCACCCTAACCATTTCCCAATGTGTAGAATCTAAAAATGAAGTCCACTTTTAAAAAATAATTTTCTAAATATAATTAATTTAATATTTAATTATAATCATAATTTATTATTAAAACCATGATTTAAAACATTCATTTACTTATTCTAACATACAGGTACATCATAATTTCACTTGAAAATTATTTTAATACTATCATAGGTAAGGTTAATATTCATTAAGGTATATTAATATTCATAAGGTTTTGTTACTATTCATAAGGGTATGTTACTATTCACCAAAAAATAATTTTTTCTTATCGGACACCAAATAACTTACTAGTCACAATCGTGTTTGTCAGATTTTTGAAATTTAAAACACAAAAGTGAAGAAAAAAAACTTGTTTAAAGGTCACTTAGAACTTAGTAGTTCATTATGTTGTGTTTTAATTGGATTTTATGACATACTTATGAGAAGGTAATTTCCATTTAAAAACATTGGGTCATTACATGTGACATCTCAGACCCAGTTTACTCCTGAGTAACTAAACCTGGTTGGCCTCATGGCCTCAAGCATGCCCAACCATATATCAGAGGCTACCAACTCGAAGTGAGGGCCTAGGTTCTTTTTATTAAGAGACTATTCCATATATTCCTAGTAGAGAACAGTGGTGAAAAGGAGGAATAAACATCATAATCTTAATAATAATGAGTAAGGTATAAGAAATAAGCATAAGCATTAAAGTAATAAATACTCATCAAAAGTTGTAAGATGTATCATATACAAAAGATAATAGAATATATCTATAAAAAATAAAATTGGTATGTATGGTAGCATACAAAAAGTAAAATACCTGATATAAAAAATAATCAAAAATTGAAAAAACTGTCCCTGAATCCTATGAATTGGCATAGTCATCTACTACCCCATACTAAAGAAGGACGTCTTGGGTTCGAAGTGTAATTGTAACACCCTGAGATTTTATGAAAACTATTCTTTTTAATTAATGTCCTGTGTTATACACTACACCAAAAGGAGCTTTCACAATACACATCTCTGACCTGGCTTGAATTACACGCAATCACGACCTTCCACGATAGCGTGTGTTGTACGCAACACCAAGTTTCGGTAAACAACAATATGCTATTAAAATATTATTAAAAATAGTCGTTATGAATAGTAATAACCACTTTCTGAAATGTTGTAAATTTTATTTTTCAAAATGGACTTCATTTTTGGATTCGGAATATCGAAATTATCTTAGGGTGAAATTTGGGTATTTTTCTGAAAACTGTCAATTTTTGATGAATAGTGAAACCACTAAGTGGTAGGTTAAAAACTGAATTTTGCATAAAACTTAATTTTACCGCTTCTGTGAATGAAATTTCGAAAATCCGACAGACATGGTTGATATCAGTAATTAAAATGTGGTCCAATGAGATAAAAATAATTTTGTGGTGAATAGTAACTTTTTACCTTTTTTACGGCGGTTAATAGTAAATAGGGTAACTAAGGGTAAATATGATATTACTATTACCCTAACACATGTCTTAATTCTATTGGACAAGTGTAATTCGACCAAAAACAAACTTAGGAATAAAATATGACCATTTAGGCCCACTTGGATTAGATTAGGACATTTATTATTATTTAATTCAAAGAAGAGTTAAAAGAGTTAAAATCAAAGTTTATTTACTAAAACATTTTTAATATAGGGTTATACATAAGATAAATTCTATTATAAATTATCATTAGAAAGATAAAAAGATTTCCTACATAATGGTATTTTATTTTTAATTTTTAGACATCAAATAATTTAATTTATTTATGACACAACGATGATGTAGTAATTATCTTATCAATGAAATATTGACATAATTGATATTATAAATACCAAAATAAATGTAATTTAAGACTTTTTTTGAATTCAAATAATTTTCTAGGTTACTATGATATATTAGTGTTGATTAATCAACTTGGTTTGAACATATAATTCGGTTATGACTTTCACAAAAATCATATATCAAATAGTGTCAAAATTGACACAAAATAGTTTTTAAATCAAATATTATATTATTAATTGTTATTTTATTCCTAAAAATCTAAGGTTCGGACAAATGACTTATATAAGGATATATATATTAATAATAAACAATTTGGGGTTCGTTTGGCATGTTATAGTAAGTGTATTAACCATATTGTGTAAGAAAACAAAAAGACACGGTAAAAGTTAAATTATTTAACTTAGAGTTAAATCTAATTGATAAGGTTACAATAATAACCTAAACTTGTCTAAATCCTATTGGTTGATAGGATTTCGACCTATCCCCACTTTATCCTCGAAATAAGACCCTTTGTAACCATTATAAACCGATTTTGACTTTAATATAAAATAATATTTTGAGATATTCCTAAGGTGCCCCTCTCCTCCCTTAAAAAAAGGCACCTCCTCCCTCTCTTCCTCACACAACTTTGAGCCTTCAAGCTTGGCCAACCCCTGCCAAAATCTCTTATCCAATTCCCTAGTATCATCCTTGAGGTCCTGGTCTTCTTTAAAGACCATCCTTAGTTCTTTAAGTGGAGGCAAAGAAAAGGCGCGTAAAAAAGAGGTAATATCCATTAACGATCTTTTTCAATTTCTTTCTTCTTCAACTTCTTCTTCTTTAGTTGTTTCATGATAAAGTAATAACATCAGTATTTCTTATATACTTATATGTTATTATAAATATGAAACAACTCTAATTAACCTTCTATCCATCCTACGGAAAAAGGAAATCACCGCGCGTGCGTACGTACGGAATACCGTCTCCATGCCGTGGTGTAATCTATTTTCCGCCACAACATTAATTGAATGAGTATAATGGTGTAATGAGTAACTATATATGATTACTATAAATTTATATTGATACTAAAATATTATACATACACTTCAACACAATTCCACGACCATGGGAACGATATCGTCGCTCGTGCGTACGTACGGACTACCGTCTCCACGACGCGATGAGATTAATTCTCCATGTTAACCATTTAAGAATGATTATAAAGTATATATAAGAAATAATAATGAAGTATATGACATTATAAAGCTACTGGATTTATGTATATATATGTATGTATGTATGTATGTCATCTACATACTTCCATTCAAGACAATAAGGAAAGGAAAAGAGTGTTCATGCGTACGTACGGACTACCCTCTCCAGGAACGGTGTTTTTCATTTCATTTATCTATCTATTATATATATATATATACTGAATATATATGATATATAAATAATATTTTAAATTCTGGAAGTAAGTAAATCATGATATAAGTTATAATAATGTCAAGAACAACAAGTCAAAACACCTACGATAAATGAAACGATTTTACCCAAAACGCTTCTTTAACATGGAATTTACAAAAGAACGGGTAATATAAAGTCATAAGTGAACCATATATGATATCATAACAATGAATATGATTCTGTAATAAGTCAATAACATTATTTAAATCATTACACAGGAGGTTCAGACACATACAAAGCAAATCGGACCTGAGGTAAGGGAAAATATCACAATCTCATTTTTATCTGAGATTGTTCATACTTTGGCATTTACTGGGGTGTATTTTATCATCCACATCCATGTTTTATCAATATGTAATATTATTTCCATCCACCTACAATTTTTAAAAGCCAATTTTACCCTTCGGTGAGTTTTTAGTAAAGGATATGAAAGGAATCTTTTGTCGTTTTTCATACGAGGTACTTTTTGACTTTTCTGACAAAAGTACGAAGAATGTTTTTTTAACCTATACGGCAAGAATGGATTTTTAAAAAATTATTTCCAAGAATCTTCCTTTACAAGTTTTCAAGTTTATTTTTAATCAACTTCTTTTAGTTGAAAATTTTATGACGTTTTAAGAAAGGAAAAATGTTTTTGAAGTAGAAAGGATATTTTCTTCAAGAATGGAGTTCAAGTGTTTTATCAAAATTATTTTCCATCTAAGGTAATAAAGGGTTCTATTTCTATCCCTATTATTAAATCTATTTTACAATGTTGTGATGGAATTATTTTTATGAATTCCTTTATCTTATATGAATTGTTTGATGATGTCATGATGTTTAAGATTCCCATTTTTATTACATGGGTTATGCTATGATGTATGGTTTATGATTTTGTGGCACACATAAGAATGGTATCATTATGAGATGGGTGGGAACTATATCTCCCTCCAATGCATTGGGTAAAGATTTTATATCTCATGAGAAAGACATGGCTGGAACGGTATGTTATACCGGTTCAGTGAAACAGGACTGAAATGAGGGTGACTCGGTTCAGAAAGGGACTTTGTCCACTAAGATAGTCTTGGAAATGAGTCTTGACAAACAAGAAATGATTCTCTATGATTATGTGTGTATGCCACAAAGTTTAATGATTTAGGTTATGATTATTGTGATTACATTTCACTGCCATGATTTATCCCATGTTATGAAATTATGCTCTCTTTTACAGGTTAAGATTTCCAAAATGTCATGTTCTTATGAATATTATGTGATTGATATTTATTTTCTTTACCCTTACTGAGCATTTGAGCTCACCCTTTTATGTTTTCTTTTCCCCAGGATATAAAGAAAGGTTTTAGGTATGAAAAAAGGAAGATCTTTATGGGAGATATTGAAGATCTTTCACCAGGATTAGAAGATTATATTCCGAGTTTCCAAAGACACTAAACTATTATGATCCTTGTGTGTGTGTTTTTGTTATGTACTAAGTATTCCGAAAATGTAATGTAATGTCAATATACGTCAAGCTTCGGGTCTCTAGAGTTGGTATCAGAGGAACGGTTTAGTCAACCTTTGGAAACTAGGATGCGAGAACTTTAGAGAGATCCCTAGAGATATTTCTATGGTATGTCTAGGGATGTCTCTAAGGTTAAGTATACATATAGGTTATAGTCCTAGAATTGCGCTAACGATCTTAGAATTAAACCTAAGATGTTAGATATTGAGGGTACTCCCCCTTTATTATGTTGTTTTCCCTAGCATGATTTTTCCTCTCACACTATTCTTTTTGGGTTTTAGATGATGGATGGAACCCGAAAAACCCGTGTTGATCAATGCAATGGACAATGAAATGATTTTCCTCGTGAACAAACAAATGTTATGGGAGATGGAGTGCAAAATCTTATTGCTATACTTACACAAGCTATGAATCATTCTGGACTTCCAAATGAGCAGAGAAGGGAGCAATATTCTATTGAGTCCTTCATGAGGCAACGTCCACCTTCTTTCAGTGGAACTTCCGATCCACTTGTTGCTGAACAATGGATCAGTACCACTGAAAAGATATTTTCAGTTCTTCAATGTTCTGAACATGATAAAGTCATCTTAGCAGTATATCGTTTGGAAGGTGAAGCTGATCAATGGTGGAATCTTATCAAGAATACGAGTCCAAGAGATGAAATTGAGTCCATGGAATGGGACGAGTTCAAGAACTTGTTTTTCAGTAAGTACTTCCCTCATATTCTTCGAACAAAGATGGAAAAGGAGTTTCTTGAGCTGAAGCAGAAGGATGATGAATTTGTTGGTATATACGAAGCGAATTTTACAAGACTTGCAAGTTATGAATCTGGCATTATCATCCAACCTGAAAGTAAAGTTGATCAATTTTTCAGTGGCTTAAAACCAAGTCTTCGAAGGGCATTAGCTATAAGAGACTTTAGTAGATATGAAGAAATTGTGCGTTGTGCTATCAAGGTAGAAATGGAAGTTGGCGTTACATATCCATCTCATGGTTTTGACAAGAAACGAAAGATAGAGTTCAAGGAGAAATCACAGAATAATGGTGAAAAGAAGTTGAATGTTTCCTTATGCACAAAGTGCGGAAAGAAGCATGGTGGATATTGTCTTAAAGGGACTAGAAAATGTTTTAAGTGTGGAAAAGAAGGTCATCGAGTATCTGAGTGTCGAAGTAATGGAAAAAGGGATTCTAATGATGTGAATAAAGAAAAAACTGCAGAGAACGCACCACCAACACTTCAATGCTTCAAGTGCAAGGAAATGGGGCATTATGCTAATAAATGCCCTAATCCAAAGGTTAGTGATGATCGACATGAGCAACTGCTTAAGGAAAAGGACAAAGAGAAGTCACATGCGATCACCATTGGCGATGTTGAAAATGATAACGATGTGGTGGAATGATTAAGTGTTTATGTAATGGGATTCCAAAATAATGTTGTATCATGGAGTATTGGAATATTTATGTATTTTTCTACTGTGGTATTCAAAGTGATTGAGATATTATGCGCATAATGAAGTGAAAAAGAGAAAATGAAATGTTTAACAGTATTCATGAGCTCATGATTGATATAAGGACTAAGTGATATCATGGTTTGAGTATATAGAATTTTGAGGATTTTGGTATATGGAAAGTGTTAACTTTTAACTGCATTCATGTTTTCACTAAGGTTCAATAGGTATTCAAGATAATACATGATTAAGGACTTTGAATGTTTGGAATGTGACAAAAAAAACATATCTTATGATATATGGGGATCAACAATGGTATTAAATCTCTAGTAATCGTTTTCACTATGTTATGAGAGTGGACTGCAGTATTATGGATAAGCCTAAAGATTGGAATGGATTATGTTGGACATAAGTTAATAAAACGTTTTTCGATATTATTGATGGGATGTTATAGTAATATAGATTTAGAAAAAGGACAACCTGCAGGACGGGCGACAGCCCATCGCGTCGGACAAGGTTGTGGGAATCGAACCCACAACCGAAGTGCGACTGGCCTTTATCGCCTACCAATGGCCTACAGGAAGTCCCTGTTTAGTAGAAACTAGTTTTATTATATTAAGCAGTATGATATATGAAGTATAAGTCCATTTTAGGGACCATATATGATTAATCTCACTATATAATGACTTATGTATATTTAATAACTTTTCCTAACCTTTTGTTTGAGACAGATGGAATGACCCGTCATTCTATCACATGATCTGCTCACACTTCACGAATAACAAATTCAACTTCATTTATTTAAGAAATGAAGTGGAAATTGTCCAAGGCACAAACAATAGTGAGATTATACCAAAATAAAGTAAGTATTTATTCTAATTCAAATTCTTCAACTTTAGGGAAATGATCTTGAAAACCAAAAATGTTGTCCTAGTGCTCTTATATCTGATTAATCAGATGGTACCTTAGATCGTCACAAATTTATGGCTTTGTGATTGCTAGCTTTTCCATATCCATGTTCTCTACCACTCTCCATCAGAACATGATGGTTAGATTTCTCTTCCATATCCATATTCTCACCTATGTGGAAACCGAGTGATTAGTTTATTTGGGTAACCATTACGTTTCATACTCTTGTTTTTAAAGATTGGTTTTGGTATTCCTTTTTACGATGTGGGTTTCGATTAAAGAAACTTTCAAATAGTAAACCATTTATAACCCCGACGAATTTCAAGGGCGAAATTCATTTTAAGGGGGGTAGAATGTAACACCCCGAGATTTTATGAAAAATATTCTTTCTAATTAATGTATTGTGTTATACGCTACACCAAAAAGAGCATTCAAAACACACATCTCTGACCTGGCTTGAATTACACGCAATCACGACCTTCCACGATAGCGTGTGTTGTACGCAACACCAAGTTTCGCTAAACAACAATATGCTATTAAAATATTATTAAAACTAGCTGTTATGAATAGTAATAACCACTTTCTGAAATTTTGTAAATTTTATTTTTCAAAATGGAATTCATTTTTGGATTCGGAATATTGAAATTATCTTAGGGTGAAATTTTGGTATTTTTCTGAAAACTTTCAATTTTTGATGAATAGTGAAACCACTAAGTGGTAGGTTAAAAACTGAATTTTTCATAAAACTTAATTTTACCGCTTCTGTGAATTTAATTTCGAAAATCCGATAGAAACGGATGATATCAGTAAGTAAAATGTGGTCCAATGAGATAAAAATAATTTTTTAGTGAATAGTAACTCTTTACCTTGTTTACCGCGGTTAATAGTAAATAGGGTAACTAAGGGTAAATATGATATTACTATTACCCTAACACATGTATTAATTCTATTGGACAAGTGTAATTCGACCAAAAACAAACTTAGGAATAAAATATGACCATTTAGGCCCACTTGGATTAGATAAGGACATTTATTATTATTTAATTCAAAGAAGAGTTAAAAGAGTTAAAATCAAAGTTTATTTACTAAAACATTTTTAATATAGGGTTATACATAAGATAAATTCGATTGTAAATTATAATTATAAATAAAAAATTATTTCCTACATAATGGTATTTTATTTGTAATTTTTAGACATCAAATAATTTAATTTATTTATGACACAAAGATGATGCAGTAATTATCTTATTAATGAAATATTGACATAATTGATATTATAAATACCAAAATAAATGTAATTTAAGACTTTTTATGAATTCCACTAATTTTCTAGGTTACTATGATATATTAGTGTTGATTTAATCAACTTGGTTCGAACATATAATTCTGTTATGACTTTCACAAAAATCATATATCAAATAGTGTCAGTATTGACACAAAACAGTTTTTAAATCAAATATTATATTATTAATTGTTATTTTACTCGTAAAAATCTAAGGTTTGGCCAAACGACATAGATAAGGATATATATATTAATAATAATAAATTTGGGGTTCGTTTGGCATGTTATAGTAATTTTATTAACCATATTGTGTAAGAAAACAAAAAGACACGGTAAAAGTTAAATTATTTAACTTAGAGTTAAATCTAATTGATAAGGTTAAAATAATAACCTAAACTTGTCTAAATCCTATTGGTTGATAGGATTTCGACCCATCCCCACTTTAGCCTCGATATAAGACCCTTTGTAACCATTATAAACCGATTTTTACTTTAATATAAAATAATATTTTGAGATATTCCTATTGTGCCCCTCTCCTCCCTTATAAAAGGGCACCTCCTCCTTCTCTTACTCACACAACTTTGAGCCTTCAAGCTCGGAAAAACCCTGCCAAAATCTCTTATCCACTTCCCTAGTATCATCCTAGAGGTCCTGGTCTTCTTCAAATACCATCCTTAGTTCTTTAAGTGGAGGCAAAGAAAAGGCGCGTAAAAAAGAGGTAATATCCATTACCGATCTTTTTCAATTTCTTTCTTCTTCAACTTCTTCTTCTTTAGTTGTTTCATGATAAAGTATTAACATAAGTATTTCTTATATAATGATATGTTATTATAAATATGAAACAACTCTAATCAACCTTATATCCATCCTACGGAAAAAGGAAATCACCGCGCGTGCATACGTACGGAATACCGTCTCCACGCCGTGGTGTAATCTATTTTCCGCCACAACATTAATTGGATGGGTATAATGGTGTAATGAGTAACTATATATGATTATTATAAAGTTATATTGATACTGAAATAGTATACATACACTTCAACAAAATTCCACGACCATGGGAATGATATCATCGCTCGTGCGTACGTACGGACTACCGTCTCCACGACGCGATGAGATTCATTCTCCATGTAAACCATTTAAGAATGATTATAAAGTATATATAAGAAATAATAATTAAATATATGACATTATAAAGCTACTGGATTTATATATATATATATATGTATGTCATCTACTTACTTCCATTCAAGACAACAAGGAAAGGAAAACAGCGTTCATGCGTACGTACGGACTACCGTCTCCATGAACGGTGTTTTTCATTTCATTTATCTATCTATTATATATATATATATATATATACTGAATATATATGATATATAAATCATATTTTAAATTTTGGAAGTAATTAAATCATGATATAAGTAATAATAATTTCAAGAACAACAAGTCAAAACACCTACGATAAATGAAACAATTTTACCCAAAATGCTTCTTTAACATGGAATTTACAAAAGAACGGGTAATATAAAGTCATAAGTGAAGCATATATGGTATCATAACAATTAATATGATTCTTTAATAAGTCAATGTCATTATTTAAATCATTATACAGGAGGTTCGGACACATACGAAGCAAATCGGACCTAAGGTAAGGGAAAATATTACAATCTCATTTTTATCCGAGATTGTTTATACTTTGGCATTTACTAGGGTATATTTTATCATCCACATCCATGTTTTATCAATATGTAATATTATTTCCATCCACCTACAATTGTTTAAATCCAATTTTACCCTCCGGTGAGTTTTTAGTAAAGGATATGAAAGGAATCTTTTGTTTTTTTTCATACGAGGTACTTTTTGACTTTTCCGACAAAAGTACGAAGAATGTTTTTTTAACCTATACGGAAAGAATGGATTTTTAAAACATTATTTCCAAGAAGCTTCCTTTACAAGTTTTCAATTTTATTTTTAATCAACTTCTTTTATTTTAAAATTTTATGACATTTTAGGAAAAGAAAAATGTTTTTGAAGTAGAAAGGATATTTTCCTCAAGAATGGAGTTCAAGTGTTTTATCAAAATTATTTTACATCTAAGGTAATAAAGGGTTATTTTTATATCCCTATTATTACATTTATTTGAAAATGTTGTGATGGAATTATTTTTATGAATTCCTTTATCTTATATGAATTGTTTGATGATGTCATGATGTTTAAGATTCCCATTTTTATTACATGGGTTATCCTATGATGTATGGTTTATGATTTTGTGGCACACATAAGAATGGTATCATTATGAGATGGGTGGGACCAATATCTCCCTCCAATGCATTGGGTAAAGATTTTATATCTCATGAGATAGACATGGCGGGAACGGTAGGTTATACCGGTTCAGTGAAACAGGACTGAAACGAGGGTGACTCGGTTCAGAAAGGGACTTTGTCCACTAAGATAGTCATGGCAATGAGTCTTGACTAACAAGAAATGATTCTATATGATTATGTGTGTATGCCACAAAGTTTAATGTTTTAGGTTATGATTATTGTGATTACATTTCACTGCCATGATTTATCCCATGTTATGAAATTATGCTCTCTTTTGCAGGTTAAGATTTCCAAAATGTCATGTTCTTATGAATATTATGTGATTGATATTTATTTTCTTTACCCTTACTGAGCATTTGAGCTCACCCTTTTATGTTTTCTTTTCCCCAGGATATAAATAAAGGTTTTAGGTATAAAAAAAGGAAGATCTTTATGGGAGATATTGAAGATCTTTCACCAGTATTAGAATATTATATTCCGAGTTTCCAAAGACACTAAACTATTACGATCCTTGTGTGTGTGTTTTGTTATGTACTAAGTATTCCGCAAATGTAATGTAATGTCAATGTACGTCAAGCTTCGGGTCTCTACAGTAATGCTTACCTTTGTCCACACCTATGATCATATAATATTCTTAAGTCCCAATGGCATCCTAGATAGGGTGTGAGATAAATCTTAGTTGGTCACCACCAATGGTGTCTTTATAAATCCATTCTGTGAATATTAACTGCAGTAGTGTGTAAGTATAACAAAAGTAAATTAAATACTATATAAATAACCCACACCTACTTAAGCCTCAGCTAGTATCCCAAGAAATTTAGTTATTTAAGTAGTTAATTATTGTTCAAGTTTATATAAAAACGTACAGATAAATTTTCTGTAGTTCTATAAATTATAATTATAATAATATAGAATCTAATGTAGAACCAAGGCATCCATGACTTTAGATGGTAGATCTAGCACATGGTATACAACCAAGAAGTCTTGGATTAAGGGACTAAGTGAAATCCAAGGGGTTCCCCCAATTCATTCCACTAGATAAGTTTCTAACTAATTTTGTGGATCATGTCCACAGTAATCCCAGTCTGAGCATGACTGGACCCAAGGAGAATGATCCTGGGCATCTTTTGTCTGTAGATGTCCAACTGAATCCAAGGAGTGTATTTAAGGCATTCTAATTTCTAGAGATAAAGTGGAGGGATCCTACAGCATCATTCCATGAATCCACTAATATAAAAAAATCCATGTTTTAAGGTGGGTATATCCCTAGGAAACTATCTCAATGAATTGTAATGGTCTCCTCTAAGTACTCAATTCATTCCATCAAGAATCCAAGACTAGCTCAAGTTTGACCACTCCCATAAAAAAGAAAAATTCCCGATATGAAATAGGAAATTTTTTAAATTTAATATATATATATATATATATATCATAATTAATTTAAGGCTATATAATACTCATTCCAATTACATTTTCATTAGGTTCATTCCATTACCTTTCATCATACATGACAAGGTGATATAAGAACATGTGACCAATTATCAAATTGATTATAAAGGATAAGGTCCAAGTGATATATTTAAATATGAATACACACTTTACATTTAACAATTTGAGTTTCACTTATTAAATTAAATTAATTAATTTATTAAAGTCTAATCAACCACTCCCATGTAGTGTTCCAACTAATCATAATAGGTTTCAAAAGGAATAATAGGGTGTAGACCCTAAATGGGTGTTCAGAATTGAGGTCTCAGCCTCTAATAGAATCAAAATGTCTCACTAGGGCCATAGTTTTCAAAAAATATGTTTAAATTTATGTAATGTTAATTTTAGTAGAAACACCTTGTGAAACCAGTGTGCACACAACAACAACATTTTATAAATATTGATAATTTGATGGATAATTCATAGAGGACCTTCCTTATTCCTATAGTAATCACCTTGTCCAATATCGGCCATTGGTTCAGCCTGGAATGAGTGAAAAAATAAGAATATATGAAATCTATAAAAATAGGTAATATGAACTTACACCAAAATAACACTGAATATGGTGAGATAAATGAAATAAATAAGGAAGTGGATTGAAGCTCTTAAGAAGAGGGATCCAATGAGACGAATGGTGTCTCGATCAGATTTCATATATAGAAGATCCTTAAAATCCTAGGTTTGGAATGAGAGATAGATAAAGGGTAGAAAGAGAATGTGATGCCTACTCTAAATAAGAAAATAATGATGGTGGGGTGATTTATAAAGAGATAGGGTGGGGAAATAGTCATTTAGCCCAAGTATTAAAGGACTCATGGTTTGGTCATGTGGTTGCCCAAATTGTGTGCCAACCATGTGCACCTCACTTCCCAAGGGGAACACCATCACAGCATGTATTGCATGGTTAGAAAAACCATGCGCAGCCTGTGTGCACCATATGTCTTATCCCCACACATCAAAAATTACCCTTTCATGGATTAAAAAACATGTGACCCCCTTAAAGGTCCACATAGTTTTATGTGAATGATTATCACGAACTGTGCTCTAACTATGTGCATATCCTATATTTTACAAAAAAAACGTAGCTCTGGGCTCCGAACAAGCTCTTGATGCCCCTGAATCCTCCTAAAACCATTGGTAACTTCTATTAAAATAAAGTTAATAAGACCAACTGAAAACTAAAGGTCGCATAAATCAATGAAAAATTGGGTCCTTATAGTCTTCCCCCCTTAAAGTAACTCACCCCTAAGTTTCCCTTACAAGGGTGGTAAAACATCCTCTAAGAAAAAATCTGGCCACTAAGCATGTATGTCAGCCTCTCGCTCCCAAGTCTCATTCTATACATGTTTTTGAATCCATAACACCCATAAAAAGTAATAGACCTACCTCTAATATCTTTCATTCTATAATAAATGATATGAATGGGATAATCTTCAAAACAAGCATCAGAATCCAATTTAATACTCTCCGAATCAAAAGTATGAGATGGGTCGGCATGTTAAAAATGAAGCTATGAAATGTAGAATACATCATGCATTTAATAGTACCTTTGAGGTAACAATGGCCAAAAGTCTATTTGACTGACTCTCTATTAGATATCAAAAGGACTGAAAAAATGAGGTGACAGCTTCCCTTACCTTTGTATCTTCCCATCCCCCATACTGGGTGGTACTTGTAAGAAAATAGGATCCCCAAACCTGAACTCTAGAGATCATCAATGACCATTATCATATGGTTTCTTTCTATACTAAGTAGTATATATCCGCCTTTTAATAGGTTTATCCTACTCTAAGGTCTCTTACACAATATAAGTACTTAGTATCACTATCTCCCCTGCCTCTAGCAAGGAGGGAGGTTAATGACATGACCTACCATATAACGGCTCATACGGATCCATCTGTATTGTTTTCTGAAATCTGTTATGGAAGGAAAACTCATTGAGCTTTATATGTTTCTCTCAAGAATACCAAAAATCAAGGATCCACTATTGAATCATGTCCTCCAACGCATGTACAGTATGCTTTGATATTCCATCGGTTTGAGGGTGAAAAATTGTGTTCAAAATCACTTACATACCCAATTATTTATGTGAACCTTTCCAGAACCTTGATGTGAAATGAGCATCTATATCTGAAAAAATAGTAAGAGGGACCCCATTTAGGTATATAATATCATGGATATACAATCGACCAATATCATCAACTGAGAAGGTCTCCCTAATATGAATAAAGTTAGATACCTTTCCATCTCGTCGATAACCACCCAAACTACATTAATACATTGAGGTGAACTCGGTAAAATAGTCACAAAATCTATCAAAAAATCATCCCATTATCATTTTGGGACCAGTATGGGTTGTAACATGCCAGTAGGCCACTGGTGTTGCACCTTCAACTACTGATAGGTGAAACACCTAGTGATAAAACTTTTGATCATACATTTCATCCAAGGCCACCAATACTAGTGGTGCATATCATGATACCTATCATAGATATCTGGTTGAACTGCCTACTAAGAAGTAAGGGTTTATTTCGCCATATCCTCTCACATGTATGTAGGAACCCAAATATGTATGGGGACATGTAGGATCTCATGTCTATCATTAAACCAATCTGGAGGTGGTTCCTCACCTGAAAAAGATTATCATAGGACAAAACCAATGGGGTTTTAAAACTACCTTATCTTTACCCTATTAAATAGTGAAGAGATAACTGCTAAGGTTATAAGAAAAATCCACTTGTGAATCTCCTAAAACTCCATATTCATCTAAGAAAGGAGGGCCAACAACATCCATTCATCACTAGCATCCTAAATGTCTTGTGCCTAAGTTTTCCATCTCAATTCATCAGCTACCACATTTCTATTTCTAAGCTAATTGGAAAGATCAAATTAAAAATACTAAAGGTGTTAGACATATATTAATTATCTGAGATTTAATTCATGCTGTGTAAAGATATATTTTAGTCTCTTATGGTTTGTAAACACCAAAAATTTATCTCCCATAAGATAATGTCTTTAGAAATGCAAGGCATTGATGACCACTACAAGCTCAAGGTCGTGCATCATGTAAATATGCTCTTGATGTCTAAACTAGAAAGACCCATATGCAATGACTCAATCCTACATCATTAGTAACACACCCAACATGATGTTTGATGCATCACTGAATACTATATAACATCTTATATGCTTTAAAATAATTATTATTGATGCTGAAATGAGTCTTCATTTCATCTCCTGAAAGGCTTTCTCGCACAGTTTAGACCAGAATAGATCCACACACTTCTTAGTCAGACTTGTAAGAGGTTATATAAGGCATGATAATTATAGTATAAAATTTATATAAAATCCATTTATCCTCAAGAAACTCCATATATCAAATGTGTTCTTGGGATACTCCCAAGAAACAACAGAACTCACCTTCTCTAGGTCAACTGATACTCCTGATTTTGAGATAATATAATCCAAGAAGTGAAACTTTTCAATACATAAGTGTCTCTTTATGAGCTTAGTATATAACTGATTTTGTATTAGTGTATTCAATATGATATCAAGATATTTTTCATGGTTACTTAGAGTATGATAATATTATAATATTTTATCTATAAAAACCACAATAAAGGAATCCAAGTAGGGGTGAAAAATTCTATTCATTAAGGACATGAAAATAGAAGTCGCATTAGAAATACCCAATAGTACAACCAGGTACTCATATAAAATATTCTAACTTAAGAAGGCCATATATATTATATCTTAAGGCCTAACTCACACATGATGATATCCTAATCTTAGATCGATCTTTGAGATCTCTCTGGCTCCTCAGATCTAGTTGAAGATATCATATATTCAAGGAAACGGATACCTATTATTAACTATTAGTTGGTTCATCCATTGGTAATCCATGAAAATTTTGACGGTTTCATCCCTCTTCTTGGAGAAAAATATAGGTGAACCCCAATAATTAGTATTTGGTTTGATAAAACCCGTTGATTCCAAATCCTCCAACTATCTCTTGAGCTCCTGAATTTCGGTACATGACATCCTATATGGAGGAATAGAAATTTGATCTACTCTTGTAAATAGTTCGATTTTAAAATATACCCTCTATCAGAAGGTGGTCCAAATAATTTTTCTAGGAAAACATCCTTAAAATGATCCACCACCATAGGAAAATTTATCAGACGCACCATTTGATCATCCATGAAAAGGATGGAAATTTGGGTTGTATCTACTCCCATCCCATGATCCTTAGGTCAATCCTAATCATCCTAGACATCCAATTCACCCTTATGTACATATCTACCATCCACGGGTGATGTGATAGTCATCTTTGAGTTATAATAGTCAATGTGGGCATGATAAGGCATGAGCTAATCCATCCCATCTATGAAATCAAACCCTGTCATCTCAAGAATAAATAAAATCAACAATAAGCAATAATTATCAATCTCAAGAGGACATATCTTTAATTAGAATATACCCTCTGACTTTACACCCAACAGTGTTTCTAGGGTCATTACCCCCAAAAAATTACTGAATTTAAATCCCATGAATTTCAAATATCAATAAAGATATAAAGGAGTTCCAGACCCATATATAGAACAAAGTAGATTTGATTGTAAAAACAAATAGAATATTACGTCATATAGTAGATAGTCTTACACTTTTCTCCTGAGGTATCGATTGTAATACATGAAACTGGATTGATCCATAGAATTGAGTTATAGCTAGACTACCCTTAGTAGGTCTTCTCTACTAGTGCTAAAAAACATATGTCTACCTACCTGGACCATGACGTCCTCCTCATCCTCTTAGGATAGTGATACTCTAGATTCTTACTTAATGTGGAGTCACTGATCCTTCTCTTGAAGTTAGAGCCGGTGTGTGCCCTCTTCCGCTAGAAACAGGTGTAACGGTCCATAAAAACATTTAAATATGACCAATTAGGCTACAATCACATCACTTAAATGGGTCTCTATCACATAGTGGATTCACATACTCATATCATCTACACTGATGGAATACAACAAAGCTACTGGCGTGGATACTCTAGTCGCCACTGTTCTAGTAAGATTCCTCAAGGCAATGCTTCCTAGTGCTATAAGAACTACTACCCTTCCTCAAAATTGTCCCTATGTTCCCTATACTATCAGATTCCCTCACGTTTCACTAAATTATAAGATCCAAGTTCATGAACTTAGAAATGGTATATAGGTGGGATTCATTCACCTGAGAGTGGATGGAATACTTAAGCCTGTCCATGAAGAATATCACATGCAATATCTCATCACCATCAATAATTGGAAAAAAGTGTTAATTATTATTTAATCATGTTGAATAGTATATGATGTACATAGTTCCTTGATCTAGGTACATGAACTCCTTGGCTTGGTTAACACTCAATATCTAAGGGAAAAACAAATCGTAGAAGTTGGTTTTGAAGTCCGCCCTAACCATTCCCTAATGACGACCTACCTGAGTAACCACATCCCATCATCACTTTTCATAATCACAAAAAACGTAGGTGAAGAGCTTTAAGCTCCTCTATAGAGGCATCTCCATAAGCTTGAATATAGATAACTTGGATTCTAGCCATGAATTAGCATCCTGAGAACCACCATCCACCAAAAATATTATAGGATATAGTTGTGGGAAATCACAAGAAACATCATACATCGTAGGTGTGGATCAAAGAGAACCTAGTATAGACATCATCAATCATAGGAAGCTCCCTCAAAGTTGATATTTAGCTCCCATTTTAGGAATAGTGGGTGGTGCTGCAGGTGGAACTCCCATAGGTAATACCGGTGGCTCAAGTCCGATCATCTCTAAAGAATGATCGTCACTACACTTCTGGTGCATGAATTGAAGAAATAATGGTGTCATATCTCTACAAATTCCAAGAACACTCTTTAGAACATGATTCTATAAAATTATAAAGATAGTTCTCAATTGGAATGAGAAAGGGACCACGTCTTAACAACCAACTTTCACTTATAGCTATAAGATAAACAAAGAATCTCACTACCCAAGGCATATTATCCAAACTAATCAGGTTTAAGTTTTGGATATTGTTAAGTATTTAATTTTTCAACTATAGGGGTTCTATTATATGGGAGGGGTTAATTGAAAATTAAGTAGGAAAAGACTCCTTAAGTTCCACTTTCCTTTACCATTTACTAAAACCCATTTTATTTATAATTAAAAGTTTACCTTTTATATTTGTATTTGTGTATATAGATAATACATGGTTCAATTAAATGGATTATCATCCCCAATTTATAAACTCCCATACACTATATAAATTGAGATCGTCATCCTTATAATTATAACCATCCCCCCTTATATTCTGTCTCAGAATGTAATGGATAAAATATGATGGCTCCAATCGATGAATTACCCTTTCCAATTTATAAAGTCACATAATCTTTATAAATTACAATCAGTACTCATATAACTGCAGCCAAATATCAACTCATGAAACTAGGGTTAAACAGATTACACGGATCAAATTTTTCTTTTTAAAATTACACCGTCATTCTATATAAGAAAACACCATTTAAGTTGATGATTACATTTTAAACAACCAATTTTGCTTTCCTATAGAAGACGTTAGTGGTACAAGAATATATCACAACCAAGGTGCACTAAACAATAATAGGAAACACAGGAAATGTATTTATTGAAATGAACCTATATGGGTTTCTATATGCATGGAATGTGAATATCTAGGTGCCTATGATAATGCATGTAACAATTCCCCTTTCCATACTAGGACAATGTAGAATCTTCATAAATTATAACAAATCCCACAACTCATGTTCATCACCCAATGATGAAAATACATCAACTTTAACAAGTATAATATAAAAATAATAATTTTTTATTCCATATAAATTTGGTGTCTTCCCTGAATTTGGGGTAGTTACTCCCAATCACATCATATAAAAAAGTTCTGACATGTTTATAATATCATGTTTAAATTTCCCAAAAATTCATACAAGAAATGGAACTCATCTTATACCACTTTGGGACATCCCAGTCCTAGTTCACTCTTGAGTAACCGAACTCAGTTGGCTACATGGCCTCAAGTCCACCTCCCCATAAACCAGAGGTTCTCAAATAGTAGTGAGGGCCAATGGTATTTCCATGTAGGGACTATTCCCTCTTTTTATAGTGGAGCATAACTTTGAAAAATATGAATGAAAAACAGAAGAATAATCATAATGAGTAAGGTTGCAAAAACAAGAATAAGAATCAAGGAAATAAATAATCATCAAAAGTTGTAAAAAATATCGCATACAAAAGATGATGGAATATCTCTACAAAAACGTAAAATAGGCATACATGGAAGTATGAAGAAACTAAAATACATGATATAAAAATTCAAAAATGGAAAAAATAGCCAAGCATCCTAAGCACAGGCTTATTCATCTTCTACCCAACTCTCATCCTAAAGAAAGAAGTTAGGTAGTAGTGAAATATATATGAATTAAGAGCCTCTGAGTGGTGGTTCTCTTCTTATTTTGTGGGGATATGGTTTCAGCCTCAGAGTTTTCTTCCTTCCCTCCTCTGGTATCTCAAATGGATCGATGAAGGCTTCCTCTATCTCAGCATCGTCACTTATCGCAGGGATGGAATCCTCCATCTTGGCTTGGCATGTCTTTTTTAGTATGATTCCAGCTTCATTGGGTTAGTTTTTGTGTTTTTTTCATCATGTCTCTATGGTGGAATGCATAGGTATGCGTTTTCCTTGGATCTACCGTGGTCGCTTCGGGATTATTCGGCTTAGGCGAGGGGTTCTCTCTGTCACGCATATGTGGGCAACATCGGTCAGCTAACACTACAGATCTAATGGGAATAGGATTCTTGTGTTGTATCCTAGCTCGGTGTCTGAGAGTGATGGCCCGAATCTACTCTGGTGCGGCTTGTCATTATCCCTTGTGTGTCCCAGAGGGGGGAGGGTTTTTGGTGCGTGCTTACAGTAGTCCTTGATCTACTTGCAGGTGCATTTATGGTGGTTATGGTGTGTAGTTATGGTGTTCCTTGTGCATCCGGTTCTGATATGGTGCATTTGTGGTGGTTCTCTTGGAGTGTGTCATTGATCATCTTTGTGTGAAGGTTGTTCTCTATGGTCTTTGCGACATTATCTTGTTTATTGGTGGAAAGGTCTTCGGACCACATGATTTGCATATGTAGCCAGACTCGATCGCAAATACTAGGCCCCATTAGAGGTTTTAGAGAAGGTGGTTCACCTATGTTTTGTATTGGGATTTGTATGTTTAAGAGGTAATGGCAGAATCCATCGGATTAAGCCTTTTCATTGACATAGGGAACTACTTTCCAAATAATAATGCATTGGTGGAGAGCTTCATCACTATTTTTATACTGGGCAGGGGAAGTTCCTTGTGTTTAGTCTGGTTTTGATTCTCTTTGACCTTTGGGTTGTGTAATCTGTTAAGTCCATGAAGTCTGTTAGGGTTCCCCCTTCTTCCATTAAAATAGGGTCTTATTATTATAATAAAAAATATCTAAGGCCCTTGGGCCATTGGAGTAAGAAAGAAGTTAGGTGTCCAAATCGATATGTGTTCCTTTGTCCATGTCTGTGATCATATAATCTTCATGGGTGCCAACAATGCCCCAGATAGAGTGTGAGATAAATCTTAGTAGTCCACCACCAATGGAGTCTATATAAATCTAGTTTGTGAATATAATCTATAATAGTGTTCTGGAATAAAAAAAGGAAAACAATACAATGTAAATAACCCATGCCTACTTCAGCCTCAAAACGCTGTCTCTAAAAATTAATTATTTAAGTAGCTAATTATAGTTCAATTTTATAACTATAAGTACATATAAATTTGACAGTAGTATTATAGAAGCTATTGATAATAACAGAGGATTCAAGGTGAAACCAAGATAAGCCTTGACATTAGATAGTTGAGCCAGCTCATGGTATACAACAAAGAAGTCCTCTTGTAAGGGGATAAGTTTAATAAAAGTGGTACCCAAAAGGTATTCCACTATAATAGATTATAACGAAGTCCATAGAGTACGTCCATAATAATCTCAAATTAATCATGAATGGATTTGAGGAGAATGATCCAAGGCATTGCATGTTCCTACACATCAAGATGAATCCATGGAGGGTATTAGAGGCATTCTAATTTCCATAGACAAAGTGAGGTGAGCATAAAAAATAATTTCAAACATCCAATAATAGACAAAGACTATATTATAAGGTGGTTATCTCCCTTGTAAACTAGCTCAATGAATTATAATGACATCCTCTGAGTGCTCAAGGCATTCCCTCTAGAATCCATGTCTGAGTCAATTCTAACCATTCAAATAAAGAAGATTAAGGTCTATATGAAATAGTTAACCTATAATATTAATATATATATTTATATATATATATCTGTGTGTATATGTATATGTATATAATAATTCATTTAAGTCCATGTAATACTCATGCACAATATATTTTCATTAGGTTTATTCCATTACCTTTCAATATACATGACAAGGTGAAATAAGGACATGCAACCTATTATAAAATTGATTATATAGGATAAGGGTCAGGTGATATATATACATATGAATACACACATTCCATTTAAAAATTTCAGTTTCATTTATTAAATTAAATCACTTAATTTATTAAATGTCAATCAACCACACTTGAATGGTGTTCCGAATAATCATAATAAGGGTCAAAAGGAATAGTTGGGTACACACTCTAAATGGGTGGTGGACATTGAGGTATCAACCTCGAACATCATCAAAACGTATCACTATGGTTGTATTTTTCAATTTAGATGATTGAATTTAAGGAAGATGAATTCTAAGATAAATTATTAGTGAAATTGATGTGTGCAAAGACTTTGAGGGACCACTCATAGACCACCTACCTTATTATATTAGTACACTCATCATCTAGTATTAGTCTTTGGTTCATCATATAATGAGAGATAATGGAAGACTATATGATCACCCTAAAAATAGGGAATATTATCTTTAACCAAAATAACACTGAAGACAACAAGATAAATGAAATAAGGAAGGAAGTGGATCGAAGCTCTTATCGAGAGGGATCCAACGAGACAAACAGTGGCTCAATTGGATGTTAGATGGAGAATTTCTTTTAATCCTATGTTTGAATGGAGAGATATATCGAGGGGGGAAGGATAAAGTGATTTCCACTAGAAATAAGAAAAATAGAAGGTTAGGGATAGTTATAAAGAGAGAGGAGAAAAATGTTCCTTTCTCCCAAGTTTTAATGGTTTCATGGTTTGGCCGCACAGTTTTAAAAACTATAAGCCAACCATGCACACCCCATTTCCTAGGGGACACACCCTACATAGCCTATAGTGCATAGTTAGACAAATCATATATAGCCTATGCGAACCCTCTATCTCATACCAACTTGTCCAAAATTCCCCTTGAATAGTTTAAACAAAACTTGTGGCACCATTACAGGACTGCATAGTTTGAGATGCATGGTTTGATCTAATTATACGCTAAACATGGAGCTCTACTTTATTTCCAAAAAATGGAGCTCTTAGATCCAAACAAGCCCTAGACACCTCTGAACCCTTCTTAAAACAATAAGGTACTTCCATTAAGACTAGGTAAAAAGACTGAAAACTAAAGGTTTCGTACAACAAAGAAAATTCAGGTTCTTAAAATATTTTTCATAATTTTGGAATAGTCATATATATATATATATATAGTCATTAATAAAATCAATCCTTTATATACAATCAAAAATTCAAAAAATAATGATATTTTAACTATTATTAACGAACTATCATAATAACTTCTATAAAATGACTAGTGAACCTACAATATATATCAAACACACCTATATAACCTATATTTACATTCTTTCAGTGATGAAAATGTGAGAATAGATCAATGACTAGAACCACTATACCAAAGCTGGAATAAAACAAATGATAAAATTAACACCCAAGTATTAATTTTAATAAAGAATGATTAATAAATGGGTAATAGTAAATTAAAATATAATTTTATCAAGTAAAATTATTATAAATATTTTTCTTATATAGATTAATAATAAATCTAAATTTATTATATTGGATGTTAGAGTGTGTTTGGAACAGAATGAATCCAATGTAAGGGTTTTTATTGACTCAATTACTATTTTATTGGGTCATAATATTTCATCATTAACTATTTTATTAGAAGTTTTTTATATTGTTCCATTTCTCTATTTCATACTTTATTCTTATATTTATCACTATGAAATTTCATTTTCATGTAAAAATATTCTTAATTAATGGATTTATTTCTTTTTTAAAAAATGAGGTTGTTATGAATAAATAAAATTCTATATATTAATTATTTCTTCTATATGTATATATTCATTTTTTCCAAAAAATTATTTAATTTATTATTTTGAAATAAAAATATGTATTATCTTCTAAACTCTTTGTACTTATATTTTCAAAAGGAAATATTTTAACTCTTTAATATATGTGGGTTTCCTTCAAAACTTCCTAAAGAGCTTAAAAATACATTTCCTTTAACTTTCATAAATTGTTTCCTTATAATCCATGTTTATTTACTTAATCTTTATTTATTTTCACAATTAAATTATATAGTATTATTTTAAAATAATGATTTTAAAAAATTCTCATCATCACAAAAAATAATTTTGGAAGTTGACTTGTAACTTCTTTTTTTATGAAAATGTTAAAAATGTTTTATGAAAACAATTTTTAATATTTTACATGCATTTTAAACTATATATCCAAAAGCCCTATAATTTATAGAGTTATTTTTCATGAATTTGCCTCTAAATGATCCCATCATATACTTATTTTGGGTAACTAACTTTTTGGTATAAGATTTTACAATTCTTGAATTAATATTATTTTATACCAATTTAAATTGTTATGTAACTCATATTCTTTTCATTTTTTCCATGATAAGACGTATGGTTGATTTCATGTAACACATATATATATGGTTTAACATTATGTGATGGTTAGTTTTGATATAACTGTCTAATTCATTGGGAAAATATTTATATTTCTAGATATAAGGATGTTATTCATGGACATTATTACAGTTATCTATGCTCACAACTTTATATGTGGTCATGATTTTAGTTAACTATATTCATGACTTTATGTGTGAGAATTGTTGTGGTTATCTATGATCACAACTTTACACAAGGACAAGATTATAGTTAGCTATGTTCGAAATGTTATGTCTTTATATGCTTATATTTATAACACATACCTATGAATATCTCCGTGGATTATGATTATTTTCCCTTGTTTCCATATTATTATGAAATTCTATATGTAATTCTTTCAATATGATCTTTTTGAAGTTATATTCCCTAATATAATGCCTTTTTGATAAATCATATGATTCCATATTATTTTTTATCATTTATTTCTCCTATGTTAATGTTTTCTAATATTACTATGGTCAAATGCTTTATTTCCCTAGGAAACTATATATAAGAATATGTCTAAGAAGAATTCATGTGTAGATAATATTTTAGGAGATGTTAATTAATAATGTGAAATAAGATGGTTATTTAGTTTATCTCTGACGAAATTAAACCTTTTTGTTTTGGGATTATGTGTTTACTTGAGATATGTAATATTTAAAATATAATAATGATATAAAATATATGCATGTTATACTCAGGTAGCCTCAATTGGTATTATAGAAGGGTTTAGTTATTATTGAGGATTAGGGTAATAATTACATGAGAACCCAAAATAAATCAACCTATGATGAATTAAAATTATCAGAGGATAAAATTAAGGTTTTATATAGTAACACATCGTATGTTTTACTTTGAACATGGTTATTTACACTAATTATATAATGATATTATTGTTTATTACCCATATTCACCCTTTTGTCATTTTAAAATGGATGGAATGTAAGGACCTAACCTCATTTGCCCAAAGTCGGTTCCTTATTTTATTATATTGGAATACAATAAGGAATAAGCATCCCGAAGGAGTGAGTGGTTTAGTATTATTGGAAACAATATCCATAAATATGTTCAACATTACAACTTGAAAATAAATACAACATAGAAAATCCTTATATAACATCCATAACTCCTAGGTTATTTTAGCATGTCATTCATAATAAACTTCTTCATGTCCTAATAAAATGAAACATAATAAAGGGGTGAGCTCAAATTCTCAGTAAGGGTAAGAAATAAAGTTTAATATAACATAAACATTAGACATGGTGAATAATTGAAAACACATGCCTCTAAAAATAAACCTCAACATAATATGATAGAAAATGATCTAAGTAAATATTTTCATAACATAACATAATCATGGGTATTCTAATATTTGAATAAACACATGAACCATAAATTCTATTTTCATAATGAGGTAATTCATAATGCGTTAAAACATAACGATACCATCAAGGCCTCATGCGAAGACCATAAATAATAATTTTTTCAAGGCCTTGTGCCAAGACTGTTGTTTGTCTCATGAGACCTACCGATGCACTAAGGGGCTATAACGGGCCCCAACCGACACTTACTATATTTAATTCATTCCTCATATAAATAAGGATAAAAATAAACAATATATACATTCATATTTAAATTAATATATGAAATGCAAAAAACTTTCCCCGAACATTAACCATAAACACTAACCATTCAATGTAAATTGGGGAATGGATTTAAGATAGCACATCCACATCCAAAGTAATCATAAACCATTAAATTAAATATGTTATATGATAACATGTCATACTAATACCAATAATACATATGAATCAACCAGATTATTGAAATATATAAAGATACTCTTATAAAATCTTCAAGTAAATCATGAGATAGATACTCTTTTACTTGGAAAAGATAAGTTCTTTTGGAAAAATATTTTTATAAAACCAGAAGTAAAGTAAGATAGTATTTTCATTATAAAATTACTGATTTTATAAAGATAATGGTTTAAAAAAACAGAATATATAGTTCCTTTGAAAATAGGTATGGCTTAGAGGAAATCCCTTGGATTGGGCTTGTATTTCGGAAACACTTTCGAAAGTTCCTTTTAAAATGGGTAACCATCCATAAAATAACGAAATATTCTGGTTTTTAAACATATATATAACCCAAACACATAATTTATTATGAGTAAATAATAATACACAAGAGTTTCATTGAGGTAATAGAAAATAAAAGTAACCCGAATGAAAATGGAAGTTCGGGCGGAAAAACCGTTACCTTAAATTCGAACGTATTTCGCTCAAGAACTTAAGCTCCAAGAATATAAAATTATACTTATTAATAATATATTTAAGAAACTATTAGAAAATTATTTATTTTATCATAATTCTATTTAGTTCATTTATTCCCATATTGGTAAGTTATTATATTGAATTTCATCATTCTGTAGTGTTCGTTTTCTTTATTTTCATAATCGGTTCACTTGTTCTTAAGTAATGGAGTTCATGTGGAATGGATATAAATCTCCATAATTGAATTCTCATATTAATTATGTTAATAAATAGGTGTTATAAGTCATTTATATTAATTTTTTACATGTAATGATAATGAATTATTATAGATAACATTAATGATAACTGTTTTTGTTAATTTGTGGGTTTTGATTACAATGAACTCATTTTTCTTTATAAATTAATACCATTTGTAAAAATGGATTAAAAACCTTAAATAATGTATATTAAATATATAATAATCTGTTTAAACCATAAAAAAATGTTTTCATTACCATAATTGAAAATGATAATAGAAATTGAAATCTCGTCATCCTTGAATGTGGTAAATTGACACATCTTGGATGGTGTTTTGGAAACTGGTATAAAAGAAGGTAAAAGGAAGAGATGATGATAACTTATTCCACTATCATGAAAACATTACAGTGCATGTAAGGTACCAGATTCATCGCAACATTTGGATAAGGAGAGGTAATAATATAAAAAAGAAAACAAATGAACTTGAAAGGAAAGACAAAGAATTAAAAAGAGGAATTTACCTCTTGAACCAAACTTCCTTAAGAGCCTCTATAAGGGAGAGTTTTTGGTCTTTTTATGAGACCAAGTCTTGCTGCACATGGGATAAGAGGTTAGAAGGATATTTGGATAGAATTTGGAGAAGGCGCAAGGCTTGATTGGAGTGAAGAGAAGAGGGAGGGATGGGTGGTTTTTATAGTGGAGGGGAGAGGGGATTTCTCAATTTTATATTCATTAATTTATTATTTCTCTAGAAGACAAGGAATATTGAGTATTCCATGACCAATAATAGTAATTTTATCATGTAAATACGAATAAATTTTTCTTACATAAGCAGAAAATTATACATGACTCTATAATTAGTGTATTTAGCTTATTTTGTAAATTATGGTATTTTACTATTCATAAAAATTCAAGTATTTCAAAAAAATACCAAAAATTCACCCCAACCATTTTTCAACATTTAGAATCCAAAAATGAAGTCCATTTTTAAGAAATAATATTCTAAATATGATTAATTTAATATTTTATTCAAATCCTAATTTATTCTAAAAACAACAGTTTTATAACATTTATTTACTTATTCCAATAAATAGGTATATCGTCCTTCTGCTTGATTATTATTTAGATACTATCATAGGTAAGTTTACTATTCATCAGGGTATATCTCTATTCATAAGGGTATGTTACTATTCATATGTGTGGTTTACTATTCACCAAAAATTACATTTTTCTTATAAGACACCAAATAACTTACTGATCACAATCGTGTATGTTAGATTTTCAAAATTCAGATCATAGAAGTGAAAAACTTATGTTTTAAGGGTCACATGGCACTAAATAGTTCATCATGAAATATTTATAAGGAATTTCTATTAAAAAATATTGGGTCGTTACATTCTCCCCTCCTTACAAATATTTTGTCCTCGAAATTTACAAAATGTTATTTAAAAAGATTCATGTATGTCTTCAACATAAGCTCCTAAGGCTCCCATGTTGCCTCTTCCATCATATGGTTCCTCCAAAGAACATTTACTAGATGTGTCGTTCAATTTTTCAATACTTGTTCTCTGGTATCAAGAATCTTTATAGGCTCTTCACAATAAGACAGATCAGCTCAAGTTCTATTTCTTCATAGGTGAGTACATGTGTTGGGTCTGGAATATATTATCTTAACATTGAAACATGGAACACATTGTGAAATTTGAAGAGACATGGCTATATTTCCAAACGGTAAGCTACAGCTCCAATTTGATCCATAATTTCAAAAGGTCTGATGTACCTGGGACATAATTTTCCCTTCTTACCGAACCATATAATACCCATCTAGGGAGATACATTTAAGAAAAGATGATCTCCTACTTCAATTTAAAAATACTTCCTTCGGTTATCAGCATAGCTATTTTGCTTAAATTGAGATGTTTTAATATGGGTTTAGATAATCTTCACCTTTTCCATTGTTTCTTCAACACGTTTTGGGGCCACGAGCTTTATTTCACCAACATCATCCCAGAAAGTTGGTTTAAGACATCTCTTTCCATATAACGCTTCATATGGTTCCATCTAAATACTTGAATGGAAGTTATTATTATAGGAAAATTTTATGAGAGATAAATAGAGATCTCACATGCCATGAAAGTTAAGTGAACAAGACCTCAACATGTCTTCCAATGTTTGAATAGTCCATTCTGATTGTCCATCAGTTTGTGGGTAGTAGGAAGTTCTCAAACAAAGATCAGTATATAGGGCCTTCTAAAGACTTTTTTAGGATTTTGATGTAAAACAAGGAACATGACCAGAAACAATCGATAAGGGTACACCAGGAAGTCTTACTACTTCATTTATTTATAGTATTGCTAAATGTTCAAGTTGTAAATCTTCTCTTATAGCAAGAAAATTTGTTGATTTTGTAAGACGGTCAACAATGACCCATATCAAATCATTCTTTCTTGGAGTATTTTTTATCCCCGTGACAAAGTCCATCGTAATATCATCCCATTTCCATATAGGACTAGGAAGGGGTTTCATGACTCCTCCCAGATGTTGTCTTCTAGCCTTCACCTATTGACAGACCAAACATCTCGACACATAATTAGAAATCCCCCTATTCATGTTTTCCCACAAAAAATGTACCTTTAGATCTATATACATATTTGATCTACCAGGGTTTATAGACAAATTAGAGCTTTGAGCATCATCCAATAGTTCCCTCTTTATTTGAGGAACAGAAGGAACACAAATCCTCTTTATAAATTTCAAAATGCCACCTTCATATGTGGAGTCCATCAACTTCCCATCATTACAGCTTTAATTTTCTTATAAAACTCCTCATCTTCATCCTGAGAACTTTTTATCCTTTCCAGTAATGAAGGTTTGGCAAACATTAATAAATGTAGTGATGTGTTACCTTCCTTGATAATTCCCATATCCATGTTTACTAGATTCATGAACAAAGGATCCCTTTCAACTCCCATCTTGTTTAGAACTCCACAATCCTTTCTGCTCAAAGCATCTTCTACTTTATTTTCCTTCCCTGGGTGGTAGTGTATGGTGAAATCATAATCTTTGAGTAGCTCAATCCATCTCCTTTGTCTCATGTTGAGTTATTTCTGTGAGAATATATATATCAATCCTTTATGATTTATATATATCTAACATTTTTAGCCATAGAGGTAATGTCTCCAAATCTTTTTAGAAAATATTACCACTGCTAACTCAAGATTGTGATTCAGATTGTTTTTTCATGAATTTTTAGCTTCCTAGATGCCTATGAAATCAGTCAATCATTCGGCATAAGGATGAAACCAAGTCCTTTCATTGATGCTTCTATATAAATAACAAACCCATAATTACCCGATAGTAGGGTTAGGATCGGAGAATTCACTAACCTCCTCTTCAATTCATTAAAAATTTCTTCACATTCCTTGGTCCATATGAACTTAACCCATTTTCGTGTGATCTTGGTCATTGGGTTGGCTAAATGGGTGAAGTTCTGAATGAAAATTCTGATAATAACCTACTAAAACAATAAATATGCATACCTCAATTAAGTTTGATGGAGTAGGCTATTCTTGCACAGCCTTTCCCTTCACAGGATCTACCGATATTCCATCCTTAGAGACAATGTGGCCTAGAAAGGAAACTGATTAGAACCAAAAATCACAATTTCTAAACTTCCCATATAATTTATTTCTTCTAAGTGTCTTTATAATAGTGAACAGGTGATTTGCAAGAACATCATGGATTTTAGAGTATACTAGGATATCATCAATAAACACCACCATAAAGTCATCAAGATATTCCTTGAAAACTCTATTCATTAGATCCATAAAAACATATGGTGCAATAGTTAGTCAAAAAGTAATTACTGTAAACTTATAATGCCCGTACCTAGTTTGGAATGCTGTTTTTTTTATTGTCTTCCTTCCTCACAAGTAACTGATGATATCTAGATTGAAAATCAATCTTTTAAAAATATTGGGCTCCATGAATTTGATCAAATAAATCAACAATTCGTGGAAAAGGATACTTATTATTTATTTTAATAGCATTAACTTCCCTATAATCAATGCACAACCTCATGGATTCATCTTTCTTCTTGACAAAGAGGACAGGGGCTCCCCATAGAGAAACATTGGATCGAATAAATCCTTTATCACTCAATTCCTCTATTTTTTCCTTTAGTTCCACTAACTCTACAGTGGAAATTCTATAAGGGGTCATTGATATGGGCCTTGAACCAGGAATTAAGTCAATTGAAAACTCAATTTAATAATCTTGAGGATGTCTAGGTAAACACTCTATAAAGACGTCAACATATTATTCTACAAAAGGTACATCTTCTATCTGTACATTCATCTCCTCACCCATATTTTTTTCATTCCCTTCCTCCCTAATAATTGAATTCTGCAGAGCTACTGGGGGTGGATCTAGATGAGAATAAAATGGCGAAGTTTCTGCTCTATAAATAAGAGATTCTATACCATTCCCAAATATTGTAACTTTTTTCTTCTTTCAATAGATCTTCACATCATAATTTGATATCCAATTCATACCAAGAATTATATCTGAGTAAAACATTGGTATCATGATAAGTTTTATGATTAAATCATGTTTATGTGTCATGAGTGGGACTAATCGACATGCTTTTGTTGCAATAATACATCCACTATGGGTTTTTACTAATAAATCCTTTATTAAATCAAATTGGACATATCTAATTTTCTGGGAAAACTGGGAAGATATAAATGAATGAAACAATATAGAATCAAATAATGTATTGGCTAAGTTAGATGAAACAATTAATTTACCTGCCACTACTTCGTAAGGAACATCAACCTCCATGCTTGTGACTGCATAATCTTGGCCTTACTCCCATGTCCTTCTTTGGGGAACATTTTTATAATGCTTAGGACATTGATGTGTATAATGTCTTATATCCCTGAAATTATTGCACAGAACATTGGTAGCTTCTTTCCTCCCATTACAATCCCAAGATAGGTGGCCTTTTTCTCCACACTTGTAATAGACTCCCATTTTCTTCAGGAAAGTGCCCGGGTGTTTCTTACCACAATTACTGCATGATAGAAATTCAACTCTCCCCTTCTTACCCATTTTCTTATTTCCTTTCTTAGAGTTTTTAGCAGTCCTATTCTTCTCTTGAGTTCCCTTAAAGTCATAATACTTAGAGAATTCATTTTCCATCTTGATAGCACATGAAACTATGTCTTCATATAATGATAAATTATGGGATACTAGATCCCTTCATTGGAATGGTTTCAAACCATCACTGAATAGATAAATTTTCCTCCATGGATTACGTATGTAGTCCGCAGCATACCTTTCCAGCCTTATAAGGTTGGCTTCATACTTGGAAACAGTTTTATCCTCCTTCTGCCACGGATTCAAGAATTTCCTCTCCATATCTTCTCATTGTTCATGAGGGAAATATTTTTCCAAGAATATTTCCTTAAAATACCTCCATTACATCTCTTCTATTTCTTCCTCACCCTTTTTGTTTTGGATTAATGACCACCACTGATCCGTATCTCCCATTAAATGATAAACTGTCGTGACAACCTTATCTCTTTTGTTACATCCCAAATAGATAAATGTCTTATCTAAGGAACATATTAATTTCTCTGCTACAAACAGTTTTATAGTCTCATTGAATAATGGGGGATGTTGTTACATAAAGTGATCTAACATAGCTTCTCCAAGTGGTGGATCTAGATTCTCCATACAGGTAAGGTTATTATTTTTAACCTGAGTAAGTTGTCCCAGTATAATTAAAAGCTGCTCTGCACCAATAACAGCACTAGAGCCAACATCATTATCATGAATCGATGGGAAATCCCTATAGGGGACACGTGCATTCGTGTGGTTTCCATTCCTTCCACTAGGTGCCATTTCTAAAAAATTGAATACACTAGATTATGGTCTGAATCATTATGTGTAATCTCAATGTAGAAAAATACATAGCATAAATCAAATTTCTATGCATAGATAATTTCTTAATCATAAACATGGTATCTTTGTGGAAAAATTTACATTTAAATCTTTCATAATGGCTTGTAAAGAAAATCTGAATTATCCTAAGCATATCCCCCAGGAGTTTCGTAACCAAGAGTGTAGCTAGGACCATTTTCGTGTACCAGGATACCCCGGGTTGAGCCTAAAACTTCTTGGCGGAGAATTCCCTCCTAGGTATATATGTGCCAAATCTGCGTGTACCTACTCTTATTTAGACAAGGATGTATTACTTGAAATATCTACATAATATATTCCTTAACAAGACACTAGGATTTTCTTGTATGTTTATCCTCAAAGAATATCTTAGGGACTCTTCCCTAATCTATATATTCTAAATCAAGTTTCCATGTTTTCAATTAAACTTACTCTAATACCAACTGTAAGGACCCGACCCCAGTTGCCCAGAGTCAATGCCTTATTTAATTACATTGGCATAAAACAAGGAATAAGTATCCCTGAGGACTAATTATTTTAGTATTATTGGAAACAAGATTCATACATAAGTTAAACATTACAACATGAAAAGAAATACAATGTAGAAATCCCTTAGACAACATCCATAACTCCTAGGTTATTTCATTATATCATTCATAATAAAATTCTTCATATCCTGAGAAAATCAAACATAATAAAGGGGTGAGCTCAAATGCTCAATAAGGGTAAGCAATACAGTGGAAGATAACATAAACATTAGACATGGTGAATAATTGAAAACACATTCCTTTAAAAATAAACTTGAACATAATATGGTAGAAAATGAGATGAGTAAATATTTCCATAACCTAACATAATCATGGGTATTCTACGAGTTTAATAACCACATGAACCATAAATACTATTTCCATAATGAGGTAATGCATAATGCGGGACAACATAACCATACTGTGAAGGCCTCGTGTCAAGACCATAAATAATAATTTTGTCAAGGCCTTGGGCCAAGACCATAGTTAGTCTCATGAGACTACCGATGCACCAAGGGGATATAGAGGGCCCCACCCAACACTTACTATGTTTAATTCATTCCTAATATGAATAGGGATAAACATAAAAAACATATACATTCATATTTAAATTAATATATGAAATGAAAATAACTTTCCCCGCACATTAAGCATAAACACTAACCTTTTGAAGTAAATTAGGGAATGGATTTAAGATAGCACATCCAAATATACAGTAATGAAAAAAAATTAAATTAAATATGGTATATGATAACATGGCATACTAATCCAAATAATACATAATATCCAACAAGAGTTTTGAAATAGATGAAGATACTCTTATAAAATCATCGAGTAAATCTTGAGATAAATACTCTTTTACTTAGAAAAAAAGAGTTCTTTTGGGAAATATTTGTATAAAACAAGAAGTGAAGTAAGATAGTATTTTTATAATAAAATTATTGATTTTATAAATATAATGGTTTCCAAAAACAGATTATAGATTTCCCTTGAAAATATGAAAGAATTAGAGGAATTCCCTCAGATCGGGCTTGTATTTTGGAAAAAAAATCAAAAGTTCCTTTCAAAACATGTAACCATCCATAAAATAAAGAAATATTCTGGTTGATAAACATATATATAACCTACACACATAATGTTTTAGTAGTATATAATAATACACAAAAGTTTCATTGAGGTAATAGAAAATAAAAGTAACCCAAATGAAAATGGATGTTCGGGTGGAGAAAACTTTACCTTAAATCCGAACGTGTTCCGCTCTTGAACTTAAGCTCCTATAATATGAAATTATCCTTATTAATAACCCATCTATAAACCTATTAGACAATTTTTTTAGTTTATTATAATTATTTTTAGTTTATTTATTCCCTTATTGATAAGTTATTATATTGAATTTTGTCATGCCATAGTGTTCGTTTTCTTTATATTCATAATTGGTTCACTTGTTCTTAAGTAATGGAGTTTATATGGAATGGATGTAAATCTCAATAATTTAATTCACATATTATTTATGATCATAAATAGGTGTTAGAGGTCATTTATATTACTTGGTTACATTTCATGAGGATGAATTATTATATAGAACATTAATGATAACTGTTTCGGTTAATTTGTGGGTTTTGATTACAACGAACTCATATTTCATTATAACTTAATACCATTTGTACAAAGGGATTACATAAACTCAAATAGGGTATATTAAATATATAATAATTTGGTTCAACCATAAAAATAATGGTTTCATGATCATAATTGAGAATGATAATATAAATCGAATGCACATCGTCCTTGAATGTGGTAAATTGACATATCTCGGATGGTGTTCTTGCTACTAGTATAAAAGAAGGTAAAAGGAAGAGATTATGAAAAATTATTCCACTATCATGAATACATTTCCATACATGTAAGTTACTGTAGTAATCACAAACTTTGGATATTAGACGTAATAATATAAAAAAGAAAACAAATGAACATGAAATGAAATACAAAGAATTAAAAATAATAATTTACCTCCTGAACCAAACATCCTTGAGAGCCTCTGTAAGAGAGAGGTTTGGGTATTTTTATGAGACTAGGGCTTATTGGACGTGGGAGAGAAGGTTGGGAGGATATTTGGAAAAAAAATTTGGAGAAGGCCCAAGGCTTGTGAGGAGTGAAGAGAAGAGGGAGTGATGGAGGGTGTTTATAGTGGAGGGAAGAGGGAATTTCAAAATTTTATTTTCATTAATTTATTATTTCTCCCCAAGAAAAGGAATTTTGAGTCTTCCATGACCAAGAATATTAATTGTATCATGTGAATCCAAATCAATTGGTCTTAAATCATCATAACATCATATATGACTCTATAATTATTGTATTTAGCTTATTATGTAAATTATGGTATTTTACTATTCAAAATAAATCAAGTATTTCTAAAAAATCCCAAAAATTCACCGCAGACATTTTTTGACATGTAGAATATAAAAATGATTTCCATTTTTCAAAAATAATTTTATAAATATGATTAATTTAATATTTAATTAAAATAAAAATTTATTCTAAAAATAGCAGTTTTAAAACATTTATTTACTTATTCGAAAGAATATGTATATCATACTTCCCCTTGATTAATATTTATATACTATCATAGGTAAGGTTACTATTCATTAGGATATACCACTATTAATAAGGGTATGTTAATATCTATAAGGGTATTTTAATATTCACCAAAAATTAAGTTTTTCTTATCAGACATTAAATAACTTACTGATCGCAACCATGTATGTCAGATTTTCAAAATTCACATCACAGAAGTGACAAACTTAGGTTTTAAGGTTCACATAGAACTTAGTAGTTCATTATGACATATTTATAATAAAATAATTTCCATTGAAAAATATTGGGTCATTACATGGAACCAGGAGGAATCTAGTTAATAATTGATGTGATGGGAAATAGTTACCAAGTGATTCATAACTACCAAAGAATGATCAATATACTATCAAGTTATCTATGCATTAATGACCACCATCCTTTAGTGAATATCTTTATCTATTAATCATTTTAAAATGGATTGACATGATAGAAAATATATATTTTATTCATCAATGGTCACAACATGAAAAATTAATCTTGGCTGTTTATCGATTGGAAGAGGAACCATACCAATGGTGGGATTTTATAAATAACCTAAGGGAAAAATAAATAAGTTTACTCTATGTGATATAAGTTTTAAGAAAATAATATTCACTAAATATTTTCCCCAAAATCTTCTCCTTAAATAGATAATGAATTCCTTCAGTTAAATCAACAAGAGGATTAATTGATTGGTTCATATGAAGAAAAATTCATAATACTTTCATGGTATGCCTATGATTTTAATATTGACCATGAAAGAATGATTGATTATTTCAATAGTGACCTAAAACCAAGTCTTCATGGGAATTATCCTAAGGGAATTTTATAGCTATGAATAACATTTTTTATGTTTACTTAAGTTGGAAATATAAATATAATACTTCTATTATTCTCATAGATTTGGATACAAGAAACGAAAAATGAGTTTTTATATAATACTAATGATAAATCACATGGAGGAAATAATATTCACCATACTAAATGCAAAAAATATTGGGGGGGGGGGGTTACACAAGAAATTTCATAAAAGGATTAGGAAAATTTTTCAACTTTGGAAGGTTTGGAAATCAAGCTAATGATTTTCTAATAGAGATGAATTGATCAATTAATAAAATAAATGGGAAGAAAGAACAACCTAATTCACCACTTATGCTTCAATGCTTCAAATGAATGGGTTTTGGGAATTATGAAAATAAAATCCCCAATCTAAGGGATAATGAGTATAATAGACATTAGTGATCTCCATGACTAAGGGAACAAGGAAGATACTATAAAATCACTACCACCGAAGTGGATTATAATAAAGAATTAGTGAGATTTACGTTTCTTCTCCACTCAAGATTTAAAAATGTCTTATTTTATTCTGTTTCTTTACATTATTTAATATCATGAAATATTACTAAGAATATAGATTCACCACCTTGAACAATATATACTTAATTATTAGTTAAAACACCTATTGGTGGGAAGATTGCATCTACAATATATAAAACTTTTTTCATTGATGTTTGTGGGAAGATACTTCCTTAAAATCTAGTTCTTCTTCCCTCAGTTGAATTCAATGTGATATTGCGTAGGGACTATATATCTCTACACAGATCTTATATCAATTAGAAAGATAAAGAAATTTTATTTCATATATGAAATCATCCCATCATCAAATATCAATGAAAGTATGATGGAGAAATCCCTTCAGAAAAAAATTCATTTATAGGAGTATTAATACTTAGTAATAAGGGATAATTGGTTGAAATGGTTGTGGAGGAAATCATAATATAATATGATTCAAATTTATAAGAAATATTTATTTATTTCTTGAATTACTACCAAGTGTTACCCTATAATGTGAGGTTTGAGTTTTTAATTGATCTCATACCAAGTTGTATACTAATATCAAAGATGTATTATAGAATGGAACACATTAAATTAGATAAATTAAATAAGAAGGTAAAATAGAATATGGATAGGGTTTTTATATGCCTAAGTACTTCACTATAGGGTTCACTAGTCCTCTTTTTTACAAAGAAGGATGGTTCAATGCATCTTTTCATTGATTATCATGAATTCAATAAGATGACAATCAATAAAAAGTATCCTCTTCACTATATTGATGATCTATTTAATCAACTTGGTTAATAAAAATACTTATCAGTGGTGTATTTTCGATTTAGGTATCATTAACCTAGGGTAAATATTGAACATATACCCAAAAAAACCTTTCGTACAAGATATATACACTATAAATTCATAATGATTCCATTATAACATTCAAATTCCCCTAATATTATCATAAACTGACCAAGATAACCCAACTAAATGGTACCCAAATTAGTCCTAACACATCCTGAAGGGAATTCCAAATTCCAAATAGTTGAAGACTAGTGTATGGGCATCAAAATAAACATAAGTTAAAAAATTTCCATAAGAATAACCAATTATGAAAAATCATTGGATATGAATCAGTTAATAGTTAGTATACCAAACACTCCTCAGGAGAAAAGTTCCAAAAATAGAAAGATACAAGTTTTAAAAATGGTGCTTTAACAAAATTTTTCACATAACAATCAAAAACGTCATCACTGGATATCCAAGTAACAATTGGATCACATAGTCCACTGAAAATGAAAAACTCATAAGGTCCCACTAATCAAGAACACCCACCACCTCCAAGTGGTGATTTCCTATTTCCAAGACCTGGCTTGTAGAGATATACAAATTCATGAAGGTGAAGGTAAGGTGTGAGAAACAAATACTAGTATTTTCTCACTGATTATTCCATAATCAACTGACATCAAATAAACTAAAAATAATAAATTTTAAAAAACATGTCTTAGAAATATTTTCAAAGTTTATATTAAATATTGATTTTTGAAATATTTCAATGGTTATAATAAAACAGGTACAAAAGTATATTTCTCTAAAAATATATGAATATAGGAATATTTCTCAAAAAAAAATCATGAATAAACATTTCTATTAAAATAGTAATGAATAGTCATTTCAATCAAACACTAGCACGTATAAATCATTTACAATCATAGGACCATGTTTAAGAGACCTGATGTTAGGTTATTATAGGGACTCTCACACATCTTAGTAAAATATAGCTCAATGTGTGCACACATCCCTATATATCAAGCCTATGGAGGAATATGAGAACACCTCAAAGAATGAATTCCATGTCCTCATCATAGTTTATTCATCATTTTCATCATCAATCCATTTCTAAGTAGAGCTAATACATGCCTATCATGTGTTTTTCCCACCTAACTACCCAGTCTTCTATCTTCCTCATGATAATCAATCATACAATTGTTTATCATTCATGTTAATAAATCTTATATTGTTTCAATCAATACCAAGATTAAGTTTCCAAAAATTTGATTTAATTTCAAAAACCAACATCAAATGTTTTTCATCAAGCACTCATGCCTTTAAAATCAATTAATTTTTTTTTCAAATCATTAAACACTTCATGCCATATATTCTCAAAATTCATCCTCAAAATCATGCTTGAAATCATTTATTTCAATTCAAAATAATTTTATTAACTTGAGAATTCATTTCAAAATACATTGTAAAAGAGATTTCATTATGAAAACAATGTCATTTAAAATTCATTTATCAAAAGTATCAAATCAATATTTGAAATAAATTGGTATTCCGTTTCAAATTAATAGATAAATAATTTTTTTAAATTATGGGAATTGCCTTATGAAACCACCTGCCTCAATCAAGGTATCATTGAACAGAAAAATAGGATCCCAAATCAGATATTTGAAAGTGATAGAATGAGTCAAGGAGGAATCATAGATCCATAATTCATCAAGTCAATATCTAAATCCATCAATGACATAAGGATCCACCACTCTTAAAGAATGAGATATTTGATGAAAGAATAATTCACAATCAAATTGATATTACACTCATTAGAAGTGAATTATATAATCAATCGGCACTTTGGTCAGTGAAAAATCATTGTTGGAAGTGGTAAAACACCTCTAGAGAGTATCTGAGCTCGATGGAATTTAGGTTTGATAGAGTTGAGTTTAGAAATAAAATGGGAGATTAATAGAAAAGAAATATGACACTTCCCTTCCAGATCTTACCAACATCAACATCACTGGATTGATGATGGCTCCCACTAGCTAGATAGTGGAACTTTGTGGAATACCTAATATTATATAAGTACCACTAGTTTGTCAATTTTCTACTACCTACTGTTTGGTGGGATTCACGTATGAAACCAATTTTTCCAGCAGCCCAACAGCTAGCTGGTGATTTATTCCCCTAAAAATACTTTCAACTGGATTCCATATCATATAGGTGGGGCCACTTCTCTCTCATAAATTCCTCATGCTCCCATGTCTCAAGATAACCATAACTATATATCCATATAACTCTAACTAAACTTATAGACATTGTAGGGAGAACCTTCATCTGGGAATCAATAATCTGAACTGGATGCTCAGTCACATCCATATCTAGTTCCACATCGAGGTCTTCCCAACTCAAAATATGAGATAGGTTTGAAATATAATTCTTGATCTAAACCACATGTAAAATATCATGGATCAATTTAATATATAGTGGAAATGAAAACTTTTATTCCACCATTCAAATATGCTCAACAACCTCAAATGGTCCCATATATCCTGGTGTTATCTTCCATTTTTTGAAGTGGTTGATGACCCAACAGAGGTGAGACACTCAGAAAAACCTGGAAACTGATCGATAATTAAAAGGGACATCGATGATTATATTCATAATATTTATATCAACTATGTTCCACCACTAATATCTATTGAAACATATTCATCTTAGTTGTTGTCTCCTAGACCAAACTAGGCCCATAAAGGAAGGATTTACAATATCCAACCAACAGAGCATATATTTTCAAGGCCAACCATAGAAGCCCTGAAAGGGTTCCATATTAATAGATGAATGGTAAAAATTATTATATGTAAACTCAACCAACCCAAAGTGGAATTCCCAAGATCCTCCAAAGTTAAGGGTATAAGCGCACAACATGTCCTCTAGAATCTGTATAGCATATGATGTATGACCATCTAACCAAGTTTAATACATTGTGATCAGCTTTTCATGGGATCACATATCCTTTTAGAGGCCTATCCAAAAATTATATATGAACAAGGTATCCCTATCAGAAACAATGTCATATGGAACTACATGCAATCTAATGATCTCCTCCACATACAAATTTCCCAAGTCCTCGACTTTGGTGGTATCATAAATGGGGATAAAGTGAGGGAATTTTTTTAATCAATATATTGGAACCCAAATCAAATTATTTCTTTTATGAGTATGAATAAAACCAAAAAAAATCATCAATATCTCATACCACTTCCCAGTTGGCATAGGAAGTGGGTGAAGTGTAAAGTCCCATGTTTTTTAACTGAGTTAAAATGTGAAGGTTTTCAAAAAAAAATCAATTTATCAATAGGTCATTTTTAAAAAAAAGCTTCGTAATTTTATTTTGGGTGTTGGAACACCTAAAGGTGTCATTTTTGGACTTTTTTATTTATCCTAAAATTTTAGCAGGTGTCCTGATGAGTCTCGAGAGCACTAGATCCGAAAAAGGTCACTTTAATGGATATGCACAGGCAGTGCACGGTTACAGTCCAAACCGGGACGTTTACACTGATTTATAAATTATTTAATTTAATTAAATGCGATTATATTAGATAGTGTGATTAATTAAAATTAAGTTTTAATAATAATAAAAATAATGAAGTTATTATTATTATTGTGGTTGTTTAATTAAATGAATGATAAATAATTAATTCAATGATAATTAAAGAAATTAATGTGGCTTGTGGGTTTATCGAAGAACCATATTAATTAAATGAAGAGTTTCAGAATTATTAAAGGGCCATTTATTATTAAATGTAGGATATGGGTTAGAGTTTTTATAATTAATATCATATTAATTACATTGTAATAAATTGGGGGTTTGGGTGTTAATTAAATGAATGTCGGAATAATAATAATGATGATGTTATTATTATTATTGTGTTTACTTAATTAAATAAATGTTTAAAGAATTAAATGTGGCTTTTGATATTCTCAAAGAAACATTTAATTAAATGAGGGGTTTCATATTTAATGAAGTATTGTTATTAAATAGAGGTGTGGGGTTTATCAAAGGTGTGAATAATAATAATAATAAGACTGTTATTATTTTTGTTTTATGAAGGTAATAATTATTATTATTATGGAAATTAAATTAGGGGTTATGATTGGAGTTTTTATCATATTAATGATATTGTAATAAATTAGGGGTATGGGTTTTATATAAATGGATGTTGGAATAATAATAATGATGATGTTATTATTATTATTTTGGTTATTTAGTTAAATAAATGTTAAAATAATTTAATTAAATGATCAATAGGGATTTTTCTAATTAATTATGAAACAATTATTAAGAGAATAGTAAATAAAGAACCATTTTTAATTAAATGTGGATCTTTTCTCTTATTAAATAATTGTTTAATGTGTATAATAATAATAATAATAAAATGAGTATTATTATTTTAATCATTTCATCAAATTAATTAGATTAATTTTATGGATAAATAAAATTAAAAGGGGATGTGTGACCTATAGGTGAGGCGCACGACGCCCCCCTCCCCCCTTTTTTCTTCCTCCTTAGGCGGCTGACCAAGTGTGCAGTGCCCTAGTGCTCTTGCTACTCCAGCTCATTCTCTGTAGTTAAACCTCCAGCAGCACATGGCCCCTTCTCCCTGGTGTACATCCCTCGGTTGGACCCCCTCGCAGCAACGCACGACACTCCTAGGTAGAACCTCTAGCGCGCCACCCCTCTCCCAAACTCCACTTTGTACGCGACGATTCCTCTCGGACTCTTCATGAATCATGTATGCCTCGTCAAGGTGATTTTTTCTGCATTTAACTCATGATTCGTATCATCCATTTGACTCCTCTCTCTCACCTTTTTGCTTGGATAAAACCCTAAGGTTCGGTTTTATCTGGTTGTTGTGTTCTTCTAATTTGTTTGGATATGTGAATATTTTTTAGGGACCCGTAGGTCCATGTTTCGACAACCACCGCCATGGGTGAGATGGATGGGCTTGATTTTATTTGGATCCATTGGTTCAGGTTGGCTTTTAAAGCTATTATTTGGTTTTTCATTGGTTAAATTAAGTTCTTTTAATTTTCTATGAGTCCATGGTACCAAGTTAGAGGTGCATTGTTCAATACTACTTTGATTCTGGGTACCGGTTTAATATATTGAATTTTTTTTATCAATGTAGACAATGAGCACATACAAATATATATATATGAAGGTGTGCATGCCTGTGACTACGGACCAGTTGTTGACTAGTTACCTCCAATTACATTAAACTATTGCGGAATAAAACTGGTTCCACCCATAGGTAGGGTCCCAAATCTCTATCACATTATTTAAGAATTGTATCTTCATTAAATAAATTGAGAATTTGAGTTTACTTAACTATATGACTACTAAGTTTTCTTGAAATGCAGATTAAATATAAACTGCTGGTAAGTGGTAATGTCATATCATGCTTTTTGTGTTTTTTCTTTTAATATGTGTTCTTGTTGGTGATAATATATGATATTTTGATGCATGACACTTTGATGTTTTTAAATGATGTCACCCACATGAGATAAATGAGGACTTGATCATGTGTTGGTTTTAAGCATGCATTTTTAATCCGTTTAAAGTGATATGATTAAATAGTTAAATGATTTCAATGGGGAAGTATTGATAATAGGGTAATTAATTGTGTAATTAATTATCAAGTCATGTGTTGGAAAAATTGATTCATTTTTCTGAATATTGAGAATATTGAATATTTTTAAATGTTCGGAATATAAATTGGAAACTTGTAATAATTTATGGATGGATTAATTATTACTTAATAAAAGGTAATTTGATAAATAATTGATAAACTAGTAAAAGAGATATGATTTAATTAATTATTTGTTTTATTAATTAATTTTCATGCATTAATTTAAGATTTTGAATTGATTTTTTGTTACGACTATATGTAAAGGTTGCCTTTCAATGCGTGTTTTCTTCCCATTCCTTAATCTGTTTTGGATGAAGTTGTTTAAAAATATGATATGTTGTGTGAGATGGTGTCTAAATATATGAGCCTTATTCACCAAGTTTCACTTGATATGTTTATGATGTTCATGTAAATTGTCAAAGTCCTGGATGGATTATTGTTTGAGTGGGTGAGTTTAGACTTGTTAAAGAATCTAGATAATTAAATGATGAGTTATTTATTTTGTAGGAATTATAAGAATAATTAATTATTTATTATTTATTAACTATTGAGATGTTGAATGGTTAATTAATTGTTGACTTATTTGATGGGTGATTTATATTGTTAATTAGTTGTGAAATTAATTAACGAATTGGATTAATTAATTAATTAATGATTTAATTAATGGATGGTTTTGGGGTGTTAGACATATAGTTCTATACCAATGATTAATATATATATTATTGATGAACGGGTTGTGAGATAGGGACTGATTCTCCAAATAATCATGGGGTACTAGACATGGCGTTCTACAACTAGCTTGCATGAAAACATTTTTTATGGGACAGGGACTTATGCTCCAAATACACATGGGTTGTGAGACAAGTTGTAACACACCAAATACTCACGAGGGTTCTAGACATTATGTTATACACCCATTAATTAACATTGGACTATGGGTCCAATTGGTTTTAAATGAAATGACTTATTTGGTTAATGAAAAATGTTGTGAAATAATGATTTTTGAATTGAATATGAGAAAGGGTTCTGACTTATCAATGAATAAGGTGAACCCTATTGGTGGACGGACCCATGAGCGAATCACTATTTCTAGTGGATGGGCTCATACTTTGTATATGAAAGATTAAATTGAATCTTTTATGATGTGTTGTCCTGGCCAAAGAAAAAGCGTGGATTAATTGTTTTCTTTTTTTTACTAAGATTGTATTTAGAGACATCTGTGGTGAGTGACTTATACCTGTGATGTCAGACTTAGGCCGGGCCACGAGAATTTTGTAATTTATCAAGGTTTGAATAAATGATAAATGAAAATAAATGTATGATTTCTTTTAGGTATACATGAAAAATGTATAATGTAGGTTCAGACACCAGTTGAGATCTGAAGAAGGTACATGGATATATAGTTACATTGTACTGATTACTTTAATTATGCACTCTTTCACATTGTTTAAATTATTATTGAGTTTATGGATTTGAGTTAGAAACTAGGGGTCGCAGCCTACTGATATTTATATATCACACCCTACTTAGGCCTCCATTAAACTGGGGTACCCGAATAGATTCTTTTTGGTTGCAGTATTGTGCTTTTTGAAAATTCTTGGGAGATTGGAGTAGAGGACCGAGCAGGAGCTCGGGATGCTCGGGTTGAAAGCTCGTGGGGATTGGTTGTCTTTTATTTGTATTGTACATGATGTGCAAAGCATGTTTTATTCTTTATTTCTTTTAATTACGTATCCATAACATGTCATGCATTTATCCTATGTATAATTGGCATTGTCCACTTTTATAAAATAAGTATTATATGTCTTACGTTGTTTTGTCAATTATGTATTACTGCTTCCTCTACTGTTTTGTTATTTACTCTGATGTACCATTGTTCAACTCTGGTAATAGGGTATAGTCTCCCCATTGAGTATCATTATACCCTAGCTACTATTTGGAAGCCTTTGGCATATGGGGAGACACACTTGAGGTCATGTGGTGATCGGTCCAGCCCCCGGTTCAGGGGTGAACTGGGTCGGGACATTACAAAGTGGTATCAGAGGGTTTCTTTTCCTTTTTTCTTTCTATTTTGGGTTGGTAGGAAGGAGACTAGAAACATGCCAGCGCTTGGGTTAATAGTCCTGATTGGGACTAATCACCCTCTGTACAGGAAATGACCGAGTGTCCAGGCATGGGAATTGATGTTTGTAGTATATGTGGTTATGGTTGATATGATTTTACCTTGAGTGACTTGTGTATTTTATACTGCTTATTGATTTTGAAAATTTTGAATAAATAATTGTCTTGGCCTGATAGGGAGAGCAAGTCTCATACATGCATCATATTACTTACATAGAGATTCACATTTCATGCATATAACATGTCATGTAGTTGCATTAGTTTGATGCCTGATAATATGGATTGTGTGCCATGAATATATGCCATGTTTTGTACTTATTTAGAATTCAATCTAAGTTAGCATGTTTCGGTGATATAATTAACATGCTTGAGTAATAATATGCAATGCTTATGTTCCATAATTCTGTGTTTATCATGTTTTAGTGATTTCAACATGTTAATCTGTGTTAGCTACTTGTAGTGACATGTTATCTTGCATATAAATGATTGGTTTATTCAGATAAATTTATTTGGTTTCAATTACAATGGAATCAGTTTTCAGTCATAAGCTGTATGGGATCATTATAACTTCAAAAAAAGGTAACCCATGTTTTCAAACAAAAAAAACAGATGCTAAAGTTAAAATGTTAAAAAAAATATCTTAAATGGGATCCAAATTCCATAAGTAAGGTGTATAAGAACCTTATCAACTAGAATATGGACATATATTTGAATGAACCATATAACCATAGTATGTTTGAAAATGTTTATGAAAGTATAACAATTAAGTTTTCATTGTAATAAACTATTGTGGGGTTTCTTTTTGAAGAACCTAGATTGAATAAATGGGACGCTTGGAGGTCTCTTTTGGGTAAAAAGGAACTTAGATGCTAAATTTACTTTTATACTTTTTAATAACACTATATGTGAAATTTTTAAAGAGGGTTTTTATTATAGCATGAACGTTTTGTCTATGGGGAATTGTTTTGAAAACCAAGTGACTTGTTGTGAAAAATTTGTTGGGTGTTTGTTAATTTTTTTTTCAAATGTTAAAAGGGTTGAAATGAATTAGTTAAGATGTCTAAAATGGGGGCTTTGAACCTCGTGAATTTGGTTTTGTGTGACCAAATTAGAGGGTAGATGTTTATGTTTTGAAAGGGGATAACCTGTGGTAGGTAGTGCCCTTGGAATGTTCTAGGCTATTAAAGTAAGTTTGTCCCACTACTCGGGATGGCTTCTTGGTACTTAGGTATTATGGCATGATGATAGGTACTGGTGGGTGGATGATCTTGTATTTTGACGTCATGGACAATCCTAAGGTGGGTAGTGTCGAATCGATTTTGGTAAATGTGTCGGCAGGTGATGTCGAGTTTTTTGAACGAAGTCATCTGGTAGTAGTTCAACTGATCTTCTTAATGACCTTGGTTTTCTTTTAGTTCACTCCTCCGAATATGAATATCATGTCCCCTATCTTGACCTCATCATGGAGACACTAAGATAGCATTGTTCTTACCTCGTGCTATAGTTTAAATTTTGTTGGGATTGATGAGTAGTTGTTATCTAGGTAGTACGTGGGATGTGTGGTTTCTTTGGGCTACTCTTTTATTCGTGTTGGGGAACGGTTGTTCTTTTTAAATAGAATTGTTATGGATTGACTTGTAAATTTCACCATAGGTCTAGTAAGGACTTATTTATACAGATGGTTTTGGAATATTTTTAAAGCCACATTGTCAGATAAAGGGAAAATGTGGGTTTTGGTTCTGTGACATCTTTATAGGGAAGTATGCACAACCTGTTATGTTGGTTGATCGAGATTCAACCATTTTTTTTGATGAGGTCCCTATAATGGCCTCAGATATAAGCTATGATTAAATGTTTAAGGTATAAAGTGGTCTTTGGCTGTAGTTTTAAAGGCTTAGTCGTTAGCCTTGTGAATTGTTAAAGGTGTGTCTGGCATTGGGAATGCAACACGTCAGTTCTAACGAGATTAAATGACCATGGTAGGTCAGTTGTTTTAGTAGTGGTTCCTGATGGCTTCTTAAGGACAAGAAGTTTTTAAGGTGGGTAAATTATAAAGTCCCATGTTTTTTAACCTGGTTAAAATATAGAGGTTTTCAAAAAAAAATAGTTTATAAACTGTTATTTTTTTAAACGAGCTTTGGAATTTTATTTTGAGCCTTGGAACACCTAAAGGTGTCATTTTTTGGACTTGCATATTTATCCGATAAATTTAGGAGGTGTCCCAATGAGTCTCGAGAGCACTAGATCCAGAAAACGTCACTTTAATGGATCCTCACGAGTTGCGCATGGTTGTGGTCCAAACTGTATAGTTTACACTAATTTATAAATGATTTAATTTAATTAAGTAAGATTTTATGAGAGAGAGTGATTAATTAAAAGAAAGATTTGATAATACTAATAATAAAGTTATTATTATTATTGTGGTTGTCTAATTAAATTAATGATAATTAATTAATTAAATGATGGTTAAAATTTTAATGGGGCTTTTGGGTTTATTGAAGAACCATTTTAATTAAATGAAGAGTTTCAGAATTATTAAAGGGTCATTTATTATTAAATAGAGGTTATGGGTTAGAGTTTTTGTCATTGATATCATAATAATGACATTGTAATAAATTGGGGGTTTTGGGTGTTAATTAAATGAATGTTGGAATAACAATAATGATGATGTTATTATTATTATTGTGTTTATTTAATTAAATAAATGCTAAAATAATTTAATGTGGATTTTGAACTTCTCAAATAAACCTTTAATTAAATGAGGTGTTTCAGATTTAATGAAGTGTTGTTATTAAATAGAGGTTTTGGGTTTATCAAAGGTTTGAAGAATAATAATAATGAGACTATTATTATTTTAGTTTTATGAAGGTAATAATTAGTATTATTATGGAAATTAAATTAGGGGTTATGGGTTAGAGTTTTTATCATATTAATGATATTGTAATAAATTGGGGGTTTGGGTTTTAAATAAATGAAAGTTAGAATAAAAACAATAATGTTGTTGTTATTATTATTTTGGTAATTCAGTTAAATAAATGTTTTATCATTTAATTAAATTATCAATAGGGAGTTTCATAATTAATTATAAAACGTTTATTAAAAGAATATTAAATGAAGAAGTGTTTTTAATTAAATGTGGAGTTTTCACTTATTAGATAAGTGTTTAATGTGTATAATAATAATAAAATGATTATTATTATTTTAATTATTACAAACAATTAATTATATTAATTTTAGGGAACAAATAAAATAAAAAGGGGAGGCGTAACCTACAGGTGAGGCACACGACCCCCTATTTTCTTCCTCCTTAGGAGACGCACCAGGTGTGTAGTGCCCTCATGCTCCAGCTACTTCGGCTCCTTCCCTACGGCGTAACCTCCAGCAGTGCATGAACCCTTCTCCCCAGCATGTAGCCCTTAGCCAGACCCCCTCACAGTAGCGCACGACACTCCTAGGCAGAACCTATAGTGCACCACCCCATCTCCTAGACTCCACATTGCACGCGATGATTCCTCTTGGACTCTTCACGAATCTTGTCTTTCTTGTCAAGGTGATTCTGTCTGTGTTTAAATCGTGATTCGCATCGTCCATTTGACTCCCCTCTCTAACCTTGTATGCTCGGCCAAAACCCTAAGGTTTTGTTTTATCGTTTTGTTTTGTTCTTATATTTTTTTAGGATATGCGAATGTTGTTTAGGGACCTATAGGTCTATGTTCCGGCATATTCCACTAAGGGAGAGGTGAATGGGATTGATTTTCTTTGGATTCATTTGTTCGGGTAGGCTTTTAAACCCGCTGTTTAGTTTTTCCTTGATTAAATTAAAGTCTGTTAATTTTCTATGAATATTTGGTACCAAATTAGAGGTGTGTTGTTCATTACTACTTTAATTCTAGGTACCGGTTTAATATATTGAATTTTTGTTGATCAATGCAGAAAATATATATATATATATATATATATATATATATATATATATAATGGCGTGAGCGCATGCGACTGCGGACTAGTTTTGGACTAGTTGCTGCAAAGTACATTAAAGAGTTGTTGAATAAAAACGGTGCCACCCCGAGGTAGGGTCCCAAATCTCTATAATTTTATTTAAGAATTATAAATTGAGAATGTGAGTTCCTTTGAATATATAACTGCTAAGTTTTATTGAAATTCTAATTAAATATAAACTATTGGTTAGTGGTAATTTCATATCATGCTTGTTGTGATTCGGCTTTTCATATGTCTTCTTTCTGGTGCTGATATATGATATGTCGATGCATGAAACGTTTGATGTTATTAAATGATGTTGCCCACGTGAGATAAAGGAGGACTTGACAGTGTGTTTGTTTCAAGCTTGTATTGATAATTTGGTTAAAGTGATATTATTAAATAGTTAAATGATTTGAGTGGGGAAGGCTGGGTAACAGGGTAATTAATTGAGGAATTAACTATCAAGTAATGTGTTGGAATAATTGTGGCATTTCTCTGAATATTGATAATATTGAATATTTTGACATGTTCACAATATAAATTAAAAACTAGTAATAATTAATGGATGGATTAATTATTACATGATAAATGGTAAATAAATAATTAATTGATGAACTAGTTAAAGATATATGATTTAATTATTTATTTGATGAATTAATTAATTTTCAGGCATTAATTTAATATTGTGAATTGATTGTTTGTTGTGACTATTGGCCAAGGTTACCTTTTGATGTTTGTTTTCTTTCAATGCCTTAAGTTGTTTTGGATGGATTTGTTTAATAATATGTTTTTCTATTTGAGATGGTCACTAAATATCTGGGCCTTGTTCATCATGTTTGACTTAAGATGTTTATGACGTCCGTGTAAATTGTTAAAGTCTTGGATAAATCATTGTTTGAGTGGATGGGATCATACTTGTTAAAGAATCTGGATAATTAAATGTTGAGTTAATTATTTTGTTGTATTGCTAAGAATAATTAATTTTTAATTAATTATTAACTATTGTGATGTTTAATGGTTAATTAATTGTTAACATATTTGACGGGTGATTTATATTGTTAATTAGTTATTAAATTAATTAACGAATTGGATTAATTAATTTACGATTTAATTAATGGATGGTTTTGGTGTGTTAGACATGGGTTTATACACCAATTATTAATATATATGTATGATTGATGAATAGGTTGTGAGATAGGGAGAGATGCTCCAAATACTCATAGGGTACTAGACATCGTGTTCTATACCCATCTTGCATGAAAACATTCTTTTATGGGATAGGGACTGATGATCCAAATACCCATGGGTTGTGAGACAATGGCTGATGCTCCAAATACTCATGAGGGTGCTAGAAATGATGTTCTACACCCATTAATTGACATTGGACTATGGGTATAATTGGTTTTACATGAAATAAATTAATTGGTTAATGAAAACTATTATGACATAATGATTTGTGAATTGAATATGAGAAAGGGTTCTGACTTATCAATGAATTGGGTGAATCACTATTAATGGACGTACCCATGAGCGAATCACTATTTCTAGTGGATGGGCTCAGACTTTGTATATGAAAGAATAAATTTAATGTCTTATGACGCATTATCCAATCCATAGTACAAGCGTGGATTCAGTCTTTTCTTTGTTTACTTAGATGGTCTTTAGAGACATCTATGGTGAGTGACTTATACGGGGGATGTCAAACTTAGGCCGGATCGCGATATTTATATAACTTATCTAGGTTTGAATAAATGATAAATGAAAATGAATGTGTGATGACTATTTGGTATACATGAAAAATGTATAATGCGGGTTCAAACACCATCTAAGAGCTGATGTAGGTAGTTGGGTATATAGTTACATTTTACTACTTACATTAATTATGCATGATTTCACACTGTTTAAATTTTTATTGAATGTATGGATTTGGGGTATACACTGGTGGTCCCAGCCTACTGAGATTTATATCTCACACCCTACTCCGTCTGCCACTACACTGGGGTACCCATGTAGATTATTTTTGGTTGTAGGATTGTGCTATTAGCAAATTCTTGGGATATTGGAGTAGAGGACCAAGCGGGAGCTCGGGATGCTCGAGTTGAGAGCCCATAGGGCTTTCTTGTCTTTTATTTTTATTTTACATGATTTGTAAAGCATGATTTATTGTTTGTTTAATTCAATTATGTATCTATAACATGTCATGCATTCATCTGCTAAATAATTGGTGTTGGCCACTTTTATAAAATGAGTACTATTTTTCTTCCACTGTTTTTTCAATTATGTATTACTGATTCTGCTGTTGTTTTTTATTTACTCTGATATACCAGTTTTCAACTCTAATAATAGGGTATAGTCTCCCCACAGAGTATCCTTAGACCCGATCTGCTAGTCAGTAGCCTCTGGCGTATAGGCAGACATGCTTGAGGTCATGTGGTGACTAGTCCAGCCACTGGTTCAAGGGTGAACCGGGTTGGGGCATTACATGAATCAGGTTAGAAGTCTTCTAATTCCCATCATTAATCTGTTGGAAATTATAAAAATGAGAAATAAAATCAGTAATGTGTCATTTTGAACCTAGAAACTATAAACCAAACCACATATCTTAAAACTTCTCAATTATGCTTGCATGTACTACCACCTGGTAAAGATGATAATACCCCATTACATCCTTTATCATAGCAGACCGAAAAACATAGCAGTTCTAAAAGAAAAGGATAACCTTTGAAGAGAAAGACCATTTTTAAATGATCTTTCCTCCATATAAAGAATCACTAATTCCTTTTAACTCATCATCAATATATTTTTACTAGAGGCCAAAATCAATAAAATTGGATGCGAACTAAACACTTCCCAAAATAACCTCAGTCTCATCCCCCTGAAGTCCAAAATTAATATGAGAAAAGAGGGCTATGAGGTTCAACTCCATAGAAGATTATTTCATGGCTTGGGATAGAATTTTAGTTTTTAGAGCATTATCAATAATGTTCCCCTTTATAAGTTTTTAGGAAATTCTTACATCAAAATATTGTTGGCAATATGCCTATCTCCTTTGATGGAAATTAAAATATTTTATTGAGAAGATATAACTCAAGATTTTTTTATCAGTGTACATGATAAAACTATTCATAAAATGTAATAATTTCAACCCTTAAGAGTGTGAATCATATATGTGAGTTCAAGATCATATGTGGGATAGTTTTTGTCTTGATTCTAGAGATGAAAAGATACAAAATCCACCATATGATCACCCTTCATGAGAAATCATCCCAAACCTAAACTTTATGCTTCACAAAATACCACATAGTCTTACCCAACCTCTAGAAGAGTCAACACTGAAATAGTAGTCAAATAGTGCTTCAAATTTTCAAAGGAATCCTGAAATTTTAAATCCCAAATGAAAATAACTTCTTTCTGAGTGAGTGCAGTCAACGGATAATCTAGCTTTAAGAAATATTTAATGAACTGATTATAATACCCCACTAATTCCAAGATGCTCTATATCTCAAAGTCATTTCATGGTTTCTCCGAAGACAAGATAACTTCCACCATTTTAGGATCAACTAAAACACCATGTTATAAGACCAAATTATCCAAGAACATCTCGTCTTGAATCCATAAATCGAGTTTTGATAGCTTGGGTTAATTTCATAGATTCGTCAAGATGTCTAAATTTTCTCTCAAATGACACACATGGTCCTCAATTTTAGAGTAAACCAAGACGTCATCCATGGGTAACACCACAAAATAATTGAAGTAATGGTGAAAAATATTATTCATCAATTCCATAAACATAGAAGGAGCATTGGTCAGGACAAATGGTAGGGCAAGATACTCATAGTGGACATGCCTGATTCAAAAAGTGGTATTAGGGATATCAGACTCCTTGATCCTAAGCTGGTGATGACCAAACTGAATATCAATATTAGAGCAAAAATTAAACCCTTTCATATGATATTAAATTATAAATATGAGGAAATGGAAACTTTATATTAGACATAACTAGATTTATCTTTTGGTAATCATCCAATAAGCGAAGGGTTTAGTCAGCCTTCTTAGATAAAATAATAGTTCTGCCTAAGGTGAGACACTTGGTTGAATGAAGCCTTTAGACATCATGTCATCCAACTTTGTCTTTAACTCCTTCAATTCATCAAGTGACATTCGGTAAGTGGGACTAAATATTTTCTAGTTACATGGTACCAAGTTAATAGAAAACTTCACCTCACTTACTGGGGGAAAACTAAAAAAGGATGGTGGAAAAAATCTATAAATTCATCATCTAATAGAGGAAGATCACCTCATAAAGATAACTACTCTAGTTTAATGGAAAACATGGATATCATCCTTTCCATATCCAAAATGGTAGGTTTGTATCTACTAACCCTTGGGTCCCATTCTCTTTGAATTACACGAAACTACCCATTAGGGGTAGTAAAAGAGACCCAGTAAAGATAATAATAAATCTAGGATTTATGGGAAATCAACCAGTCCATCCCAAGAATAACATCCATATGTTTCATATCCAAAATCAAAACTTCCTATATGATCATTATTTTTGATAAAAAAAAGAAAAAGAATGGAATTAGATACCCTTTTCTCTCTTCATTCAGAGAGGATTTGTAATTTCCATCACATATGACATGATATTCATAGGAAGATTCAACAGTTACATGTTATGGGTTGATATAAAAGAATGATAATAACCAGTATCAAAGAAATCAGTCACTAAAGATGATGCAATATTAATTGTGCCTCTCACTGTAGTAAGACCCACATCGATTCCCACTAGACACTTATCCACTACGTGAAGAAACTTCTTTCTAGATATCTATGTTTAGAATCACTATATTCTTGAAGTATCTTATTAATTGATTGATCCTCATGGTATTTTAAATCTTGTTCCATTAAATAGAAATAGAAAAAAATCTTCAAGTGACCTAAGATTATATAAGATCTATAGATCTTTTGTGCCATTATGCAAGCACACATTGGGTTCCCAACATTTCTATATTAAAAAAAATTCAAAGGTATTTTACAAAATATTTCAAATGATTTAAATAAAGTATACTATCAAGGACCACTACCAGTATTTCCACCAAGAGATTCATTATATTTTTTCTTTATGTTCAAGGAAACACTGAAACTGTCATAAGGAGTAGTAGGAACTCATGTCAACCGTAACATACCAAAAAATTCAACTTTCATCATTCGAGCTCTATATAGAGAATCATCATAAAAGGCAATATTCATCATGAAGACTTGATATTGGTTATCTAATAGAGGATCCATATAAAAACTCTAAGCCTTCAGGTTCTCATTAGACACCACCTTAAGTGGAAACTGAGCATGTTCAGAAAAATTATTGGCATGTTGATTCATCGTCATTCGAGCTCTATATAGAGCATCGTCATATAAGGTAAGATTCTTCATGAAGACTTGATATTGGTTATATAATTGATGATCCATATCAAACCTATAAGCCTTCATCTTCTCATTCAAAACCACCGTAGGTGGAAAATGAGATAGTTCAGAAAAAATATTGGCATATTGAGTCGTTGTCTGATCACCTTTTTCAAATTTGAGGAACAACGTGGACTTATCAAATATTATTGAATCTAAATTAAATTACTCCATGAAATTAATCTTGAAGCCTTTCCATTAAAATCCCCCAGTCTTATTCACTAGAACAATCACATCCCACCACCTTCTTCTATTCCATTCATGTTTAAAGATGATACATCTCACGTTAATAGAATATAGAATCTCTAAAAAATTCAAGAGTTGATCAATATTTTTCAACCAATCCTCTAAAACCTGAAGATCATTAGTTCACTGTAAATATACTGGTTTTTGATCTAAAACCTCTTAAGAATGATCTATGTTATCATCTCACTAAGGAACCACCTTGGAAACCTGAACGGGGATTGGTATAGCTACTTACCTAGATCTTAGACCACATGTAAACAAACCTCTACAAGGTTCTAATCCACTAGACAGTTCACTTATTATGATTCATCAACATATACATCTTAAAGTATATTTAAACATCTTCTAGGGGAATTGTACTCTAAAATATCAACAAATAATAAGGAAACCTCAGTCAAGAGACTTGATATCATCAACTCTATCGATTAGAATTCAACATGGGAACACAATTATCAAATAAAATATTGGGAAAAGTTTAGAATCAGAATAAAAAACTCATTAAAGACACTTTTTATCAATAAACCAGGGTAACTTAAGAATCATTATGATGTTGGATAGTTAAGAACTCACACATAACTGATCCCTTAAGTCCTGATAATCCTATATCCTATCTAACAAGACATCCTAAACTATATAATGATATTCAAGAAAGAACATAACCACCTTTGATACTAATTTTTCATGAATTGAACTAGATAACCTACCTAAATGGTGCTCAAATTAGTCCTCAAATGGCCCATATAGTGTTCTTGATCCACACAGGCTGGGGACTAGCGCTTAGGAATCAAAACAAATAAGAATGAATGATTTCACCTCAGGCATAACCAATCAAGATAAATTACTAAATATGAATCAATAAACAGTCAATATATCAAAAAAAGACCAATAGAAAAGTACAAAAAATAGAAATATATAAGTCCCAAAAATGGTACACTAACCAAATTCATCACATAAACATCCACGAAATCATCACCAAATCTCAATGTAACAAGTAGATCACACAGTCCACTAGTCATCACAAACTCTCAAGGTTCCTGAAATCAAGAACACCTATCACATCCAAGATATGCTTTCCCTTTTTTGGATCTATAATAAGAAAATATAAAAATTCATAAAGGAAGTGGTAGGGTTTGATAAAAAAATCAGTAGGATATTAGCAAGTATTCCATAAGTAACCCACATCAAATAAACCAAAAATTCTTAATTTAAGTAAAACATGGAATGGAAATATTTTCATAGTTCATTTAAAAAAATGGTTTTCAAAATATTTCAATGTAATTATTATAACAATTAAAATAGTTTATTTCAATCAAAAAAGGAATATATATGAATCTTTTTTAAAAATGGAATGAATAAAAATTCTACCAAATAGGCATGAATAAGGATTTTAATCATAAAATAGCATGTATATATCATTTACAATCATAGAATAATGTTTAAGAGTCTCAAGGTTAGGTTAGTATAAGGATTCTCAAACAACTCAATGAAATACTACTTTAGGTTTGCACACATCCCTAGATCACAAGCCTAGGGGGAATCGGTAGACACCCTGTAACACCCTAATATTTTATGAGAAATATATTTTTTATGTCTTATTTATACGCAACATCAAAGGAATCATTAAATGCACACAAAACTAGTTTGTCTTGCGTTACACGCAATCACAACCTTCTTCGATAGCGTGTGTAGTGCGCAAAACCGAGTTTCACTAAACAACAATATATTATTATAATATTATAAACTAGCCATTATGAATAGTATTAACTGAATTTTGAATTTTATAACATTATTATTCATCTTACATATTTTCTAGAACATGGTATGAGAACAAAATAAATTTTTTGGGTAAAATAAGTATTTTTCAAAAAATGCAGTTTTTCCACCTTTTGATGGCTCACCCACTTTAAATCAAGTTTTTGACAAGATTACAAGTTCAATTTGGAAAAATAAAATTCTTCTTCGGAATCAGGATATAAAAATTAACTTTGGATAAATTTTTTATGTTATTCTGATAACTTTCATATTTTAATGAATAGTAAAAACACGCTATATTTTAATTAAACAAAACTTTTTTCATCGTAATAATTTATATGGTTTAATTATAATATTGAATGGTTTTAAAGTATAAATAGAATATATTTTTACCATTTAATATAATTTATGTCATTAGCATTAATTTTACATTGAATTCATAGGTAAAAACATTTCAATCTTTGGCAACGTTTTAACTTTTAAAACTCGTTTTCTTAACAACGGGATTAATTTTAAATTAAATTCTACAACTTCTGTGTTTTGAATTTTGAAAAATTGATTCCATATTTGGATCAAGTGGGTATAAATTATGTTAATATCTTACATTTATCTCTTTGATATTATGAATAGTAACTATGATAATTTTTATTTACTACAGTTAAAGGTAAATCAGGTAATTAAGGGTAATAACTAAGATTATAAAATTACCCTAACACCTGCCAAAATTCTATTGGATAACTAAAAGTAGACCCTTATCACCTACGTGTAGGAATAAATTTATTTTATGGACTTTTTATCATTAAAATAATTTAATTATTATTAAAACCAAAGAAAGTGACAACATGTCAATTTCTTAAATCTTATAAGTATAATAATTTTAATTTAGTGATAAAATTCATGAAAATTCGAAACTGAATAGTACAAAAAACATAATAATATTATCTACATCATGTGAATTTATTTATAATTTTTAGGGATTAAATAATTATCATTTATCACGACACAATAGTGATGATGAAATTATTTTATTGATTGAATTATCAAATAAATGATTTTAAAAGTATTAAAATATATATTATGTGAACTATATAATGTGATAAAATTATTTTCTAGATACATATGACATGTTATGACTCTATTAAAGCTTTTATTTTTAATATATCTTCTGTGTATATTTTATTTAAATTCAAATAAATGAATAGTGTCAAAATTGACACTATTGTTATTTTGTAAAAATTACATATTATAAAAAATTTTAAAAATCACAAAAATATTTAAAAATTATAAATTAAAATTTATATGGTCTAAAATATAATAAAGTATACCATTATGGACAATTCACAACATATAAGTAATTATTTATAATGGTTTTAAATTTAGAATACTATTACCACAAATAAAATTAAATAGATTATATAAGGATAAATCATGTTGATAATGTTTAAAATAAATTTCCAACTTGTCTAAATTTTATTGGTTGATGATATTACAACCCTATATCATCTAATATTATGATTTGAGTCATTTTTGGAGGTTTTTAAGTGTGTTTGGAATTTATTATAAATTAATATTTCTTATAATTCTAAAGGGGCCCCTCTCCTCCCTTATAAAAGGGAACCTCCTTCCTCTCCTCCTCACACCACATTGAGCCTTCAATATCAGCAAAAACCTGCCCATTTCCCTTATAAACTTCCCTAGAAACATACTAGTGATCCTGGCCTTCTTTAAAGACCAATCTTAGTGCCCTAAGAAAAGGTTTCAAAGAGGCGTGTCGAAGAAGATGTAACATCCGTTACCAATTCTTTCAAATTTATTTCTTCTTCTAATTTTTCTAATTTATTTATTTCATTATGAAGTAATAATATAAATATCACTAATATACTGATATTTTATTATAAATATGAAACAACCCTATTTCACCTTCTATCCATCATACGGAAAATTAAGTCACCGCGCGTGCGTACGTTCGGAATACCATCTCCACGCCGCGGTGTAATCTGTTTTCCACCACCACCTTACTTGGATGGGTATAATGGTGTAAATAATAACTATATATTATTATTGTAAAGTGATATTGATTCTGAAATATTATACACACACTTCAATACAATTCTATGATCATGGGAACGATATCATTGCTCGTGCGTACGTACGGCCTACCGTCTCCACGATGTGATGCGACTCATTCTACATGATCTTCATTTAATAATGATTATATAAATGAATTAAATGAGTAAATATGAAACATATTACACTAATACCATTATTTAAATGAGGTATCTATAACCTAAAAAGAAGAATAAGAATTTATACAATAAAACACGCATAAGAATATAAAGCAATAAACACTCAAATAACAAGTTGCAATGAAATATTACTAATAAGAATGTAAGAATATGACCATATATGATATAATAAAAAATGAGTATGATTCTGGAATAATTCAATGACATTATTTAAATCATTATACAGGATTTTTGGACATGTGCAAATCATATCGGACCTAAGGTAAGGGAAAATCTCGCAATCTCATTTTTGTCTGAGATTATTTATACTTCAGAATTTACTGGGTAATATTTATCATCAACATACATTTTTCCTCAATAAATAATATTATTTATATCCTAATATAATTTTTTAAATCCAAATTTACCCATTGGCGAGTTTTTAGTAAAAGATATGAAAGGAATCTTTTTTCGTTTTTAGTACGAGGTACTTTTTGACTTTTCCGGCCAATGTACGAGAAGAATGTTGTTTTTTAACTTATACGGCATGAATGGATTTTTATGATTTCATAGAACATTATTTAATTGAAGCTTCCTTTACAAGTTTTCAATTTTAATCTTAATAAACTTATTTTAGTTTAAAATTATATTACATGTTAAGAAAGGAAAAATGTTTTTCAAGAAGAAAGGATATTTTCCTCAAGAATAGAGTTCAAGTGTTTTATCAAAATTATTTTCCCTCTAAGATAATATAGGGTTCTATTTATACCCCTATTTTTAAATTGATATTATTATGTTATGATGGAATTATTTTTATGATGTACTTTTATCTTATATGGATTATGTTATGATGGCATGATGTTTAAGAATCCCATTTTTAGTACATGGGTTATGCTAAGATGTAGGATTTATGATTTTGTGGCACACATAAGAAAGGATTCATTATGAGATGGGTGGGACCTATATCTCCCACCAATGAATTGGGTAAAGATTTATATCTCATGAGATAGAGATGGCTGGAATGGCAAGTTAATCTGGTTTAGTGATACAGGACTGGAATGAGGAGTGAACTCAGTTCAATAATGGACTTTGTCCGCTATGATAGTCTTGGAAATGAGTCTTGAATAAAATGAAATGATTTTATATGATTATGGGTGTATGCCACAAAGTATCATATTTTAAGTTATGATTATTTAGGATTACTTTTCACTACTATGATTTATCCCATGTCATGATATTATGATCTCTTTTTCAGGTTAATATTTTCAAAATGTTATGTTCTTACAGATATAATATGATTGATATTTCCTTTGTTTACCCCTTACTGAGCATTTGAGCTCACCCTTTTGTATGTTTTTTTTTCAGGTCTTGATGAAGGTTATTAAGTAGAATATGCCAAAAGTGACTCTAGATATGATGAAATAAATGGGGGAAAACATAGATTATTTATGAACCAGTTGTTTATGTTTCCTAGTTTCTAAAGACACTATACATATACGGTCCTTTCATGGTTTTGTTATATTTTGTAATAAGTATGCTTCAATTCTGAATTAATAACAATGTATTTAATGTATGGGTCATTATAGTTGGTATCAGAGGAAAGGTATAGTCAACCTTTGGAAACTAGGATGTGAAAGCCTTAGTAAGAACCCTAAGGATATGTCTAAGCATAGAACATAATATTAGTGTTTTAGAAATTTCCATGAGTAACCTATGATAAGACCTTAAGTGTAAAATTTTATTCTTCATTATGTGGTTTTCCTGTTATGATTAGTGTTTCTCACACTATGCTTATTGGTTTTAGTCAATGGCTGGAACCTGAAGAAACTGTGTTAATACTAAATGTGATGGGCAATTCAATGATTGTCCCCCTGAGAAACCAAACATTATGGGAGCTGGAATAAAAAATCTTCTAGCCATGCTCACACAACATTCTCAAGCTATGAACTAAGCAGGACTTCCAAACAAACCAATGATGGAGCAACATTCTGTTGAATCCTTCATGAGGTAGTGTCCACCTTCATTCAGCAGGTATTATGATCCATTAGTGGCTGAACAATGGATTAGTACCACTGAAAAGATATTTTCAGTTCTACAATGTTCTGAACATGAAAAATTCATCTTAGCAGTGTATCATTTGGAAGTTGATACTGATCAATGGTATAATCTTATCAAGAATATGAGGCAAATATATGAAATTGAGTCCATGGAATGGGACGAATTCAAGAACTTATTTTTCAATAAGTACTTACCTCATATTCTTAGAACAAATATGTAGAAGGAGTTTCTTGAACTGAAGCAAAAGGATGATGAATCTGTTGGTACCTACGAAGAAAATTTTACAAGACTTGAAAGGTATGCTTCTGGAATTATTATCCAACCTGAGTGTAAGATCGATTGATTCTTTATTATCTTAAAACCAAGTCTTCGAAGGGCATTATCCATAAGGGACTTCAATAGCTACGAGGAAATTGCTCGATGTGATATCAAGGTTTAGATGGAGATTGGAGTAACCCATAAATCATATGGGTTTGATAAGAAGAATAAAATAGAATTCAAAGGAAAATCTAAAGACCACACTGAAAAGAATATGAGTTTTCCTTTATGCTCAAATTGTTGAAAGAAACATGGAGGGAATTTTCTTAAAGGGACAAGCAAATGTTTTAAGTGTGGAAAAGAAGGTCATCGAGCAATTGAATGTCAAAATAATGGGAAGAAGATGTCTAATTATGCGAACAAAGAAATGGATACATAGAATTCACCTCCAACACTTCAATGTTTCAAGTGGAAGGATATGGGGAATTATGACTATCAATGCCCTAATCCAAGGGTTGTTGATGATGATCGACGTCAACAAACTCTTAAGTCCAAAGACAAAGGAAAGTCACATGCAATTACTATCGGCGATGTGGAGTACAATAACAAAGTGGTGAAAGGTACACTTACCATCCACTGTAAAGTATCAAATGTTTTATTTGATTCTGGATCCACCCACTCTTTTATTTATGAAGAATTTTCAAAGGGTATCATCGTATTACCTCAACAATTAAATGTTGATTTATCTGTGACAACTCTTAATGGCACAACAGTCGCATCAAAAGTTTACAATTCCTCACCGATTGAAGTTTTTGGGATAGTTCTTCCTGCAAATCTTGTGATCCTTCATATAGTGGAATTTGATGTGATTATTGGCATGGATTGGATTTCTTTATATGGAGCTCATATCAATTTCCAATTAATGGAAATCACATTTAATATTCCCAATCAATCTACTATCATTTATCGATGAAAGGATGAATATAACCTTCTAGTGGAAATTTCTACCATCTTATGGGTCTTGATTCTAATAAATGAAGGTTATTTATCTCAAATGGTTGGAGAGAAACTCATTATTAAGAATACACCCATTTTACGGGATTTTGATGATGTCTTTCCGGATGAATTTTCAAGTGTTCCACCAAATCGTGAAGTTGAGTTTTCAATAGAATTCATACCAGGTGCTATGACCATTTCCAAGAAACCTTATAGAATGGCCCCAATTGAGTTTTTGGAATTGAAGAAGCAACTCCAAGAGAATCTTGATAAAGGATTCATACGCCCTTGTGCGTCACATTGGGGAGCACATGTTCTATTTGTTAAGAAGAAAGATGGATCAATGAGACACTGCATTGATTATCGAGAACTTAACAAGATCACTATCAAGAACAAATATCCTCTCCCGTGAATTGATGACTTATTTGACCAACTATATGGAGCCCAATACGTTTCCAAGATTGATCTTCGTTTAGGGTATCATCAATTAAGGGTGAAAAAAGAGGATATACCACAGATGGATTTCAGTACAAGGTGTGGACACTAAGAATTTATAGTGATGCCATTTGGTCTTACTAATTCCCCTTCTATCTTCATGGATCTAATGAATAAAGTCTTTAGAGACTATCTTGATCAGTTTGTGGTAGTCTTTAAAGACGACATTCTTGTCTATTCAAAGAGCAAGGAAGAACATGAAGATCACTTGATAATTGTATTAAAGACCCTAAGAAAGGAGAAGATTTATGCCAAATTTACAAAGTGTGAATTTTGGATTCAAAATGTTTTATTTTTGGGTCACATAATCTCAAAAGAGGGGATATTTGTGGATCCAGCAAAAACAGATGTTATTGAAAGATGGTCGAGACCAACAACAGTAACTGAGATCTGAAGTTTTCTTTGTCTGGCTGGATATTATCAACGTTTTGTGAAAGATTTTTCACAATTATCTAATCCACTCACTAGGTTGACTCGAAAAGGAGTTAAGTTCGTGTGGACAGAGGAGTGTGAAGAGAATTTCAAGGAGTTGAAAAGAAGGTTATCCAGTGCACCTATACTAACACTACCTTGTAGTGGAGAATGGTTTGTGATCTATAGTGATGCATTATAGAAAGTATTGGGGTGTGTTCTCATGAAAAATGATATGGTGATAGCTTATGCCTCACGACAGCTGAAAATACATGAGAAAAATTACCCAACTCATGATTTAGAGTTAGCTGCGGTAATCTTTGCATTAAATATTTGGAGGCATTATCTTTATGGTGAAAGGTGTGATATTTTTTCTGATCATAAAAGTTTAAAGTATATTTTCACACAAAAGGAGATTAATATGTGCCAGAAAATATGGTTGGAGCTAATTAAGGATTATGACTGCTCAATTCATTACCACCATGGGAAAGCAAACAAGGTGGTAGACACATTAAGTCGATAAGACCATTCTAGCTTATCCATGATGAGGATCACAAAAGATCCAATATTTATGGATATACAAAGGATGGATCTTGGAATTATAATGTAAGGGGAAAAATCTTATCTTTCTCAAATGAATGTTCAACCATCTATACGTGTGAAGATTAAAGAGGCACAAAAGGAAGATGTAGAGTTACAAAAGAAGGTGAGAAAGGTTCCTTAATTCACCCTTGATTGTGATGGGATAATAAGGTTCAGGAATCGGTTTTTTCTTCCTCCCATCCCAGAATTAAAGGATCTACTGGATGAGGCTCATATTTCTTCATTATTTATTCATCCAGGAATCATGAATATGTATAGGGACCTGAAAGAGTATTTATGGTGGGATGGAATGAAAAGAGATGTTGCTGAATATGTATCTCGATGCTTGGTTTGTCAGCAAGATAAAGCTGAGAGACAGAAGACTAAGGGGATGTTACAATCATTACCCATACCCTAATGGAAATGGGAATACATCACTATGGACTTTGTTACTGGAATTCCTAAAACATCCAAAGGCAATAATGCTATCTGGGTTATAGTTGAGCATCTTACAATGTCGGCACACTTCATTGCTATTAGAGAATATTTCACTCTGGATCAGCTTGCCAGGATATATGTGAAGGAAGTGGTAAGATTGCATGTAGTACCACTTTCCATTATATCTGATCGGGATCCGAGGTTTACCTCAAAGTTTTGGTGAAATCTTCAGCATACTCTAGATACAGAGTTGAGTTTCAGCACTACTTATCATCCTCAGACAGACGGTCAGTCTGAGAAGACAATTCAAACTCTAGAAGACATGTTGAGAGTTTGATCTATGGATTTCAAAGGTGGTTGGGATCAACACCTACCTTTGGGGGAATTTTCTTATAATAATATCTTTCACTCTAGTATTCAGATGGCTCCTTATGAAGCTCTCTATGAAAGAAATGCAGGACTCCAACTTTCTGGGATGGAGTTGGGGAAAGAAATTTATTAGAACCTTATCTTGTTGAGAAGATGACAAAAAAGGTCATATCTATTCAACAACACATAATAGAATCTTAGAGTCGACAAAAACATTATGTCGACAATAGAATAAAAGACCTAGAGTTTGAAGTGGGTGATAAAGTGTTCTTACGAATATCTCCTTGGAAGAGAGTAATGAGATTTGGAAAGAAGGTCAAGCTAAGACCTAGGTATATTGGTCCTTTAGAAATACTGGATTGTGTTGATTGGTGCTTCCACCGAATCTATCTCAAGTTCATGATGTGTTCCTTGTATCTCTCCTGAGAAAGTACATACCCGATCCTTCACATGTACTAAGCTCAGAAGTTATACCGCTGGAGCAAGATCTTTCTTATGAAGAACAGCCGATGAAGATTCTGGATCATAGAGAAAAAGTTCTATGGAACAAAACCACTCACTTGGTGAATGTTTTTTGAAGGAAACACCAATTAGAAGAAGCTACATGGCAGCTTGAGGATATGATGACGGAGAGGTATCCTCATCTGTTTGTTACGAAGTGACGAATTTCGAGGGTGAAATTCATTTTAAGGGGGTAGAATGTAACATCCTGATATTTTATGAGAAATATATTTTTTGTGTCTTTTTTTTACACAGCATGAAATGAATCTTTCACTACACAAAACACTAGCTTGGCTTGTGTTACACGAAATCGCGACCTTCCTCGATAGTGTGTGTAGTACGCAATATCGAGTTTCACTAAACAACGATATATTATTATAATATTTTAAACTATCCGTTATGAATATTATTAACTAAATTTTTAATTTTATAACATTATTATTCATTTTACATATTTTCTAAAACATGTTATGAGAGCAAAATAAATTTTTCGGGTAAAATAAGTATTTTTCAAAAAATGCAGTTTTGCCGCCTTTTGATGGCGCACCCACTTTAAATCTAGTTTTTGACCAGATTATAAGTTAAATTTGACAAAATAAAATTCTTCTTTTAATTAGTATATAAAAATTAACTTCGGATAAATTTTTCATGTTATTCTGATAAATTTCATATTTTAATGAATAGTAAAAACGAGCTATATTTTAATTAAAAACAACTTTTTTCATCGTAATAATTTATATGGTTTAATTATAATATTGAATGGTTTAAAAGTATAAATAGAATATATTTTTACCCTTTAATATAATGTATGTCATTATCATTAATTTTACATTGAATTCATAGGTAAAAACATTTTAATCTTTGGCAATGTTTTAACTTTTAAAACCTGTTTGCTTGACAACGGGATTAATTTTAAATTAATTACTGCAAAATCGGTGTTTTGAATTTTGAAAAATGGATTCCATATTTGGATTCATTTGGTCCAAATTATGTTAATAGGTTACTTTTATTTTTTTGATATTATAAATAGTAACTACGGTAATTTTTATTTACTGCAGTTAAAGGTAAATCGGGTAATTAAAGGTAAAAAAAATAGATTATAAAATTACCCTACCACCTGAAAAAATTCTATTGGATGACTAAAAGTATAACCTTATAACCTAATGTTCGTAATAAATTAATTTTATGGACTTTTGACAATTAAAATAATTTAATTATTATTAAAACCAAAGAAAGTGGCAACATGTCACTCTCTTAAATCTTATAAGTATAATAATTTTAATTTAGTGATAAACTTCATAAAACATAGAACATTAATAGTCCTTAGAAATCTAATAAAATTATATACATCATGTTAATTTCTTTATATTTTTTAGGGATTAAATATTTTTCATTAATCACGACACAATAGTGATGTTGAAAATATTTTATTGATTGAATTATCAAATAAATGATTTTAAAAGTATTCAAATAAATATTATATGAACTATTTAATGTGCTCCACAAATTTTGTAGATAAATATTATATGTTATGAATCTATTAAAGCTTTTATTTAGAACATATCTTCTCTGTATATTTTATTTAAATTCCAATAAATGAATAGTGTCAAAATTGACACTATTGTTATTTTATAAACATTACATATTATAAAATTGATTAAAAATCACAAAAAGATGTAAAAATTATAAATTAAAATTTATATGGTCTAAAATGTAATAAATTATACAATTATGGACAATTCACAACATATAAAAAATTATTTATAATTATTTAAAATTTATAATATTATTACCATAAATAAAATTAAATAGATTATATAAGGATAAATCATGTTGATAATGCTTAAAATAAATTCCCAATTGGTCTAAATTTTATTTTTTGATGATATTACAATCCTATCTCATCTACGATTCGTATTTGAGTCATTTTTTGAGGTTTTTAAGTGGGTTTGGAATTTTATATAAATTAATATTTCTTATAATTCCAAAGGTGCCCCTCTCCTCCCTTATAAAAGGGAACCTCCTCCCTCTCCTCCTCACCCCACTTTGAGCCTTAAATATCAGACAAAACCTTCCCATTTCCATTATAAACTTACCTAGAAACATACTAGAGGTCCTGGTATTCTTCAAAGACCAATCATAGTGCCATAAGAGGAGGTTTCAAAGAGGCGTGTCGAAGAAGAGGTAATATCCATTACCAATTCTTTCAAATTTATTTCTTCTTCTAATTATTATTCTTTAGTTGTTTAATTTTGAAGTAATAATATCAATATCATTCATATACGGATATGTTATTATAAATATGAAACAACCCTATTTCACCTTCTATCCATCCTACGGAAGATGAAATCACCGCGTGTGCGTACGTACGAAATACCGTCTCCACGCCGAGGTGTAATATTTTTTCCACCACCACCTTACTTGGATGGCTATAATGGTTTAAAGTATAACTATATATGATTATTGTAAAGTGATATTAATTCTGAAATAGTATACATACACTTCAATACAATTACACGATCATGGTAACTATATCATCGCTCGTGCGTACGCACGGCCTACCGTCTCCACCATGTGATGTGACTCGTTCTACATGATTTCTATTGAATAATTATTATATAAATGAATTGAATGAGTAAATATGATACATATTACACTAATACCATTCTGGAAATGAGTTATTTATAACCTAAAAAGAATAATAAGAATTTATTCGACAAAACATGCATAAGAACATAAAGCAATAAACACCCGAATAACAAGTAGCAATGAAATATTAATAATACGAAGCTAAGAATTTGACCATATATGATATCATAATAATGAGTATGATTATGGAATAATTCAATGAAATTATTTAAATCATTATATAGGAGGTTCGAACACGTACAAAGAATATCAGACCTAAGGTAAGGGAAATTCTCGCAATCTCATTTTTATCCGATATTGTTTATACTTCAGAATTTACTGGGGAATATTTTTCATCCACATAAATGTTTCCTAAATATGTAATATTATTTCTATCCTCCTACAATTTCATAAATACAACTTTACCCATTGGTGAGTTTTTAGTAAAATATATGAAAGGAATCTTTTGTCATTTTTAGTACGAGGTACTTTTTGACTTTTCCGGCCAAAGTACAAGAAGAATGTTTTTTTTAACTTATACGGCATGAATGGATTTTTATGATTTCATAGAAACTTATTTCCTTGAAGCTTCCTTTACAGGTTTTAAAGTTTATTTTTAATTAACTTCTTTTATTTTAAATTTTTATGACATGTTAAGAAAGGAAAAATGTTTTCGAAGAAGAAAGGATATGTTCCTCAAGAATGGAGTTCATGCGTTTTGTCAAAATTATTTTCCATATAAGATAATATAGGGTTCTATTTCTACCCCTATTTTTACATAGATATGATTATTTTATGATGGAATTATTGTTATGATGTCATTTTATCTTATATGGATTATATTATGGTGGCATGATGTTTAATAATCCCATTTTTATTACATGGGATATACTATGATGTATGATTTATGATTTTGTGGAACACATAAGAATGGTTTCATTATGAGATGGGTGGGACCTATATCTCCCTCCAATTCATTGGGAAAAGATTTATATCTCATGAGATAGACATGTCTAGAATGGAAAGTTAATTTGGTTCAGTGATACAGAATTGGAACATGGAGGGAACTCAGTTCTATAATAGATTTTGTCCACTATGATAGTCTTGGAAATGAGTCTTGACTAAAATGAAATGATTTTCTATGATTATGTGTGTATTCCACAAAGTATCATGTCTTAAGTTATGATTATTTGGGATTACTTTTCCCTACTATGATTTATCCCATGTCATGATATTATGATCTCTTTTATAAGTTAAGATTTTCAAAATGTTATGTTCTTACGAATATGATATGATTGATATTTCCTTTGTTTACCCCTTACTGAGCATTTGAGCTCACCCTTTTGTATGTTTTCTTTTCCCCAGGTCTGTATGAAGGGTATTAAGTAGAATCTGCCAAAATGGACTCTAGCTGTGATGAAATAAATGGGAGACAACGTAGATGATTTATGAACCAGTTGTTTGTGTTTCCCAGTTTCTAAAGACACTATACCTATACGGTCCTTTCATGGTTTTGTTATATGTTGTAATAAGTATGCTTCAATTCTGAAGTAATAACAATGTATATAATGTATGGGTCGTTATAAACATTAAATAATGATCTCCCTACCCTCATCATAGTTTATCCATTATTGTCATTGTCAATCAATTTCTATGTAGATATGACACATGATTACCATGTGTTCTTCCCACCTAACAAACCATGCATCCATTTTATTAAAGGAAATTCATCATGTTGGAACCACGACCATTCTTTGCAAGAATTGGAGTATGGTTTTTGTTTGTTTTCAATCCTTATTTGAAGTTTAGAATGTTTTCTAGTACATTGATTAAACAGTATAATCATACAATAGTATTGAAGGTGGTGTCATTTCCTAGTGTTTGACAATTTTTTGGGCATGAAATTCAGAAAATGAATACGTGCATTTGGACGAAGGAGATGCACGCAAGGAGAAAGTGGTGCACGAAATATATGACTTGTGCGTGAAAAAACAGTGTGGTATACAAAAAATATCATGGTGTGAGAAATAGTGGAGCGAGGTTTTTCCCACAAGAGGTGTTTTCAAATCATAATGTCGAAAAATGGAAAAGGCATGGGTTTTGCAAAAAACATGGAGATGTGCATGAAAAATATTCCTTCACGAATAGTATTGCATGCCGAATTAGAGGTTTTTCATGACACGATGGGTTTTTCCCATAGGGGTCGGTGACGCCTATAAATAAGAGGTGACCCCCCTCATTCTGTAAGGCTGAAGACTTAGAGAAGATCCAAGTGCTGATGTGCGTAAAAGGTTTGCGTAAAGGGAGTTGTGTGAAAAATTTCGTGTTGCGCAAAATATACCATCCTGTGTGAAAAATTTAGAGGTGCTCGAAATATTTTGAGTTGTGAAAAATATTCCAAATTGTGCAAAAAATTATGAGTTGCACAAAATATTCCAGCTTGCGTGAAAAATTATGAGTTGTGCAAAAAATTCCAGCTTGCGTGACAAATTCCGGGCTACGCGAAGAAGGAAGAAGTGCGCATAAAAGTTGAGGTTGAACGTAAAAGTTCCAATGGCATGAAAATGGTGTTGTTGGGTGAAATATTTTTCCACGAGAAAATAAAAAATTGTGCGTAAAATTGACTTCTTACGCGCAAAGGGTAAATGTTGTGTGTAATTGTCTGTGAAACCTGTTTGGATGTTCGTATTATCAGGTTCAGTGGTTTAGTGTGTTTAATAGCATCAATTCTGGATTTCAATGCAATAAGATTCTCATTCTAAGAAGAGGAAAGGACTTCAATGTGAATCTATTGAAGAGACCTTCTTGTCTATAAACTGATTGGGACTTCACCAAAGGCAGTGAGCCAGGGGGTCAATGGTAGTGACCCAAGGGACACAGTGAGCTATCCTTGAACTTTTTTAAAGGTAGTGATCCAAGAATAGAGTGACTGTGACCAAAACTTATAATCCATAAACTAGTTAAGATTAGTGGATTTTGGTGTGACCGACACACTGTCGGTGTATGGTCCTTGGATGTATCCCTTTGTGGTGAACCATGTAAAAGTGTTGGGTCAACTTCTTGCTTTCATTTGTTTGATAGATTTAACAAGTTCCTACCAACATGGGAACAAGATCCATGACATTAAAAAGAAAAGTTGACACCCTGATTCACCCTTCCCCTCTTAGGGTTTTCTGGGGTCCTTCAAGTGGTATTAGAGGGAGGTTAACTTGTGTTTGATCTATCACTTACCGTTATGGACAATTTAGCCAATGTCAGGGGAGTCCCTCTCTTTGATGGAAGTAATTTCCAGATCTGGAAGAACTTAATGAGATCTCATCTAAGATCTCTTATAATGGAAGTTATTTTTTCTATTGTTCAAGTAATACAAGTCACTGATCCAGAAGGTTGGGCTATGACTGATGCAGATAAGAAAATTATTGATGGATATGCTAAAGCACAAATTTCACTCACCACAACCCTTTCTAATCAGATCTATCTAAAGGTGATGAGTTTCACCTCATCAAAATCTATGTGAGATAAACTTGAAAATATTTATGAAGGATATAGAAAAGTGAATAAGGAAGAACTAAAATTCCTAAACAATAGGTTTGGTGGTCTGAAGATGCATCCAGATGAGAATACAGACTCGTTCTTCATTCGAATTACTGAAGTGGTTGGAGGAATTTGGCGTATAGGATAAGAAATCAAAGAAAATGATATTGTAATGAAAATATTAAGAATACTTCCACCCTTTTACAATGAAAAGGTTTCATTCCTTGAGGAAAAAGATCTTTCCAAACATTCTCTGGATAATCTACTGAGCAGTGTGGTAGAATATGAAATTAGATTCAAACCAGAAGATGCTACGACTTGAGTGAGTAAAGAAATGACATTCAATTCCATGGATAAACTAAAAAATTCAAAAGATAGTAGTGGTGATGATGATGAGGAAAAAGAAATTCTTTCTCTCATTTCAAAGAAGTTCTAGAAGGGAAAAGGTAAATTCAAAGGGAAGTTACCTCTTTATTGCTTTCATTGTGGAAAAGTTGGGTGCATTGCCTCTCAGTGCTTAAGAAAGATCAATGATGAAGATAGTGAAGATAAAAACATTAGAAAGCCTCGGAAAAGGTTTTTCAAAAAGGGAGACTTATAATATAGAAAGAATGGGATGAAAAAGATTTTTCTCTATGAATAAAAAGATGATGATAATGAATTCTGTGACAAAGAAGAACATGAATTTAAAATTGAAAACCATGCTTCCATGATGGAAACGATTGAAAAATCAAAACCATCAAGAGATAATGGTTGAGACAATCAGTTGACAACTAATTCCAATCAGGAGTTGCAATATAAATATTGTGTTTGTAAGATAATGATCAAATGTAAGAGTTGCAATAAGTTTAAATCGATTGTAGAATAATCATTTGATTATTTTGATCATCTTAAAGCTTAAATTGAATGACCGGAAGAATTTGTGAAAGTGCAGTCTAAAATTCTTGAAAGAATTAATGATGCAGTGGATCTAATTTTGAGAATTGAAGAGCAATAAAAGTTCATCAATGACCTTAACACTAGACTAGAAGAAAAGACCTAGACTACTAAGATTATTGAAGAGGAATTTGTTACTCTTAGAAGAAAACTTGAGAGTGAATTGATTTTTAAAGAATCATGGAAGAAAATATAGTTTGGAAGGTTATCAGATGCTGAGTTGTTAGAAAGAGAAAAACGTGATTTCAATGGATTTGAAAAGATTAAGAATGTTCAAAGACCTGCTTACATGGGAAATAGTGGAATCGGTTGTAAGCCAGAGTCGTCAAATGATGAAAATAAAGGTGACCAAAATAAGGGCATGCTAAAAGTTGGTGATGTGGAAAATTCATCTGAAGCACTGAAACACAAACCCCTAATTCAATCTGAAAGAAGAAAATAAGATTATCCTCAATCCTATAGAAAAAAGGATCCCTCAAACTATTATCCCACAGAAGAAGGAATGAGAATAAACATAAGTGAAGAGATATTTCCTCTCATGAAGTGTCAATTTTGTGGATACTTTGGCCATACCATGACTTATTGCAAAGAGGCAAGAAGATATCTGAATGGAGAAGATATCAGAGACATAAGAGAAAAAATTCATATCCTAATTCTTTTAAAAGAAACTGTTTCTATGGATATTGTTTTTTTGTTCTAACATTGGTCATAAGGTAGTTAATTGCATATAGAGGAGAGACATAGACACCTCATACCAGAGTTTGTGAAAAGTCAAATCTCATCAACAAGATAGTGTTTCTCTTACAAACAGTTTTTATCCTATCGAAGAAGATTTCGACTATAAATAACCAATGTACACGGAAGAAATAATTGAAAGGCCATTAGTGTTCTACACTAAATCCAATGTCTCATGGAATGAAAAGAAGAAAAATTGAGAAATCCAACCTTACAGAGGTGGCCCTCAAATCTACAAAAAGCAATAGTACCTGGATTCTGGATGGTGTTTGTTCATCTCATATGATAGGTAATGCAGGCCTATTAACGGATATCAAAAGGAGAGTTGATGGAATAGTACGGTTTGGTAATGATGGAGCTCTTAAAATCAAAGGTAGTGGAAGTACTGAATTAGCTAATGATGAGCTAATGAAAATTGAAGTCCTTTATGTAGATGTCCTACATCAGAATCTCCTCATCTTGAGTCAACTCTGTGACTCAGGACTTGTAGTTACTTTTAATTAGAAAGTATTCACTATCAAGGGAAAGACGGGAAATTCACTTATAAAGGGATGTAGAATAGAAGGCAACATGTATCAGGTTGATAGTAAAGAAAACGTTTGTTACATGACTCTTAAAGAAGATAAAAATTTGTGGCATCGGATACTAGGGAACATAAATCAACAAGACATGGAGAAAATATCAAAATTGAGGATTGTAAATGGAATTCCCTACCTAAAGTGTGAATGTGAAAATTCTTGTGATGCCTACATTCGTGGGAAGATGGTCTGCAATTCATATTGGCCAAAGAAGAAAAGGGCATCACATCTTCTTGATCTCATTCATACAAATGTATGTGGCCTGATAAATGTTGTCGGAACTCATTGAGAAAGGTATTTCTTCCTTTTTATAGATGATTATAGTATAATGGAATGTGTATGGTTATACATAGAAAACAAAAAGAGCTTGAATTCATGAAAACATATTTTCGAATTGCCAAGAATGATACCGGATGAACAATCAAAGTGTTGTGATTAGACAATGGAGGGGAATACATGTCTATTGAATTTGAAAAATACCTGTAGAATCATGGGATACAACATGAGGTAGTTGTCGTTAGAACTCCACAACAAAATGGAGTGGTTGAGCGTAGAAATCGACAGGTGAACAACATGGCAAAGACTATGCTGATTGAGAGTCTTATTCTACGGCATTACTGGAAAGAGGTCGTTCAAGATGAAGAGTATATTCAAAATCCAACAGGACTTTATAGGGGAAAGATGAAGAAAACTTATTAATTGTGGCATGGAAGGAAGCCCTCTTTGAAATACTTTCATGTTTTTGGAAGTAAGTGCTTCATCAAAAACAAAGGAGGAAATCGAGGGAAATATGGAGATAATGCAGATGAAAAAATTTTCTTTGTCTACTCAATGAATAGTAAAGCCTACAAGTGTTTCAACAAGTGATCGGGAAGGATTATGGAAAGTAGTGATGTTAAGGTAATTTAATAGAAAACCCCAAATTCTTCAAGGATTTCATTTGTTGATATGATATAAAGTGAGGAAGAAAGTGAACATGGAGTAAATAAAAATACAAAAATAAAGGAAGGTGTACAAAATACTAAAGAGTCACATCATGGTGTTGACTCAGAAGAAGAATCTAAAGAGGAAACCTTGGATGGAGAGAATGTGACTGAACCTCACAAGAGAAATCGAAGAGTTGAGATTGATCCATCTAACATAATTGGGGACAGGAGTGCACCCACATAAACAAGAAAGATGAGGAATAACACACAATCTGAATTTTTGTCAGTTGTGGATCCATCCTCATTTGAATAAGGTGCAAAGGATGAATCTTGGATGAAATCCATGAATGGAGAGTTAGATCAAATTGACAAGAACCAGAATCTGGATTTAGTCAAGAGACCCAAAGGTCACAATGTGATTGGTACAAAATGGGTCTTCAAGAACTAGTTTTATGAGAATGGAAGTGTTATTAGAAATAAGGCACGACTAGAATGTAAAGAATCTTCCCAGATTGAAGGTGTTGATGTTGAAGAAACATTTTCACCAGTAGCTAGACTGGAGTCAATCCGGATTTTCCTTTCCATGGAACTCTAAAGAGGATATAAAGTATATCAAATGGATTTCAAGACATAATTCTTGAATGGTGTACTCGAAGAAGAAGTCTACATTGAACAACCAGTGGTTTTCTTCTTGGTACTGATGAAACAAATGTTTGCAAACTAAAGAAAGCACTCTATGGCTTGAAACAGACACCACGATCATGGTACTCCCAGTTGGATTCTTACCTCAAGAAGCTAGAATTATAAAGGGGGTAGTAGATCACAATATCTATGTGAATAATTCTCCAAAATATCAATTCATGGTTCTAGTTTATGTTGATGACATTATATTTGGTGGTAGCAGGAAGAAATCAGTAGACTAATTGTCAAATAATATGAAATCAGAATTTGAAGTGTCTATGATTGGGGAGCTCACATATTTCTTGGGGTTGTAGGTGATTAAAAAGAATGATTACACATTCATTTCTCAAGAAAATTATGCAAAAGAACTTTAGAATATATTTAATATATATGACTCGAAACTAATGTCAACTCTAATTACAGTTGGAACCAGACTTGGAAAGCATTAGGATGGGACCTCTATAGATACCACAATGTAAAAAAGAATCATTGGGAGCTTATTGCACCAAACAGTAACACAGCTAGACATTTTATTCGCAATATTATTATCATCCCACTATCAATGTAATCTAAAGAAACAACATATGGAAGCAGTAAAAAGAATCATGAGGTATATTCAAGGTACTCACAATTGTGGTTTATACTTTGCTGCAAGAAGGGACAGTGAGTTATCAGCATTTATTGAAGCTGACTGGGCAGGAGATGTGGTTGATAGAAAGTCCACAAGTAGTGGAGCTTTCTATATTGGGTAGAAATGTGTTGGCTGGTTGAGCAAGAAATAGGAAAGTACTTCTCTTAGTACTGCTGAAGCTGAATATATATCTGCTAAAAAGGAATGCACTCAACTACTTTGGATGAAGAAACAACTGACAGATATTGGTGATAAGGTGAAACAACCAATGGGGATGTACTGTGATAACAAAAGTGAAATTGATCTTACGAATATTCCTATTTATAATTATCATATAAAACATATTGAAATAAGGTATCACTTTATCAAAAGAAAAAGATGAGCTAGGCGCGATTAGAATGGATCATGTGGGAACTAATGAGAAAGTGGCTGATATCCTAACCAAGCCACTGTTAGCAGTTGTGTTTGAGAAACATCGGTTGAAACTCTGTGTTTAGCCACCTCCTCGTGCATAAGGATGTTACGAAATACCCCTCTCCCCAATTATGTTGACTATTTTTAATATGTTTTTGGATATGATGCAATTTTATGGGGGAGATACTATCCAGGGGGTATTGAGATGTTCAATAAACAAATACCAATATTTGGGTTTATTACCAATGGGGGAGAAGGAATGATTTCAGTACTTGTTTGGTATCATGATGAGAATTCGGTGTTTGGAGGAGAAGGAATATATTCAAGGTATGTAATACTTCTATGACACAGTAAGCGAATAGCTTGGGCGTCTTTGATAATTCTAAAACATGGGATCCCAATTCACACTTCCCCTCTTATTTTATACACTGACCACTGCTCACGTAGACTTAGAGTGTTGGCTGAGTTTATTCTTTCATTTTAGGTTTGCATGTGGTTGGTGCTCTATTGAATTTATTTCATGATTTCCAACAAACCCAAAAAGGGGGATTATTGGAACCATGGTCGTTCTTTTCAATAATTTGAGTATTGTTTGTGTTTTTTGTAAATCCTGATTGGATGTTCATAATGTTTTCCAGTACATTGATTATACAGTATAAGTAAAAAATAGTATTAAAGGTGGTCTCATTTCCTAGTGTTTTCCAATTTGTTGGGCCTAAAATTCAGAAAATGAAGACATGTGCTTTTGGCCGAAGGATATGCGCGCAAGGAGGAAGTGGTGCACAAAAAAGGTGAGTTTTGCGTGAAAAATAGCGTGGTGCACGAAAGTGGAGCGAGGTTTTTCACGTAAGAGGTGTTTTGGAATCAGAATGTCGAAAAATGGCAAAGGCATGGGCTGCACGAAAAACATGGAGATGTGAGTGAAAATGATTCCTGTGTGAAAAGTATTGCCCACCAAATGAGAGGGTTTTCACGCCATGATGGGTTTTGTGTGTAGGGGTCGGTGATGGGTATAAATAAGAGGTGACCCCCCACATTCTGTATGGCGGAAGACTTAGAGAAGATCCAAGTGTTGATGCACGTAAAAGTTTTGCATAAAGGGAGTTGTAAGAAAACTTACGAGTTGTGTGAAATATTCCGGATTGCGCGAAAAAATACAAGGTGAAAAAATTATTCTTAGTTGCGTGAAATATTTCAGCTTGTGTGAAAAATTACTAGTTGCCCGAAATATTCCAGCTTGCGCGAAAAATTCCGAGTTGCGTGAATAATTCCATCTTGCGTGAAAAATTCTGGGCTGCATCAAAAAGGCAGAACTGCACATAAAAGTCGAGGCTACGCATAAAAGATTCAATTGCGCGAAAAGGGTGTTGTTGCACAAAATATTTTTCCACGCAAAAAGAAAATATTGTGTGCAAAAGTGAGGTTTTATGTGCAAAGGGTAGGTGTTGCGAGTAATTGTTAGTGAAACCAGTTTGCACGTTTTGATTATCAGGTTCAGTGGTTCAGTGCGTTCAAGAGCATGAATTCTGGACATCGATGCAAGCATATTCTCGTGCTAAGTAGAGGCAAATACTTCATTGTGAATCTATTTAAGAGACTTTCACGTCTATAAACTGATTGGGACTTCACCAAAGGCAGTGAGCGAGGAGAGTTATCGGGAGTTACCCAAGGGACACAGTGAGCTATCCTTGAACTTTTCTAAAGGCATTGAGCCTGGCATAGAGTGACTATGACCAAAACTTGTAATCCATAAACTTGTGAAGATTAGTGGATTTTGGAATGACTGACACACTGTCGGCATATGATCCTTGGACATAGCCCTTTGTGGTGAACCAAGTAAAAGTGATGTGTCAACTTCCTTCTTTCATTCGTTTTATAGATCTAACAAGATCCTACAAACGTGGGAAGAAGATCCATAACTTTAAAAAGAAAAGTTGACACCCTGATTCACCCTCCCCTCTTAGGGTGTTCCAGGGTCCTTCACATCATATAAGGGGTTATCATTTATTTTAATCAATCTCAAATCATTTCAAGTTTCAAAACATTATATTTTATTTTAAAAACTGACATCAGATGGATTTCATCAAAAACTCATTCTATTCAAATGAATTAATTTATTTTAAAATCATAAAATAATTCATGTTTTATATTCTCAAAATTCACCATTAAAATCATTCTTTAAATCATTCATTTTAATTCAAGATCTTGTTCTAGAAATCAACACTTTGTTTCATAATCCATTGGTAAACATATTTCATCATGCACCCTATTCCACTTCAAAATTATTTATCAAAAGACTCAAATAAAGATTTTTAAATCAATTTGAAATACATTTAAAATTAAGAATGTAACAATGGTTACAAATTAAATGATTTAACTTAAAAAGCACCTACCTCAATCAAGGTATCATCAATTACTAACACATGATCCTAAATCAAATTGTTAAACGTGCTGGAATGAATCATAGAATAATACTATAACCAATGTTCATCAAGTCAAGACCCAGATCCATCATGATATAAGGATTCACCAATATTTAAGAATTTGAGAGATTAGGAAATAATAATTCATAATCAGATTGATATTACACTCATTTGAAGTGGATAAATATATAAACAAACACTTATATCTATGAAGATCCTTGGTTAGAAAGTCCAAAACACCTCTGGATATTCTCCAAGATCAATAGAATAAAATTAGTTTTTAGAGAGGTGAGTTTAGAAATGAAAGAGGATATTATGATAAAAGAAATATGATACTTTACTTCCCATTCTTTCAAACATTTATGTCACTGGCTAACTGCAAGCTCCCAATAGTTATCTAGTGGCTCTTAGTTGAATGACAATGCTTTTAGAAGTCCCACCGACTTGCTAGTGGGATCCTATTGGCTGGTAGGTGTGATTACTATAGGAACCAACCATTTCTATATAACCATTATATAGATAGTTTCCCTCACCAGCTATCAAGTGGGATTCTTGTTGGAAAACCCAACCGCCAGCCTCCCACCAGCTATCTGGTGGGTCTCACCAACAAGTATGTGGGCCACCTATATTATTTTTCAACTATATGTTAGTATCCAACCAAGGTTAAACCCTTAAAGAACTTATTGACATCTCAAAATATGATCCAACCTCTCTCTTGTCCCCTAAAAATGCTCTAACAAGTAGGTACAACCAAGAAAAAATAGTTACAAGTAGAGATCAACTCAGAAAAAAAAGAGTTAAAATAAATCAAGGATCATACTTGAATATGGTGTTAAACTTTTATGGGTATCTTCATGAATATGATGAAAAGAGTCTCTAGATATTACCTAAATAAATTTTGGATTGTCTTTATTGATGATATTCTCATATATTCTAATAAAAAGGAATATCATGAAGTGTATTTGATGATTGTGATAAAGGCATATGAAGGGAGAAACTATACAATAAGTTCTACAAGTGTTATTTTCAGATACAAAAAGTATCATTATTAGGTTATGTAATCACATGGGAGGTTATATCTATTGATACTTAAAAGACAGAGGTGTTTGATGAATGAAATAAAAGAGCATGTATAGCATAGATCTGTAGTTTTCTTATATTAGCTGGAAACTATTGATGATTTGTAATAAATTTTTTATGGTGATAAAATATAATAACCAAGTTTACCTGGAAGGGAGTCAAGATCCTATAGATATATGAATGTGAATATAACTTTTAGGATCTTAATAAATGATTATTCATTGCACTTTTACTCAAACTACCCTAAAATGGAAAAGGGTTTGTGATATATAGTGATGCCTCAATTAACTAATTGGGTTATGTCTTCATGAAAAATTAAAATTCTATATCTTATGTTTCATGTCAGTTAATGGTTAGTGACAAAATTACCCAACACATGATATGGATATGAAATTAATAATTTTTATAATAAATATATGGAGGAATTATCTCTATAGTTAAAAGTGTGATATATATATTGATAAAAAGATATAAAAGTGTATATTCACATAGAAGGGGTTAAAAATGCACCAAAGTAGATATATAAATCTAAAATATACTATGATTGTTCAATACACTTCCATTTGGAGAATGAAAATAAGGTACTTGATGATCTAATTAGAAATAGTAACATTTCTTTATCCATAATAAGGATTGAAGGAGACCCAATACTTCTGGATTTTCAAAGGATAAACCTATAAACCATAAAGTAAGGGATGTAATCCTACCTTTCTCAAATGATTACTCAACTATTCATATATGCAAGGATCAAGGTGGCACAGAAGAAATATATGGATCTAGAGAATAAGGTAGGAAGTATTTAGGAGTTCAACCTTGAAAATTATGGAGTTATATGATTCATCAAATGAATATGCATCCATTCAAAACTAGAACTAAAGAGGGATATTTTTTATAAGTCAAATAATTGATCCTTATCTATTCATACAAGAAGCATAAGTATAAATATATTAAGCATTACTTATGGCGGGACAACAAGAAGAGGTATATTTTGGAGTATATATCACGATTCTTTGTATGCCAATAAATAAAAACAAAATGTCAGAAATCTAATGCGATGATAACCATTACCTATACCGGTATGGTAATGGGATAACATAACCATGTATTTCATTATGGGTCTTCCCAAGGCCTCTAAAATACATAATTCCATTTTTTTTTGGTTGGTCTACTAATTAATTTGATACACTTCATTTATAATTGACAGGATTTCTCACTTAATCAACTAGACAAGTTATATATAAGGAAGTGGTAAGGATAAATGGTTTAGCAATTTAAATTATATATAATCTAGATCCAAGGATCATATGAATGATCTAGAGAAGTATCTAGCAAGTATTTAATACAAAGTTAGACTTCAGCATGAATTATAATCCACAAACCAGTGGTATATACTATCATACATTGGAAAATATGATAAGATATTTCTTTTTGGATTTCAATGGAGTTTGGAGTTAACATAATTCTATGTTCAAATTATTATATAAAAATAGTTTCCACTCTAGCATCCTAATGGTACCATATGAGGATCTATATGGGAAGATATGTAGAAATATGACATGTTGCGATGAAGTTTGAGTGAGGTTCTTTTTGGGACGAAATATTATTTAAGAAATGATGGAGAAGGTTTAAAACATTATGAGATATAACAAAGCATTATAAAATCAATAAAATAGTTATACTGATTATCTTTTATGAGATCTTGATTTTGAAGCTAGAAACAAATTATTCCTTTGAATAACTTCTTTGAATAGGGTTATGTAATTTTGGAAGAAGGGAAAATTGATCCCTAGATACATCACTCCCTTATAGATTCTTAATCATGTAGATATATTATCTTATAAATTAGTGCTTCTAAAAAGTCGCTCTTAAGTTCATGATGTGTAGAGACCCGAAGCCTGACGTACATGGACATTACATTACATTTGCGGAATACTTAGTACATAACAAAAAACACACACACAAGGATCGTAATAGTTTAGTGTCTTTGGAAACTCGGAACATAATCTTCTAATCCTGGTGAAAGATCTTCAATATCTCCCATAAAGATCTTCCATTTTTTTTACCTAAAACCTTTCTTTATATCCTGGGGAAAAGAAAACATAAAAGGGTGAGCTCAAATGCTCAGTAAGGGTATACAAAAGAAATAAAAATCATATCATATCTTTTTGAAAATCATAACCTGCAAAAGAGATCATAATATCTTAACATGGAACAAATCATAGAAGTGAAAATGAGATCACCATAATCATAACATGAAACTTGAAACTTTGTGGCATGCACACATAATCATGGAAAATCATTTCTTGTTAGTCATGACTCATTGCCAAGACTATCTTAGTGGACAAAGTCCCTTTCTGAATCGAGTAACCCTCGTTTCAGTCCTGTTTCACTGAACCGGTATAACCTACCATTTCAGCCATGTCTATCTCATGAGATATAAAATCTTTACCCAATGCATTGGAGGGAGATATAGGTCCCACCCATCTTATAATGAATCCTTTATTATGTGTGCCACATAATCATAAATCATACATCATCACATAACCCATGTAATAAAAATGGAATTCTTAAACAACATGACATCATAAAACAATTCATATAAGATAAAGGAATTCATAAAAATGTTTCCATCACAACATAATCAAATCCATGTAATAATAGGGATAAAAACAGAACCCTTTTATTATCTTAGATGGAAAATAATTTTGATAAAATACTTGAACTTCATTCTTGAGGAAAATATCCTTTCTACTTCAAAAACATTTTTCCTTTCATAACATGTCATACGACTTTAAAATAAAAGAAGTTGATTAAAAATAAACTTGAAAACTTGTAAAGGAAGTTTCTTGTAAATAATGTTTTAAAAATCCATTCATGTCGTATAAGTTAAAAAAACATTCTTCGTACTTTTTTCGGAAAAGTCAAAAAGTACCTCGTACGAAAAACGACAAAAGATTCCTTTCATTTCTTTTACTAAAAACTCACCGAAGGGTAAAAATGGATTTAAACAATTGTAGGTGGATGGAAATAATATTACATATTTATGAAACATGGATGTGGATGATAAAATACACCCCAGTAAATACTTACGAATAAACAATCTCGGATAAAAATGAGATTGTGATATTTCCCTTACCTTAGGTCTGATTTGCTTCGTATGTGTCCGAACCTCCTGTATAATGATTTAAATAATGTCATTGACTTATTACAGAATCATATTCATTGTTATGATATCATATATGGTTCACTTATGCCATTATATTACCCGTTCTTTTGTAAATTCCATGTTAAAGAAGCGTTTTGGGTAAAATCGTTTCATTTATCGTAGGTGTTTTGACTTGTTGTCCTTGACATTATTATTACTTATATCATGATTTACTTACTTCTAGAATATAAAATATGATTTATATATCATATATATTCAGTATATATATACATATAATAGATAGATAAATGAAATGAAAAACACCGTTCATGGAGACGGTAGTCCGTACGTACGCATGAACGCTGTTTTTATTTCCTTATTGTCTTGAATGGAAGTAAGTAGATGACATACATATATATATATATATATATACATAAATCCAGTAGCTTTATAATGTCATATATTTCATTATTATTTCTTATATATACTTTATAATCATTCTTAAATGGTTAACATGGAGAATGAATCTCATCGCGTCGTGGAGACGGTAGTCCGTACGTACGCACGAGCGATGATATCATTTCCATAAATATTGAATTGAATTGGAGTGGATTATACAATATATCAGAATCAATATGATGTTGTAATAACTATGTATAGTTATTCTTTACACCATTATACCCATCCATGTAAGGTGGTGGTGGAAAATAGATTACACCACGGCGTGGAGACGGTATTCCGTACGTACGCACGCGCGGTGATTTCTTTTTCCGTAGGATGGATAGATGGTGAAATAGGGTTGTTTCATACTTATAATAACATATCATTATATGAGTGATACTGATGTTATTACTTCATAATGAAATAACCTAAGAAGAAGAAGTGGAAGAAGAAAAAAAGATGAAAGAATTGGTAATGGTAATTACCTCTTCTTTGAAGCGCCCTTTGGAGACCTCCTCTTAGGGAACTAAAATTGGTCTTTGAGGAAGACCAGAACCTCTAGGATGTTTCTAGGGAAGTGTAGAAGAGATTTTGGAAGGGTTTGGCCGAGCTTGAGTGCTCAATTTTGTGTGAGGAGGAGGGGGAGGAAGTGTCCTTTTATAAGGGAGGAGAGGGGCACCTTAGGAATATCTCAAAATATTATTTTATATTAAAGTCAAAATCGGTTTATAATGGTTCCAAAGGGTCTTATTTCGAAGCTAATGTGGGGATGGGTAGAAAGCCTATCATCCAATAGGATTTAGACATGTTTAGGGTAATATTTTAACCTTATCAATTAGATTTAACTCTAAGTTAATTAATTTATCTTTTACCGTGTCTTTTTGTTTTCTTTCACTATATGGTTAATACACTTACTATATCATGCCAAACGAACCCCAAATTGTTTATTATTAATATATATATCCTTATCTAAGTCATGTGGCCGAACCTTAGATTTTTAGGAATAAAATAACAATTAGTAATATAATATTTGATTTAAAAACTATTTTGTGTCAATTTTGACACTATTTGATATATGATTTTTGTGAAAGTCATAACAGAATTATATGTTCTAACCAAGTTGATTAAATCAACACTAATATATCATAGTAACCTAGAAAATTAGTGGAATTCATAAAAAGTCTCAAATTACATTTATTTTGGTGTTTATAACATCAATTATGTCAATATTTCATTAATAAGATAATTACTGCATCATCTTTGTGTCATAAATAAATTAAATTATTTGATGTCTAAAAATTACAAATAAAATACCATCATGTAAGAAATCTTTTTAGATTTCTAATGAATATTAAAAATCGAATTTATCTTATGTATAACCCCATATTAAAAATGATTTACTTATTAAACTTTGATTTTAACTATTTTAACCCTTCTTTAAATAAATTAATAATAAATGTCCTAATCTAATCCAAGTGGGTCTAAATGGTCATTTTTTATTCCTAAGTTTGTTTTTGGTCGAATTACACTTATCCAATAGAATTAGGACATGTGTTAGGGTAATAGAAATATCATATTTACCCTTAGTTACCCTATTTACTATTAACCACGGTAAAAAAAGTAAAAAGTTACTATTCACCAAAAAATTATTTTCATCTCATTGAACCACATTTTAGTCCTTGATATTAACTGTGTCTCTCGGATTTTCGAAATTCCATTCACAGAAGCGGTAAAATTAAGTTTTATGCAAAATTCAGTTTTTAACCTACCACTTAGTAGTTTCACTATTCATCAAAAATTGATGTTTTTCAGAACAATGCCAAAATTTCATCCTAAGCTATATTTCATATTCCGAATTCAAAAATGAAGTCTATTTTACCATATTCATAACATAGAAGTTGCATTAATTAATTTTATAATTAAATCCCGCTGTTAAAACAAATAGCGTGTTTTGAAGAAACAATATCTATCAAAAGATTGACACTTGATTATGTCTGGTTTAAATGTAAAATTACATCCAATGAACAACATTGTATTGAATTGTAAAAATATATTCTAAATATACTTTAAAAACACGGAAATTATTAATTTATCACTATTAATTATTTCGATTGAAAAAGTTGTTTTTAACTAAAATTTAGTAATTTTCACTATTCATCAAAATATGAAAGTTATCCGAAAAGTACCAAAATTTCACCTTAGGCTAAATTCGATACTACGAATCCAAAAATGAAGTTCATTTTGAAAAATAAGATTTACAGAATTTCAAAAAGTGGTTATTACTATTCATAACGACTAGTTTTAATAATATTTTAATAGGATATCGTTGTTTAGTGAAACTCAGTATTGCGTACTACACACGCTATCGAGGAAGGTTGTGATTGCGTGTAATGCAAGGCAAGTCAAGGATGCGTGTTGTGCAAGCTCCTTTTGGTGTAGCGTACAACACAAGACATTAGTGAAATAAAAAGAATATTTTTCATAAAATCTCGGGCTGTTACATTCTACCCCCCTTAAAATGAATTTCGCCCTCGAAATTCGTAGGGGTTATAAATGGTTTACTATTCGAAAGTTTCTTTAATAGAATCCCACATCATAAAAAGGAATACCAAAACTTGGCTTTAAAAACTAAAGTATGAAATGTAACGATTACCCAAATAAACTAATCACTGGGTTTCCACATAGGTAAAAATATGGATATGGAAGAGAAATCTAACCATCATGTTCTGATGGAGAGTGGTAGAGAACATGACTATGGAAAAGCCAGTAATCACAAATCCATATATTTGTGATGATATAAGGTACCATCTGATTCATCAGGTATAAGATCACTAGGACAACATTTTTGGTTTTCAAGATCATTTCCCTAAAGTTGAAAATTTGAATTAGAATAAATACTTACTTTATTTTGGTACAATCTCACTATTGTTCGTGCCTTTAACAATTTCCACTTCATCTCTTAAAGAAATGAAGTTGAATTTTTCATTCGTGATGTGTTAGCAGATCATGTGATAGAATGATGGGTCATTCCATCTATCTCAAACAAAAGGTTAGAAAAGTTATCAAAAAATACATAAGTCCATCTATAGTGAGATTAATCATATATGGTTCCTAAAATGAACTTATACATCACATATCATACTGCTTAATATAATAAAACTAGTTTCTACTAAACAGGGACTTCCTGTAGGTCAGTGGTAGGCGATAAAGGCCAGTCACACATCGGTTGTGGGTTCGATTCCCACAGCCTTGTCCGACGCGATGGGCTGTCGCCCGTCCTGCAGGTTGTCCTTTTTCTAAAACTATATTACTATAACATCCCATCAATAATATCGAAAAAAAAACTTATATCCTTAAACAATACTCACTTATGTCCAACATAATCCATTCCAATCTTTAGGCTTATCCATAATACTGCAGTCCACTCCCATATATCATAAGATATGTTTTGATGGTCGCATTCCAATCATTCAAAGTCCTTAATCATGTATTCTCTTTGAATACCATAGTGAAAACATGAATGCAGTTTAAAGTTAACACTTTCCACATACCAAAATCCTCAAAATTCTATATACTCAAACCATGATATCACTTAGTCCTTATATCAATCATGAGCTCATGAATACTGTCTAACATTTCAATTTCTCCTTATCCCTTCAATATGCGCATATCGTCTGCTTTCCAAAAATATAACCTTTCATGGTTACTGGTACCATTAATCATAAACTTTCAAAACTTAAGGAAAGACAACAGTGTAACAATCCTTAGATGTCTCCTTATTCCATGAGATTACTTATACAACATTACACATGATAAACATGTAATAATTCCACTACATTCTTAGACCATTGATCGAGCTTCAACATTTCTTTCATATATCATTTGTAGTTTCTTCATCATCATCAACATAAATACTTCCCATACGACCATACTGATTCTCTTCATGAGACTTTCCCTTAGGGCATTGGTTTGCATAATGACCGTACATTCCACATTTAAAGCATTTAACCATTGTTGATGTCGTAGCAATACCATTATCCTCATCCATGGTGTTAACTGAACCTTTTCCTTTTCACTTACTTGCTTTGTGTCCTTCTTTTCCACACCCAAATAATCTTCCAGTTCCTTTGAAACATTCTCCTTGATGCCTCTTCCCACATGAATTACATAGGGGAAATTGAACTTTCTTTCCTCTATGATCATCATGAAACTCCATCTTTCTCTTATTAGCCGAGTAAGGAAACTTACCAAATTTTACTTTATTAATCATATTATGAGATTGCTGATTCGGCATAATAATTATGTTTGGACTTCCAAATCCCATTTCATTTGGTTGCTCATGAAAAATATCATTCCATTGTCCAGCATATCCTCCATTATCGTGAATCACCTTGTTTCCACCCATTTTCTAAAACCCAAAAAGAATAGTGTGAGAGGCAAAAATCATGCTAGGGAAAACAACATTATAAAGGGGGAGTATCCTCAATATCTAACTTCTTATGTTAAATTCTAAGATCGTTACCATAGTTATAGGACTGTATCCTATACGTATACCTATCCTTAGGGACATCCCTAGACAAACCTTATAAATATCTCTAGGGATCTCACTAAAGTTCTCGCATCCTAGTTTCCAAAGGTTGACTAAACCTCCCTTTGATACCAACTGTAGAGACCCGAAGCCTGACGTACATGGACATTACATTACATTTGCGGAATACTTAGTACATAACAAAAAACACACACACAAGGATCGTAATAGTTTAGTGTCTTTGGAAACTCGGAACATAATCTTCTAATCCAGGTGAAAGATCTTCAATATCTCCCATAAAGATCTTCCATTTTTTTTTACCTAAAACCTTTCTTTATATCCTGGGGAAAAGAAAACATAAAAGGGTGAGCTCAAATGCTCAGTAAGGGTATACAAAAGAAATAAAAATCATATCATATCTTTTTGAAAATCATAACCTGCAAAAGAGATTATAATATCTTAACATGGAACAAATCATAGAAGTGAAAATGAGATCACCATAATCATAACATGAAACTTGAAACTTTGTGGCATGCACACATAATCATGGAAAATCATTTCTTGTTAGTCATGACTCATTGCCAAGACTATCTTAGTGGACAAAGTCCCTTTCTGAATCGAGTAACCCTCGTTTCAGTCCTATTTCACTGAACCGGTATAACCTACCATTTCAGCCATGTCTATCTCATGAGATATAAAATCTTTACCCAATGCATTGGAGGGAGATATAGGTCCCACCCATCTTATAATGAATCCTTTATTATGTGTGCCACATAATCATAAATCATACATCATCACATAACCCATGTAATAAAAATGGAATTCCTAAACAACATGACATCATAAAACAATTCATATAAGATAAAGGAATTCATAAAAATGTTTCCATCACAACATAATCAAATCCATGTAATAATAGGGATAAAAACAGAACCCTTTTATTATCTTAGATGGAAAATAATTTTGATAAAATACTTGAACTTCATTCTTGAGGAAAATATCCTTTCTACTTCAAAAACATTTTTCCTTTCATAACATGTAATACGACTTTAAAATAAAAGAAGTTGATTAAAAATAAACTTGAAAACTTGTAAAGGAAGTTTCTTGTAAATAATGTTTTAAAAATCCATTCATGTCGTATAAGTTAAAAAAAACATTCTTCGTACTTTTTTCGGAAAAGTCAAAAAGTACCTCGTACGAAAAACGACAAAAGATTCCTTTCATTTCTTTTACTAAAAACTCACCGAAGGGTAAAAATGGATTTAAACAATTGTAGGTGGATGGAAATAATATTATATATTTACGAAACATGGATGTGGATGATAAAATACACCCCAGTAAATACTTACGAATAAACAATCTCGGATAAAAATGAGATTGTGATATTTCCCTTACCTTAGGTCTGATTTGCTTCGTATGTGTCCGAACCTCCTGTATAATGATTTAAATAATGTCATTGACTTATTACAGAATCATATTCATTGTTAAGATATCATATATGGTTCACTTATGCCATTATATTACCCGTTCTTTTGTAAATTCCATGTTAAAGAAGCGTTTTGGGTAAAATCGTTTCATTTATCGTAGGTGTTTTGACTTGTTGTTCTTGACATTATTATTACTTATATCATGATTTACTTACTTCTAGAATATAAAATATGATTTATATATCATATATATTCAGTATATATATACATATAATAGATAGATAAATGAAATGAAAAACACCGTTCATGGAGACGGTAGTCCGTACGTACGCATGAACGCTGTTTTTCTTTCCTTATTGTCTTGAATGGAAGTAAGTAGATGACATACATATATATATATATATAAATAAATCCAGTAGCTTTATAATGTCATATATTTCATTATTATTTCTTATATATACTTTATAATCATTCTTAAATGGTTAACATGGAGAATGAATCTCATCGCGTCGTGGAGACAGTAGTCCGTACGTACGCACGAGCGATGATATCATTTCCATAAATATTGAATTGAATTGGAGTGGATTATACAATATATCAGAATCAATATGATGTTGTAATAACTATGTATAGTTATTCTTTACACCATTATACCCATCCATGTAAGGTGGTGGTGGAAAATAGATTACACCACGGCATGGAGACGGTATTCCGTACGTACGCACGCGCGGTGATTTCTTTTTCCGTAGGATGGATAGATGGTGAAATAGGGTTTTTTCATACTTATAATAACATATAATTATATGAGTGATACTGATGTTATTACTTCATAATGAAACAACCTAAGAAGAAGAAGTGGAAGAAGAAAAAAAGATGAAAGAATTGGTAATGGTAATTACCTCTTCTTTGAAGCGCCCTTTGGAGACCTCCTCTTAGGGAACTAAAATTGGTCTTTGAGGAAGACCAGAACCTCTAGGATGTTGCTAGGGAAGTGGAGAAGAGATTTTGGCAGGGTTTGTCCGAGCTTGAGTGCTCAATTTGGTTTGAGGAGGAGGGGGAGGAGGTGTCCTTTTATAAGGGAGGAGAGGGGCACCTTAGGAATATCTCAAAATATTATTTTATATTAAAGTCAAAATCGGTTTATAATGGTTCCAAAGGGTCTTATTTCGAAGCTAATGTGGGGATGGGTAGAAAGCCTATCATACAATAGGATTTAGACATGTTTAGGGTAATATTTTAACCTTATCAATTAGATTTAACTCTAAGTTAATTAATTTAACTTTTACCGTGTCTTTTTGTTTTCTTTCACTATATGGTTAATACACTTACTATATCATGCCAAAAGAACCCCAAATTGTTTATTATTAATATATATATCCTTATCTAAGTCATGTGGCCGAACCTTAGATTTTTAGGAATAAAATAACAATTAGTAATATAATATTTGATTTAAAAACTATTTTGTGTCAATTTTGACACTATTTGATATATGATTTTTGTGAAAGTCATAACAGAATTATATGTTCGAACCAAGTTGATTAAATCAACACTAATATATCATAGTAACCTATAAAATTAGTGTAATTCATAAAAAGTCTCAAATTACATTTATTTTGGTGTTTATAACATCAATTATGTCAATATTTCATTAATAAGATAATTACTGCATCATCTTTGTGTCATAAATAAATTAAATTATTTGATGTCTAAAAATTACAAATAAAATACCAACATGTAAGAAATCGTTTTAGCTTTCTAATGAATATTAAAAATCGAATTTATCTTATGTATAACCCCATATTAAAAATGATTTACTTATTAAACTTTGATTTTAACTATTTTAACCCTTCTTTAAATAAATTAATAATAAATGTCCTAATCTAATCCAAGTGGGTCTAAATGGTCATTTTTTATTCCTAAGTTTGTTTTTGGTCGAATTACACTTATCAAATAGAATTAGGACATGTGTTAGGGTAATAGTAATATCATATTTACCCTTAGTTACCCTATTTACTATTAACCACGGTAAAAAAAAGTAAAAAGTTACTATTCACCAAAAAATTATTTTCATCTCATTGAACCACATTTTAGTCATTGATATTAACCGTGTCTCTCGGATTTTCGAAATTCCATTCACAGAAGCGGTAAAATTAAGTTTTATGCAAAATTCAGTTTTTAACCTACCACTTAGTAGTTTCACTATTCATCAAAAATTGATGTTTTTCAGAACAATGCCAAAATTTCATCCTAAGCTATATTTCATATTCCGAATTCAAAAATGAAGTCTATTTTACCATATTCATAACATAGAAGTTGCATTAATTAATTTTATAATTAAATCCCGCTGTTAAAACAAATAGCGTGTTTTTAAGAAACAATATCTATCAAAAGATTGACACTTGATTATGTCTGGTTTAAATGTAAAATTACATCCAATGAACAACATTGTATTGAATTGTAAAAATATATTCTAAATATACTTTAAAAACACTGAAATTATTAATTTATCACTATTAAATATTTCGATTGAAAAAGTTGTTTTTAACTAAAATTTAGTAATTTTCACTATTCATCAAAATATGAAAGTTATCCGAAAAGTACCAAAATTTCACCTTAGGCTAAATTCGATACTACGAATCCAAAAATGAAGTTCATTTTGAAAAATAAGATTTACAGAATTTCAAAAGTGGTTATTACTATTCATAACGACTAGTTTTAATAATATTTTAATAGGATATCGTTGTTTAGTGAAACTCAGTATTGCGTACTACACACGCTATCGAGGAAGGTTGTGATTGCGTGTAATGCAAGGCAAGTCAAGGATGCGTGTTGTGCAAGCTCCTTTTGGTGTAGCGTACAACACAAGACATTAGTGAAATAAAAAAAAAAATTTCATAAAATCTCGGGCTGTTACATGATGTGTTCCATTTATATATTTTGTGGAATTACATATCATGTCTATCCCATGTACTAAACTCTGAAGTTGTGTAATTGGAATTATCACTCTTATAAGGAACAACCAGTGGATATCATGGATCATTAAGATAAAGTGTTGAGAAACAAGACCACCCACCTAGTCAAAGTTCTATTGTTAAATCATGAGTTTGAGAAGATACATAGGAACCTAAAGATGTAATAAGATAAATTTATACTCATTCATTTTCATCTGAGTAATTAAATTTCAAGGGTGAAATTATTTTCATGGGTAGAATGTAATACCTCAAACTTATAGTTCTAAATTTACATTTAAATCCATGATAGATTGTCTTATATAACAAATAAAAACAATATTAAAATTACCTTACTTAATTTAGGTAAAAACTTAAAATAAAAAATTATATACATCACAATATTGTTAAATGAGACTTAATTAGAAAAAGTATAAAAGTAATAAACCATAAGTAAATAAAAATACAAAAATATTGAAATATTATTCATCCTGATATTCATTGATGATCACACTACCGATAAAAACTATGGAAGAATAAAAAAAATTATAAATATGAAAACAATATATTTTGAATATAAATAAGAGGATGAAATAAAAAATTCATGAAGTGTGCAATGTTAAATATAAGAATGTAATATGACTATTATATATATGGTCATTGGTATTATATGGTTGTTTAATTTATGTAGATGTTGGGTTTATATGGTCTTTGACACCATAATTATGCATAATAAGATTTATTGAGATTAATTATAGGTTTATTGAATATAGTATTAAATAAAAATTTGATCGTTATAACATAGTCATTGAATTGAAAGCTATAAATAGAATTAACTAAATTATATAACTTCTGTAAAAAGGGGAACAAATGGAATCAAGAGTATAATATTTCATTATAAGAATAATTTTTCCTTTCTATAAAGGAGTTGGAATCACTAGGGTTTTCTTAGAATAACCCCAATATAAACTTTAACAAGTGCATCTTGATAAAATCAACTACAAGAAAAGTTCAAGTTGGTAGAAATCACTATGAGATCTATGATATCTAAATCACCACCCGAAACTACAACCATTACTTATATCACCCTTAAGAATTAAGCAGTGTCTTTGAGGGGTTTCTTAAGTAGAATTTAGGATGATATAAACATGTAATTATTAATGTAATAAATGATATAGATTTTTTCATTATTATGTTTATTTTTATATATTTGGAATTTATATAAAATTTACTTAAAATAAAGAATTTTATTAAATGATAAAGGTAGTTTTTAATAAAAATATACTGATAATATATATATATATATATTCATATTCCTATAATGATTTTTACTTGGAAAATAATATGAATAAATTCATTTTTACACTTAAAAATTCATATTTCTAAAAATTGTTTTTTATACATTATGTCTAATTATATTTAAATTATTTGTTATCACCGTTGGATTTTGAATATAATAAAATGGGTTTCATTTTTTTGAATAATCATTTCAAAATTATTTAATAATTTCTATTTAATTTTTAGGAATAAAAAAATACTTAGATAATAATTGAGTTACCACGGTGAAGGTAAAATGAGGTAAAAGGGTTAAATCATGGGGTAAAGTTTTAAAATATCATAAGTAATTATCTATAAATGTATGTATGAGGGAATGAAAAACATTAATGTATCCTATGTCCTTTATTTTTTAACTTTGGGTTCACTTTTTTAGAGAATTTACATTCCTTATTCATTAAGTAATTAGTATTTGTGAAAATGTCACTCAAGATCACCTATAAAAGATCCCATCCTCTACACACATCAAAACACATATTTAGTTTGTTTTACTCTTAAATTCATTAAAAACTATCTCCATAATAAATTAATCTCACATTTTGTAACCTCTAATCACAAGGAGTCCCAAATCATTCATTTATAAGGGGCTCTCTAAGAGAATATTCAAGTTTCCAATGTAAGTTTTTTCCTCTCCCTAATCATTTTATTTATCATCTTTATCAAATTATTCTTAAATATGACTTATCACTTTAACATCATGATTTTAGAACCAATATCCTTCTATAAATGTGATAATATATATATACAATAACATTTTCTTATTCATTCATTTGTTATAATGTGTTGTTGTTTGGGTTGATTCTACCACCTACATGAATGATTCTATAAATGTTATACCATAAATTATTAAGAAGACATAAATAATGGTAATATGATGTAAAAATGATGAATTAGAGATTTTTAAAAAAATTATAGAATACTAATATATATATTTATATTAATTAAATCAATTATTTTTGTTGAATCAAAATCCACAAAGGTTGTTTTAACTACTCTTTATGATCTTTCACCATAACTTCCATAAAATGACCATTGGAATTCAGAAATTTTTCAAACACACCAATGTAACCTGTAAATATATTATGGAGATGATGAATGCACAAAAAAGGTAAAGTATATATTCCCTAAATCCATATTTATATATGATATATTTATGGTTTATATTTTACATTGCATATAAATTATGATTTTCATGCAATGGGTATATTATTTCATGTGAGATGTACATCAAAACCATATAAACTATGTAAGATATCATTAAATTAAATTGTTTCATATTTATATGAAATGTATGAGTAAATTAATATGATTCAAGAACCATCCATTTCATTTATACATGAATTTTAACACATGAGTTAATGAGAATAGAACCTTTGGAGCATCCTCAGGTGTTATATGAATCCTTGTCATGTGATGGTAGTGGGAAGTGTATGGATATTTATACAATGACTCCTAGGAACATAAATCTCTCTTTAAACTTCCTATATTGAACTCTAATATGCTAGCATGTTGTAGAGGTTGGTGGATCCCTTTTAAACATAAAGTGATTCAAATCGGATTATGGATACACCATGGAGGTTGAATGATTTTTACAATGAGTGATCTTCATCAAACTATATCATGATAATGAATATGTATAATATTTTATCTGATGTACATTATACTCATTTACATTAGTTGTTCTTGATTTCTTTTTATCACATTTTTCATATTATCTTGCATGGAGATCCTCAGATTTGGTTTCTAATCACTTATTTTGTGTCTAATAAGTTTTATTGGATTTTTATTAAATATAATAGTGGTATTAAAGGGATCCATGTTTATTTTTATGATATTAATTGTGGAACTGAATAAGAAAACAAAAACACCATATCATGTTTTTGGAAATTCTATTTTCTAAATGGTTTGCCTTTACAAAGTTGTGTTGTATAAAGGTAACCAAGAAATTACCCATACATAGCTGAGATGCATAAGGGTATCTAAGGATTTACCCTGAGGTAGAGTGTTCTTCATAAGGGTCATATCACCTTACCCTTACATAGATCGATCAATATAAGGGTCAGTTGTATTTACCCATATGTGTGAAGAGCTACCTAATGTTCATACCCTAACATGAGCCAGTTATGTGAAGGTATTACCCTTACGTAGAGGTTCCAAAAGGTCATGTAAAGGTATATCACTACCTTCCCTTATGTGAAGAATTTTCATAAAGATAATATAATTGTTACCCTTATGTAATGTGCTTTATTTGAACTATGTAAAGGTACGTAGTAACTTAACTTTATGCAAGAACTTCCTATTGGTGTTATGTTTGGGTATTACCCTTCCATATAGAAGTTTCATAAATGTTGAGGATATTTACCCTTACCTAGATTTTCTACATAAGGGTAAAGGAACGATACCCTTATACAGGCATGTGGACCGATGTATGGGTAATCAGAATTTTTTTAATTTTTTTTTTAAATAAAATATAAAATGATTTTAATGGTTTACAAAAATTTAATAAATCATCTTAAAAGGTAATTTTGGATATTTTAAATTATGTAAGGTTTATAAATTAATTAATTTTAATTTTTTAATTAATTAAATGTTTCTGAATCATTTTATTCCCAAATATTAAATGTTAATATTAAAAATACCTTATATATATTATATGGAAATTCTTATGATCTAGAAATAAAAGTGTTTATTTAATAAATATAAGAAATAATTTATAAAAGGTTATAAATTATTAAAGAATGAAAAAATTTAAAATTTTTGTATTAAGAATTATAAATTGTTCGTAATTAATTATTTTGAATTGTTCAAAATAAAAGGGGCCTTATTTGGATATTATTTGAACCACATCAAACATGATTTGATGATTGGTATTTCCAAGGTTCAAATAATTATTAATTATATGATGTTTAGATTATACGAAATGTTCACATAATATAAATTGAGTTATAAATTTTCTATAATTTCTATAATATCATACATTTAAAATATAAATGACATATAATAATAAATATGAAATATTTCATATTGTAATGAATATAGAATTTTTATATTCAAGATTATGGAATGTTCAAAAATTTTATAGATGAAAATTTATAAAATGATTGATTTATGATTTGTACATAAATTTATTTCTCATGTTTAAATATTTGTAATGTTCATTTATTTAAAAGGTTATAGCCTTCTATATTCATGTTTAGTAAAATATTTAATAAATTTGAATATTGTGAATTCTTTAGTTTAAAATGTTATATTAATTCTAGGATATATCCTTTCATTACTTGATAGTAATATCTCTATGAGGAATTTAGGTTTTCATCTACCTTGACATTAGTTTGTAATTGGGGTTATTATATTGAATTTAGTTGTTGGATATAGTTTGTGAATATTAGTTGTTATAGTTATTATGAATTAGATTCTCTCTTGATTAAATTATGACCAGGTAGAGGGGCATGGGGTCAGACTACTACCTACCTTGAGGCTTGTACCTTGTCTAGGATGGTAAATGGGTTGGCTATCTGTCGCTTTGGGCTTACTCATGTAGAGATCTTCAATATAATATAACTTTATACCTTTACATAAATTATTAATATACCTTGTGAATATGATGCATCTGGATATGTATTAATATGTTTGACTTCTGATAGAGCGCTGTCGTGGGCGCCCTCAAATGATTACTGTAATTTGGGGTACTTAGGTGCAGCAGAGTGGCTGACCAAGGTCGTCTCTCAAAGGAGGAAGTGAATTTAACAACTTATTAGAGGTATTCTGAAAATAAAATAAAAGAGAATAAAATAAATACTTGAAAGGATGGGGGTGGTTTTTTTTTATAGTTTATGAACCTAGAAGAAGTTTGCTGGAAGAAGATTGCATTTTTTTTTGTTTTTAATTTTGAAATGAAGTTTCGATTAGAATGACACAACAAGAAGATGTTTTTTTAGAAAGCTATTTTAAAAGGAATAATTGATCTAACTCTACCTCTTCAATCATTTATTAATCATTATCATTTAAATTAATATTCACTTAATTATGATCCCTTAATTTGTTAAATCCTGAATCCTACAAGAATTAACTTTACCACGAAGATTGAAGTGAATTTTAACCTTAGGCTAACTTCGGAACATGCAATCGCAACACCCTGCTTTGATTGATGCTCTAAAATTATCTTATGGTCAGTGGTAAATTAAGGCACATAACCACTCTGGAAATGAGGATTAATTGAGTTTAGAGATTATATTTGAACTCTACAAATTGATCCCTTGTGGTTTTGAATTACCGGTTAAGGTTGCGCTCTCACAGTTCACACAATTCCCGACCTCGCGTGTTTTGTGTTAACTATTCAATTGCTTGCTTAGTTTCATTTAAATTAAAAACTCAATTAATAGATCATAATATGTGAATTACAGTAGCTCATTGATTCAAAATAAATGAATTAAGAAGGATAGAGGTCGATCGATTACTAAAAAGAACTACTCTTCTATGGGTGGTGTAGTCATCGTGGAGACCTTTTGCATAAGCAACGGATTGAAAGGGTAGAACCCAATATTGTCTCCACTATTGATTCCAACCCAATTAATAAGATTAATATAAGAAGAAGAGGGATGAACACAGAAGATTATTTGAAGAAAAATTCAAGAAACAAACATGAAAGAAAAGAAATACAAAGAAGAGGTGAGAGAGGAGAGCCTTTTTGGAAGAGAGGTTTGCACAAAGTCTTACTTCTTAAAAGAGTTGTGAGGGGCTCCCAAGGGACACCATTTCGGCCACACCTTCCCAAAGCCTCGACCAGACTTCTCAAAGAGTTAAAACCCCCTTTAAATAGAGTTTTTGAGGGCTAGGGATACACAACTTTTTAGGTGTGAAATGAAAAACTCGGCCAAATATTTTATTCCAACTTGCACCGCCCATTGGACCTCCTAAACGCGTGAATTGACCGGCATTCCAGGATGATTATTTGTTCCAAATCATGTCCCCGAGCTTTCCCCAAAATTTGGGCTCCATCCAAGCCCGTATGTAGATGATATGTCCCACATACATAACTCATGTCCATTCTGCCGAGTCCAGCCCACCATTGGATTAATGGCTCATTTACTCCATCCAAATGCACTCTTTAGCTCTAGTGCCCTGAATCAAATTTGTATAAAATGAAGTTAGGAACAATAATAAAAAATGTCGAATTAAAATAATAAATATAAAAATATTTATCTTCGAAATACTACAGTTCACTATTAAGGGTAAAACTGAAATTTTCACCAAATTTTCAAATGAATGATCAAATCCCAAATATTTTATAAATAAACATATTTAACACAATGTGAGGAAATTATTTCATTTATTACCAATAAAATATTCAACAAAATACTGTTTTATCAACTCCCCCACACTTACCCTTTTGCACTCCTGAGAAAAATCTCATTTCAAGTAAACATCAATATCAAATCAAAACCAATTTTGAAACACATATCTTTGAGATCAAACAATTACACACCAAGAAACAAAAGATATCATGCCTCATAAAAACCCATTATTTCAAGTTCTCCATTTATATCATTCAATATATTTCCACTTCATTTATCCTCCCATGCAAAAAACACTTACCTCGCTTGAATTTTCTCTCATCACTCAAATATCAATTTTTTTTTGCAATGTATTTCTCATCAAAACTCATACAAGGGTCACCATAGGCTTGATAGATTCCTAAATCGCTACTCAATGTGATTCAAGGACATATTTTTATCATGAGGACTTTTCAGGGTTGTTCTGTGGCTTTCGGTTGGTAGGATTAAGATGTGAAAAACTCTGAGGCTGAATGAGGAGGGCTTGACTCTTTTGAAGCAAAATTGCATTAATCTAATTTTCACTTAAATATGGTCTTCTCTTCAATCCTCATAGTATCAATTCAGCTCCATCATAATGAAAAGTCATGAAAGGTTTACACCATTCATCATTCCAGCATAAAAAAATATCAATCTTCTCAAACATGATTTTCTTGAAAGCTCCATATGGGCACAGCTTTCCACCTCAATTAGAAGCTCCAGAAAAGGCACAACTTCACTTGTCATGAAAGCTCCAAAAAAGGCACAACTTTCAATATAATGACTTTATTTAGCATCAAACACATCTCTTCAGAATTTAATTTTCCACCCAAAGTATCACATAATGTGGTGGCACAACACAAGACAGCTTCCCCCACACTTAAGCTCAACTAGATTATGCAATTTCACTTCAAGAGTTGGTTGGATAGGGAAAATTGGCTTGTAATGTGGCTTCACCTAACAGGTTGTGCATGGTTTCTAAGGGCTAAAAGGATTAAATATTCAAGGTAGGCCATTATAAAAAAGTATTCTTTGAAATAGGGGCTTTAATACCAAACAAATGCCTCAATCATTTAAACATAAGTACCTCAAACCCTCAAGTTTTGACAGGAATAGATCAAATTCTGGTTAAATCAAGTATGGTTTGGTTCTCTCAAGAAGTGAGGTGAATGTAAAGAATATGAAAATAATGGTTCAGAATCCTCACAAGAAAGTGATTTCAAATATAAAGACAGTGAGATGTGGCATGGGATTCAAAATTCGGTGTACTTTCCATGAAGTTACTAAATATTTGAACTTGAAACAAAGTCATTTCAGCATTCATTTAAGCTTAGTTTCAAGGGGTAAATTGTTTCACTTATTGATATGGATTGAAAATGGTGATGAGAATCATTTCAGCACAAAAGTTTCAAAAACACACAGAAAATTGTAAAATAAACACACAAAATTTGAAAAACACACAAATTTTTTAATTTGTTTTTTTTGAACAGGAAAGCAATTGAAATTACTAAACTAAAAGGTTCCCTCCCCCACACTTAAAATATTGCATTGTCTTCAATGTGAACCTATGAGATTATATATGCACATGAAATGCAGAATTTTTAAATAGGACAAATAATATAAAAGTGAAAGGGTTAGGAACAGCCTGATGTGCTCAAGTGATGATGGGGTCATGCAGTGTGATAAAATCCACTACATCAGTAGGAAGTCCCTCAATGTATCTCTTCAAACGTTTCCAATTGACTGTAAAGCTCCTTCTAGTGTCCTCTTTTTCGATCTCCACTGCACCATAAGGAAAAACATTAGTCACAACATAAGGACCTAACCATCTGGAATGCAACTTACCAGGCATCAGCTTCACTCGTGAACTGTAGAGAAGGACTTTCTCTCCAACATGAAACTCCCTTTGTTGGATCATTTTATCATGAGCTGCTTTTGATCTTTCCTTGTAGAGCCTTGAGTTCTCATATGATGATAGTCGAATCTTTTCAAGCTCTTGAATTTTCAACTTCCTTTGAATTCCAGCTTGGGCCAAATCCATGTTGCATTTCTTTATAGCCCAATATTCCTGATGCTCGACTTCCATGGGGAGATGACACGCTTTCCCAAAAACAATCTGAAATGGGGACATACCAATGGGGTTCTTGTATGCTATCCTATAAGCCCACAATGCATCATCCAAGCTCTTGCTCCAATCCTTCATATTTGGCTGCACGGTTTTCTCCAAGATTTGTTTCAACTCACGATTTGAAACCTCAACCTGGCCATTTGTTTGGGGGTGGTATGGTGTTGATGTTTTTTCTGTCACCCCATACTTTCACAGGAGGGAAGAAAAATTCCTATTGCAAAAGTATGTCCCTTGGTCACTGATGATGGCCTTTGGTACTCCAAACCTGCAGAAAATCTGTGCTTTGACAAAGTCCACAACAACATGAGAATCGTCAGTCCTGGTGGCCTTGGCCTCCACCCATTTACTCACATAATCAACAGAAACCAAAATATACAAAAATCCAAATGAACTAGGAAAAGGACCCATAAAGTCGATGCCCCATTCATCAAAAACCTCACAAAATAGTATGGGTTGTTGGGGCATCTCATGTCTCCTAGAAATGTTCCCAGTGTGTTGGCAATGAGAGCATGACTTACCAAACAAATGGGCATCATGGAATAATCTAGGCCAATATAATCCAGAGTCCAAAACCTTCCTAGCTGTCCGTTGGGGTCCAAAGTGTCCACCACAAGCAAGTGTATGACAGAAATGCAAAACAGACTCAAACTCATGATCAGGAACACACCTCCTAATGACTTGGTCACTACACATGTACCATAAGTATGGATCATCCCAAACATAAAATCTTGACTCACTATTTAATTTTTGGACTTGATGTTTCTTTAAATTTGCAGGGATTTCAGAAGCAGCAAGGTAGTTAACTAAATCAACATACCAAGGATGCGTACCTGAGATGGTATAGAGATGCTCATCAGGGAAAGTGTCCCGAAGTGGTACCTGATCCAAGGTGTCATCCTCTAGTGTGTGAGTAATCCTACTCATGTGGTCCGCCACCATGTTTTCTGACCCCTTTTTGTCCTTTATCTTGATGTCAAACTCTTGAAGAAGGAGCATCCAATGGATAAGTCGTGGCTTTGCATCTGGCTTCTTCAGGAGGTACCTCAAAGCTGCATGGTCAGAAAAAACAACTACTTTAGAGCCCAATAAATATGAACGGAATTTATCTATAGCAAATATGACAGAAAGAAACTCCTTTTCCGTGGTTGTGTATTTTTATTGGGCTGAATCCAGTGTCCTCGATGCATAAGCAATCACATGTGAACGTCCCTCCACCCTCTGAGATAAGACAGCTCCAACCGCGAAGTTGGAGGCATCACACATAAGCTCAAATGGAAGGTCCCACCGTGGGGGCTGTATGATTGGTGGAGTGGTCAGACACTTCTTCAGCTCATCAAATGATACCCTGTATGAATCATCAAAATTGAAGTCAATATCTTTTTGAAGCAATCGAGATAAGGGTAGAGAAATCTTACTAAAATCTCTGATGAAGCGTCGATAAAATCCAGCATGCCCAAGGAATGATCGAACATCACTCACACATGTAGGATATGAGAGGGATGAAATAATGTCTACCTTAGATTTATCAACTTTAATGCCATGTTTTGAGACTATATGACCTAAGACAATTCCCTTTTCGACCATGAAATGACATTTTTCAAAATTTAAGACCAGATTCTTCTCAATACAACGATGCAACACATCACCTAAACTAGAGAGACATTCATCAAATGAGGACCCATAAACTGTAAAATCATCCATAAATACATCCATGCAGGTCTCAATGAAATCTGGGAAAATACTCACCATGCATCTCTGGATGGTACCTGGGGCATTGCAAGTCCAAATGGCATCCTTCGGTAAGCAAAGGTACCGAATGGGCATGTGAATGTTGTCTTCTCCTGGTCCTCTACTACAATGGGAACCTAAAAATAGCCAGAAAATCCATCCAAGAAACAATAGTGTGTCTTCCCAGATAGTCTCTCAAGCATCTGGTCAATTAATGGAAGTGGGAAATGGTCATTACAAGTGGATTGATTTACTTTCCTATAATCGATACACACTCGCCAACTGTTTTGTACTCTCACAAGAACTAACTCATCATTTTCATTTTTTATAACAGTGAAACCAGTTTTCTTTGGTACAACCTGAACAGGGCTAACCCATTGTGAGTCAGAAATAGGGTAAATGATACCCGCCTCAAGTAATTTTTCAACTTCTTTCTTAAAAACATCTAGGAGGGTGGGATTAAGTCTCCTTTGTGGCTGTCTCACCGGTTTAGCCTCATCCTCCAAGAGAATCATGTGCATGAAAATGGAGGGGCTAATACCTGATATGTCTGCCAATGTCCAACCAATTGCCCTAATGTTATCTCTCAAAAGATTCAAAAGTTTTTCTTCATGCTCAAAAGAGAGATTGTTAGCAATTATGACAGGTAATCTATCACCACTGAGCAAGTATGCATATTTGAGATTTGGGGGCAATGGATTGAGTTCTAATGTAGGTGGGTGATGTATGGATGGAGAAATTGATGCAACAGACATATCTGCACAATGAACATCAGTATCATAATAAAAATCATCACAATCAGAGAATAAAGCACCAAATCCATCAGTATACTCAATAGCCATGTCAAAATCAGAGTTCACATGATCAAAATCAGAATATGATTCCATTTTAAAATCAAATATTAGAGAGTCTTGTTCCTTAAAAATGGGTGTATAAGTATTCTTAGACATCAAACTAGAACCAATACTCATAATCTCCATAAGCATAGGACAATCCAATTCCATGATGTTTTTACTTGGCGGTTCAAAATGGGAGATAACAAAAGCAGAATGGTCCTCTGAGGGGTACTTCATGGAATCCATAACATTAAATATCCCAACTTCATCTCCAAACTCCATGGAAAGTGTACCCTCATTGACATTTATGACAGTTTTTTCAGTTTTAAGGAAGGTTCTACCTAAGATAATGGGGGCATGATAACTTACCTGATCATCCTTCATGTTAACCACATAGAAGTCTGCTGGAAAGATCATGTCTCTTACCCGAACAAGTACATCCTCAAGAACTCCCGCTGGATATTCCGTAGCTCTATTCGCCAATTGCACCACTACTCTTGCTGGCTTCAACTCACCAACCTGCAAGGAAGAGAATACAGAGTGAGGCATCACATTTATTGAAGCTCCTAAATCACAAAGAGCATCAGAGAAGTGCAACTCCCCTATAGTACATGGGATGGTGAATGTTCCGAGATCTTTTCACTTTGTTGGCATTGCTAGAGTTGGTGTAATGAGTTCCGAGACATTCCTTCCAAGGTTGATACTCTCATTTCCCTTGTGCCCTCTTCGATTGGTACAAAGTTCTTTTAAGAATTTCGCATACCTTGGAATTTTCTTAATGGCTTCAAATAGAGGAATGTTGATCTCAACATGCTTGAATGTGTCCAAAACCTCCTTTTGCATTGCTTCTTCTGCCATCTTCTTGTTTTGAACAACCCTGTTTGGAAAAGGAAGGGGTTTAGGAGGTACATCATCAATCATTTTATTACCTTTATCTTTCTCCTTGGATTGCTCATCAGTTGGTATGGAATGTGGCTTCTCTAGAGTAGAGGTGAATCCCGGTGGAATGGTAGGTCTAGATGTATCATTCATTTGCTTCCCACTTCTCAATGTGATGGCACTAACATTCCCCTTTGGATTTGGAGTGGGTTGGGAAGGTAGATTTCCAGAATTCTTACTCACAAGTTCATGGAGGGCGGTGACAATTTGACTCATTTGAGTCTTCAACTCTCTCAGCTCCGAACCTTGACTCTTCATCTCATTCTGTTGATTAAGAACAATTTGTTTCAAAAGATCATCAGTGTTAGAGTCTTCCTTGTGTTGGATATTCCCTTGTTGCTGACTCGTTGATGTTTGAGCTTCGAATCTCCTTTGGGGTTGTTGGAAACCCTGTTGGTAAGGTGGAGGCTGCTGGAAGTTTGGTTGAAAAGGGGGCCTTTGTTGTTGTCCAGAGCCATACCTCATGTCTGCTTGATCTTTCCACCCTTGGTTGTATGTTGGAGCAAATGAATCAAACTTCTTTTGGGGATATGGTTGTTGTTGCTGCTGAAATGGTCTCTCAGGGAACACTGCTGCACAATCTTCTGTCTCTTGTAGTTGTGGGCAACAGTCAGTTGGGTGGCTTGTCTCAGTGCAAATGCCACATGGCTTTGAAGGAGGGGGTTGGGATGTCTTTTGAGCCAATGAAATCTACCTCACCATAGTTGTCAATTCTTCTAACTTAGTATCAATCAAATGACTTTCAAGAGAAGAAGGACTTACTTGATGTACTCCTCGAACATGTGGTGTACCTCTATCACCGAGTTGTTGAGAGTTCTGGGCCATTTTGTCGATCAATGCTCGTGCAGCTACTGGTGTCTTGTCCACCGATTCTCCTCCAGTAGCAGCATCCACCATGCTCCTCTCCATGGGTGTGAGTCCTTCATAGAAGTACTGGATGAGTAGTTGCTCACTGATTTGGTGATGTGGGCAGCTTGCACACAACTTATTGAATCGCTCCCAGTACTCATACATTGACTCCCCTTGTGCTTGCTTGATCCCCGATATCTCCTTTCGAATGGATGTGGTCCTTGATTCTGGAAAAATTCTTCACAAGAAAAGACGTTTCAAATCATTCCAACATGTTATATCTTTAGGTTGAAAGTAATACATCTAATCTTTTGCAGCTCCATCAAATGAGAATGGGAATACTCTTAATTTGATTTGATCTTCAGAAACATTTCTTGGTTTAAGGGTTTAGCAAACCACATTAAATTCTTTCAAATGTTTATTGGGATCCTCACCAGGGAGGCCATGAAACTTTGGAAGTAAGTGAATTAACCCTGATTTAAGTTCAAAGTCTGATTCGAGATTTGGGTATGCAATACAATTTGGTTGATAGTTAACATCAGGTGCAGCCAATTCTCGAATGGTTCTATTAAGTTCATTTCCATTTTTTCCAGCCATTGGTTCCTCTTTTATGTTTAAATTTGAATTACTTCCAATTTCAATGTTTCTAGAAGAGAGGAATCCACCAACTGGTTGAATATTGAAACTTCCCGTAGACTGAGAATTTCTGATTCGATCCCTAAGGCTACGTTCAATATCAGGGTCAAGATCTAAGAGATCTTCGGGATTAGTTCATGTCATAGATTAAATAAAAATGAAAAGAAAGAAGGTGGACCATAGTAAAATAAAAATGAGAAGTTTGAGTTGGTGGTCCAAAAAGAAGTAGAAGAAAATAAAAGAAGAGGAAGAAAAATCAGATTGGGTAAAGAAGGAAGAAAGAAGAGAGGAAGAGAATAAAATGTAAAATAAAATAAATATCTTTAATTGGTTGAAATAATTACTTGCCTCCCCGGCAACGGCGCCAATTTGATAGAGTGCTGTCGTGGGAGCCCTCAAATGATTAGTGTAATTTGGGGTACTTAGGTGCAGCAGAGTGGCTGACCAAGGTCGTCTATCAAAGGAGGAAGTGAATTTAACAACTTATTAGAGGTATTCTGAAAAAAAAAGAGAATAAAATAACTACTTGAAAGGATGGGGGTGTTTTTTTTATAGTTTATGAACCTAGAAGAAGTTTGTTGGAATAATATTGCATTTTTTTTTGTTTTTAATTTTGAAATGAAGTTTCGATTAGAATGACACAACAAGAAGATGTTTTTTTAGAAATCTATTTTAAAATGCGTAATCGATCTAAATCTACCTCTTCAATCATTTATTAATCATTATCATTTAAATTAATATTCACTTAATTATGATCCCTTAATTTGTTAAATCCCGAACCCAACAAGAATTAACTTTACCACGAAGATTGAAGTGAATTTTAACCTTAGGCTAACTTCGGAACATGCAATCACAACACCCTGCATTGATTGATGTTCTAAAATTAGCTTAAGGTTAGTGGTAAATTAAGGCACATAACCACTTTGTAAATGAGGATTAATTGAGTTTAGGGATTATATTTGAACTCTACAAATTGATCCCATGTGGTTTTGAATTACCGGTTAAGGTTGCGCTCTCACAGTTCACACAATTCCCGACCTCGTGTGTTTTGTGTTAAATATTAAATTGCTTTCTTAGTTTCAATTAAATTAAAAACTCAATTAATAGATCATAATATGTGAATTAAAATAGCTCATTGATTCAAAATAAATGAATGAAGAAGGATAGAGGTTGATCGATTACTAAAAAGAACTACTCTTCCATGGGTGGTGTAGTCATCGTGGAGACCTTTTGCATAAGCAACGGATTGAAAGGGTAGAACCCAATCTTTTCTCCACTCTTGATTCCAAACCAATTAAGAAGATTAATATAAGAAGAATAGGGATGAACACAGAATATTATTTGAAGAAAAATTCAAGAAACAAACATGAAAGAAAAGAAATACAAAGAAGAGGTGAGAGAGGAGAGCCTTTTTGGAAGAGAGGTTTGCACAAAGGCTTACTTCTTCCAAGAGTTGTGAGGGGATCCCAAGAGACACCCTTTCGTCCACACCTTCCCAAAGCCCCGACCAGCCCTCTCAAAGAGTTAAAACCCCCTTTAAATAGAGTTTGTGAGGGCTAGGGATACATAACTTTTTAAGTGTGAAATGAAAAACTCATCCAAATATTTTATTCCAACTTTCACCGCCCATTTGACCTCACAAACGCGTGCATTGACCGGCCTTCCAGAAGTATTATTTGTGCCAAATCATGTCCCCGGTCTTTCCTCAAAATTTGGGCTCCATCCAAGCCCGTATGCAGAAGATATGGCCCAAATATAGAACCCATGTCCATTCTCCTGAGTCCAGCCCACCATTGGATTAATGACTCATTTACTCCATCAAAATGCACTCTTTAGCTCTAGTGTCCTGAATGAAAGTTGTATAAAATAAAGTTAGGAACCCTATTACAAAATTTAGAATTCAAATAATAAATATAAAAATATTTATCTTCAAAATACTACAGTGCACTATTAAGGGAAAAACTGGAATTTTCACCAAATTTTCAAATGAATGATCAAATCCCAAATATTTTATAAATAAACATATTTAACAAAATGTGAGGAAATTATTTCATTTATTACCAATAAAATATTCAAAAAAATAGTGTTTTATCAACTTCTATTTTTTGGTAAGTAACAAAAACTTGTGGGTTGTGTAAAGAGTTACAAATCAAAATGGTTTTAACATATTGATTAGGTGGAGAGAATAGGATTACAAACAAATTACTATAAGAATACATATATGAAGGGAATAACATGAGATAAGATGGTGATATTTAAATCCCCTTCAAAAACTATGTTTCACAATCCTTCCAAAGTGACACTTTTCAAGACCTCGATCATCCAACTAGGTATTTTCGTATCAAATTTGGGTGCCCCTGGATTATATTATCTAATGTATTTAAGTAATAAGTGATTATGGATTTTCTTTTTGGGTATTTTCAAACCAAGGATGGGTTCCCTTGGATTTTCCTTCATTTTCTTGTTTTTGGTGTTTAATTTGGGAAACACTTAGCTAGGAATCGATAATGGTTATGATACTAGAGGAATAGAGTTGATTTTATCTATATGATGGGTTAGACAAAAGGTTGTCTGCTCAGATATCCAAGAATCATATATGATTTGATTGTGATGATTCTCAACCTAAAAAATTAAGTTGGGAAATGAATGACAAATTGGACTAATTTCTTAGTGAAATATATATCTTTAACCACTAATTGTAATGATGAATTTTCAAAATGGGGTCTTCAATTTTGTGAGATACCATTTGGTAAAATTCCTTATTAAATGATTAATAATACATGATACTCCTTTGATAAAATCCGTTATTTTAGATAATATCAACATCATCATCATCAAGATAAACTTTGTAGTTAATCATTGAAAATAAGAAACTCAATGTAATTTACTCATAATAATGGTAACTTAAGGAAAGTTCTTAAGAAATGTTAATGATTTAAGAAACATTTTTAAGTAAATTTCTATGTGTCTAAATAATTCCTCATTTAATAACCAAGTGTTTAAATAGTTGAACAAGTGAATCTATATGCTTATGGAAGTATATAGTGATTCATTCAATGTGTCAACGACATTAGATGAAAAATAGATTGTTCTAGTTAAAGAATTTAACCTATTGTTATATATAGAAATTTTTTGAAAATATAATTAAATTAAAGAAATTATTTCTCAATATTATCAAATTTTTGAGAATGTATGAACTGGTCATATAATTTTTGGACATTGGTACTTTATAGACAGCACAAGTGTGTAAAATTTTAAACCATAAAAAGAAATTTAGTTGAAAAGTTAAAATATGTTTCTTCAAGAAGCCCATAATGGTCCTTAAAACCTAGGTTTTTCATTAAGGAAGATTAATAATTCAATATGTCTAGATCATCCACGATATACCTGAAGGAGTTTGTAAACTCCATGGAATGTACATTTTAGGTATAGATGTTAAAGAAATTAATTCTTTGATTTTGAATGGTATTTGATTTTGGATGTATATTTTTTAACATGTAGTAAATATACAAGAGCATAAAAATAGAGTAAGAATTTATTGAGCTTTTAGTTTATAATCATGAGATATAGTAAATAGTTACTATGTTATGCCCAAGTTGTGTTTTGGTTGTATTTGTAGTCAATTGATAAGTATGATGAAGAAAGAAAGTATGTTGATAAATATGATGTATTTGAATTTGGATTTAAAGAGAATGAATAAATTTTTCATACGGATTTTGAATATTTGGATAATTCAATACAATCCATCAGGTTCGAATATTGATAAAAAGTAAATAATTGTTGGAAATTGAATTCCCCATCATAATCAAAAAGAATTTTGTGGCTGATTGATTTTTCTAGGAAAAAAGAAAGAAATTTTTAATCACTTTGTTTTCAAAAAAATAATATTGGTTTCAAAAGAATCGGACCCACTGTTTTGAGAAGAATCAGACTCCATTTTTCAAAAGAATACAACTCACTATGAAATTCCTTATTAATGAGAAGAAGAATTTTGGAAGAAGTGGTTCTGATCATACTCACCTCAGGTCCGACTAAAAGTGAAAATATCTTGCTAAAAGTAAATTTCCATCTACATCACTTTAGATCTTATGTGGGAGATGTAATTATTTTGAGGAATAATCGGAGTCTCTATGAGACCGATAAATAAATTTTTATGATTATTTACCAATTTTTATATAATATAAATCATAATTTGAATTAAGAACTTGTGATCCAAGCCTGATGGAAGAACGGTAGAGTGAAAAAGATAATGTTGATTAGAAAGGGATCATACCTAGATTAATTGTATATGGGTGGAAGAGAAGGAAAATAGATGGTACCAATTTACTGTAGAATGTAATTATTCATTGGACATGTCATAAACTTTTCCTAACCATGATGATCATACTTAGACTCAGGAGGAAATTTATCATATATATAAATGATCATATCTAGGAAAATAATATCCAAAAATGATCATACCCAATCCAATCATATTAATAAATGATTGTACTCTGGGAAATCATAATAGGGCTAAGTTAAAGAGAAAGATGGTTGATAGTTTTGAAGTACCAAAGGAAGAGATAGATGAACACTGGTATATTTTCAAATGTCTTCGTCACATGGATTAAGAGTTTAATTACTTTTTCCCCTCTTCAATTGATTTTCAAATGCTTCAAGAGAAGAAAATAAAAGGAATTTTTTTATTTCAAGTGGGTCAAAAGAAAATGTGCAATTGTGAGAAGTGGCACAAGAGTAGAGATGAAGGAGTTTTCTAAATGTTTTTTCAAGGGGGGATTGAATTTCAAAGTGTATTTTTATTTTATTCATTCATGTATTCAATTGTTATAGAGAATTATTTTGAATAAAATCAGACTTGGTAATTGAAATCGGACTCAGAAATTGAAATCGCACTCAATAATTGAAATAGGTCAGGAGATTCAAATAAAGGGTTGAATAAGGATATGTGGATTGAAGATGAATCAAGAAGCTTCTGTAAGAGTTGAAAAATTTGAAATGCATCCCAAAATTTCAAGGGAAATTGAAATTTGGTTGAATATGTGTGATAAGGAAATAATTTAGGGAATCCCACCAAAAGACTCAAGGGTCTCCTTTAAAAGGTGAAAAGTACTCTGTATTTTCTAATGACGAAGTACTGTTCACCACAGTAGAGAGAGAATCTCTATGTATTTACTGAGAGGAAGAAGGGTATGTTTTGATCTTTATTGAAGATGTTTTGATAGGAATAAGACATAAGAGAAGAGGCAAGAACATAATGTTGTATTCAGATCATAATCATATTCATTGATTATCATATTCAGTTGATTACCATATTTGGCTTGTCAGTTGTATTCGGTTGATCATCGTATCTGGATAGAGTAATCAGCTTTGGGATTTTTATATTGGATTTCTCATTATGAGAAATAATCATACTTGGTTTTTTCATAATCATGGATTTAAGTGGTTCTGATTCATTTTTGTTGCATTCTGAACAAAAATTGGACTGGAATAATTGTATTGGTGAGAACCGTACTCAGAGGAATCAGACTGTAAAATCGTACCGAGGAAAATTGGGTTGAGTTTTACTGAACAAAGTCCAATATTTTCTTACCATCTTCTAGGTAATAAAGTGAATAATTGTATTTAAATTGAATAAATTTATGGAATTGAAACAAATCACAGGTAACATGAGTTGTTAAAAATACATTGTTTTTTTCTATTTGTGGTAAGAGGGTGTGCACACACTGTTGTAACTGTTTATATAGTTCTATATGAGTGTAAGGGTATATCATACCCATTGTAATCCACGGATTTATTTTTAGTGTATTTTTTGGTATTGGATCATTTCCTACCCATACCAATGGCATATCTATTCTTATTGAATAGTGAACCTTGTAAATATCTGTGTTTTTGTGGATGGGTGTTAGATTTTATTTTAGTAGGGAATTGAAATATTTAATAGAAGGTAAAGGTTGTTTCACCTGAAAGGAAACATAAAAGGAAAATAGTATCACTGATTCATCCCCCCCCCCTATCACTGATACAATCACACTGACTGGGCACTTACTTACTACATTAAATATTTGAATGTAATGGATTTTATCAAGATCGGTTGAATCAAAGTAAAATATGTTTGTCTTCATCTCATTTCTCTTATATGATAAGAGAATTTATTCAATAATAAAGATTTTTTATGAAGAAGTATGATATTATTAATTGTATACACATTGTTTATGATTCATTGACTTGTATAATGGTTTTTGAGAAGAAAATATGAATAGAATATTTTTATCTAGGATAAAATTGTTTATCCAGATATTTGTTAAAATGTATGGGAATTTGTTCTTTCCACCCATCAGTGGTACATTTTAATAAAGTCTAATTTTCAGATAAATATGTCCCAAAAACATCAAATTCCATATGTGATATAGAAATATTGTTTTATTTTTTAAATATTCCTACTAAAATAAAATATGTTTAATTTCATAATACCAAAGGGTTTTTGTATCATAGAACGATATTCTGATTATCTAGTGGGAGTATGTCTAGACTTATAGAAGTTCAAAATTAAAAAATATAGGATAACACCAATCTGAAGTTAAAGACATTTCAAATTAATATCCTAAAATGTTTAGGATATGTAATAGTAAATAAAGATGTAAATTGTAACATTTACTTATACTTTAAATGTGGATATCACTATTTCCTAGAATATTATAATTGTTTTGGAATAAAGTGTTTTTTACTAAATATTCTAAAAGACTTTAGGAAATGTGGTGATAAATAAATAAAATTAAAGTGTTATATTTATTTGTCATGAAAAATGAAATACTTTATTTCTTACAGGATTATACCATTCAAAATGAAAAGTGAATGAAAATTATTATCCGAATTTTTTTTAGGGTATTTAGGTAAATAGAAATATGAATATTCACATTAGTTATCACAAAAAAGTGATTTTCAAGTTATCTTAAAGAGTTTAGTAGGGATGGTTCACAATTATGTAAGTAGTTTTATTATTTCAAGGGAAAAAATTGATGAAATTGGTTTCCAAGGATAATGATGATGAACATAGAAAGATTTTTAAGTAAACAATAAAAGTTGAAATTGTTACATTTAATGTTATGTATTTATGGATTTTGAATATGTTCAAAAAGTTAGAAAGTTTAGAATATTATTCATAAATCTCAACATTATTCAAACTGACTTTCTTTAGAGATATTTCTCACTAAGTCAATGGGAATAATTTATCATATAGTCACATAGAGATGTGACAAGGATTATATATGATGTAATTTTTTAACAAAATTTTGAATGTATAGAAAACATAAGGTTGTTCTAGCTGTTTATCATATGTGATATATTAAATCAATGTCTATTTTGGTTTTGGTAGATATTTTTATAGACTTTAAGAACATTAAAATGTATAAAATTGAAATGAAACCTCCATTTTATCATTATTTCGCATTAAATACATAAATGTGTATCTATATATACATTTTGGGAAGATAAATGATAACCAACCACTCAAAGTATGACTTTTATTTTATCCCTAACCAATGTTCATCATGTAGTACTATAGGTTATGATGAAATGTTAAGGTTAGTGTGAGTCAGATTATTGTATAGTGATACAGAATATGATCATGATTCATAAGAAAAATAATATGATTCTTTGTGTGGATTGTATGGCCCACTAAGTACACCACATAGATTGTCAAACTGATGTCTTTGGTATACTAGGGGTGTATGGATCATATTTTATTCCCTACTACCTAAGGTTGGTGAGATACCATGCATGAGAAAATTTATACTTTGATACCCTACTTATCCAAGTCTATGTATTGACTATGATAATATAGGGGTGGTTGGGTATGTTTTTGATCATGCCATCACTTGGATATTAACCAAGATGTGATTAGTCCTCTTACATAATGAGTATAACATCAGGGCCCTCAATTGATATAAAATATAGGAGTGTACTTCCACACCTAGATATTGTATATATATCCACATGTTATTTGATTATCCTTGAGGATGAATGAAATATGATATATTCATCCATCAGATTAGTCTATACTCTGATAATAGAGACCGTATGAGTTATCTATATGGAATTGACATCTTTTGTGTCCCATGGACACTCAATGTCTTGAAAAAGAAAGTAAATATGAGAATTCTTGTTTTCATATGATGTATACTAGTGGAGACAGGTATATAAATACATGTGTTTGATGGATATCATGCCATATCCCTTTATAACTTGAGTAGTATTGATGCTTTGCAAAAAGTCTCCCATTTCTTACACTTATAGATCTAGAGATTTATTTTTGTTTTCAACACTAAAAAGTCTTATGGGGTCACACTTTGTGGTTGAAAAAATATGGATTGAGTTTTACTTAGAGAGATTCTCGAAAATTATTTTAGACTTAATCCAAAATTCTTTTGTATGGGTATTCACAAGGTATTTCATATGATGTGATACATGGTGAAGTTAATGATAGCTTTCAAAAAGTGTTTTGGAAAATAACTGAAATGAGTTTCAGATATTGTTTCACAAGTTATTATATATGATAGTGTATAATTTGAAATCGCATAAGGTCTTTTAGGCTTCAGTATAAGTGGTAGATTGACGTATATATGACCTAAATCCATATTTAAATATGATATATTTATGGGTTATACATCTTATTTCATGAAAATTGTGATTTTATTATATTGGGAATATTATTTCATGTGTGATGTACAACCTAACCATTTCACTTGTGTAATATATTATTAAATCAAATCATTTTATATTTATATGAAGCATACAATATTAAATTCATACATTGTATAAACCAGATATGGAATTTATACATGTGTTTTAGCAAATGATTTAATTAAGACCACTCCCTTGGAGAGACCATGTGTGTTTTAAAAATCACATTAATGGGATGGTAGTGATAGGCGTGTGAATATTTGTCCAATGACTCCTAGGAACCAAAAGAACTCTTTTATCATTCTCCTTTTCACTGTGAGATGTTAGCACATCATGGAGGTTGGTGGATCCCACTCGAATGTTGAGTGATTTAGATCAGCTTGTAGATACACCACAGAGGTGGGATACTTTTCCCCTCTGTGACCTTTATCAAACCATATGATGATAATGAATATATAGTAGATGCTCTCCAGTGTACGGTACACTCATTTACATTAGTAGTTCTTCATTTATGTTTATCGAAATTTTCATATTATCTGGCATAGAGATCCTCATATTTGGTTTCTAATTCCATTCATCGTGTTTAACAAGTGTTATTATATTCATAAAAAACCTAACAAAAGGATTTGAATGGCTATATTGAAGCTAGAATAGAACAAACGGGATAATAAACACCCAAATATTTATTTTAATAAAGAATTATTAATAATTGGGTAATAAGGAATTATAAATGAATGGTATAAAATAAAATAAATAAAAATATTATTTTTATATAGATCAATAATATTTTTATATTTATTATAAATAAGGTTAGAGCTTGTATGACCAAGTAGGAATCCAAGTTAAGGGTTTTTGTTAACTTAATTTCCATTTCTTTAGGTCATAATCTTTCTTCTTTGACTATACTCTAGAAAGTTTGTTATATTCAACCATTTATCTATTTCACATGGTATTTTCTCTTTCTACTTAGGTAAATTACATTTTCATTTTAAATATCATTCTTTGATGGATTTATATCTTTATAAAAATATGAAATTGTTAACACTATAGGAAAAATATTCACTTGTGATGATTTTTTTTGGTCTGTATGTGGTTTAAATGATAGAAACATTGTTTTATAGTGGTTAATATAAACCATAAAAAATCACAATATATTTCACTACATTTTCTTTAACTACACAATGGTCTTATAAAAATTTCACAAAACAAACATTATCTATGGTTTTTTAATATCTCAATGTAGTTTTGTTTTTAACACTTTCTTCCATCACACGGTGGTTTAAACTACCACCAAATAAATAAAATTTATTATATATAGTTTAAATGAGCACAATCATATACAATGAAAAAAAATACATAAAACTAGCCACCCAAAACCAAAAAAAAGAGACAGACATATCGGTATCTTTTCCAATTATAAACATTAAAATAATATATTGATAAAGAAATTCACATGACATCTCATATTTTTATATCCTAAATGTTATCATATCATTGTAAAAAATTCTAAAAATTTATTTTACATTATCATGCTAATTCAAACAACCATGTACATTCTATATGAAATTATCTATTATTCCCTGGTAAATAATCATATCTTAGAAGATAGAAAATAAAACACATCATTGATACAGGTCCTTCAATTTTAAATTTCTAAAAATATATCAATTTGATTCTTTTTTTAAAAAAATAATACATTTTAATATAAATGGAAAAATGAGTGTTATATACACATAATAAACCAAAAATAGACTTTAGATTTCAAACAATAAATAAGAATATATTTGGTTTTTGGAAAAAAACATTACATGCACTAAGAAACCACATAAAACATGGTCAAAGAAACAAGTAATTCCTGACCAAGTAAATATTTTAATTGTAAAAATAAACATTTCTAAGTATGGGATGTTTTATAGTGTCTTAAACCCACCCCCGTAGTTTTATTTTTTAACTTGTATATATTGATTAGTGTATGCCTGTATAAGGGGGTGTATGAAAAATGATAATGGGTTTCAACTAGTGTCACCATGCTACCACCACTAGTGGGGATTACAACACTCCAATTATTAATTTTTTCAAATTTCATGACTCATTTTTCTTATTAATAAATTTTAAATATTCTACAAACAACTCAACAAAACTCTAATAAATTTAATTAATATATAATTCTATTCATATTCCCATGTTCTTTCAACTAGTATATGACTTAATACATTTTTCAAAATGAGTGAAGATTTATATTCCCAATAACAATATTTTCATATCTATATGGTAGGTGGGTCATTTTTCATCAATATATTATTGTCACTAAAATATTTTTTCCTCATCATTATTATTATTAAAATATGAAAAAAAATAAACATATATTTTAAAACAAGTATAACATTTTATTTTTAAAAATTAAATACTTGATGCATAAAAATAAATTTTAAGTATAATACTAGATGTATACTACTAAAAATAAATAATATAATTCATAGTTAATTGATAATTTTAGGGATGGTAATATATAAAATAATTTACTCCTTCAATGGTTCTAATGTTTCCATTATCTATTGTTACATCTTCTACTTCATCCTCCCTTGCAAGATAAATATTCACAATATCATCACGGAAAAAACTGATAATGTCTTACTATTGATGAGGTTTAATGTACCAAGTTAATTCTTCTACTTCATCAACCATATAATACAAGTCTCTTTGTTTCATTTACATAATGACACTCCACCCTTTATCCACAATATATTCCTTATAATATACCTTTTTTTCTTGTAATGTGAAGATATAAATATCAAGTTCTTCATGGTCACTATTATTGATCAATAACGTGAGAGAAGTTTACAAAATTAAATTATAATAAATCTCTTTTATAGCCCCTTATAATATTTACCCACTTGTATTTAAATAAAACAAATGAAAATGATCGTGGTAGTTTAATTTGATAACATAAGTCAATTTTACAGCATATCCCATTTAAACTATGATAAATATACCACAATTATGTGTTTTTAAATCATCTTCCTAATCAACTATATAAAATCTTAAACCATTCGTATTGTAATCATCAAATTTCCTAGCCTGATTTAGAGTCCCCCAAGACAAATACAAAAAATCATTTGACACTTTATCTTGGATATAAATATTTATGATCAATAATAATTAATATAATTAATTACATTTATTGAATATATATGTCAATCTATTGTAGATATGTTCTTGTATTTATAAACATACATGATATATAAACCATTACACCAATTATTTATTAATATATTTTGTAATATATATCTCATTAAAAGTTCAAATTCTTAGATGTATCTTCATTTGTATACATATTTATTAAATTAATAGATTTAAAATTTCACTATTTAGTATCACATATCTCTGTGGCTATAATAATTATAATTTTTTGGTGTAATATTTGAGGTCCTCCCAACTAGTCATCCAATAGTAGGAAAGATAGTTGATTTCTTATCATGTTGATATTGAGTTGATATTCTGCCAACGTGACCAACATGATTCAATATTCTATCAATATCATCCAAGTACCAAGAATAAAATTTGAGACACGCCTATACCAACTAACCTTTGGAATAGATCCTTTTACATGGGATTTATTTTTCATATATGATTTTGAATGACTGAGGTATCTGTAAAAAAATGAATAAAACATAATTAACTATATATTTAATGAATTGTAAATAATGGTTTTCTTAATATTAAAATTTATAAATAATGTACCTTTAAATTGGATACATCCATCGATAATGTATGGGGCATCCAAATTTAGATTTCTAGACGCAATACATGGTTAAATGAATCATTATAGAAAAAATAATGGGGGAATGATTGTATCCATATGATAAAGTGTTAGTACAATTCTTTACTAAATATTTCCAGGCTCAATTTTCTATAGAGTTCTCTGACCATGTTGTTTGAATAATATACAAAAATCCATTATAATTACATTTATTTTTTTAGGAAATAATTTTTTCAATTCCAAAAGTAGTAACTACTCTGGAAATATATTTTAATCATAAATTTTCAATATATATAACCTATGATGATTTAGGTAAACACATCTTGAAATTTTACTTGAATACCTAATATGTAGTTTAACATGGATTAATATTCAAAGGAATATATATTTGTCCTTATTTTTTATTTCAAAAACTACTACATCAAACTTTATGTTCTTATCTAGCCATAGATGAAGATTCATATTCATTAATTTTAAGTTCTTATGATTGTTAATATGGTACATAAAATTATCATGCTCATTAAGTAATGTAAAAATAAATTTATCACAAACATTATTCTCCATGTTTATTACATCAATATTATTGAAAATAAAATTAAATTCCTTATATGGTTATTTGAAAAATATATTATTTCTATAACGAACCAACCCAGTTTGACCCTAAACTGTTCACCTGAGCTGATCCACGGAAAGTTGCGAGAGGCATTCCTGATCCAGTTAGGCTGGCGACAAGCACTAGGGCATCAGCATAAAACAAATGGGAATGGTTTCTCCTAATGAAAATAAATAAAGTAGAAAAAATAATAAAGATCATTACTGAATAAAGAAACAAAATAAAATGACTAAAAAGAACAAAAGAAAATAAAACTAACTAAACTCGACATCTGAACTAACACTGTGTGACCCCATGGGACACTCCCCGACTCAATGATAAAGCATCGCCTAAGGTGAGCGTACCCAATCTGGAGCATTCACAAACACTAAAAAAAGAAAAGTACTACAGTCATGAGTATTAAAACTCAGTAATCTAGCCCAATATATTATTTCTCAATGCACTACCTTTAAAATTAAAAAACATCAATTCTATGTATGAACTACAATATTTTAAAGTATGCATTTCTATATTTTTTAATTGAAACAAAATACGTTCCATTTCCCTCAATCATTTGAATAACAAAAGCAAGAGTTTGAACACATTTTCTTTTGAAAAAAAATTCATAAGATTTTGAAAACCCAAATATCACTTTTAATGAAAAACACCACACAAGGGTAAAGGAATATATGTCAAGGGAAATGTAAATAGTTATGCAAGTATGTCAACAATAGTTCAACAGCTAAAAACACTAGACATAGGAGAACCCGAGAGATCAAGAATAATCCAGAAGACACTAATACCGGTGACCCCATCTCCATTATCATTCCACACACGATGAAATCTGATGCTCCAAAATGCTCGTCCATCCTTTCTTAGGAAGAACGAGGTAAAATCCCATAGAAATAAACCCAAACATAACCGCCTACTATGGGCCACGGGTCGGTACCATAACCTACCAGTGTAGTACTTGTCTCAAAAAATTCTCTAAATATTCCAAGTTCGTATGTCACAGGTATAAAAAGAGGTGAGTCAATAGAAGTCATCGAGCATCAAATCATAGTCTATATTTATAAAAATAATTCATAGTAGGACTCACCTCGAGTCTCCCCAAGGATGACTCTCATGCCTTAAAATCAAGAGGTACCAAGGGTTCCCAACTATGGGAACCATATAATGGAACCTGGGGATTCTATATTGAGGACATCCCAGCCATACTATGTTAACAAGGAACGAGGAACACCCTTGGGAGTTTTATGAAAAACATTTTACATCATTTATTTCAAAGTGGCCAAACGGGCCCTTAAACACTATATACAAATCCCGTTTTTTTTTCAAAGGTACAATTTCAGAATTTCCAAAGGAAGTGTAAACACCTCATTTATCACATCCCAAAATTTATAAAACACTTTTTAATATAGTTAGACTACACACTCGAGACCTGAACATTTTTAATAAAATGTCAAAACATGCTAAAATACAACACACACTTTTGTAAAACCCAAACCACTTAGGAAACCACAAAAATAATTGAAAACATTAGTCCTCATGTTGTTGACACATTTTTAAACCCCAAAAATTTATTTTACATTACACTTTACTCCTAAAAGATGAGCGGACATTTTTATATATATAAAAAAGACACAATAAATGAAATATTTACCAAATCAATTCCTATTAAATACAAAAAAAGTATGGACACCAATTTCATGACTTAATTTTTATTTAAAATTTTAAACAATTTTTTAACATTATAGACCATTTTCGTAAAACACATAGTGTTCAAAACTCAACAAAACATGCCGCCCAGAAAAATCAATTTTTAAAATTATATGCAACCCAAAAAAAACTCTCTTTTATAATTCATGCTGCCAAAATAATTTAATAAATGTTTGAGAAAATTTATAAAACACTGACAAGAGGCACAAGAATGTTCTACATCAAAACACACTGAATTTTTTCCAAAAATACTACTTTAAAATTAACTGCACAATAATAACATATCAACAAGACTTTAAACATCGACCACATACCAAGAAACTAACCATAAGGTTGCACAAAATTATTTAACATATATACTAAGTGAGAAAATCATTGAATTAGAGTTTCATAAATTAAAATGAAAAGTGCAAGGGAATTCCTACCTTGAGATCAAATTGTGAAAACAATTCAACCTCAAAACCAAGGGGTGACGATAACAACCACTCGGAAACACTTCCCATAGGTTCTAAAATCTCAATCTTACTAAGAAAAACCAATAAATTAACCAGAACCCCTAATAAAACAAAGATAACAACAAGAATAAAATAAACTAATCAGAAAAGTATATTGATGGGAAGAAAAATATGCCAGAAGAGGTGACGTCGAAAGGTATGGGCAGGTCAGCGCAATCCTGGTAGGGGGTGGAAAGGCTGGGAGAGGGAGAAGAGGGAACCAGGGGTTGCGGGTTGGCTAGAGAGGTTGTGGGTGGACCGGAGATGATGTGGTTTAGCCGGAGAGGCTGGGACTGCCGAAGGAGGTTGACCAAAGGGGTTTTCGTCCAGAGGAAGGCCTCGTTAGAGGTCCAAGGGGTTGTTGGGGTGCACTGCAAGAGGTAGTCGACTGGCTAAAAGAAGGTGGTGACCTTCTAAAAAAAGGGGGCCAGGGCCATGACCGGGCAGTGGGGTTACATGTTGGTTGCACACTGAGCAGGAGGAATGGGGTAGCTGCAAGGAGGCTGAGGGCTGGAGGCTGGAGTAGGGAGGTCCGAGGAGGCTAGGAGGTAGCTGGGACATGCCTAACGAGTGTAGGGAAGGGACGCGATGGAGATCATGACCGGTATAAGCAAATGGTGTGTTGGTTGGAAATGATGTGGGTCCAGAGTTGCGGCATTGGAGAAGCAGGGGGAGGCCAAGGGTCGATGCTGGCTGGGGGAGGACGGCGGAGGTTGAGGCCGGAAGCAGGGCGGAGGGTGCACCAGGGGGGATGGCCTTTCTTGCACCGCATGGAGGGAGGGAAGGGGGAGACCGAGAGGGATAAGAGAAAGTGGGGTAGGGGGTGCACAACAAACCCTAAAAAGGGTTAAAGAAAAAAACAAAGAGAAAAAAAGCTAAATACACACACCCACACACACAGATATATATATATATATATATATATATATATATATATATATATATATATTAGGTTAAACTCCTAGTAGCTAAATATTAATGAATCTAATAATAATAATAATAATAATATCATGATGGTAAAATTAAAAATAATAAAAGTATTTATTTAATTTATATGATAATAAGATTAAAAATTTTAGTTTTCATCTAAAATAAAAATAATAAAATTCTTAATAACCATAAAATTTTTAAAAGATGTGATAAATTAACATTTACTTATTTGTTTTAACTCTTCAAAGATGAAAAGACAACTCAGTTTCCTGGGAGAAGTCGCGCGGCATCATGCTCCGCCCATGCATCCAACAACATCGAACCAAAAACACCCATTATTTTAACATAAACTCATAAACTTCATTCGGGAATTACCCCGTACCCCATAAAAAATACGTAAAGGTTGAAAAATAATTAAATAAATTTATACACACGGGTTAGGGTGTGACAATTCTCCCCACCATAATGTTTTTCACCCCCAGAAATCCATGAAATTATCCAGCCAATCGATCAACACCTAAGTATTATACATAAACACGGTCCAAACTCTTAACCCAAGGACATTCCACCGACCACCAGTGGGACTCAACCTCATTGCTTGAATTAAATCACCAGCGGAGGGGAGGTCTAAACGGGGCTTTACTCAAGCTAGAAAGAACATAGAAATAACATTCAAACCACTCACTCCCATCCGAAAGGGATAAGGGATGAACTGAAAACTCAGTACGAACCACAAACACTAACCCCATGGGAGGGAGGGAGGGCCCAAGGATTGGATTAATGAAACTACGGCAGACAACTACTCACGACTCATAACTTCGTGATGGACACAAACCAAAGTCTCAGTTGTTTCACATGGGTGGTCCATGCTAGGACACTGATCAGAAAATCACATCTAAAAAAGGCCCAACTACAACAATTTTGTGAGGGATAAGTCCATCACACTCTTTGTGACCAGAGGAAATTAACAAAGACATGGAAACCAAAACAAAAATACTAAAACTGTCTCACCGCACGATAGAGGCACAACATTAACCATGATCCTTAAAATTCTCCGAGGTTCCTGACTACGCGTCGACTTCACTCCGAGGCCTTTTGGATGGAGATCTGATAGATGAAGCATCTCCTGCCTTGCAGTCAGGTTCTGATAATCCCAATAAGAGACATAAATCTTTTGATTTGACAAAATATGGACAAGATTTTGAAATTAAAATCATGTTGGAATTGAAAATCAGAGTTAATCAAAGGACCCTTGACATTCCCATACATTTCCAAACTCAAAACACCATTAGTACACTACAACAATAAGAGATCCCTTACACTGGAAGGAACATACACATGAAACTTTAAACAAAAACCCAGCATCACATCACTTATGATAACTTCCTCTGTGATGTTTTCTAGAAATTCCCTGACATAATCATTTTAAGTGACCCAAATGTCCGCAAGCATGACAGGTATTAGGAGTACTTGGTCATGATGGATTCTTGTGACCTAGCTTTCCACACTGATAACACACGAGGATCTCTCACTCCAAAGAGGTTGATGAAATATCATGAGTCCTTTTGATTCCATGACTTTCTCCATCCACTTTCAATCACTTCCTCATCTCCTTTCGAAAATCTTCACCAATGATCATAGGGATCGAAGGAGGGAGGACTACTTCAAGCACTCCTGTCATCATCGCTTTGACAAAAAAATCATGTCTCATCATATCAGCAAGTGAAGTTAATTTAGACTCTGACGCCTTTGACTGTAGATCGGGGCGGAGGCCCGCCTCGAATCATCAATCCATCATGGAGTCATCTGTGACATACCATGTATCATAAGGGACTATCTCTACAAAGAGCTAGAAATATTCCAACACAGATCTATCACCTTGCTACAAATAACACATCTCCATCCCCTTTCTCACCTTTTCTTCCTTAGATAAATACTGATGAATGAATAAATCCTTGTAAAACATCCATGTAAGCTCTTGACAGGGCTTTCCCTGAGACACTGACTTCCACCACATCCACGGTGAACCTTCAAGCATGAAGGATACAAACTTGACCTTCAATGACTCGGGCAACTCAATGAGGTTAAAGTCCCTTTCAATCTTCCATATCCACTCCTCCACTATGAAAGGGTATTCTTGACCATAAAAGAGAGGTGGATCTAGCTTTTAAAACTCAAGCATAAAATCCTTAGGTTGATCAATCGTACTACAATCACCCATCGAAGCTTCAAGGGGATAACCACTGGACAAGAAAATTCAAGAACCCAATCAAGGCCAAATTAATAAATAAAAATCCTCAAAATCAAACACCACATAGGTGACAAGATCTAAACACAAGAAAACAAGATATCATAACATCAAAACATCCCTTTTTGAAAACATATTTAATTTAAAAAAAGCTTCGTGGGTTAAACCCTCGCCATTGGTATTCTTTGGAGTTTCACCCACATGCATGTATCTGTGCCACCCCAGGAATCCATCCTTCGTACCAGACATCTATTTATATTCCCACATACCACTATGCATGTGAGCACCCCTCGGAATACTAAGGCCAAACAAAACAACTTAATTTACTAAAAACAAATCATCCATCCCATTTCATTTAAAACAATCCACAAATTAAACACGTCATTTCAAACAACCATTTTTCAAAACCATTTTTTCTAATTCAAACCACTTTCAAAAGTCACCAGAGACTCGAAAAATATCAAACAGGGAACTACTGTTGGTGGGTGACTTTTCCATGTGGTTGGAGGCCATATGCCAAACACATCACCAACACTGAGAGCCTTTTTGAACCATTCCCCTAGCTCCACTTGGATTGCCAGACCATGCGGGCTCATGAGTAATATTATCCCCACTCCCCTTTTCATATCCCAATCGCAAAACATTATATAGAAACCAAAAAAACTAATTAAACAGGACTCCCCATGGAAACCTGAGGATCAAAATGAGAAAGATTTTGTGATGCTCTTCCCACACCTACCCCTCAAGCCTCAAAAATCATACTCCATATACCTTGGCATTCCCAAATAACAAAGGGTGCTCTAAAAAGTGATGTCCTCTAATATCTGACCCCCTATGATACCATTTTTTCAAGAAACAACCCAGGACGACCCTGAACTGGTCACCTAAGCCGATCCACAGCAAGGCCCGAGAGGTGTTCTCGATCCTCTTGGGATGGTGACAAGTGTCAGGGCATCAGCAGAGAACAAATGGGAATAGTTTAGATCCAATAAAATAAATAAAGCAGCATAAATAATAAAGAGAATCTCACAATAAATAAACCAAATAAAATGACTAAATAAGAACAAAAGAAAATAAAACTAACTGAACTCAACATTTGAACTAACACCGTGTGACCCCACAGGTCACCACCTCACTCAACGATCAAGCATCGCCCAAGGAGAGCGCACCCAAGTTGGATTCTTTACAGACACTAAAAAAAGAAAAGAACTATAGGCGTGAGTATTAAAACTTAGTAGGCTATCCCAATATACTATTTCCCAATGCACTACCTTTAAAATTAAGAAACTCAGTTCTAATTTTGAACTACAATATATTAAATTATGCATTTATACAATTTTATTTACTTGAAAATAAAGTACAAACCATTTCCCTCAATCATTTGAAAAACTAGAACAAGGGTTTGAACACATTTTCTTTTGAAAAACATTTTCATAGGAGTTAGGAAACAAAAATGTCACTTTTCATTAAAAACACCACACAAGTGTACAGGAATATATGGAAAGGGAAATGAAAATAGGTTTTCAAGTATCTGAGAAATAGTTCAATAGATAAAACCACTAGACATAGGCGAACCCGAGAGATTGAGAATAATACAGAAAACACTAATACCAGTGACCCCATCTCCAGTAGCATTCCACGCATGATGAAATATATTGTTCTAAAATTCTTGGCCATCATTTCTTAGGCGTGCCGAGGGAAAATCCCATAGAAATAAACTCAAACATAACTGCCTACTATGGGCCACTGGTCAGTACTATAACCTACCAGTGTAGTACTCATCTCAGACAATTATCTGAATATACCAGATTTTGTATGTCTCGAGTATAAAAAGAGGTGAGTCAATAGATTCCACCGAGCATGAAATAATAATAAATATTTATAAAAATAATTCACAGCAGGACTCACCTCGAGTCTCCTCAAGTAAGACTCTCATACCTTATAGTCAAGAGGTACCAAGGGTTCTCAACCGAGGGAACCATATAATAGAACCCAAATATTCCATACCGAGGATATCCCAACCATCCCATGTTAATGAGGAACAAGGAACGTCCATGGAGGTTTTATGAAAAACATTTTACATCATTTATTTCAAAGTGTCCAAATGGGACCTTAAACACTATTTTCATAACCTGCTTTTATCAAAGGTATAATTTCCGCATTTCCAACGGAGGTGTAAACACATCATTTATCACATCAAACATGGAAAAAAATTAATATAGTTAGATTACACACTCAAGACCTGTCCATTTTTAATAAAATGTCAAAACATGCAAAAACACAACACACACTTTTATAAAACCAAAACCACTTGGGAAACCAAAGAAATAAATGAAAACATTATTATGCATGCTGCTGACATATATGTAAACCCCAAGAATTTATTTTACATTACACTTTCCTCCTAAAATACGAATAGAATTTTTTATATACATAAAAACGACACAAAACATGAAATATTTACCAAAACAATTCCTATTTAATACAAAATAAAGTATAGACACCAATTTCATGCGGTAATTTTTATTTAAATTATTAAATAATTTTTTAAAATTACAGACCATCTGCGTAAAACACACAGTGTTCACAACTCGACAAAACATACCTCATGTAGAAATAAATTTTTAAAATAATACACACCCCAAAACACTCTATTTTATAATTCACAATCAAAAATAATTTAATAAGTGTTTGAGAAATTTATAAAACACTAACAAGAGGAACAATAAGGTTCTACATCAAAACACACCCAATTTTTAATAAAAATACTATAAAATTATCTACCAAATAAGACCATATCAACAAGACTCTAAACATCGACCGCATACCAAGAAACTAACCAGAAGGTTAAAAAAATATTTAACATATATATGAAGTGTGAAAAACATATAATTAGAGTTTCTTAAATTAAAAATGGAAAGTTCAAGTGAATTCCTACCTTGAGATAATAGAGCGATGACAACGCAACCTCAGAACCAAGGCGCGATGACAAAAACCACTCAGAAACTCTCCGCACGGGTTCTAAAATCTCAAACCTACCAAGAACAACCACTAAATTAACCAAAACCTTTAATCAAACATGGATAACAACAATAATAAAACAAACCAAGAAAAAAAGTATACTGATGGGAAGAAAAATGCACTGGAAGATGTGACATCAGAAGGTGTGGGTTGGTCGGGGTAATGTCGGCAGGGTGCGGAAAGGTCACGAGAGGGAGAAGAGGGCATCGGGGGGTTGTAGGTCGGCTAGTGAGGCTACAGGTCAGCCAAAGAAGTTGTGATCGCCGAAGGAGGTCGGCCAGAGTGGTTTTCGCTGGAGGAAGGCCTCGTCAGAGGTTTGATGGGGTGTTGGGGCACGTTGTAGGTGGCATTCGGTCGGCTAGGAGAAGGTCGAGGCCTTCTACGAAAGAGGGGGTCAGGGCAGTGACTAGGCAGTGGGGTTGCGTGTTGGCTACATGTTGAGAATGGTAAACGTGGTAGCTACAAGGAGGCTGAGGGCTGGTGGCTAGAGCAGGGAGGTCCGAGGAGGCTGGGAGGTGGCTGGGACATGCCAGATGAGCACAGGGAAGGGAGGTGATGGAGGTCGCGACTGATATAAGAGAAGGGAACATCATCTAGGATGGAATTCGGGCCAGAGTTGTAGCATGGGAGAAGCAGGGGGAGGCCGAAGGTTGATGCTGGCTGGGGGAGACTGTCGGATGTTGAGGCCAGAAGTAGTGCGGAGGGGCGCACCAGGGGGCTAGCCTTGCTTGTGCTGCAAAGAGGGAGGAAGGGGGAGACTGAGACGGAGAGGAGAGAGTGGGGTAGGGGTGTGCACAGAAAACCCTAAAAAAGGTGTTAAAGAAAAAAAACAGAGGAAAAAAAGAAATATATATATATATATATATATATATATATGGGGATAAACTCCTAATATCTAAATATTAATGAATCTAATAATAATAATAATAATAATATCATGATGGTAAAATTAAAAATAATAAATGTATTTATTTCATTTTAATGTTAATAAAATTAACAATTTTAATTTTCATCTAAAATAAAAATATTAAAATTCTTAATAACCATAAAAAATTTAGAAGAAATAATAAATTAACATTTACTTAATAATTTTAATTATTTAAAGATGAAAAGACCACACAGTTTCCAAGGAGATGTCGCGCGGCATCGCGCTCTACTCGTGCATCCAACTACATTAAACACAAAACACACATTTTTTTAACATAATCTCAGAAACTTCATTTGAGACTCACCCTGGACCCCAAGAAAAATATTTTAAGGCTAAAAAATAGATAAATAAATTTATACACACGGGTCAGGGTATGGCCATTTACTTATATTATTTTGTTCCAAATTCAATTAACAATGTATGTTGAAATCCTTCACCACTATCATTCAAATGACGGACCTTCCCAAATAGTCCTTCGACATTTACTAGTTGTTTTAATATTTATATACCTATAAGTAACTTTGGTAGTGTTCTATGGTCAATGAATCCATTTAATTTTGACATGTTCAGTACAAATCAATTAGATTCATATAGAAATTTATAATGCCATAAGAAGCCCTATTTTTTACTGTAAGGTATTCATTCAGGCTCAAAATAAAATTTAAAAAGTAGAAAATCAAATCCATTATAGGTATTCTAACCTAATAAGTTCCCAATTATAAATAATTCGTTGATGGTCCACGTTAGATAAGCTTGAATTTTAAACATTATCACATTATATGCATCATATGTTTCATTGTTGGTGTTCTATAAATCCTTCATTTCTTTAATTATATAATTAAAGTATAAATCAATGTCATTTTTAGAAATCTATTTTCAAGGAATAATAACTGACATGAAAAAGTTTTTTTCTTAATATACATCCATAGAGGTAGATTTTAAGGGATTAAAATAATTGGAAAAATATTATAACTGGTACTCAAAGTCCCAAATGGATGGAATTTATTAGTATCCAATCCCAATCTCACATTCCTAGGATAAAATGAAAAATATAAATGTAATAAAACAAATGGTTTACATGATTTTGAATATCTTGGATGTCACATTAAACCATAATGGTTATTTTCGCTAACATGAAACTTCATGCTCTCATTAGTTTTAGATGACATGGATAATCCTTACAATCAAGATTTTAAAGGTAAGTAATGAAAAACCTTTATAAGAATATTTTTTTTGTTTCTTCATAGTTGTATATTGATTCATACTTTCAACATAACTCATTAAATTGCATCTAGAATATGAATGTATTTTGTACTCTTGTATACCAAAATAATATATCCAATATAGAATATAATCATTAAGAAAATCATGTACTTATTTATAATTGAGACTAAGCTTGTTAACAACTTTGCTCGTTTAATAAAAATACTCAGTGATCATAGATTTAGGGAATTTATCATGAAAAAATTCCAATATCATGGAAGTTTATTTATTTTTAATTTTTTATTGGCACTTTATATGGTACAACATTACTATAAAAGATAGTTTTTAATACTTGAGACATTCTCTATACAACTTGTTATTTTTATCGTCAACTAATTCATGAAATAAATTTTTTTCCAATAAATATTTCTCTTTAATTATTTTATATAGAATCAAAAGAGGATCCATTGATTTGTTAAAATCCTGATGATATGGTTTTTTAGAAGTTCTAATAACATAATTTTTCAAGTAAATATCTAGAAAATACTTGGTTGGTTGTATTGATATGTTTTGAAGTTGAAAATGATGCCCATTAATATTTGTAACACCCTGATATTTTTATATGATCTATTATTTTAATTTATTAGATGTCTTGGGTTGTACATAACGCCAAGATAATCTAGATATACACACAACACTATCTTATCTTGTGGTATGTGCAACACTATGCTAGGATTGTGTTACAAACAATTTTAAGTTCTTTTTCTAGAATTCATTTCACTCAAGACCGAGTTTAAGTTAACAACTGAATATAATTATTTTACCTTATAACCCATCCATTATAATGTTTTATATGATTAGTATTAACTGAATTATGAAAATATTTTGTAATTATTATGTGATAAATTAATTATAAATGAAAATAAAACCCTTTTCAAATAATGGGAAATATTTTTAAAACAAAAACTATTTAAATGAAAATAATTGAGTTTATAAAATAATAAAATCACTCTTGATATATTTTATTAATGAAATATATATGTAATATATTCAATTTAATTTTTCAAATTCATCTTATATGTTTTCTAGAAATAATATAAGAACAAATTCAATTTTTTCGATAAAAAGGTGTTTTTCAAAAAAAATAATGTTTTAACACCTTTTGATGGTGTGCCCATTTTAAATCTAATTTTTGAAAATTTTATATATTTTTATTTAAGAAAATAAACTTATTATTTTAAATCAGGATATAAAAATTTACTTTGGATGAATTTTTAATATTTTTTTGATAATTTTTCTGTTTTGATGAATAGTAAAAATATACAAATTTTTAATTGAAAACAACTTTTTTCATCAAAATAATTTATGTTATTAAATTAAATTTTTTAATAGTTTTAAATCATAAATAGAAAATATTTTTATCAATTAATATAATTGTAGTCATTGGCATTAATTTTCTATTGAATTTTGATGTAAAACCATTTCAATCTTTTTCAATGTTTTATCTTTTAAAACTTATTTTATCATTTCAACAACATGATTTATTTTAAATTAATTACTGAAACATATGTGTATTGAAAACTGAAAAATGGATTCCATATTTTTAATTAGTAGTTCCAAATTAAATAAATAGATTTCTTTTATTTTTGGGCATTATGAATAGTAACTTTCATATTTTTTATTAATACGGTAAAAATGTAAATAGGTTACTTAAGGGTAAATATAATATTATAAAATTACCCTAACTCTTGTACTAATATAATTGTATGAGTTATTTTCAACATAAATTATCCTTGGGTAAAAATTGTACCCTTTGTAAACCACTTGGATTAGATTAGGAAAGATAATATATTTTATTTAATGAAAAGTTAAATATATCTTACTAAACTTTTAATAACTTTATCAATTTTAAAATAAGGTTATTTGGAAGATAAATTCAACTATAAATAATCATTTTAAATATAAAATGTTTTTATTTATTATGATAATTTATTTTTAATTTTTAGGTAATAAATAATTACCATAAATGCTTACACATTGATGATGCATAAATTATTTAATTGATGGAAAATTAACAAAATAATTTCTAATAAAATGATAATAAGAACTAAACGAATAAGACACTTGAAAATATTATTTTCCAAGTATATATCTATAATAATCATCCAAGGGTCAATTTATTAACCATTTGGATCCATATGGAATAGATTATGACACTTATAATACTTTATTTGAAGTAATGTTAATGTTGTCACATTCAAGTTTTAATACATATAACAATTTTAATGTAGGATTTTCTAGGATATATATTATACTATAAATATAATTATGAAATATGGAGGATTTAAATTTTTCAAAGTATTTTATTTTTAATTTTTTCACAAAAAAATAATTATATTAAATAATTACACACAACTGATGTAGTAATTATTTTATTAATGGAAATATCAAATTAATGTTATCCAAAATACTAAAATAAATATAATTTGTGATAATTAATATATCTAATGAATTTTCTAAATTATATTAACCCATTATAGATATAATAAAATATTTGGTTCGTGGTTAAAATCTTGTCTTGGTATTTTTAAAAATCCATTAAATGAATGGTGTCAGAATTTACATTATTGAAATTTATCCAAAATAATGTTTTATTAAATTATTTAAAAAATCAGAAAATATTATCAAAAATATAAAATAATTATTATATTGTCTAATTTTTTTAAAATTGTTCATTTCTGGTCTAATTGACATCAAATATGTAAAAAATATGCTATTTTAATAATGAACAATTTGTTACCTTTGTTAAAATTAAAATAGAATAATTGAGGGTTAATTAAAATGATATGGTTTAAATTGATGGAAAAACTTGTCTAAAATCTATTGGTTGATTAGATTAAAAATTTATATCTTATCCTCTTCTATACTAATACATTGTGGAGGTTTTTTATGGGTTTTTATTTTATTATAAATTAATATTTTTGGAACTTCTAAGGGTTCCCCCAACCTCAATTATAAAAGGTCACCACCCACATTATTTGTTCATAAATTATTAAGAATTAAAGTCCATCCATACCCTACCCATTTCCCTTCTCAACTTTCCTTGTAACATTCTATAGGTTCTGGTATTCTCAAAATACCAACTCCAGTTCTTTTAAGAGGAGATCTAAAGGGAGCTTGCCGAAGTAGAGGAAATATCTTTTACCGACTCTCTCAAGATCATTTGTTATTCTACTTACTCTTAATTTTTAATTTATACTATAAAGTAATAACTCCAATATCACATATATAATGAAATATTATATTTTTTATGAATCAACTATATTCCACCATTCTATCCATCCTATGATAAATGAAATCATCATGCCTGCATATCTATGGCATACCATCTCAAAGTTGTGGTGTAATCTATTTTTCACCACAAATTTACTTGGATTGGTATAATGATGGAAATAATAACAATATATTATTTTTATAAAACAATATTTATTCTGTAAAAAAAATACCATCCACTTCCATACCATTTCATAATTTTGAGAATGATATCGCCGCTCATGCGTACGTATGGCCTACCGTCTCAACGATGAGATGTGATTCATTCTTCATGATCTCATTTACTAAATTATTATATAAATGTATTGAATGAATATATATGATATATATTACATTATTATAATTATATAAATGATATAAAGAGAAAAAATGAAGAATAACTAGGATTTAGATGGCAAAATATGCAGTAAACAACGCTTGAAAGAAGATTAATAATGAAATATTATTAAACAGTTAATAATATGATTACATATAAAATCATAAACATAAATATGGTTCTAGATCAAGTTTATAACATTATTTAATCCATTATATAGGATTTTTTGTTACATATGAAGGAATCAAGTCCTAAGGTAAGGGATAATTTTTCAATCTCATTATTATCTGAAATTATTTATACGTAAGTATTTACTGGGGATTATTTTGAATCCATGTCCATGTTTTCCAAAACATATTTCATAATATTTTTTACTATACTCGTAAGGATGTTTAATTTAATTTTTAACCATTTTTAACTTTTTAATATATGTTTTGAAAATAATCTTTCATTTTTTTTCCAAAGAAGGTTCTTTTTGAATTTTTAAAAAAAGTACAAGAATAATGTTTTTTTAGCTTATATGGAATGAATAGATTTGTATGCCTTCAAAACGCCTTATTTTCATGATATTCCTTCACAATATTTAAATGTTATTTTCCAAGAAATTATTTTCTTTTAAAATTTCATGGAATTTTAAAAAATAAAATGATTTCAATGAAGAAAGGATATTTTCCTCAAGAATTAATTTCAAGTGTTCTATCAAAATTATTTTCAATCTGAGATTAAATTTTTTATTTGTGATATGTTTCAATTATTTTATCAATATTATTACTATGGTTGATTATTTTTATGATGGAATGATATTTAGGAAGTCTATTCATTTTATATGGATTATTTTATGATGGAGTAATGTTTAAGAATCCCATTGTACTTCATGGATTCAATTATGATGAATCATTTCTATTTTTGTGGCACACATATGTATAATTTCACTATGAGATGGGTAGGACCTATATCTACCACTAATTCATTTGGTAAGTATGGATAATTCATGAGGTATATATGTTATATGTGAACTTGATTTCATGTTCAAAATTCTATGTGTGGACCTGGTTTTCATGTTCATAATAATATGAGTATACCTGGTTTCCAGGACCATATATTTATTCAAGGGACTAATTTCATGTTCTTAATTTAATGAGTGAACCTATTTCTATTTTACATGTTCAAAAATTTATAAGTTTATGTGTATTCCAAAATTTCATGTCTTATGTTAATGTTATTATCTCATGGGTTATGTTCTCTGATTTCCTTATGATTCAAGTTTACCTTTGATATGTTGGGAATGATATTATAATGTTATGATCATATTCTTGTACCCTTTATTCTCATGTTTATGTTTACATATCACCCTTGTTTACTCTTGTTGATCAACTAAGCTCACCCTTTATTATGTTTTCTTTTCCCCATGTTATAAAGAAAGGTTTTAGGTCTGAGTACAAAAGGGGGAAGATCTTAGTGGGAAACATTGAGGATCTTTCACTAGACTATAATTTTGTGTTCCAAGTTTCCAAAGGAACTAAAATAATAAAGTCATTGGGCATCTGTTTTTATAATTTATTAAGTATTCTGAAAAAATTTAGGTAATGTCCATGTACGTCAAGATTAGTTCATTAGAGTTGGAATTAGAGCAAAGGTTTAGTTAACTATTGGAAACTATGATGTGAAAACTTTAGTGATATCCCTAAAGGTATTTCTAACAATATATCTTGGGATGTCCATAATGATAAGGCTAATTATAGGATACAATCCTATAATTTGTTAAAAATCATGGATTACCTAGGATTAAACCTAATATGTTATATATTGAAAGTAATTTCCCTTAATTGTGTGGTTTTCTAAAATTATTAGTGTTGCTCATACTATTCTTTTCAGTTTTAGTAAATGAATAGAACCCAAAGGAACTATGTTAATGATGAATTCAATGGGAAATTCAATGCTTTTCTATCAAATAAACCAAATGATATGGGAGTTGCAATGAAAAATCTTATTTATATACTCACACAAGCTATAAATCATGTTGGACATCCAAATGAGTAGAGGAGGGAACAACATTCTATTGATTCCTTCATGAGGCAATTACCACCTTCTTTTAGTGGTTCATATGATCCACTTATTTTTGAAAAATGGATCGGTAACAATGAAAATATATTTTTCATCCATCAGTGTTCTGAACATGAAAAATATTTGTCGATTGTTTATCATCTGGAAGGTGAAGCCGATCAGTAGTGGACTCTTATTAATAACACAAGGGATAAATAAGGAATTGAATATATAGAATGGAATGAGTTTAAAGGGATATTTTTCAGTAAGTAATTTTCACGCATTCTACAAAAAAATTCAGAGAAGAAATTCCTTGATCTTAAGAAAAAGGATGATTAATCTGTTGGTACCTAAGAAGATAATTTTATAAGACATTCAAGTTATGATTATGGGTTAATCATTAACCTTGAAAGGAAAATTGATATATTTTTTTGTAGCCTACAACCGAGTCTTTGAAAGGATTTATCCATAAGGGACTTTAGAAGCTATGAATAAGTCATTTGTTGTGCACTAAAAGTGGAAATGGAAGTTGGTAAGAGATAAGATAATGAAGATTGAGATTAATGGAAACTCTAGTGGTTTTCTATAAATAGAGAAGAAAAATTCTCAATCTCCTACATTCCAAAAATGTGGAAAAGATCACTCAAGGGAATGCTTGAAAGTAGAAAAAAAAGATTCTTTAAGTGTGGGAAGCCTAGCCATCGATAAAGAGTTTTAAAGTGATATAAAAAGTTAATTAAATAGATATAAAGCACAACAAAATTAACAAACCACACTTTAATACTATAAGTGTAAGGAAATGGGGCATTATGCTAACCAATTCCATATTCCAAGGGTTATCGATGATGATATACATCATCAGCCTCTTAAGGCCAAAGAAAAAGTAAAATCCCATGAAATAACTATTGTAAATGTAGACTATTAAAACTATGTAGTGGAATGATTTAGTTTTTATATAATGGGATTCTAGAATAATATTTTAGAATAATTTTTTTGGTATTATGGAATAATTGGTCCCCTATGGTTTTTTTATATGTATATATCGAATGGTACTGGTAACCATGAAAAGTGATTCATATATTTTTGGAAAACACATTATTAAGGTAAGTATAAACCTTAATATGTGCATAATATTTGGATAAGTAAATAAAAAGATGTATGATATTATAAATGACCTTGGGACTGATATGATGACATCATAGTTTGAGTTTGAATTTTTGGATTTTTGGTAAGTGGAAAAGATATAATTTTTTAAAGTATGCATGTTTTCACTAAGGTAATTCAGGTTACTACCATACATGACGAAGGCATTCACGTGTTTTGAATGTGACCAACAAGACTGTCATTATGATATATGGTAGATAAATATTAATTAGATTAAGTTAACCTCTTTCTAAAGTTTTGTATTTTTTAGTTTTTGAAAGGATTGTAAGGTTATCAATTTTGGGTAGGTTTAAGTTAAACTTAGGATAAATTTGGGATGATTAAATTATTATCACACATAGGTGGAAATTATGAACATTTGAATACTTTTTCTAACCTTTTTGTTGTGATAAAAATATATGGAATGATCGATCATTCTATTTATAGATCAAATGATCTACTAACTCTTTAGTAATTGAAAATTAAACTTCATTTCTTTGAATATGTGATGAAAGGGAAATTTTTCAAGGCATGACCAATGGTGAGATTGTTCTGAAATCAAGTAAGTGTTTCTCTTCATGAAAACTTTTTAGTGAAAGGATCTTGAAACCCAAATTTTTATCCTAATACCTTCTTATCTTATGAATCAAATGGTCCCTTAGATCATCATAGATTTATGGATTTGTGATTATTTACTTTCTCCAAACCATTCTCTCTATTACATTCCATCCAGACACGATAGTTATATTTCTCTTCTATATCCATGTTTTCTCTTCCCACCTATGTTCTTCTATGAGGAAACCTAGTGATGAGTTACTTTGGGTAACCATTATGTTTCTAAATTTTCTTTTTAAAATAATGTTTTAGTATTAATTTTTACGATGTGGGTTTCTATGAAAGATACTTTCAAATATAAATCCTTTTATAACCCAGTTGAATTTTCAGGGTGAAATTCATTATAAGGGGGTTGAATGTAACACCATGATATTTTTATGAGATTGATTTTTTTTAATTTCTTTGGTGTATTCTGTTGTATGGTACCCTAAGATAAGCTTGTTCTACACACAACATGTCACTTGTGGTATATGCAACACCATTCTTGGATTTTTTTACACACAATTTCAAGTTCTTTTGATAGAATTCATTTCATGTAGGATCACGATTAAGCGTACAACTGGATATTATTATGTTACCTCATAACCTATAAAATATCATGTCTGTTATTATTATTATTAATTTAATTTTGAAAATATTCATTAATTATTTTGTGATAAATTATTTGTAATGAAAAAACCCATTTTTAAATAAGAGGACATGTTTCTATAAAAAACTATTTAAATGAAAATAAGTGAGTTTATAAAATATTAAAATCACTATTGATAGATTTTATTAATGATATATATATATATATAATATATTCAATATAATGTTTAAAATTCATCTTATATCTTTTATATACATGATATAATAAAAAATTCAATTTTTCTCATAAAAGAATTATTTTTTTTAAATGCAGTTTTACAACCTTTTAATGGTGCACCCCTTTTAAATATAGTTTTTGACACTTTTATATATTTTATTTAACAAAATTAAATTATTTTTTAAATACGGATATGAAAATTTACCTGGATGAATTTTTTATATTTTTTTAATAATTTTTATGTTTTGATGAATTGTAAAAATATACTAAATTTTAATTGAAATTAATTTTTTTCATAAAACAATTTTTGTGGTTAAATTATATTATTGAATGGTTTTAAAGTATAAATAGAATATTTTTTATCATTTGATAAAATATAGGTCATTGGAATTAATTTTCATTCAATTCAGATATAAAACCATTTCAATCTTTTGTAATTTTTTAACTTTTAAAACTTGTTTTCTCATTCCGACAGGGTTATTTATTTTAAATTAATTACCGCAACATCTGTATTTAAATTTTGAAAAATGGATTCCATATTTTTAATTAGTATGACCAAAATATGTAAATATATTTCTTTTATTTTTGGGTATAATGAATAGTAACTTGAGTAATTTTTATTAATAAGGTTAAAAGGTAAATCTGGTAATTAAGGGTAAATATAATAGTATAAAATTACCCTAACACTTGTCCTTCTATAAATAAATTATTTATTTTTGAAATAAACTGTAATTGGGTCTAAATTGTACCCTTTTTTATCCACCTTCATTATATTTGGACATTTAATATATTTTATATAAAGAAAAGTTAAATATGCCTTACTCAAATTTTAATAAATTTATAATTTTTAAAATGTGGTTATAAAGAATATAAATTTGACTATAAATACCCATTTATAATCTAAAATGTTTTTATTTATCATGATAATTTATTTTTAATTTTTAATAAATAAATAATTACCTTAAAGGCTTATACATTGATGATGTAGAAATTATTTAATTGATTGAAAATCATAAAAAATTATTAAAATGGTACAAATCCTTAAAAGACCAAACAACATGACCAAATATTATTGTAAAATTATATATCAACCATAATTATCTATTTTTTTAGTTATTGACCATTATTATTCATATATAAAATATTATGACACCTATAATACTTTATTAAAAGTATTGTTAAAGATGTCGCATTCAAGTTTTAATAAATATAACATTTTTAATGTAGAATTTTCCAGAAGATATATTTGACTACAAATATTATTATTAAATATATAGGATTGAACTTTTTCAGCATATTTCATTTTTAATTTTTACCCAAAAAATAAGTATATTAAATAACTACACTAAACTGATGTAGTGATTATTTTATTACTGGAAATATCAAATTAATGTTATCAAAAATACTAAAATAAATATAATTTGCAATAATTAAAATATAAAATGAATTTTATAGATGATATTGACCCATTATAGATATAATAAAATATTTTATCCAAGTTTAAAAACTTATCTTGATATTTTTTAAAATCCATTAAATGAATAGTGTCTGAATTAACACTATTAATATTTTGTCAAAATAATTTTTTATTAAATAATTTAAAAAATCGTAAAATATTTCCAAAAATATAAAATAATTATTATATAGTCTTTTTTTAAAAAACATTATTCATTTATGGTCTAAGTTGCATCAAATAAGTAAAAATTATGTTATTTTAATAATGAACAATTTGTTACCATAGTTAAAATTAAAAAAGAATAACTAAGGGTTAATTAAAATGATAAGGTTTAAATTGATGGAGAAAATTATCTAAAATTTATTGGTTTATGATATTTCAAAACTATATTTTATCATCTTCTAAACTAATACATTTTGGGGGTTTTTTGTATGGGTTTTGATTTTATTATAAATTAATATTATTGGAAATTCCAAAGGTCCCCCCAACCTCAATTATAAAAGGTCACATCCCCCCTCATTTCTTCATAACTCATTAAGAATTAAATTTCATCTATAAGCTACCCATTAAACTTCTCAAATTACCTAGAAACATTCTAGAGGTTTTGGTATTCTCAAAATACCAACCCTAGTTCCCATAAGAGGAGATCCAAAGGGAGCTTGTCAAAGAAGAGGAAATCTCTTTTACCGACTCTTAAGATCATTTCTTCTTCTACTTCCTCTTCCTTTTTTTATATTATAAATAAATAACTTCAGTATCACCTATATAATTATATATTATATTTATAATGACAAAACCATATTCCACCTTCAATCCAACCTGTGAAAAATGAAATCACCATGTGTGTATGTGTATGGCTTACCATCTCAATGTTGTGGTGTAATCTATTTTTCACTAAAAATTTACTTGGATTACTATAATGATTGAAATAATAATTATATATCATTTTTATAAAAAAATATTGATCCTGTAAAAAAAATCATCCACTTCTATTCCATTTCACAATTATGAGAATGATATCGTTGCTCGTGCGTACGTACAACATACCGTCTCCACAATGCGATGAGAATCATTCTCCATTATCTCATTTAAAGAATTATTATATAAATGTATATAATGAATAGATGTGATATATATTACCTTATTAGAATTATATAAATTATATAAAGAGAACCAATGAAGAATAATTGGGATTTATATGACAAGATAGGCAGCAAATAATGCCCAAAAGAAGAGTAATAATGAAATATTATTAAATAGTTGATAATATGATCACATATGAAATCATAAAAATAAATATGGTTCTAGATAAATTTTATAACACAATTTAATCAATTATATAGGAGGTATTGAAACATATGAAGGAACTCAGTCCTAAGGTAAGAGATAATTTTTCAATATCATTATTATCTGAGAATGTTTTTACGTAAATATTTACTAGGTATTATTTATCATCCATGTCAATTTTTTCTAAAAGTTATTTCATAAGATGTTTTAATACACTCATATGGATGTTTAATTTCATTTTTACCCATTATCAACCTTTTCTACATGGTTTGAAAAGAATCTTTTATTTTTATTTTTTAAACAAGGTTCTTTTTTACTTTTTGGAAAAAGTACGAGAAGAATGTTTTTTAACATATATGGAATGACTAGATTATTATGCCTTCATAACAACTTACTTTCATGAAATTACTTTAATATATTTCAAGTTTATTTTTCAAGAAATTATTTTATTTTAAAATTTCATGGTATTTTTAGAAAATAAAATGTTTTTGAAGAGGAAATGATATTTTCATCAAGAATTAATTTCACGTGTTCTGTCAAAATTATTTTCAATATGATATTAGATTTTTTATTAGGGATTTGTTTCAAGTATATTATCAATATTATTACTATCATTTATTATTTTTATTATGGAATGATATTTACTAAGTCCATTCATTTTCTATGGATTATTTTATGATGGAATGATGTTTAAGAAAACCATTTTATTTAATGGATTCGGTTATGATGAATAATTTCTATTTTTGTGGCACAAATATATATGATTTAATTATAATATAGGTGGGACTTATATATCCCACTAATTCATTGGGTGAGGATTGATAATTAATGAGGTATATATGTTATGTGCGAACCTGATCTCATGTTCACAATTCTATGTGTGGACATGGTTTTTATGTTCATAATTTTATGAGTAAACCTGGTTTTGATGTCCATATATTTATACAAGGGCCTGATTTAATTTTCTTAATTTAATTAGTGAACCTATTAATATTTTTAATTTTCAATAATGTATAAGTTTATGTGTATTTCACAATTTCATGTCTTATGTTAATGTTATGATCTCATGGGTTATGTTCGTTGATTTCATTATGATTCAAGTTTACCTTTGATATGTTGTGCATGATATTATAATGTTATGATCAGGTTCTCATACACTTTATTCTCATGATTATGTTTACATATCACCCTTATTTAGTCTTATTGAGAATCTAATATCACTATTTTTATGTTTTATTTTACCCATGTTATAAATAAAGGTTTTAGGTAGGAGTACAAAAGGGGGAAGATCTAAGTGGGAGACATTTAGGATCTTTCACTAGACTACAAGTTTGTGTTCCATGTTTCCAAAGGCACTAAACTAATAAAGTACTTGGGAATATATTTGTATAATTTACGAAGTATTCCGCAAAATTTATGTAATGCCTATGTATGTCAAGATTGGTTCATTAGAGTTGGTATCAGAGAAACAGTTTTGTTAACCATTGGAAACTAGAATGTGAAAACCTTAGTGAGATCCCTTGATATATTTCTAACAATATGTCTAGGGATTTCCCTAAGGATAAGTCTAATTGTAGGATACAATACTAAAATTTATTAACAATCATGGATTAACTAGGATTAAACCTAATATGTTTTAGATTGAAAGTACTTTCCCTTGATTGTGTGGTTTTCCAGTATGATTAGTTTTGTTGACACTATTGTTTTTAGATTTATTCAATGACTTGAACTCAAAGGAACTGTGTTAATGATGAATTCAATGGGAAATTCAATGATTTTCCTTCTAAGAAACCTAATGATATTGGAGATTCAATGCAAAATCTTATCACTATACTCACACAATCTATAAATCATGCTGGACTTCCAAATGAGTGTAAGAGGGAACAACTTTCTATTGAGTCCTTCATGAGGCAACTACCACCTTTTTTCAGTGGGTCTTATGATCCACTTGTTTCTAAAAAATGGTTCGGTACCGTTGAAAATATATTTTCCTTCCATTAGTGTTCTGAACATGAAAAATCTATATCGGTTATTTATCATCTAGAAGGTGAAGCCGATTAGTAGTGGACTTTAATAAAGAATATGAGGGATAATGAAGGAATTTAGTCTATGGAATACAAAGAGTTTAAAGGGATATTTATCACTAAGTAATTCCTTCACATTTTACGAAAAAATTCAAAGAATATTTTACTTTAGCTTAATCAAAATGATGATGAATTTATTGGTACCTATGAAGATAATTTTACAATACTTTAAAGGTATTCTTATGGGTTAATCATCAACCCTGAAAGAAAAATTGAAAAACAAATTGTGGCCTAAAATGAGTCTTTTAAAGGATTTATCCTTAAGGGACTTTGGAAGCTATTAATAAGTCATTTTTTGTGTACTAAAAGTGTAAATGCAAGTTGGTAACTCTCAAGGTAATAGAGATAAGAAAAGTAAAGTGGAGCTTAATGGAAACTATAGTTGTTTTATATAGAGATAGAAGAAAAAATCTCAATCTCATACTTTTCAAAAATTTGGAAAATAGCACTCAAGGGAATGTCTGAAAGGAACAAGAAGATTATTTAAGTGTGGGAAGCCTAGACATTGATAAAAATAGTGTCTTAGTGATGTAAAAAGGTTATTTAATGGGGATAAAGCTCAATAAAATTAACCACCCACACTTTAATGCTACAAGTGTAAGGAAATGGGTCATTATGATAACTAATTCAATAATACAAGGGTTATCGATGATGATCGACATAATCAACCTCTTAAGGGAAACAAAATAGTAAAGTCACATGAAATCTCTATTTTAAATGTAAAGTATGAAAACTTTATAGTGGAATGATTTAGTTTTTATGTAATGGGATTGCAGAATAATGTTTTAGAATCACTTTTATGGTATTATGGAATAATTGGTCCCCAATGGTTTTTTCATATGTATATGTTGAATGGTACTGGTAGCCATGAAAAGTGGTTCAAATATTTTTTTAAAACACATAATTAAGGTAAGGATGACCATTAATATTTTCATAATGTTAGGATAAGTAAATAAAGAAATTTATGATATTTTAAATGACATTGGGACTGATATGATGACATCATGGTTTGAGATAGAATTTTTAGATTTATGGAAAGTTGAAATGAGATAATTTTTTAAAGTATGCATGTTTTCACTAAGGTAATTTAAGTTACTACTATATATGATGAAGGCATTCACATGTTTGGAATGTGACCAACAAGAGATTCATTATGAGATATGAGAGATAAATGTTAAGAAGATTTCTTGAACCTCTTTCTAAATTTTTGAATTTTATATTTCTGAAAGGATTGTAAGGTTATCCATTTTGGGTAGGTTTAATTTAAACATAGGATGATGTTTGGGTGATTAAAGTATTATCTCACATAGGTGAACTTTATGCATATTTGATTACTTTTTATAACCTTTTTGTTGTGATAAAAACAAATGGAATGACCGATCATTATCTTTATAGATCAAATTATCTAGTAACACATTAATAATGAAAAATTAAACTTCATTTCATTGAATACGTGATGAAGGGGAAATTATTCAAGGCATAACCAATGGCGAGATTGTACTGAAATAAATAAGTATTTCTCTTTATGAAAAAAATTTAGGGAAAGGATCTTGAAACCAAAAAATTTGTCATAATACCTTCTAATCTGATGAATCAAATGCTCCCTTAGATCATCATAGATTTATTTCTTTGTTATTGTTTACTTTCTCCTTACCATTATCTATATTACTTTCCATCAAAACTTGATAGTTAGATTTCTCTTCCATATCCATGTTTTCACTTCCCACCTATGTTATAATATGTGGAAACCAAGTGATGAGTTACTTTGGGTAACTGTTATGTTAATAAATTTCCTTTTTAAAATGAAGTTTTAGTATTCCTTTTTATTATGGGGTTTCTATGAAATATACTTTCAAGTATTAATCCTTTTATAATCCAGACAAATTTTGAGGGTGAAATTCAATTTAATGTGGTAGAATGTAACACCCTGATATTTTTATGAGATGGATTTTTTTAATTTATTTGATGTATTTTGTTGTATTATACACCAATATAAGCTTTAGAAACACAAAACACTGGATTATCTAGCGGTATACACGACATTATTCTTGGATTTTGTTACACACAATTTCAAGTTCTTTTGATAGAATTCATTTCACGCAAGATCAAGTTTAAGCATACAACTGAATATTATTAATTTTCCTCATAAAATATCCATTACAATTTCTGGTGTGATTATTATTAATTGAATTATGAAAATAGTCATTAATTATTTAGTGATAAATTATTCATAAATGCAAAACAAAACTCTTTTTAAATAAGAAGAGATCTTTTTCTAAAACACTTTTTAAATGCAAATTAGTGAGTTTATAAAATAATAAAATCACTCTTGATTGATTTTATTAAGGAAATATATATATATATATAATATTCAACATAAATTTTAAAATTCATCTTATAATTTTTATATACATGATATAAGAACAAATTCAATTCTTCAGATAAAAGAAGTATTTTTCAAAAAAAGCAATTTTACCACCTTTTGATGGTACACCCCTTTTAAATCTAGTTTTTGAAACTTATATATATTATATTTAACAAAATAAAATTCCAATTTTAAATAGAGATATGAAAATTTACTTTGGATTAATTTTTTATATTTTTCTAATAGTTTTTATGTTTTGATGAATAGTAAAAATATACTAAATTTTAATTGAAAAAACAAATTCATAAAAATAATTTATGTGGTTAAATTATATTATTGAATAGTTTCAAATTACAAATAGAATATTTTTTATCAGTTAATATATTTTAGGTAATTAGACATAATTTTACATTGAATTCAGATGTAAAACCATTTCAATATTTTGCAATGTTTAAACTTTTAAAACTTGTTTTCTCATTCTGACAAGGTGATTTATTTTAAATTAATTACTGAAACTTCTGTATTTTTAATTTTAAAAAATGGATTCCATATTTTGAATAAGTATTTTCAAATTATGTAAATATATTTCGTTTATTTTTTGGCATTATGAATAGTAACTTCAGTAATATTTATTAATATGGCAAAAAGGTAAATCTGGTAATTAAGGGTAAATATAACAGTATAAAATTACCCTAACACTTTTCCTGATATAATTCGACTAGTTATTTTTTACATAAACCATCATTAGGTCGAAATGGTACCCTTTTTAATCCACTTGGATGAGATTATGAAATTTAATATATTTTATTTAAAGAAAAGTTAAATATGTCTTACTCAAATTTTATTAAATTTATAATTTTTAAAATATGGTTATAAAGAAACTAAATTTAACAATAAATACTCAATTGAACCCTAAAATGTTTTTATTTATAATGATAATTTATTTTTAATTTTTTAGAAATAAATAATTGCCTTAAAGGCTTATACATTGATGATGCATAAATTATTTAATTGATTGAAAATCAAAAAAAAATATTAAAATGATAAAAAGAATTAAAAGACCAAAAAACTTGACCAAATAGTATTGATAAAGTATATATCAACCATAATCATGAAATTTTCTAGTTATTGACCATTTGGATTTATATTGAAAATATTATGACACCTATAATATTTTATTTAAAGTAATGTTCAAGTTGTCACATTCAAGTTTTAATATATATAGCATTTTTAATGTTGTATTTTCCAAGAGATATATTCAACTATAAATATTATTATGAAATATAGAGGATTTTTGTATTTCATATAATTATATTTTTAATTTTTACCAAAGAAATAAGTATATTAAATAATTACACAAAACTGATGTGGTAATTATTTTATTACTAAAAATATAAAATTAATGTTATAAAAATTACTAAAATAAATATAATTTTTGATAATTAATATATCCAATGAATTTTATAGATTATCTTGACCCATTTTAGATATAAAAAAATATTTTTTTCGAGTTTAACATCTTATCTTGATATTTTTAAAAATCTATTAAATGAATATGGTCAGAATTGAAATATAAAATTTTTTTCTTTATCATGATAATTTATTTTTATTTTTTAGGAAATTAATAATTACCTGAAGGCTTATACATTGATGATGCATAAATTATTTAATTGATTGAAAATCAAAAAAAAATAATTTTTATTAAAATGATACAAAGCATTAAATGACCAAAAAACTTGACCAAATATTTTTTTAAAGTATATATCGACCATAGTCATCCAATTTTCTAGTTATTGACCATTTGGATTCATATGGAAAGGATTATGACACTAATAATATTTTATTTAATGTAATTTTAATGTTATCACATTCAAGTTTTTATACATATAAAATTTTTAATGTAGGATTTTCCAGGAGATATATTAGACTATACATATTATTATGAAATATAGAGGATTTATATTTTTAATTTTATTTTATTTTTAATTTTTACCCAAAAAATAAGTATATTAAATAATTACACAAAACTAATGTAGTAATTATTTTATTAATGAAAATATAAAATTAATATTATACAAAATACTAAAATAAATAAAATTTTGGATAATTAATATATCCAATTAATTTTATATATGATCTGAACCCATTATAGATATAATAAAATATTTGTTTTGAGGTTAACATCTTATCTTGATATTTTTAAAAATCCATTAAATGAATAGTGTCAGAATTGACATAGTTAATATTTTGTTAAAATAATTTTTTATTAAATTATTTAAAAAATATTAAAATATTTTCAAAAATATAAAATTATTTTTATATAGTGTAATTTTTATTGAAATTATTCATTTATGGTCTAATTGACATCAAATAAGTAAAAATATTCTATTTTAATAATGAACAATTTCTTACCATAGTTAAAATTAAAATAGAATAACTAAGGGTTAATTAAAATGATAAGGTTTAAATTTATAGAAACACTTCTCTAAAATTTATTGTTTGAGGAGATTACAAAATTATCTCTTCTCATCTTCAAAACTAATACATTTTGGTGGTTTTTTTTGTGGGTTTTGATTTTATTATAAATTAATATTTTTGGAACTTCCAAAGGTTCCCCCAACCTCAATTATAAAAGGTCACCACCCCCCTCATTTCTTCATAACTCATTAACAATTAAATTTCATCTATGACATTCCTATTTCCCTTATCAACTTCCCTATAAACATTTTCGAGGTTCTGTTATTCTCAAAATACCAACTCTAGTTCCTTTAATAGGAGATCTAAAGAGCACTTGCCGAAGAAGAGGGAATCTCCTTTACCAACTCTCTCAAGATCATTTATTCTTCTACTTCCTCTTAATTTTTTATTTTTACCATAAAATAGTAACTTATGTATCACCTATATAATTAGATATTATATTTAGTATGAAACAACCATACTCCACCTCCTATCCATCCTATGAAAAATAAAATTTTCACGCGTGCATACGTACGGCTTGTCGTCTCAACGTTGTGGTGTAATCTAATTTTCACCAAAAATTTACTTGGATCAGTATAATGATACTAATAATAACTATATATTATTTATATATAAAAATATTAATTCTTTAAAAAAATATATACCATCCACTTCCATACCAGTTCACCATTATGAGAATGATATCGTCGCTCGTGCGTATGTACAGCTTACTGTCTCCATGATGCGATGTGATTCATTCTCTGTGATCTCATTTAATATGATATATATTATGTTATTATCATTATATAAATTATATAAAGATAACCAATGAAGAATAACTGGGATTTTTATGACAAAATATGCAGCAAATAACGCCCGAAAAAAGAGTAATAATGAAATATTATTAAACAGTTGATAATATGATCACATATGAAATCATAAAAATAAATATGGTTCTAGATAAAGTTTATGACACTAATAATACATTATATAAGAGTTTTTGAAACATATAAAGGAACCCGGTCCTAAGGTAAGGGGTAATTTTGCAATCTCATTATTATCTAAGATCTTTTATATGTAAGTATTTACTGGGGATTATTTATCATCCATGTCCTTGTTTTCTAAAAAATATTTCATAAGATGTTTTACTATACTCATATGGATGTTTAATTTTATTTTTACACATTTTTAACTTTTTACTACAGGGTTTGAAAATAATATTTCATTTTTTCCAAATAAGGTTCTTTTTAACTTTTTAGAAAAAGTATGAGAAGAATGTTTTTTTAACTTATATTGAATGAATATATACTTATTCCTTCATAACACTTTATTTCCAAGAGATTACTTTAAAATATTTCAAGGTTATTTTCTAAGAATTTATTTTATTATAAAATTTCATGGTATTTTTAGAAAATCAAATGTTTTCGAAGAAGAAAGGATATTTTCCTCAAGAATTAATTTCAAGTGTTCTATCAAAATTATTTTCAATCTAAGATTACATTTTTTTATTAGGGATATGTTTAAATTATATTATCAATATTATTACTATGGTTGATTATGTTTATGATGGAATGATATTTAGGAATTTTATTCATTTTATATGGATTATTTTATGATGCAATGATGTTTAAGAAACCCATTTTATTTCATGGATTCTGTTTTGATGAATGATTTCTATTTTTGTGGCACACATATTTATGATTTCATTATGAGGTGTGTGGGACCTATATCACCCACTAATTCACTAGGTAAGGATGGATAATTCATGAGGTAAATATGTTATGTGTGAACCTGATCTCATGTTCAAAATTTCTATGTGTGGACTTGGTTTTCAGGTTCATAATTCCATGAGTAAACCTAGTTTCAATCACAATATATTTATAAAAGGGCTAGTATTCATGTCTTTAATTTAATGATTGAACCTATTACTTTTTTTACATTTTCAAAAATTTATAATTTTATGTGTATTCCACAATTTCATGTCTTATGTTAATGTTATGATCTCATGGGTTATGTTGTTTTATTTCCTTATGATTCAAGTTTACCTTTGATATGTTGGGCATGATATTGTAATGTTATGATCAGTTTCTCATACCCTTTATTATCATTTTTATGTTTACATATCACCCTTTTTTACTCTTATTTATCATCTAAGATCACCCTTTCTTATGTTTTCTTTTCCCCGTGTTATAAATAAAGGTTTTAGGTTGGAATACACATTGAGTATCTTTCACTAGACTAAAAGTTTGTGTAGTTTCCAAAGGCAGTAAACTAATATAGTCTTTGTGAATCATTTTGTATAATTTATTAAGTATTTCAGAAAATTTATTTAATGTCCATGTATGTTAATCTTGGTTCATTAGATTTGGTATCATATAAAATTTTACTTAACCATTGGAAACTAATATGTGAAAACTTCAGTGAGATCCCTATAAATATTTTTAGCAATTTGTCTTGGGATGTCCCTAAGGGTAAGTCTAAGTGTAGATTACAATCCTAGAATTTATAAAAAATCATGTATTACCTAGTATTAAACTTAATATTTTATAGATTGAAATTACTTTCCCTTGATTATGTAGTTTTCCAGTATGATAAGTGTTGCTCACACTGTTATTTTCATATTTAGTCAACGACTAGAACCCAAAGGAATCGTGTTAATGATGAATTCAATGGGAAATGAAATGAGTGTACTTCTAAGAAACCAAAAGATATGTGAGTTTCAATGAAAAATCCTATTTCTATACTCACACAAGCAATAATTCATGCTAGACTTCCAAATGAGAAGAGAAGGGAATATCTTTCTATTGAGTCCTTCATGAGGCAACGACCACCTTCGTTCAGTTGGTCTTATGATCCACTTGTGTCTGAATAATTGATAGGTACCATTTAAAATATATTTTCCTTCCATTAGTGTTCAGAAAATGAAAAATTTGGGTCGGTTTTTTATCATTAGGAAGGTGAAGTTGATCAGTAGTGTAATCTTAAGAATACAAGGGATAAATAAGGAATTGAATCTATGGAATAAAAAGAGTAAAAAGGGATATTTTTCAGTAATTAATTCCCTTCAATTCTACTAAAAAGGTCAGAGGAAAATTCCCTGAGATTAATAAAAATGATGATGAATCTATTGGTACCTATGAAGATAATTTTACAAGGCTTTAAAGGTATTATTATGGGGTGATCATTAACCATGAAAGAAAAATTGATATATTTTTTTGTGGCCTAAATTTGATTCTTTGAAAGGCTTTATTCAGAAGGGAATTTTTAAGCTATGAATAAGTCATTTTTTGTGCACTAAAAGTGGAAATGGAAGTTGGTAACTCTCAAGGTTCTATATATAAGAAAAGTAAGATGAAGCTTAATTGAAACTCTAGTGATTTTCCATAAAGAGAGAAGAAAATTTCTAAATATCCTACTTTCCAAAAATGTGGAATATAGCACTCAAGGGAATGCCTAAAAGGAATAAGAAAATTATTTAAGTTTAAGAAGCCTAACAATCAATAAAAAGAGTGTCATAGTGATATAAAAAGTTAATTCAATGGAGGTAAAGCTCAAGAAAATTAACCTCCCACACTTTAATGATAAAAGTGTAAGGAAATGGGTCATTGTGCTAACCAATTCCTTAATCCAAGGGTTGTCGATGATGATCGATATCATCAAACTTTTAAGTCCAAAGAAAAATTAAATCACGTGAAATCACAATTGGAAATATCGAGTATAAAAACTATGTAGTGGAATGATTGAGTGTTTATATAATGGGATTCTAGAATAATGTTGTAGAATCAATTTTATCGTATTATGTAATAATTGGTCCACTATGTTTTTTTCATATGTATATTTTGAATGGAACTGGTAACTATGAAAATTGATTCATATATTTTTGGGAAACACATGATTAATGGAAAGATAACCCTTAATATGTGAATAATGTTAGGATATGTAAATAAAAATATGTATCGTATCAAAAATGACCTTGGGACTGATATGATGACATCATGGTTTGAGTTAGAATTTTTGAATTTATGTTAAGTGGAAAAGATATAATTTTTTAACGTATGCATGTTTTCACTAAGGTAATTCAAGTTACTACCATACATGATGAGGGAATTCACACGTTTGGAATGTGACCTATAAGAGATTCATTATGAGATATGGGAGATAAATGTCAAGATGATTTAGTGCACCTATTTCTAAAGTTTTGGATTTTCAGTTTTCAAAATTATTGTAAGCTTATATATTTTGGGTAGGTCAAAGTTAAACATAGGAAGAAGTTTGGGTGATTAAATTATTATCTCACATATGTGGACTTTATGCTTATTTGATTACATTTTCTAACCTTTTTTGTGATAAAAATAGATGGAATGATCGATAATTCTATTTATAGATCAAATGATCTACTATAAATTTTGTAATGAAAAATTAAAATTCATTTATTTGAATAAGTTATGAAGGGGAAATTTTTCAAGGCATGACCAACGGTGATATTGTATTGAAATCAAGTAAGTATTTCTCTTCATGAAATTTTTTTACAGAAATGATATTGAAACCAAAATTGTTATCCTTGTACCTTCTTATCTGATGAATCAAATGGTACCTTATATCATCATGGATTTATGGATTTGTTATTTTTTAATTTCTACTAACCATTTTCTCTATTACTCTCCATCAGAAGATGATAGTTAGATTTCTCTTCCATATCCATGTTTTCACTTCCCACCTATGTTCTCCTATGTGGAAACCTAGTGATGAGTTACATTGGGAAACCATTATGTTTCTAACTTTCCTTTTTAAAATTAAGTTTCAGTATTACTTTTTATGATGTGGGTTTCTATGAAAAATACTTTAAAGTATTAATGCTTTTATAACCCAAACGAATTTCGAGGGTGAAATTCAATTTAAGGGAGGTAGAATGTAACACCTGGATATTTTTATGAGATAGATTTTTTTCAATTTCATGGATGTATTATGTTGTATGATACATTCAGATAATCTATCTCTATACACAACACCGGCTTAGATTTTGGTATACACAACACTATTCTTTTATTTTGTTACACAAAATTTCATGTTCTTTTGATAGAATTTATTTCACGCAAGATCGATTTTAAGCGTAAAACTGAATATTATTATGTTCCCATATAACATATACATTATAATGTCTAACATGATTTGTATTAATTAAATTATGAAAATATTATTTTATTATTTTTCGATAAATTATTTATAAATTCAACCAAAACCCTTTTTAAATAAGCGGAAATGTTTTTCTAAAAAATATTTAAATGAAAATAAGTGAGTTTATAAAATAATAAAATCACTATTGATATATTTTATTTCTGATATATATATATAATATTCAATAGAATTTTTAAAATTCATATTATATTTTTTATAGACATGGTATTAGAACAAATTCAACTTTTCAGATAAAAGAATTATTTTTTAAAAAATGAATTTTTACAACCTTTTGATGGTGCACCCCTTTTAAATATAGTTTTTGACACTTTGGAATATTATATTTAATAAAATAAACTTCTTATTTCAAATAGGGATATCAAAATTTACTTTGGATGAATTTTTTATATTTTTCTAATAATTTGTATAATTTGATAAATAGTAAAAATATATTAAATTTTAATTTAAAATAATTTTTTTCATAAAAATAATTTATGTGGTTAAATTATATTATTGAATGGTTTAAAATTATAAATAGAATATTTTTTAACATTTAATATAATTTTGGTCATTGGAATTAATTTTACATTGAATTCTGATGTAAAAACATTTTAATCTTTTGTAATGTTTTATCTTTTAAAACTCATTTTCTCATACTGAAAAGCTGAATTATTTTAAATTAATTAAATAAAACTCTGTATTTTTAATTTTGAAAAATGGATTAAATATTTTTAATTAGTATTTCAAAATTATTTAAATAGATTTATTTTATTTTTGGGCATTATGAATTGTAACTTCAGTAATTTTTATTAATACCGTAAAAAGGTAAATTTGGTTATTAAGGGTAAATATAATTGTATAAAATCACCCTAACACTTGTCCTGATATAATTAGAATAGTTATTTTTTCCTTAAACCATCATTGGGTCAAAATGGTACCCTTTTATGCCACTTGGATTAGATTAGGACATTTAATATATTTTATTTAATGAAAAGTTAAATATGTCTTACTCAAATTTTAATAAATTTATCATTTTCAAAATATTCTTATAAAGAATATAAATTTGATTATAAATACACATTTGAAATCTAAATTTTTTTTCTTGATCATGATAATTTATTTTTAATTTTTAGGAAATAAATAATTACCTTAAAGGATTATAAATTGATGGTGAAGAAATTATTTAATTGATGAAAAATCAATAAAATAATTTTAATTAAAATAATAAAAAGTATTCAAAGACCAAAAAACTTGACCAACTATTATTTTTAAAGTATATATAGACCATAATCATCCAATTTTTGAGTTATTGGACATTTTTATTCATATGGAAAAGATTATGACACCTATAATATTTTATTAAAAGTAATGTTAAAGTTGTCATATTCAAGTTTTAATACATATAACATTTTTAATGTAGGGTTTTCCTAGAGATATATTTGATTATAAGTATTATTATGAAATATATAGGATTTATCATCATCATGTTATTTTATTTTTAATTTTTACCAAAAAAATAAGTATATTAAATTATTACATAAAATTGAAGTTGTAATTATTTTATTACTGGAAATATTAAAGTAATGTTATCCAAAATAGTAAAATAAATATAATTCGGGATAATTATTATATCCAACTAATTTCCTAGATGACCTTGACCCCTAATATATATAATAAAATATTTTTCTCTAGGTTAACATCTTATATTGGTATTTTAAAAAACCATTAAATGAATAGTGTCAAAATTGACACTATTTATATTTTTTCAAAATAATGTTTTATTAAATTATTTAATAAATCATAAAATATTTTTAAAAATATAAAATAATTTTGATATATTCTAAAATGTTATAAATTTTTCATTTATAGTATAATTAACATCAAATAAGTAGAAATTACACTATTTTATTAATCTACAATTTGTCACCTTAGTTAAAATTAAAATAGAATAACTAAGGGCTAATTGAAATGATAAGGTTTAAATTGACAAAAAAACTTGTATAAAATTTATTGGTTGATGATATTACAACCCTAGATCTTCAAATATTATAAACTAAGATATTTTAGAGGTTTATTATGGTTTTTTATTTTTATTATAAATTAATTTTTTTGGAACTTCTAAAGGTACCCCCAACCTCAATCATAAAAGGGAACCTCCTCCATCAGTTATTCATAACTCATTAAGCATTAACGTTATTCCATACCCTATCTATTTCCATTATATACTTCCATAATCATATAATAGAGGTTCTTTTATTCTCAAAAGACCAACTCTAGTGCCATTAAGAGGAGATCTAAAGGGAACTCACTGAAGTAGAGGTAATCTACTTTACCGACTCTCTCAAGATCATTTCTTCTTCTGCTTCCTCTTAATTTGTTTTTTACATTATAAAATAATAAATAAAATATCACCTATATATTGATATGTTATATTTATTATGAAACAACCATATTCTACCCTCTATCTATCCTACAGAAAATGAAATCACCACATAGGCTTACGTATGGCTTACCGTCTCCACATCGTGTTGTAATCAGTTTTTCAACACCACTTAACATGGATGGGTATAATGATAAAAATAATAACTATTTATGATTATTATAACATGATATTTATTCTTTAAGAAAACTATATCATCCACTTCCATACCATCTCGCAATTTTGAGAATTATATCGTCACTCGTGCATACGTACGACCTACCGTCTCCACGATGTGATGTGATGTGATTCATTCAACATGATATCATTTAAACAATGACTATATAAATGAATATAATGAATATATATGATATATATTAAATTTTTATCATTATATAAATTGTATAAAGATAATCCATAAATAATAATAGGGATTTATACAACAAAATATACCGCAAATAATGCACGAAAGAAGAGTAATAATGAAATATTATTAAACGATTGATAATATGATCACATATGAAATCATATATATAAATATGGTTCTGGATAAAATTTATAAACCTATTTAGTTCATTATAAAGGAGTTTATGATACATACAAAGGAACCCAGACCTAAAGGGATAATTTTTCAATCTCATTATTATCTGAGATTGTTTATACAAAAGTATTTACTAGGGATTATTTATCATCCATGTCTATGTTTTCTAAAAATTCTTTCACAATATGTTTTAATATTATCCTATGGACGTTTAATTTTATTTCTACCAATTTTTTTACTTTTTACTACATGTTTTGAAAAGGATCTTTCATTCATTTTCCAAACAATGTTCTTTTACTTTTCTTGTAAATGTATGAGAAGAATGTTTTTTAACTTATATGGCATTAATGGATTTTTACACCTTCATAACACCTTATTTAAATGATCTTAACTTAAAATATTTCAAGTTTATTTCTAATAAATTCATTTATTTTAAAATTTTATGGTATTTTAATAAAAGAAAACGTTTTCAAAGACGAAAGGAAATTTTTCTCAAGAATTAATTTCAAGTGTTTTATCAAAATTATTTTCAATTTGAGATGAAATTTTTTATTAGGGATATTTTTCAAGCATATTATCCATATTATTACTATAGATGATTATGTTTATGATGGAATAATATTTATTAAATCCATTCATTTTTTATGTATTATTTTATGATGGAATTATGATTAAGAAACCCATTCTATTACACGGATTCTAATATGATAAATGATTTCTATTTTTATGGAACACATATGTATGATTTAATTAGGATATGGGTGGTACCTATATTTCCCCCCAATTCATTGGTTAAGTATGGATAACTCATAAGGTATATATATTATGAGTGAACCTAATTTCATGTTCACAATTCTATGTGTGGACCTGGTTTTTATGTCCATAATTTTATGAGTTGACCTAGTTTCCATGTCCATATATTTATGCAAGGTCCTGATTTAATTTCCTCGATTTAATGAGTGAACCTATTACTATTTCTAAATGTTCAGAAAGTTATAATTTTATGTGTATGTAATAGTTTCATGTATTATGTTAATGTTATGATCTCATAGACTATGTTCTTTGATTTCCTTATGATTCAGGTTTACCTTTGATATGAAGGGCATGATATTCTAATGTTAAGATCATGTTATCATACCCTTTATGCTCATGTTTATATTTATATATCACCCTTGTTTACTCTTACTATGAATCTGATCTCACTCTTTCTTATGTTTTATTTTCCCCAGGTTATAGAGAAAGGTTTTAGGTATTATTACAAAAATGGTAAGATCTTTGTGGAAAACATTGAGGATCTTTCACTAGAATATAATTTTTTGTTCCATGTTTCCAAAGGCACTAATCTAATATGGTCTTTGGGGGTCTGTTAGTATAATGTATTAATTATTCTGTAAAATTGATATAGTGTCCATGTACCTCAAGATTGGGTCATTAGAGTACTGAAAGAATCATTAATAAGCTTCTGAATTTCATTCTTTGGTGTTAAATAAGTAGCATGTTCATTATAATTAATGAAATTAGTGTTCAAAATTTCTATACATTTCTATTATTCATGAAAAATCTAATGCACACATTGATCAGAGAATTTCTTCAAACCATTCATAAACTTTAGACTATTTAACCTTATTCTGAATTTACATTTATGATATAAAAATTTTAATCTCTCATCCACAGATCGATTGTAAATTTAAAAATATAAAAACTACTTCAAACCCTTAACTTATTGAGGTGTATTTACAGGTAATCTAAGTTAACTTTTATCCATAAACTAGAAAATTCATATATTCTCATAAACAAAATATTAATATATAATAATGTAGGACTAAAAGGAAACTATTAAATACTTGTATGTGTGATAAGAAAATATTAAATCCTTAATATTATATAAAGGGGTTATCGGTATAATCAATGACGGTTTTTCCAACACTTTTTTATTTCATAACTCCTTTCATATCTTTCTGAAAAATAATTATACACTCAAATAAAAATATTATACAAATAAGGATTTTATGTGATCCTCAAAACTAGTATTAATCAAAAATATATACCAAAACATTATTTGATAAAAAATGTGATTAGTAATATATAGATATCAATATTATCCATCTTTTTTAAGAGTGAAACTGTAAAGAAAAAAAAGAAAAACCTTTAAAAATAAAGTCTTTTCCAAAATAATTAAAACATATTTAGAAATATATCTAATAAAAATAAATAAAAATGAAAAAAAAATTATTATTATAATTAAAATATAAAAAAATACAAATAAAACATAAAATAGAAGAAATCTATAAAAATATTTGTATTAGGGGAAAAAATTTCAAAGATTATTCTTTAGACACTATAAACTATTTTTAAGTTAAGGAAGTTAAAAACTATATTTTTTATATATAAAAATACTTTAATAATATTTGTAATTTATAAATATTATATACTTTATTAAACATTTAAAACCTCCCTTAGAAATAAAAATGAATATTAATATGTATAAAAATTTATTTTCCCTTATTTAAAATTGGATTATACCTTCAACTGTTAGAGGGATCATATGTCAATATTAATATTTCTTATTATCAGGACATTCAGTTATCTTAGGGAAGGAAGGAAGCTTAGACGTTTTTGGGAAGGATGGGAGAATGATTAAAAGAGGTAAAGAGAGGATCTCTCACTATAGAGACCCAAAAATATCATAAATAAATATTCCATCTTAATAAATGAATATTCATTACTTATCATAATGATCCTCACTAGAATAATTTAGGTCTATTGTCTTTGGAAACAAGGATACCTAAAAACACTGATTCATAAGTGAACTACATCTTCTCCCACTAAGTTCTTCCTAAATATCACCCTTCTTAGACATATCATACATAATACCTTTCTCTATAACCTAGAGAAATGAAACATAAGAAAGGGTGATCTCAGATGCTCTATAAGGGTAAAAAAAATAGATATAAATATAACGAGTATAAGGGTATGATAACATGAGAATAAAATTTAAAAAATAATACCCTACATATCATGGATCACAAACATGATTCCTAGCCTAAATCATGGTCTTTAATAAGACATGAATAATAATAGTATGAAATAACATGATCCCTGATAGCATAACATTGTCATAAGACATAGAGTTTTGTAAAACACATAATTATAGAAACCATTATGTCAAGGATAGCCACCAGGACATTCATAACATGTTATGCTTGGGCTAAACACCTGTGTACCTACTTCCATATTGAGATAACCTCCCATGTACCCCCTTTTTAGGCTTGGTATAACCTTATGTATACCCTCTGATCTCATAGAATATTAATCATTACCCAATGCATTTGAGGGAGATATAGTTCCCACCTATCACATAATCTATAAATTTGTGTACCACATGATCATAAAACATTCATTGTATCAAAACCCATGAAATTAAATGGGTTTCATAAAAAATTCATTATATTATAACATGTGAAAATAAATTGGTTTCAAAAAACATTCATCATATTAAAACCTTTTAAAATAAATGGTTTGCGTAAACAATTAATCATAACATAACCCATAGTAAAGAAATGGGTTTCCTAAAAAATCATCATTAAACATAATCCATATATAGAAATACTAATATTGGTATCGTTGGATCATATCCCCATTAATTCATAATTAACATCAAAGGATTTCATCTTATATGGAAAATGATTTTGAAAAGACACATGGAACATTTCTTGAGGAAAATAACCTTTTATTGAAAACAATTTTTTTTAAAAAAAAATATTTAATAAAAATTTTGGAAATAATTTTATTTTAAAATAAAATTTGGAACTTTTAAAGTAATCTTTAAATTATCTAGTGGTCATGATGGTGGGAAATGTCATGCGTGTTGAAACAAAGACTCCTATAACATTTTCAGTAAAAGAAAAATAGTCCATGTTCTGAAAATGACATGAATATTACTTTTAAAAAAAATTCTAAAAAGTAAACCCAATGTAAAATGAATTTAAACAATCCTTTAGAAACATTAAACCATTTTTTAAAATATTTTTATAAAACATGGATATTGAAAAAAAAGGTTTTCGAACAAAGAGAGAAATAATATCGATTTTCCTTAAAAACATTATTTTGAAATCATTAGTAAATAAAGAGATAAAATGAAGGGAAAACATGTATTCTAAATAAAAAACTAGAGGAAAATAAAATTATTTAGTTAAATGAGAGTTAAATCATAATATTTCATCATCAAAAGCCTAAACACAAACAATCCCAATAAAAGATGAGATTGGTATCATAAAACCCTTACCACTTTGGTAACATTGAATCGTAAGACACATGAAGGAATAAAATTAAATGAAACATAAAATATCATGATAAAAAAATCATGATATTACATTTAAAATGTTTTTTATATGCATCTTATAACATAATATAGGTGCATAACATTACATATATCCCAAAGAAGTCAAATTGAGATAATAATATATTACCTTAACTCTCCACTTCCTTCTTACATGTTATAACATCCTTTATAATGATTATAAGTTTATTATAAATATATTAAAATCAATAATTATATATATAATACCATATATGATTTAATTATGACATTTTTTTACCATTTTATTAACAATTCCATGTTAAAATCATGTTTCACGCAATAAGTGCATTATTTTTCATGTATATTTTGATTTTTTATTTTCATACACCATAATTTTATCATGGTTAAATCATATATATAATGTTAAAAATTATATAAATATAATATATATTCATTAAATATATATTTATAGTAGTTTCTAAAATTTAGATAAAGAAAATTAAATACATTGTTCATGAAGATAGTTGGTTGTATGTATGTATGAACGATATATCCATTTTCTAAATAGATGAAATGAAAGAAAGTTAAATAATATATTAACAAAAAAAATAATTTTTATTTCATATATATCACATATATTCAATAAATTTACCTTAATTATCTTCCATGCAAATCATTAGCGAAAAATGGATCGCATCACTTCGCGAGGTGGTAGTCTATCGTACACACGAACGATATTACTGTATCCCCCACAGAATAGAAAGTATGAAGGTATATGTGATATAATAATTATATATGTATAATTACTATAAAAATATAATATATATATATATATTCATTTAATATATCCTTATTACCATCCAAGTAAATAGAAATGAAAACCGCATCACATCGGTACGATAGGTGGTAGTCCGCCATACACACTAGAGACATTATTATTTTCCAACAGGTTGAGAGGAAAGAACATATATGTGGTATTATAATTAAAAACCTATAATAATATCAAATATATCATAGAGATAAATATTAATTCCATGTAAAGTAAAATAAATAACATTAGCTCGTTTGAAGGTAGACCACTGTACACACGATCGATGGTTTCATTTCCCATTTGATGGATGATGATATGGATATAAGTAATAAAATTAAAATAATAAATTATAATTATATTTTATATAAGTTTTTACTATATCATCAAAATTTAATAATATTTTAATAATTTTGAAGAAGATGTAACACCAAAATGCATAGTTTAAAACTTTACCTCTTCTTTAAACAACCTCTTTAGGTTTAACCTAAAGAATTTCTAGATTAGATTTCTAATCTCAAAAAGTAATCTAGTATATGGTTTTTTATAAGGGGAATTTATTTTTTCAGTTTTTTTCTGAACCAAATTGTTTTGGAAGTATGTAGAGAATAGGAAAGGGGTGGCCTTTTATAAGTGGGGGAGAGGACACACATGCAATTTTGGAAAATAATAAAGTGTTTCCACATTTTTTACATTCCAAAAATCTCTAAAATGGTTAATTATAGAACCATATATGTTATAAGTTCTAAATATATCCATTAAATGGGTTTTTACAAGTTTACAAGCCATTTTACCCCTTATCATTTTAGTTTAACCCTAGGCCAACTCGTTTTAACCTTAAGCGCAATAATTAATTTTTACAGTTTTTACTATTCGTTTGGGTAAAAAATTAAGTTGAACTAATTAGATAATATTAATTATTATTATTCCAAATATTGAATCTATTTATCAAAATTTAATTCCCAAAGTGTAAATTTTCAATTTAAAATTAAACCCACAGACGTGATGAAAAAGTTGTTTTCCTAAGAGAAAATCATTAAAAGTTTAAAAGTTTTTTATATCATTATTCAATATTAAATTTATTATAATGAACTAAATTGGATTAACAAATATATAATTGAACTAATTTTACATTTGAAACTATTTTAAAACAATTTTAATGTTTTTAAATTCTTTAAATGAAAATATGATTCTTAATAAAAACCAGTACATTTCACTATTCACTAAAACATTTATCATTTTAGAAAAGTCTCAAAAATTCAACAAAAGATAATTTTTACATTATGATTTAAAAAAATAAGTTGTGTTTTTTCAAATAAAGTTTCTAAAATTGGAAAAAAAATAATTAAGTGTGAAAAATAATACAAAATTTCTTTTTAGAAAATACTGTTATTAAGTGTAAAGTTAGATTTATTCTTATCTCATGTCTATAAAACACATAAGATGAAAGTTAAAAATTATATGGAATATATAATATAAAAATTTCACTAAAAACATTCACCAAAATTTATTTATTTAATTAATTTATTTAAAATGCAATTGAGTTCAAAAAAATAGTTTTCTAGAAAAATATTTCCTTTATTTTAAAATGGTTATTGTTTTTAATTATAATTAATTGGTCTCTAAAGAAATAATTTTATATACATTTGTAAATGATATATTTTCATAAATTATTTAATCATATTAATTCCTTCCATTCCAATGGCTAAGTAATAATTATCATATTAAATAATAACATCTTAATAGTATGTCGTGTTTCGTTAAAACTTGGTGTTTCGTGTAGCATAAGATATTAAAAAATTAACTTTATTTGAAAAGAATATTTTATAAAATCTATGATTGTTACATTATACCCCCGTTAAAATTAATTTCACCCAAGGAATTTTACACTTCGATAAAAATAAATGAGGATACTTCTACCTTATTACATCCTTGGGTTCCAACATAGCTTCCTCAAGCTGGAGTTTCACCAAAAAACTATGACCAAGTGAGTGGTCCTATTTCATAGAACTTTATCTATATGATCCATAATCTCACCTGATTATTACTTATAAAAACTGTCATGCTCTAATGGTATGACCTCTGATTTTCGTAAATGTCAAGGATCCAGTATATACTTCCTTAATAGAGATTCATGGAACACATCATGGACTTGAGAGTGGTTTGGTGGAAGAAAAAATAAATAATCTATGATCCCAATAAAATCAATAATTTCTAAGGAACACATACAAATAGGTCTAAGTTTTTACTTCTTTCTTCCATAGATAAATTCATATGAACACATTCACACCAACTTCAAATATGTTGAAGATTATCAGTATAATGTTTTTGTTAACGTTTTTCTTCCCTTATGTATTGTTGAATGGATCTAACCTTATCTACTATTTCATCAGCTAGCTCAAGTCTCAATAGATTTATTTCTGCAACTTCATTCTAGTATATTGAATTCTACTTCCATAGAGGTCTTCATAAGGATCTATCTAAATGCTCGATTCAAAGCTATTGTTGTATGAAAATTCAACTTGAGGAGGGTGTTGATCCAAACCACCTTTGAAATATATAAAACAATATATTAGAATATCCAATAGGTTTTGAATTGTTCTATATAACTAACCATTTGTTTGAGGATGATACATAGTGCTAAAAATGAACTATATAACAAGGCCTTGCTGATGTCTTCACTAGAACTTTCAGATAAACCTTGGATCCCAATAAAAAAATGTGGTAATCTATGTAACCTTATCACTTGATTAATGTATATCCTAGAAAGATGATCCAAACATAAGTATTCTCATATGTAAATGAAGTGTTCTGAATTTTTAAGGTGATACACTATAACCCATATAGCATTGATCCCTTTAGATGTTTTAGGGAGTCTAATGAAAATATCTATGGTTGTTTTTTCCATTTCCATTCTAGTATGGAAAATGGTTATAGAATCCTTTTAGAATATTATCTCTCAACCTTAATGTACTAACATACTAATCATAAATATAAATACTCAGTAATATCTATATTTATGTTTATCCACCATAAATACTACTTCACATAGGAAAATGGTAGGTTTAATACCATTTTCACCCTTCGGTTGTGGGTTCAAGTCCTGTAACCTTGTCAGATGTGACAGGTTTTCAAACGACATACAGGTTATCCTTTTTTCAAAACTATATTAAGATAATTCATATAACATTCAGAAATTTAAATAACCTATAATTACCTTAACATAAAAGATAATATAAAACCTAAAGGATACCAATACATTTAATCATATTCCCACAAAATATAAAGGCATTCCTCTAAAAATAATTATTTTCCACTAAAACATATACAAAACCAAAGGTTTATATTTCCATAAATATCTCCCAAAATATCCTTAATCTTGATAAACTACCATCACATAATACCTCAAAAAATTTATCTAATAATTTGAACTTATGATCAATATTAAACTCCTAAACCCATGATGGTATCTATTACTCTTAAGTTAATCTTACATGGATACATGTATGATTCCAAAATTAAAAAAATACTTTGATGTTTCATGATTCATAAAACCCAAATAATATTGGTAAAAATTCTTCTACAATATAATACTTGAATCCCAATACATAAATAAATCAATCCTTCAACTTTAATGATTGAAATTAAATAGTACCTTACTTGGTCTAGTAGTTAACACTTGGATCAGGGAATCGTCTTGGATAATGTACTTGTTCCCCACAAATAAGATATTGAACTCCTTAACAATTTTCACTCTATTACCATATTTTCCAAACAGAAAATATCTTCCTTGCATTTGAGATGTTCTTTTAGTTTTTTCTTCCCACCTTCTTGACATGTAGGAAGATAAATCTTCTTTCCTCTATATTTATTACCTCACAAAATTCATAAAATTCCATCTTCCAATTATTTTATAATTTAGGAATCTCACCAAAGTTCACATTATTAATCATATATCATGATATATGATTAGTAATAATCACAATATCCTTCCCTATAGTTATAATCTAATTTGGTTTCTCATAGTCACCAAATTCTCCATCAGATTTGGTGTTAACATGATTCCTTCTGGTTTTATCCATTGACTGAAACCAAAAGGAATAGTGTGAGAACCCCTAATCATAGTGGAAAACCACATAATAATGAAAAATAACTTATATTATTTATAAATATTGACATCTTTTATTAAATCTTTTAAACTTTAGTATTAACCTCTGTTATTATTGTAACACCCCAAGATTTTGAGAATTATTATATTTCTAATTAATTTATCTTTTCAATATTTTTCATTTCACATGACACTGGAAACAGTTATTTATATATATTTATATATATATATACATATATATATTAAAACACTAATTGAAACATTCCTTTCACATGCAATACCAACTTCGCTTGCACTATAAGAAACACTGACTTGACATACAATGCATGCAACACAGAGTTTCTATAATTCATATTTATATATATATATATAATTAAATGAGATAATTATAACCTAACCATTAAAAATAGTTATATTAATAGTAATAAATACTTTCCAAATGTTTTTTATAAATTTTTTATATAAATAATACAAACTGATAATGAAAGATATGATTTTTGGTAAAGTCCTTCTATGTTTAAAAACATTGTTTTCTTGAATAAACCGCTTTTAATAATGAAAGTAATTTTATTTATATTTATAAATTTAATTTCCTAAAATAAAATTAATTTTTGAATTCATAACATCAAAATTATCCTAGGGTGATGTTTTGGGATTTTTCTAAGAAACTTTATTTTTTGATGAATAGTGAAAAATACTACTTTTCTGTTAAAAACTCCCTCTTTTTCTAATTAATTGTTAATGTTAAATGATATTATAAATAAGTTTTAAGTTAATTTTAGAAAAATATTACATATTTTAATAAAATTTAATTAATTATAATCAATTTCACTTTGAAATTGAATATAAAATATTAACAATCTTTTGAACTTTTTCCTACTTTAAACCCCTATTATTTCGTTTTGTCTGTGGGATTGGAACTAATTTTAATTTTTTTTATATGATTTGAATTTAAAAAAACATACATACACCATTTTATTCAGTTTAATATTTATATTATAATAATACCATGTTAATTTTTTACCAAAATTATTTGTACAAGTGATTAAAATTAATCACAAGAGTTAAGGCCAAATTAAGCTTAATTAGAGACTAAACCTTAAAATTAAGGGCCCAAATGAACTATACACTATTAAAAATACCATTTTATGTCCATATTTCGGCCATAAACCCTCCATTATTGAATTATTTTTGTTTTTATGACTTTTCTTAGGTAAAAACATGTGCACGCCTAACTTGTTTCTAAACAATCCAAGTGGGTCCTTTTCTTTCCCTATAAAAGGCCATCAACTCTAACCATTCCTCACACCTCTCAAACCATTTAAATTAATCCAATATCTGACCAAGTAGCCTCCCAAAAATCCTCCCTTATACCTTGAAGCCTCCCTTTGGGCAGAAAGTGTCTCAAGGAATCTTATTGTCACAAACCAAAAGGAGTTACCTTATTTAGAGGTAACGTCTTCTCTCAATCTCCTTTCCTTAATTTTCCTTCTCTATACCCTCCACTATCTTGTTTCAAATATTTTGTAAAAAACCAGTATCCTACATATACTATGATTTTTTTATGATAAAAATTTTACCTAAACTTACACACACCTTTATATAATGGATGTCGAACATACTGTTTCTGTGTTTGGAGAACGACTACCTCACGAAACGATGATTGTTCATTTATCATTTAGCACCAATCATGGTGGCCATTATGATAAATATTTTTTTAATCTTATTTATTCCTTTTACAACACACATCTCTTTACTTTATATGTGGTGTTAATACGATAATCTCGTTTGAGGAAGTGTGGACTACCACCCCCTCAAAGTGATGTGATTCATTCACACACCACAAAGAATGTATTAAGGATGATTTTAATGAAATTATATGATATAGATGATATATTAATTAAAATTTAATAATTATATATATATACATATATTCATATATATATATATTTCATTTACATACATTATTTCAATTCAACAATAATGACAGAAACAGCGTTCATGCGTACGTACGACTTACCTTCTCCATGAACAGTGTATTCTATTTCGTAATCCTATAATATATAGATTATTATAATACACATATATATATATAACTGATATTTATATCATGTTTTGGATTCTGTAATCATGATTTAATTATAAGGACCAATGATATAACTAATTAAGACACATGTGAAGAACAAAGCGAAATTTACCTGAAGTGAAACTTTAACATAGGATCGTTAACAAGCTGGTAATATATGGTAATAATAAAAAAATATTGTATTATGTATTATAATATTATTCTATAAAATATTTATAATAAACGTATATTTATTATACCAGAATCTTGTATGAGTACGGAGAGATTCAAGACACAAGGTAAGGGGATTTCATCTCACTTTTAATTTTAGTGAGATACAAGATATGTTCTCTACTATTTAATTTTGTGTGGTATATGTAATTACTATGGTTTTATACTATGTATATTTTACTTAAATTTATAGTTATTCACATGCCCATTTTATGATCCTTATTTCAGGGGTTTTAAGTTTCAAAAGTTACCAAATCGGTAAATATGTTTTGTCTCAATTTGAATTCTTTGAGACTCATTTTTTGTTATGAACCTTACACTTTTTTGAGGTGTATATACTTCCATTTTACATGCCATATCATTAATCTTAATCTTTTCATGATATTATATGCTTCATGAAATTTTCATTCCTTATATGTAGTGCATGATCCCAATATACCAAGTTATAATAGTTTATTGAGACAATCTCATTTCTTTTCAAGATTGTTTATGTTTATGTTTCCTTTGATTAAATATCACGATCCATATCTCAATAAAATTCATGATTTTACTAATACTATTCTATTTTATGATGTACTCATTTATTGGTATCATTTTATACTATTTGGTATATAAGTTAGTTAAGAAAGTGTTTTTAGGAATTCCTGACTTTACTCTCTCTCCAGTCAGAAATCTATGTTTTCTAAAAAGGGTTTCCATAAATATTATATCGTTCCCCTATAATATATAAAATAAATTTTTACCATTTTTACTTTTACCAATCTCTTCAATGGGATATTCTTGTTTCTTTTCGAATAATTCACTTTTCTATCCTTTTTACTGTGAAAAAGGAATGTTCTTTTGACCTCGTATCACATGTACGGATTTACCCGTTGTTATTTCTTCGAATCTCCCATTGAAATGTTAAAAGGTTTAATATTTAAAAAATGTTTTTAAAATTAATTTTCAATGAAAATTATTTTCAAAATTTTTTCAAACTTCTTTTATATTTTTTCATGGAAAACTGATTACTAAATGTTTTCTAGTCTTATTTACAAGTTTTCAAAGTGCTTTGAAAGAAATGGGTTTCAAACCATTTTCAAGATTCATTTATAAATTTTCAAAAAAATGATTTTCCAACCATTTTCAATATTTCTTTATAAGTTTTAAAATTATTTTCAAAGAAATAATTTTCAAAACATTTCCAATTTTTCTTTAAATGTTTTCATGTTTTTTCAAAGAAAACGTTTTTTAAAATGTTTTGAATCTTATTTTAAAAGTTTTAAAGGAAAAAGATTTTCAAAATGATTTCATTTATTATTTATAATTTTTAAATTTATTTTATAAGAAGATTATTTTCAAATGGTTTTATTTATTAAAAATAATTTTTCAAACAATAAAGGATATTTTCCTCAAGAAGCATTTTTAGAGGATATTTCAAAATTATTTTCTGTCTAAGTTGAAATCTATTTATGTTACTCATACCTTCTATGAAATGATCTAAAAGTTTCATTCATATCCTTTATATTAATAATTTATTCTTAATTTCATGGTCTTTATGAAACCCATTAATGGAATGGTAAGTCATACATATGCATGAATGTTTTTTTTCTTTATTGTCGTATTGAAAGAAAGTATGTAAATGATATATATATAATTATTATAGTATAATTAATATATCATATATATCATATAAGTTCATTAAAACCATCCTTAACACAATCCATGTGGTGTGTGAATGAATCACATTGCTTTGAGGGGGCGGTAGTCCACACTTCCTCAAACAAAATTATCATATTTTCACCAAATGTAAAGTAAAGAGATGTGTGTTGTAAAAGGAATAAATAAAATTAAATACATATTAAATATAATATATGAAATAGGGATGGAACGAGGTTTAATCGGTTCAGTAATATAGGGCTGGAATAAGGGTTACTCAGTATAGTAATATAGGGCTAGAACAAGGGTCACTTTGTTCATTAATATCGGGATGGAACGGGGGTTACTTGGTTTGGTAAAGTACTTTTTCCACTAATATGGTATTAGTGGTGATTCCTTGGATACTATCTAGATCAGTATATGCTTATGTGTTTCCATAATTCCATGTCTTATTCCTCTGTTATGCTTTCATGTATTATGTTCTTTATTTCATTATGATTCATATCTTATGAACTACCAATATTTTCACCATGATCTTTGATATGTAGGGTATGGTAATCTATTTTCATGATCACATTCTAATACCCTTATACTCATGTTTATACTTACATGCCTCCCATGTTTACCCTTACTGAGCATTTGAGATTACCCCTTTTATGTTTCATTTCCCGTAGGTTATGGTGATATGTACTATGTATGATATGTCTAAAAGGGTTCTAGTCAACAAGAACCAAGTGGTAGATGTTGTAGCTCACATATATAACAGTGTTTATGTTTCCATGTTTCCAATGGTACTATACCAACTATGGTGTTTGGGAATCTATTAGTATAATGTTTAAGTATTCTAAAAAATTTATGTAATGTTAATGTTTGTGAAGAGAGGGTATCTATAGTTATTCAAATCATTCATGATGGTTTGAAAAGAGATTCCAAATTACTAAAGAATATCCCCTGGTATTATCAAAATTAGTGTGCAGTAGGGCCCATTTTCATGTACCAGTTAATGCTCGAGTCAAGACCAGTGTGCCTTTTTCAGAGTTATTACCCCTAGGTACATCAATAATAGAACCACATCCACTAATAGTATCAATGCAGGGATGTGATTGCACATAAACCACTCACTCTATCTATTTCCGATTAAACATTATGTGCATGTGATGGTTGATTATGGGGAGGTGAATGTTGCACAATTATTCATATTAGGTTCACTATTTCTTGGCAGCTCCCAATATGTTTGTTCATGGAGTAGGAAACACCTAACGATTCCCTTATTTGAGATGTTTCACAAACCTTCTTTCAAAAGGTAGGTAGTCATTAGGAAATGGCTCCAACTATGCTTAGGGTCTCACATTCATTGAGATAATGGGATTTTAAGATCATCACGCCTTTTTAGGTGGAATTATTACCTACTATGAGACTCTATTATAGATTTAGGACATGTTCATGAATAATTCATTAAATAAAAAATATAACATGGGTCGCCCTTAAGTTAAAAATCAATTATTATCATGTATTGGATTTAGAATCATTGCATATATCAGAGTTTCTTTATCTATAGAGACGTATGTATGTATCTGAGGTTCTCCATCGATAGTACCCTTTTGTATTTGGATTAGTGATTTGTATGTAACTTATTATTATGATGCTAGTTTTAAGACACACAATGGGGTACTATAGAATTTATCATCATCTTGGAAGATGGGAATTGTTTTTATATCAGGATCAAGCCCATGGGGAAGGTCTTCTTACATATCCTTGTGAAAGGAATCAGAACCTATGTAGTTCAATGACACTTAATGTTAAATATATTACATTTTAAGTTCATGTGACGAGGACCAAAACATTCAATTTAACGTTGTCTGGAAAGGACTTATAAGTGAAATATTCTTAGTCAAGGACTAGTGTGGCACTTAAACTGAAGTGTATTAAAGAACCTAGAAGGTATGTATCCTCCTAGGATCACTACTAAAAAAAGGGCATTAGTGACCGCCATTGGTGGTCGCATTATCTTTGTCGATGTAGGCCAATAGCGACCGCCATTGGCGGTCGCTATAGGTGGCTGAAATGCTGGCCTTAAGCGACCGCCTGGCGGTCGCTAAACTGGGAAATTTTTTTAAAAAAAAAATCATACCGAAATAAATATCTATATAAATATATTAAATAAAATATATATATATTAATGAAAATATTTATATATAAAATATTAAATAAAATATTTTTCATTTTTTTAATGAAATGTACGAATTATGTTTTTTTTCTTCACGGTGCAAAATTAGAGATAAAACACGGTAACAATCATAAAAAATGTAAATCAATTTCAAACAGCATAAAATCGAAATCATCATAAATGGTAAACGTGCTTCAACGATCCGAGCAGTTCCATCTATTTCAATCTTCTGCTTCAAAACCTAAAATAAGACAAAAAAAACAAAAAACAAAACAAACGTAAATTGAACATAATTATTAAGTTATTATATACATATAATAAAATTAAATCTGACATCAAATCAGGGTGCTATAATAATTTAAAACCCCCAATTTAAGAAATGCTTTCATTTCAGGTCATTCGGTGCACGGTTGCTCCGAATTCGACCGTCTCACGCCGTTTTTGGTGTTTTATGACACCGGAAGCGCATTTCTAGTCACCGTGGTCAAACAAAACCTCTGATTGACGTGTCGTCTACCCGACCATTTAACAAATCACACAACGAATGTTCTCGTATGGTTTCGTGGCATTCCGAGGTTGTTCGGGTGGTTTTGACCCCCCCAACGCGCCGTTTTAGCACGCGCCGAGCTGCTGAAAACGACGCAGTCGGCCGTACCACATGCACCGCACGTCCGATGGGCGCGTCGTCTACTCCTACACGTCACGAATAATATTCCTAATGTTTTTTTGTGGTTTCAGGTCATTCGGATCACGTTTTCTCTGAATTCGACCGTCTCACACCGTTTTTGGTGTTTTATGACACCGAAAACGCGTTTCTAGTCACCGCGGTCAAACGACACCTCCTATTGACATCTTGTCTGCCCGAACATTTCAAAAATCACACAACGGCTGTTCTTGTACGGTTTCATGGCATTCTGAGGTCGTTCGGGTGGTTTTGACCCCCCAACGCGCCGTTTTAGCGCGCGTTGAACTGCTGAAAACGACGCAGTTGGCCGTACCGCATGCACCGCATGTCTTATGGGCACCTCATCTCCTCCTAAACGTCACAAATAATATTCCTAATGTTTTCGTGTGGTTTCAGGTCATTCGGAGCAAGTTTGCTCCGAATTCGACCGTCTCACGCCGTTTTTGGTGTTTTGTGACACCGGAAATGCGTTTCCGGTCACCGCGGTAAAAATACACCTCTGATTGACATCCCGCCTGCCCGACCATTTCAAAAATCACACAAAGGCTATTCTCGTATGGTTTCATGGCATTCTGAGGTCGTTCAAGTGGGTTTGACCCCCCAACGCGCCGTTTTAGCGCGCGCCGAGCTGCTGAAAACAACACAGATGACCGTACCATGCGCACCGAACGTCTGATGGGTGCTCCATCTCCTCTTACACGTCACGAATAATACTCCAAATGTTTTTGTGTGGTTTCAGGTCATTCGGAGTACGTTTGCTCTGAATTCGACTGTCTCACGCCGTTTCTGGTGTTTTATGACACCGGAAATGCGTTTCCGATCACCACGGTCAAAAGACACCTCCGATTGACATTCTGTCTACCTGAACATTTCACAAATCACCCAAAGTCTTTTCGCGTACGGTTTCATGGCATTCTGAGGTCGTTCAGGTGGTTTTGACCCCCCAACGCGCCGTTTTAGCGCGTGCTGAGCTGCTGAAAACGACGTAGTCGGCCGTACCACACGCACCGCACGTCCGATGGGTACACTGTCTCCTCCTACACGTCACAAATAATATTCCTAATGTTTTCGTGTGGTTTCAGGTCATTCGGAGCACGTTTTCTCCGAATTTGACCGTCTCATGCCGTTTTTGGTGTTTTATGACACCGGAAACACGTTTCCAGTCACCGCGGTCAAACAACACCTTCGATTGACGTGCCGTCTACCCTAACATTTCACAAATCACACAAAGGCTGTTTTCGTATGATTTCATGACATTCCAAGGTCGTTCGGGTGGTTTTGACCCCCCAACGCGCCGTTTTAGCGCGCGCCGAGGTGCTGAAAATGACGCATTCGGCCGTACCGCACGTACCGCATGTCTGATGGGCGCTTCGTCTCCTCCTACACATCACGAATAATATTACTAATGTTTTTGTGTGGTTTCAGGTCATTCGGAGCACGTTTGCTCTGAATTCGACCATCTCACGCTATTTTTTGGTGTTTTATGACACCAGAAACGCGTTTTTGGTAACCACAGTCAAACGACACCTCCGATTGACGTACCATCTACCCGACCATTTCAAAAATCACACAGCGGCTGTTGTCGTATGGTTTCATGGCATTACGAGGTCGTTCGGGTGGTTTTGACCCCCCAACGCGCCGGTTTAGGGCGCGCGGAGCTGCTGAAAACGACGCATTCGGTCGTACCGTGTGCACCGCACGTTCGATGGGTGCTCCATCTCCTCCTACATGTCACGAATAATATTCCTAATGTTTTCGTGTGGTTTCAGGTCATTCGGATCACGTTTTCTCCGAATTCGACCATCTCACGCCGTTTTTGGTGTTTTATGACATCGGAAACGCGTTTCCAGTCACCGCTATCAAAAGACACCTCCGATTGATGTGTCGTCTATCCGACTATTTCAAAAATCACACAGCGGCTGTTGTTGTACGGTTTCATGGCATTCCGAGGTCGTTCGGGTGGTTTTGACCCCCCAATGCGGCGGTTTCGCGCGCGCGGAGCTGCTGAAAACGACGCATTTGGCCGTACCGTGCGCACTGCATGTCTGATGGGTGCGCCGTCTCCTCCTACACATCACGAATAATATTCCTAATGTTTTCATGTGGTTTCAGATCATTCGGAGCACGTTTGCTCCAAATTCGACCGTCCCACGCCGTTTTTTGAGTTTTATGACACCGGAAACGCGTTTCCGGTCACCACGGTCAAACGACACCTCCGATTGATGTCTCGTCTACCCGACCATTTCACAAATCCAACAACGGCCATTTTCATACGGTTTCATGGCATTCCGAGGTCGTTCGGGTGGTTTTGACCCCCCAACATGCCGGTTTAGCGCGCGCAGAGCTGCTAAAAACGACGCATTCGGTCGTACCGCGCGCACCGCACATCTGATGGGTGCGCCGTCTCCTCTTACAAGTCACGGATAATATTCCTAATGTTTTCGTGTGGTTTCAGGTCATTTGGAGCACATTTGCTCCGAACTCGACCGTCTCACGCCGTTTTTGGAGTTTGTGACACCGGAAATGTGTTTCCGGTCACCGCGGTCAAACGACACCTCCGATTGACATGCTGTATGCCCGACCATTTCACAAATCACACAACGGATGATGTCGTACGATTTCATGGCATTCTGCTGTCGTTCGGGTGGTTTTGACCCCCCAACGCGCCGTTTTAGCACACGCCGAGCTGCTGAAAACGACGCATTCGGCCCTACTGCGAAGACCGCATGTCTGATTGACGTTCCGTCTACGCGTACACGTCACGAATAATAATTAGATTTTTTTCCTGTGATTTCAGGTCAATCCGATGTCATTCGCTATGACTTTGACCGTTAGACGCCCGTTTTGGCCGTTTATGACACCAGAACGGCATTCCCGGTCACCGCGGGAACAAGGCACGCCTGATTGATGTGTCGTCTACTCGACCACATCACAATTCATTCACCCTTTGATGTCGTCTGATTTCAGGCCATTCGGACTCTATTCGGCCCATTTGGACCCCCCCCCCCCCCCCCCACGCGCGTTTGTGAAGCGCGCGCAACACTTAAAGAACGCATAATAAGCCTTACCGCACAGACCGCACGTCTGATTGATGTTTCATATGCATTTACACGTCACGAATAATAATTAGATTGTTTTCCTGTGATTTCTGGTCAATCCGATGTTTTCCGCTATGACTTTGACCATTAGACGCTCGTTTTGGCCGTTTATGACACCAGAACGGCGTTCCTGGTCACCGTGGGCACACAGCACGTCCGATTGACGTTTCGTCTACTCGACCACATCACAATTCACTCACACTTTAATGTCGTCTAATTTTTAGGCCATTTGGACCTCGTTCGGCCCGTTTGGATGCCCCCCCCCCCCACGCGCGTTTATGAAGCAGGCGCAACACTTAAAGAATGCATAATGAGCCCTACCTCATAGAACGCACGTACGATTGACGTTCTGTCTACGCGTACATGTCAAAAATAATAATGAGATTCTTTTCCTGTGATTTTAGGTCAATCTGATGTCGTCCGATATGACTTTGACTGTTAGACGCCCGTTTTGGCCGTTTATGACCCAAGAACGGCGTTCCCGGTCACCGCGGCCACACGGTCATCCGATTGATGTGTCGTCTGCTCGATCACATCACAATTCACTCACCCTTTGATGTCATCTAATTTCAGGCCATTCGGACCTCGTTCGTCCTGTTTGGACCCCCCCCCCCCCCACGCGCGTTTATCAAGCGCGCGCAACACTTAAAGAATGCATAATTAGCCCTACCGCGTAGGCCGCACATCTGATTGATGTGACGTCTGTGCGTACATGTTGAGAATAATAATTAGATTTTTGTCCTGTGATTTCAGGTCAATATGATTTCGTCTGCTATGAGTTTGACCATTAGACGCCCGTTTTGGCCGTTTATGACATAAGAACGGCATTCCCGGTCACCGCGAGCACACAGAACGTCCGATTGACGTTACATATAGTCGACCACATCACAATTCACTCACCCTTTGATGTTGTCTGATTTCAAGCCATTCGGATCTCGTTCGGCCCGTTTGGACCCCCCCCCCCCCCCCCCCCACCACCACCACCACGCGCGTTTATCAAGCGCGCGCAACACTTAAAGAACGCATAGTGAGCCCTACCACGTAGACCGCACGTCCGATTGACGTGCCGTCTGCGCGTACAACTTGATAATAATAATTATATTGTTCTCCTGTGATTTCTGGTCAATACGAGGTCGTCCGCTATGAGTTTGACCGTTAGACGCCCGTTTTGGCCGTATATGACACCAGAACGGCGTTCCCGATCATCGCGGGCACACAGCACATCTGATTGATGTTCCGTCTACTCGAACACATCACAATTCACTCAACATTTGATGTCGCCTAATTTTAGGCCATTAGGACGTCGTTCGGCCCGTTTGGACCCCCCCCCCCCCCCCCCACGCGCGTTTATGAAGCACGCACAACATTTAAAGAACGCATAATGAGCCCTACCGCGCAAACCTCATATCCGATTGACATTTCGTCTATGCTTACATGTCACTAATAATAATTATATTGTTTTCCTGTGATTTCAGGTCAATCCGATGTCGTCTTCTATGACTTTGACCGTTAGACGCCCGTTTTGGCCGTTTATGACACCAGAACGGCGTTCCCGGTCACCGCGGGCACACGGCACGTCCGATTAACATGACGTATGCACGACCACATTAAAATTCACTCACCCTTTGATGTCATCTGATTTCAGTCCATTCGGACCTCGTTCGGCCCGTTTGGACCCCCCCCCCCCCCCCCCACACGCGCGTTTATGAAGTGCGCGCAACACTTAAAGAACGCATAATGAGCCCTACTGCGCAGACCGCATGTTCGATTGACGTGCCGTCTGCACGTACATGTCACGAATAATAATTAGATTGTTTTCACGTGATTTTAGGTCAATATGATGTCGTCTGCTATGACTTTGACCGTTAGACACCCATTTTCGTCGTTTATGACACAAGAACGGCGGTCCCGGTCACCGAGGGCATAAGGCACGTCCAATTGACATGTTGTCTACTCGACCACATCACAATTCACTCACCCTTTGATGTCGTCTGATTTCAGGCCATTCGGACCTAGTTCGGCTCGTTTGGACCCCGCCACGCGTGTTTATCAAGTGCGTGCAACACTTAAAGAACGCATAATGAGCCCTACCGCACAGACCGCACGTCCGACTGACATTACGTCTACGCGTACATGTTGAAAATAATAATTATATTGTTGTCATGTGATTTCATGTCAATCCGATGTTGTCCGCTATGAGTTTGACCGTTAGACGCCTGTTTTGGCCGTTTATGACACAAGAACGGCATTCCCGGTCACTGCGGGCACACGGCATGTCCGATTGACGTGTCGTCTGCTCGAACACATCACAATTCACTCACCCTTTGATTTCGTCTGATTTCAGGACATTCGGACCTCATTTGGCCCGTTTGGACCCCCTACGTGCGTTTATCAAGCGCGCGCAACTCTTAAAGAACGCATAATGAGCCCAACCGCGCAGACCGAAAGTCCGATTGATGTGCCGTCTACGCGTACACATTGATAATAATAATTAGAATGTTTTCTTGTGATTTTAGGCCAATTTGATGTCGTCCGCTATGAGTTTGACCGTTATACGCCCGTTTTAGCCGTTCATGACACCAGAATGGCGTTCTCGGTCACCGCGGGCACACGACACGTCCGATTGACGTGTCGTCTGCTCGAACACATAAAAATTAACTCACCATTTGATTTCATCTGATTTCAGTCCATTCGGACGTTGTTCGGCCCGTTTGGACCCCCCCCCCCCCCCCACGTGCGTTTATTCAGCGCACGTAACACTTAAAGAACGCATAATGAGTCCTACGTCGCAGACCACACATCCGATTGATGTGTCATCTAAACGTACACATCACGAATAATAATTGGATTGTTTTCCTGTGATTTCAGGTCAATCTGATGTCGTCCGCTATGACTTTGACCGTTAGACGCCCGTTTTGGCCATTTTTGACACCAGAACGGCGTTCCCGGTCACTGCGGGCACACGGCACGTCCGATTGACATGTCGTCTGCTCGACCACATAACAATTCACTCACCCTTTGATGTCGTCTGATTTCAGGCCATTCGGACCTCTTTCGGCCCATTTGGACCCCCCCCCCCCCACGTGCGTTTATCAAGCATGTGCAACACTTAAAAAACGCATAATAAGCCCTACCGCGCAGACCGCACGTCCGATTGATGTGCCGTCTGTGCGTAAACATTTCAAATAATAATTAGATTGTTGTACGGAGTGCAGGGAAGGTTGTACAGGGTGTGGGAGGGCTGTCCGGTCTGCGGGGGGGCTGTCCGGAGTGCGGGAGGGCTGCCCGGGGTGCGGGGGGCGGGGCTGTCCGGGGTGCGGGATGGACTGTACGGAGTGCAGGGGGCCTGTCCGGGGTGTGGGAGGGCTGTCTGGGGTGCGGGGAGGGCTGTCCGGAGTGTGGGGAAGGCTTTCCGAGGTGCGGGAGGGCTGTCCGGGGTGCGGGGAGGGCTGTCCAGAGTGCGGGAAGGCTGTCCAAGGTGCGGGAGGGCTGTCCGGGGTGCGGGGAGGGCTGTCCGGAGTGCGGGGAGGGCTGTCCGAGGTGCGGGGGGGCTGTCCGGGGTGGGGGGATTGTCTGGGGTGTGGGGAGAGCTGTCCAAAGTGCGGGGAGGGCTGTCCGAGGTAGGCCGGGGACTACAAATAGTGAACTCACCTCATTCATCAAAAACAAGTTTAATGATTTATATTAGGAATCACTTATTTTTTTTCAAAAATATTACAGAACATGCAATTCTAAACATTGAAAATTAAATGAACAAAAAATATCCAAGTCAATAATCAATTTCATGGTTACTTCTCAATTCGTTCACACAAACATTGCATGAGGCCAAAACACATATGATACCCCCAAATCACAAAGAAACTCACTAGAAACCCAACATAAATATCAATAACAACCCTACCATTAAAAGCAGAAACACACCTCGTGAATATGATGCGTCATGCGTGTTCATCACTGACCTCCATCCGGTGGGCGAGGGGCCTACAACAAATAAACATTATGAATATTTTCATAACAAAAATAATTTAAATTAAATAAATAAATATAGTATAAACTTGCTCCATGTGATCCCCTGCACCATCACCTAGACGCACATATTCCCACAGTGCTCTAACCTCAGCAGCCAATTGCACATTTGCCTCCTCGGAAGCCCGCAGTCGTGCCTCGAAATTTTACAGCTGATGTGTCATCTGAGCAATAGCAGGACCGACAACCGCAGCGTGTGACACTACAGAACGAGGAATCCATGTTCCATAGGTCAAATTATTTCCATGTCTGTTCCGACTAATGATGCGATGAAAGATCTCATCCCTTCGCATGGGAAGCTGTCGCTGGTCCTCTGGCAGATGTTCTAATTCAACTTCAAGTTGAGCCTGTGAAATATTTAAATATATATACGTATATTAGCATAAAGATTTTATGTAAGTATTTGTAATGAGTACAAGCACTTACTATCAATGTTGTAGCCTCTGGATCATTGCGATCACGAGTCCTCATCCACACCGACATTTTATCAGTTGGTGCACCTTGCTCCCGCAACTATATATGAATAGAATATAAACACAAAACTGTATTAATTAAAAATAATAATAAATGAATAATAAATACCTCATGTCGGATCTGAGACACATGATGAGTCCCGAGCCTGTGAGGTGGTCCCTGCAATGCTCGATTCTCAGAATGGCGTGTAGACACCTCCTACATTCAATTCATTCAAATATCAAACAAATCAAACATTCTTGAAAATATATATACCAAAATAAATATACAAACTGCAACACCCTCAGTAGACCAATATGCAACTAAATCACGCCACTGAGCTGGGAGGACACCTCTCGAGACTTTTTCTAGAATGTCTGGGGCACCCACATTTGGTACCTAGTGGTCCCTCTTGAATTTTCTTTTATAGTATTTCCACATCTTACGGCATTTTCTCATACACACTGGCCGAAACCCATCTGGACATACTTTCAAATTTTTCGATTAAAGAAAAAAATCACATATGTTGTTGTTGTTTATACATAGGGAATAAAGTAAAATGGTCTTCTTACCTAAACCTCCCTCCAAAGATGATCTAATGTGTCCTAAGGGATAGAAGCCCAGTCACACATGGTCAATGGAAATCGATGTGGATCACATATGATATGACCCAAATGACGAATAAATTCAGGGGAATTCTGTCCCACAGGATGAAATACCTCATCAAAAGAAACATCAAATGTCGTGTAGGAATTCCATGATAATATGCCACGACCAGGGCCTCTCCTGCGAGAGGAAGAAGCAGTCGGGTCTGATCCTGTTGAAAACAATTTTATATACAAATTGACAGATGTTATAAAAATATATATATATATATATATATATGTTTATTAATTACATAAAAATAGAGATAATGACATTCCAACATACCTCGACCCTGAGACGTAGATGCCTCAGATAGATGATGCGGATCTTCTGCTTCTTCCCCTGACATGCCTGTAGTCATGGAAAACATTAGTAAGGGGACTATCCAAAGTTTCCAAATGATAAATTGGATTGTTTTTAAAAAAAATCAAACTTGTACATTTGTTAATCAAAAAAAAGGTATTGAATAATTAGTTGGGAATGAATTTTAAAAAATCAGAATGTTCACAAAACAGATATACAAATTATGTACAAAAACAATCAATGCACAACCAAATTTCAAATTGAATTAATAAAAATTCAAGCAGCACATGAACCAAATGAAGAATACCTCAATGGGAAGATACACCGATAATAACATCAATATAACATGTGTTAAATCACCCTAAATGTTTATAACTGAATAAAATTCAAAAAGTGAGGATTAAACTTACAAGGATTTATAAAATGTTTACATAATTTTTGATATCTTAGGCTGAATAGTGGGAAAACAATTATACCTTTCATTAAGCATTCAAATCGACCATTTCTCCTTCAACAGCTGCTCTGACCCAATAAATATCTTCTTCACGTTGAACTACGGTATGTTGATCAAGTTGTTGGGAAACAAATGGAACAGTCTCGGGTTCATCTTGTTCAAATACAAACACTCTTCGCTGAGACATTTTGACAACAACTTGCCAACTTGGATTCGAAGGCAAAGTAACGAAGAATACTTGTTCTGCTTGTGATGTCAAAATGAAAGTTTCATTATCAACTCGTTCATTTCTATATAACATATAGTTAAAATTCACCAATGAAAACTGATATTGATTGACTTTACATCCACACACTGGATCAACCCAATTACACTTTAACAATATGTACTTCAAACCGTGTGTGTATAAAACTTCAATGATGTCTATCAATTGACCATAGTAATAACCAGAATCGACAAATGGACAACCTATGCCACTGTTTTGTGTTTTTCATTTGTCGTCAACATCTTTAATGCGAAATTGAAAACCATTAGCATCTATAGATTTATAACGATGAGCTGTTATTGATGGACCCTCAGCCAGTTAGATAAATTCTTCAGTTAGCGTGGGGTCCCCTAACTCCCTCAGCTTATGAACCTACATAATTCAAAGAATTAAATAATGATATATGAAGAAAGAAATTATTATAATACTTCACTCATAATGAAAATCAATTTATACGTACATAATCCTTGAACCAAACATGAAATGACGCATAATGAAACTGTTGAATTTGTAACTCAGTCGCACGATACATCTCTTCTTTTATCTCATTAATGTGTTTTCTGAAAATGATAACGCAATGTTTAAATGATCAACTTATTCTGACAAAACATGTAAAAGTTAAACAATAAAATTGATAAGATACTTACTGCATTAATGGTGCAACTAATGGAGTATTAAACAAGATATATCGATGTGCTTGTATCCACTCGATGTTGTCCATATCATATGTGGTTCCTTCTCCAAGTGGACCAACCTGAATCCGAGATGGCTTATCTAATTTTGTTTCAACATCCGTAAGATATTCTACACAAAAAAGTAGTACACTCATACATCAAATAATCATTGGCTATTGATGCCTCCGGATGAGCTCTGTTGCGTACAAATCGTTTCAATGTACTCAAATACCGCTCAATGGGATACATCCACCTGAATTGCACTAGACCAGCAACCATTACTTCATCAGTTAGGTGTACTATCAAGTGGACCATAACATTGAAAAATGAGGTGGGAAATAGTTTCTCAAAGTGACAAAGCGTAAGTACAATTCGGTCCTGTAAACTTTTTAAATCACTCATTTGTTGATTTCTTAAACAAAGATGTCTAAGAAAATTACTCATCTTAATCAACGGCTGAAAAACATTGGGGGATAAACAATCACAAATGGCAATTGGAATCAACTGCTGAAGTAGTATGTGATTTTCATGACTTTTCAACCCTTGAAATGTCTTGCTCATCAGATTCACACACTTTGAAATATTAGAAGAGTAACCATCATGCAACTTGATCATCTTCAAAATGGAAAGAAATGTCTCTTTCTCCTTTGTAGTCATCGTATACTGTGCAACAGGCATATATTCCTTGTTTCCCTTAGCTAACTGTAAATGAAACTATTTCCTTAAACCCATTTCTTCCAAATCACGGTGTGCATTAACATGGTCCTTTGATTTCCCACTGACACCTAAAATGGTCCACAATATGTTATCACAAACATTTTTTTCAATGTGCATGACATCCAAATTATGCCTCAGCATGTTAGTTTTCCAATACGGAAGACTATAAAAAATACTTTTCTTTTTCCAATTGTGACTGCGCTGCCTACCTGCAGCTCGAATATTATGTACCGGAGGAGCCACCAAATCTTGAATTTCATATACCATGCAGATGTTTTCTTCCTCAATCTATGATAACATTTCGACTCCTGTCGTGATCTTTGGTGTTGGGATGAACTCTCTAGAACCATCAAATGTCACTCTGTCCTTTTTGAACCTGTGCTGAGGGGGGAGAAAACGTCTATGAACCATGTATACCCATTTTTTGGAATGCTTAATCCATACAGATTTTTTACTTTTGTTGCAACAAGGGCAAGAAAATTCCCCTTTCGTACTCCAGACTTATAAATTTTCATAAGCTGGGAAGTCATTGATTGTCCACAATAAAGCAGCCTGCAGTTTAAACATTTCATTTGTTTCACAGTCATAAGTCATCACACCATCACCCGAAAATTCATTCAAATCATCAATCAATGGCTGAGGGTAAACATCAATCTTATCCCCCGGACTTTTAGGTCCATCAATAAGAGTGGAAAGTAAAATAAATTGTTGATTCATACAAAGCCACGGAGGAAGATTATACAGAACCAACACCACGGGCCATGAGCTATGATTTGCACCAACTATATACGTGAATGGATTGAAACCATCTAATGCCAATCCCAATCGGACATTACGAACATCTTTGGAAAATTCGGGATGTCTCTTATCAAAATCCTTCCATGCATGAGAGTCTGCCGGATGGGTTAACATATCACTTTCATGAACTCTTTCTGCATGCCATCTCATTAAATTAGAAACTTTAGATGACATAAAAAATCTTTTCAACCTTAGTTTAAGGAGAAAGTAACGTATTTTCTTTACGGAAATCGGTTTCCCCTGTATCACAATCTGACTTTGATGAGTCTGATTTCCCCTATTCTCTTTCCACCTGGAAGCACCACAAACCGTACAAATATCCAAATGGGCAGTTTCCTTTCTAAACAAAATATAGTTGTTTTCACATGCATCTATGGTCTCATATGTAAAACCTAAGTTCTTTGTCAGCTTAAAAGCATGGTAATATGACTCAGGAATCTTAGCGTCGACAGGAAGAACCTTTTTCAATAACACCAACAACATGTCGAATGATGTGTCTGACCAATGATTCAAAGTCTTCAAATTCAACAACTCCATGATAAATGACAATTTATTGAAAGAAGTACATCCAGGATATAATTCTATTTTTACATCATCAATTGCTTCATAAAACCTCCTCGAATCATGATCTGAACCAGAGCGAAGATTTATCTCACCGGTCTCAAGATTCTGGATGTCAATGCCATCAGGATCGAACCCATGTACCATTTCAGTAAGCATTTCATGCATTGGATCATTCATCCTTGCATCAATATCCATCTGAACTGTATCCGTATTTTCACAACGAACATATTCTTCTCCATGACGAGTCCAACTCTTATAATTTCTCAGAAATCCATTAAAGAATAGGTGCTCCCTCACAGTATCTCATGTGAATTGATATCTGTTAGCACATTTTCTACATGGACAACTAATATAGTCACTTTCAAATCCTCTGGTGAAGTCAATAAACCTGATAATGTCATTGAAATACTCTCTAGACGTTAGATTTGGAAGATCAATCCAACTCTTATCCATAATAAGATCCCTATAACAAATATTTACACAAGAATTATTAGATTTTCATTTTTCATATCAAATATATTTAAAATAAATACTAATTAATTGTTTGTTAACCATTTATAGAATAATAATTTAAGTGAAAGCCCATATCATACCTGATTGCGCTACAAACCTGGAAGAGAGGGGAGCCGAAGGCGGTGCTGCGAGGGAGAGGAGAGGCAGTAGTGGGGAGCTAGAGTCGGAGCTGGTGCGGTGAGGGAGGGGACGGTGAAGGAGGGGACGGGTGGCGGTGGTGCGACAAGGGAGGGGACAAAGACGAAGGGGACGGGGGTTGGTGGGGTGCGGGGGGGGGGGTGTTTGGGGTGATGGGTGGAGGTACGAGGGGGCAGAGGGCTGAGGGCAGAGGTCGGAGGCTGGAGGGGATAGAGGCCGAAGGCCAGAGGGCGGTCGGAGGGCTGTCGGAGGGCTGCTCGAGGGTTGTCGGGTTGCCGGAGGCGGGTGGCGGGAGGCCCGAGGGCAGAGGGAGGCCGCAGGGTGACCGCAAGTCGGAGGATGGCTGGAGCCAGAGGGAGGAGGGTGGCCGGAGGAGGGCGGGGCCGGAGGAGGGCGGACGGAGGGCGGAGGGCAGCCAGAGGGCAGCCGGAGGGCAGCCCGAGGGCTGCCGGGCTGCCGGAGGCAGGTGGTGGGAGGCCCGAGGGCAGAGGGAGGCCGTAGGGCAGCCGCAAGGCAGAGGGCGGCCGGAGCCAGAGGGTGGAGGGCGGCCGGAGGAGGGCGGGGCCGGCGGAGGGCGGCCAGAGGTCAGCCGGAGGGCGGCCGGAGGGCGGAGGGCCGCTGGAGGGTGGACGGAGGGCGGCCGGAGGGCGGACGGAGGGCGGCTGACGGAGGGCGGGGCCGGCGGAGGGCGGGGACGGCGGAGGGCGGGGCCGGTGGAGGGCGGCTGGGCGGAGGGCAGGGCGGCGGAGGGTGGGGCGGCGGAGGGCGGGGCAACGGAGGGCGGGGCGGCGGAGGGCGGGGCGGCGGGGAGGGTGGGGCGACGGGGAGGGCACGACGACGGGAAGGGCACGGGCGATGAGGAACAGGCGACAGGGAGGGCGCGGCGGCGGGGAGGCTGCAGGCGACGGGGAACGGGGTGATGGGTAGGGCGCGGTGACGGGGAGGGCACGGGTAGCAGGGAGGGGGGAAGGGGGGGCGCTTCGTGAGGAGGGAGGGGGGAGGGGGCGCTAAATCCCCCCTTTTTTAGGGAATTGTAGCGACCGCCATTGGAAGTCGCTATTTGTTACCTATAGCGACCGCCAATGGAGGTCGCTATAGGTTAAGGGGATCAAAAGCCCATTTTTCTTGTAGTGGATGGATGTGACTCTAATAGATATTTTGACTATAGAAGATTAGGGTGAGTTTGGGGTCTTGTGTTTGAACCACAGGGAGTCTTCCTATGTATTTCATTTGTACAGGAATCAAATCCCACATAGTTAGGTACATTGGGGATTACACCTATGCAGAGACCATATAAAGGTTTTTCTTAGAGGTGATATATCCCTTTGACATGAATACATGGCTTTGAGGACATATGCCTATTGAGGCCCTCTAAAGGTTGGTGAAAGAAAAATTTGAAAAAGGATTCTCTAAAGAGACATTTATTTGATCATGAAGATGTCATGGTCTTCACTAACCTCTAAGCCCATGTGAGTCTTTCTTAATGTGATAAATAAGAGGAAGTAGAATATATGAAAAATCATATGATATTCTATATCCACTGTTAGATGAGTGCAAAGCTATTGGAGAGAGAAAAGGCATTGATGTGCCTCTCTTCTCTCTTGTTTTCATAACCGGGGTTGGTAAGTGTGCACCCATATGGATACAGCCCACAAGAAAGACTAGGGGATTAATTTAGGATGGATTCCCTTGTCCAAATTCTCCCCTTAGTCCCTTTATATAGGTGTAATAGGGGATGAGGGAGGGGCTACGAATGATAGATATCACCACCTAGCCTATAGAAACATTTGTTACCATGCCTAATCTTGGGATCCTCATTACCATAGGAATGTATGATCGAGAAAATTTTGAGGATTCCCGTTATTATTTAGGTTAACAATAGGACCTCATTTACCAAGGGAGTTTATGATCGAGAGGTCACAATGATGTTCCCTATACTCTAATCACACATAAAAGGAGGCTTTGGGGGAGGCCTCGACTAGGTACTCCTCATATGAGGGATCCAAGGGAAGAGGTTCCATGTCATTGGTAGAATGAAAAAAAGGCCCAAAGGATGGATCTCATAGGGTGATACATGGGATAGTTGAAGGTAGATCATGCTAGGTGGACCTGGGTGAGCTGAAGATGTCTCACACATGGTAGACCTAGGTGAGCTAAAGCGATCTCATGCAGGGTAGACTTGGTTGGACTAGAAGGGATTTGCATAGGGTGGACCTTCACAAGATGGAGGTGACTTCTTGATGATGGAATACATGGAAAAAACACTTGGTTGAGTCCTTTCTCTAGGATCCAATGGTCTCCTCAGGTGTCTCTGGAATATTCTCACACAGGTCCTAAGTTTGGGAGGAGACCTTCATGCTAGTACTTGTTGACTATGGGGAAGTGGATCCTCACATGAGTATATTGTGCTTCACACACTATAGGAACTCTAATCCCACTATTCCTATTAATTACCTCATATCCTGGGTTATATAGAGATACCTAAATGGTCTTGAGGTCTTGGGAAAAGGACTAGCGGAAGTATAGCTTTAGGGATTCTTCTAATCTTCTATTCATTTCCAATAAGGATCCCCATGGCCCTATTTATAGGAAATTATTGGACTATGGGTAAAGGAATTCACCCATATAGGTCCATATCATAGGTTCCTCATGTAGTTTCCTCACACAGGTGTGGATACTACTTCTAGACCATCTAGGCCAAGCCTTTGTGAGCCTCTTGGCATCTATGATGGCTATGCACAGGTCAACCTAGGCAAGTCCCTTGATTCTAATTGGTTCCCTTTACCTCTTTATTGATTCAGGTATTTTACTTTTAAGCTTATCACCATCACGTGACAAAAAAGAGTTTCAACCCCCCCCCCCCCCAGGATTGGATCTGATCGAAATAAGAGAGTATGATCCTGAGGTAGATAAATATAGATATCTAGCACAAATATTATTCATGAAATTTTTTCACATTTTTATTCTCACATTCACTCATTCACGATTCTCCTACTTTATAGCTTTTGTATGCACACTGAACACCTCATATAGAGGTCTATACAAGGCCACTTGAGTAAGTGGCCTATGAAAGGTCACTTGATCAAGTGGCCTACGTGAGGTTTCTTGAGCAAGTGGCTAGCTTGAGGCCACTTGTTTTTCAAACTTCCTCCATTTTTTAAGGAAAAATACAAAATAAGGCCATGATTCTAATGACCCTCATCATGTATTCTCTTAATATTTAAAATGGAACCTCAATGGGACTCTAATAAACAATTATTTTCTCATGTTTAATAAATTATTAAAACTATCAGGCTTGATTATTGCGACATGTACGACTCCACCCTCTCAGACTTAGAAAAAAACTTGAATAAGTACCAACATGAGTACCCACGAAGTGATTATCTACCTCTTTATAAGAATGGATTTGTAATTGATTCACTCGTCCAAATATCTAGAGTTATTTTTTAATGTCCTGGTTCATGGAATATATAAATTTTCCTACTACCAATTCCTCCTCCAAGGGCATATCTATTGATAAAGGAACAATTTCTACTGCATATGTCATGAACCACAGCCTGTGTTCCCTATATTTAAAGCCTCACACCCATTAATTGAAACCTAAATGATACCAGTAGATATTCCATGCTTCCAAGATAGACTAATCACATGGTTGGTATGAGAATTTTAACTTCCATTCTAGAGGGAGAGACAATCTCAAATGGATATGGGTGTACTAGGTGTTCCAAACCTATTTAGAATTTAAGACTGACCTATAATACGTTATCATTTATGATGCTTTTAGAGTAGCACTGATGTATGTTTACAAGAACTAGGACACCATCCTAGAACTATTTATCTGATGGATCCCACAAACAAATACTTTCATCCGACTCATGGAAGAGTTGGCATTATCTTGTGGGATGTCTATAATATCATAAGGGTTCCCATTCTTGGAGATATGTACAATGAGTTCATCCCAATATATACCATCTAGGAAAATGTTTAAAGGATGACTTATTTGGATTGTGAGGTTTTGAATCTATCCCAGAAGATCAATAAGGAATTCCCTCACCCAAGGGGTGAGTCCATCCTAAAGTACGGATGAAGGACTTGCTCAAGAAAAAATTAGAAGTTACTAATTTCCAATGCCCAACAAGATTCCATTAATTAGATAATTGGAGGATTCTTGGAAAAAACTTTCCTACATTAGAGCAAGGGCATTATAACCAGTGGGGTTATAAAATCAAGTCTAATGTCTCTGCAAGTACCAATCTTATTTTATTTCTTATGATGTTGCTGAGTACCTACCTACTGTTGGTATGCAAATTTAATGGCGTCTTGAGGTTGGGGACATTTTTCCTAGTGTCCAAATTTGTAAAAGGAAACCACATAGGACTGGATACCCCTATTTTTGAAAAAATACTATCTATTTTTACTACACATGTACACCAGAAAGTACCCATACCAAATTTCAGGTCCATTTACACATCATCTATTATTTTGTGCTGAGTTAAGTTCAAATTCAGGAAGGCTGGTTTCACCCATTAATTTAGCATCTTTCTAGTATCTAGCCTTAATCTATAAAATAAGGAAAATAATTAAAGAATATAAACATACTGGGAGAGTTTAACTTCTTACCATATGGTGATACACCTACTATAACATTCATTGACAATGTAAAGGTAATGAATACCAAAGGTGATACATGATTTCATTTAGAGATAGTGTACTAGAATTCAATATTGACAATGAGATAATATTTGAGTCATATGTCCCATATCAATTTTACCACTAGTTCAAGAGTGTACAATATCCAAATATATCTCCCCCGAGAAACATTTGGTTTTAGAAACACTCGATGGTGGACTAGGAACTTTGGATCCAAATGGCCTTAGAGGTATCCCGAGTGTCGATCAAGCTACCTCTATCAGGTGAATCCATCAGGATAAACTCCAGGTATTCCAGTGCTTGGATTTATTCCGACCCTCAAGGGTTGTTGATAGAAAGTGTCCCTCGATTCAATGCCATGATGACTATTGGGTGTGGACAGCATGGTAGGAAGGTTCGTCCTAGGGGTGATGATGTTGAATCACCAAAGTATTCAAAAACATATTAGGAAAGGGCTGCAGAGCAAGCCAATTTTGATAAGACCATATCTTCTAGGATAATTTAGTCTAGTTTTCGTCTCCATTAGAAGACCCTATCTCTAGTTTCCCAGTCTTCTGTTAGAGTGGAGAAGCATAAAAGGGACTCAAAGTAAAATTATTTCAGGTCTTCCTAAAATATGGTTGTGGAAATTTGGATTATGTGTGGCCTTTAATAGTCTAATACTGAAAAGTCATTATCCACAACATTAAATATTTATAGTTATTTATCCAATATGGAATACATATCCTGTAGGTTGGGGATATATGATCGCCTCGAAATATTCACCCTGATGCCAATTTTTCTGAGGTGGGAAAATATATTTGGGAGTTATAGATATTGTTATATTCCACTGATGATTGGATTCTAGAAAATAAAGTGGGTGGATGATATGATAATCTAAGGTTATACTGAAGGGGTTTATGGTGAAGAAACTGATTAATGGGATGAATTCATCTACGTTATTGGGATATATCTCTCTTTTCTCTTATTATTTACATACCTCATACATAAAAATTTATTTTTAGGGTATTTATCTTATATTTAGGAGGAAGAAAATTGGTTTCAAGGGTGGTGATTAAGTCACAAAAATATGGGCTGACGGGAACCTCCATTAGATTTGGGTGACATTCATGAGTCCTCAGAGATACCCTCAATTCATAGGATGGTGGAGGAGGAGATGGAAAGAAGGTATTATCAACTACCACCTTCAGTACCCATAATTGAGGTGACCAACATGGATGCCTTGCTATATCAAAGGTATAAATTAAAGATGAAAAGGAATTTGGTTATGTTTATGCTCGGCAGTAAGTCTTTTCACTATCATTTAATCCTATGACTCGCCTAACATAACCATTTGACCATTCTTGCCTTTTACAAGATCTTATTCACTCTCCTCCCTCAAGCGGTCTAGCACTGATCCTTCAAATTCCATGGGGGGAATTCCAGATAAAGCACGAAATCATACTAGTGAATCCATCCCTTCGACAAAAGATTTTCTGAAAGATGAAGCATCATCCACTCTTGATACTATAGAGAGGGAGGAGGGTCTTGGTAATGTCATATGTACAACATAAGGTTTCATGTACAAATTAGTGACTTTCTTCCTTTTGATGTTTTAAATCTTACGCATACACTATAGGACCTAACGGTGACCACTACTATCCTTGTTGTTATCTCATAGGAATATGATCAAGGTCTTGGGTCATTAGAAGAGGATTTATTTCTAGCTTACAATCTCGATGTCCCATGTGTCCCTATGGGTGAGGTTTCCATGGGGTTTGGGACATTAATTCATCCAATGAAAAATCATAAACTAACAATTGAATACATCCTCACATAGATTAATATTCTCAACTAGAAGACTTTGAGGAATTTAATAAAGAATTAGATGGACATGAGTCTTTATTTTCTCACAATCAAACTTTATTCTTGATGTTCTAATCATGGACACTTTATTTCGGCATATTTTTCTATGGAAAATGTTCCATTGATGATGCGTGAACAAGGCATTGAATTCCATTCAGTTCCCATTATTGAGGAAATAATAGCTGACATCCTTGAATTTGGATATTCTCTAGAAACTTCCACACTAGTTTCCAAAAAAACTAAAGAGTATGTTCCTCATTAAGAGATCCTTACTCAAAACATTGAGACCAGGTGCGTTATGGAGGCATCAATCCCATTTTTTGATCTATAAATAGGTGATTATTATTAACTTCTCTAACTATCTCTCTTCCCTTTATAATCTTTATCCCTTAATTTTAATGATAAATCCCATTTATTGTCCAGTTCCATCGACTTTGGCAGTTAAGTCTGATGGAGGACCCTCCATTTCAATTCATCCAATAGTATAAGTAGAAGCTAATACTTATTCAAAGAGAGCCTAAAAGGGTGCCTCATTGAGTGTATTAATCCTAGATTATTTCTCTCCCTCTAAAAGAAGTTTTTATTCAAACTTAGAGGTATAGTATTCATATCATGTCTCATGTTGTTTTGTTTGGAGAGGCATCTAGAAGTTAATCTTGGATATGACTCTCAAATATTTGTCATTATTATTTCATTAACTCCCAATTATGTTTTCCATTTTTGGGTACAATGTATTTTATTAACACGTGATCCACTATGATATGAAGTCAATCATTTGGCAATGGGAAGTGGAGAAAATATTGCAACAGGATGAGGCATAGCTAGTGGGCTAGTTTGAAGATCTCAAAGTTGTTGTATCCTAGACAGAGTTCTTCTATGCCAAGGAGGTAGAGGAGAAATAGCATCACATTAATGAGAAATATCTCCAAATGGTTCTCCTTCAAGAATAATTAGACATTGTGAATTAATATGTGGTCAAACTCCACCAATACTTGAAGAAGTCCTTGGAACAATAAAGAGATTTTGTATTTGTAGAGAAGAAAAAGCTTCTCCATTCTAAGGAGGTCATTTCCAAAAAATTGGCTAGGTTTCAGAAAAATGTTGATAAAGCTTGATCTATAGTCTAACAGATCAAATCCTATGTCTAGGAACACCTTCAAAACTCGGTGGAGATACTCCTGTATGTGGATGCTTTTTTCATTTTGAAACATGAATAAAAAAGATTTTTTTATTCCTTGGTCATCCATTTCATATCCTCATCATAATATAAAATTGAAAATAAATCATTTTATTTAATTCAATTATGTTAATGTGTTATAATTAAAATGATAATAATGAGAGAGATCAAATTTTTTCCTAAGTCTTTAGACCTATCAAGAATTGTTTGACGATTGCATGGGTCATATGAAAGACCCTACAAACATTGTTTCTTTTGTGTTATAACACTAAATTTTTCCTAATTAAAATATGAATAAGACTTGGCGGGTGTGACTTGGATTTTTATTAGGCCTCCCTTTGTGAGTTGTGAACCTAAAAAGTTCTATTCCTCTATCTTTTCAATGCTCAATATTTTGCCTAAACCATGTGGAGTGCATGTCTAGAAATCTAATAATAAACTCTTTCTAAGGGTTCCTTTTTGTGGGTTTTCAACCTGATGAGTATTATTTCTCTTTTCATGTGAATTTTTGAGTCTTCCAAGATGAACTAATGTGAATGGTGTTTGTGGTCAAATAAATTTGACCATGAGTTATGGGATGATGTCCCAATAAGGGCTTACTTGCTGAGAATGTTTTGTAATTCTTCAAATACACAAAGGGGATATTAAGTCATGATTTTGTGATTTACAGATAGAAGACATGATATTAAACAAGTATATAAGGAATTACTACTTACCATTTTCTAAAATAGGTTTTCAGCATGATATTTTCTTGGAGTATGGAGATAGAAGAGGTTTATCCTAAGGATGAATATACCTTAGGTTGACAATCCTTTTGGGGAGACTTATGCAAATCCAGACTAGGGTGTATCAATGCACAGTCAAAATAATGGTGTCCTCATGTATTGAAAATTATATTACTGATGTTATAGGAGTGAAAATTCATATTTTTCAAGACCACCAAGGGCAGTTTGTGGAGGGAGAGGGTATGAGAATGGAGGGAGCATCTAGATTGGAACTGGCTATTAATAAGAAACTTCTCCTACCCAATTTTTTTTGTATGTAAAGGAGGGGACATTATGTTTCGATCATAATATTATAAAGGAGGGGTCTTGGGATAAATCTAGAACCTCTCGCCAAGATTAGGGTTATTCCCATGAATGGAGGAACACAAAAAAATTTAGTTGGTGTGGAATTCGGTCCTATAATAGAGGAACTAGGAATCACTATGTGTCTTGATGGAATAAGAATCAAGTAATATGCAGTTCTTTGGAGAGATGTGGTAGATGGACAGCATCAGAATAAAAGTATCCTCCATGATGAGGGTTTAAGTATCATTCAATTTAATTTTTTATATCCAGGACATGTACCATGCAGTTTAACGTCTTACGATTAGAATGGTGTGAGATACAATTTAAGTTCATTTATCTTTGACCAATAGATTAGTAATTTTCCCTTTCATGTTGATCTCTCCAAGAATGTTACATTATCTATAGTCATTATGATGGAATGTTTTAAGTTTTAAGTTGTAAATTAGGGTCTTCTATATTCAAGAAGTGATGTGGGACAAGTATATAAGTAATGACTATGGACAATGTTTGAAGGGCTGTTTCTAGCATAATTTTTTCGAGTCTTATGGAGATAGAAGAGGGTTCTCTTGAGGGAGAATGTGCCTCTAGTTTACAGTCCTTTTGGGGTAAAATTATACAAATCCAAACTAGGTAATATCAATTCATTGTCAAATAGTGAAATCCTCTAATTGATAGGCCTTTTTCTGTTGATTTATGAAAATAAAAACTAATACATATCAATTCATAGTCAAAAACAGGTGTCCTATGGTATCAGAAATTCTATTACCAATGGTCGGACAAATATTATAGATATTTTTATTTTACCAAACACATATTTTGGTTTGTGTAAGGAAGGTTCCTGAGAATGTAAGGATAATTTCGTGTAAAAATCACCTTATAATGGTAAGAAATGTTTCTTATATAGGTTTGACCAATATGTAGGGAGGGGGTTTTTTTATGTGGTTGGGGGCAAGATATAGGATCTAGGAGTCACTATGTATCTCATCAAATAAATAATCAATCCTCACACTGATTAAATTATTATTTGGAGAGGAGGTATTTTTTTAATAGGATTTCACGAATGGGGTGAAAACCTGTACTGGAACCTCTTATACAGATTTGGCCCATACATAGGAGAATGGGGGCCTTATTTATATTGTGGCTAGACAAGAATGTAGGATCCAAGAATCACTATGTATCTCATAAAAGAGATAATCAATCCACACATAGTTCTTGGATCTACTCCATGAAAGAGAAGTTATCCATATAGTTTAATGTCGTGCACCAAGGATGTTTGGTTTGCCTTTTAAGGTACTGCATCCAAAACCATGATAACCCTTATTTTAACTGATATTTATCAATAATGTGAGGAATACCTTCCCAAAATAGCTAATTCCATGTGAGCTATGATTAGTGTGAGAAAGATGGAGTGGCATTAGTTTGTTTCACCATACAGAGGTGATTAAAAGGAAGGACGGGTGTATTTTGATCATGTGGTGGTTGGATTGGGATGTAGGATCCATGAATCGCTACATATCTCATTATAATGAGAATAAATCCATACATATTTTTGGGAAACCATGAATTTTAACATCATGTGTCAAGTATGAAGGTGTCTTGAAGTTTTAATTCATATAACATGGACCATACATCATAGAAACGATGAGTGATATAAGGCTTACTAGACCAAGGATATTATGGAATACTTATAACATGAGGATGGAAATTGTAAACCAAGATCTTGGGGGTTCTTATATTAGGATAAGTAGTGTAGGAAAAGAATTCAAGGAGTGACCATAGACCATGTTTGACAAGTGGTTTTCAACATAATGTTGTTAGGGATTACAGAGGTAGAAGAGGTGTGTCCCAAGGATGGATATGCCACATGTCGATAGGGCTTTTTGTGAGAAAATTATGAAAATCCAAACTGGGGTGTATCAATACATAGTTAAACAGTATATTCCTCTAGTTGATATACACTTTTGGTGGGAAAATTATGAAAATACAAACTAGGGTGTATCAATGCATAGTAAAAACAAAGTTGACCATAGGAATCATACATTCTATCAACGATGGCCATGGAAATATTATAGAGATCAAAATTTTCTCGAGAAAAGGAGTATGATGTGTGTAAGGAATGTGTCTAAGTATAAAGGAAGCATTTGGACCATCATTGGCCATGGAATGTGGATTCCCCTGCATAGATCTTTGTTTACATGCAAGAGAGGGGAAAGTTTTTGTTTATTTTTAATTGGGACCAAGATTTAGGGTTTGGGCATCACTGTGTGTCACATTTGAGATGGGAATCAAGACATGTGTAGTTCTCAATGGAGGTGTGGTGGGATACTAGCACCAAGGATAGTGATCTTCTCAAGCACATACTGAAATGTTATGTAGATTTATGCTTTCTAACAAGGACATGAACCATGAAATTTTACTTCATGTGGAAAGGATGTTGTTGTAAATTTTAATTTATTGTGACTAGATCTTTAGGATATGTATTTTAAAGTATCATATCTTGTATTATGATGTCTTTTAGTTTTAAGTCATATGACTAGGACTGTATGTAATTCCTTTTACAGTCTTACATCTAAGATCAAATTTCATGCAGTTTATCATCGTGTTATGAGGAAGAAATATCATCCAGTTTATCATCGTGTGATAAGGACAAACCATGTGCCTTTTAAGTTCATTCATACAAGAACAATTATGCTATGAAGTTTTGCATCGTGTAGTAAAGATGAAACATATAGCTTTAGCACATGAAGTATTTCTTGATAAATCTTGTATTGGTATGGGCTGTAATAAGCTCTCCATCCATCAAGATCAAGGAAGAAGATCCATTATATTGGACCTTATTTATGGCATAGGGTCCCAACCTATTTGTTTTAAACATTGGAATTTTATTCCTCAGTATCATCAGGGTCTTGAGAACCAGTACCAATTCTCCTTGGAGGAATGAGTAGTTGAGGAATTTCTTGTTAAAATTCCATGATATCTGATCTTGATGGACCTCCTTGGGATGTAAATTATGCATTCTCTTCTCTTCAAGTCACTCCAATTCATCTAATAATTTTTTTTAATTTCACTTATTTAGATAGTTTATTTCATATGGTAACACAAAGTGAGAGAAATTGGACCTCAATGGGAAATACCGTTTCTATCTCATATACAAGTGGATATAGGGTTTTCCGTTTGGTGGTGCGGGTTGTAGTCAGGTAAGTCCACAAGGAATGCAAGAGCTTGTTAGATCAATACTTTTTATCTTTATCCACCATCTTCTAGATTATGTTTTATAGGGTATTATTAAAGGCCTAAAGTGACCCTATCCTTTTACATATAACATTACATTATTTTAAGCATAATTATGCATTAGAGTACAAGCCAAGGATTGTAAAGTCTAGTGTCTTGTAAGACTAGGTACATAAAACTGAAAACATGGAACTAAATAAAACATTTCATTATTTAATCTTAAAATTGATCTCCTAACTTCCATTGTGCTCAATCATCTACATAGGGTACCAAGGGGAACACATGAACAAAGGGATGAGCTAAATATCCTAGTAAGGTAATAACCATAAGAACAAAGCATTAGCACATGGGATAGAAGTCAGGACATGATGATATAAAAAGGCATATAACGTATGGAATCATAACATATAAACATGGAATAATATAAACATAGATTCATGATAATTTGTAAGAAGCATAAAAAATAACTTTATCACAATTCAAGGTAACCACCAAGACTGTTTCACATGGTAGCACAAGCCAAGGTTAACCGCCATGATCGTCGCACATGGTAGCACAAGCCAAGGCTAACTGCCAAGATCGTCACACATAACGTCTCATGAGGATCAAATTTACCCAATTCATTCGATATCTATCTTGGTGCACCCATAAAAACTTTTCATGAATATGTTTTCCACATAAATAATCATACATAATCAATCTTACATACACATAAGGGTTACCCATGGAAAGAATTGGGTACCATAATCATGTCATAAAGTATAAAAAATGGGTGTATCATCAAAGTGTCCATGAAATAAAGGGAAAGAAATATACATGTACGTTAATAAGGGAAAATAGGAATGTATAATGGTAAGTTATGTTAATTATAAGTGACAACATGTAAGAAAAGTATTTAAGAAACTTTATCATTAAAACATTTTTGTGCGGTTTTAAGGAAAATACTATAGAGCCTTTAAAATAGAAAAGGGAACTATCCTTTATATGAAACCATAAGTAAACCAAGAAAGACTTGATAATAAAAAATATTTATTTCAAAAATACAATGGTGTATTAAAAAATAATAAAGAGTGAACTTGAAATCAAGTAAGAATTTGGGAAGTTCTCTCAAAATAGGTTTTCTTATCGAGAAGTATTGAGGAGGGAATCACTTAAAAACATGTATATATCCAAAAGATAATGATTAAAGGGTCTTGATAAATTAATTTGTTAAATTTAACAAAAATTTATAATATTAACATATAAAATATAAGATAAATTTATTTTGGTAAAAGGAATATAAGGTAACCCGAAGGAATAAAGGAGTTTCAGGTAGAATCTCTTATGGATTATTAGCGTGGTATCGGGTGTACTTAAGAGGGATTATTGAGACATAAATGGGTTTTTAAACACTTATAAATAATTATTTTAGTATTTTGGAGGTGAGGAATATTACCCCATCTTTAGGGATAACACATAAAAGGGCATAACATAGAGGACATTCTTGAATAAAAGTGAAAGAGAGAGGATCCCTTACCTTAAGTCTGATGATGTTCTCCACTTGATATAAATGACAAGAATAATAAAACTAGGTTAATTAATTAATAATTAAAGAAACTATTATATAAATAAAATATTTATTATAACCTTTTTAAGTTCATTAATTAATTTTTTATGGGTTAAGTTTTTCAATTTTATTTTTTGGATCCATTTGTTTTCATGGTTTTTACGATCGGTTTACTTATTTTCATGAATGGAGAATCATGTAAAATGAGGATGGTTGTCTAGAATTAGAGGTATATTTATTATTGAACATCCAAAAGGTTACATGTTTTTAAATTTAATTTGGTTACTTGGAGTGAAGTTGAATCTTTATATAAAACTTATTGATAACCTTTTGGGTTTATTGGTGGTTTTTTATCACTACGAACTCATTTTGCATTATAATTTAATATCATGTGTAAAAAATGTTATAGAACCTTTCATAGGATATATTACATAATAATATGTTTCAACCATAACAATAATAGTTTCATTACCAGAATTTAATAAGGTAAAATAAATTGAAAAACCATCATCCTTGAATGTGGTAAATCAACACATCTCGGATAGTGTATTTATTACTAGTATAAAAGAAGAGTAAAGGAGAGATGATAATAAATTATTAAATTATCATAACAAAATTCCAGTAAAAATAAGGTATTGGAGTTTCCATAACATTTGTATGAGTAGAGGTAATGATAGAAAAGAAAACAAAGGAACTTGAAAAGAAAGTAAAATAATTGAAAAGAGGAATTTACCTCTTGAATAAATATTCCTTGAGAGCCTCTTAAGGGGATAGGATTTGGTATTTTTAAGATACTAAAGAATTTTAGACATGGGGTAGAAGTTTGGGGAGAAATTTGGGCACAATTTAGGCAATTAAAAAGGATTTAGAGGGGTGAATATAAAGGGTAAGGTGGGGTGTTATTTATGGTGGAGGGGAGGAGGGTTTTCATGATATTTAATTCCCTAGTTTATTAATTTCCCTAAATAGCATCAATAGTGATAATTATATGACCAAAAATAGTAATAATTTCATCTTATTTCGATCCAATTTGGATTGCATCATCAGAACATCATCCATGACTCTATAAATCATGTATTTAGCTTAATTTGCAACTTATTGTATTTTAATATTCATCAAAAATTCATGTATTTCAGAAAAATACCAAATATTCACCCTAACCATTATTCAACATTTAGAATACAAAAATGAACTCCATTTTTCAAAAATATTTTTCTAAATATGATTAATTTAATTTTTAATTAAAATCATAATTTACTTGAAAAATGCAGATTTTAAAACGATAACTTATTTTATAATGTTTTCAAAAATTACATAAGGTTTTATAAATTTATCTTAAAACCAGAAGACATAAAATTATTAATTTATGAAATCCTTTTAGGAAGATAAATTTTATTTTAAATTAATTAATTAATTGTAATTAATTATTTATGACCTACAAAAATACCAATACTTTTACTATGATCATATCATCACTTATAAGATGCCTAAATTTTATTTATACATTCATGGGTGATGTTACTATTCTTTTGGACGATTTACTATTCATAAGGGTCATATTACTATTCTTAAGGGTATCATTACTATTAATAAGGGTTAATTACTATTCAAAAAAATTAAGTTTATCTTGTTGAACTCCAAACATCTTACTAATCGTAACTGTGTATGTCAAATTTTCAAAATTCAAGACACAAAAGAGGAAAAATTATATTTAATGGTCACATAGTATTTAGCAGTTCACTGTGTTGTGATTTCATGTGATTATATGACATAATTATAAGAAGGTAATTTTCATTCATAAAACATTGGGTCTTTACGTTATTCCCCCCTTATAAATTTTCATACTCGAAATTTTGTTTTACATTCTAAGATATAAACAGGTTTGGATGATTTTCCTTCATTTCCTCCTCCAGTTCCCATGTTTCCTCTTCATACTTATGGTTCCACCACAATAATTTGACAAGGTGAGTAGTCTTATTATGTAGAAATTTATCTATATGATCCAAGATCTTCACTGGCTTCTCCTCGGAAGAAATATCATCATCCAACTATACCACCTATAAAGAGACTACATGTGAAGGATCTACAATGTACTTCCTTAAGAGGGATATGTGGAATACATTGTGTACTTTAGACATGGTAGGTGGAAGTTCCAGTCGATAGGGCACAACTTTGACTTGATCAAGGATCTCAAAGGGGACGATGTATCTGGGACTTAGCTTTCCTTTATTCCCAAACCTCATGACCTTCCTCCATGGATATATGTATATAAATACCATGTCTCCAACTTTGAACTCAAGGTCTCATCAACGATTGTCTTCATAACTCTTTTTTTGACTTTGGGCTACCTCTATGTGTTGCTGAATGGTTACCTTCTCAACCATTTCTTTGACCATTTTAGGTCCTAGAATATTACAATCACTGAATTCATCCCAACACACTGGTGTTCTATACCATTTCCCATAAAGGGATTTGTATGGTTCCATTCAGATGCTTGAGTGGAAATTGTTGTTGTAGGAGAATTCCACCAGTGGAAGATGTTAGTCCCATCCTCCATTAAAGTCCATAGAACACACTCTCAACATATCTTCTAGTGTCTGAATAGTTTTATCAGATTGGATATCACTTTGAGGATGATAGGTCATACTAAATTTTAGTTCAATGCATAGGGAATTTTGGAGACTTTTCCCAAACTTTGAGGTGAATCCCATATCTCTATTGGATACAATATATAGTGGTACTCTATGCAGTCTTACCACATCTTTGATATATATCCTTGAAAGTTGATTCAATGAGAAGTACTCTTGAATTTATATAAATTGAGTTATCTTTTTAAGATGATCCACAATGACCAATATATCATTGTTTCCTCTGGATGTCCTTGGAAGCCTTGTGAAAAAGTCTATGGTGATTTTCTCCCAATTCCATGTTGGTAAGGGTAGTGGTTTCATCATCCCCTTATACTTATATCTTTTATCTTTCACTTGTTGACATACTAGGAACTTTTATGTATATTCATCAATATCCTTATTCGTATTATCCCACAAAAATTTCTCTCAGAGATCATGATATATCTTTGATCTCCCTGGGTCGATAGAGAAGGTTGAGCTATGTGCATCATTCAAAAGCTCCTTCTCTATCTCTGGATCGGATGGTACATATAATCTTGACCCAAATATTACAAATCCTTAATCATCAATCTTGAACTCTGGGGATTTTTCATTTTTAACATCTTCCACTCTTTTCAAAATTTCTACATCTTTTCTTTGAGCATCCCTTATTTTCTCCAAGAGGTATGGTTGAGCAATAATTTGAGAAAGGGTTAATGATGTTCCTCCCTTAATGATTCCCATGTTCATCCTTAGAAAATCTAAGAAGATTGTATATTTTTAAATTCTTATCATTAATGAAGATGTAGGATCCTTTTTACTTATATCATCTTCCGCCATATTTTCCTTACCGAGATGGTAGTGGATTGAGAAATCATAATCCTTGATGAGATCTATCCATATTCATTGGCGTATATTAATCACTTTTTGTGTGAATATATATTTGAGAATCTTGTTATCAGTATATATCTCACACTTCTCCCCATAGAGATAATGACGTTATAATTTTAACGCAAAGATCATAGACGCCAACTCTAGATCATGCATAGGATAGTTTTGGTCAGGTATTTTAAACTTCATTAATGCATAGCCTATCACTTTATCATTTTGAATAAGTAAACTACCAAATCCATTATTTGAAGCATCGATGTACACCACAAATAGTTCTCCACTTGTTGGGAGTGTGAGTATTAGTGCAGTGATTAACCTCTTTTTCAACTCCTTAAAGTAGTCTTCACATTCCTTAGTCCATAAAAACATTACTCCCTTTTGTGTCGTCTTGTTCATTGGGTTTTAAAATCATGAAAAGTTCTTCATAAATTGTTGTTAATACCTGGATAGACCCAGAAAGTTATGGATATCTAGTATATAAGTTTTCATAGGACACTCTTCAATCACCTTTGTCTTGGAAGGATCCATAGATATCTATTTTTTGATGATAATATGCCCCAAGAATGATACTTCCTCCATTCATAACTCACATTTGATGTATTTTTATACATCTTATCTCTTTGAAAAGTCTTTAACACAGTATTCAAATTCTCCTCATGTTCCTCCTTGCTATTGGAGTATATCAGAATATCATCAACAAAGACTACCACAAATTTGTTGAGGTAATATCTAAATATTCTATTCATTAAATACATGAAAATATTTTTAGCATTAGTGAGTTTGAAGGGCATCACTATGAACTCATAGTTTCCATACCTTGTTCAAAAGGCAGTCTCGGGAATATCTTCTTTACTCACCTTTAATTAGTGATATCCCGACCAAAGGTCCACCTTTGAGAAAAAACCGGCCCCACTAAGCTAATCAAACAAGTCATCTATCCATGGCATGGGATACTTGTTCTTTATCATGATTTTATTGAGATCACAATAATCAATGCAGAGGTTCATTGATCATTCCTTCTTCTTTAAGAAGAGGATTAGTGCACCGCATGGTGAAGCACTCAGGCATGTAAAACCCTTCTCTAGATTCTTCTGTAACTACTTATTCTGCTCTTCCAGTTCTACGGTGGCCATTCTGTAAGGTTTCTTTGATATAGGAAGAGATCCAAGAATATGTTCAATTGAGAACTCAACCTATTGATTAGGAGGAAGACTATAAAACTCTATGGGGAATACAATAGTGTAATCCCTCACAATGGTCATATCTTCGAGCGAGATTCTCTCCTTTGTCTCAATAATTTGAGCTAGAAATACTTTCTCAATTGAAATTAACATCCAGACTTGAGATAATGATTCTAAAAGAGATTCACCTTCCTCATTACACTTTTAAATAATTGGAGGGTGCTTTGGGATGTGAATACTAGTCTCCCTTTCTTAATAATTGATGTCTTATTTGTGTAAAGATATCCAATCCATGCCCAAGATAGCGTCAAACTCTACTAAAGGAATTATTAAAAGATTTTTTTGGAGGTTCAGTCCACAAACATTAGCTGCGGAGGATTTATAAACCATGGATACAATAATTTCCCCATTATTTGTTCTCATAGATAACTTATCCTCCAAATTTTTATGTAGTGTTTGAATAGTTCTACTAAACTTTAAAGATATGAAAGAATGCATAAAACCAAAATAAAATAGTATGATTTCTATTCTTGAATGAATAACTAGTGTACCTATTACCACATCATTGTCTCGATCCACCTCAGTATTAGTGATTTCATAAACCCTTCCTTGTTGCCTTGGAGGTTATTGTCGATTGCCTCTAACAACCCTCAACTTAGGGAAATTGTTTATATAATGCCCATGCTCCTTGAAGTTGTAACACTGCACTATAGGTTGAGTGTTGATATGATCCTTCCTTTCTTATTCCACATTAGTGGGATTCTTCTTATCCCATTGTAATTTTTTATCTAGATGTCCAACTTTCCACATTTGAATCAATTCCTGGTTCCCTTTAGACTGTTCCCAGGATGCTTCTTCCCACAATTTTTACATGTGGGATGATTGAGATTCTTTCCATCATGGAATTAATTTCAGGAACTTACCACATTAGATTCCATTTTCCACTTTTTTTCATTGGTCCCATGATACTACTGAGCATCTCTGATCTCCATTTCAACCTTAAGGGCATAACAGACAATCTCCTCATAGCTATCAAAGTCTCGAATCACCAACACTTTTTGTAGACTCGGCTTTAGTCTTATAAGGAAGTGATCCACCTTGCTTTTGGTGTTCATGATAATTCCATAAGTGTACCTTGTAATCCTTGTAAATTTTTCATCATACACCCCGATGGACTCATCTTCCTTCTGCATGAGTCTGAGGAACTTTATTTCCATCTTGAGATGGAGGGTTCAGGGAAAATATTTATTGAAAAACATTTTCTTGGATTTCTCCCATTCCATGGAATCAATTTCTTCATGGGGCTTCATATTCTTGATCAGTGTCCACCATTGATCATATTCCCCATAAAAAAGATAGACTGCCAGTATGAATCTCTTTTCTTATGAGAACTAGAGGATAAAGAATATATTTTCAATGGAGTTAATCCACTATTCCACAAGGAGGGGATTGGAAGATCCAATAAATATGGGAGGCCTTTTCTGTATGAAGGATTCAATGGAAACTTTCTCTTTCCTTAGATGAGGAGGGTGTTCCACATCATTTAAGTTATTATTCAAAACTTGAGCCAACTGAGAAAGTATTATCATGATGTTTTGATCACCCTTTCCCATCATATTAGGTATATCATTAGGGTAATCTTCACATTCCCTGTCACATTGATTTTTGGAATGTGTTCTTCTATTTCCCACCATTAAACTAAGAAAAATAGAATACAATTAAAGTGCTTGAATACTTAGCTATTGATCATAAAAAGGGAATTTTGAAAATAAGAGGATAAACTTGTAAAGGAGAAGTATATCCTTACTTGTGATTTTCTATGTTTCAATCAAGGTTATACTTGATTTATTCCTTAACTTATATTGTTATGGGATTTTTTTCAATCCCTTAATAATGGTTTGTACCAATCTCACGAATTTACCAAATCATATCCCTCTGGAGTATCAAACCAAGAGTGTAATAAGACTTGTTACCATGCACCAATTCTTATTCGAGTCTAGCTCAAAGTAGTTTTTCGGGTTTTACACATAGATACATCTATTCCAGATCCACCTCTACTTGTTTGTATCTAGACAGGTATGTATTTTTTTGATAAACCAATTACTCTATACTTACCAAAATTTAGGGTTGTTTTCTTATACTTAGTATCATCCTTAAGGTTCTTAATAAAGTGCTCTAATACCAATCTCCGAAAATAACTAGACCATCCTCTAATACCAACTATAGCAACCCTAGCCTTTTACATATAGCATTACATGATTTTAAGAATAATTATACATCAGAGTACAGGCCAAGGATTGTAAATTCTAGTGACTTGGAGTACTAGGTACATAAAACTGAATACATGGAACTAAATAAAATTTATTTAATATTAAAATTGAGCTCCTAACTTCCATTGTGCTCAAAAATCTTCATAGGGTACACTAGGGAACAAATGAACAAAGGGATGAGCTAAATATCTCGGTAAGGTAATAACCATAAGAACAAAGCCTTAGCACATAGGATAGAAGGCATTACATGATGATATAAAAAGGAATGTAACATATGAAATCATAAAAAATAAACATGGAATCATATAAACATGGGGTCATAATAATGTGGAAACAACATAAAACATGACTTTATCATGAGCCAAGTCTAACCACCAAGACTATTGCACATGGTAGCACAATCCAATCTAACTGCCAAGATTGGCACACATGGTAGCACAAGCCAAGGCTAACCTCCAAGACCGCCACACATAACGCCTCATGAGACTCAAATTTTCCCAATACATTGGATATCTATCTAGGTTCACCCATATTAACCTTTCATGAATATGTTTTCCACATAAAGAATCATACATAATAAATCATACATAAACATAAGGGATACCCATGGTGTAATGCCCCAACCCCAGTTACCCAAAGTCGGTGCATTAATACATAACATTGGCATGATCACAAGGGATAAAAATATCGAAAGACCAACCAGTTTAGTAGCCTTGGAAGTACTAGATACATTCATAAGTTTTACAATACATTATAAAATGAAAAAAAAACAAAAAAAATTTCTTCATTGAACACATTCACCCCTTATACTATCCCTGCAGGTTAGTCATAATATAATTCTTCGCATCCTGGAAAAATAAAAATAGAAAGGGGGGAGCTCAGATGCTCAGTAAGGATAACAATAGAGCTGAAACTTTCAAGAATAAGCATAAACATTTAAGGCAATGTATAAGACTAAAACACAAGCTTCTTAAACTTAAACTTCATCATAATATGGAAAAGGCAAATCAAATAATTCCATTTACTTATTCACATGTATATTCTACTAGTCGAATAATCACATGAAATATCAATAGCCAATTTCATAATGTTGGGATGCTTAATTCCAGACTTCATAACCACATAGTCAAGGCCTTATGCCAAGACTACAAATAAGATTTTTTCAAGGCCTTGTTCCAAGAAACTAGTTTGTCTCGTGATAACTGCTAATGCATCGAGGATATATAGTGGGCTCCACCCATCACTTACTAAGTCCAACTCATTCCTCATTTGAAAAGGTTTAAACATAACATAAACATTCTTATTAAAATTAGCATAAGAAATTTCAATAATTTATCCATAAATAATGAATGGTGTAAAAATAACACATCTAGACTCAAACATATCACAAAACCTTTAATAAAATATGAAATATTTGTATCATAATAAATCAACTTCAAACAAGCTTAAAATCCATGAAAGGATGTTGACATAGATTGAATCAAAACTTTCTGTAGAGAAATATCTCCTTCTATTTTCAAATCATTTAAAAGTCATATAATTATAAAATAAAACATTTATTTGGAAAATATTCTTATAATATTGTATGGGAATCTTTGACAATGTTATAATGGTGGAAAATAGCTACACCCACCGTATAAGTTAAAAAATACATTCTTAACTTAATTTTGTCAAGAAGGTTATAAAGTACCGTTTTTTGGAAAACGATAGAAAGATTGCTTTAAAAACATATGTACTCAAATAAGGGTATAAATGAATTTAACCCATAGTCTAGTAAATAGTAAAAAAAATTGAATTACATTTTTAAGAAAACACAGATGTGGATTGATTCATGCTCAAATTTACCCAAGAGATGAAGGTAGAATAGTCCTTGTAGTTTAGCTTGGGTTATCGAATCCTCAGAGACCTAAGAATTAACCTACAGACACGTACATTCTATGGATTGTTTTTGGATATTAAGTGGCCAACATGGGTTTATTTAATATATTAAATCTAAGATAATTAATTGGATTCAATTTAAAAGAGTGAGTTGATCCTAGGTTATCACTTGGGGTGGATTGCATGTATTTCCTTTTCAATGATTTTAATTTATTATATTTGAGATGGGTTCATTTAGGAATATCAAACAACATAATCACTTACTGGTTTAATACCTACACCCTTTAATACTAATCACCTATACACTTGAAGGATCAATGTTTTGAGCACTTCAAGGTAAAGGTTCATATTAGCACTTGAAGTGTGTGGCCTTAAATTCAACAAGGACGATGGAGTTTATAAATCATCAAATAAAAGTCTCAATTAAAGAAGTGATTAGACATTAAATGGGGGACAAATAATATCCAATACATCCCCTTGCTACTCCCTTGGATCAACCCATGAGTGGGTTAGCCCTCCATTGATTCTATGGTTTTAATGAAAGCGGGAAGTATACTCATGAGGGAGGAAATGAAGAAGGAAAGAAAACAATAAAAATAAAATGATCAATCCACTGTTGTGTGAATAATTTCCCAATGTTTGGTGTGAATAAATTCACACCTTGAACCAACGGTATCAAAGTGATATGGAGAAGAACATAATAATAAAATAATAAGAACTTTTATTAAGAAACAAGGATGAATTAAAACAACTTACATGTGGAAGACAAATTTGAGACAACAAAATCGCGGCATAACATTACAATGAAAGAAATATCAAAAGATGAAACACTCCTCCATCACCACTACCTTAAATAGGAAATTTGGGAGCCTTGGGTAGAGCCTCAAATAGTCCAAGTCTTCTCAATTAATTGTGGTAGTCTATAGGTGGGTGGAAAGTTGAGGGAGATTTGATTTTTCCACCCTTGACCCGAGGTGGCATCCATCTTGAAACTTCCGCACAGACGCACTTGGAAGACCTTCTAGATGACCGAATTAGAGTGGGATATAGAAGACGAAAATGGATCCTCGGATGTCCCCTAACAGCCTGTAAAGTTTGGACAAAATTTTAGTTTTCTATTCTGATATATGATTATATTAGTAGGAATTTTTTCTGGGCCTCAGAATATGGCCCAGAATTTTATCTCCAAATTGGGCCGCCTTAATGACCACCATGGTGGCCGAATTATAACTGGATCCTGAAAATTATTTATTACTCTACATTTCTTCTAGAATCCAATGAAATTTGGGATTCATTGGGCCAGTATGTTTGGACCCACATTCTCATCAGTGGGCTGGTGTCCAATCTGACTTCTCCAGAATTGTTTTCTTTCATCACAAAATATCCCCATATTATTCCATAAATTCTACATTGATCCCTGAATGAAACATGTTCATATTTAAGTGTAGATAAATTTACCAAAATATCAAATTGAAATATGTATAATTGCATTCCTTAAAATCAGATGAATCATTGGGTACTTTAAATGATGTTAAAAAATGTACCACATAATAGTGCATTTTAAGAAAGAATTACAATCATAATTTGAAATGATGTTCAAAGTGTAAAATGCACTAAAATGGTTTTTATTACAAATAAATAACATGAATATTATATAAATTAACAATAAATATTATCCTCATTTAGTGGCTAATCACACCCCTGAACTTGAGTTTTGTTAGTCCCGAGCAAAATAAATCTCAACAATATGAAATTCGAATTCCCCTTTCCAAAATCATTTTAATACACAATGATCACCAAAAACCCTTATACCAAACAATCATGAAACCCATACAAATCTTTTAATTCAATATATTTTCATAAGAAGATACCAATCCCAAGCTTATTATTTTGTTCAAATTCATCGCCATATTTTATCCAATATCAATTAAGAGTGATGATGTGTTGTGCATCTCATTAGACATGGGGGTTCATCTTTATTCAAGAGGAAAATGATGGAAGTGCTAGGTGGAATCACATTTTAATATTAAGATCAGTATTCAATTTTTTTATTGTGTTTTTTTATTCTTTTTTTCTTCTTCTTTTTTTCAATTTTTCCTTAGTAATTGAAATTGCACTCAAAAGAGTCAACCCCAGTAGAGAGACTTTGCCGATGACTCCCAGGCTCAAAGACCTTAGGGCACCAGGTGAAGCCCACATACTCGGGCATCATCTCAAGTTAACTCAGTCAAAAACAAATTCAAATGACCAAAAATAGAGATAAATTTACTAACTCTAGGCTAGACAACTATGGAGTCACGATCCCCAAGTGTCGAAAGCCACGCATTAGGTCATTTCATTGCTCTATGCGCAAATTTATTGTTTTTTTATTTAATACTCATATTAAAACTAATGCTATTTATTTAGGGGACCCCATGAACTCAAAATAATACCCCACTATCCAAAGGACGTTCATTGTGATTCTTTATTTATTTGGATTAAAATATAAACAATGAAATATCACATTAGACAACCACACTTTCCAAAATCTATGCTCATGAAATTATAAAAGGATTAAAATCAGAATCAAGGCATGCTAAATTATTTTATATTCAGTTTCAAAGTGTGCAATGTGTATTACCATGTTCAAAGTTAAAGAAAATTTCCCTTCCATTTACACACATTTTTTTCAAATCATTCATTTTTTTACAAAAAAGGAAAACAAATTATTTCATCCCCCCCCCCAACTTAAAATAAAACTATCCCCACCCCAGTGTTTGAAGAAATAAAAATGTAGAACGAGTAGAGGTAGATAATAGAATTTCAAAAAGGAAATTAAAATATGAGGATCATGGAATGAAGTCACCTAGTGGTTGAAGTTGAAGTTATTGCTGCTCTAATTTAGTCCTTTGATATCCATGTCACTTGTAGAGTTCCCTAGTAGAAAAATTAAAAAGGAAAAACAAAAAAAACAAAACAGTATATATTTATATTTATATTTATTTATATAATAAAAAAAGTAAAATATAAGTATATATTTAAAAATTATAGAATAAGGAAGCACAAAAAGTCATAGGTCAGTGGTACGTGTGTGCCCATATCTCCTTACGGTCCCGGGTTTGATTCCCCATGGCTTTGCCGGTTGTGACGGGGTTTGACCCACGACCTATGACGTGCCCCCTTTTTTTAATATTTTTTTATTATATATTCTTTTTGTATTTTTATTTTAACCTACAAACACATAAAAATAAAATTAATTGATAATACATTGGCCTATTTTTAAATTTATGGGTAAGGTATCACTCAAGGATCACACCACGTGACACAGATGAATATGGTGCTCTCCTTTCATACCCATCCATACTCATAATAGAAGAATAGGTCAACAGTCTATTTTTTTATATTATTTTTAAATATCAAAATGATTTTAAAAAAATGATTCCAAAAATATTGAAAACATGAAAACAATGGGTTGCCTCCCATTAAACTCTTTGTTTAACGTCGTTAGCCCGACATGGATCCTAAATCCATCAATTTTTTCCTGGTTCATAGGTTAGCTCAGTTAACTCAACCTCTATTTCCTGTTTATTGAATGATTCAATGAATGGTTTTAACCTTTGACCATTGACCTTGAAAATTTAACCACTTATAGGATCTTGAATCTCTACTGCCCCATGGGGGTACACATGATGCACTATGAAAGGACCTGACCATCTAGACCTTAACTTTCTCGAGTGTAAATGAAGTTTTGAACTATACAATAGCACAAATTTTCCCGGTTCAAAATGTTTGACTTTGATATTCCTAGATTGGTAGGCTTGAACTCTAGCTTTATTGATCCTTTAATTTTCATAAGCCTCTATCCTTAGTTCCTCAAGTTCATTGAGATCTAATTTCCTTTTTGTTCCGACCAATGAGAGGTCATAGTCCATTTTCTTAATTCCTCAAAAGGCCTTATGCTCAATTTCAACAGGTAAATGGCATGCTTTTCAATTAACCAAACTATATGGTGACATTACTAGGATGGTTTTGTATATTGTACGATATGCCCAAAGAGAATACAAGAGTATCTTGGACCAATCTTTCCAAAAAGGATTGACAGTTTTTTCAAGAATATTTTTAATCTCCCTATTTGCTAACTCATCTTGACCATTGGTTTGAGGTTGGTATGTAGTGGAAACTTTATGAGAAATCCCATACTTAGACATGAGTGAAGAGAATGGAAGGTTGCAGAAATGGGTTCCTCAATCATTTATTATAGCTCTAGGAATTCCAAATCTATAGAATATGTTTTCTTTTAGGAATATAATCATAGTTTGATGATCATTGGATTTTGTGGGAATGGCCTCCTCCCATTTTGAGACATAATCAATAGCTAAGAGAATGTAGAGGTATCCCATAGATTTTGGGAAAGGACCCATGAAATTGATTCCCCAATAGTCAAAGATTCGAATCACTAAGATGGGAGTGAGTGGAATTTGATTTCTTTTTGTGATGGACCCTACTTGTTGACACCTAGGACAGCTTTGACAAAATGTGTAAGAGTCCCTTGAGAGGGTGGTCCAGAAGAGACCACACTGAAGAATCTTATCAGATGTTTTCTTAGTGGAAAAGTGACCTCCACATGCCTCACTATGACAGAATTTAAGGATGGACTCTTGTTCAAATTCTGGGACACAGCTCTTAATGACTTGGTCTGGGTAGAACTTATAGATGTATGGATCATCAAACACGTAATTCCTAACATTAGAAAGTAATTTACTTCGATATTGAGTCCCTAATAATTTTGGGTTGACTCCTGTAACTAAGAAATTGGCTATGTCGTAATACCAAGGGAAGTCACTCACAGAGTATAAGTGTTCATCAGGGAATGAATCACACACAAAGAGGTGGTTTGAGTTGTCTTTGAATTCCATCTTAGAGAGGTGATCAGCTAAAACATTTTCAATGCCCTTTCTATCCTTGATTGTGAGGTCAAATGTTTGTAAGAGAAGCACCCACCTAATTACTCTAGCCTTAGCATCTTGTTTTTGGAAGAGGTATTTTAGTGAAAAATGGTCAGTGAACACAGTGAAGGGGTATTCTAAGAGGTAGGACCTAAACTTCTCTAAGGAAAACACAATATCAAGTAACTCCTTTTCAGTGGTGGTGTAGTTGATTTGGGAATCATTTAAGGATTTTCTTACATAATCAATGACATAAGGGTTTTTATCAAAACGTTGTCCTAACATAGCTCCAACAGCAAAGTCACTGGAATCACACATAAGTTCAAAAGGAAGGTTCCAATTTGGATATTTCATGATGGGAGGAGAGTTGAGAGCGGATTTGAGGGTTGAGAATGAACCCTCACAACTTTATGTCCAAACAAATGGAGCATCCTTTATTAAGAGACCACAAAGGGGACAGGAGATTGAACTAAATTCCTTGATGAATCTTCTATAGAAACCATCATATCCTAAGAAAGACCTTGCTTCCTTTACAGTTTTGGGTGATGGAAGGTGAAGAATGATGTCAACCTTGGCTTTATCAACTTCAATCCCCCTACCTGAGACCAGATGGCCTAGAACTAGTCCCTCTTTAACCATGGAATGGAATGTTTCCCAATTTAGGACCAGATTCTTTTCTTCACATCTTGACAAGTCTCTCTCTACATTCCTCAAACATCCTTAAAATGTATCCCCAAACACAGAGAATTCATCCATGGAGACCTCTAGAAAATCCCCTACCATGTCTGAGAAGATTCTCATCATGCACCACTGGAAGGTTCCAGGGGCATTGCATAAAACGAAGGTCATGTGTTTGAAAGCAAAGTTGTCGAATGGACAGGTGAATATAGTCTTCCCTTGATCCTCTAGGGAGATCTCAATTTTATTATACCCCAAGTACCCATCTAAGAAACAGTAGAAGGCATGACCTTCCACTCTCTCAAGTACTTGGTCAATGAATGGTAAGGGGAAATGGTCCTTCCTGGTGAATGATTTTAGCTTCCTATAGTCAATGCAGACCCTCCATCCACTACTCACCCTAGTAGAAAGAATCTCTACATCCTTATTGGTTATCACTGTGATTCCATCCTTTTTTGGAACCACTTGGATTGGGTGCACCCATTCACTCTCAGTTATGGGATATATGATACCAGCTTTTAAAAATTTCAGAAGTTCTTTTCTTACTACCTCCATGATATTAGGATTGAGTCATTGTTGAGGTTGATTACATGGATTTGAATCAGATTCCAAAAGAATCCTATGAGTCCCAATAAGTGGGCTAATCCCATGAATATTAGATAAGGTCCAACCAATAGCTTTCCTATGTTTCCTAAGGACATCTAGAAGCATCCTCTCATGATTGGCTTCAAGAGAAAAAGAAATTACAATAGGATGTGTTTGATTTTCCCCTAGGAAGGCATACTTGAGTGCAGCGGGAAGTTCCATCAATTCAAGATCAGGTTGGTTCAGAATTTCAGCAGAAAATTGGGACATTGGATCAAGATCAATTTTTTTTCCTAGAGTTTTAGATAGGATAGATTCCCCACATGTAGAAGTTTCTGCTACTAGATTAGCTTGATCAGATTTAGGGAATGAAGTTTGATTGGACTCTAAAAAAAAATTTCCTAAAAGGTTTCACTGATTGTTGGACCTAAGACTTCATCATAAGAGTAATTTGAAAACGATTCAATCCAAGGAGATAGACTTTCTTTATGTGAACAAAGGAAATCAATCTCATCCTGACATAAACATCCATCAAATATTCCTTGATGTTCTATGGATTCATTATTAATGCTTCCTATCATGTTTACTTCAGGAATGTCCTCATTATCCCCTATTTTTGAGCTTTCATTATTGATGTTCGCGTCTAGACTCATGTTTCCAAATGTGATGGTCATGTTACCGTTTCAGACTCGGATAACAAAGTTGATTGTTGCAAGGAAAGGACGACCAAGGATGATTGGGGTTTGTTCCTTATTTCCTAAGTATGGATGGTTGTCAAGGACAATGAAGTTAGCAGGGTAGACAAAGTTTTTAACATTTACCAGAACATCATTTAAAATCCCCTTTGGAACCCTAATGCTAGGATTAGAAAGTTAATGTGTGACAGATGTGGGTTGGATTTCTTCTAGGGTTAACTGGAATTACAAAGCATAGGGGATGATATTTACACTAGCACCTAGGTCACACAAGGCCTTGACAACTTTTCTCTCTCCTAGATCAACATTTATGTAAGGGCCACCCGGGTCTTTCAACTTAGGAGGAATGGTCCCTTGAATGGTGGTACTCAAATTAGCAGCCAAAAGGACTTTGTTTTTATGTGAAAATTTTCTTTTAAAAGTGCACAAGTCCTTAAGGTACTTTGAGTAGGAAGGTATGGTTTGGATTGCATCGAGAAGGGGAATGTTCAACTTGACTTGTGAGAAGATTTCTCTTAATGTTTCACTTAATTCAGGCTTGGTTTTCCCCCTCATGAATTGAGGAAATGGTGCAGGTTGTGGGGTTGTTTGTTTAAGAGTTGTTTCTTTGAAAATGTTATCATGATTTTCAGTTTGATCATTTGGTTCATTTGAATTTTCATCCAAGTTTTAATCTTTAAATGGGTTCTGACTTATTTGTTTAGGTTTTTCAATTTATTTCCCACTTCTTAAAATATTCACATCCTTTAGTTGTTCATGAGTTATTTGAGTACATATTGACTCTCCCCTTGAAGTTGAGGATGGTACCACCTGATTAGGCATGCGTACCTTTCTAGTTTTGATGGTTTGAAGTTCTTGTTTAAAGGAAGAGACTTCTGAGTTCATCCTCTCCATTTGTTTGCACAATTGTTCTAGTAGGCTTTGTGAAATAGTTTGGGTTGGCGCTTGAGAGGATTGGTTTATCCCAAAGGGATATTTTGGAGGTGGGATGGTTTGTTAAAAATGGATCAGTGGCTGTTGGTATTGGATAGATTGGGTTTGGAACTGGTTATGGGTTTGGTATTTCTGATGGGGGTAAGGATTTTGTCCCTGTGGTTGGATAGGTTCTTGGTTATCTTTCCAGCAGAAGCCTGGGTGGTCATTATACCTTGGGTTGAAGTTGTTTTGGTATTGAGGCTTTTAAAAGTTCAATGAATTTACTTACACTATGGGTCCTCCTAAAAGAACATCCTTAATGGATGTAATGGTTGGGAAGTTGTCTGTCTTATGGTCATGTTTGTCACAAATTGTGCAAACAAGGTCTACAGTTTGTACTTCATGGACTTTCCTAAGGTCTATCTCTTCAACCTTCCTAGAGAGTGCTATGATTTTAGCCCTAAGACTTTCCTCTTATTAAGTGTATTAATTCCAGTAGTTCTTTATGGCTTTTAACAATAATGTGAAGTTCCTCATGTTTGGTTTTGTTCAGAAAGGCTTTCTAGATACTCGTAAGCATCATTTGGGGCTTTGTTTTTAAATGTTCCATTACACATCATGTCAATGAATTGTTTGTTCCCTGGACCCAACCCTTCATAAAAAATTATCACTTTTTCAGGAATAGAAAATCTATGGTGTGGAACCATGTTTAGAGTGTCCTTGAACCTCTCCCATGTTTCATAGAATGACTCTCCCTCTTTTTCAAAAAAGTTTTGTATGATCTTTTTAAGTGCAATTGTTTTGTGGTGGGGAAAGTATTTTTGTATAATTCTCTTTGTAATTGGTCCCAAGAGTTTATGGATGATGTTCTCAAATTTTTTAGCCAATTTTTTGCTCGATCTTTTAAATAAAAAGGAAATAACTTCATCTTAGCTGATTCTAGTTGATGTAGGGGCACATGTTTTCTACAATGTCATTGAACTCCTTAATGTGAAGGTAGGGAATCTTGGACTCCATTCCATGGAATGTGGGAAGGTGGTTTAGGACATGGGGTTTAAAGATGTAGTTAAAATATTCTAGGGAGTTGTGTCTAATGCATGAGGGGTCATTGGTCTAGGCATTTGTGAGGTAGTCATTCATGGTTTGATCGACCGCATTCCCCAAGTTTGGGGCTCCCTCATTTGGATTTCCAATTTGGTTTCCACCCGAGTTAATGAGTTGGTTTCATTGAAGACATTCCATTGAAATGGACTCAATTTTTGAATCTGGAGTATTAGGAAGATTAGGATCTAATGGAAAGAGTTCACTTGGTTTACTTGACTCCCCAACCCCAGTACTATCCACCCTAACAAGACAGTTTGATTGATCACGCGTGTAGGCAGACATGCACCAAAAGAAAAAAAATGAGAAAGGGAAAAGATAAGAGATATTGGGTGAGAATAGAAGAAATGGGGGAGAATAAAATGGGTGTTGAGATAACTTACTTGGGTCCCTGGAAACGGTGCCAAAATTTTATTCATGCTCAAATTTACCCAAGATATGAAGGTATAACGGTCCTTGTAGTTTAGCTTGGGTTATCGAATCCTCAGTGACCTAAGAAGTAACCTACAGACACGTACATTCTACGGATTGTTTTTGGATATGAAGTGGTAAAATTGGGATTATTTAAGATGGTTTTAAATGAACTATAAGGGAATTAATTGAATTCAATTTAAAATAATGAGTTGATCCTAGGTTATCACTTGGGGTGGATTGGATGTATTTCCTTTTCAATGATTTCAATTTCTTATATTTGAGATGGGTTCATTTAGGAAGATCAAACAAAATCATAACTTAATGGTTTAATACCTACACCATTTAATACTAATCAACTATAAACTTGATGGATCAAAGTTTTGAGCACTTCAAGGTAAAGGTTCGTATTAGCACTTGAAGTGTGTGGCCTTAAATTCAACAAGGACAATGGAGTTTAAAAATCATCAAATAAAATTCTCAAATAAAGAAGTGATTAGAAATTAATGGGGTGATAAATACCATCCAATCAGGCCCCTTTCTACTCCCTTGAATCAACCCATAATTGGGTTATTCCTCTAGTGATTCTATGGTTTCAAAGAAAGCGGGAAGTAGACTCATGATGGAGGAATTGAAGAAGTAAAGAAAACAATAAAAATAAAATGATCACTCCACCGTTGTGTAAATAATTTCACAAGTTTTGGTGTGAATAAATTCACACCTTGAAAAAATGGTATCAAAGTGATATGGAGAGGAAAATAATAATAATATAAGAAGAAATTTTATTAAGAAACAAGGATGAATTAAAACAACTTACATGTGGAAGACAAATTTGAGACAACAAAATCGTTGCATAACCTTACAATGAAGGAAAGATAAAAATATGAAAAACTCTTCCATCAAAACTACCTTAAATAGGCATTTTTTGAGCCTTGGGTCTATCCTAAAATATTCCATGTCTTCTAAATTAATTTTGGTAGGCCATAGGTGGGTGGAAAGTTGAGGGAGAGTTAATTTTTCCACCCTTAACCCGAGGTGGCATCCAGCTTGCAACCACTGAACAGACGCACCTGTAGGACCTTCTATATGACCGAATTAGAGTGGGACATAGAAGACAACAATGTATCCCAAGATGTCTCCTAACCTTATTTAAAGTTTTGGCCTACTTGTAGTTGTGACATCCAAGATAGGATTATATTGGTAGGGTTGTTTTCTGGGCCGCAGAATCTGGCCCAGAATTTTATCTCCAAATTGGGCCGCCTTAATGACCACCATGGAAGTCAAATTATCACTAGATCCTAAATATGTATTTGTTACTATACATTTATTATATCATACTAAGATATTTGGGCTTCATTGGGCCTGTATGTTAGGCCTCACATTCTCATCAGTGGGATGGTGTCAAATCTGACTTCCCCAGAATTGTTTTCTTTCATTAGAAAATATCTCCATCTTCTTCCATGAATTCTAAATTTAATCCCTGAATGGAACATGTTCATATTGAAGATTAGATCAATTTACCAAAATATCAAATTTATGTATGGATAATTACATTCCTTAAAATCAGATGAATCATTGGTTAATTTAAATGATGTTCAAAAATGTACCACATAATAGTGAATTTTAAGAAGGAATTACAATCATAATGTGAAATGATGTTCAAAGTGTAAAATACACTAAAATTGTGATTATGAATAATAAATCACATGAATATTATATAAATTAAAAATAAATATTATCCTCATTTATTGGATAATCATGGATGATAAATAGGTCCCAGTAGATACTTACGTATTAACAACCTCAGATAAGTAAAGAGATTATAGAATTAACATTCACCTTGTACTTTTCCTTAGTTGATGGTATGTTAACCTCCTGTATAATAGTTAAAACATTGTTATTAAATTATAAAATAACTATATACATAAATATAATATCATATATGATCCTATAACATTTCATTGTTAATAATATTTCTTTGTTAATAATATTTCAGTGGTATCATCGTTTCGGGTGTTAACTGATTCATTTTGCTTTATATGCTTGGTTACGTAAGCCATGTTTGTTATGGATAGAAAGTATTTGATTCATATAAATAATGATATTTTGTTCATAAAAAATATTTTTTATCAAAAAATGAAAATTATTCTTGAATGATTACGATAGGGAATAAATCTCATCGCGTTCATGGAGACGGTAATCCGTATATACGTACGAGCGAAAATATCATTACATTGATGGTGAAATCATATATAATTGTATTTTATATCATATATATATATATAATAATTAACATGTTATATTTATTAATTACATTAGTTATACTCATTATCATACCCATCCAAATAATGAAGTGCTTGAATAACAAACTATACCACGATGTGGAGACGGTAAGTCGTACATACACACGTATGGTGACTTTGTCATTTATTGGATGGATAGAATAAAGAATATGGTTTTACCATATTTATAATAACATCACAGTATGAAGAATATATTGGAGTTATTATTTTGGTATGGAAACAACAAAGAAATAGTAAGTGGAAGAATAAAAGAACTTGAAAGAGGGTGGTGAAATTATTACCTCTTCTTCGGGTGTTTCCTTTTGAGTTGATCAAAAGGACTCATTAGGTTGGATTTATGATCAAATTAAGGCTTCTAGGTTGAAGGAGGGATATTTTAAAGGATATTTGGGCAGGTTTTGGCTGATAAAAATGGCTTTGGAGGTGTGAAATTAAGATAAGGGGAAGTACCCTTTTATAAGAGAGGTGAGGGTCACTTTAGGAAAAGCATGAAATATTATTTTATAATAAAATATTTTTCGGTTTATAATGGCTCAAAAATGATTTATTTAGAGGTTAAGGTGGGTATGGGTCGAAAAAATCTCAACCAATAGGTTTTAGATAGGTTTAGGTCACCATATTAACCTTATCTTTTAGATTTAACTCTTAGTTAAATAGTTTGACATTTACCATTTCTCTTTGTATTTTTATATTATATGGTTAATAAAATTACTATAACAAGACAAGAGAACCCCAAGTGGTTCTTTATTAATATATATAACCTTATCTAAGTCCTTTGGCCGAACCTTATATTTTTAGAAATATTATATCAATTAATAATATAGTATTTGTTTTAAAAACTCAATTGTGTCAATTTTGACACTATTTGGTATTTGATTTTTTTAAAATCCATAAAAACTTTATCAATTAAGATAAAATTTAATTAATCAACCCTAAAATGACATATTAACCTATAAAATTTGTTTAATTCATAATAAGTCTCAATTTACATTTATTTGGATATTTATAATATCAATTATTTTAATATTTCTTTATTAAGGTAATTACTACATCATCGTTGTGTCATAAATAAATTAAATTATTTAATGTCTAAAAATTATAAATAAAATACCATTATGTATGAAATCTTCTTATATTTCTAATGAATATTTATAGTGGAACTTATATTTTGTGTAACCCTATATTAAAAATGGTTTAGTTATTAAACATTGAATTTAACTCTTTTAACTCTTCTTTAAATAAAATAATAATAAATTTCCTAATTTATTCAAGTGGACCAAATAGGATCATATTTTATTCCAAAGTTTTTTTTGGTCTAATTACACATATCCCATAGAATTAGGACATGTGTTAGGGTAATTATAATATCATTTTTCCCTTAATTACCCTATTTACTTTTAACCGTGGTAAATAAAAGTCAAAAGTTACTATTCACCAAAACATTATTTTCATCTTATTGAACCAAATTTTATGTACTGATGTCAACTGTGTCTCTCGGATTTTTGAAATTCAACTCACAGAAGTGGTAAAATTAAGTTTTATGAAAATTTGCAAATGCTCCTACAAGGTGGGTAAAAGATGGTAAAAAGATCGATAAAATTTTATATATCTAAACTTATTATAAAATGACTCCAATGAATTACATTGAACATATATAGGTATTATGTATCTATTTTGACCTAAAATAAATTAAAATAAAATAACTAATTACTTAAATAAAATGTTGGTTTTAAACAATAACGAAATGTTTTTCATTATTCATCAAAAATTGAAAGTTTTCAGAAAAATACCAAAAAATCACCCTAAGCTAATTTTGATATTCCAAATTCAAAAATGAAGTCCATTTTGAAAAATAAAATTTATACAATTTAAAAAAGTGGGTATTACTATTCATAATGGCTAGTTTGATTGGTCTTGGTGCTTTAAACTCCAAGTTGCGTACAACGCAAGCTACCGCATTATTCAAAGGGAAACGTACCGTGGAAGCTTGGGGTGTTACATTATCCCCTCATTAAAATGATTTTGTCCTCAAAATTTCTAGAATATTACTTCATAAAAAGATTTGGGTGGCTCTTAATCATTAGTTCCTTAGGTTCCCACGTTTCCTCTTCCATCTTATGGTTTCTCCAAATAAATTTTACCAGACAAGTCGTCCGGTTTCTCATCACTTGCTCTCTAGTATTAAGAATCTTGATAGGATATTCACAATAAGATAGATCAGGTTCTAGTTCAATTTCCTCATAGGTGAGTACATGTGTTGGGTCAGGCATATATTTTCTCAACAGTGATGTGTGCAACACATCATGAACTTTGGAGAGACTTGGAGGCATTGCCAAACAATAAGCCACAAATCCAATTCGTTCTATAATTTCAAAAGGTCAAATATAACTAGGACTCAATTTAACCTTCTTACTGAATAGTATAACACCCTTCCATGGAGATACATTCAAGAAAAAATGATCTCCTACTTGAAATTACCAATCCTTCCTCCGATTATCGGCATAGTATTTTTTCCTACTTTGAACTGCTTTGATGTGGGTTTGGATAATCTTTACCTTTTTCATTATTTCTTCAATAAGTTATGAGCCTATAAGTTTTCATTCACCAACAACATCTGAACAAGTTGGTGTGCAACATATCTTTCTATATAATTCTTCATATGGTGCCATATGAATACTTTAATGGATGCTATTGTTATAGGAAAATTATACTAGAGGTAAATATTGATCCCACATACCATGAAAGTCAAGTGAGAAAGATCTCAACATGTCTTCTATGGTTTGAATAGTCTGTTTTGATTATCCATCGATTTGAGGGTAGTAGGCAGTGCTCAAACGAAGTTCAGTATTCAAGGCCTTCTGAATACTTTTCCAAGATCTTGATGTAAAACATGGATCGTGATCAGAAACAATCGATAGGGGTACACCATGGAGTCTTACAACATCATTAATATATAGTGTTGTTAGAAGTTCAAGTGGTAAATATTCTCTTATAGAAATAAAATTTGTTGACTTGGTAAGATGATCAACAAGGACCCATATTGCATCATTCCTTCTAGGAGACTTTGGTAGCCTCATGAAAAAGTCAATCGTAATATTATCCCATTTCCACTCAGGTATGGGAAGAGGTTTCATGACTCCTACAAGCTGTTGCCTTCCAACTTTCACTCGTTGAAAAACCATACATCCTGACAAAAAATCAGCATCTCCCTCTTCATGTTGTCTCACCAAAAATGTTCCTTCAAATATCTATACATCTTGGTTCTCCCAGGGTGTATAGATAAATTGGAGCTATGAGCATCATCCAACAATTCCCTTTTTATATTAGGTATATCGGGAACACAAAGTCTCTTCCCAAATTTCAAAATTACATCTTCATATACAAAGTCACTCAATATCCCATCATTTGTAGCTTTAACCTTCTTTTGAAACTCCTCATCATTAGTCTGAGAACTTTTTATCCTTTATAGTAAGGATGGTTTGGAAACCATTTGAAAAAGTATTGATGTTTCACCTTCCATGGTTATTCCCATATCCATCTTTACTAGATCCATGAAAATAGGATCCTTTCAACTCTCATCTTGTTCAAAACTCCAGGATCCTTTCTTCTCAAAGCATCTTCCACCTTATTTACCTTCCCCAGGTGGTAGTGTATTGTGCAATCATAATCCTTGAGTAGTTCAAGCCATCTTTTTTGCCTCAGGTTGAGTTATTTTTGTGAGAAAATATACTTCAAACTCTTGTGATCAGTATAAATATCACAGTTTTCAGCATAGAGATAGTGTCTCTATATCTTCAGAGTAAAGATTACAACTGATAACTCAATATCATGAGTGGGATAGTTTTACTCGTGAATTTTTAGCTGTCGTGATGCATAGGAAATAACTCTATCATTATGCATAAGGACACAACTGAGTCCTTTCTTTAAAGAATCACTATAAATAACAAACCAATCATTCCTTGATGGTAGATTCAATATAGGAGAATTGACTAATCTTCTATTTAGTTATTCAAAACATTCTTTATAGTCTTTTGTCCAAACAAATTTAACCCCTTTACGTGTGAGATTGGTTAATGGGTTAGCCAACCAGGCAAAATTTTGGATGAAACATCGATATAACCTACTAAACCAATAAAACTACGTACCTCAGTTATACTCATCGGTGCTTTCCATTCTTGGATTTCCTTGGTGTTTGAAGGATCAACAGAGATTCCATACTTAGAGACAATATGTCCAAGAAAATAAATCTCTTGAATCTAGAATTCACACTTGCTAAACTTTCCATATAATTCATTTAATCTGAGGGCTTTCAGAATAGTGCACAAGTGATTTTCATGATCTTTGTAGATTTTTGAGTATACCAAGATATCATCAATAATTACCACTACAAAGTCATTATAATATTCCTTGAAAACCCTATTCATTAAATCCATGAAGAAAGAGGGTGCATTAGTCAATCCAAAAGGTATTATTGTAAACTCATAATGCCCGTACCTATTTCGAAATGCTGTTTTTAGAATTTCTTCCTTCTTCACACACAACTGATGATATCCCAATCGAAGGTCAATCTTTGAAAAATATTGAGCTCCATGAAGTTGGTTAAATAAATCATCAATTTGAGGTAGGGGATACTTTTTCTTTATTGTTATAGCATTGATCTCCCTGTAGTCAATGCACAACCTCATAGATCCACCTTTCTTATTAACAAAAAGGATAGGGGATCCCCATGGAGAAACACTAGGGAGAATAAATACCTTATTACTCAATTACTCTAGTTGTTTCTTTAGTTCCACTAATTCTACAGTGTCCATTCTATAAGGGGTCTTCGATATGGTCCTTTAACTAGGAATTAAATCAATAGAAAACTCAATTTCTCTTTATGGAGGATGTCCAGGTAAATCCTCTAGAAATACATCAACATATTCTTGAAAAATAGTTACATCCCCTATTCGAACATTATTTTCCTCACCCATAATTATTTCATTCTATTCCTCCCTAATAATTGAATTTAATAGAGCTACTAGGGGTGAATATAGATAAGAATTAGGTGGTGACATTTTTTCTCTAAAGATAAGGTACTTCTTATCATCAATGAAAATTGTAACCTCCTTCTTCTTACAATAAATTTTCGCATCATGGTCTGAAATCCAATCCATTCCGATGATTATATCAAATTAAATCATGGGTATGGTGATGAGATCAGCAGATAAAGAACATTTATATTCCCTAATGGTAACTGATTCAGAAAAATTTGTTAAGATGATACTTCCCTTATGAGTTTTTGATTGAAAACTCCTTTGTTAAGTAAAATTGAAACTATATAAATTTCTTATCAAAATGGGAAGATATGAAACAATGTGATGATCTAGAATCAAATAAAGAATTGGATAAACTTGAGGAAACCATTAAATTACCTTCCACCATGTCTTTCGGAGCTTCAACCTTAGTAGTAGTGATCGCATAAGCTTGGCCTTACTCCCTTGTCCTTTTCTGAGGTAATTTCCCTTGGCTCTTAGGACATTAATTTGAATAATGTTCCTTTTCTCTACAATTTTAGCATTCAACATTGAAAGCCTCTTTATTTCCCTTGCAATCACGAGCTTGGTGGAATTTTTCATCACACTTGTAATAGACTTCCATTCCCTTAAGGAAAGTATCGGGGTGTTTCTTCCCACATTTACTGTAGGATGGATATTTAACTTTTCCATTATTCCCCTTATTTTCATTTTAGAGTGATCAGAATATTTATTCTTCTCTTTCTTTTCTTTGAATTCATAAGACATAGAGAATTCTTTTTCTGTCTTGATATCGCATGAGACAATATCTTCGTATGATGAGAAGGATTGTGAGACTAATGCTCGATAGAGAAATGGTTTTAACCCATCAAAGAATTGATCAATATTACTCTATGGGTTACATATATAATATGCTTCATGACTTTCTAACCTTGTAAATTTAGCCTCATACTTTGTGAAATTATCATCCTCCTTTTGCCTCAAACTCAGAAATTGTCTTTATATATCCACTCGATGGTCTCAAGAAAAGTATTTTTCCAAGAAAATATCTTTAAACTCCCTCCATTACATTTTCAATACTTATTCATCTTCCTTTGTGTTTTGGATTAATGACCACCATTGATCTTCATCTACCGTGAGGCGATAAACTGCTATGACAACTTTTTTCCTTACGCTACTCCCCAAAGCATGAAATATTTTCTCTAAGGAACTTATCCATTGCTTAGATACAAATGTATTTTTACATCTATTTAATGTTGTTCATTTTTTCCCATGAAGAGGTCTAACTTTGATCCTCTACATTGTGGATCAGGGTGCTCCATACGGGTAAGGTTATTATTCATAACCTAAGTGAGTTGTCCTATGCACGCTCGTGTGTTTTTGGGCACGGGCGAAAAACTAAAATTTATAACCTACTTACTACTTAGGATAGTGGAAAGATAGGGTCGAACAACAGGGAGGCCTCATGTTGTGTTTAGAGAACTAAAAAAACTAAACAAAAATACACATGAAAAGGGAGAAGACAAAGCAGCAAGAGAAATTGAGGTGTAAACAACCGATAGATGAGTAGGGGGAAAGTCCACTGGCCAATTTTGATGTTGCTTATCCTTGTTCATGCAATAATATTAAGAAATATGGATCTGACTAGAATTAATAGGCCAGATTTGTCATCTGGTCAGTTTGTGAGGAAATGGCTCTTACAGTCCTTCGACTGTAAAAGTCATTCCATCCAATGGTGAAAATGAGTCTAAAGTCATCGGGCTCAACCTTTTAGTTGAGTTCGGTGTGTCTCTCTCATTCTAGCATAACTCACTTGTCAGTGAGTTACTCAAATTGAAGCATTTTTCATTAAAATTCAATAAAGATCGGTTTTCACTCAATCCTATTATTTTGAAAATATGCTTTTCTGTAAACAATGAGAGAGACAATCCAAAAAAATGGTGCATCACATGAATAAGATTAAACAAACCTAATATGCCATTTTATCCCCCCTTGTGGAATTTAGCTGGACACAGTGGTTGGTTTTAATTCAACAATAGAGTAAGAATCAATGTAGTTCATATTGAAATAAGTGCAGAAAAAACATAGAACAAGAAAAACTAAGATGTTCAAACTCCCTGCTACTGCTCTCGGAAATTCCAACTCCTATTGCTTGATGGTAGAAGCAATTCTGGATTCCACTCGATGTCCCGCCCTGGTAATCGAGGTATGAAAATTCTCATATCTTCAACTCTCAGAACTCTAATATATTTGCGATTGAAAAATGTCTATTCCTTTTGCTCTTCTACTTTCGTCTCGAATGATCTTCTATAATGTTCCCAACTATCTCTCCCACTCTCTTCTCTTTGTCGGATGTCTTGATGTCTCTCCTACATCTCACGCATTCATCACTCAATTGAAGTCTCTGGAATCTCCCCCAAGGAGTTCCCGGGCCTACACGTGTAGCTTTCACTATGTTGCTCCAGCCGCGCTGGTCACCGGAGTAATTGCTCTTAACCGAATGAAAAAGATGCGCGTGCGGCGAGCTAATTTCTTCCCCTGGATCCACGTGGCATGCTTTTATGTGCATGTCACCATCTTTTAAATGAACTCTATGTAAGTGCATCTCGCCCCCTGCAATGAAACACAGAAACACCAAAACAATTAAAACAAATAAAATGAACTAAAATTAAATAACTATATATTAATATTATTAATTAAATTAGTCAATGAAAATACTTATTAATATATATATATATATAATACTTAATATTATTATTACTATTATATATAAATATAATTACTATATTTATTAATATATTACTTATTATAAAACAAAATTAATTTATATATATAAGAATTATATTTTATTTATATAGTGTATTATGAAGTTATTATTATAATTAGTATAATATTATAATTATATTAAAGAAAAATGAAAATAAAAGCTGAAATGGGGGGAATCTGGTTCGTGCGGCGGAGGCTTCGGGGAAGAAAGGGGGTTCGGCGAAGTGAAGTGGGAGAGGCGGCTCGAGGTGGAGGCTTTGGGGCAAGGGAAGGAGGAGTGCGTGTGAGGTCGTGGTGGCACGATGCTGGGGTTGCGGCTTCAAGTAGGAGGCACAGAAAGGGATTTGGTCATCAGGCAAGCTCATACAGTGGCACGGGAAAGGCGGACAGGGCTTGGGTGCGGTTAGTTCCCTGATGGTGAGGGGTCTGTGAGGGTTTAGGGTAGGGGAGGCGGCGATAGGGTTGCGGCTGCATAAGAGGCAAGGAGAGGGGGAGGTTTCGGCGAGGTCAGCCGACGGTCGTGCGGGCTCGTGGTAGTTCTAGGAGGGGCCGGAATCAGATCTAGAATTTCCAGGTGATTCTGGATTGCAATTTGGTTTGGAGGGGATGTGGGTTTTGGATCTTGATTTCTGAATTGTTCACTTGACATGTTCTTGAAATTCCATGATTATTCATATTTTTTGTGTCTATTGTGCATAAATTATTGTGTGGATGATGTGTTGGTGTTGTGTGGTTGAGGAAGGAGATTTTTTTCTGTGTTGCTGGATGTGGTGGCTGCGTGAATGAGGAGGCAGAGGAGTAATGGGGGTGACTGGGTGCGGTGCAAAGCAAGGAGGCACCGTGAAGGAAAAGCGAGAAATGAGGAGAAACTATGGCTGGGGAAAGGGTGAGATGTGCCACCGTGAAGATTGCTTATGGTCTCACCATAAGTGGGGATACGGTGGGACAGGGGGTGAGGCACTGGTTGTGGGATATGGTGGGTGTGAAACAGTGACTGGTTAGAATGGTGAGACAGTAAAAATGGATAACGGTGGCAGGAGGTGGAACGGTGAGACAGCAACAGGTTATGGTGTGTGGGGAATCGGTGAGACAGTAGGTGTGAAATGGTGGCACCCTGAGTGACGCTCACTGTGAGACCGTGAAGAGCAAAAACAGTGCCACCGTGAGTACCTGCAAAATAAAAAAGAACAGATTAAATAAATTAATAATTTAAATAAAACTAAAAAATGAGTAATCAGTTAATAAATTAAATTAAATAGAATGGAAATAAATAAATAATACAAAGATAAATAATAAAATTAATAATACTTTATTTAAAAGAATGAATTTATTTGTATTAAAATTTATAAACATGCATAATTACAGAACAAATTAAAATATTTACAATTACTTGCTTAAATTAATTAACTAATTAATTAAAGAACTAATTAAATTAAAGAATAAAAATATTAATTGAATAAAATTAAATTGTTAAAATTAATTTAATTATTAAAATACAAAACCCCAAAAAGATTTATTTATTTACAATTTAAAGTATAAATAATTAATTATTTTAATTAATGAATTAATAAAATAACTAAAATGAAAAATTATAAAAATAAACAGTAAAAAATTAAATTCAAATTCCATAGAATTAAGTAAATTAAAGAATTATTTAAAAAGACAATAATGAATATTAAAAACAATTGATTTAAACTAAAATTGATTATTTTACACAGCAAGTACAACAACACAACAGTTATCAAATATTTAATAAAAAACAACATTTTAAAATAAAAGAGTCAGTAAAAATAGAAAAAGGGTGTGGCAAAGAGTGTTAAAACACTGCCACATCAAACTCCCACACACTTAAATATTTGTTTGTCCTCAAACAAATTCATGTCTTTGACCTTAAAACAGAAATAATTTTAGTGAGTTTCAACTTAAAAGGTGCATGATTAAACTTTAATATCCAAAGGAGCAGGACCAAACAATGGGTTAGGCTATCCAAATTTGTTCAACAATGATGTCCTGTCTAGCATCAAAAACACACTGGAAGTCAAGAGCATCACAAATTCGTACACTATCAAGTTTTTCATGCCCCCTATGTGTATCCATTAACTGTCCTACTTCACATTCCAATTCAAGTACTGATTCAAGGAGTGTTGGCAGATTAGATGAAATGGAGCTCAAAACCTAACCAAGTGCACCTTCCATTCTAACCTTCCCCTAGGTTCCAAAAATTAAATTCCATTAATTTGATCAATTTATTGATTCAACCCAAATGAAAATTAACCAAGTCAATTTCTCCCTTCCTCATCTGGGTTCAAAATTTCCCTCACCTTAATGAGTTCATTTTTGACAATGGCACTTTATTTTACTTTTTCCCAGCCATATTCCATGTGCATAGCACTTATTAAGATTAAAATTGGCTTTATTTATTCACAGAAACACACCCAATGCACCTTGTCTCAGATACTCACTGTGGGATCCCATTTTCCCATTTTACTCCAGTTACAAAGGACATATTTAATAATCATTCGAATTGAATTCCTAAAGTTATTGAATATTATTTTATAAAAATGTGAGTGCCTAGGTTCCAGTGAGAACTTCTATTTACACTAAGTCGTGACCATCATCCCACAAAACCTATCCGGTCATACTCTCATCCTCAGTTCCTAAACAGACAGATCCATAGAGACAGTGAACAATTGCACTCATCAATCATTCATACTTAACATTTTTTGACTAAATTCCACTATCCACAACCAACGAACAGTTATCCACTCAATAGGACATGATTGAAATAACATTGAACCACCAATGACCATAAATTTATGGAAGAATTTGAAAATTTTATGGAATTTTGAACCATTTTTTTGAAAAAAATTGACCATTTTTTAAACAAACTCAGGTTCAAGAAGGGGGAATTCAACATGGCACTAGAATGACCCCTCTCCCCCACACTAAAAACCCAAAATTTTCCCCAATGTTGTATTCTAAGGTGAATGACAGATTATGTTCAATACAGATGGAAATTTCAGCTAAAAAAGGATATAGAGGGGTATCAATGAAGTTCAACAAATTTCTTTGCCCCACAAAAAGTAAAAGAAAATAAGAACCCAAATAAACAAAAACAGAAGAACCCGACCCCACCAACCATCACCAACAACCAAGTGTATTTATATTCCTAAAATGTTTATGATTTGAATCATTGTGAGCAGACAAAAGATTGTATCAATTTAGGAGGAAGTCCCCCACACTTAGTTCACAGTGAAGAGTAAGCAAGTAATTGAAAGTGAAAAAGGTAGAACAACACTTCCCAGAATTATTGGACCTTTAGTAGTGGCTTTCATCAACAGATCCCCTACAGCATCAATGGATTGTTACTCCTCTTCATTAACCTACCAGTTCAAATATGTAAAATAAGATTTTAGAGTTTAAAGTTTAAGAAAAGTAACCCATGAGAGTGAGTAAATAGAAATGTTATCCATATAATGTAGTGGATTGGTCCCTTGGGGTTTCTTGGACAAGTTTCTGGTAGCAACAACTCTTTCTAAAACAACAATAGATCATGAAGCACAATCAATAATTTATGCAATTAAACCGGATAACAAATAGAATGTATGAACTTTATTAACAAACAAGAATAAAAGGGAAACAACTAAGCAACCATGGGGTAGTTCCCATGCAAAACTGAGTTTATAGTCCTCAGTTATACTTGAATCAGGTCATTCTTCTAATATATATATGGCAGCCAATCCCTTTGGCTTCCCTTCAAAGAAGTGATTTATTCTTAGACCATTAACTAAGAAAGGCCGATTCTCTTCTCCAGCCAACTCAATAGCTCCATTAACCAAGTCTCTAACAATGGGAAAGGGTCCTAACCATTTGGACTTCAACATTCCTAGAAATAGCTTCAATCTAGAATTGAAAAGCAGGACCCTCTCACCAACCTTTAAATTCTTATTTTGAATGATTGAGTCATGAAAAGCCTTTGTTATTTATTTTTAAATTTCATAATTTTCATAGGACTCTATTCTAACCTCGTCCAGCTCACTCCGTCCTAGCAGTCTCCTCTCTCCAGCAGATTTAAAATCAAAGTTAAGTGCCTTCACTGCCCAATAATATCTCTATTGTAAATCAATAGGTAGATGGAATGATTTCCCAAAGAGTAGCCTATATGGTGACATCCCTATAGGAGTCTTATAGGAAGTTCTATAGGCCCAAAGGGCCTCATCCAACTTCCTTGACCAGTCTTTCCTAGAGCTAGACACTGTTTTCTCTAAAATCTGTTTGAGCTCTCTATTTGAAACTTCTTCTTGCCCACTAGATTGTGGGTGGTAAGTAGTTCTTGTCCTATGTGAGCACCCATACTTCTCTATTAAACCTTTGAACTTATAATTATTTAAGTGAGTCCCATTATTATTGGTAAATGCTCGAGGCACACCAAATCTGGAAAAGATATTTTTCTTGATGAATTTTACAACACTAGCAGCTGAATTATCGGGAAGAGCTACTGCCTCAACCTACTTGGACATGTAGTCCACAGCAACCAAAATGTACCCATTCCCATAAGAGGATGAGAATGGTCCCATGAAGTCTAATCCCCATACATCAAATATTTCAACCTCTATAATACCTTTTTGGGGTAGTTCTTGTCTTCTTCCAACATTTTCCAACATTTCACATTTTGCATAGCCAATAACCAGACTCCTAGAATCTTTGAATAGTGTTGTCTAGTAGAAACCAGCCTGGAGGACCTTTTAAGAAGTCCTTTCTCCTCCATGGTGGCCAACCCAAGGTGATGAATGGAAGCTCTCAAGTATGGGTAAAATCTCATCCTCAACCACACATCTTCTCAAAATCCCATCATCACACCTCTTAAAGAGAAGAGGGTCATCCCAAAAATAATATTTTAGTTCAGATATAAACCTCTTTCTCTGGTTGTGTGAGAGATCCTTGGGCATGACTCTAGCTGCCAGAAAGTTTTCATAGTCTACAAACCAAGCATACTACTACATAGAAGCAACAAACAATTGTTCATCAGGGAAATAAGTTTTGATCTCTTTTAGTTCCTTACTTGGTGAATTGGGCAATCTGGACAAGTGATATGAAAGTACATTCTCATCCCCTTTCTTATCCTTAATCACTAAATAAAACTCATCTAGCTGCAAGGTCCACCTCATGAGTCTGGGCTTTGATTCCTTTTTATACATCAAATACTTAAGGGCTGAATGAAGAATGAAAATTATGATCCTTGATCCTATCAAATACTACCTAAACTTTTCCAAAACAAACATCACAGTAGCCAACTCCTTTTCAGTGGTAGAATAATTCTTCTAGGTATCATATAGAAGCTTAATTTCATAGTAAATAACATGTCATTTCCTATCTTTACTCTGCCCTAACATAGGTCCCACTGCAAAGTCACTAACATCACACATAACCTCAAAAGTAAACTGCCAATTAGGAGCAGTGATTATAGGTGAATTAGTCAACTTCTCCTTGGACAGATTAAATGCCTCTAAACATGTTTCATCGAAGACAAAGGGTGTGTCCTTAACAAGTAGGAAGCACAGGGGTCTATTAATCTTAGAAAAGTCTTTAATGAACCTCCTGTAGAACCCAGCATGACCTAAAAAACTTCTAATTCTTTTGATATTTTCATGTGGGGAAAACTTTTTTATGACCTCAATTTTAGAATTATTGACCTCTAGCCCCTTCTTAGAAACTTTGTGCCCCAAAACTATGCCTTCATCGGCCATGAATTGGCTTGTTTCCTAGTTTAAGACTAAGTTGGTCTCTTGGTACCTTTCTAACACTAGTTTTAGATTTTTCAGATAGTTCTCAAAGTTATCTCCCACAACAGAAAAATCATCCATGAACACTTCAATTATCCTTTCAATCATGTCTGAAAAAATTTCCATCATGAACCTCTGAAAAGTGGCAGGAGCACCACACAATCCAAAGGGCATCCACCGGTGGGAAAATGTCCCAAATGGACAGGTAAAGGTGGTTTTCTATTGGTCCCCAGGTGCAATGGAAATCTGGTTGTAACCAGAATAACCATCAAGAAAGTAGAATAATTCATTGCCTACCAATATCTTCAACATTTGATCCAAAAATGGCATGGGGAAGTGATCCTTTCTTGTGGAAGCATTCAATTTTCTGTAGTCTATACAGACTCTCCATTTATTCACTGCTCTTGTCTGGATTTTCTAATTATTTTCATTAGTGACCACTATCACTCAACTTTTTTTTGGGTACCACCTGGACAGGACTGACCCAAGGGATATCAGAAATTGGAAAAATTATTCCAGCATCAAGCAACCTAATCACTTATTATCTTACAACTTCCTTCATGTTGGGGTTGAGTCTTATTGGGGCTTCTACTCTGGGCTTACACTTAGGTTCCATTGTAATTCTTTGCATACCGAAGGCTGGACTTATCCCTTTGATATCAGCAATTGACCAGCCTATGACAGACTTGTACTTTTTTAAAACAGTAAGCAGATTTTTCTCTTGACCCACTTCTAGGTTGGATGAAATGATCACAGGAAGGGTGGAATTGTCTCCTAAAAAGGAATATTTGAGATGGGTAGGGAGGGGCTTGATTTCAAGGGTTGGTGGTGACTGGATTGAGGGAAGACACTTAGGAATGGGTGGCCCAAGGTCTTTATGTTTCCTCTTGAAGAAGATAGTAGACAAGGATTTTTCCTCAGTGCAAGAGATTCCAAAAGATATCTCCTCAAACTTAGACACCTCTCTCGGGGTAATAATGTGCTCCAAAACAAACTCATCTATTTTTTACAAGAATTATCCCTTGTAATCATCAACAAATTCTCTCTCCTTACTTGAGCTGATCCCCATGCAAGAGGCAGCAGGGATTTCAAGTTCACTATTGATTTCAGCTATCATTTTTAAAAACTCTTCTTCCTCCTTATTAACACTACTCTCAGAAACTAACATCTCATATTTTGGAAAAACAATGGGTGGTTGGGTTCTTGTATTTTCTTAAACACATTGAATTATTCTTTCTATTCACCCAAATTGAAAATCAGCTTCCCCTTAGACACATCTATAACAGCTCCCCCTGTGGCCAAGAAGAGCCAACCAAGGCTGATAGGAACCTCCTAGTCACACTCCATATCAAGGATAAGAAAGTAAGTAGGCAAAAAGATTTTTCCTACTCCAACTAACAGATCATCGACCCTACCCACTGGATGAGTAATGGACCTATCAAGAAGCTGTAACACAATAGTGGTGGGTTGGGGAACTCTTAATCTCATGTGCTGAAAAAGTGAATTTGGAATCAGATTAATACTAGCACCCAGATCACACAAACAATTGAACTTACCACCTCTATCCCCAAATGTGCAAGGGATGACAAAGCTTCCTGGGTCCTGAAGCTTAGGAGGTATCCTATTCGGCAAGACTGCACTACACTCCTCTGTTAAGATATAGGTGGAAAATTCTTCTAATGTCTTTTTGTTTGAACAGATTTTCTTGAGTGATTTTAGATATTATGGTCTTTGAATCAATGCTTCCAAGAATGGGATATCAATGTTCAGCTTTTTAACCACTTTCAAAAATTTCAACAGTTCAGAATCATGAATTGGTTTCTTAATTCTTTGTGGGAAGGGGATTGCAGGGGAAAAATTCCTCACAATTGGGGGAATCTCTACAGCTTATTCTTCAACAATTTTCTTCCCTTTATTGTCTTTGTTTTTCAAGCCATTTTCTTTGGGTTTTTGATTTGGAACAGCTGGAGGGATTCTAGTGGTGTTGTCCAGTTTTCCAGATTCAGGTTCTTTCAGATTTGAGTTTCCAGCTTCATCTAGTTTCTCATTTTCAGCATCTTGGGGTTCTTTCCTAGGCTCTTGGTGATTTTGGAGACCACTTCTAGTGGTCACAGCCATGGCATTCTCCCTTGGATTGGATTCAGTGGTTCCAGGTATCCTACCCTTTTCTTTATTACTAGCATCCCTAGCCATCTGCCCCATTTGAATTTCCAAGTTCTTCATTCTAACATTCATTTGAACATTATCAAAATCATTTTTGGTCTTTTGTTCATCAAACCTTCCTATAAATTAATGGAACATGTCTCTCACCTCATCTTTTGAGTTGGATGACTCAGCCTTTGGTTGGGATTGGGGTTGGAATTGCTGCCTAGGAGGCTGTTGGAATCCAGGAGGGACAGTAGGTCAGAGGACTCCCTGCTCCCTCCATGACATGTTCAGATGGTTCCTATACCCCTGATTGTAGGTGTTGGAAAAAGGATCATCCCTAGGCTGCATCCGAGGTCCATATCTAGCAAAGTTGTCACTCTCATGAGGCTAGATAGGAAAATTGAATTTTGGGGAACATGTTAGAGAATGGACATACATGACATAGTGGTGGCACTGCTCCTTAAAGATTTGATGTGGGTTCTCATTAAAGAACCCAGCAGCTTGGGCTTCATCTTGAGGAGAAGGGGCGGTTTCTTTTCTCACAATGGTTCTCCTCCTAGAGAATTTGTGCTAGGAATTCTGAGATAATGTGTTAAAGATCTGTTTGAGCTCCTCAGCAGTCCTATCACTAATGTCTCTTCCAAAAGACTAAACCACCAAGGTTTGGTGGTAAGGAGTGAGACTATTATAGAAGGTGTCCATACAGAATTGAGGTTTACATTGATGGTTTGGACACTACCTAATCAAACCTCTAAACCTATCCCAGTCTTAGTGAAAAAAGTTATCCTTCATCCTGAAGGAATCCAGTGATTTTGTGCCTAATTTCAGATATCAACCTCCTTGGATAGAATTTCATTGTGAAGGCATTATAAACTTGATCCCAAGTCACAAAGATTTCTTCTTCTTACTATTGGAACTAAGACCTAGCATTTCCCTTGAGACAAAATGGGAACTCTCTCAGTTTAATCTCTTCCTCAGTGAGACCCCTAAGTGGTATCTGCTGTACACTATAATAGAAGTCTCTAATGAAGTCAAGAGAGTCTTCACTAGGCATTCCATTGAAGGTAGGCAGCTGACTAAGAATGGATTTCTTGATCTCATAATTCTTGGACCTAGGAGAGAGTCTAAATAATGAAGGGTTGCTAGACACTGAAGGTAACAAGAACTATCTCAAACTATGCCTCTCAACTATGTCATTCCCTAGTGGGTTCATCATTTCAGGTTGGTTCAAATTATCAGGAAGTGGGTTGTTCAAGTTTTCATTTCTGGTATCTTTCATTTTGACCATGTCTTTGTTATTTTTTACTTCCTTAAGGTGCTTATCAATTTCAGGGTTACCAAGTACTAAGTGTTCAGACTTAGACCTGGTTTGCATGCAGCAGGTTCACAAATTTTTTTTGAATTTCAAATTTTTTCTTTTCTTTTTTTAGATTTTTTTTAGTGATTTTTTTTGTGATTTTTTTTATGTGAGTTTTTTTTTGGTTTTTTTTAAACACACCTAGCCTCCCCAGAAATGGTGCCAAAATTTTCATGCTTTCACATCATTGGGAACGGGTGAAAAACTAAAATTTATAACCTACTTTCTACTTAGGACACTGTCAAGAGAGGGTCGAACCACATGGAGGCCTCATGTTGTGTTTGGAGAACTAAAAAAACTAAACAAAAACACACATGCAAAGGGAGAAGACAAAGCAGAAAGATAAATTGAGGTGTAAACAACAGATAGATGAGTAGGGGAAAATTCCACATGCCGATTTGATGTTGCTAATCCTTGTTCATGCACTGAGATTAATAAATATGGATCTGACTAGAATAACTGGCCAGAATTTTCGTCTGGTTAGTTTGTGATGAAATGGCTCTTACTGTCCTTCAACTGTAAAAGTCATTCCATCCAATGGTGAAAATGTCACTGAAGTCACCGAGCTCAACTTATCAATTGATTTTGGTGTGTCTCTCTCATTCGAGCATAACTCACTTGTCAGTGAGTTACTCAAATTGAAATCGTTTTCATTAAAATTCAATCAAGATCAGTTCTCACTTGATCCTGTTATTTTGAAAATATGATTATCTATAAAAAATGAGAGAGATAATCCAAAAAAAATGATGCATCACATGAATAAGATTAAACAAACCTAATCAGCAATTTTATCCCCCCTGTTGGAATTTAGCTAGACATAGTGGTTGGTTTTAATGCATCAATAGAGTAAGAATCAATGTAGTTCATATTGAAATAAGTGCAGAAAAAACAGAGCACAAGCAAAACTAAGATGTTCGAACTCCCTACTGCTTTATGGTAGAAGCAATTCTAGATTTCTCTCAATGTCCTGCCCTGGGAATTGAGGTATGAAAATTCTATGATCTGCAACTCTCGGAGCTCCAATATACTCATGATGGAAAAAATTTCATTCCTCTTACTCTTCTCCATTCATCCCGAATGATCTTCTCTAATATTCCCAACTATCTCTCCCACTCTCTTCCCTAGGATGGATGTCTCGGTGTCTCTCCCACCTCTCGCGCATTCATCGCCCAATCGAAGTCTCTAGAATCTCCCCTGAGGAGTTCTCGGGCCTCAACGTGTAGCTTTCATTGTGTTGCTCCTACCGCGCTGGTCACCAGAGCAATTTCTCTTAACTGAATGAAAAAGATACACGCGCGGCGAGCTAATTTCTTCCCCTGGATCCACATGGCGTGCTTTTATGTGCACATCACCATCTTTTAAGTGAAATCTATGTAAGTGCATCCCGCCCCCTGTAACGAAACACAGAAACACCAAAACAAGTAAAACAAATAAAATGAAACTAAAATTAAATAACTAAATATTAATATTATTAATTAAATTAGCCAATGAAAATACTTATTAATATTTATATATATATAATAATTAATATTTTTATTTCTATTATATATAAATATAATTATTATATTTATTAATATTTTACTTATTATAAAACAAAATTAATTGATATATATAATTATTATATGTTATTTATATAGTGTATTATTATGTTATTATTATAATTATTATAATATTATAATTATATTAAAGAAAAATGAAAATAAAGATGAAATGGGGGGGATCTGGTTCGTGCAGCAGAGGCTTTGGGGAAGAAAGGGGGTTCGGCGAAGTTAAGGGGGAGAGGCGGCTCGAGGCGGAGGCTTCAGGGCAGGGGAAGGAGGAGTGTGTGTGAGGTCACGGCGGCATGATGCTGGGGTTGTGGCTTCAAGTAGGAGGCGCAGAAAGGGCTATGATCTTCAGGAAAGCTCGTATAGTGGCGCGGGAAAGGAAGACAGGGCTTGGGCGTGGTTAGTTCCCTGATGGTGAGGGGTCAGCGAGGGTTTATGGTAGGGGAGCCGACGATAGGGCAGCAGCTGCATAGGAGGCGAGGAGAGGGGGAGGGTTCGGTGAGGTCATCTGGCAGTCTTGCGGGCTCGTGGTAGTTCCAGGAGGGGCCAGCTTCAAATCTGGAATTTCTAGGTGAGTCTAGATTGCAATTCGGTTTGGAGGGGATGTGGGTTTTGGATCTTGAGTTCTAAATTGTTCACTTGACATGTTCTTGAAATTCCATGATTATTCGTCATTTTTATGTCTATTGTGCATAAATTGCTTTGTGGATGATGTGTTGATGTTGTGTGGTTGAGGAAGGATATTTTTTTGTGGTTTTGGATATGGTGGCTGTGTGAATGAGGAGGCAGAGGAGTAATGGGGGTGACGGGGTGCAGTGCGAAGCAAGGAGGCACCGTGAAGGAAAAGTGAGAAATGAGGAGAAACAGTGGTTGGGGAAAGGGTGAGATGTGCCACCGTAAAGATTTCTCACGGTCTCACCGTGAGTGGGGATACGGTGGGACAGTGGGTGAGGCAGTGGTTGTGGGATATGGTGGGTGTGAAACGGTGACTGGTTAGAACGGTGAGACAACAAAAATGGATAATGGTGGCTGGAGGTGGAACGGTGAGATAACAATGGGTTACGGTGTGTGGGGAATCAGTGAGACAATAGGTGTGAAATGGTGGCACCGTGAGTGATGCTCACGGTGAGACTGTGAAGAGCGGAAATAGTGCCACCGTGAGTACCTGAAAAATAAAAAGAACAGATTAAATAAATTAATAATTTAAATAAAACTAAAAAAAATTAATCAGTTAATAAATTAAATTAAATATAATGGAAATAAATAAACAATACAAAGTTAAATAATAAAATTAATAATACTTTATTTAAAAGAATGAATTTATTTGTATTAAAATTTATAAACATACATAATTAAAGAACAAATTAAAATATGAACAATTACTTTCTTAAATTAATTAACCAATTAATTAAAGAACTAATTAAATTAAAGAATAAAAATATTAATTGAATAAAATTAATTTGTTAAAATTAATTTAATTATTAAAAGACAAAAAACCAAAAAGAGTTATTTATTTACAATTGAAAGAATATAGTTTATTAATGAATTAATAAATTAACTAAAATGAAAAATTATAAAAATAAAAAATAAAAAATTAAAATCAAATTCAAAAGAATTAAGTAAATTAAAGAATTATTTAAAAAGACAATAATGAATATTAAAAACAATTGATTTAAACTAAAATTTATTATTTTACATAGCAAGTACAAAAACACAACAGTTATCAAATATTTAATAAAAAACAAAATTTTAAAATAAAAAATTAGTAAAAATACAAAAAGGGTGTGGCAATGAGTGTTAAAACACTGCCACATCATCCTAGTATAGTGATAAACTGATTAGCACCAGTTTCATCTCTAGCTCCACTATAATTATCTTGAGTTGGAGGTAAATCCCTACATGGATTATGTGTGTTGATATGGTTTCCATTCCTTCCACTAGGTGTCATTCCTAAACAATGGCATACACTAGATTAGTTTATGAATTGCAACACATAATTGCAAACTTGTAAAACTCTTAACATAAATTGAACAATTTATGGATATAATCTATAATCAAAAAAATGTTTTCTTTGAGGAGGTATATACTCATAAATCCTTCATAATGGTTTATAAAGAAAATATAAATTATCCTAAGCATATCCCCTGGGAGTGTCGTAACCAAGAGTGCAGCAAGGCCCGTTGTCGTATACCCAGATACCACGTGTCAAGCCTGAAACTCCGTGTCGGAGTTTTCACTCCTAGGTACATCTGTTTCGGAGCTGCCTCTACCTGCTCGTATCCAAACAGGGATGTATTTCTTGGAAAATACGCAAAATCTCTACATTACTAAAATTCTAGGAAGTTCTTCTATACCAATCTTCAAATTCTATCTTAGGGTAATGTGATCTAATCAGAGTTTATCTAAATCTAGTTTCCAAGGTTTTTACTAAAATTCATTTGATACCAACTGTAACGCCCTAACCCCAGTTACCTAGAGTCTGTTCATTATTACATAACATTGGCATGATCACAAGGGATCAAAATCCCAAATACCAATCAGTTTAGTATCCTTGTAAGTACTATATACATTCATAAGTATTAAATTACATTATAAAATGAAAAACAACAACAACATTGTCTCCATTGACCACATTAATCCCTTATACTATCCCTGCAAGTCATTCATAATATACTTCTTCACATCCTAGGAAGAGTAAAACATAGAAATGGGTGATCTCATATGCTTAGTAAGGATAATAATATAGCAGAAACTTTTAAGAATAAGTATAAACATTTAAGGAAATGTATAAGAATAAAACACAAGCCTTTTAATCTTAAACTTCATCATAATATGGCAAAGTTAAATCAAATAATTCCATTTACATATTCACATGGATATTCTACTAATCGAATAATCACATGTAATATCAATAGCCAATTTCATAATGTTGGAATGCATAATGTTAGACTTCATAACCACATAGTCAAGGCCTTGTGCCAAGACTACAAATAAGATTTTGTAAAGGAATTGTGCCAAGACACTATTTTGTCTCATGATACCTACCGATGCATCTAGGAGCTATAGTGGGATCCACCCGTCACTTACTAAGTCCAACTCATTCCTCATATGAAAAGGTTTAATCATAACATAAACATTCTTATTAAAACTAGCATATGAAATGTCAATACATTATCCATAAACCATGGATCGTGTAAAAATAACACATCCACAGTCAAACATATCACAAAAACTTCAATACAATATGAAAGATTTGTATCATAATAAATCAACTTCAAACATGCTTAAAATCCATCAAAGGATGTTGACATAGATGAAATCAAAACTTTTTTAAGAGAAATATCTCTTTCTATTTTGAAATCATTTAAAAGTCATATATTTATAAAAGAAAACTTTTATTTTGAAAATATTCTTATAATATTGTATAGGAAGATTTGATGATTTTATAATGGTGGAAAATAGCCACACTCACCATATAAGTTAAAAAATACATTCTTGCCATAATTTTGTCGAGAACGTCATAAAGTACATTGTTTGGAAAATGATGGAAAGATTCCTTTCAAAACATATGTAGTTAAATAAGGGTATAAATGAATTTAACTCGTAGTCTAGTAAATATTATAAATTTTTTGAAATACATTTTTAAGAAAACATGGATGTGGATGATAAAGAGGTCCCAGTAGATACTTACTTATTAACAACCTGAGATAAGTAAAGAGTTTGTAGAATTAACCCTTACCTTGAAATTTTCCTTAGTTGATGGTATGTTAACCTCTTCTATAATAGTTGAAATATTGTTATTAAATTATAAAATAACTACATACATAAATATGAAATCATATATGATCCTATAATATTTCTTTGTTAAAAATATTTCTTTGTTAATAATATTTCAGTGGTATCATTGTTTCGAGTGTTAACTGATTTTTTTCCTCTATATGCTTGGTTACGTAAGCAATGTTTGTTGTGGATAGGATATATTTTATTCATATACAGAATGATATTATGTTCATAAAAAATATTTTTAATCATAAAATGAGAATTATTCTTGAATGATTAGGATGGGGAATGAATCTCATCGCGTTCATGGAGACTGTAATCCCTACGTACGCATGAGCGACAATATCATTATATTTATGGTGAAATAATATTTAATTGGATGGTATATCATATATAAATAATCATTAACATTTTTTATTTATTATTTACATTAGTTATACTCATTATTATACCCATCCAAATAATTAAGTGTTTGAATAATAAACTACACCACGACGTGGAGACGGTAAGTCGTACGTACGCACGTATGGTGAATTTTTCATTTATAGGATGGATAGAATAAAAAATATGGTTGTAAAATATTTATAATAACATAACAGTATGTATAAGTTACTAGAGTTTTTATTTTGGTATGGAAACAACAAAGAAAGAGGAAGTGGAAGAAGAAAAGAACTTGAAAGAGGGTGGTGAAATTATTACCTCTTCTTCGGGTGTTTCCTTTTTATTTGATCAAAAGGTCTCCTTAGGTTGGCTTTATAATCAAATTAAGGCCTGTATGTTGAAGGGGGGTAGTTTAAAGGATATTTGTTCTGGTTTTGGCCAAGCCAAATGGCTTTGGAGGTGTGAAATTAAGAGAATGGAAGTACCTTTTTATAAGAGAGGGGAGGGTCACTTTAGGAAAAGCTTGAAATATTATTTTATAATAATATAATTTTCAGTTTCTAATGGATCCAAAATGATTTATTTATATTATAAGGTGGGTATGGGTCAAAACATGCTCAAACAATAGGTTTCATACTGATTTAGGTCACCATATTAACCTTATCTTTTAGATTTAACTCTTAGTTAAATAGTTTGACATTTACCATGTCTCTTTGTATGTTTATATTTTATGGTTAATAAAATGACTATAACAAGCGAAGAAAACCCCGAGTGGTTCATTATTAACATATATATCCTTATCTATGTCATTTTTCCGAACCTTATATTTTTAGTAATATTATAACAATTAATAATATAGTATTTATTTTAAAAACTCAATTATGTCAATTTTGACAATATTTGGTATTTGATTTTTTTGAAATCCATAAAAACTTTATCACTTCAAATAAAATTTATTTAATCAACCCTAACAAGTGATATTAACCTACAAAATTTGTGTAATTCATCATAAGTCTCAATTTACATTTATTTAGATATTTATAATATCAATTATTTTAACATTTCATTATTAAGTTAATTACTCCATCATCATTGTGTCATAAATAAATTAACTTATTTAATGTCTAAAAATTATAAATAAAATAAATTTATGTAGGAAATTTTTTATCTTTATAATGAATATTTATAGTTGAATTTATATTATGTGTACCCCTATATTAAAATGGATTAGTTATTAAACTTTGAATTTAACTCTTTTAACTCTTCTTTTATATAAAATTATAATAAATGTCCTAATCTAATCCATGTGAACCAAAGAGGATAATATTTTATTCCTAAAGTTTTTTTGGGTCGAGTTACACTTATCCAATATAATTAGGACATGTTTTGGGGTAATTATAATATCATTTTTACCCTTAATTACCCTATTTACTTTTAACCGTGGTAAATAAAAGTCAAAAGTAACTATTCACCAAAAATTATTTTCATCTTATTGAACCAAATTCTACTTACTGGTGTCAACCATGTCTCTTGGATTTTTGAAATTAAACTCACAGAAGTGGTAAAATTAAGTTTTATGCAAATTTGCAAATGCTCCTACAAGGTTGGTAAAAGACGGTAAAAAGTTCAATAAAATTTTATATATCTAAACTTATTATAAAATGACTCCAATGAATTACATTGAACATATATAGGTATTATGTATCTACTTTGACCTAAAATAAATTAAAATAAAATAACTAATTACTTATATAAGAAGTCAGTTTTAAACAATAACCCAGTGTTTTTCATTATTCATCCAAAATTGAAAGTTTTCAAAAAAATACCAAAAATTCACCCTAAGCTAATTTCGATATTTCGAATTCAAAAATGAAGTCCATTTTGAAAAATAAAATTTATAAAATTTCAAAAGTTTGTTATTACTATTCATAATGGCCAGTTTTATTGGTTGTGGTGTGTTAAAACTCCAAGTTGCGTACAACGCAAGCTACCGCATTATTCAAAGGGAAATGTGCCGTGGAAGCTTGGGGTGTTACACATCGAAAGAATTAGGTACCATAATCATTTCATAAAGAATAAAAAATGGGCATATCATAAAAGTTTCCATGAAATAAAGGAACTAAAATATACCTTGATATTCATAAGGGAAAATATTAATGTATCTTGGTAAGTGATATCAAGTAAAATTTAAAACATGTAAGAAAAATATTTAAGAAATTTTATCATTAAAATATTTTTTTGAGGTTTTATGGAAAATAATATAGAGCCTTTAAAATGGAAAATGTAACTATCGTTTATATAAAACTAGAAGGGAACCAAGAAATTTTTAATAATAATAAAATACCAATTTTATAAATAAAATATTGAATTAAAATTGAATATATAGTGCACTTGAAATCAGCTGAGAATTCAGGAATTTCTTTCCAAATAGGTTTTCTTATCGGGAAGTACTAAAAATGGAAACACTTAAAAATAGTATATACCCAAAAAAATGATGAATGGGTATTGTTAAATTAATTTGGTACATGTACACATAATTTATAAGATTCGCATTACAATATAAGATTACTTAATTTTGGTAAAAGGAAGATAAGGCAACCCGAAGGAACAAAGGAGGTTTGGGTAGAATCCCTTATGGATTATCATCATGTAATCGAGTGTACTTAAGAGGGATTAATGGGAAATAAAGGGGCTTATCATCATTTATACATCATGAGGGAAGTATGGGGTGGTGAGAAATCATACCCCATAATTAGGTATTACACATAAAATGGCATAACATAGAGGACATTCTTGAATAAAAGTGAAATAGAGAGGATCCCTTACCTTAAGTCTGATGGGGTTCTCCACTTGATATTAATGACCTGAATAATAAAATTTGGTTTATTAATTAGAAATTACAGAACCTATTCAATATTTAAAATATTTATTATAAACTTTTAAGATCATTCATGACCTTTTTGATGGGTTAAATGCTTCAATTTCATTGTTTGGGTCTGTTTGTTTTCTTGGTTTTTATGATCGGTTTACTTATTTTCATGAATGGAGAATCATGTAAAATGGAGATGTTTGTCCAGAATTGGAGTTATATTTTATTATTTCATATCTAGAAGGTTACATTATTTTAAATTTAATTGGTTTAATTTTAGTTAATTTGAATCATTGTATAAAACTTTAGATATAACCATTTGGGTTTATTGGAAGTTTTTTATCACTATGAACTCATTTTTCATTACAATTTAATATTATATGTACAAAATATTATAGAACCTTAAATATGACATATTATATAATAATATGGTTCAACCATAACAAAAATGGTTTTATGACCATAATTGAAGATGGTAAAATAAATTGAAAAACTATCGTCCTTAAATGTGGTAAATTAACACATCTCGGATGGTGTCTTTGCTACTAGTATAAAAGGAGAGTAAAGAAGATATGATTATAAATTATAACATTATCATAAAAATATTATATTACAATTAAGGTACTAAAGTTTTCATAACATTTGTATTAGTAGAGGTAAGGATATAAAAGAAAACAAATGAACTTGAAAAGAAAGTAGAATAATTGAAAAGATGAATTTACCTCTTGAATAAATATTCCTTGAGAGCCTCTTAAGGGGAAAGGATTTGGTCTTTTGAAGAGACTAAGGGCTGTTGGACATGGGGAGGATCTTGGGGAGAAATTTGGGCAGAATTTAGGCAAGGAACAAGGGTTGAGAATAGTGAAGAGAAGAGGTAAGGTGGGGTGGTATTTACAGTGGATGAGAGGAGGGTATTCATAATATTTAATTATTTAGTTTATTAATATCCCTCAAGACCATAATTATTGATTATTACACGAACAAAAATAGTAATAATTTCTTGTTATATCGAAAATATTGGTATTATATCATCTAAACATCATCTATGACTCTATAAATCATGTATTTAGCTTAATTTGCAAATTATTGTATTTTACTATTCATAAAAAATCAAGTATTTTAGAAAATTCCCAAAAATTAAACCTAGTCCTTTTCAACATGTAGAATTAAAAAATGAACTCCATTTTTCAAAAATAATTTTCTAATTATGATTAATTTAATTTTTAATTAAAATCATAATTTACTTGAGAAATAAAGATTTTATAATTATAACTAATTTTATAATGTTTTAGAAAAATACATAAGGTTTTATAAGATTATATTAAAGCTAGAAGACATAAAATTGTAAATTTATGAACACCTTTTAGTAAAATATAGTTTCTTTTAAATTAATTAATTAATTTTAATTAATTATTTATGACTTACAAAAATACCAATACTTTTACTATAATCATATTATCACTTCTAAGATGCATGAATTTTATTTATACATTCATGGGTGAGGTTAATATTATTTTGGATGATTTAATATTCATAAGGGTCATATTACTATTCATAAGGGTAACATTACTATTCATAAGGTTTGGTTACTATTCACCAAAAATTAAGTTTGTCTTATCAGACTCTAAACATCTTACTGATCGCAATTGTATGTGTCATACTTTCAAAATTCTTGACACAGAAATAGAAAAATTATGTTTTATGGTCCCATAGTATTTAGTAGTTCATTGTGTTGTTATTTCATGTTATTATATGACAGAATTATAAGAAAGTAATTTTCATTTATAAAACATTGGTTCGTTACAAGGCCTCTATCTATCCATTATCTACTACATGATGGAGAGATTTATGGTTTTATTTGATATTATATTATTGATATAGCTTCTCCAACTCACCAGAATAAAAATTGGTGTTGTTGTCCATTGGTATCATATGAGGGAAACCAAATTTGGAAATGATGTTATCTTTAACAAAGAAAAAAAGGTTTTTGGTCCTAACTTCTTTGATGGGTATTTCTTTATCCCATTTGTAGAAGAATCTAGTAGTAGTGATGATGTATTTGAATCGATTGGTAGTGGCTGTAGGATATGGCCCTACAACATCCATTACCCATACGAAAAATATACATAAGTATTTTTATGTATGTAGTAACCCTGGGAGTTGATGGAAGAATTTGGCATTAATTTTGAAGGAATGGAACTTTTTGGTGAATTTCATGCAATCATACATCATTGAAGTTCAGTAGTATCCAAGCCTTTGAATTTGATGGGAAAGCCTAAACCCTAATTGGTGGGAACCATAGGCTCCCATATGTACTTATTTTATGATAGCAACAATCTCTTCTCCTTCAATTCACCTGAGAAGGAATCCATTTAATCACTATTTATAGAGGAATTTCTGGTGATTTGGTCTATCATAATGTGTGATGTTGGTCACTCATCATCAAGTTTTCTCATTTATGGATTTGTTTGATGAGAGCACTCCATTTTAAAGGTATTCTACAATGGGTATCATCCAACTAGTTGTAGGAATATATATTTTAGGAATAGAGTTAACCTCAATGATTTATTCCATGTAAACATGAACAAAAGGTGATACAATTCAGCAGTGTGCAATGCTAATGAATGTTTCATCCTGATATGGATTTACCAAATCCATAGCTACATTCTCCAATGCATCTACCTAGGAATTCTATGATCACAGTATGTCAGTCAATGTTATCTCTGATAAAAATTATTCCATTATTCCTTGGACATAGTCAAGAATGGGGGTTAGCTCAACCTTCCTAATAGTATAATCCTCATTGATCTACTTGATTACCAACTATGAATCACCTTTTACCTTTAAGCGGTCCACTATAATTTGAAGTGTCAGTTCGAGCCCTTTGATGAGGGCCTGATATTCTACCTCGTTGTTTGTGAAACCTTCTAAAAACATGAAGGAGTAAGGTAAGACATTTATTGATAGGGAGATGAGCACGACCCCCAACCCAACTTTTTTTATCTTGGGCTCTTCCATCCTCTTCCTTGTTCATATTTTGGATGCACCATCAAAATATATTTCCTATGCCTGGGGGCCATATTGAACTGAGAATATCTATTCATTAGAAAATTCATTATTCAACGACTTTTCTTCTGCAAATGGATGTTCTGTAAGGATTTTTCCAAAACCTAGACTTTTAACATTTTCAAAGGCATGAACTAAATGTCAAACTATTGTAATAAAACTACCCATTGTTCTAAAAGTTTAGTAAACATAGGATGGTTGAGGATGTATTTGAGTGGGTTGTTGTAAAAGACCAAATATATCTCATAGTGTTTTAGGTATTTCCTTGTATTCTAAACCAATAAGTTGAACATCGAGCATCTCTTCTTGATATTTGAATAATGATTCTCAGTGTTGATAAAATTTCTAATGAGATAATAATGGTTGTTTTCCTTCTTGGTATCATTATTTTTTGTGAGGAAAGCACCCAATGATTGTTCCAAGTCTATCAAATACAAGATGAGAAATTTTCCTTCAACAGGTGTAATTAACACTAGTGGATTCAAAATATATTTATTAAGATTATAAAATTCTTCATAATAGTCATTAGTCCACTGATATGTGACCCCCTTTTTCATAAACCTGATAAAGGAAAAAAAACTTTCCTAAGAGGTTTTCTATAAAGAGAAGAATATAGTAAAGGTATCCTGATAATCCACTAAACTCTTTCATGTTTCAAAGAGTTAAAATATTAAGGATATCCTTTTTCTTATCAATATCAAATTCAACGCCATCATGACATACCATAAAGACAAGAAACTTTCCTAAGGTAACTCTGAAAGCACATTTCAAGGGGTTCATCTCCAGGCTATGTTGTCGAAATTTTTTGAACATCGTATCAAGATTATCTAGTCGGTAAAAATACTGTCGAGACTTAAACACCATATCATGATTGTAGAATTCAACAGACCTTCCCAAAAAGTGTTTGAATATATGATGCATATTAAGTTGATATGTAGCACTAGAGTTCTTCAAGCTGAAGGGGATCACCCAGTAGTAGAATACTCCCTGAGGGGACCTAAAGGTTGAATATTCTTAATTTTGTAGGGCCATTTGGATTTGATTATACCCCAAATATACATAGATGAAGTAAAGGTCTTGATATCCATTTGTTTCATCGATTAGAAGTTCTATATTGGAATTAGATATTCATCTTTCGGATAGTACCGATTGAGATCTCTAAAGCCAGTATAGACCTTAATTTTCCCATTCTTCTTATTTACCAAGACTATAATATCTATCCATTTTAGAAACTATAATTATTTAATGAAATTAGACCTAATAATATTATCAACTTTAGACTAAATTATGGAAGTGTGAGTCGAGTTCATCCTCATATCTGGTTGTCTGTATCCTCAATGGTTTTCTGGCAAACCATGGTTGTGAGTGGCCACCTCAGGATTGAGAATTGTCATTTATTTTTAATTCTAGGAAAACACATCCTGATTTTTATTAATAAAGTATGTATCTACCTATTGTTCATCGAAATATATGGCAGTGCTAATCAATGTAGGTTTTGGGTCCTCCTCTATACCCAGGTTTATTTCTCTATGTTCGTCAATGATGGTAGAGACAGCTTCCTCGAATGCTGGAGGGTAATCACTGAGGTTCTCCTCCCCTTCCTATTCCTCTTTATCTTTCTATTCCTATTTTGACTTACCCTTAGGGGAGTAGGTGATCATGTAAATTTCTCAGAACTAAGAGAGGATTTAATATTTTGACATATGTAATGTGAAGTAGCTTCCTCCATCCCAATTGACGATGTGAGGCTTCTTTGAGGTTCTAGATAGAAGATAAGGGTTGAGGAAATATAATCTTTACTCGCTCATAGTGGAATTTTTTTTCAGAGTGAATAACTCAAGAGGGGGTGAATTGAGTTCCCAATTAAAAAAATTGTAAATAAATTGACTAAAATAAAACCCCTTTATAAAATAAACTATCAAATTAATCAAAATAGCATATCGATATAAGATCTATCCTTTTAAAATATTTCTTAAAGACTGATTAGGTCTTAGTTAAAATATATTTTATAAATACATTAACTTTATAAATCAATTCACTTAGATAGAAACATATATAAACACTAGTTAAGATTAATTATCAAGGAAATTGTTTTTATTATTAATATAAAGTTATCTTGAATATGATATTAAAAACAAAAAAAATAACACGGTGACATAGTATAATAAACAAGAGGTTCAGTATCAAGGTAATAATTAATCCCCTCCACTTGTAAATCACCTGCTTCCAAGTAGATTATAAATATGATCAAATAAATCAACAACGTAAATTAGGTATACAGTCAATAACAACAAGCTATCTAGGCTAAAAATCCTCCTCCACATTTATTTTTGGGATGAAATAAAAGCATAGTTCACATAGGGACCTATTCCACAAACACAATGGTAAATGAATTTGAGGAAGAATATAATAAAAAGTATTCTCCAGGAATGTGCAGGAGACAGCGTGTGTTAGATGATAAGAAAAAAACACTGCTCAAAGGTAAAACAGATAGAAAAAATAAGAATATAAAAAAACTCAATCTGGTGTGTTTTATAAATTCTTAGTCCTTAGATCAGCATTAGTGAGGAGACTGTGATTTGTTTAGAAACAATTTAAGCAGAATAGAGGATCATAGAAATCTAAAAGTATGCTTTATTTGATCTCTATATGATGTCTCAATCAATCTCGATAATGGTTTGTGTTCTTTTGTTTCATTGATCTTCAAAAAATGTGAATCAGAATGTTTTTGAGAATTCACAAATTCGGTCAGTAACAGATCGTGCCAACTATCTTTTGAATATGTTGTTCTGTTACCAGATAGAGATATGCTTTTTGAATATATAGCAGCGTTGGTTGGATAAGATCCATAATCCTTGGATCGGCCTTTGCTAAGTCTTGAAGATTTGATCAAACTATCCAAGAATAGATTTATTCATTAATCTATTAATACCAAATTCCTCATACAACAACAGTAATAAAAAGTTAGTGGTGAATCAGCATCTATAATTAACTCACCTCTGTTAGTGACTCCACTAGTGGTGGATCCACTGGTGGTAATAGTGAATCACCTCTGGTGGTAGCTTGTCCTGGTATTAGCTTCTATTGGCAGTGATGGTGAATCAATCTGGTGGTAGCTCATCCTGGTAGTAATGGTGACTCAAAGTCTAGCGGTAACATAGTCTCCTAGCCAACTGTGACCTTCCATAATACATAGAATAAATATCATAGAAGTATTATTATCTTATAAAATTATATCATATAACATGTGAAATATTAGTACTAAAATAATCATGGTTTGTGATCATTAAAATAATAGAGTGTCAAACACACTCCATACAAGGATGTTCCAACATGAATGATAGCATTTTCTAATTCAGATGATGAGGCAGGGACCTTCTAAATCTCATGCAATGTAATAATAGAATTTTCACCCAAAATTTATCTACTCTATGAATATCCCATAACCTTTTAATAAACATATGTTTTAGTCATCACGATTGATATCATGAAGGTTGTTTCACATGTGTCCAAATTTGGGCCCATGTATTCAATTTTATTGATGGACAGAACATATTCTTCACTAAGCTATTTAAAGGGGTAGGTGGGGGTCATTTCAAGACCATTTAGGGAAGTGACTCGAGAGACACCATTATTCATGGGTTTTTTCTCTTCACTGTGGTATAATCCTACCCCAATATATTGTGATTTGAAATATTTGAATGGATATTTATCCCCATTAAATGCCATAATTTGAACATTACTGTAATATTTGAGGCATTGGTGGTATGAATAGGGGATTGTCTCATGATAATGAAACCATGGCCTTCCTATAATACTGTTCAAATATGTATCTTTCCAAAAAACTAGAAATTCAGAGTAGGATATGAGGTCCCCAAACTAGGCCCTAAGCTTTATGTTTCTAAGGTTATTTTTATAAATTTTATCATAACCCTATATAATTACATAGGAATAGGAAAATTGGGCCTCATTATAGCCTAATCGATGAAGTGTTCATACTGAAATGAGGTTGACTCCTGAGCCATTTATTGAGTCAAAAGTTTTACTTCTTACTTTTCCATTCTTTTAGTTTTGGAAGTCACAAACACTCTTTTATAATTTGGTTTACTATCTTTTTATGTCCCAATTATTTTGGTATGTTTTTATAGAAAACATTAATTTTTACTATATATATAAATATTATAATTTATTAATAATATATACTTTACATTACTCAATATGATACATAAGACTGAAGGGGTTTCCAATTATCAGAATGAATTTTATTCAGACCAACGGTTAGACTTATGTTTTTCCAAGATGACTGAAAAAAGTAATGACCATTGCAATGACCTTATTACAAATATATCAGAATAATCTTAATTTATTTCATCATATTGATAATTAATAAGAAATTCCATAAGAAAAAATGATGTTTATAATTATAAGTACATAATAATTATTTCTATTGTAAGGAATAATTTAAGCATTGTAATGGTTCTAAAACAAAATTATGTCATACATTTAGTTATGCCAAAACATTATGAGTTGTTAAAGATCCATCTTTATGAGGCTATTTCAACTAACTCAAAAATATGAACATTGGATCTTCACCTATAAATAGACTGTCATTTTAAGAGTTGGGAGATAATCACATTCACAAATCAATCTGTCTAAAATTTTCTCTGTATGAACATCTTATTCCAAATTATTTGTAATACTTTATAGAGTTTTATTTCTAAGGAATACTTCTTATGTTCATTTCCTTTAGAACGTATTTTATTTTTTTAATAATGTATGATCGTTGATAAAATCAATGCATTTTAGGGATAGGATAATAGTGAATCTGATCCATTGGATTGAAATATTCCAAGGCTAGGAATATAGACATTGAATATTATATTGAGAGATTTTGAGGATAGGAAGACAAATCTTATTCTGATCATCGTATTGAGGGATTTCCTAGTAATGAAAGAAATAATTTATAGTATTTATAATGTTTTGGATACCTTTATTCATGGTTATTGACTACCTTACTCTTAAGGTTAAAAGAGTAAAATCTTTTAATATAGCTTCTAAGTCATTATTACTTTTAGTAGCTATTGTTTTACTTGTTTTTACAAGACTATTATTCTGTGCATGTAATATAAATTTATTCTTCATACTTAAATTTATATACTATTTGTTTTATTTATATAACTTTGAATATGATAATAACATACTTTTATTTAATCATATTAATTATAATTCTGATTCTTCTACTCTGGTCATCATAGATTAATTATAATTCTGATTCTCCTACTTTGGAGGTCAGATACAGTCTAGGTCTGATTATATTACTTTAAGAGGTATTTTGTTTTAATTACTTTAGAGTTTTTAAAATAAAATTCATCCCCCCTGTATGTATAGTAATCTAAGCTACTCTTATGATCCTACACTGTTATCAATGAAATCCCATCAGATATCAATTACATTTATCATGCTAGACACATACAAGGGTTTGATGTGTCCCTATATAACAGCATATTTTTTCTACTCCGTGAAATATATAATCATGTGGAATTCTACTGGATCAATCTCTACATGATATATTTTAGTCATGGTGACTTTAGCTTCAAACTTCTAAGCGATCAATAAAGATTCTATGAGTGCTTCCTAAAGGTCTTTTGATTGATTTAGAGCATCCAAGATCGATAACTTAGTCAACACTATGGATAAGAACTTTAGAATGTTATAATTATAGGGTAAAGTTATGTGATTCTTTGAATGAGGTTGTTCTTTCGTAGGTGATTTAGGAACTTAATCACTTAACATGGGCATATCTTCCCTTGAAATAAGAGTTTAAGGTTCTCATATTCTTAGTGGGTGAGGTCAAACAGGTCTGCCTACTCGCTGAGGTTGATTGGATGATGTTTCCCCATGTGATAAATATTCCAAGATGATTGTGTCAGGAAAACACTTTTAATATGTTGGGGAACTTTCCTTCTCTTTATAGGCTTATTGGAGGGAACACCCATTAATTTTAGTATCATAGATGGTCCGAGAAGGGTTGTGGTTGGGGTATTGATTTATGTCACAATTACGTCTTCTCCTATATCCTTGGTTGATATAGACTCTACATGTAGTTCCATAATCAGATGTAGGGAACTCAAGATGATGGCCGTATTTTTCATCATATAATTGATCTATTAAGTTAATTACATTAATGGAACCAAATATTGATTCCGTATCTGATAAGGATTCCATCTGGTGGGTCAACTCTCATGGTACCGTTTGGTGAGATGGGGCTCATGATTTTTGGGAATCAAGGTATCAATTCTAATAAATTCAATGATAAATTTGGCCTTGGTATATGTTAATCATCCCTTGTTTTTTCCTACCCTTTCATCCATGAAATTTTTAAGAATACTGGCCTTTAGAGGACTAGGGCATCGATGGAGTTATTTGTTCCATAGGAGAAGTGGATGGGGTCATAGTTGGTTGTTTCAATTATGATTAAAGGAAATCATGATTATATTTGATTATATTTCTATTCATCCAATCATTTAACTTATGTTCATTCTTGTTGGAAACTTCTTTTCATTCATCCTCTTCCTCTAGATTGGTGGCCGAAACACATGCTAATTGTGTGGGTGGTTTTCCCAACTTCACTTTCCCAGAGTCCACCATTTTTTGTAGGATGTATTTGAAAATGAAGCATTCATGGATAGTGTTCCTAAATGTCTGGTGTAAGGGGAAATATTTCAAAAGATCATAGAGACAATCCTGATCAAGCTTCTTGGATTTTTTAAAGTTGAGAAATTTATTATCAAAAGTTGCGATGAAGTAGTCAGAAACCTACTCATATCATAATGAATAAAAAATTTTCTTCGATTCCTCAAAAGGTTTTTTCCTCTACTCATTTTTGCATCTTGAAAAGGAGATAATTTTGGATGATTCTTGGGAGGGGGTTCCACGTGATATTTTATGGACTTCAGATTTGGATCTGGTGTAGGGGATGGCTTAAGCATGATAGTAGTGGCCTATGATTTCCATGTTCTTTTTCCTTGAGCTGATGGAATTACCCAGTAACTACACATGGTTCACAAGATAGAATCTTCTATCCTTTAAGAAACTGTAGAAAGATATCAAAACCCACTTATATATTTAATAGTGATGAGTAGTGTGTGAAACTCATCATGAATATTTTTAATATATATTGAAAAAATATTCTTGGGGAAGACATAGGTTTATGGAGTAGGTCAATCCCTTCAATCAGGAAATGAAACCTGAGAACCTCTCATTCTCCCACTATTTCAGTTTGAGAGGTTAAGGACTATTATAATCTTTAGTGTTGAGCTGAATTGAATGAGAAACTACTGAATGAGATCTTCCCATACCATGATTGACTGAACTAGAAAACTGTTGTATCGTACGAAGGCTAGCCCTTGCAGTGTTTATAAAAAAACCTATGTTTAACTACTTATTATTTTGAATATGTTCCTATAATGGTATTATAATGGAATATGAAATTCATAAAATGTTTCTCCAGGTCCCCCGAGCTATTAAAAAATTGTAAATGTAGGGTTTCCAATGTTCGGTAGGGGAGGAGTCGGATCTACCCATTCAGGGTAAGGATTCTTTTCCAACTATTTATAGTGCATTCTTTTATTACATATATTCTAATACATATACCAATTAATCAATAGTATTGATAATACCTTGATGTATTTCCTATTTAACAGGATCTTGAATAGGGGAAGAAACAAGTGAGGCTCTCTATTATGGCTCTAGTTGTACCCACGGTGGGTAACCTGTAGGGGATGGTCTGTGAGGATGTGTCTAACCCAGACCTAGTCATGAACCTAATGGAGGGAACTCCTGATGTCTTCCTTTAATGGGTTCTAACTATGTTGTTTGTCAATACCCCGTATTGAGAAAATGTTCTAGCTCCATTTTAGTTATTGGGATGAACCCTCTTTGTTGATGGGTGTCAACTAGGAGTGTTGGGTGAGGCTCTTCTTATAGAACATATCTAGTAAGGATATTTCTTCATGAAAGTTCTTCATTGACTCTTCTCGACTTCTTAATCTCCTCCTCCTACTGATAAAATATTTCCTCAAGTGTTAGGAATTCAACCTCTTCTAGAGGTGGGTGGGGACAAACTTACCTTTACACTTTTCTTTAGAATATTCTTATCGAGGAGGTATTAGTGGATTAGTTTAGGGAATCCCCAAATTCATAGAAAGACTCTATTTTTTGGTATGAACACCTTCTTCATTTATTTCAATGTGAAACACATTACAAACAGTAACATCCTTCTACTGTTCCTCTAGATCGGCCTTGTGTTTTGTGTCACCTATAGGGGTGGTTCTAATAATGCTTATCAATGCATAATGAATTGTAAACATCTCATTAGCATCATTGAGATGTTTGTTTTTTTTATGCCACCATGAGTCCTCATCCTTTTCTTCCCAGATCCTTTTGGGTCATCTAATAAACAGTGATCTAAATGGAATTATTGGAAAAAAATTGTGTGTTCTTAGTGATGAATTTAGGTCATGGTATAGGATGAAATTGGAGGATTTTTTCTTCAGTGTTCCCCCTAAATAGGAAATGGTAGACTTCCATTGATGAGAATGAGTTAAAAAATACCCCAGACCTATGGGTTGGGGTTTCTCTTGTTCCATTTCTACATTCTTTCAAGCCTGGTTTATCAACCTTGAAGGTTGTGTTAAAAAAGTCCTTAGCCCTACAAGATGGGGTTTCTCTTGAATTTCCATGGTTGCTACTTCCATGGATACTCTCTTAATTTTAAAATTATTTGTTCAAATGTGGTCTAGTAAATTGTATTATTTTCACTTGATCTTCGTGATTCTTAATATATTGGTGATGCTTTATGATTGGCTTCCCTTAAGTGGGATTCTTGCTTAATATTTTAAGATGCTTGATGTTGGATTCTTTTGAGGAATCACCCACTTCTAGATCTATGTCTTCTAAAGTCATTTAGGGATTTATTTTCCTAGACAAACAACCTATTTTTAATAGAATTAATTTCCTAAATATGGCTTTATGATATGACATTACATGATGTTACCATTGGTGGGCTTTGCTGATGAGGGAGTGAGGTGAAGTGCAATGACCTGTGTTTTCCCCATCCTTTGATATGAAAACCATATGGGACATCAAATATCAGCTGACATAACCCTTTTAATGGATCAAGATATGATTTTTTAAGGGATATTTGTTGTTTTCCAAATTTTAGGTGTTTTGCAGCTATGATAACCTACAAGTCAATTTGATGGTGTATTCATTCTATTACCTTGGTGTGGCTTGGATATTTTTCGTAAGTAAATACTTTTGTTTTTATGTAATGATTAGTGATCTATATATTTTTGTCAATTTCATACACAAAATATTCTAACAATGCCTCTAGAATGCTATATAGGAGAGTGGATAAAGGCCATAACATGACTGGTATATGGTCATTAAACAACTTTCACCTCATTATCAATGTGACTTCTTTATCTTTTGAAAGTGTCTCCTCAACTTTTTTGAACCAAAGTGGATGTAACCACATTGCTTTATTGTAAATAGTAGGATTGGTATGGATTTCCTCTATCATGTTGGAAGGAAGGTGATATAAGGGTGGTTCATAGAATGATCATTTCCTTAGGTTTTATTTCAATTGGGAAAGGATTTCACTTTTCAATGATATGGAATCAGGTATGATTGGCCTCATTTTCCCAAGATCCTCATGATGGGAAGGATTTCTAACAATTTATTTAGTAAGTGGAGTAACTTTTTAATGAAATGAAGTTTCACTATGGGGAGGACCTTCACAGCTAATTCCATCATGGAGAGGGTTACCATCATAGCTTGATGTCTGACTACAATGAGGAATCATTTAGTGTGTACCCTATAGAGGACCTTCAAGGAGGATGATAGTAAGTGTATGACCTCCTTTATTTTTGATATTATGGAAACACATAGGGTTTCGATGGATCTCATCGGGAGATAAGATCTTTTAATTTATCAAATTATGGATATCAAGTGAGTCTTAATGGAAATATGTATGGGGAGGACCTCTGGAATACCTAGTAGCTAGGTTATAGGGAGGTCTTTCACAATTACAACTACTATTTGTGTAATTTGGTAACAAATGAGTAGAATAATGATCCACTATAGATAAAAATCTGAAGTCTTCAAAAACTCCAGCATTAAGTAGGGAAATACCATAGACTAGATCTTCATTTTCCAATCACCTTTGGTGAGGCTTCTTATTGGATTATCTCTTATAGGAGAATGGGTTGAACTATTGTGGATAGTGTGTTTCATATATAAAATATTGTTTGATTATACCCCATGTCACATTTGGAATTTGCCGACATGTCTCTAAAATTTTGGTAGGGATATAGGTCTACCTTGGAGTGGCCATTGGGGTAGGCTGATGACTTCCACGTGGAATGAGGGTATGGTCATGATCTGTTTGTCCTTATATCATAGTATTTTACCCATGATCCTCCTGAATAGGAGAAGAGATATGTGTATACTATAAAATAAACCTTTTTTGTGTTGATGAGTAACCGAAATTGTGGGAACGGAGTTGTGTGTTCGCCCCTCAACCAATGTCGATACTGTTACTATATTTAGATGAGTTTGTAGGATATGGATAAGAATTTTGTTTCAACCATTTTACCATTTTCAGGATGTGATGGGTTACTTTAGTAACATTAATAGGGATATATGACCATTCAATGGTTAGAGAAGGGGTGTGTGCCTACTCTTGTCCTCCATTTCCTATCAATATATGCTGACATTAATTAGGTGAGCAGGTAGATATTTGGGTTTGCACCCTGTGTTTTACTAGTATCTTTTGGATGGTTTCTTCAGATGGTACCAGATGAGGTAGGTAGTCTTTATAGATGTGGTTATGTGTGTGAACTTGGTCATGGTTTTCCTCCATATTTTGTTATCATGCTTCTTTAGAAGCTTCCAAATTTTTTCAATAGGCTTGGTTGATGCGAGAATGTGTGTGTGACTGCTCATGGTTTGACGCCATATTTGGTTAGAGGTATTCTCTAGATGCTTTCAAACTATACCAGTAGGATTGGTTGATGTGGGTAGGTGTGTGTGTGTCTACTCACAATTTTTTATTTTACTTAGTTGGAGGGATTATTTGGATGGAATAGAGGTTTGGGTCATGTTTCATGTTGATTGGTCACTTCCCTTAGTGGGATGTCATGAGTGCCCGAGAATAGGTGACCTGGGCTAGTATTCTGAGGGAAACACCCTCATCATACTAAGTTTTTGTTGCCACATGGCATTTGCGATGGTGGCTACTAGAAGAATCCCATTAGAGGGACCCCTATGTTATTTGGATGAGGCCATAAGTGACCTCTTAATCTACCTCCCTAAGATAAGGGAGGACCTTGTTTATATTTTTCAGCGATAGAATCCCAAAACAGTTAGATATAGAAACCAGTTCTGTCGGTTTATAGGACATAGTCATCACTAAGTGGATGGTTGTTGGTGCTTCATGATTTTTAGTTCATTTCATTCCGCCTCTTAAGTCATTAAAGTACCATTAATGCAGTAATCTAGAATGATCGTGTTTGAGACTTATCACTGAACACACTGGGTTGGTGATGGTGTCCTTGGGTAAGTTAAAGACCCTGCCTGTGTAGAAGAAGATTCATAAATTCAGTCTAATTGAAAGGATGCCATTAGATTTAAGAAAATTCTTTTCAAACGTTTTGGGATACATACGAAAAATACAAACAATAAAACCCTTTCAAATTAGTATCTCAATAAAATAACACATGCATTATTGATTTTTTTGGTTCCATGTTTGGATATCTTTCATTTTGGGAGAGTGATAATGGGTGAGGAAAAGTGGTTGAAATAGTCATTTTGGTTAATTATTCACATCAGGTTCACCATTTTGGTTTCCGAAATAAAAATATTGTGTGTGACCAACAGTTGATTGTGGGGGTGAATATTCCACAATTATTTACATCAATTTCACTATTTTCGGGCATCTTCTAATGTTTTTTGTTCATGGAGTTAGAAACAACCAACTGTTCCCTTATTTGAGATGTTTCATTAACCTAATTTTAAAATGTAGGTAGTAATTTGTAAATGGATTCAATGATGCTTAGGGAATCACATTGGTCAAGAGGATGTGAGGTCAGGCTCATCAAAACTTTTTTGGGGGAATTATTTCCTACTCCAGGACTCTCTTATAGATTTAATTCATGTTTTTTGAATCATTTATTAAATACAAAATATAACATGGGTCTCCCTTGAGTTAAAAATGAATTATTATCATTTATTGGATTTATAATCATCTTTATGTGTCCTAGGTTCTTCACTGATAGATTCATCTATATGTATCTAAAATTCTCCATCGATGATACCCTTTTTATACAAATTATAAATTTTTAGGTCATTTATTATTATGATTCTGGTTTTAATTCATGTAGTGGGGTGCTCTAGGATTTATCATCACCTAGGAATATCAGAGTTGTTTTGATGTCAAGATCAGTCTCATGGATAAGGTATTCCTATGTATCCTCATGAAAGGAATCAGAACCCATGTAGTTTTGTTCCACTTAATAGGCCGCATCATACCTTTTAAGGTCATGTGATGAGGACCAAACCATGGATTTTAACATCATGTGGAAAGGACTTCAAGGATAAATATACCTAGTCAAGGACTGGTGTGGGACTTACACTGAAGCGACCCCAAGGGTCTGGAAGGGATATAGCCTCCTGAAATGGATGTGAGCCTATGGGGGTTTGGCCTAGAGAATATTAGGGTGAGTTTGGGGAGTTGGATTTGAACCTCAGGGAGTCTTTCTACATATCCAATTTAGATATAAAATAAAGCCCATGTGGTTTTTTAGGTTGAGTATTGCACTTATATAGATTCCCTATGAAGGTTTGTCTCACAAGGGATATGTCCCTTTGAGATGGATACATGGATTTGAGGAACTAATACTATGAATTCTCTCTGAAGTTTGGTATCACAGTGGATATGGACCTTTGAGATGGATATATGGATTTGAGGAACTATGCCTATGGAGTCCCACTGAATGTAGGCAATAGGAAATTTATAAAAAGGACTCTCTACAGAAACCTATATTTGATCGTGAAGATATCGTGATTTTCACTAACCACTAAGACCTACTAAGACATGATCAATGTGAGAAACAGGATGAAGTGGAAGATCTAACAAACCACGTGATCTTCCTCATACATTGGTGGATGAGGTCAGTGAAATGGGAGAGAGAAAGAGCTTTGATGTGCCTATCTATTCTCTTGTTTTTATAACTGTGGTCGAGACATACACACCCATGCAGATATAGCCTATAATAAATACTAGGAGTTAATCCAGGAGGGATTCCCTTTTCTATATCTTCCCTTCCTCCCCTTTTGATAGGTGGAAGAAGGGATGAGGGAGGGGCTATGAAAGATAGATATTTCTACCCAGCCTAAGGAACCATCTATTACCATGCCTAATGTTGGGATCATTATTACCACATGAGTATATGATCAAAAAAATTATTTGGATTCCCATTATTATGTAGATTAATAGTATGACCTCATTTACAATGGGAATGTGTGATATAGAGGGTATGTTTATGTTCCCTGCACTCTAATCACACATATCTAGAGGATTTGGGGAAGGCCTCAATTTGGTGCCCCTCGTATGATGGATCCTAGGGAAGTGGTTACCTTCCATTGGTGGTGTTAAAAATTTACCCAAAGGATGGATCATGTAGGGTGATAATTGGGTTAGTTAAAGGTGGATCATACAGGGTAGACTTGGGAAAGATAAAGAGGTCTCGAGTAGGTCAGATTTGGACAATCTGAAGCAATCTCATGTAGGGAATACTTGGGTAGACTGGAAGTTCTTTGGTTAAGGTAGACCTACATGATATAGAGGTTACTTCTTTATTAAGGATATCCTAGGAAACAACACAAGGTAGAAGACTTTCTCTAGGCTCCAAGGGTTTCCTCGGGTGTCTCTATAAGGTTCTCTCACAGTTCTCGAGTATGGGAGGAGACATTCACGCAAGTAATTTTTGACTAGGATAAAGTGACTCCTCGCATAGGTATCCTGTGCTTTACACACTATTGGAACTATAATAACAATATTCACCTTAATTACCTCTTCTCTCGGGTTTTGGAGAGATACCAGGATAGTCTTAGGGCCTAGGAGAAGGACTAGGGTGAGCATAGCTTCAGGGATTATTTGGATCTTCCATTCGTTTCAAATGAGGATCCCCATGGACTTATTTATAGGAAATTTAGGGACCCTGGGTGAAGTAATTCACCCATTTAGTTCCATAGCATATGTTCCTTATGCAGGTTCCTCACGCAGGTATGGATACTCCTTCTAGATTGTGTAGGCATGGCCTATACGAGCCTCTTGGAGAGTAGGCTAGGTGTATTCAAGTCGACCTAGGAGAGTTCCCTGATTCTCTTTGGTTCCATTCACCTATTTATTACTTGAGATATTTTTGTTTGAATATTCTCACCCTCACATGAAAAAATGGATTTTCAATACTATATTTTACTAAAATTATAGGATATTTTCCTACACTTAGACTTATCTTTATTGTCTTGCTAGAGTTTTCTCAACCTAATTTCCAAAGTTTTAACTAAGCCTTGCTCGGATACAAACTTTAGAGACTCAAACCTATCATACATAAATATTACATCTTAATGTTTTAATATTCATTACATATTGTTACAATCCATTCTAGAATCGTTTAGGTCCAGTGGATTTGGAAACATGGATACAAAAAAATTGGTTCATAAGTTTACTAAATAATCTCCCACTAAGTTCTTCATAAATATCACCCTTCTAATACATATCATATATAATACCTTTCTTCATAACCTGGGGAAAGTAAACATAATAAAGGGTGAGCCTAGATTCTTATTAAGGGTAAACAAGAGATATATCAACATAACATGAGCATAAGGGTATGGGAACATGAGAATAACATTTGAAAAACCATGCCATGCATATCATAGATCGTAAACATGATTCATGGAATAAATACTAACAGTTCATAATATATGAATAATAAAGGAATGAAAGAGCATAGGCCATGAGAGTATAACATTGGCATAAGACATAGAGTTGTAACAAATACATAAGCATAGAAAACCTTATACCAAGGATACCTACCAATACATTCATAACATGTTAATCTTGGTATAACCACCCATGTACCTACTTTGGTCTTGGGATAACCTCTCATGCACCAACTTTTTAGGGTTAGGATAACCTCTCATATACCCTATGATCTCATAGAACACTAATCATTTCCCAATTAATTGAAGGGAGATATAGGTCTCAACTATCACATAATCCATAAATTTATATACCACAATATCATAAAAAATTCATCATATCAAAACCCATGAAATGAAATGGTTTTCATAAAACATTCATCATATTAGAACCCATTAAAATAAATGGGTTTCATAAAACATTCATCATATGATAACCTATGAAAATTAATGGGTTTCATAAGTATTTCATCATAGCATAACTCGCGGTAAAGAAATGGGTTTCATAAACATTTTATCATCATAAACATAAACTATACAGAGAAATACTAAGAATGGTATCATTAGATCATATCCCCAATAAATCATAATTAACATCAAATCACGTTATATAAAATTATAAAAATATTTTTAAAATACACTTGGAACATTTCTTGAGGAAAATAACCTTTCTTTGAAAATATCTTATTAAAACGAAGAAATCATAAAACATTTTTGAAATAATTTTATTTAAAAATAAACTTTTTAACTTATAAAGTGATATTTAAAACATTGAGTGGTCATGACATTGGGAAATTTCATACACATTAAAACAAATATTACTTTTATATTTTCAGTAGAACCAAAATGGGCCTTATTTTGAAAATGATGTGAATATTTCTTTTAAACAAATTTGAAAAAAAAGTTAAAAAGGGGTAAAATTGACTTTAAAAAATCCCATAGGAATATTAAAACATTTTTGAAAACATTCTTAGAAAACAGAGATATGAAATAAATGGTTTTCAACTGAAGAGAGAAATGATTTTGATTCTCTTTAAATACATTAATTTAAAATAATAATTAAATAAAGAGAGAAAATGACGTGAAAACTTGTATACTCAATAAATAACTATAGGATAAGAAAATTCTTGAGTTTATTGAGATATAAATCATAATATTTCATCATCTAAATTATAAACATAAACAATCTTGATAAATGATGAGATTCTATCATAAAACCCATACCACTTTGTTAATAATGAATTTTAATCCCTATGAAGGAATAACATTAAATGGAACATAAAATATCATGATAATAAATAAATTCATGATATTAATTGTAAAATGGGTGGTATATACACCTCATAAAACAATATAGGTGCATAACATAATGTATGTCCCAAAGAAGACAAATTGAGACAAAAATCCCTTACCTTGAGTCTCGAATTCTTGAATACACCTTCAAAACTACTATATAGTAAATATAATTTTATTATGAATATATTAAATAATAATAATTATATATATAATATCATATATTATTTAATTATGATCTTTTATTTCCCATTTGTTAACAATTCCATGTTAAAATCAAGTTTCAGGTAATAATTGCTTTGTTTTTCATGTATGTTTTGTTTTTTATTTTTGATCCTCTTAATTTGATTATAGTTAAATCATATACATAATTTTAAACATGATATAAATATCATATATATTTATTATATATTTATTTATAGTAGTCCATAAAATTTAGAGATAGGTTATAAAATACACTATTTATGGAGATGGAAGGTCGTATGTTTGCATGAACATTAATTCTATTTTCTAGACATATGAATTGAAATAAAGGTAAATAATATATTAGATTTAAAAAATAATTTTTTTTCATATAAATCACATACATTCAATAAATTTATCCTAATTACCTTCCATGAAAAGTTTTTGTGAAAAACAAATCACATCGCTTCATGAGGCAGTAGTCTTTCGTACATACGAACGATGTTATCGTATCCTCCCAAGAAATGGAATATAAGATTATATATGTGATATAATAATTTAATTATTATAATTATGTTAAAAATATCATATATAATTATTTAATATATCATTATTATGAAAAAATTAATATAGAAATGAAAAACACTTCAAATCGGTACGTGAAGCAGTAGTTTGTCTTACATGTGAGAGACGTTATTGTTTTCCAATGGGTTGGGAGGTAAAAAGGTAGTTGTGGTATAATAATTCTATATGTATAATAATATCATAAATATCAAATATTTAAATATTAAATCCATAATTATATACATCCAAGAGAGTTAGTGATGGAAAAACGAATAACATCAGCTTGCGAAGTGGTTGTCTGCCCTACACACGATCAACAGTTTCATTTCCCATTTGATGGAAGATGATATTAATATAATTTATTACATTAAAATAATAAAATATCAGTATATTGGATATGTTTTTTATATATAATCATAATTTAATAATATTTTAATGAGTTATAAGAAGAAGTAAAAAAAATCGCATAGTTTAAAACTTTACCTCTTCTTCAGACAACCTCTTTTAATTTAACTTAAATCCTTCCTAGATTGGATGTATGATATAAACAAGTACTATATGATGTGTTTATGTGTAAAATTAATATATTTGGAAGTTATTTTCCAGTCAAATTTTTTTGGAAGTGTGTAGAGGTAGGTGAGGGGGTGTCCTTTTATAAGTGGGGGAGAGGACACACATGGAAATTTTAAAAAGAATAAAGTATACCCACATTTTTCATATGTAAAACGATCTAAAATGGTCCATTATTGAAAATTATAGTTTATAAGGTAAAAATATTTCCATAAAATGTTTTTTCACAAGTTTACAGGTCATTTTATTCCTTATCATTTTAGTTTAACCTTCCGAAAAACTCGTTTTAACCTTAACTGTGGAAATTAATTTTTACTATTTTTACAACTCAATATAGAAAAATATTAAGTTTACCGAATTAGATAATATTGATTTTTATGATTTAAAATATTTAATACATTTTTCCAAATTAGATTCATATAAGTGGAAATTTTTTATTTAAAATTAAACTCGCATACGTAATGAAAAAATAGTTTTCCAAAGATAAAATATTCCAAAGTTTACAGAGTTTTCATATAAAAATTCAGTATTAAATTTATTAAAATGGTCTAAATTGGATTAATAAATATATAATTTTACTAATTTTACTTTTAAAATCATCCTAAAAAAATTTATGCTTTCAAATTCTTTGAATGAAAAGACAATTATTAATAAAAACTCGTATTTTCTCTATTCACTGAAAAATTAATTTATTTAGAAAATTATCAAATATTCACACCAACCTAATTTTTAAATTATGATTTCAAAAAATAAGATAATTTTTTCAAATATATTTTCTAAATTTTGGAAAAATTAATTTTAAAATAAGTGTGAAAATTGCGACAAAACTACTTTTTAGAAAATATAGTTTTTAAGCATATAAATGTATTTATTTTCATTTCATGTCTAGAAAAAATATAAGATTAATTTTAAACATTGTATTGAATATATAATATATAAATTAAATTCAATTAATTCACCAAAAGTTATTTTTTTAATTTATTGAGGTAAAACGTGTTTGTTTGTAGAAAATCAATTTTTCAAATAAAATTTTCTTTTATATTCAAATGGTTCTTATTTTCATTTCTAATTAATCAGTAACTAAATAATTAATTTTATATACATGTATAAACCTATATTTTTATAAATTATTTAATCTTGTTCATACCCACAATTCCAATGGATAGGCAATAACTGTCATATTAAATAATAATATCTTAATAGTATGTTGTGTTTCACTAAAACTCGATGTTGCATGTAGCGCAAGCTATAAAATAAATTAAATTTAGTCAAAAATATATATTTCATAAAATATCAGGGTGTTACACTCACATGTATAGGATTTTCTAGGAAGTAGGATACCATGATTATTATTAAAAATATAGGGGATATTTCACATCATTAAGTGTCAACATGCCTCTAAGAAGGAGGAGGGGGAAGGCGGGGATCAGGGAGGAAGAGCATTTTGGGATAAAAGGAGAGGGGGATACTAAGCCTTATGGGTTAAGGTAGGTCTTGGGGAGGTATATCATTTTTTAATTTTTTTAGATATTTATTAGTGATTTTTTAAAAAACACTTCCAAATAAACATGGAATTTTTAAGCGGTGGTTTCACAAACTGCACTAAAAACCCACCTTTTAATATCATAATTATTGCAGTGTGTGAATAATTACCATTATATATGTTATATATTTCTCCTACATGTCCATATTCATTCATTCCAAAAAAAATATTTTCTTTTCTTTAATCCAAATATGTATTATCATATATACTCTTTATATTTCTCTTTATATATTTTCAAAGGGAAATTGTATAACTCTTTCATCGATGTGGGTTTTCTTTAAAACTGCATACAAAGATTAAAAATGAATTTATATTCACTTTCATATATTTTTTATCTTCTACTCCATACTTATTTACTTGAATTTTATTTATTTTAAAGGTTTCATTATTAGGGTTTCTTTTAAAATAATGTTTTAAAAAAATTACCTTCCCAAAAATTATTTTTGAAAGTGACTTATACCTTTTTTACGATAATGTTAAAAATGTTTTATAAAAACACTTTTTATGATTTTACTTCCATTTTCCTCTATATATATAAAATATATATCTTCTATTGAGTTATGTTTCATGAATACCCCTCAAAATTCTCTTAATATATAATTCTTTTGGGTGAATGAATTTTTTATATCAACCAATCCAATTCTTGATTTCTTCTTATGTGATACCATTTTAAATTGTTATGTAACTCATATTATTTCCATTATTTTTTCTTGAGAAAATGTATAATTGATTTCTGCTAGCACACATATGTTTCTTTCAACATTAGGTGATGTTTGGGTCTAATATATTACTTCAATACATTAAGTAAATTTTTATATATCATGAGATAATATTGTTATTCATGGACATAATTTCAATTAGCTATGTTTACAACTCTATAAATGGAAATTACTGTGTTTATATATGTTCACAACATTATGTTTGGGAATAATTTCAATTATCTATGCACACAAATTTATTCATGGACATGATTGAGGTATGGTATGTTCACAATGTTCTGAGTTTCTTTGCTTATGTTTATGTCGCATGCCTATGTTATGGATCATGTATCATGATTATTATCCCATGATTCCACATTTTATTCCATGTTATATGTAATGATTTTATGATTATCCTTTTCAGGTTATATGTTCTTCTATCATTACTTATAGAAACACATAATCAGGTATTTCTCCCATGTTCATATTTTCTCACATTCTTAGCATTTAATACACTATAACCCATTGATATTTTTTTACCTTTCTAATCATTTGAGATCATTCCTTTTATTTTCTCATTTATTAAATAAAATATATATTGGAATATTTCTAAGAGGAATTCATGTGTAAAGAATTTTATGGGATATGCTGATGAAATAATGTGTAATAAGAAATTTATATAGATAATCTCAAAATGCACAAAACCTTTGGGTTTTGGGATTGTGTGTTTATTTGTGAGAAATAATGTTTAAATTATGGAAATTATATAAAATATATGCATTTTATGGTCTGGGAATATTATACAACAATAATATAAGAAAATTTATTAATAGCTTCAATGAGATTATGTAGGAAAATAAAAATACTTCAAAAAAATCATTTCAAAATAATGATAAATTTCATAATTCTCTTGGAGAAAAGAATGAGAGTATTTCATATATACAATAATATTTCTAAAAAAATTATATGATTCTGAAATATCTCACAATGAGTAAATCCCTAGGTGTGGTTAAACTAAGTTATAAATAATTAGGAAACATGTATATTTTGATAACAACCTTAGATATAATATAAAATTTGTTTAAACATGGAGAAGTATGAGGAGTTCCAAATATACCAACTTTCTTTCACAAGTTGATCAAATATTTATTAAAGAAGAATTAAAACATGAGGATTGGATAATATCTATAAATTAAGAGTTGAATCAAATTGAGAAAAATGACACTTGGAAATTGGTGTCACATCCCAAATACAATAATCTGAGAGGTACAATGTGGGTTTTTAGGAATAAACTCAATGATAAATTAGAATTATCATGGAACAAATTTCATCTAATTTTCAAGGGGTGATCTCATATTGAGGTTATTTATTTTAATAATACTTTCTCTCCCATCACAAGGTTTGAAATAATTATAATCATTCTTTCGATATAGGTGCAATTTAATTATAAGGTTTTCTAAATGGATATTAAGTTATTGTATCTTAATTGTGAACTTGAGTAAGTTTTCTACATTGAACAAATATAAGGATTTGTCCTAAATTGATATGGTTCTTGAGTTGGAAAATATAATAAGGCCTTATATAGACTCAAAAAAACACTCTAGGAATAGTATTTAATGCTTAATAGTAGCTTAAATAGTATGAAACTCAATAAATTCAAAGTGGATTATAATATACATGTCAAGGGAGATGATAAAAATTCTATTATAATTTTTATTTATTTCTATGAAATAATTTTTACAATAAGAAAAAATGAGGCTTGTGAAAACTTTTCTACCCAAAAAAAGAAACACTTATAAATGTTAATAATCCATGAAATGGTATTATTATTATTTTTTCATGTTGCGGATATAGTAGGTTGTATATTTCTCTAACAATAGAAGTATTCTTATGAGTTATTGAATAAATTTGGTATGGAATAATAGACATAGGTCTCTAATCTTATTACACATGGGACTAAGTTTTACATTTGTGAAGAAGGAAAGAATCTAGATTAAATAGAGCTTTGCAGGGTTATTGGTAGCCAAATTTATTTTATGGTGTCCATAAATGACATTGTATTTATTAATACACATTGTGTAAAATTCAAAACCAACCTAAAGGAGTCACAAATTATAGTGGTGAAATAGATCTTGTGCTATATTAAAGGGACTCTAAATTATAATTTGAGTGATGACAAGAACACATAATTTAAAATATTTATTTATTTCAATGTTTATTGATCTAGAGATATTGGAAAATAAAAAGTCTACTTATCTGGGTGCATTTATTATTATAGGAATATATATTTCATAGAACTCTAAAAAGAAAATTTTTTTTACATTGGATACAATAGAATATGAGTATGTTATGGAAACATTACTAATGATGTGGGTGATTTGATAGCTTAATGACATGAGGGTCAATTTCTAAAACCCATTGATGATTGGGTATGACAATAAAATTTTCAAAACACTATTATGAAACATTCAAGTTCAAATAATGTTGACATTAATTACAACTTAATTAATTAAAAGATGTAGCATGGTGAGGTTTCATTATTATATGTTTCAACTAATGAGAATGTCTTTTATATATTGAAAAATAACCTTACGAAGAATTTATTCCAACACCTCAAAGTATTTTTAGGAGTGAATTTTATCCCAAAATCCTTGTAAGTTTTCTTGGTTGTTTACTCTCTTTTATTCATTTGCATTTATTAAAAAATGGTAGAATACAAAATAATCTCTTCTTGAAAATAAGCAGAGACTCTAGCTTTTTTATATTGATCAAGGGGATACTTGAGGTGTTGGTAGATTAATTTTGAATCATAGAGAGCTCTTTATTTGATATTTGTGTAACTAATAAATTCATATGTATTGAGAGTCCCTATTTGAGTAGGGGTAGTTAATTAGTTTTAGGGTTTTTAGAATCCCCCTCAATAATTGGATTGATAAAGGGAGGTGGTGAGTTGATCTCAATCGAGATATGGTCAAAATGGAATTGTTCTTTCACCAAGAGTTGTTATGATCTCATAAAAAACATTCAATCATATGGTTTGGTGTGTAGATGAATTTCATATAAAAGGATTGATATAATTATATTCTTGAGGTAATTAATTCATGGTTTTTGGATGTTTTTTCATGTTATATTTATTAAAAACATGATTTTGTGTGAGTTTGAGAATATTTGGAATTGAGTAAAGATAAAATGGAATGAATTTTTTGTGGAGTTAACGCATTTTATGATGCGAAGGTTACAATATGATTTGAGTGTTTTTTATGAAGATTTTCACTCTAATGTAGGATCACACATCAAATCTGGTTTGGTTGTTCCATGAATGAATTGAGATAAATAAAATCCACAACGTGGGATGAAACATTACTTTGTGATAGTTTTATATAGGTAATTTTAGAGAGTGTTTGTGTCATGAAAAGTAAGTTTTTATTTTTTTGTTTCATGATATTTGGAAACTTAATGTATTCATGAAAAAAAACTTATTATGACTCAAAGGATAAGATCATGTCATGGTGTTCAAACCAACAAAATCTAGTTCTTTACAAAATTAAAGGAATTCAGATACATTGTGTTTCAATATACCTGGTTAATTTATAACATATTTTACATATATATTGGTAGATATTTATAAATATGGTGTTTACACCACAATGAAATATACGATTCCAAAACTATGGTCAGAGATATTCAATATTTAGTTTCTATATCTTCTATATCTATGAATCATTCCATAAGGGAAGAATTCATTCCACAATTCATATGTACTCTATAAATAGAAGGGCATATTTCGAGAACCAATTAGTGAGAAATTGTGAAAAAAATAGTTATCCTTAAATTCAATATAGTTAGTGTTACAAGGAGGTTTTAGAAGAGATTTTATGAGAAGAACAAATGTATGCATGTAATAAAAAATCAAGTAGCACTTACAGCTATGGGAGGAAAATATTGATTGACTCGTTGATGCATCTCATTCTTTCTTATAATTGGGAGTTCAAGGACATCTCCCTACTCCTTTCCTTATTCATATTGATAATAAAATATGAAATTGGATAATGGGATCACAATAGTTGAAAACCAGGGATTATCCATTTGATAACAAGATTTGGTGAACCTTCTATTTTCCATTTCTATTTTTCCTTATGTTATGTGTACTCTTTCTTGTTCATTCTCTCATCATCGCATCAACACATTCAAGATAAATATACACTTGTAGACAATGAGAAATATTTGTTTGAGATTTGGTGTTCTTGGTCAACCATTGATTCAGATCCACTCTCAGTGGTGGTTTACTCTCTCTTAGCTCTATCAGTGCTTTCAAATCTTGGGAGATGATGGTGAAGGGGCCTTGGTAGATGAGATACATTGATGTAGTGCTCCTAGGTCAGTGTGATTCTATCATTTTAAGGCACATGTTGACATGATGAATAGAATTTGGGTTCCATGTATAACCTAGTTAGTCCATCTTGGTGTTCTAGTGACCCAAATCTTTTGGTTGGACTTTTTTTTATGTACTTGTAGTGTTAGTGCCTTGGAATTTTAATGTTATATTATACCCGGATCTCACTCAACCTTAAAGTGGATATTTTTTAAAAATAAAAAAAGGTTTAAATCATGGGGCTTAAGTCTTGAAATTAAAAAATATAAGGTTTATTTTGAAATATGAGCAGGTTGGGTAGTTCAGTTAGGCCAAATGGTCCTAGGATGGTCCACAGTCGAGTTAGTCCTCGAATGGGTCAGGTAGGGTTGGGCTTGTCAAAGTGAAAAAAATAATTAAATATTATTTAATGGTTTAAAAACTTAAATAAGAATACCAACTAATAATTTAGTGACATTTTAAACCACTATTAAAAAACAGTCACTAAATGATTTCCAATGTCACTGTCTTAAAAAAATTAAAAACCACCAATTTTCATTTAATATATATTTAAACCACCAATAAATTCTATTTTTTATAGTGTTTGTTAAATTTTAAAATATTTAAGTTTTGATCTTCCTCTCATATTTATTCTCTATAAGACTTTGAAACCTCTTGATTCATTACATTTCTTTCTTATTTGAGTGAATAACCAAGATGAAATTTATCCTACTGTAATCATAAATAAATAAAAAGTGATGCCTTTCTCCTGTAGTCCTATTTATGTCATCGAACTACAATCATCAATGTGCACTAGTCAAGAAAGTGTGAAAATCTATTCTTATTTAGATTACATATATTTTTAACCATCTTTCCCTTAATAAAATCATCAAAAATATTCTATTGATATATTTTTAGATTTATTACTCCAATCACTGCTTTGATTTTTAAGAAATTTTCCATTATTTATTGTTATTTTTGTTCTATCCATGGATTTAATTGATTGTTTTCCTATTTAACATTGAGAAAACATTAATTTTCATTGTAATATACTTGATATAAGTTACCATTGGTTCTCATTAATTGGATTAATGTATTACCATTATAACCTTTAGTCCTGAAACCCCAATTTTTAAATAAATATTCAATCCCAAATTCACACAATTGACTCAATTTTAAGTGGTTATGATGAAGTAAATCCATAAAGAGTATGGTTATGCTACTTATATCTTCTTTAGTTATCCTCTCATTTTCACTACCATTTATTTTCAAAACTCTATAATTTTAAAATAAAATTATACCATCAATATGGTTCTTAATGTTTTTTATGAATATAATATTTCCCATCATGTTAGAATAACATACACTGATGAGTATCCAAGTGTTATTATTTTTTAAAGAATTCGAAGAAAATTTAACTAGGTTTTATTTTTTATTCTTCTATATTCTTTTTTAAAATAAAATTTTCTAATAAATTGAGACATTGAAAGGGCCTAAATTTTCCCAAACCCTTACTTTTCCATTTCTCAAGTGTTATGGGAGTCTAAGGATATTTGGTGGTACTCTTAGAAGATAGGGGAAGGGAGGTGTTTCAAAATATCATATTTTATCTATAAGTGAACCATAATGGTGTGATGATATGTGTCTCTCTAGGATTGGTTATTTGGTAAGTTAGTAATGAAATAGTTAGTTCTGTAAAGACCCATATCTGTATGGGTTTATTTTTTTCAATGGAATTTGAATGTTTTTTATTCTATGAAGTGGATATCATTTGAGAATAAAGACTCAGATCATATTTTTGAGTGTTTGAACATCTTAATTAGGGTTTGTTCAATGTATATTGAGTCACGGGAGGTTTTTTGGGTGCTTGGGTGAGCATCAGGGTAAGTAAGGGTGAGAATATGGTGCTAGGGTCCTATACCTATTGGAAATGGGTAGAAAAACGCCTATGGTGTTGGTACTTTTGGCTTACTCAGGGCCTTGGGGTCTAAGTGTATTGAAGGGAATAGTTCCCTTTTTAGGCATGGTGTTTGGGGAAGCTCTCAGGGTGAAACATCCTAGGATAAATTACTTGTCTAAGTGTCTTGATGAGTGTGTTGCCTAAGGGGTTCCACTTATGGAAAATGAGATTGGTGAAATGCTCATATTGGGAATTTTTTTAGGAATTTGGTTTGATTTTTGGATATTTGTATTGTGGTATGGGTTTAGGATGGTAGTTGATGACATTTGCATTTAATTATTTATTTAATTTATTGTATTATGATAATCCCACTGGGTGATTAATTACTATATACTAGTATGATTATCATTTTGTATGACTGTATAATTATTCATTTAAATTTTTTATAACATGATTTTGTTTATTATTTTGTTGACACTATTTTATTCTTATGAAATATGTTTTATTATTTATTTTACACTGCTATTTTTACTCTAATAAGGGGGTACAGTATCCACACGGTGCTACCCTATACCCATATTTCTAGTTAGAAGCCTCTAGCATAAGGGTGGGTGAGCCTAAGGTCCTAGTACCTCTTTAGTCGAGACACCAATAAATGGTATAGGGTTAAGGAATCAAAAAGTCGTATAATTTCCTTTATTTGACTAATATCATAAAATCTATCATAGTTTTTTTGTCTTTCTGTATGGGTAGATGGTAGATATGTGACATAAGAATGTGTCAGAGCATGTGACAGACCTTATACTAGTGCATCGTGAACACCTTTTTTGATGGAAAGTATAGGTTACTAGGTGCATGGGATTTTTGTTCTTGGTTTTCTATTTTATGGTTCTATGATTTCACCTAGTTTAGCACACTTGAAGTTTTCTTGGATTTATGATTTATTGGTTTTTAGATATTGGACCATTGTAATGATTCAGATGTTAATAAATCATATTTGGTATATAGGATTCACATGAAATACATGTTTTTTGTGTAATTGATATCACTAAATATGAGGGTTCATATATTTAAAATGTTGGAAACAACTTATATGAAATTTTTCCATATAACTTCTTTTTTAAATTCTACTCAACCGGTCCAAAGTATATTTTCTTCTAATGATAGGTCATGTGGATCTTATGGAGGGATACTCCTTGATAAATACTATAAATTCCCACTTATAAGGGATGTATAGTGACCCTAGTATGTTAGTGTATATGTTGAATTCCCCAATTAGATACCCCTTACGGGTGTTTAAAAATATAGGTTCTATTGTTTAAAGTATCAATACCAACTTATTTTGCTTTTTCCCATAAATCCTCTTAGTGGAATTATACTTATCCAAGTCATATGACTATGGGATACTTAATATAAATCATCATAGGATGATTTCATTATACATATGTACATAGATGGGATAGTGATCCATGAGGGGTGGATCCCATGTGTGGAGGTTTGATGAGGATTAGCCTGAGATCATGATTCTCAAAGGGTGTCATGTATGGTTATTTTTAGTGATAATCAGTGCACTAGTAGGATGATGACATTGTATGGGAGGCCTAATATGTGTATACAAATATATGATACCCTAGGATATGTTTTTTTAGCACATGAGTTGCTGAATTATATTAGATATGGGAACAAAGAGGTGGTTCTTGTGATATGTGACCTATGGGCTCAATGGGAGATCCTAGTGCTTTTGATATACATTTAAAGATATTCTTGAGCTAAGAATTGTGGATGAGATGTGATTTTATATATAAGAGTAACCTGGGTGTGGGGTTATCCTAGATTAATTTATACCTTATATATGGAATCATGGGTATATGCTTCAGGTTATGAGATTTATGCATGGGAGGTGATACCATGTATGTGGTATAGACATAATGATTCCTTAGGATTTCTTGATGTAAAACACTTGAGGTTCTTTTGGTATCAAAGTGGATTTCATAGGGCAGGATTGGTGGGATACCTAGACCTAGTTATTTCAGGCATAGTTTCTAATGGGGTTGCAAACATTGATCCTAGATGGTTAAATATATAGTGGATAATTTTCAAGTAGATTCTTGTGGTTTTGTAATAACACTCGGGTCAATGGGTGGTCATGTAGTATATCATGGTTTAGGTGAAATGATTATGTTTAAAAATGTGTTTTGATGGTGATCTTATTTGATGAGTTTTGATGAGTTTGATATTCCTAGACCTAGTTATTGAGATGGTGCATGTTGGTTATGTGTGTTGTTGTTGGATTGGGGATTAGTGAGTGGTCATGTATAAGTTGAGGACTAGTTATTTTGATGGAATTCATGTAGGTGTGATTTCATGATATTTGTGATGAAATGGAAAATTTCCTTCTATAGGGATATGGGACATTGGATATTGATTAGGGTGTCATTATATGGTTGATCTAAGGGAATTCCTTGAATAGTATTTTAAGGGAGGCATGACTGTGTATCCAATTGAGTTTGTGCTCATTGAGTAGTATAAGAGAAGCTATATGGTGAGTAGTTAACCATAGACTATTGTAGGGTGTGACTATTATTATGGATAAATTTTTGTGGGTACCGAGGAAGAAATTAATGGTGATATGGGAATGAGTATCTATTGATGTTATTTTTTATAACTTGGGTATGAGAAGGGAAGTCATGTCTAGTTATAATGTATGGTAATGGAAAGAGTGTGCGATGTGAAGGTATAAACCTCACATTTGTAGGATCAGGGGTGTGATGTGATCATTCATTGGATAATAAAGGTAGTGTTAGGTTATTAGTGAGTAGGTAAATCAGATTATATTTATTTATATGGAGAATATCATCTATATAATTTAAATGAGATATTGGATGAAGTTTTTGCATTGGCATAGGTTCAGGATAGTCTTTTATGTGTTCTAAGGGTGGGTCGAATCAATGGTGCATTGGTGATAAGGGTGAGATAATGAAGGCTTTTTTGGTTGGTTAAAGATATGACTAGGGAAAATACACCAAGAGTCGGGTTCATACTTTGGTGTGGAATGTAGAGAACTGTATATGGTTAACGATTGAGGTAGATCAGGATACATGTTCACATGATACCAAAACATTTTGAGTAAGAGAAGCACTATGGTGGGGATATTTTAATGACCCACATCGTTATGGGTTGGAAATTCAGGGGTAAGTTTGAACCTTTTATTTATTGAATGGTTCATTTTGAGAAATGGGAATTTTTAATGGGGTTTTGAGAGTTTAAACATTCTAAAATGGTTTTTTGGGATAGATCTCAAGGATCGAGTGATCGCTTAAGGGTCCAAGAGGCCAATACAGGAGTTTTCTAGGTCCCAAGGCTATTGAAAAGTGCAGTATCTACTCATTCATGTTTTAAATAGGGTATTCATGACATGAAGAGGTTTTATGGGGTGTCCAGAAAGGATTAAGTCATTAAAAAGGGGTTCAGGGGGGATCTAGAAAATTCATGGAAAGAAACTATGTCTCACGCTGTAAAAGATGTCCGGTTTGTTATTATTTTTATTAAAAAGGGCCGGGGACCCCTTTACTTTTGTATAACATGATATGCATGGGAGGGATTGGTCAGAGCATCTCTCTCTCATTTATCCTAATATTAGGGTGATTTCGGGTGATATTCGATAGTGTTGGGTGTTTGGATATTCCTCATCCCTCCTTCTACACGGATTTCCCCCATTGTACCTAATTTTATGTATTTGTATTTTATTGAATTTTGATGATTCCACTTGGTGTTGTGAAATCAGTAATTTTTATTAGAGTTTTGGCTCAACCTATATAGAGGAGAACATGAGAAGAGTTATGCATGATATAACATATTATTTCAAAAAATGTATGTCCCTTGATAATTATTTATATGGTTTATATTCAAATTTTTTTAATCGAATATCAAAAAATGGAATTAATTTTGGGTTTTTGGTCGTCATAGATCTGGGAGTGCGTTGGGAATGGATATAACTTCATTGGGAAGCATTTCGACTAAGGTATTTTGCTTGGTTGGATTATTCTAAAGGGTTTCAATTTAATTACATTAAATTTGAATTCATCGTTTTTCTATATGATAGATGTTTTTTAAGAATGGTGTTGGTAGAATGTTATTGACCTTTCATGGGTGGTTGTCCATGGTTCCAACTAGGTGGTGACATCTGGTAAGTCCTTTGGCAAGTATACTTCTCACCTTTGATTATAAGTCAATTTCATTATTTTAATTAATTGTGTTTTATTTATAATTTATTTATTTATAATTCTTAGAAAGAGTATTACCTTATGGTGTTATTTAGGGTCAAATGGACTTCTATGCCTGGACAAAGAATCTGGGATTTTCTTGTATGGGAGTTATCTCTATTTGAGGTAGGTAGTTATGCATACATGACACTAAGTTTTATTTCTAGTTTATTGACATGTGATATGAGATCATGCCACCATGGCCATTTTTCCTTGAGATTAATGTAATTATTGTAAATACTATATAAAACATCCAAAAGGATATTTTAATTGATTGATATGATCAATTAAAATAGGATACCTAGTATTATACCTAATTAGTTAATGAATAACCTATCTTAAGTGATTAAATGGATATTCCTAATAAAATAACAAGGTGTAAAGTTCATGTTGGACCATATGTGATGTCTTGTTTTAGGGCCTTTTATGGTTGAGGCTTGACTAGTTATGTTTGTCTATTTTATTTTACTACTGAGCCTATATTTGTTTTTTATCACATGGTGTGTGTGTGTGTCCCATGAGACCTATTTTGATGTTTGATCACATAGTTTGTGTGTGTGTGTGTCCCATGAGACATATATTTATGTTTTATCACATGGTGTGTGTGTGTTTGTGGCCTTAAAGACATATGTTTATTGCTTGATCACATGTAGTGTGTGTTCGTATCCTTAGGAAACCTATACTTGTGTTTCTTGAATGTGGATTATTCTGGTTGTGAGACTTATTTATTTTATGTGATATTTTATCTATCATTTGTATATTGTATCATATTGTGTTATTATTCTATATTGCAGTTAAGTATACAGGTTGAGCCTCATAGACTATTCCCCCAAGAGGGGTGTATCAAATTCCTAGTCAACATGCTTTGGTTTATCCCTTCAAAATAGATGTGTCAGTCATGTTTTTGGACTATCCCATTAAAGGGAATGTGTTATGTGGTTGATCGTTGTTCCTTATGACATGGAGGTGAAGTAGGTGTGGTTAGGGTTTGTTGTCCCTTATTGCGTGCATGACTAATCAATACATGAGTTTTATTGCTTACCTATGTGTTGGTTATTATAATCTATGTTTGTACAGTTATGAATTTTTGTTTACTTTATTCTTAGTTATGCTTATCACATGTACATACACTGAATTTATTGTTCATGTACATAATTGTGTTGGTGGTGTCCTACAGTGTTATACTCACACCCTTCTTAGGTGGCCATGGAACTAGGGTACCAAAGAATCCCTCACTTATTGAAAGTACTATAATGCCCCCAACCCTAGTTACCTAGAGTTGGTGCATTATTACATAACATTGGCATGATACAAGGAATAATGTCCCGAAAGACAGATCAGTTTAGAAGCCTTGGAAGTACTAGATACATACATAAGTTTTACATTACATTATGAATAGAAAAAAATATTTTTTTCTCCGTAGAACACACTCATATCCCTTATCCTATCCATGTAGGTCAGTCATAATATACTTCTTCACATCCTGCGAAAAATAAAACATAAGAAATGGGTGACTTTAGATGATCAACAATGATAAAAATATAGCGGAAACTTTCATAAATAAGAATAAACATTTAAATAATTTATAAGACTAAAACACAATACTTTTAAAATTAAACTTCAGCATAATATAGAAAAGATAAATCAAATAATTACATTTACTTACAATCTTTTAAGGGAATACATTCCTCATATGAAAAGGTTGAAACATAATATAAACATTTATATTAAAACTAGCATATTAAATGTAAATACATTAACCATTAACCATGAATGGTATCAAAATAGCACATCCATAGTCAAACATATCACAAAACCTTAAATATAATATGGAATATTGTATCATAATAAATCAACTTAAAACAATCATAAAATCCAATGAAGTATGTTGACATAGATGAAATCAATCCAAAACTTATTTGAGTGAAATATTTCATTCTACATTGAAATAATTCAAAAGTGAAGAAAATATTTAATTTGAAAATAATCTTATAAGATTTTAAGTGAAGCTTTGAAGGTGTTATAATGGTATAAAATAGCTGCACCCACTGTGTAATTTAAAAAAACAGTCTTACCTTAATTTTTCGAACAAGTCATAAAGTACCTTATTTGGAAAACGATGGAAAGATTCCTTTAAAAACATTTTATAAAAAGTAAAGAATGGGTATACCCATATTCTTGTAAATATTAAAATGTTTTTAAAAACATTTTTAAGAAACAAGGATGTGGATGATAAAGAATTCCCACTAGATACTTACGTATAAATAACTTCGGATAATAAAGAGATTGTAAAATTAACCCTTACCTTGTACTTTTCCTTAGTCGAGGGTAAGTTCAAATTCTTTAAAATAGTTAAATAATTATTATTAAACTATACAAGAACCACATACATAAATACGATATCATATATGATCTTCTAATATTGCTTTGTTAATAATATTTCAGTAGTATCATTGTTTCAGGTGTTAACTGATTTGTTTTCCTTTATATGTTTTGTTATGTAAGTCATTTTTTTTATAGATAGTGTGTATTTTATTAATATACATAATGATATTATGTTGTTAAAGATTATTTTTAAATCATCAAATGTAAATTAATCTTGAATGGTTACTATGGGGAATGAATCTCATCGTGTTTATGGAGACGTTAATCTGTACATACTCACGAGTGATAATATCATTATATTAATGGTGAAATAGTATGTAATTGTATGGTATATCATATATAAAGAATAATTAACATGTTATGTTTATTATTTAAATAAATTATACTCATTATTTTACCCATCCAAATAATTAAGTGTTGAATAACAAACTACATCACGACGTGGAGAAGGTAAGTTGTACGTACGCACGTATGGTGACCTTGCCATTCATATGATGGACAGAATAATGAATATGGTTGTAAAATATTTATAATAAAATCATAGTATGTATAAGTTACTAGAGTTAATATTTTTGGTATGGAAACAACAAATAAAGAGGAAGAGTAAGAACCAAAGAACTTTGAAAGAGGTGATGAAATTATTACCTCTTCTTCGGGTGCTTCCTTTTGATTTGATCAAAAGGAATCCTTAGGTTAGCTTTCTATTAAAGTAATTCCTCTAGGTTTAATTTAATGTATTTTTTAGGATATATGATCAGGTTTTGGCCAAGCCAAATGGCTTTGGAAGTGTGATTTTGAGAGAAGGGGAAGTACCCTTTTATAAGAGAGGTGAGGGGAACCCTAGGAAAATATTGAAATATTATTTTATTATAAAGTCATTTTCGGTTTATAATGGCTCCAAAAGAATTTATTTAGATTATAATAGGGGTATTGGTCGAAAAAATCTCAAAAAATAGGTTTTAGATAGGTTTAGGTCACCATATTAATCTTATATTTTAGATTTAACTCTTAGTTAAATAGTTTAACTTTTACTATGTCTTCTTGTATTATTATACTAAATGGTTAATAAACATACTATAAAAAACCAAGTGAACCCCTAGTGGTTCATTATTGACATATATAACCTTATCTAGGTACTTTGGCTAAACATTATATTTTTAGGAATATTATATCATTTAATAATATAGTATTTGTTTTAAAAACTCATTTATGTCAATTTTGACACTATTTAGTATTTGGTTTTTGTGAAAGTCATAACAACTTTATCACATCAAAAAAAAATATTTAATCAACCCTAAAATGTCATATTAACCTATAAAATTCGTTTAATGCATCAAAAGTATCAATTTACATTTATTTTAATATTTATAATATCAATTATTTTAATCTTTCATTATTAATGTAATTATTGCATCATCATTGTGTCATAAATAAATTTAATTATTAAATATATAAAAATTAAAAAGAAAATACCATTATTTTTTAAATATTTTTATCTTTATAATTAATATTTATAGTCAAATTTATCTTATATATAATCCTATATTAAAAATAGTTTAGTTATTAAACTTTGAATTTAACACTTTTTACTCTTCTTTGAATAAAATAATAATGAATGTCCTAATCTAATACAAGTGGACCAAAATGATCATATTTTATTCCTAATGTTTATTTTGGTATAAATACACTTATACAATATAATTATGACATGTGTTATGGTAATAATAATATCATTTTTTCCTTTAATTACCCTATTTACTTTTAGTCGTGGTAAATAAAATTCAAAAGTTACTATTCAACAAATTTTATTTTTATCCTATTGAACCATATTTTACTTACTGATGTCAACTTTTTCTCTCTAATTTTTGAAATTCAATTCATAGAAGTGGTAAAATTATGTTTTATGCAAATTTTCAAATGTGCCTAGAAGGTGGGTAAAAGACAGTAAAAGGTTAAATAAAATTACATATATCTAATATTATTATAAAATGATTTAAATGAATTAAATTGGACTAATATAGTTATTATGTATCTATTTTTACATTAAAATAAATTTAAATTGAAAATAATTATTTAAATAAAAATCTGGTATTAAACAATAATGCAGTGTTTTCACAATTCATTAAAAATTAAAAGTTTTCAAAAAAATACCAAAAATTCACCCTAAGATAATTTTGATATTATGATTTCAAAAATTATTTCTATTTTATTAAATTCAAAACATTGAAGTTTCATTAGTTAATTTAAAATTAATTCTCGTTGTTAAAACCAGAAAACGAGTTTTTGAGAAGTAAAAACTAGCAAACGATTGATATGTGTTTATGTCCAATTTAAATGTAACATTACTTACAGTGACCAAAATTGGATTAAATGATAAAAATATAATCTAATTATACTTAAAAACCATTAAATTGTATAATTTAACACTGTAAACTATTTTTATTTAAAAAGTCATTTTCAATTAAAATTTAGTATTTTTTACCATTCATCAAAATATAAAAGTTATCAGAAAAACACCAAAAACTTATCCAAACTAAATTTTTATGTCCTGCTTCTAAAGAAGAAGTTTATTTTTTCAAATTGAATATATAAAAGTGTAAAATATTGGATTGAAAAAAATGTTCACCATTAAAAGGCGGTAAAATTTCATTTTTTGAAAAATACTTATTTTATCTGAAAAGTTGAATTTGTTCTTATATTATATCTAAGAAACACATAATATAAATGTTAAAATTATATGGAGTATATAAAATTCAAATTTTAGTTAATAGTATTCATAATCGCTTTTTGAACAACTAGTTTGGTAAGTCGTGGTGCACTCAAATTCGGTGTTGTGTGTGGCGCAAGCTATTGAAATACTTTAAAGAGATAATGTACCATGAAATACTAGGGTTTTATAGGTATAGGTTTGGTCGAGGCATGTGGTTGATCATCTAGTAGAATATCTCGCTACAAGTCTATAGATTAGGATGAGGTGATTCATGGATTTTTAGAGTATTCTTGTACTTTTATACATTTCTTTATCTATATATAGGATCAGCCTAATGAGATATTGGTTGTTGTATTTGTATAACTATTTATTATGTATACTATTCCATCACATTTATATATTTTTTTTGTTATTATTCCATGTATTTTTTTGTATTTTGTTACATGTTGGGTTATTTATTTCTTATTATGCTCTATAATGGATGGTATAGTCTCCTCATGACTCTACTTAGACCCACACTGCTCTTCAGTAACCTCTAGCATATGGGGAGGCATGATTGAGTTAATGTGGTATTCATGCTCGAACCCAATTATTAGGGTGAGGGTATTATAAGGATGATCTGAAAAATCCTTTGGATATAGAGGCATCATAACTAGGTGATGAGATAGTGTGTTGGTGGGTATAGCAAAGTGTTGTTTGGAATGGTAGTCAAGGGATGTATGACCAGTGTTTTTATGCCTAACTGATTGAAGTGAGTAGAAAACCGCATTGAGAAAGCTAATAGACAGTTAGAAATGTGTTTTTGTAAGTGATTCTGATGGTGGGGAGCATCGTGGCTTGAAATCTATCCTTACAAGCTGAGGATTGTGGAAGGGAGCACCATGAGTGTGATAATAAACTAGTTGATGACACTATAGTATCTTGGGATTGACAAGAATTGGTAAGCACCGTCATAGTGTTTTGGTAATGGTTATGAGTGGTATATTAGGTTTTAAAGAATAGTGAGCCTCGTGTTTAGAGTTTCATAGAAAAAGCACAATTGTCATTCTGATACAAATCACAATGAGTTGGTTATGAACTAACGATGGGATTGGTCAAGATGAATTATTGAAATTTCATCGAGGATTCTCAAGGATGTGAAGTGTTATGTTTGGTAGGTCATAAATACCTATGCCTATATAGGTTGAGTTTTATCAGTAAATTTAAATTATTTTGTCCTCTAAAGAGGATTTAATTTGAGAACTATGAATCAAATAGTATTTTTTTAGTGTTTTAACTTCGCAAGGAATTGTTTTTGAAATATATCAAGGATCAAGAGATGTTTTGGGTTCTCAGGTAGAAGTTGTGTATGTTTAGGTCAATGTGTGTCACTTGGGGCTTATCCCTATTGGAACCGGACAAAAAAACACCTCTGGTGTTGGGAGTTTGATCTTGCATGTGCACTTGGGGTCTGGGTATATTGGAGGTAATGGGGGCCTTGGTGGACATCGCACATGGGGCCCCTTGTGGTGTAAAACAGCCTGAGAGAAACATCCAGGCTGAGTTTTTTTATGATATTGTTGCCTGAGAAGTGCCACCTATGGGAAATGGTATTGGAGAGATTCCACATCTGGGAATTTCATCAAGTGTATTTTCCTAGGGGTGGTGAAAACAGCCAAGAAATCTCTACCACACCATATGTATCAATGTGTTCTAAGGGGTAGATCATTATCCTCCATAGACAGTGAAATTTATAGGTTTGGGAAGAGTGGTGGTTGTTTTAATCGGCCTGAAATGTGGGGGTTTGGGTGTGCTACCTGTGTAAAATGGTAATGGATAAGGGCTTATGGTGGGTTACTGACCATTTTTTCACCATGTGTAGTTTTAAAAATAGTGGAATATACCCATTCCCCCTACAATTTTAACACACCTCACCCCCTCTTCATCCCACTCCCTTATTTTCATATAATCCATCCAACCTACCTCCTTTTATCCTTCGATACCCCATGGTTTTAAGGTGATTTTGGATGTGATCACTTCCGAATTTTAGGTTAGTTCCTCCTCCTCCGTCATTGGTTTATCCTATTCTTCATTTTTATCTGATATTGGTTTCCCTCATATTAGGGTTTCATTTAAGATTCCACCAATGCATGGTGAAATCATCCTAATATGATGTGGATTTTTTGTTTGATTGATAGAGGATGTTTTGTGGTGGAGATTGTGTGTTTTGGAATTTTTTTTCAATTGAGTTATATCATAATATAAATTTATTCCAGGTTTTTTATTAAATTAAATAAAATCAATTATTGAATGAATGTTGATTTTTATGTGTTTTCTCTGGGATGGTGTCGAGAGTACATTATGGTCCTTCTCTGTATGTTTAGTCAAAGTTTCAATGATATGAAATTTCTTAATGATTTGTTCAGTAATTATTCCAAATATTTTTAAATATAAAATTAATTTTAATTATTTAATAATATAAAATTTTATTTTAATTAATTAATTTTGGATGTCTGAAATGGGTTGGGGCCTCATTTTGAGGGTTGATCGATGATTGGACATGGATGAGTTCTGACAAGGGTTTTTAGGCTGCACTTAGAAGGGGTTAACTTTAGAATTGAGGTAGTTGGTCCTTGATAATACCCCAATGGTATTATGAATTTTATTCATAGGTATGTGACATGTGGTCTCGCCACCAAAGTGTTCGGACCAAGTTGGATGGAGTAGGTTCTTGGAAGATGAAAAAATTTTGTATTTCAAGTATTTTCTCTTGTTGTCAAGGATATGTCAAAGAAGAATAAATTACATCACATTATAAATTTCAAAATCAGACTAACCATCATATTTAGGTATTTAGACTCACAAAACTTAAGAAATTACATTATATTGAGGATAATGTTTCTAGAAGAATAGGTTCATTGGACTCAACCTAAGTTCGGGATAAAAAGAAGGTCGTATTGGGAAGTTGTATTGGAGTCTTCTTGGATCTAATGTAAATATAACGATGCATTTCTATTTTTTATTTCAAAAAATTCATAATTTGTCTGAGAACTTGAGATGAAATCCTTGTGAAGAAAAGGTGGAGAACAGGTATTTCTAATCGTATTGAGGAATGGTTGCAAACAAAGAAGATATTGGAAAGGATGGTAAGTTACAATACTTCCCAATGTAAGTCAGGTGATTCTATGTCAATATTTAACGTTTTTAAAGTCATTATGAATTCATGATACAATTAAAAGTTAGTAGGGAAGAAGAAATTTCATAAAGTCAAACCTTTCTGGTCTCAAATTCATCGGTATGAGATCACTAGATGAGGATTTGTTTGAAGGATAGGGAGGTTGATTGTAATGTGAGAAACCAAAGGTGATGGTTTTTAGTCATACCAATAAGCCACAAGATACAAATATTTGTATAAATAAGTTGGAACTGGAAGTTTATTAGAATCATAATTATAAAAGGAAAGAAGCTACAAAAGTCGTACTGGTTGGAACTGGTCCATTGGACATGGTGTGCCACCAATCATTGGAGGCCTAATTTTTCCTATGGATAATTTTTGGGACCAATAAAAAGAAAATAAATTAAGAATTATTGTGACCTATGAATGATGAAAGTAATAAAAGTTTTTTTGTGACCAATATGAAGAATAAAATCAGAGATCAATCAATAATATAGCCAACCATTTTCATCAAGATAATTTTTTTATTATTTTCCTCAATAAGTGGGTCAAGAGAAAAGAAGAAATTGGATATGTTTTTCTTTAGGGCATAAGATAAAGTATCTTTTTATTATAATTACAATTGGTTCAAGATTCATTGGATTGTAGATGAAACTAATTATCAGAATTAAGCTGAGATTGATTCATTGGACACAAGATAATCAGTCTAGTAAAAGAAGAAAATGATAATATCTTGAATCTTATCAAAGTGTTATCAAGGGGATCATAGAAACATTTTAAGAAGTTTGAAGAATGATTTTCATATGTTTCTTTTGTTATAGATAAATTTAATAAAGAATATTATGTCTCCATTATAATGAATAAATTATAATGATAATTTAGTTCTGATAATAAAAATAAGAATACATATGTTTTTATTTTAAATTGGTGTAGAGAAACATAATGAAAAATATTATTTCTTTATTGTAATGAAGAAATCAGAATGGGGAATCAGAATTGGATTGAATTTTGTGAAGAAATTATGAAGTGATATGAATTCGGGAAGATTCAAGAAGATTTGAGAATAGTTAAGATGCATTGAAAAAGTCAAATATATGGCTGATATTTAAGGTAAATTTAAAGATTCATGAAATTTGGTTGAGTGGGAAACATATTCAAAATCCTACCCAAACCTCTTTTGGGTTGTCTATAAATAGAGTAAGTACTTTGTGCTTTCCTGACACTTGTACTATTTTTGAAGGAAGACATAGAGGCTCTGAAGTTCTGGGGAGAAGAATTTTCTGGATTGTGCTTTCCAAATGAATTTTTTCAAACAAAAGAAAAAAGGATAAGAGGCCACATCATAATCAGAGTTTTCAAAATCAGATGGAGCAATTGGATTTGGATTTCCAGACTCAGGTGGAATCAGTTTAGAATTGTCTCAACCATATTCTAATAGAGTTATATTTCCATATTGATCAATCGTATTGGGGAATCGAATTGTGAAATCAAATTGATTATCATTACAAAGTCCAAGGAAGTTCTTTCCTACTACTGGGTAAGGAATTAAAGAATTTAATTGAAGTCTATATTTAAGAAATTTAATCAAGAAGAACCGTAACATGTTTATTAGACAAATTTTATTACATCATTTTGTGTCAGATGGAGAACATGCACTGTTGTATTGAATATAGTGTTACATGAGTGTAACGGAAAATCCTACTCATTGTATTCAACACAAAATTATTGTTTTCTAGTAGCTTATATGGTATTGGATTGTTTTCAAATCATACTAAAGACATAACTACTCTTTTTAAGTAGTGAACCTTGTAAATTCTTGTGTTCCTGTGGATGTGTATTTTATTTTTTTTAGTATAGAAAGAAATATTTATCAGGAGGTGAAGGTTTTTTCATAATAAAACATAAAAAATATGATTGATTCACCCCCTTCACCTCTCAGTTATTCATTGATCCGGTTTCAGCATTCTTAATTGGTATCAGAACTAAAGGTTCCCTTCGTTTATTATTTTTTGAAGTTTTGAAAGATAAGTTGGGATGGATAATATGAATTGTGTAAATGGTAAAGGTATATCATTATTTGATGGTAAGAACAATCATATCTGGAAATATAGAATGTTGTCTTATCTTATGTATCTTAGGTATAATGGTATTGAATTTTAAACAAATGGATTTTATACTATTGATGATAAAGTTCCTCTTACATCTGCTGATAAGAAGAATATTGAGAATGATATAAGGGGAAATAATGCTTTACTATCATCACTTTCTGAAAGTTATCTTTTGAGATTTAAATCTATTTCCACATCCAAATGCATCTAGTATAAGCTAAAAAATTTATGAAGGCAATAAAAAAGTAAAGAAGTTAAAGTTACAAATTTGGAGGATATAGTATGAATATCTCAAGATGGGTGAATAAAAATCTTTTGGTGACTTCTTTACCTGGGTGAACAACATTGTCAGAACTATTATATGTCTTAGTGAAAAGTTATAATATTCTACTGTTGTTGAAAAGATCTTGATAATTCTTCCCAAAAAGATTGATGCTAAAGTTTCTTCATTGGAAGATAGATATCCTGGTTGATTTTCTTAGCACTCTCATTACTTATTAAATGAGAAGGTAGAAAGATATAAAAAGAAAAAAAATTGATAAATAAATTGAGGTGTGTAAAAAACTTGATGAATTTGTATACTTGTTTTCTAAAAATAAGAGATTAGGTACGGGTAAATATAATGGTAAAATTCTCTTGAAATTTTTTAAATGTGGAGTCATTGGTCACATTTCATCTAATTTTCCTTAAAGAAATAAAGAATATGATGATGAGTAAGATGATATAAGGTAGAGAAGATCATGGAAGAAACAAGGCGATAAAGTAATATCTTATTCCAAAGGGAAAAATAAAAAATTATTCAAATCCAAAAGAATAAGTTTCTTATATAAATATGATGAAGAAGAAGATAGTGAGGCTTAATTCAAAAAATCTTTTGAGAATTTTGGATAAAATACTTTCATTGCAATAGTGAACAATGAAGATTTTGGAAGAAGTTCTCAAGAAGAAAAAACTCAACTTGAATTTTATCTGAAAGAAGAATTGAAATCATGTATAAGAAAGATTGGGAGGATTGATAAATAAATCAAGAAGTTGAAAATTTAATTTTGGACAAAGAATTGTGGACTACAACCCTATTTTATCTCTATATTCCAAATATAGTATAGTATATAATAATCTTTAGGCTATAGTAGCTTATGGTTATAGGATATGTACTCAAATGGGCTATAGTGGCTTGTGGTTATGATATACATGTATATAAGGGATGTGGCGACTTGATGTTAGAATGTATACATATATCTGGGATATAACTACTTATGTAACACCCCAAATTTCCATGGTACGCTTCTCTTTGAATAATACAACAGCGTGTGTTGTACGAAACTTCGAGTTTTAACACATCGCGCCCAATCAAACTAGCCGTTATGAATAGTAATACCCACTTTTTTGAATTTAAGAAATTTTATATTTCAAAATGGAATTCATTTTTGGATTCGGAATATCAAAATTATCTTCGGGTGAATTTTTTGTATTTTTCTAAAAACTTTTAATTTGTGATGAATAGTGAAAAACACCGAGTTATTGTTTAAAAACAGACTTTTTATTTTAAAAATTATTTATTTTATATAAATTTATTTTAGGTCAAAATAGATACATAATACCTATATAAGTTCAATGTAATTCATTGGATTCGGTTTATAATAATTTTAAATATATAAAAATTTTATTGAACTTTTTACCGTCTTTTATTCACCTCTTAGGAGCATTTACAAATTTACATAAAATGTAATTTTACCACTTCTGTGATTTGAATTTAAAATATCTGAGAGACATGGTTGATATCAGTAAGTAAAATGTGGTTCAATGAGATGAAAATAATTTTGTGAATAGTAACTTTTGTCTTTTATTTACCACGGTTAAAAGTAAATAGGGTAATTAAAGGTAAAAATGATATTATTATTACCATAACACATGTCCTAATTCTATTTGATAAGTGTAATTTGACCAAAAACAAACTGAGGAATAAAATATGATCCTTTAGGTCCACTTGGATTAGATTAGGACATTTATTATTATTTGATTCAAAGAAGAGTTAAAAGTGTTAAATTCAAAGTTTAATAACTAAACCATTTTTAATATAGGGTTACACATGAGATAAATTAGACTATAAATATTCATTAAAAGATAAAACTTTTTCATATATAATGGTATTTTATTTATATTTTTTAGAAATTAAATAATTTAATTTATTTATGACACAATGATGATGCAGTAATTACCTTATTAGTGAAATATTAAGATAATTGATATTATAAATATCCAAATAAATGTAATTTGAGACTTTTTATGAATTAAACTAATTTTATAGGTTAATATTACATGTTAGGTTGATTAAATGAATTTTTTTTGAAGTAATAATGATGTTATGAATTTAACAAAAACAAAATAGAAAATAGTGTCAAATTTGGCATAATTGAGTTTTTAAAACAGATATTATATTATTAATTTATATTCTATTAATAAAATATAAGGTTAGGCCAAAGGTCTTAAATAATATTATATATTTAATTAATGAACCACTTTAGGTTCTCTTGGATGTTTATATTAAGTTTATTAACCATATAATATAAAAATACAAAGAGACATGGTAAATGTCAAACTAATTAACTAAGAGTTAAATCTAAAAGATAAGATTAATATAGTGACCCAAAACTATCTAAAACCTATTGGTTGAGTATTTTTCGACCCATCCCCACCTTAGCCTCAAAATAAATCATTTTGGAGCCATTAGAAACCGAAAATGATTTTATTATAAAATAATATTTCAATCTTTTCCTAAGGTTCCCCTCACCCCTCTTATAAAAGGGCACTTTTCCTTCTCTCAAATTCACACCTTCAAATCCATTTGGATCTACCAAAACCTACCCAAATATCCTCTAAATTGTCCTCCCTACATCCTAGAGGCCTTAATTTAGTCAAAAAGTCAACCTTAGGATCCATTTTGATCAAATCAAAAGGAAGAACCCGAAGAAGAGGTAAATATTTCATCACCTCTTTCAAGTTCCTTTATTCTTCCACTTCCTCTTTCTTTGTTGTTTACATTCTAAAATAATAACTCCAATATATTCTATATACAGTGATGTTATTATAAATATCGTACAACCATATTCATTATTCTATCCATCCTTTGAATGACATGTCACCATATGTGCGTATGTACGGCTTACCGTCTCCATGTCGTGGTGTAGTTGTTATTCAATACATTATTATTTGGATGGCTATAATAATGATGTATAATTGATGTACATAATAAATATAACATGATAATGATTCTGTATATATGATATACCATCCAATTCTATATTATTTTAATATCAAAATAATGATATTGTCGCTCGTGCGTACGTACGGATTACCATCTCCACGAACACGATGAGATTCATTCCCCATCGTATCCATTCAAGACTAATTTTCATTTGATGATTAAAAATAATTTTTAAATACTTAATATCATTCTGAATATGAATAAGATACATCATATCAACAATAAACATTATTTACGTAACAAATCATATAAAGGAAAATGAATCAGTTAACACCCAAAAGGATGATACTACTGAAATATCATTAACAAAGAAATAATAGAAGATCATATATGATATCATATTAATGTATATGATTCTTGTATAATTTAATAACAATGATTTCACTATTATACAGGAGGTTAAACAACCCTTGACCAAGGAAAATAACAAGGTAAGGGTTAATTCTATAATCTCTTCATTATCCGAGGTTGTTTATATGTAATTATCTATGTAATGGATCGGACCCACCAGACCCATTACTTTTCCAAAACACAGCTCCACTGAAATGGTGGCACTGGTCATGGGGGCACCAGTTATGATGGCACCATGACGGATGCACACCAGTCACGGTGGCACCGTGATGGTGGAACCGGTCACGGTGGCACCGTGACGGTCGCACACCAGTCACAGTGGCATCGTGATGGTGGCACTGTGAGGGTAACACCATGACGGTGGCACCATGAGGGTGGCACTGTGACGGTGGCACCGTGTGGGTGGCACCGTGATGGTGCCACTGTGTCCTCACCACGTTCTTCGTCCCTTTTTCCAGTTTCCGACTTTTTTTGCTCCCACAATGTATCTTTTAATGTAAAGATGATTTAACAACCCTTTAAAATCCATTTAAAGCCCATAAATAATATATAAAATCCCCAAGAGTCGGTAAAACCTTAAACTTACCAAAATGTGTGTTTTTCCTCGGTGTCACACCCTTTCCCCGTACCTTCCAGTTCCGCTTCCGTTGTGCATTTTTCCTCTGTTTAAAAGAAATTGTTTAAAGCATAGCCGTTATAACCACCCCTCCGATGGTAATAATTAAATAAGAATTAATCCCATCATTTGTAACCACCCAACCGCAAAGGAAACCACGATCTGACTTTAAATCGGTTCAAAATTCCTTATCTTATAACAATAGAATCTCATATTTATATCACGCTAGAGTTTATTCCTTCCCCTTATTGTCTAGATTTCTTTCTTCTCCCTAGTGCACTTGGAGTCCCTCCTTCACGAGGCTTGTGGTGCGCTTGTGATGGAGTTTTTTCTACTCATCCTAGGAGTCCCCAGAGTTCCTCCCCTGCAATTCACACATCCCCAGTTCTTGGCGCATGGAGAAGAACTTCGATCCTTGATCAACCAGGTAGGGTTTTCCTTCATCTCTCTTTACTGTGTAACATGCGGGGTGGGTACGCTACTATTTTTGTGGGAATTGATGAAACCAAACCTTAAAAAAGATAATAAACAGACTGTTAAATAATGACTGGGTGCATTTGACAATTCTATTGTACTCTTTTATAATTTCTATATGTTGTGAACTCTATGGTCTATGCTCACTGAAAATCATGGTCGTTGGTGGTCTTTCCTTTATCACTAATGAACCCTTGTCTTTTGTGGTAATTTAATGGCTCCAATATGGGAATTTGGTTGATTATGTAAACTCGGACAATTAAATGAATGTCCTGTGAACAACAATGCTTGTGTGATCACCCCGGTTAACCAAACAGAAAGAGGAAAACTTAGTGAATGATATACTTGAGTCTGGGAACCTTCTTGTTTTTTCTTGGTGGCATGTCTGTTTTTTCTGCTCGATGCTTATGGGGAAACGTGGGTGAGGATGGGATCCTCTATTGTGTCATGGTTGTTGGTTGTGAATCTGAAGCTGTGTGGGGCTGTATCTCGAGGCTTGGTTTGGTTCCAGTATTTTGAGGGATCTCACTGATCCCTTTGTTGTTGTGACTTTACAAGAGAACTAGGTGTGAATGATTAAATTACTGTTTAGATGTTTCTCTTTCTCTAGCTTGTGGTTATGCTTGTTAGTTGCCCAGTAGTTCAGAATTTACTAAAATGGGATCACTTGAACATGAAACCAAGAATGGGTTAAATGGGGAATTGGTTTTGGGAATGAGTTGTGACTTGGACGTGAGTGATGTGCCTTTATTTTATGAATGAATAGTAACAAGGGTGTTTGTGCTTAGGTTTTGGAACCCCTAGGTTGGGATGAGTTCTTGTTACCTATACATATATCTGTGGTTTTTATTTTTCTTATTCGCGCCCCACCCAAGTTGAGCACTTAGTGCCGAACACCCCCATTTCATGGGGGAGGGTGTTTTTCCCAACACGCGTATGAGTGGTTGGTTATTATCTCCTTTTCTGCTCCCTTTACCGAATATCCCAAGACTCTTCGGGTAGACTATGATGTTTTGAGGTCCATTATAGCCCTAGATTCTTTGGTCAGGGTAGTTTTGGTGGTTGTCCCAGGTGTGTGTGGGCATGTTTTTTTCCAAGAATCTTCGGGATGAGGCCCAGGTGTCTTTGGGCATGGCAGTAGTTGTTCTGACCCAGGTGTTTGTGGGAATGATTACGTATAGTGGTTGTGGCCCAGGTGTTTATGGGTGGGATACATGGTTGTGGCCCAGGTGTGTGCAGGTGGGGTGTGGTAGTGGGACTGCAGTGAGAATGGCAGGATTGGTTCGATGTGTAGGATGTCTTCAATAACCAGTGGTAAAGTGGTGCGGGGTACCCAATTATCGATGTTCTATTATTATACATTACATGACTTGCATTATTTGGGGATTGTGACTTGGTTAGGCTTAGGTGGATAGTTTTTCTTGCTAGGTTCTTTAGTTATCACTTTTTCCATGGGTCATTAGAATTCCTCCCCACTTTTGCAAGATAGTCTTTGGTTTTCCCTACTGAGTATACTTGTATGCTCACCCTACGTATATAAAACTGCTTTCAGGTTTCCAGGAGGACTTTAGGGATCGTGCGGGGCCATACTAGCTTGGATGTTGGGACATTTGCAGTTGTTGTTTTTCTTTTCTTTGGTACTTTACCTTTGTAGTCTTATTGTACTTTGTGGTATTTACTTTTGTAACATGCATATGGGAATGGTTTTATTTGGCTTTACTTTTACCCCACTAGTTTTGGTGTTTTTGGGATTTACTGTCTTATATCCTGATCCTAATAAAGAAAAAGGTTAATGCCTTCCATCTTGTGTGTGATTCTATACCCTTGGTTCTAGTCGCCACTTCGGGGCCTATTGAAGGCGGGTCTCGGGGGGTTATTATCTCTCCTTCAACTTGGATAAGGATGGGTTTAGCAATCTGATGTCCCTTCCCTCATCTGGGTGAAGGCGGTTCGTGACAGAAAGGTATCAAAAACAAAGGTTGAGAGATAGGATGGAGTCTGGAGTTAGGCACAGTGAGGATTGCATGGGATGGTAGGGCAACAGTGTTGGGTGATATTGGTGTGTGAAATAGGCCAGGGAAGAACGGCTAGGACATGGGATTTTAGGGCCCCCCGTGATCCGATGCAAGGACTTTGGGCCTACCAAATGACCAAGTAAGGATACACTGATTGCAGGGTAGAGAACCTAGGTAAGGTACATGCATCATAATGACTTTTGTTATTATGTTTTATGGGTATTTTTGGGATTTAAAATAAATAACAAGTCTAAGGAAATTTAAGAACAAATATTCTACAATACTTGGGCTTAGGCATTCCTTGTTTACCTTGCAGCTATGGATCCTGGGATATGACCACGAGTAGTGCGGGTGATCGAGGCCTAGGGGGTTGAATTGGCTGATCGGCAGAGAGCCAACCAAGAGGAGGAGGACGATCAGTGGCAGAGGATGCTTTTTTTCTTTTAGCGGCAGACCCTCGGGAAGTACGAGGGTAGCATCTCATACATGGTGACAGAGAGCGGCTAGAGGAGATCGTGATAACTTTCAACTTGATCCAGGCTCTGACAGAGTACTGGGTTCCTCTGGTTGTAAGCCAGATGCGTGGAGAAGTGCGTTAGTGGTGGACACTTTATCTTGGGAGAAGTGGGAGGCTGAGGTTACGTGGGCTGAATTCGAGAAGGAGTTCCAGGCAGAATTCCTCTCTTCCATGATGAAGGTTGAGAAGAGGCAGGAACTACTCTCCCTCTAGCAGGGGAGTATTTCACTGAGATATTTGGGGATCAAGTTCAAGGATCTCCTTAGCTTTTCTCCCGACCTCTTTTCAGATGAGGAGTCTTGGGTGAGACGTTTGGAGGAGGCACTTCAACCTTCTCTCCAGTATGTTGTTACTCCCTTCACCCTACCGATGTACTTGGAGGTCCATAAGAAGGCTGAAGTGGTGGAAAGGATGCACACGCTGGGAGGTATATCACGAGAGGGAATCCAGTTGGGCATGTTAAATGGGAAAGCTATCAGCAGCAGGCCTCCTATGTCAGGGCCATCTAGGTTTCGACCAGCAGGAAGCAGGCCTCAGCAGTTCCAGTTCCAATCTCTTGGACCTCGCCCCTTCCTTTCAGGCCCAGGGCCGAGATGCTTTATATGTGGAAGCCATGGTCACCTTCAGAATCAATGCCCAGATAGAGTACAATACATAGAGGGTGGGCTGGTTCTACACTCACCTCAGCAGCAGTAGTTTCCAGCTAGGCCCTTTCAGCAGCAGCAGCAGGGGAAACAAGCTCCATCTCCTCCCAGGGAAGGCATTGCAGGAGGAGGTCTACCTCAAGGCGCTCCTCAGGGAACTCGACTAGGGTATGGTCGGGGAGGCGTCTGACAACCGAGGGGCAGGGGAGCTGGGCCTGGATAGTTACACGCCGCAGAGGCAGTAGCTCCAGCAGGGCCGGAAGTCATCCGTGGTACGATCAGCTTGTTTAGTACTCTTTCCTATGCCTTGTTTGATATAGGAGATTCACACCCCTTTTTTGAGCCTAGTCTAGCCTATGCTCTGGGTTTAGATGTTGAGAGACTTCCAGTTCCCTTGGTGCTGAGCTCACTAGTCGAAGGTCAGACTGACTTGTTTTATGTTTGTCGAGGGTGTAAACTGATGATAGGGCCACATCAGTCTATCAAGGATCTTCTACTGTTGCTGATACATCCATACGATGTCATCCTATTCATTGATTGGATGTTCTCTATATGTTCCTTCATTGAATTATTCCAAGGAAGGGTTGTGTTTTCATATTTGGGTGGCCGACGTGTAACTTTCATCGGTGAGTGGGGTTTCCAGAAAAGCAGCAGGTGAGAGGAGCCCCTCCTTTCCTTGTTAGCTTAACTATCAGTAGAGTCGGTGGATGCAGAGATGGTGGAAGTCCCAGGGATCATCAGTGATTTTGTGGACGTCCTCCCTAAGGAGGTGGTGACTATACCCCCTCGACGTGATGTTGAGTTCAGGATAGACCTGCAACCTGGTGCTCGTTCGATTTCTATGGCTCCCTACTAGATGGAACCTTCTAAGTTATGGGAGTTGTGGATTCAGATTGATGATATGATCAAGAAGGGTTTTGTTTGACCAAGTGCATCACCATGGGGTGCTCCAGTCTTATTTGAAAATAAGGCAGATGGTGATCTCAGGTTGTGCATACACTACCGGAGACTGAATCAGGTAACGGTCAAGAATCGTTACCCTCTCCCTAGGATAGACGGCCTTTTCGACTAGTTAAAAGGGGCGGGGTGGTTCTCCAAGATTGACCTGCGGTCGGGATATCACCAGTTGAGGGTGAAGGAGGGAGACGTCTCGAAGACTACCTTCATGTGCAGATATGGGCACTTTGAGTTTGTGGTCATGTCATTCAGTGTTACAAACTCTCTAGCTGTGTTCATGGGGCTCATGAACTCCATCTTCAAGAAATACCTGGATTGGTTTGTAGTCGTGTTTATTGACGACATCCTGATATACTCAAGATCAGAGGAGGATCACGCTGATAACCTCAGAATGGTTTTAGAGGTCCTCTGCCAGAACCAACTCTATGGGAAGTTTTCCATGTGCAATTTCTGGACACGAGAAGTCCACTTCCTTGGGCACATGGTTTCTGAGAAGGGAATAGTGGTGGACCCATCAAATGTTGAGGCGGTTGTTTCTTGGTAATCACCCAAGAACATGGTATAATTTCATAGTTTCCTTGGAATAGCAGGCTAATATCGGAGGTTTGTGCCCAAATTATCCCGAGTTGCAGCACCTTTGACAGATTTGACCAAGAAGGACCAGGCTTTCATGTGGAATGGGCAGTGTGAGGCAGCCTTCAACTACCTGAAGGAGAAGTTGGTAAGTGCCCCAGTGCTGAGATTTCCAGAAGAATGGGTGGCGTATGAGGTGTTCTGTGATGCTTCAGGACAAGGCCTTGGGTGTGTGCTGACGCAACGACAAGGGGTGATCTCTTATGTGTCTATACAGTTACACCCCCAGGAGAGAAATTATGCCACCCATGATCCGGAGCTTGCGGAGATCATTTTCACATTAAAGTTGTGGCGGAATTACCTCATCAGGGAGCACTTCGTGGTCTTCATGGATCACAAATCTTGAAAATGTCTTCTCCCAGTGGGACCTGAACTTATGAAATCGAAGGTGGATGGAGTTCCTTCAGGACTACGACTTTGAGATTTCCTACACCTCATTAAAAGGGAATGTGTTGGCCAATTCCTTGAGCAGGAACTCACAGAAGGACGCGGTTCTAGAGTCGGAAGATGCGTGGAAGACGATGGAGGAGTTGGCTGCCCTGCACCTGGATGCAAGGATGGATGGTGGTAGAGGTTTCCTATATCAGATGACAGTGTATACTTCTCTACTATGACATGTGGAGGAGTCTAAGTGGTGAGACATAGAGATTGAAGTGATGTGTGACTGGGTTAACCAAGGTGATGCTTCATATGGGTGGACGGAGGATGGTCAGAATCAGATGCTTTTCTGAGGGAAGTTGTTTGTTCTAGAGTCGATGTGCAAGAGGGTTCTTGGTGAGTTCCACAAATCACCCCTAGCAGTGTACCCAGGAGTTTCCAAGATGTACCAGGGTCTGAGGAGTCAGTTTTGGTAGCCCAGGGTAAAGTGGGAGGTGGCAGAGTTCATGGCCAGGTGCCTAATGTGTCAGCAAGTGAAGGATGAACACCGTGTTCCAGGCGGTCTGTTACAACATTTAGATGTCCCTGAGTGGAAGTGGGATGACATCTCAATGGATTTCTTCACAGGGCTACCCAATATTCAGGGAGGCTGCAACGTTATCTGGGTAGTGGTGGACCAGTTGACGAAATCAGCTCACTTTCTGGCGATCAAGGAGTCGGGTGCGGTGGATACCTTAGCATGGAGATATGTGGATGAGGTGGTGCGGTTTCATGGAGTTCCGAGGTCCATAGTCTCGTATAGGGATGCATGGTTTACCTCATGAGTCTGGAGGGGATTACAGCATGATTTTGGAACCCAGCTACGTCTTAGCACTGCTTTCCATCCCCAAACAGATGGACAGACAGAGCGCACCATCCAGACATTGGAGGATATGCTACAAGCATGTATTCTGGATTTTGGGGGATCGTGGGTGCGACACTTGCCTCTGGTAGAGTTTTCCTACAACAATAGCTATCACTCTACCATTGGCATGGCTCCGTTCGAAGCCTTGTACGGAAGGCCATGTCGCTCACCTGTGTGTTGGACTGATGTTGGGGAAACAGGTGTTCTTCGCCCAGAAGTGGTGCAGAGCACGACGGAGAAGGTTTAGCTTATATGGGAGAGGATGAAGGCATCTCAGGACCGGAAGAAGTCATATGCCGATAATAGGAGTTTGAGGTTGGGGACCACGTATTCTTGAAGGTCTCCTCTCGGCGTGGACAATGGAGGTTCGGTAGGGGGATTAAGCTTTCTCTAAGGTTCATCGGACCCTTCGAACTGTTTCAGCAGGTCGGAGAAGTGTCTTATCATCTAGAGCTGCCACTACCACAACTGAGAATACATGACGTCTTTCATGCATCACAACTCTGAAGGGATCTACACGACGTTTCAGATGTCCTCGACTAGGGAAAGCTGGATATCGAGGATGACATGACTTTTGTGGAGAGACCAGTGAGGATCGAGGATCGTGAGGAGAAGGTGCTTAGTGGATGGAACATCCCTTTGGTTCATGTGTTTTGGAGGCATGGTGGGCTCGAGGAAAGTACCTGGGAACGGGAGACACAGATGCGCGCCCAGTACCCAGAGCTGTTTTGAGTTTTTTTCTGTTTTTTTTTTTGTGCTTGTTGTGATGGAATGCTTTACTTTGTTAAATATGGAATGTGTGGTTTTCCTTATTCTATGGATGTGTGTTAAGAGTCCTGACTATGGGGAGGGGAGGACCTAATCCCTAATCAAGACCCATTAAGGTGGATTCGATTAAACCCGTGCAGGCGAGTCAGTGCCACCCAAAGCGGATAGTATCGTGGCATGGAGGAAGAAACTTCTTAACCCATATGACTAGACAATTGACCTTCGAATGTTTCCTGGTTACTTGAGGGAGAGGTTTTCCTAAAGGTCGTTGAGGTTCACTCTTGAGAGGTATCTTTCAAGGTGGTTGTTCGTAAACCCTCTTTTCATTGAGTCTAGTTTTGATTATCAAGGGCGAGAATAGTTTGAGAGGTATCTGATGTAATTTCCCGGACCCACCTGGTGCATTACTTTTTCGAAACATAGCTCCACTGAAATGGTGGCATCGATCACGGGGGCACCAATTATGGTGTCACCATGACGGACGCACACCAGTCACGGTGGAACCGGTCAGGGTGGCAGCGTGACGGTGGCACCGTGAGGGTGACACCGTGACGGTGGCACCGTGAGGGTGGCACCATGAAGGTGGCACCGTGATGGTGACACCGTGTCCTCACCGCAGTCTTCATCCCTTTTTCCAGTTTCTGACTTTTTTCACTCCCGCAACATATCTTTTAACGTAAAGATGATTTAATTCCTCTTTAAAATCCATTTAAAGCCCATAAATAATATCTAAACTCCCCAAGAGTCGGGAAAACCTTAAACTTACCAAAACGTGTGGTTTTCCTCTGTGTCACACCCTTTCCCCATACCTTCTAGTTCCACTTCTGTTGTGCATTTTTTCCTCTATTTAAAAGAAACTGTTTAACGCATAGCCATTATGACCACCCCTCCAATGGGAATAATTAAATAAGAATTAATCACATTGTGTGTAACCTCCCAACCGCAAAGGAAACCACGATCTGACTTTAAAGAGGTTCAAAATTCCTTATCCCATAACAATAGAATTTCATCTTTATGTCATGCTACAGTTTCTTCCTTCCCCTTCTTGGCTGGATTTCTTTCTTCTCCCTGGTGCCCTTGGAGTCCCTCCTTCCCGAGGATTGTGGTGCGCCTGTGTTGGAGTTTTTTCTGCTCTTCCTAGGAGTCCCCGGAGTTCCTCCCTTACAAGTCATGCATCCCCAATTCTTGTCGCGTGGAGATGAACTTCAATCCTTTATCAACTAGGTAGGGTTTTCCTTCGTCTCTCTTTACTGTGTAACATGCGAGGTGGGTAAGCTACTATTTCTGTGGGAGTGGATGAAACCAAACCTTAACAAAGATAATAAACAGACTGTTAATGAATGACGGGGTGCGTTTGGCAATTTTAATGTACTCTTTTATAATTTATATATGTGTGAACTGTATAGGCTATGCTCATTGAAAATCATGGCCATTGGTGGTCTTTCCTTGCGCACTAATGAACCCTTGTCTTATGTGGTAATTGAATGTCTCCAACATGGGAATTTGGTTAATTATATAAACTCATCTGATTAAATGAATGTCCATTAAACAAAAATCCTTGTGTAATCACCCTGGTTAACCAAACAGAAAGAGGAAAACTTAGTGAATGATGTACTTCAGTCTATGAACTTCCTTGTTCTGTCTTGGTGGCATGTTTGTTCGTTCTGCTCGATGCTTATGGGGTGACGTGGGTGAGGATGGGATCCTCTTTTGTGGCACGGTTGTTGGTTGTGAATCTGAAGTTGTGTGGGGTTGTATATCGAGGCTTGTTTTGGTTCCAGTACTTTGAGGGATCTCACTGATCCCTTTCTGGTTGTTACTTTATAAGAGAACCGGGTGTGAATGTTTAAATTGATGTTTGGTTGTTTCTCTTTCTCTAGCTTGTGGTTATGCATGTCAGTTGCCCAGTAGTGTAGAATTTACTTAAATGGGATCACTTGAACATGAAATCAAGAATGGTTTAAATGAGGAATTGGTTTTGGGAATGAGTTGTGACTTGGTCGTGAGTGTTGTGCCTTTATTTTATGAATGAATAGTAATGAGGGTGTTTGTTCTTAGGTTTTGGAACCCCTAGGATGGGATGAGTGCTTGTTACCTATACATATATCTGTAGTTTTTATGTTTCTTATTTGCACCCCACCCAAGTTTAGAACTTATTTCCAAACACCCACATTTCATGGGGGAGGGTGTTTTTCCTAACATTCTTATGACTGGATAGTTATTAGCTCCTTTTCTGCTCCCTTTACCGAATAGCCCAAGACTCTTTGGGTAGGCTGTGATGGTCTAAGGTCTATTATAGCCCAAGATTCTTCAGACAGGGTAGTTTTGGTGGTTGGCCCAAGTGTGTGTGGGAAGGTTGTTTCCCAAGAATCTTCGGGATGAGGCCCAGGTGTCTTCGGGTGTGGCAGTAGTTGTTCTGGCCTAGGTGTTTGCAAGCGTGGTAATGTATAGTGGTTGTGGCCCAGGTGTTTTCTGGCGGGATGTGTGGTTGTGTCCCAAGTGTGTGTGGGCGGGGTGTGGCGGTGGGACTGCGGCGAGAATGGCGGGATTGGTTCGATGCGTAGGATGTCTTCAATAACTAGTGGGAAAGTAGCGTGGGGTACCCAATTATCGATGTGCTATTATTATACATTACTTGACTTGCGTTATTTGGGGAGTGTGCCTTGGTGAGGCTTGGGTGGATAGTTTTCCTTGCTAGGTTCTTTGGTTATCTCTTTTTCCATGGGGCATTAGAATGCCTCCCCACTTGTGCACCAGAGTCTTTGGTTTTCCCTACTGAGTATACTTGTATGCTCACTCTTCTTATATAAAACTACTTTCAGGTTTCCAGGTGTACTTTAGGGATCATGTGGGGTCGTACTAGCTCTGACGTTGGGATAGTTGCAGTTACTGTTTTTCTTTTCTTTGTTACTTTACCTTTGTATTCTTCTTGTACTTTGTGGTATTTACTTTTGTAACATGCATATGGGAATGGTTTTCTTTGGCTTTACTTTACCCCCCCCCAGTTTTGGTGTTGTTGGGATTTACTATCTTATCTCCCGATCCTAATAAATAAAAAGGGTAATTCCTTCCATCTTGTGTGTGATTCTATACCCTTGGTGCTAGTCACCACTCTGAGGCCTATTGAAGGCGGGTCTCGAGGGTAATTATCTCTCCTTGAACTTGGAGAAGGAAGTTTCTAGCAATCTATTGTCCCTTCCATCATCTCGGTGAAGGCGGGTCTTGACAATCTACTGGGACCCCTTTATCATCCACATCCATGTTTCTTAAAAATGTATTTCAAAACATTTTTACTATTTACTAAACAATGGGGTAAAGTCATTTATTCCCTTATTTGACCGTATATGTTTTTGAAAGGTATCTTTCTATCATTTTCAAAATAAGGTACTTTATGAATTGTTCGACAAAATTAAGGTAAAAATGTTTTTTTTAACTGATACGGCGGGTGCGGCTATTTTCTGTCGTTATAACATTGTCGAAGCTTCCCTTACAAGATTATAAGAATATTTTCAAAAATAAATGTTTTATTTTATATTTACATGACAATTAAATTATTTGAAAATATAAAGATGTATTTCTCTAAAAAAATTGATTTCATCTATGTCAACATCCTTTCATGGATTTTAAGCTTGTTTAAAGTTAATTTATTATGATACAAAGCTTCCATATTGTATTGAAGGTTTTGTGATATGTTTGACTATGGATGTGTTATTTTATACCATTCATGTTTTATAGATAAATTATTGAAATTTCATATGCTAATTTTAATACAAATGTTTATGTTATGTTTAAACCTTTTCATATGAGGAATGCATTGGACTTAGTAAGTGACGGTTGGAGCCCGTTATAGATCCTAGATGCATTAGTAGGTATCATGAGACAAACTAGTGTCTTGGCACAAGGCCGTGAAAAAATATTATTTTTATTCTTGGCACAAGGCCTTGATTATGTGGTTATGAAGTCCGGCATTATGCCTTCTATCATTATGAAAGTGGTTATTGATATTGCATGTGATTATTTGACTAGTAAGATATCCATGTGAATAAGTAAATGATATTATTTTGATTTATATTTTCCATATTATGATTAAGTTTATGTTGAAAGGGATTTTGTTTTAGTTTTATACATTTCCTTAAATGTCCGTGCTTATTTATGAAAGTTTCCACTATATTGTTATCCTTACTAAGCATCTGATCTCACCCCTTTCTATGTTTTATTTTTCCCAGAATGAAAAGAAGTATATTATGAATGACCTGCAAGGATAGTCTATGGGTTCTCAGTGTTGTCTATGGAAACAATGTTGTTGTAGTTTCTCATTTTATGATGTAATGTAAACCTTATGAATGTATCTCGTACTTCCAAGTATACTAAAATAATCAGTCTTTCGGGACATGATTTCCTTTTAGCATACCAATGTTATGTAATAATATACCGACTCTGGGTAACTAGGGTTGGGTTGTTACAGTTGATATCAGAGGATTTTTAGTACAAACCTTGGAATCTAGGTTTATATAAACTCTGATTAGAGCACATTACCCTAAGATAGAATTTGAGGATTAGTATAGAAGAACTTCCTAGAATTTTGGTACATAGAGATTTTTTGAGTTTTCCAAGAAATAAATCCCTGTCTGGATACGATCAGGTAGAGTCGGCTCTGGAACAGATATACCTAGGGGTAAAACACAAAAACACTTCTTTGAGCTAGTCTCGAATGGGAACTGGTGCACAACAACGGGCCTTGCTGCACTCTTGGTTATGACACTCATGGGGGATATGCTTCGGAAAATTCTCATTTTCTTTACAAATAATTATGAAGGGTTTATGAGTATATACTTCCTCAAAGAAAACGTTTTTATGATTATGGATTATATCCATAAACTGTTCAGTTTATGTTAAGTGTTTTACAAGTTTTGAATTATGTATTTCTATTCATAAACTAATCTATTTTATGTAATTGTTTAGAAATGGAACCTAGTAGAAGGAATGGAAACCATATCAACACACGTAATCCATGTAGGGATTTCCCTCCTACTCAATATAATTATAGTGGAGCTGGTGAAGCAACTGGTGTTGATTAGCTTATCACCATACTGGGAAAACTCACTCAGGTTAAGAATAATAACCTTACCCATATAGAGAACCCTGATCCACAGTGTAGAGGATCAATGTTAGATCGCTTCATGAGGCAACAACCACCAATATTCAATGGGATTACAAATCCATTATTAGTTGATCAATGGATAAATTCCATAGAGAAAATATGCCACGCCTTGGGGAGTAGTGAAAGGGAAAAAGTTGTCATGGCAGTTTACCGCCTCACTGGAGATGTTGATCAATGGTGGTCATTGATTCAGAACACAAAGGAAGATGGTGAAGTATCAAATATGGAATGGAGAGAGTTTAAAGAGATTTTATTATAAAAATACTTTCCTCATGATCATCAAGCAGATATGGAAAGGCAATTTCTTAGTCTGAGGCAAAAGGAGTATGAGAATGTCACAAAGTATAAAGCTAACATTACAAGGTTAGTGAGGCATATTGCAGATTATATACGTAACCCAAGAATTAAGATTTATAATTTCTTTTATGGATTAAAACCATTTATCCATCTATCATTAGTCTCACAATCCTTCTTGTCGTACGAAGGTGTTGTTTCATGTGCTATCAAGATAGAAAATGAATTCTCTAAGTCTTACAACTTTAAAGCAAAGAAAGAGAAGAAGAGATCTGCTGAACACTCTGGAAATGGAAATAAGGGGAAGAAGGGAAAATTCTAATATCTATCATGTAGTAAATGTGGGAAGAAACACCTTGGTACTTTCCTTAAGTGAATGGGAGTCTGTTACAAATGTGGTGAAAAGTCCACCAATCTCATGATTGCAAGGGGAAGAAAGAGGTTGTCAATGTTAAATGCTAAAATTTTTGAGAAAAGGGGAATTATGAAAATGAATTTCCTAATATCCAAGGAAACTTACCTCAAAAAAGGCCAAGGGATCAAGGTCGAGCTTATGATATCACTAATGCTGAGGTTGAAGCTCCAAAAGACGTGGTGGCAGGTAATTTAATGGTTTCCTCAAGTTTATAAAATGCTTTATTTGATTCTAGATCATCACATTGTTTCATATCTTCCCATTTTGCTAAGAAAATTAGATATTTCCAATTTAATTTAACAAGGGAGTTGTCAGTCAAAAATCCTAACATAAGTATCATTGCAACAAAGTTTTGTGAATTATTCCTCATTAGGGCATATAAATTTTCTTTATCTGCTGATCACATCATCATACCCATGATTGAATTTGATATAATCCTCGGTATGGATTGGATTTGGGACCATGATGAAAAAATTTATTGTAAGAAGAAGGAGCTTACTATTTTTGATGACGATGATAAAGAACACCTTATCTTTAGATCAGAATCATCACCACCTGATTCTTATCTAGATCCACCCCCAATAGCTCAACTAAATTCAATTATTGGGGAGGAGGAGAATGAAATAACTGTGGGTGAGGAAAATAATGTTCAAATAGAAGAGGTACCTATTGTGTAAGAATATGTTGATGTGTTTCCAGAAGATTTACCTGGACATCCTCCAGAACGAGAAATTGAGTTTTACATTGATTTAATTCTGGGTTCAAGGCCCATATCGAAGACCCCTTATAGAATGGTCACTGTGGAATTAGTGGAACTAAAGAAACAATTAGTGTAATTGAGTAACAAGGGATTTATTTGCCCTAGTGTTTCTCCATGGGGAGCCCCGGTCCTTTTTGTTAAGAAGAAAGATGGATCTATGAGGTTTTGCATTGACTACAGGGAGATAAATGCTATAACAATAAAGAACAAGTATCCCCTACCTCACATTGATGATTTATTTGACCAAATTCATGGAGCTCAATATTTTTCAAAGATTGACCTTCGATCTGGATACCATCAGTTGTGCATGAAGAAGGAATACATTCTGAAGACAGCATTTTGAACCTGGTATGGTCATTACGAGTTTACAGTAATGCCTTTTAGATTGACTAATGAACCCTCTGTCTTCATGGATCTAATGAATAGAGTTTTCAAGGAATATCTTGATGACTTTGTAGTGGTATTTATTGATGATATCTAGGTATACTCTAAAATCTACGAAGATCATAAAAATCACTTGTGCATTACTCTAAAGACTCTTAGAAGAGATAAATTATATAGGAAGTTTAGAAAGTGTGAATTTTGGATTCAGGAGATTTATTTTCTTGGCCATATTGTCTCTAAGGATGGAATCTCTATTGATCCTTCTAAGACCAAGGCAATCCAATAATTGACAGCACCAACGAGTATAACCAAGGTATGTAGTTTTATTGGTTTAGTAGGTTATTATCGACATTTCGTCTAAAATTTTTCCTGGTTGGCTAACCCATTAACAAAGCTCACACATAAAGGGGTTAAATTTTTTTGGAAAAATGAGTGCGAAGAATGTTTTGAAGAACTGAAGAGAAGATTATTCAATGATCCTATCTTGACTCTACCATTAGGGAATGATGGGTTTGCTTTTTATAGTGATGCATCAAAGAAAGGACTTGGTTGTGTCCTTATACAGAATGGTAGATTTATTGCCTATGCATCACGAAAGCTAAAAATTCATGAAAAAAACTATACCAATCATGATCTTGAGTTATAAGCTATAATATTTTCTTTGAAGATTTGGATACACTATCCCTATAGTGAAAAATGTGAGATATATATCAATCACAAGAGTTTGAAGTATATTTTCTCACAGAAATAACCCAACATGAGGCAAAGACAATGGCTTGAACTACTCAAAGATTATGATTTCACTATACACTACCACCCAAGGAAGGAAAATAAGGTGGTAGATGCATTGAGCAAAAAGGATCATAGAGTTATGAACAAGATGAGTGTTTAAAAGGATCCTATATACAAGGATCTAGTAAAGTTGGACATGGAGATAACCATGGAAGGTGAAACATGAAAACTTTTTCAAATGGTTTCCAAACCATCTTTACTAGAAATGATAAAGAGTTCTCAGGCCAATGATGAAGAGTTTCAAAAGAAGATTAAAGTTGTGAATGATGGGAGATTGAGTGACTTTGTGTATGAAGAATGGATTTTGAAATTTGGGAAGAGACTTTTTGTTCTTGATATAACTGATCTAAAAAGGGAATTGTTGGATGATACTCATAGTTCCAATTTCTCTATACACCCTGGTAGCACTAAGATGTATATAGATTTGAAGGAATGTTTTTGGTTGGACAACATGAAGAGGGGGATTGATGATTTTGTGTTAAGATGTATGGTTTGTTAATAAGTGAATGCTGGAAGGCAACAGCCTGGAGGAGTCATGCAACCTATTCCCATACCTGATTGGAAATTGGATAATATTACGATGGAATTTTTCATGGGACTACAAAAGACTCCTAGAAGGAACGATGCAATATGGGTCATTGTTGATCGTCTTACCAAGGCAGCACATTTTCTTTCTATAAGAGAAGATTTACCACTTGAACGTCTAGAAATATTATATATTAATGAATTTGTGAGACTTCATGGAGTACCCCTATCAATTTTTCCTGATCTTGATCCACTTTTTACATCAAGATTCTAGAAAAGTCTTTAGATTTCCCTGGATACTGAACTTAGTTTAAGCACTACCTACCACCCCCAAACTGATGGACAATCAGAATGGACTATTCAAACCTTAGAAGACATGTTTAGATCATGCTCACTTGACTTTAAAGGTATGTTGGATCAATATTTACCTATGGTATAATTTTTCTATAACAATAGATTCTATTAAAGTATTCAGATGGCACCATATGAAGCGTTATAAGGAAAGAGATGTCAAACACCAACCTGTTGGGATGATGTTGGTGAAAGAAAACACATAGGCTCAGAACTTGTGGAGGAAATGGTGGGAAAGGTTAAGGTAATACAAACCCACATCAAAGAAGTTTAAAGTAGGCAGAAGAGTTATGTCGATAACCGAAGGAAGGATTTGGAATTTTAGGTAGGAGATCATGTTTTCTTGAAGGTATCTCCATGGAAGGGTGTTATACGTTTCGGTAAGAAGGAAAAATTAAGTCCCAAGTACATCAGACCTTTCAAAATTCTAGAATGAATTGAGGTTGTAGCTTACCATTTGGAAATTCCTCCAAGTCTCTCCAAAGTTCATGATGTGTTCCACGTATCACTGTTGATAAAATACATGCCTGACCCAACGCATCTACTCACCAATGAGGAATTAGAACTGTAACCTGATATGTCTTATTGAAAAGAGCCTGTCAAGATTATTGATACAAGAGAACAAGTGCTGAGAAACCGAACGAATCTTCTGGTAAAAGTTCTACGGAGAAACCATAAGATAAAAGAGGTAATGTGGGAACCTAAGGAACTTATGATGAAGAACCACACGAGTCTTTTTATCCAGTAATATTTTAGAAATTTTGACGGTAAAATTATTTGAAGGAGGATAGAATGTAACACCCCAAGCTTCCATGGTACGCTTCTATTTGAATAATACAATAGCGTGTGTTGTACGCAATATTGAGTTCTAACACACCATGACCAATCAAACTAGCTGTTATGAATAGTAATACTTACTTTTTGGAATTTTTTAAATTTTATATTTCAAAATGGACTTTATTTTTGGATTCGGAATATCGAAATTAACTTAGGGTAAAGTTTTGGTATTTTTCTAAAAACTTTCAATTTTTGAGGAATAGTGAAAAACACTAAGTTATTATTTAAAACTGAATTTTTATTTAAATAATTATTTAATTTATTTAAATTTATTTTAGGTCAAAATAGATACATAATAGCTATATAAGTTCAATGTAATTAATTGTAGTCAGTTTATAATAATTTTAGATATATAAAAAATTTATTCAACTTTTTACCGTCTTTTACCCACCTCCTAGGAGCATTTGCAAATTTATATAAAACTTAATTTTAACACTTCTATGAGTTGAATTTTGAAAATTTGAGAGACACGTTTGATATCAGTAAGTAAAATTTGGTTCAATGAGATGAAAATAATTTTTGGTGAATAATAACTTTTGACTTTTATTTACCACGGTTAAAAGTAAATAGGGTAATTAAAGTTAAAAATGATATTATTATTACCCTAAAATATGTCCTAATTCTATTGGATAAGTGTAATTCGACCAAAAACAACCTTAGGAATAAAATATTATCCTTTATGTCCACTTGGATTAGATTAGGACATTTATTGTTATTTAATTCAAAGAAGAGTTAAAAGTGTTAAATTGAAAGTTTAATAACTAAATCATTTTTAATATTGGGTTAAACATAAGATATATTCAACTATAAATATTAATTAGAAATAAAAAAATATTTTCTATATAATGGTATTTTATTTATATTTTTTAGACATTAAATAATTTAATTTATTTAAGATACAATGATGATGCAGTAATTACCTTATTAATGAAATATTAAAATAATTGAAATTATAAATATCAAAATAAATGTAATTTGAGACTTTTTATGAATTAAACTAATTTTATAGGTTAATATGATATTTTAGGTTGATTAAATGAATTTTTTTCGAAGTAATAATTTTGTTATGAATTTAACAAAAACAAAATAGCAAATAGTGTCAAAATTGGCATAAAAGAGTTTTTAAAACAAATATTATATTATTATTTGATATTCTATTCCTAAAAATATAATTTTAGTCAAAAGGTCTTTAATAATATTATATATTTCATTAATGAACCACTTTAGGTTCTCTTGGAAGTTTATAGTAAGTTTATTAACCATATAATATAAAAATACAAAGAGACATGGTAAATGTCAAACTAATTAAATAAGAGTTAAATCTAAAAGATAAGGTTAATATAGTGGCCCAAACCTGTCTAAAACCTATTGGTTGAGTATTTTTCGACCCATACCAACCTTATCCTAGAAATAAATAATTTTTTATCCATTAGAAACTGAAAATTATTTTATTATAAAATAACATTTTAATCTTTTCCTAAGGTGCCCCTCACCCCTCTTATAAAAGGGCACTTCCCCTTATCTCAAATTCACACCTTCAAAGCCATTTGTATCGGCCAAACTCTACCCAAATATCCTCTCAACTGTCCTCCTTTCATCCTAGAGGCCTTCCTTTAGTCATAAATCCAACCTAAGGATCCCTTTTCATCAAATAAAAATGAAGAACCTGAAGAAGAGGTAAATATTTCATCACCTCTTTCAAGTTCCTTTCTTCTTCCACTTCCTCTTTCTTTTTTGTTTCAATTATAAAATAATAACTCCAGTATCTTCTATTTATTGTGATGTTATTATAAATATGTTACAACCATATTCATTATTCAATCCATCCTTTGAATTACATGTCACCATACGTGCGTGCGTACGGCTTACCGTCTCCACGTCCTGGTGTAGTTGTTATTCAATACATTATTAGTTGGATGGGTATAATAATGATGTATAATTGATGTAAATAATAAATATAACATCATAATTATTCGTTATATATGATATAACATCCAATTATATATTATTTTAATATCAAAATATTGATATTGTTGCTCGTGCGTACGTACGGATTACCGTCTCCATGAACACGATGAGATTCATTCCCCATCATATCCATTCAAGAATAATTTTTATTTGATGATTAAAAATAATTTTTAAAGACATAATATCATTATTAATATGAATAAGATACATAATATCCACAACAAACATTACTTATGTAACAAAGCATATAAAGGAAAACGAATCAGTTAACACCCAAAACGATGATACTACTGAAATATCATTAACAAAGCAATATTAGAAGATCATATATGATATCATATTAACGTATATGGTTCTTGTATAATTTAATAACAATTATTTAACCATTATACAGGATTTTAACCTACCCTCAACCATGGAAAAGAACAATGTAAGGGTTAATTCTATAATCTCTTCATTATCCGAGGTTGTTTATACGTAATTATCTACTGGAACCTCTTTATCATCGACATCCATGTTTCTTAAAAATATATTTCAAAACATTTTTACTATTTACTAAACAATGGGGTAAATTCATTTACACCCTTATTTGGACTTATATGTTTTTTAATGAAATATTTCTGTCGTTTTCCAAACAAGGTACTTTATGACCTTTTCGACAAAATTAAGGTAAGAATGTTTTTTTAACTTATACAATAGGTGCGGCTATTTTCCACCATTATAACATTTTCGAAGCTTCACTTACAATATTATATAAATATTTTAAAAAATAAATGTTTTCTTTTATATTTACATGACTATTAAATTATTTCAAAATAGAATGAGGTATTTCTCTTAAAAAAAGTTTTGATTTCATCTGTGTCAACATCCTTTGATGGATTTTAAGATTATTTGAAGTTAATTTATTATGATACAAAACTTCCATATTGTATTGAAGGTTGTGTGATATGTTTGACTTTGGATGTGTTATTTTATACCATTCATGGTTTATGGATAAATTATTGACATTTCATATGCTAGTTTTAATACGAATATTTATGTTATGTTTAAACCTTTTCGTATGAGGAACACATTGGACTTAGTAAGTGATAGGTGGAGCCCGCTATAGCTCCTCAATACATCGGTAGGTCTCATAAGACAAACTAGTGTCATGGCACAAGGCATTGAAAAAATATTATTTCTAGTCTAGGCACAAGTCCTTGACTATGTGGTTATGAAGTCTGGCATTATGCATTCCATCATTATGAAAGTGGCTATTGATATTTCATGTGATTATTTGACTAGTAGAATATCCATGTGAGTAATTAAATGGAATTATTTTGATTTATATTTTTTGTGTTATGATTAATTTTATGTTGAAAAGGATTTTGTTTTAGTTTTATACATTTCCTTAAATGTTCATGCTTATTTATGAAAGTTTCCTCTATATTGTTATCCTTACTGAGCATCTGAGATCACCCCTTTATATGTTTTATTTTTCCTAGGATTCGAAAAAGTATATTATGACTGAACTATAGGGATAGTCTATGGGATCTTAGTGTTGTCTATGGAAACAATGTTGTTGTAGTTTCTCATTTTATGATGTAATGTAAACCTTATGAATGTATCTAGTAATTACAAGGCTACTAAACTAATCGGTCTTTCGGGACATGATTTACTTGTATCATGCCAATGTTATGTAATAATGCGCCAACTTTGGGTAGCTGGGGTCGGGGCATTACAACTTACAATTATTACATGTGTATTTATAAATGGGTTGTAATGTCTTAAGGCATAGTTTTTATTTACATGGATTATAATGGTTCTCGATCCTACTATTTCATTTTGGAGATGTTTTGGAGTTGTTTTTATTATGTGTTTTCACAAATGTGTAGTATGATTTATGAAGAGTATCAGAGAACCAAGATGTAATACATTAGGTTTTAGGGTGAATGGTTCAAAGATAAAGTAGAAGCAGTGTACCTTCCTTATATATATGTTTTCAATAATATACTATCTTATTTTTTATTTTATTTATTGAGAGATCCTTGGTGAGGATATAAATATAGTTTACCTAGTTTAGGTAATGATTTCGTTTCATTATTTAATCACTAAAACCTCAGTATGCATCTTTTAAATTTTCATAAGAGGTTTTTTGAAGAATCCTACTAAGTATACTTATATGTTCTTCTATATATATATATATATATATATATATATATATATATATATATATATATATATATATATCTTCTTTTTAGTTCTATAAGTGTGATTTGGTGATTTATCTATACTCTACTAGCTCATGGAGGTTGCCCAATGGTTCTTGGGGTCTATGGTTGTTGTTGTAGGAGTTTCTCATAGTAATTTCCATTTTTTTCTTTTATAATATGACATTACATGTTATTGTATTTTTTTATTTTTTATTATGTTGTTTATTAGTTTATTATTTATCATTTATAGGAAATTTTTAAGGTAAATACTCCTATATATTCATGTTTTATACCTTCAGTGCTAGTCATAAACATGTGGCCTATTGTAGGAGGGATTCAGCGGTCACTTGAATCTTCATTTCTAGCTTCGGATGGGTGCCAGTTGGGGTGGTTCATGATAGACATGTTTGGGTCTCACTCCCTTGATCAGTACACATTCAAAAATATCATCTTTTTCATTTTTAATTATTGAGACTTTTTTATTCAATAGGATAGTGTGCATGTCATCCCTTCAGACCTTTCTTGTGAAATTTTCATATTTAATCTTAGTTCTTCTATTTAAATCAAATTATTTGTGTCTATAGTTAGAATAATGAAAACAATACTCAATGAAATAATTGATCCATCATTGTGTGGGATATGGTTTTTTTCATCATACTTCCAATTACATCCCCTTGTAGATAACTCCTAGACTCTTTAAAATGGTTCATAGTGTGGATAAAGTAGCCACAAAATTGATATTTCATTAATGGAAAATTTTTATCACTCCTCCTCTGCATTGAATCTAAATAGCTTCAAGTTTTTAATACTCTCATTTATGTCATTTGAGATTCTCCTCTAATATTTTTCTTTCATTTTATCATTTAGAACTTTAGGAATTACCTAAAATACTTATTTATTATATGAATAAACTTAATACCCAAGTCTATTATTTCCCATAACAAAGGGTATTCTCTTTATTAAATACCTATCAACCTATTTTGAGGCTTTTACATGTTTTTCTTTTGAAATATCATTGTTGAATCTTCTAAATTTAAACTTATTATATGATTTTATTGATTTTGATTAAACTTAAATGTTCTTATAATTAACCACTTCTTCCAAGATGGATCTAATATTCTTACCTTATTATTCAATTTAAACATTAATTTCATTAATTACCTTAGTTTGTTCTTAAATTTTTATCTTGAGATTGTCCATGTTTTCTGAATTTTCTTAAGTATGAAAATGATTCTCAACCAGTTATTCAAGCTGGATGATTTCAAATTCAATCTCATCAACATACTAAAAGGAATCCTTTAACAATAATAATATTTTCATGTTATTATTATTCTATATTTTCATCTCCTCAAGAGAAACTTTGATAGTATAAATTTAATTTCAACAACACCTTTCAGTTTGTCTTCATCTTTGATTTCTATTTGAGCTTAATATACCATTGAAATCATCACATATTTTGAATCAAACTTGTATTAAGCCTCTTCTTCTTTAAGAAATTTTTCATTATCATCTTTTAATTAACTCTTGTTACTTATTATTTAGATTTTTTTCTTATTTCTTTATCAAATTAAGATTTATAATTTATTATAAGGGGTATTATTTTGTCTTATTTGTGATAAATTTGTCTCATATTATCCTTCTTCTTATCTTCCTCTTGAAAATTTTTCAAAAATGTTGATAACTTTTCCACACTTGAAATATTCCAAGGGTAGTTTTCCCACAAACCTACCTTTATCCTTTTTAGTTTTCTAGTCATTTCTTATAGGAATTCAATACTTGAATATTTATCTCCTTCATCGTGTTTTATCTTTAGATTCTTCATCAATTTGAAATTAATATATTTAGATGAACATATTAAAATTCCATCCAGTTTTTCCCTCATATTTTATGCTACCAAACTCTTTATATATCATTAAGTAATTCTTTATTTGGATCATGCTCTTTAAGAACCAAGACCTTTTCATTGTATAATGATATGGTTCTTCTCAATATTTTATTCATCATTTCCACATCTTCAATATTTTTACCACATACTCCATAAATCTAAATGTATCAATGATTTAATTAAATAATCCATACATTACTTAATTAGAGTGTATCCTCAATTCTTTAAAATAATTCATAATACATGAAGCTTTACCTAATTCACCTTTCAATCACATTCATAGATATTAATTTTTCCCATGTATCTTTGAAGAAATTGAAAATCATCACCTTTAGATAGATCTAATTTAAGAGGGATTCAAATAAAAAAATTCCTCCATACTAGCATTCAATAACTTATTGTCTTATTTGATCAATGATATCTTTGTTAGATCACTAATATAAATTCCATTAATTTCTATAGATAAAAAGTATAATTATATAAATCCAATATGTGATCTCATTTTGTTATTTAAAATTTGATAATTAATCCCATCAAAGTTTGAAAATCCTTTCATGTTGACTATATAATATATATATAGAAAATTATTTCAAGAAATATTCACTAATAATGAACCTTTAAGATCAAATACCATTTATTATAACCAGGGTCTCAAAACACCCTATGAGGGGTGGATTAGGAAGTGATTTATTTTCATTGAATTCCTTCAATTGGATCATGTTCTTATTCTAGAAGTAAATAAGATTTTGTCAAGCATAACTAATAAGAATATTGACCATTGTTCCTTCCAGAATGTATGTCCTTATTGGGAATCATTATTTATATATGGTTTCCATTGGATTTATTTATGGAACCGGAAACATCCAATGGTTCTGTATCCAAATGGACCAGCTTTCTAAAGGCAAGAATTTGTTAGGTTTGGACCTACGATACTTAAGAACTCATATTGGTCAAAAGGATGGGAGGTCAGACTCTTCAAACCCTTTTGGGGGAAATTATTGACTATTTTAGGACTCTTATAGATTTGAGATATTTCCATGAATCTTTATTAATTTAACAAGTATAACATAGGTTTCCCTTGAAATTTGCAATCAATTATTAGCATGTGTGAAATTTAGAATAGTCTATATGTATTCAAGGTTATTTATTAATGGATATATCTGTATGTATTTTAGGTTCTCCATCAATGGTATCCTCTCATATACTATTTAGAGATTCTCTTATTTTTGTTATGATAATGATGGTTTTTAAGCCACTCAGTGGGCACTCGAGAATTTATTATCATCTCGGGAGACATAAGTTTGTTTTTATGTTGGGATTATACCCATAAATGGGATACCTATGTATCCTTGTTAAAGGAATCATAACCCTCATAGTTTGGTACCACTTAATAGGAAACATCATACCTTTTAAGTTCGTGTGATAAAGACCTAACCATAAATTTTAACATCATGTGGTAAGGACGTATAAGCAGAACATGCTTAGTCAAATCTTGGTGTGGGACTTATGCCTAGGCAGCCCAAGAAACTTGGAAAGGATATGAGTTTCCAAGTTGGATTAGACCCTACTGGGAATATAGCCTAGGAAGAACAGGGTTGATTTGGAGTGTTGGGTTTTTAACCTCAGGGAGGATTCCTACATATCCCACATAGATGGGAATCAAAGCCCACATAGTCCAATAAGCCTTGCAGGGGTGTATGAACCTTTGAGAGAAATAGGTTGGGGCTTACTCCTAAATAAGATTCCTATGTAATAAGGTCCATGAGAAATGACTTAACTCATTGAGATTTATGGGAGCTTAATTCGGGGATTACTCTTAAGGAGGATGCCCTAATTAAGTAAATTAGGGTTGGATCCCCAAATAGGATATCCAATGAGCTCGGGCCCTGGTGAAGGATTCCTACATATCCCAATTATAGTGGGAATCAGAGTTATCATAGTTCAAGATTGGTTGATTGTGTGGATGTTGTGATCGTCACAATTCTCTAATCCCACGTGAGTCGTGCTTAGTGTTAGAAATAATAGGATGTGAAAGATTCAAAAAACCACACACTTTCACTTCTGCTGTGGAAGAGGGCAGTCCTATAGTGAAAGAAGTTGAGGTGATAGTGGGTGAGGGCGCGAAGCAATGAACCTTTTAATGTGAAATGAAATTGAAGGTCATTGAGTCTAGCCTGAAATACTAGGGGATTACTCAAGGATGGATTCCTTGAGTGGATACCAGGATAAGAGGGAAACTTTTCTTTTTTTGAATGGAAAAGAAAGTGTAACCCTCACTCTATCTATTGGGAACTGGAGGATCTCAATCTTAGAGATGAAAAGGGGAGGATAGAGTTCCATCCCCATAATCCAAGACTGGGAACTTCCCAACACTATATCTAGGGTAAGGATCCATGTGACTATAGATATAAAAAACTACAAACATCACAAGGATCCTGAATCCCTTAGAAAATGAATGTGAGAAACCTCTGATTATAGATAAACAAACCCAAATAGAAGACATGTTGATGGGCCTTTCCCAAAGTATTGATAAATCAGGAGGTTTTGGAGGAGGCTTCAACTTAGTCCCTTTCAGATAAGGTAACCAAGGAAGGATATAAACTACCATGAGTGGATTTTAATAGGGTTTACAAGGTGATATTCATAGGCTCTGGGTGCAGATATGCAGTGTAGCTATACCGCGTAGGTATGTCGCGTAGGTGCACCATGCAGTTATGTTGCATAGGTTCTAGAGATGACTGTAAAAAAGTGATTAACACAGGAGAACCAAGACTATGAAATCTTGAAAAGGGACTACCAAGAAGACAACACTTGGGTGAGATGTAAATCTAAACACACCAGGTCTCCTTTGGTGTCTTTGGAAGATGCCCGTGTAGGTACTTTAAGGAATTGTCCTTGCATAGGCAGCTTATTCTTTAAAAAAGAAGGATCCTTAATTAGATGTTTTATGTTTCAAACTATAAAATGATTTCAAACTTGCTTATCCCATCTAATTCTATCTTCTCTAATGTTTTAGAGAGATACCTGAGAAAATTTGGGGGACCTTGGTGAAAGAGCTACGCAATGGGAGTTTCAAGAGTTCTTCCAACTTTTTTCCATCCAAAATGGGGAGCCCAAGGGTCCTATTTATAGGCAAGGAGGGGGCTAGTCAAAAGGAGTTAGTTGTCATAGGTTGGTTGCGTAGCTATTTTATGTAGCTCCTTCGTGTAGGGGTACATAAATTTTACTGTTGTGTAGTTCTTCTACATAGCTCCTCTGCGTAGGTCTATCATGTAGGGGTTGCGCACTGGGCTGTATGAGCATAATATGCAGTGGTTTTCTGGATGCGGAGGTATTATATGTAGTTTTCTATTTTAGCTTCTCCATGTAGGTCCTTTTCACTTTTATGTCTTTTACATCCTTTAGCTTTGTCTTGATACTTTAAAATATCCCAATGACTTCTTTGTAAATATTTTTTTCTTAATTGTAGGTTTTGTGCGCATCGGAAGCACATTGGTGGGTGTACCCAACTTTAATTTTAGAATTAACAATGATCAATCTGATATCTATCATAATAATAAAATGTCGGATCTTCAGAATAGAATGAAGAAATAAAAATAAATAGGGGAGTCTCGAAACCATGTAGAGGATCATCATATGTTGGTTATAGTTAATTTAATCAATTAACAAGAATTACCTTGATGGAATTCTTTCTTCGTTGATGTCTCCGGTCACGATCTGATGTGATTTTTCGTTGCATCATAGAATCCAAGTGTAGGATTCCTCTAGAAATGATCCACACATGCTCCACGAATCTATGGACGTCGCCAAAGGGATCTCCAGGTGATAACGCAGAAGTGCCTTCACTTGCAATGTCCGCCTTTGATCACCTTGATCTGGTGGAGGTGGATTTCTTTCTCATAGATTGAGTGCGTTCTTGGTGGAAAAAGAATTATCTCTTGGATTGAGAGCTTTTCCAAATCCATTGTTCACAACCACTCAAAATGGAAATGAAAGTGAGAAATATATAATTGGGATTTTTAATTACATAGAATAATAAAACGAATTAATTACCCGAAAGCATTTATGCATTTAATTTAATTCTTAGTAATACCTCATGTATAATAATGACAGTTGACTATTATTACTACTTGACAAGCACCTAGAAAATTACACCTAATATTATTTAATTAATTTAATAATATTATTTCTCATAAATTCCCAGAAAAACTACATTGTGTGTATATATTAATATACACAGTGTGTACTTTTATTTTCCATTTTTCATAATTTCCTCTACCACATTTATTAGACCTTGAATAATGACTATTTATTTCTCAAATAATAATCATTTCATTACTTGCTAATAAATATTATTTCACCCATAATATATTCTCTCAAATAACTAGTGTCGAAATAAATGTGATCATGCATCCTTGATTAATTATTAAACCACAGTCGGGAATAATCTTTATTCAACTTGTTAAATTAATATTTAATTGAGATACTTGGACACACTTAGTGTGTGCCCCTCCAGGCCTCTCTCTCAGTGGCATTAGGCAGAGCCTGACTAAAGTCTAAGGTTCTCATCTAGCAACATTCTAAGGCACCCATAGAGAATGAAGTTAACACTACAATGACATGTCACCTTCTACAAACGATTACCATGTGATGTAACCCCTTTGTCATGATATCTCGAATCAAGCGGGTTTCATGCTAGTGCCATCAACCCATGTTCTCGATTATTCTTTCTTTGACTTTTCAGAATTGAACTTTCCCATTACTCACCATGTCCATGGATTTATTAATGCTATATAAATTCCATCAAAGGGCCTGAGATATATACTTCCATTATGGAACAGAAGGGACAGATCTGTTTTCGCATTATCTATTAATGCAATATCACTCGTGACGCACCCAATGTAACCTACCTCACTAGGAATAGTGTGTCATCACAGTTTTCATCAATACATCAAAGTGCATGAGTTGTAACACCCATTAATAATAATATTAAATTCTAAGTGCCAATACACACGTCTGTAGATAAGAACATCCAATGACACTATGAAATGTGGATTTCCTAATGGAGGTTCTCGTTCTCATAATACCCTCCTAGACATTACCAAGGGCGCACACTATGATAAGGTGCCTCATAGTTTTATGATTCCTCACCCCTAATGGCATGTATTATTTTTGTCCCTCAAATAACATCATTCGTCCATAGAACATGTATTCAATAAAAATGTTATGGAAATTCCGGGTCCTCATCATAGTAGGGATCCGCTATGACCCTTTAATAAAATAGTTATTCATAAGACATTATCACATGCATTGTCACGCAGAAGAACAATCAAGATGTGATAAGGTATTTATTAATGAATAAAGTACAAAGTAGTTGGTTCTAGGCCACCAACTCCAATAGACTCCCACTTGAACTAGAGCCAACTTATAACAACATTTAACCTGCTAGCTCTCACATGATATTCATGCTTCTGCTGAGATAGGACTTTAGTCATGGGGTCCACCATGTTCTCTTCTGTGGAAACTCTACTCACTGTAACTTCACCCCTTTGATAGAAATCCCTCAAGAGGTGATACTTCCGGAGTATGTTCTTTGTCCGTTGATGTGACCTTGGTTCTTTTTCAAGAGCCACCACTGCAGTATTATCACAATAAAACATGATAGTATATTTACTAATGGGCACCACATAATGCTTTTGGACAAAGTTCCAAATCCAAAAAGATTACTTGGCTGCATCAGAAGCCACTATATATTCAGACTCTGCTGTAGAATCGGCGACAACTGGCTTCTTTGAACTCTTCCAACTCACAGCTCCTCCATTGAGATAGAAAACATATCCAGATTGTGACTTCAGATCGTTCTAATCTGTTTTAAAACCAGAATCATCATACCCTTTGATGAAAAGCTTCCCATCTCCTCCATACACCAGGAACATATCCTTAGTTTTTCTCATATACTTAAGGATAGTCTTAACAGCAGTCCAATGTTGTTATCCTAGATCTACTTGATATATTCCTACCATGATTAGTGTATAGGCAACATCAATCCTAGTAAATAACATGGCATGCATGATAGATCCTATATCTGAAGTGTATGGGATCTTACTCATTCTATCTTTCTCTTATTGTGTCTAAGGAAACATTTTCTTAGAAATATGTAGGCCATGTGACACTAGAACCAATACCCTCTTGGATTATTGCATACTTAATATCTTTAGTATCTCCTTAATGTATGTACCCATACTTAGTCCAAGAAGCCTCTTGGATCTATCACAAATGATCTTGATCCCTAGAATATAGGCTGCTTCACCCAATTCCTTCATGGAGAAACACTTGTTCAACCAGTCCTTAACTGACTGTAATACTGGTACATCATTTACAATAAGAAATATTTCATCAACATATACTACTAGGATAACGATCATATTCCCATTAAACTGCTTATAAACATATGGCTCACATTCGTTCTTAATGAAACCAAATTCCTTTATGGCTTCATCAAATCGTATGTTCCACGACCTGGATGCTTGATTTAATACATAAATTGATTTCTGCAACTTGAAAACCCATTTGGCTTCACTGGGTGTCACAAAACCTTCTGGTTGTGTCATATAGACATCTTCCTAAAGTTTCCCATTAAGGAATGTTGTTTTGACATCCATTTTCCAAATCTCGTAGTCATGGTAAGCAACTATGGCAAGTATGATTCTTAGGGATTTAAACATGGAAACTGGTGATAAGGTTTCATCACAGTCAATTCCTTGACGCAGTCTGAATCCTTTAGCCACTAGCCTTTCTTTATAGGTTCTAACTTAACCTTCCATGTCTATTTTTCTCTTGAATACCCATTTGAATCCAACAGGCTTTACATCAACCGGCTCATCGACCAGAACTCATACTTGGTTCTGATACATGGAATCCATCTCAGAATTCATAGCTTCTATCCATCTTGAAGCTTCTGAGCTTTCTACTACTTTCTTATAGGAGATAGGTTCATCAGTTTCCAGTAATAATGATTCACCATCCTCAGTGACTAGGAAACCAAATCTCTCTGGTTCTCTTACCTCTCTTGAGCTCCTACGTAGTACTTGTGTTTCTGGAACCTCTTCCACAGGGACTTTTGGAACTATTTCTTATACCAACTATTGTGTTTCTTGAGCATCAAATTTGTCGAAGTTAATCTTTCTCCCACTATCCTTTTTGAGGATGTGCTCCCTCTTGATAAAGATAGCTTTTCTGGAGACAGTCACTTTCTTGTTTGAAGGGTTATGTAGGTAATATCCTTTCGTTTCCTTGGGATATCCTATAAAGATACACTTCGTGCCCCGGGGTGCTAGTTTTTTGCCTTATAAGGCCTTAAAAAATGCCTCGCATCCCCATACATGTGTGTGCGACAAAATGGGTTTCTTTCCATACTATAACTTGAAGGGAATTCCATTTTACACCTTAGTTGGTACTCAGTTTAATGTGTATGATGCAGTTTGTAATGCATATCCCCAAAAGTATAATGGAAGATATACATGACTCATCATCGACCTCACCATGTTCAATAAGGTGTGGTTCCTCTTTTCACTAACAAAATTCCACTGTGGTGTATAAGGAGGAGTGAGCTGAGATATCCCAGACTCCCGTAGAAGATTGATGAACTCTTGGTTCAGATATTCTCTACCTCAATCCAATCAAATATTCTTTATCTTCTTACCAAGTTGATTCTCTACTTTATTCTTGAATTCCTTAAATTTCTCTAATGATTCTGACTTATACCTCATTAATTAGACATATCAATATCTACTTAAATCATCAGTAAAAGTAATGAAGTAAGAATATCCACCTATAGCTTCTACTGGAAAAGGTCCACACACATCTGTGTGCACCAATCCTAGAAGCTTTATACCCTTTCACCCTGTCCACTGAAAGTCATCTTGGTCATTTTACCTTGTAAACAAGAGTGATATCTATCAAGTGGTTTTAGCTTAGTAGAGTCTAAATATCCATCTTGGCATATCTTTGTCAAGCGCTTCTCATTTACATGACTGAGATGGTGATGCCACAACTGGGTAATGTATGAGTCATGTGAGTTTGTTTCATTATCGATTTCCAACACTTGGTTTTCATAATTTAATACATACAAACCATTATTTAAATGTGTCATACCATAACATATGTTGTTCTTATAAAAGAAGAAGCCATTATTCCCAAACTTGAAAATAAATTAATTATTATTCAAACATGATACAGAAATTATGTTTTCGGTAACACTAGGCACATAATAACAGTTATGTAAAACAAAAATCATCCCAGTTGGAAATAAGAGGTGGTAATTTATAATGGCTAATGCAGCCAACCTTGTGCCATTGGCAGCTCGAAGATCCACCTCTCCTCTAGCAATCTTTCTAAATCTAATTGGTTCCTGCATTTGAATATAGATGTGAACCCCACAAGTTTTATCTAATACCCAATGTGTATAAATGGAAAGATTACACTCGATAAAAAATGCACCTTTAGCATCCCCATGCTTCGGGGGCAGTTCCTCTTCCAGTGACCTTGCTTGACACATGAAAAACATACCACCTCCAATTCTTTTCCCTGCCTATGAATCTTCCCCTTCTTGGAGGGATGGTTCTTGGGGGCTTCAGAATATTTATAAGCCCTTGGTCCCTTTTCCTTGTCCTTCCTTTTCCTATTCACCATAAGGACTGTGGGTTTTTCACTCCCCATGTCCTTATCTACCTAGAGAATTAAGTTCATAAGTTCTGATAGACTCTTCTCATTGTTTCTCATGTTATAGTAGACAATAAATCTAGAGAAGGTCTTGGGTAGTGATGATAGGATGAGATTTGTACGGAACTCATCCGGGAACTTTATCCCTAAGATGACCAGGTGTTCAATGTAGCCAATAATCTTGACTACATGAGGCCCAGCTGGCACAGACTCTCCAATCATAGTTGTAAAAAAATTGTTGGAGATCTCATATCTCTCCTGTCTCACCTTCTCTTGGTAGATATTCTTAAGGTGAGACATCATGCTATATGCGTCCATGTTTTCATGTTGCCTCAAGAGATCATTAGACATGGTCGATAGCATGAAACATTGGAAATCTTTGGTATCATCCATATGTTTCATATATAGAGATAGTTCCCCATCACTGGCCTCTTTTCCAGGCGCAACTGGAATAGGCTCTTCCAGCACATACGATTTCCTCTCGTGGCGAAGGATGACGTGTAAATGCTTCTGCCACTCTTGGAAATTGTTGATGGTGAGAAGGTTTTCTTTATAGAGTATGGTTCACAATGATATGTTTGAAGTCATTTTCTTGTCATTTCTACAAATTAATATGAGAAAAGTTTTAGTACTTTATTATGATAAAACTGATACAAATAAATAAATTAATACTTATTAGTCCCCCACTATTTTATCAAAATCTAATAGCCCTCACCATTGACTTTGGAATATTCTGTTACCTTAATATTCTTGTATCAAGGATCTATATTTCCCTTCTCATTACCCCAAATAGGGTTGGTCAATCAAATTTAATGTTTTTAGGTAGGTATTCCAAATTCCAACTGCATTAAATCGCATCTCCTTGATCTGTTGAGTGGACTCCCCAATCCTGAAATCCTTTTATTTTGGATTTCCTCAACCTTTGCCTCTTGGTTACACCAAGTCCTACTGTGAAAGTCAAACCTTGATGCGAACCAAGTTAATTCAACCCAAAACATTGAATTAAAATTCCCCAATAATTGAAATCACCCCAACTAGGGTTGGTCAAGCACTTTGAACTATGGTTTGATTCTAACTAAGATTATTGAAGGATATACCAACTTAATATTTCTTTGAGGGATTTTATCCTTATATGTAAATTTCCATTTTATTATCTTTGATTACATTCTTGTTAACATTAAGTGGGATATACTTAAGTGATTAACCTTGTCTAAGATAATATTTTAAGCATAATACATTCTTATTTTAGTTCCATCTTGCATGCTTGTTTAATTCATTAATTATGTTATTATGAAAACACGCCCATAATAAATAAACCATGCAACTGACAGAAATAAAATAAATGGTGTGATCATGAGATTGTTCTATTGGTTAGTTTATCTAGAAGTTGATAAACTAACCCAAGACCTAAGGGAGAAACACCTTGAACCTTTTGGGTTTGTGTTTACAGCTTTCCACCTGTCTACCTTTGTATCTCCTTGGATTGGTTTCGCCTGGGCTCCTAACTTGAGCCGCCTCCACTAGCTTGGGAGCTCCATCCATTACATATGATTTTATCTCACATGCAGGTGAGGGGTAAAATGGGGTTTTACATAAAAGAAACCTTGGGCGCGCAGTCCCTACATATTAATGAGGAGATGGCTCGAAGGCCAACAAAATTAATTTAAATAAATTAATTAAAATAAAACATTCACATACAAAGGTCTTGGTCTATCTCATGATCATCCATGCATTCAACGATATTTACACATAAATAAAACTAGCATTCAATTATTTAATCATTCTTGTTTAAGATAAATCGCGCTCGAATCAATTAATTATCTTCAATTAATCAATCCTTTTATCTTAAACCCTTTTCTGAATTTCTTTGAGATTATTATCCATCATAATTTTAAACAAATAAATTTATTTAAAATTATCTTTGTATGTAACTTATACCTTGGAGGAAACCCGGTGAATTCCTATTCATAACTACCCAATGAGTAGAAATGAACATTACGCAGATGTTAAATTAAACAAATATATATAAAACACCTATCACATGTTGTGCCTCAGCTTTATTCCTTCATTATGGTACACGTCTCAAGGGTTTGTATAATATTATAATAAATTTTAATAAATCTGTGTAATTTGGATGAGTACATAGTGTGTAGTTCTGACTACAAAGCGTGTAATTTTGTTCACCGTCCATCCAAAGCACATGCCCACGGACATGGTGTGTAGATGTACTTCAGAAATTTTCATAGTACACAGCGTGTTCAATGGGACACATGCCATGTAGTATCTTTGTTACATGGTTTCCATCCAGGAAAGCCGTGTATGGGGTACATGGTCCAACCCTAACCCAAAGGGACTACATTGTGTGTTCCATGGCCCACATGCCATGTAATCCAGAAACCATGTGCCACCTGTTTATGTTCAACACACAGATTCTTAAAGACTTAGATAGGATCCATTTACACGGCCTGATTTGGCCGACCAGTACAATGCATTGAACCTATACTACACAGCGTGTACTTCCGAATACATACTATTTATTCTGGTGTTGTACGGCCAGGAACGTTTGGAACCTCTGGATGAGATCCTCTATTTTATTTTAATCAAAATTAAAAGAAAAAATTATTTCTGTAAGGAGAATGAGAAATGAGAGAGGAGGAACAGATCTTGAGATTCATATTTAAAAAATGATTAACTTGAATTGAAACAAATAAATTATTAAATGCGTAAATTACCAATCAAAAACTAAATAATTATAATCAACGATATGACTCCCTATGATACTACTTGTAGGTTCCAGGTGTAGCGGAAGCGTGTTGGTGGGTGTACCCAACTTTAATTTTTGCATTAACAACGATCAATCCGAGATCCGTCGCGATAATAAAACAATGGATCTTCATAATAGAACTAATAATGAAAAAGAAAGAGGGGAGTCCTAAAACCATATAAAGTATCATCATATGTTGGTTATAATTAATTTAATTAATTGACAAGAATTACCTTGATGGAATTCTTTCTTCTTTGATGTCTCCAGTCACGATCTGATGTGTTCTGTCGTTTCATCATATAATCCAAATGTAAGATTCCTCTATTAGTGATCCACACGTGCTCCACGTATCTCTGAACGTTGCCGAATGGATCTTCGGGTGCTAGAGCAGAAGATCCTTCACTTGCGATGTCCGCCTTTGATCAACTTGATCTGGTGGAGGTGGATCTCTCTCTCGTATCTTGAGAGCGTTCTTGGTGGAAAAATAATTTTCTCTTTGCTTAAGAGCTTTTCCAAATCTGTTGTGCACAACCACTCAAAATGGCTAGGCTAATGAGAAATATATAATTGGGATTTTTAATTACATAGAATAATAAAATAAATTAATTACCAGAAATCATTTATTCATTTCATTTAATTCTTAGTAATATCACATGTCTAATAATAATAGTTGACTATTATTATTACTTGACATGCACCCAACGAATTACATCTAATATTATTTAATTAAATAAATAATATTATTTATCATAAATTCCCATAAAAACTACATGGCGTGTATATATTAATATACATGGAATGTACTTTTATTTTATATTTTTCTTAATTTCCTCCACCAAATTTATTAGACCTTGAATAATGACTATTTATTTCTCAAATAACTGCATTACTCGCTAATAAATATTATTTCTCACATAATATATTCTCTCGAATAACTAGTGTTGAAATAAATGTGATCAGGCATCCTTGAATAATTATTAAACCAAATTCGGGAATAATATTTATTCAACTTGTTAAATTAATATTTAACTGAGATACTTGGACACACTTAGTGTGTGACCCTCTAGGACTCTTTCTCAGTGGAATTAGATAGAGCATGCCTAAAGTCCAAGGTTAGCATCTAGAAACATGCCAACGCACTCATATAGAAAGAAGTTAACACTATAATGATGTGTCACCTCCTACAAATGCTTACCGTGTAATGTAATCCCTTTGTCATGATATCTTGAATCAAGCAGGTTTCGTGCTAGTGTCATCAAACCATGTGCTCGATTATTCTTTCTTTGACTTTCTGGAATTAAATTTGCCCATTACTCACCATGGCCATGGATTTATTTTGGCTATATCAATTCCATCAAAGGGCATGAGATATCAACTTCCCTTATAGAATAGAAGTTAAAAATTCTTTCTTGCATTATCTATTAATGAAATATCACTCATGACGCACCCAACGTATCCTACCCTGCTACTAATAGTGTGTTGTCACAGTTTTCATCAATACATCTAAGTGCACGAGTTGTAATACTCATTAATAATAATCTTAAAGTCTAAGGAACAATACACACGTCCGCAGATAGGAACATCCAATGACACTATGAAATGTGGATTTCCTACTAGCGGGTCTCATTCTCATAATATCCTCCTGGACATTACCAATGGCACAGACCATGATAAGGTGCCTCAAAGTTTTATGATTCCTCACCCCTAAAGGCCTATATTATTTGTGTCCCTCAAATAACATCATCCAGCCACTGAACATATATTCAAGAGTAGTGTTATGGAACTTCCGAGTTCTCATCATAGTAGGGATCCACTATGACCCTTTAATGTAACAGTTGTCCTTAGGAAATTATCACATGGATTTTCACACAGAAGAACAATCAAGATGTGATAAGGTATTTATTAATGAATAAAGTGCAATGTAGTTGGTTATAGGCCACCAAATCCAACATTAATAAGGAGTGTCAACAAAATCCCCCCCCCCCCTTAGGATTGGATCTGATTGAAAAATAGGGTCAAGTACTAAGGAAAGATTATGGGGAAAAGATTATGGAGATTCAATTCTGAACTGTGCATGACTGTGGCGCAGGTCTGCCGCTCAAGTCTGCAATGCAGCTATGTCGCACAAGTCTACCATGTAGGTCTACAGCATAGTTATGTTGCGTAGGTCTATCGTGTAGTCTAGAAGTGTCTATAAATATCCCCATTCATTTGATATTTTCTTCACCTAGAGTATCATATTTTTCACTCTCATTACGTAGCTCGCTGGTCAAGCTTTGCCATGTTGTTCTCTCACGTAGGTCTCTTGAAATTTTCTCAAGGTAAAACCATTTTGAGCAATAGAGCTACGTGGAAGGATTTTTTTCAAAGGACTTTCTATAGGATCCATATCGAAGGACCTACATGGATGACCTCATCAAAGGAACTATGTGGATAATTTCCTTTTCCAAATTCTTAAATTTCTTTCAGTTAAAATGTGAACTTTCTTAAGTCGAAATTCCAACCAAATAGGGAAAATTTGGTAATTCTTTTGCAGGAAATGGCTCACATAATGACCGCAATTGAGGAATCTAAAGCTCGTCACAATGAGATGATGAAAATTTTTGGACCGGACTATTATGACATTGTTGATAGTAACCTCTCAAGGTTGCTGAAAGGATCGATTCCATACCAACGTAAATATCCATGAAGCCACTATCTGCCTCTGTACGAACATGGGATTTTGAAATATTCCCAAATTCTAGCTTATAATAGATACTTTCCAAATACTTGGTTTGTCCAATACTCTAACTGTCATTTCATGAATATCACTGTGAAGGGTATTCCTATTAATGAGAACACAATACCTATTGGATGAATCCTACATTATAGCGGTTTCACCCCTGATATGAAAGATCATGTTGTAGAGCTAAGTTCGTATTGTTGTGATTCAACCTTTCATGCTTCACAAAAAGATCAGTATAATGGTAGGAAGGAAGACTGGGACCTTTGTTCTGGAGGAGGATTTAAACCTGAATGGATGTGGTCATTTTGGGTATGCCGAACTTGTGCAGAATTTAGCAAAGAACTATCGGATGTTCACATTTATGAAGCTTTATGGATGGGAAAAACTTATGTTTACAAAAATGACTTCATTCCTGAATTACTGAGCTAATGGAGTTCACAAAAAAATACTTTCCACTTGACGCACAGTGAGGTCGGCATTATTTTATGGGATATCTACCAAATATCTAGGATTCCTATTCTCGAGGAGATGTATGATGAATTCATTCCACCAGTAACAACATGGGGTGACATTACCAGGATGCCACCATTGGCTTGTTAATTATTCAAAATAAAAAATAAATTACCAAAATAAAAGAAACATGTTCATGCAAGAGTGTGGATGGAATCTTTTGTAGAACCAACAAAATAGAAAGGTCCCACCTGCGGTCGTCCTACCATTTTCCTAGCTATGGATAATCAGGGTATTTGAAGAACATAGTATCCCATATTGGAGAGAGGTGACTATAAAAATAAGGGTTATAAAGTCAAATATAATATTTATTCAAAGGTACACTTAGCTAGCTTCATTTCCATGTGGATAAGAATTTACTTGATTCTAACTCGTGAGTATAGTGGCGGTATAAGGCCAGGAACTTTTGTTATTGCATCCAAATTAGTATAGGGGAAATATATTGGACTGGAAACTCTTATATTAGTAAGAATCTATCATTCCCTACTACATTTGTATAATGGTAAGGCTCTATTTAGACTTGTAGGACCATTTCAAGTGTTTTGACTGTGGATTGCTACACACTTTTCTTCATATTTGGTGTTGAATGTAGTTAGATTCCCCAATGGTCAATTTACCCCATTTTTACAAAACATCTCTTGGATTTATCCATTGAACATGAAACTTGATGTAGTTCTTAGGGAACCTAATGAATCAGGAGAATTCAGCTTCTTTCCTTTTGGTAACCCACCAACTGAGACATTTGTTGATGATGGTAAGGAGGAAAATTATGAGAGGAGGTCCTATATGATTGCATTTAGGGATATCATGTTATCAACCAGGATTGATGGTGAAATTATTTATGAGGCTTACATCCCTTATAGATTTTCTCTCTAGTTCAAATATCTTCAACAATCAAACACTTTTCCTCCCACGTATATTAGGCATGATAAACATCCACTGGTAGTCAAAAAAATTTGGATTTTGATGGCTTTAGATACATCCAAATTATAAATTATATTACCTACATTAGATGCATCAATTAGATTAGAGACTGGATATTCCAAATCTTGGGATTCTTCATACCCTCAAGAGGATTTAACAAAAGGAATATATCAGGTAGTGGCCATGAAAATAGTTGTTCATAGTAACTGTGGTAAAAGGTCTAAAGCTAGAGATGATTCAGAACATTCAAAAGCTTCAAAAACATCAAAACATCTCCATAGAAGATCCAATAAGAATACTAAAGCTAGGGAAACAATACCTCCAACATTGAGGCGATCTAGTCACTATCATCAGAAAGAGATTATCATCCCATCTGTTGATTCTTCTAAATAAGAAAGGAGGCCTGAAGAGGCCTTCCCATCAGAGGGTGTTGAATTTTCTCCACAACCAACCACATCAAAAACAAATTATGTGTGGCCTTAAACTATTAAATACTGGGAAATATTGACTCTTGAACTCAAGGATGCATGGTCATTTCCTCAAAAATGGACTTTGAATACCAAATGTAGGTGATATTAAAGAACCTTCTAATTTTTATCTCGATAGTAACCTGGCTGAAGTACGGGAGCATATTGTGGATCTAGAGACCTTTATATATGAAACTGATGACCAAAGCCTTAAAATGAGTATCTGATATGATGTAATGAGGGATACATAATGGGGTAATTGTTCACCCTGAAGAGGAATGGGACATTTATGTTAATACTAAGAATTTATTTCCCTTTTATTTTGTTTCAATTCTTCCTCATCATTCAATGTCCTTAATTTTGATGAGATTTCATTTTGAAGATTGAAATTAGGGAAGGAACCTTAGGAAAGGTTCATGAGTCACCAAGATATGGACCTATAGGTTCTCCCATGGATACATTAGATGATCTCCCTATGTCTCCATAACATTCTCCAGGAGCGAAAATTATGACTGGGGTAATGGCGATAGACAATCCTCAGCCACTACCTCATATTTCTATTGCCAATAGGATTATTTTAATCTCTACCCAAGATTATGAAAACAAATTCAAGAGAGCATTGAGATTAGTCCAATGTGTATGTCAAAAAATTAAGTATTTGTGTTGTCCTCTGGTATTATGACTTGCTTGATACATCTTGGTGAAAAAATTCATCTTCTCAAAGGATCTTCATATCTTTATTCCCTTAGGGGATTAAAAATTGGTACTTAAATAATGGTGAAGGAAACCCCAAGATAATCACAAATTTATTTTGATGAATCTGTTATTTTGAAGGATGAGATGTCAAAAGGTGAAGTTTCATCTTCTCCTATTTTTATAGAGAGAGAGAGAGAGAGAGATAAAGATCATGGTAATATCATATACATTTCTCCATGTTGTTTCTAAAATTCTTTTCTCTATAATATCTTAGATTAGTTGCTCGTACTGATGGATCTTGCAATAATCAATGTTGATATTCCTATTTCTCCAAAAGGAAGAAATGAGGATCTTGTGAAATTTGAAGTAGATACTGATGCTGAACCTGATTTGGAAAGACTTGATAATGTTCCACCAATTGAAGAATTGATGGAACAAAATGTCAATGGAGCCAATTTGAGAATTGACCAATATTTTTTTTATACCTTAAATGGTGAGGATGTTATAACATTCAAATCTGCATACACTGAAATGATGGACACCCTTAATCCAAACATTGATATTCCATGTTACATCAAGGAGTTTGGGTACTTCCATGATGAATTTCAAGGATTTAAGTTCTCATTATTTCATTTTCCATACATAATTTTTCTTCTTTTACTTGGTAATTCACATCAAAGTTCAACTAATGCAGCTTTGTCTACAGAGAATGTTGAGAAGGCCCTTCAAGAATGGGGAATTCCACTCTATCCTTCTTATTTTGAGGCTAGAGAAATACCAACTAAGAACCCCATATTGGGAGATTCTCTAGGGATATTGATTATAGAAACTGGGAAAACTTAGAAGAATTCCCCTACCCAATAAACACTTGTTCGAACTATTGAAGCTGAGAAAATTGGGGATGAATCTAATCAATCAGACAACTTATTATTGAGTAAATGTTATTTACTATTTAGATCATGCTATGTTTCTACCATTCCTTTGAAACTAACAATTATTATATTTCACCATTTAGGGCTATTGGATCCCATAGCTATATCTGAAGATGAAACCTCTATGTTGGATCATGCATCAATGGAAGGTGAAGCATCCACTTTTCTGAATGAAGCAGATCAAGGCACCTCTCTAATTGATTTGATTCTAGAGTACATTATGCCCCATGTTAGTGAATCAGATTCATATTTAGAGATGCAAGTTTCTCTTCTCATGGCGCGTAAAAAGACATGAAAACAAATTTTGAATATAATTTCTGAGAAGTCTTTAGATTAGTTGCCCTCCCATTTTGGAAAACTCGCAACACTGTTTTGTGTATTGGGATTTGGTGGATTTAATTACCGCCCAGTATACAATGCAATGAAATAGACCATTCACTAATGGGTGAAGAACATAATCTACAGAAATATCTTAAAAGGAAAAAGTACTTACTAATTTTGAGAGTTTTCAAGATGTAGTAGTTGAGGAAGAGTCCAACCATATCAAGAGTTTGATAGAAATTGTCCGAAAAATTAAGGAGGAAACGAAGGACATGATGAATCTTCAATAGAAACTAGATTTTATTTACAATAGGTTTGATCAATTGAACCAAACATTGGGAGAAACCTAGTTGTAAGGGATAAATACCATTTCAGCTTCTAAATAAGCACTTCATCAAGCTAATGAGGCTGAAGTTTCTCAACTATCTCATCTTCACCAAGTGGCTGATAAAGCTCATGAATCTGTTCAACATATGAAGATTCATGCTGAGAGTTTCTTTTAATACAAGATAGAGAGGCTCTATTCTTTGTATATTCCTATGATTTCATCATATGAATGAAAATAATTTTTTCTCCAATAATATATGTATTCATTCTTTCTTTATTTCTGTAATTTCAATATCAAATGTGATTATTATAACATCAAACCTTTATGTTAGATAATCATAATTACAATAACAGAAATGGGGGTGATCAAATTTTTTACTTAAGCCAATGGGCCTAGTGAGCATAGTTTAATTTTTACTAGGGTTATATAGACAACCCCAAAAACTATGTATCGTTTTACTTTGTATTGCTCAATATTTCCTAAACCATAAAAAATGTAGGTCTAGCGAACAGAGATTTGACTTTTGTCCAAGGTTCCCTTTGAGGGTTTTCAACCTGGTGAGTACTATGTATCCTTCTATAGACAGTTTAAATTCATTCATGTTGGACTAATAAGGCTAGTGTTTAATGTCGAATATCTTTGACCATAAATTTTTAGATTAGAACCCAAACAAGGCTTTGATGGTTGGGAAAACCCTTATATTTTTCAGATACTTCCAAGGGGAATCTTGAGTCATTATTTTTTTTATGTTAACCAAATCTAAATTTTGAAGTATATATATAGAAGAGGTCTCTTCCAATAACAAATTTACCATTCCTTGAAAAATCCATTATGGAGGTTGTATTATGTAGGGCCAACTAGGGCATGTACTGCATAGCCAAAAAATGGCATCTTTTGACTGATAGGCCTGTTATGTAGGTGAATTATACAAGGATGCCTAGGGGAACGTACTTCATAGTTAGAAAAAATACCTCATAATAATTCTAACATTCTATTTATGATAGAAAAAGGTATTTAGGATTTGGATGTCTCAAGGCCACAGTGGATGGATTATCCAAGGAAAGATACCTAAGAATAAAAGATCCATCTGTGGAAACATAACCTATGAATGGGGAAAATAATTTCTACATGAATTTAATATATATGAATAATGATTAAAAATGTTTATAAAGGGGGATTTCTGATATTGTGATGTACAGTTTAGATTCATGTGGCAAGGAAATTATATTGTGTAGTTTCAAGTAATGTAGCAATGACATTGGAGGGTTTTAATTTAAGGTCTTTAGCTTTGATCAAAGGTTTATGAGTCTCTAATTTTTTAATAATTTGTTTAGAAACATACTAATATGTTCAGGTATGTAAATGAATAATTCTAAACTATGATTTGAGAATTTATGGATTCGTAGAATGGCATGGGAAAAGGGATAAGGATATTAGAGGAAGTCTTTTCCAATAATGAAGTTACTATTATTTGACGAACCTGTTATGGGGGATATATTATGTAGGGACAACTGGGGCATATGCTGCATAGCCAAACAGTGGCATCTTTTGACTGATAGGCCTGTTATGTAGGAAACTTATTCAAGGACACCTAGGGTCATGTACTACATAGTCAGGTAAAAGATCTCTCAGGTATCAAACATTATATTTCTAAAATAGAAGAAAGTTTATGAAGATTAAAATTTTCCACAACATAGAGTTTGTTTTATGGAGAAAGGTACTTCAATATAAAAAGAGTATTTTCAATTATGATTTCCAAAGAATCGGAGGAATTGGTTCTCTATGAAGGTATGGCCCAAATGTAGGAAGTGGTGCCTGTAGTTTTAAGTCATAAGGCTAGGACCAAAATATTATGTAAATAATGGATGATATGTGGTCAAATGATCCAAGGTTATTTCAATATACTTTGAACACATGGAGAGGTAAAATTTGTAAACCATGGTCTTGGAGGGTTTCATATTGAAACAAAGGTAATGGTACAAATATATAATGGATGAATGATTTAAGATATGGATTCTTGTATATAGTCATCGAAGTTTGAAGGGGACAGAAGATGCTTTTACCAAGAATGAAGTTACCACTATTTGAAAAAACCTATTAGGAGGGTTTTATTATGCAAGGCCAATTGGGGAATATGCTGCATATAAAAATAGTGTCATCTATAGACTGGTAAACCTATTATATAGGTAACTTATTCAAGGACACCTAGGGGCACATACTTCATAGTCGGGTAAAAGAGTTCTCAGGTATCAAAAAATTTGCCACCAAAAGTCGAAGAAATATTATGAAGATCTGAAATTATTCAATATTAAGAGTGTGAAATACAAAAGGGGTGATTCTCAATGCATAGGAGAAATATTTAAATCAATATTGGTCATGAGTTTGGATTCCCTTACATAGATCTAAATCATATGTATAATGGAAATAAATTTTGTTTCCTTGGTGGGATCACAAAGGATAGGGCCCAAAATGAAGACTCTTGTATAGATTGTTAATTATAAGTGGAAGAGAGGTAAAAATTTATCTTGTGGCTAGAACTAGGAGTTAAGTCATAGTTTTCACTACGTATCTCAATGAGATGAGAACTAAGTCATAAATATTTCTTTGGGTACTTTGTATTTTAATTTCATGCAATAGGGACATTATACTATGTAGTTTATATTCATGCATTAAGGACATGAAGTGATTATGACATGAAAATGAACATTGTGGCTAGACCAGAGAATAGAACTCAGGTGTCACTATGTATCTTTCTAAAGAAAGAATCAACCCACACATAGTTCTTGAGGTTGTTTCCCATATCAATCACATTTTGATGTGGGGAAGAGGTATTTTTGTGGTGGTTGGGCCCAAGATTGGAGATCTATGCATCTCTACGTATCCCATTGTTATGATAATCAATCCAAATATAGTTCTATAAATGAGTTCTCTATGCATATATGATTCAAACATAGGGAGAAATGGAACTCATGTTCCACTAAGGAGTAGCAATGATGTGAGTAATTCTTGTGCATGGAAGATACTCATTTTTTTAAAGAACCACAATGGATGAAAATTTGTGGTATCTTAGGGGACTTATTAACATCAAATGAAGAAGATGTTAACCATACAATTTAATGTCTTGTAGCGAGGACAAATGATGTCATGCAGTTTAATGTCCTGCGATAAGAACAAGAATTATATGAATTTTAATGTCATGTAGCATGGATGCATATGGTTGTTATGAACTTTAATGTCTCGAAACTAGGACATTGATCTATGTGATTACACAAATTACTTCTTCAAGAATCTTGAATTGGTTGGAAATGTAATAATTTCTCCATCTATTGAGATTAGGGAATTGGTTCTGTTAAAGTAAACTTTATGTATGGAATAAGGTCTTTCCCACTTTGGCTCAATATTTGGAGGCTTCTTTCCTAGTATCATCAAATTATTGAGGACTAATACCAATTATACTTGAAGAAAATAGTGGAGGTGAGCTTTCTTGTTAAAATTTTGTACTATTCTGTTCTGATAGACTTCCAAATGATGAAAAGTAAAAAATATATTTTCATCTAATCATTCCAGCTCCTCAAATCATTTATGATACTTCTCATCTATAGATAACTGGTCACAGATGGAAACTCAAAGTGAATGAAATTAAATTTCAATAGGAAAATTGCTTCTGTTCTGTACACCAATGAGTATGGAGTCACCTGAGTGGTAGTACAGTTAGTAGTCTGATAAGCCCATAAAGCATAAAAAAGTTTATCAGGACATGGTTTTTTATCTTTATCTACATTTTCTAGATTATATTTTATAGGTTATTAATAAAATTCTATATCTATCCATTAGACACTCCATGATAGTGAGATGAATGGTTGTATTTGATATTTTTCTCCTTATATAAATTCTTTACCTCAAAAAAATAGAAATTGGTGTCATTTTCTATCAATGTGGTATGAGGGACACCAAATATGGTAATGATATTATCTTTGAAAAAACTAACAATGCTTTTGACCCTGACTTCTTTGAGAGGTATTTCCTAAACCCATTTGGAAAAATAAATCAATTGTAGTAAGAATATACTTAAACTGCTTATCTGTAGTTGGATTATAAGGTCCTACTACATCCATTCCCCATGTAGAAAATGTCCATGAGTATTTAGCTATATGTGGAAACTCTAGGGGTTAATGAATGAAGTTGTCATGCACTTGGTAGGGGTTACATTTCGTGGTGAAATCTATTCAATCCTGCATCATTGAAGACCAGAAGTATCCAAGCCTTAGGATTTGATTAGAAATCCTATTCTCAAACGGGTGAGCACAACAAGCTCCTACATGTACTTCTTTCATGACAGCTATAGTTTCTTCTCCATCAATACACCTGAAGAGGACTCCATCAAATCCTAATTTGTAGAGGATCTTCTGGTGAATTGATCTATTATAAAGAGTTAAATTGGTCACTCATCACCGGACCTATTCTTTTTCAACTCGATCTGGTGGATTTACTCTCTTTTGAAGATACCCCATGATAGGTGTCATTCATCCCATAGTATGACCATATGGCTCGAAAATATAATTTATTTCATTAATTTTATCTATTATAGTTTGAACAAAAGGTGAAAAAACATGATGATAGGAAATACTGATGATTTTCTCATCCTGAATTAGAACAGTCAAGGTTATAGATGGATTATCCAATGAATCAGCTTGGGAATTTTGTGATCGTGGGACATAAGAAAATGATGGATCTGATGGAAATTTATCCATTAACCCTCATACATAATCACAAATAGGGATTAATTTTTTTTGATGGTGTAATCCCAATTGATCTGTTTGATTATTAATTCTAAATCACCTTTCACTTTTAGGTGGTTCACTTGTACTTGGAGTTATAGTTCTAGACCTGCAATGAGATCTTGATATTCTACCTCATTGTAGGTACCAGATTCTGATAACAGAAAGAAATATGGAAACACTTCCTTTTCTGGGGAGATAAGAAAAATTCATAACACAAATTTGTTGGATTTAGGTTTTTCCATTCTCTTCCCCATTGGACTTCTAGAAGCACCATCAAAGTACATTGCCCATGTTTGAGGATTATCTTGAATAGATAATATTTATTCATTAGGAAGTTTATTATTCAAATATGCATCTTCTATACATGGGTGTTCAACAATGAATTCTTCCAAGCCTTGGCCTTTTATTTCTTTTTTGAGGCACAAACTGGATATCGAACTATTGAAAAATAACTTCCCACCATGCCAAATTTCCTATAAGCGTGGGAAAATGATTATAAATTTGAGAGGGTTATTGTGAGATGCCAAGTGGACCTTGTGATGCAGCAAATAGTGTCTCAAATTTTGAACTGCAAAGATTAATTCCAAGAATCACTTCTCGATACTTGAATATCAGGTCTCTACGTCGAGTATTTTTTGACAAAGATAATATAGGTTGTTTTCACTACCAGCATCGTTCTTTTGTGCGATGAAGGCACCTAGTGATCTCTCTAAAGTTGTAACATACAGAATGAATGGATTTCCTTAAATAGGTGACATTAATACCAGTGGGATCATGAGATATTTCTTTAGGGTATCAAATGCCACTTGGAATTCTTTGGTCCATTGATAAGTAACTCCCTTTTTCATTAATCTAGTGAAGGGTAAACATTTTCCTACCAAATTGGAAATAAAGTGCCAAATATAGGCCATGTTTCCTTGAAGTGCTCTTATTTCTTTCAAAATTATAGGAGGTGACATTCAAAGGATTGATTTTTTCTTCTCAGGGTCAACTTAGATACCATGATGGCATACAACAAAACCAAAAAAAATCCCGAGGTTACCCCAAAAGCACATTTCAAGGGGTTCATCTTTAAATTATATTGCCGAAGTTTACTGAATATGGTCTCTATATCAGTTAGGTGATCAGAAAATTGTCTGGATTTAACTACTAAATCATCCATATAACATTCGACAAATTTTCCCCAGAAGGGTTTGAAGATATGGTTCATAACACGTTGATACATTGCACCAACATTCTTTAAACCAAAGGGTATTACCTGATAGAAAAATACACCTTGAGGGGCTATAAAATCTATAGATTCATCATATTTTTGGACTATTCAAATTTGGTTATACCCAGAGTATTCATCCATGAAGAAGAGAGCTTTGTATCCAATTTTTTCATCAATAAAAATTTCAATGATTGGAACTAGAAAGTCATCCTTAGGAAAATACCGATTAAGATCTCTAAAATCAATGAAAAATATGATTTTACCAATCTTCTTTTTCACTGAGACAATATTGGCCATCCATTTGGGATATTTCACCTCTCTAATAAAGTTATCTTTTGATAATATTTTTGACTTCAACTTCAATTTTAGAGGCATAAGTTGGGTGTGTTCTTCTTGCTGCCTACTAAAATCCTCTATGATTTTCTGGTGAACCCAAATTATGGGTAGATATGTCAGGGTCAAGTCCTGGAATTTTTGTATAGTTCTAAGAAAACGTATCTTGGTGTATCTTTAGAAATTAAGTGTACACCTCTTTCTCTTTGGAGTTCATGACCATACTAATCAGAGTGAGGCATAAATTTTCTTCTATACCCAGATTTATTTCTCTGGGCTCATCCATAGTGGTGGAGATTCCTTCCTCAAATGTTGGAGGGGAATCCTTAAGATCTTCTTATTCTTCTTCCTCACGTGTCACTTCTTCTATTTCTACTTGAAAGGTAGGTTATGAAGAAAAACTTTCATAGCTAGGGTAGGAGTCAGCACTTGGACATCATGAAGAAGAGACAACCATTTTTGACCCTACTGATAATGAAGGGTCTTCCTGGAATATTAAAGAGAGAATGATGGGTTGGGAACCAACATCCTTGTCTTCCTCTACTAACATAAAAACTACTTATATCCTTATTGATGAAGCAAAGAATTTTCGAAGTTTGGTGGATGAGATGAAGACATATCCATTTAAGCTTTCACCACTGCTTGGTAGATTAATAATTTCTCCCATGATGTCAGGATCGATTTCCACAACTGAAATTATGGAAGTCACTGTAAAATTGTTTGTATTTTAGTCTATCATTTTAATTTTATTGATAGGAAACACGTAATTTATACTCAAATGTTTGAATAGGTTAGCTGGGATATTTCCCAGACTATTCAGAGCATTGATTCTTATTCTATCTTTTTCCATAGATTGTGTTCCCTTTGTGTGATATAACTCTGCCTCAATATAATGATATTCACATGTTTTGAAAGGGGCCTTATCACAGTGCAATGTCCCAATTTCACCATTGAAGAAATACTTGATACATTGGTGACATGATGAAGGAATGGTAGTATGTTGATGTAGCCAAGACCTTCCAAGAAGAATATTAAAAGTTGTGTCCTGTTGAAAAACCACAAAATCTAAATCAGATATAAGATCCACAAACTGAGTTCTGAGTGTAATATCTCCTAGAGGTTCTTTTTCATTCTTTTCATAACCTTGAAACATCAAAGTGGAAGGAGATAAGTCAGATTCAGTGAGACCCAATCGATGAAGTGTACGGATGGGAATGAGTTTGACTCCTAATCCATTATCAATGAAGGATTGTCGGATGTTTGTATCATTAACCATGCTAGATAAATACAAGGTCCTAATGTGTCCATTTACAGCACCATCCTCATCTTGATCTGTAAAATATATAACTGCATGACATTCTGTAAGATCATTCTCTATACAGTAAACCTCAGCAGTTGCAACCTCAGTTTCAAACTCTTGGGGACTTACTAAAGCCTTAATAAGTGCTTCTCGAAGATATTTTGACAGATTCAAAACATCCAGAATTGATATATTGAAAAATAATTGGGATAGTTGTTTCAAAACATCATAATTTTGATCCAAAGGTATATGTTTTCCAGCATGGAGATGTAGTTTTGTAGGCTCCTTGTAAGTTGATGCTTCAGATGTAGATGTACCATGTGTCGAGGCAGAAGCTGGAAATACTTCTGCTCTTAGTAGATTAGACTAACTAGTTATATTTATTTTTTGAGAGATTGTTGGTATAGACTCTAATTAGTCATCCAAGATGATCATTTCGGGGCTGATCCAATCATGTGTGGGAGAATTACCTTTTTCTTGATGAGCCCATTGAAGGGATCTCCCATGAGTTTCTACCATATAAATGGTTAGACCAGGGGTGTAGTTAAAATAGTGGCTTCTTTTTTATCCATGTATTCCCATGTATCCTTGACCTTGACTTATTTCCCTATTTCCCCAATCAAGTGTAGGGAATTAAAGTTCATAACCAGAATCATCATTTTCATAAGGATCTGTTAAGTAGATAACGTTAATGGAACCAAATATCAATTCATCATTTGATGAATATTCTGCTAGATAGTTCGGTTCTGGTTGTTCAATTTCACAGGTTGGTTCCCATGATTTTGAGATATTTGGCACGAAATCTACCAAATTCAAGGAAATCTTTGGCCTTGACACAAGATCATCTTCTTCTGACTGGTCTTTACCTTTCTGATCATGTTAATTCTTTGAGGATTGACCTTTAGAGGACTGATCTTTTAATGAATATGGATTTTTTGTAGCAGAAGTGGTCAGAGGCACAGTTGGTTGTTTTAAATGTGTTTGAAGAATGGCATGAGTTAGGTTGATTATTTTCCTGGCCATCCAATCATCGCACTTCTGCACATTTTTTCCTTTTGACTTCCTGTCATCCTTATTCCTCCTCTTGATTAGTAGCAGTAACACATGCTACTTAGCCTGATGAAATTTTTAGTTTCAATTGTCCAGATTCTACCATTTTTTGCAGGAGATCTTGGAAAACAAAACACTCCTGGATAGGATTCCTCAACATTTGATGAAAGAGGCAATAATTTAGGAGATCTTCATCTCCTTATTTATTCGGTTTCTTCATCCTTGGAAACTGGACTAAATTATTTTCCAAAGATGAAATGAAGTAACTGAAAACTTTTTCATTCCAAAAAATAATAGACTTTGTTCTTTAATTCCTCAAATTGTCTCTTATTTTTATCTTTTTTATCATCTTGAGGAGACAGTTGTTTCTTCTGATGCTCAGAAGGTGGATCCTTACGGTATTATGAAGGTTTTGAAGTATAAGAAGGTACATTTAGTTGATTGAGTGTGACTATAGAAGCTTCTGGTTTCCCTATTCTCCTTCCCAAACACTACAGGAAATTCAGGCTATAACCACGGTTTTAAACCGTGGATATAGGTCCTCAAACCATGGCTATAGGTAATAGCCACAGTTTGAGGAATGTGGCTAAGTTTAGCGTGGCTATAGGCCTAGAATTATAGCCATGGTTTGGAACTGTGGCTATAGGTCTAGAGCCACGGTTTAAACCGTGGCTGTAGGTATACATCCACGGTTTTAACCGTGGTAATATCTCTATAGCCACGATTTAAAACTATGGCTATACTATAGGAGGGACACAATTTATTGCCACAGTTAGAAACCGTGGCATTAGACCTATAGCCATGGTTTTTAACCATGGAAATAGACATATATCCATGGTTAGAAACTGTGGCTATAGGGTCTGAAAAACCCATAAAAATCCATGGGGTGTCCAGGGTCTGTCTGGGGGTGTCTAGGATAGACCCTGGACACCCCCCAGAAAGACCCTGGACACCCCTCAGACTGACCCTGGACACCCCCCGGACAAACCCTGGACACCCCCCCAGACCTTAGACATATCCCCATGGAAACCCCTCAGATAGACCCTAGACACCCCCCGGACAGACCCTGGACACCCCCCAGACAGACCCTGGACACCCCCCGAACAGACCCTGTACACCCCCCCGGACAGCCCCTGGACACCCCCACCCCAGACCCTGGACACCCCCCAGACCCTAGACATATCCCCTAGGACATCCCAGACCTCCACTCCCCTATACAGCCACCCCCACCCTCCAAAACAAACCCTGGAACCCCCCCCCCCCCCAGAACCTGGACACCACCCCATACCCCCCCGGACAGACCCTGGACACCCCCCGAACAGACCCTGGACACCCCCCAAATAGACCCTGGACCCCCCCCCCCCCATACAGACCCTGAACATGCCCCGGACAGACCCTGGACACCCCCCGGACAGACCTTGGACACCCCCCCCCCCCCCCCCGAACACCCCCCCAGACCCTGGACATATCCCCCTGGACAGCCCAGACCTTCACTCCACTAGACAGCCCCCCCCCCCCCCACACACACACACACACCCTCCTGGACAAACCCTGGAACCCCCCCCCCCCTCCCCAGAACCTCGACACCACCTCATACCCCCCCCCCCCCACCCCCCCACCCCCCAAACCCTGGACACCCCCCCAGACCCAGGACAGATCCCCCTGGACAGCCCAGACCTCCACTCCCCTGGACTGCCACCCCCCACCCTCCCGGACAGACCCTGAACCCCCCCCCCCCCTCCAAAACCGGGACACCCCCCAGTCCTCCCCCCCCCCCCCACCCACCCTACCTGTTTCCCCTCCTCCTTGCCCCTGCCAGCCCCCACTTTCACCCCCTACCATCCCCCACATGCACCCCCCCTGCCAGTCACCTCCCCCTACCAGTTTCCCCCCTACCCCACCTGTCAGTCCCTTCCAAATTAAATTATACACAAAAGCTACTTACATAATAAAAATTAAACAAATCCAAATATTAAAAAAACATATAACTACACTTATATGAGTCTCCCTATAAGAAAAACTATCAAAGAAGTCTAGAACCATCTCAAAAGTACCTATAACACAAGGTAGAACATAGTAGTGCTCATCCCCTAAAATTATGGAAAAACAAAACATCATAGAATATTCAAAAAGAATATAACTCAATAAACAAGAATAGTGCACCCCCCCCCCCCTCTACTGTACCCCCCTGTATACCCCCCCCCCCACTACTGGACAGCAGCCCCCCCACCCCCCCGGATAGCAGCCCCCCTGTTGAACCCCCTGGACAGACCCCCTCCCACTACTACTGGACCCCCATGAACAGCTTCCCCTAGACCCCCCTGGACACCCCCCCCCACCCACTTCTGAACCCCCCTGGACAGCACCCCCCCCCCCCCCTGCTCGACCGCCCTGTACAGCCCCCCTTGCTCGACCGCCCTGTACAGCCCCCCCTACTCGACCGCCCTGTACAGCCCCCCCCCCCCCCCCCCCGCCCCGGATAGCATCCCCCCTACTGGACCCCCTGGATAGCAGCCCCCCCCCCCCCGGATAGCAGCCCCCCTACTTAACCCCCTGGACAGAACCCCCCCCCCCCCACTACTGGACCCCCCTTAACAGCTTCCTCTAGACCCCCTAGACAGCACCCTCCCCCCACTATTGGACCCCCCTGGACAGCAGCCCCCCCCCCTGCTGGACCCCCCTGGACAGCAGCCCCCCCTGCTGAACCCCCTGGACAGAACCCCCCTGGTGGGAGTTTTAGTTTTTTATGATATATTACTCTATAATAGTTTATGCTAGTTTAGAGTGTCCATATTCTATTTTTGTTACTATTTTTGGGTCCTGATGCTCGTGTAGGTGGGTTTTGAGTGATGTCGCGGTTTCTAGGAGGTGGTGTGGCTGCCAGGAGATTTCCAAAATATTGGGTGATTATTTTTGGTGCTACAGATACTGGGAGATGTTGTTGAGTAGTTCTTTAAGCTTCTAGATAGGAACATCAAGATGGATGTTTGGTGATGGATGGGTGTAGAGGATAAAGTTATGGCTGGTGTTGGCTTAGAGGTGCTGGAGGTTCTGTTTCTGTGGACTGGTTTGTTGACAGAGATTGGGTGCTATTGTTGACTATGAGTTGGTAAATGGGTTGTTGGATGGTTTTTTTATGTGGTGAAGGATGCCTCTTTGATGGGGTGTGTTGCAGGAGTGGCATGGGTTGGTGCTGGTGGCATAGGATGTAAATTTGAGTACATTCCTAGTGGTTGGACATTGTTGTTGGCTTATAGGTGTTGGTGTTATTACTGTTGAGTGGGTTGCTGCTAAAACTCTGATTTTTATTGGGTTTTTCTCTAGTACATGTGCTATTGGATAGTGTTATTGGATTATAGTAGGTTTCTACTTGGTGGGGAGTACTTCTGGTATCAAGCGGGCTACTACTATTTTCAGTTTCACTAGGGTTTGGCTGTTGATTGAAAGCTGGGAGGTTGGGGTTTAGTGGTGATGGAGATGATGGGTTTACTAGTTTTATCGGTGGATTTAGGCTGTTCTCTTGGATTTATTTATGATTACTCTTTTCTTAGATCATGTTTACCAATTAACCCAGCATTAAAGGCCACTCAAACCCACCTTTGGGTCTATATAGGGATATTAAATCGGATTTGAATGCATGTGATCATATAGGCTCGTCACTTCCTGGAAACCTGCATATTATGACAAACCATGCCTTGGCAGTTTTAGCTGCAGGGGATACTCTTTTGGACCCCTCTAAAGGTAATAAAGAACATCACATTTATAATGATCTTTTTAATGGTATGAATATTGACAATGGTCAATCTTCATACCCTTCTTCTTCTTTGGGATGTGAATCAAAACAGGTTGGCACACTACTTGACAGACAAGATGACCAGACCAAGACGATTTTGAATAATGATTCTAAGTAGAACAAATGCAACCCTCTTGGGGGTTTATACTTGAGAAATAACCCTTATGTGGAGAATACCTTTCTCTCTGAACAGACCCCTTAACCCCCACTTGGTTAGGACAGTGCATCTCCCAAAGAGATGGCCATGGCACCTGAAGTTATGGGTGTTTCAAAGACTGCTCTGGACAGTTACCCAAATCAAAATTTGGTTGCCTCGGGTTTGCAAGATTAGAAATATGCCAACACAAATTTTCCTATTGAATTGGTCAAGAATTAGAGGTGTATATTTTCATCTTATCAAGAGAAACCAAACCTACTGGACACACCACAGATTCCCCCAGGTTCTAGAAAAAATCTAGAAAAACATGCAGGTACTTTACATGACAACCTTGCTACAAATATTTCAGGTATATCTCCTCCCCTTTTTCTCAATCATACTATTGGTATTTCTCAGACTTCAGATAACATTAATATGCCTACTAATTCTGAGAACCTGATTAATCATCAAGATGTTGACCATACTGCCTGTATTAGTAAGGACTCTATGGACTTACATGTGAATAACCCCTGCATTGATTCCTCCAAGGGTAATAATAAGGTAAGAATTTCAAACAGTTCCCCAACTTCTTCTAAAATAAATCAGGAAAATACCAAGATCCGAAACACCACTAAAAATATCATAATACCTTCTAGACACAGGGGTTTGTGAATCAAAAAGGGAGTTCTTACTCCAAATTTAGGTTTAAATGAAGATCCTTTTTTGTTATTGTCAGGGTATTTTTATATCTGACACCATTACTATTTTAAAATGAATGGTTAATACCCACTGTCCAATTTTGTTTTAAATCACTGAAAAAAATTTATTTTTTCTTCTAGATACCTTCATTTTTCTTAACATGGTTATTCTTTTACTAGCACAACAAAAAATTCCTATTATGTCGATTCTCTCTAGATTTTTTCGCACTCTTCTATCCAAAATGTTAACATTTTTAACATATTGGAGAAAGCCTTCGTATGTGATTTTTTTTGATGGCGCTATTATTTTTTTATATTTTGTTTATTAAAAGCATAAATATCAAGATAGGAGGCCCTTTGGGACGACCTTACCTTTCTAGGTTTCTGTATTAGCACACCTTGATTTATAATTGGGGACTTCAATGCTATACCCAATTCAAGTGATAAAATTGGTCCCTTGCATGCTATGATCTCCAGAAGAGAATTAAAAACCTCTATTGAAGATAGAAATGTTATTTAAATAAATCTTATAGGTTCCAAATACACTTGGTATAAAAAGGTTTACAATATGGTGGTTGCCTCCAAATTGGATATAGCCTTTACGAATGTATTGATTTAGATAAATGAGACACCATCTCCAGCACCACCCTCCATAATCTCCACTTTGACCATCATCCTATTTTGTTTAATGTGTCCAACAAAATTGTGAAACTCCCTCTCCCTTTTAGGTTTAAAAATTCTTGGTTATCTAACACTGAATGAAGGTGTAAGGGGGCTAGTGCAGGCTGGAACTGGTGCGGGCTGGGATGTAGGTGGTGCGGGCTGGGATGTAGGAGGCCGAGGGCTGGTGAGGAATGGAACTGGTGGTTGGGGCTATTTTGCAGGTGGCAGAGGGCTGGCATGAGTGTTTTGCAGAAGGTTGGGGGTGGTGGCTGGTGTAGGATGGATTGCAGGTGGCCGGGGGCTGGTGTGGGCTCGAATGTAGGTGGAAGGGGGCTAGAATATTGGTGGAAGGGGGCTGGTTTCAGGTGTTGGGGGGATGGTTTGGGCTGCTTCAAAGGTGGAAGGGGGGATGTTGTGGGTTGGAAGGTTGGTGGAAGCAGGCTGAAATAATGGTGGAAGGGGGCTGGTGTGGGCTGGATGTGGCTGGAGCATGGCCAAATCATGACATAACTGCGGCGTGACTGCAGCGTGACCGCGGCGTGACCGCGGCGTGACCGCGGCGTGATAGCAGCATGACCACGGCGTGACCCCGGCGTGATCGCGACGTGACCCCGACATGACCGCGGCGTGACCGCGGCATGACCACGGCGTGATTGTGGCGTGACCGTAGTGTTTCTGCCCGGTCCAGCGACATCTACGGGGCAGCATCTTCCGGCCAAGAGCGAAGGGAGTGGGAGGAGGTGGAGCAACATTCTGGTCGTTGCCCCGCCGGAAGAAATTGTGATTAGTTAGTATTAACATTGATCAAAAGACTCATGGAATACTATCACTGAGAACTGTCGTGGGTTGTCGTCCTGGAGCAGGTCCAAATCATGGCGTGACCACGGCGTGACCGCGGCATGACCTCGGGGTGACCGCGGCGTGACCACCGCGTAACCGCAGCATGACTGCGGCTTGACCGCGGCGTGTTGGCCCGGTCCAGTGACATCCGTGGGGCAGCATCATCCGACCAGGAGCGAAGGGAGAGGGAGGAGGCGGGGCAACATTCCAGTTGTCACCCCACCAGAAGAAATTGTGAGTAGTCAGTCTCAACATTAATCACAAGACTCATGAAATACTATCATTGCGAACCGCCACGGGGTGTCGTCCTCGAGCAAGGCCAAATCACGGCATTACCATGGCATGACCTTGGCGTGACCGCGGCGTGTTGGCCTGGTCCAGCGACATCTGTGGGGCAGTATCTTCCGGCCAGGAGCGAAGGGAGCGGGAGGAGGTGGGGTAACATTCCGGTCATCTCCCCACTGGCAGAAATTGTTATTAGTTAGTCTCAACATTGATCACAAGACTCATGGAATACTATCACTACGAACTGCCACGGGGTTTTGTCCTGGAGCATGGCCAAATCACAGCGTGACCGCGGTGTGACTGCGGCGTGACCGCAGCGTGACCGCGGCGTGACCGCGGCGTGACCGCGGCGTGACCGCGGCGTGACCGCGGCGTGACCGCGGCATAACCACAGCTTGACTGCATCGTGACCACGACATGTTGGCTTGGTCCAGTGACATCCACAGGGCAGCATCTTCCGGCCATGTGTGAAGGGAGTGGGAGGAAGTGGGGAAACATTCTGACCATCGCCCTGCCGGCAGATGATAGAACAGAACAACTATTTAATATGCTATAACAAGGGATCGCCAGAGAAGGTTTTAGCGAGCGGCACAATGAAGCAATGTCTAAAGGGAAACAAAACGACAGATAAGAATCATACACCCTACACAAACCATTTACAAATTCATTCACTTTTCCTAAACATGGAAATTTTATTTATAATATTCAAAGCGTGAAAAGGAAAGTGTCATGGTCAAGGCATATGCCTAATCAGACAATTCCATTTGAGTTAAATGAGTATGATAAGCCAATTTATATTATTCAAAGAAAACAAAAACTAACTATCCAAAAAACAGACACCAACAAGAGGCATATGAAAGACTCAAACCAAATCTAAACATGATACAAATAACTCTCTCTACTCTTTGGTTAGAAGACAGCGCACCTCCGTTGGAGGGGTTTTATTATAAAATCATGGCATTTCTTTATCACACAATTCATTTAATTATATTTAACATTTACTCTAAAAATCATTCAGCACAAATCAAATGAAATAATTTAAGCAACTAGATCAACATAACTATCATTGTGAGTTTTCGCAGACAGTGCACCACCATTGGAGGGGTTTTATTATAAAAACATGACTTTATTTGTCAAATGAAACAATTATATTAAAGAAAACTTATTCAAAATATGTAATTAAATATAATTAAGCATAATTAAGAAAGAAGCTAAATTTAATTTAAAGCATTCTTTAATTAAAGAGGCTGGAATAGGGATCCTACCTCAATGTGGAACCAAACCGTCCACTTCGGATCTTGGAGCTTTCTAACTAAAAGTTTCTGCTCCCCCACTAGGTATACGCACCTTCACACACATGCAAGGACACCTAGCCCCTATGCACACACCTGCATGGCCATGAGCATGTGCAATGGGATCCTTGCACATATGCTTATATGCATATACCAGTCTCCACTCACCTGTATATGCATTTATATATATATACATGGGCATATATCATATTTAATACAAGTAAAAGAAACTATTAACTGATAAAAATAAAATGACTCACTACTTGAAAATATACCCTTTCTCCATTCTTCCATGATGTTGTATTTCTCAAAAATCGAGTGTTACTCCATCATGTCACCTTGTAAGGAGGATCAAAACCCTGCATGAATATTGATTATACTGAATATATTGAAAACATAAATGTGTGGTACAAACTATTGCAATATAGTTTTAAAAAAATTACAAATTATTTTAGACACTACCTATAATTATCTATGTGTGGGACTGTATAAGGTGAGATAGAAATGTCGGCTTATGAAAAGTCACTATGTATAATTATCTTCAGTGCACATGACTTGTGTGACATTAACATTAGGTTAATCTTATGTGTTATGTGGTTAGACCATGTAATAATCATTAAGCACCAGCAGATTCCGATTGTCACCCCACCGACAGATGATAGAACACATCAACTATTTAATATGCAATAACAAGGGATCGCCAGAGAAGGTTGTAGCGAGCAGAACAATGACACAACCTCTAAAGGGAAACAAAATGACGGAAAAGAATCATAAAACCTACACAAACCATTGACAAATTCATTCACTTAGCCTAAACATGGAAATTTTATTTATAATATTCAATGTGTGAAAAGGAAAGTGTCATGGTCAAGGAATATGCCTACTCGGGCAATGTCATTTGAGTTAAACGAGTATGATAAGCCAATTTATATTATTCAAAGAAAACAAAAACTAACTGGCCACAAAACAAACACCAACAAGAGGCATATGAAAGACTCAAACCAAATCTAAACATGATACAAATAACTATCACAACTCTTTGGTTTAGAAGACAGTGCACCTCTGTTGGACGAGTTTTATTATAAAATCATGGCATTGCTTTATTATAAAAACATGAGTTTATTTATAAAAACATGACTTTATTTATCAAATGAAAAAATTATATTAAATAAAACTTATTCAAGATATGCAATTAAATATAATTAAGCAGAATTAAGAAAGAAGCTAAATTCAATTTATAGAATTCTTGAATTAAAGTGGCTAGAAGAGGGATCCTACCTCAAGGTGGAACCAAACCGTCTACTTCGGATCTTGGAGATTTCTAACTAAAAGTCGTTGATCCCCAACATATAAGAACCACAATGCCCCATGGATCAAATCATGTTCCTGCAAGCAAGGGGGAAATAGATCCATGTTTCAAAATGATACTATCAAATAGTACATTCCTATTAATTAACAATTATTCTTCCTGTTAATGGTATATAATTAGTTTGGATTGAGTTTCAGCTTAATTTGGTTTTGTTCGATCAGCTTCTGAACATATTCCTTCATATAAAAGCACATCAACATTCGACTGAATTTTATTTGGAATGTACTAGAGCAGAAGTAGCTCACCATATAGAAAACTGTTCCATAGGTTAATCTAACAAACATTTTGATCAAGCGGTTATCGATTAACAAGTCCAAGATATGCATGAATCGTGTCATTTTTCACATGGATTAAGATAATTCAGAGTGGACTATGTAAGGGAAGAGGTCTGTGATTGAGAAAATGTTTGATTATAGAGAACAAACAAAATATGAGACAAGGTAAAGATTTGTTGTTATGCATCTCGTATTGTGGCCGAAGGCTGAAGATGTGACCAAAATCCATGGAGGGTAGTTTTCTCACCATTTAAGTTAGTTGGGTAGATGATGTTGAAGAACAAGACAATTTGATTAATGATCAAATCCACTAAATTGAAATTAAAAATCTGGTCCTAGACACTATTAGGCTATCCACTGAACAAGGAAAAGCCTGCACTAAAGTAGACATGATAAAGAACATGGAACCTGTCCTACATAACAATACACCTTCAGTTCTGGTACACAAACATATGTAGATTTTTAAAGACCCACGGGAGTAGAAGCAAAGTCATCTAAACTCTGTCAAACAGCAGTCTACTTTGGATCCACCTGTCCCAGGTATGCCTACTCCTCCCACTATTGCTGGTGGATATTATTCTATGAAGTCTGAAAATCTTTTCTATGGTTAAAACATCAGCAATTTACTACTTAGTTCCAAGTGTTCCATGGAATCATGCACTAATGCTTTCTCTAATGATTTTGCTTCATTACACTTATGTGATCTGAACACCACTGACCCAACCCTTAATGTTGTAAAAAACACTAGAAACAGGGACCCGGTTTTAACTCCAAGTGCTACCACTATCAAAAAGAGGAATGAAACCAAAACACATGATTTTTCAACTCCTTCTGCTCACACTGTCTCTCTCAACAGGGTTGTTCAACCCGAGACACAGACCCTATGTACTGATTTTACTGCATTTTTTAACATGCCATTAGAACTTGTTCTACATGATAGTCTACCTGTTGTGCTGGAACCGATCCATATGCAGGAAAATAAGAACTCCCTAGAACAGAAAAAAAGACTCTCATCTAACTTTGTCAAGACGCTATCAACAGTGGATACAAAGGCTCAAGGTAATTCCAATCCCCTTACCTTATTAAATGCAGACTGTGCTGCAATGTCTGAAATCCTGGTATCTCAAAGTATCAATGACCTTTCGCCAGGCTCAAAGGATACCACAGATTCAGATATGACTACACAATTAAAAGTACCCACAAATAAGAACAATTTCATTTCTCACAAAGAACAATAAAAGACCACTAATTCTCAATAGTTTAGAAGGTCTACTAAAAATAAAGGATCTGGAAAAAAGAAAAAAGGGAGTTCTAACTCATAACACAGGTTTAAATGAAGATCCTTTTTTGGAATTGTCAGGGTATCGCCAACTCTAACACCCTCAATGTTTTGAAAAGAATGGTTAACATGCATCACCCTATTATTTTTGCTATTGCAGAACCAAAAATATATTTCTCCTCTAAATATTCTCACTTGTGTCAAAACAATTATATATTTTTTGGTTCAATCAATAATAATCTAAATGTTGATTCTTTATTTATTTTTGCACATTCATCTTTATAGGATTTTAATGTTTTTAGTATCTCTGATCAGATTCTCACTTGTTCCTTTACTATTGATGGTACTTGTATTTACTACTCCTTTGTTTATGCTAAGAATAAATACCAATAATGAATAATTCTTTGGAATGACCTCTCTTATTTAGGAACTAACACAAATTCCCCCTGGTTTCTTATGGGAGACTTTAATGTTATTCTTAATTCTAGTAAAAAAATTGGCCCATCTCATGCCCTTATCTCCAAGAGATAATTTAAATCCTCGGTCGAGGGAAACAATCTTATTGAAATTAATCTCACTGGTGCGAAATACACCTCATATAGAAGACATTACAGTAAAGTGGTTGCTTCCAAATTGGATAGAGCCTTTACAAATGTCCCGGCTCTAGATAAATAGGACACTATATCTAGCATCACTCTTCACAGACTGAACTCTGATCATCATCATATCCTGTTAAACATTTCCTCTAAAGACATGAAACCTAGGTTACCCTTCTGCTTCAATAATGTGAAGCACTCAGATGAAGAATAAAATCATGTCATCCAAAACTTCTAGTCCTCAATATCTCATACCAATAATGCCTTTACTTGAAACATCAAACTAAAACACCTCAAACAGACTCTCAAATCTTGGTGTAACACCAAATCCAAACAAGTTAACAATTAAATTACTCTTCTTGAGAAAGAACTTGATGATATCCAAAACAGAAACACCAACTCTAACCTCCACACTGATCCCACGCAAGAAATAAACATTGCGTTCAATATCAATTCCTTGCTCACTTTTAAAGACAACATGAGAAAGTAATATTATAAAGTTAAATGGTTAACTGACGGTGAAAGAAATTCAAAATTCTATAACTCCCTCCAAAGAATCAGGAAGGCCTGCACACCCCCCTTCCCCCTTCCCCAGCACCACCCCCTACACATCCCCAGCCCCCCTGCACATCCCCATCCCCCCTACACCACCCACCCTGCACCAGCACCCCCCTGCCCCTGCACCAACACCCCATGCCCCGCCCCCTCTCTCTTTCACCCACACCTACCTAAAAATATCTTTCTTAAAAATCCCCACATTTTAAAAAGAAGTATGACAACTCATTTCAAAAATAAAAGGACATTGAAAAGAATCTCACCACCTTAAAAAACACAAAAACCATTTCATAGGGTAAAATTACAACTTCCCAAGTATAGAGTTTTAAAAAATATTAACACCATATTTGATAATCATGAACTTATTTAAAATAAAATGTCACTCAAACTTCATAAAGTTCACCTCTATTTTCAAAACACCACATGAATTTCATCATAAGACCAAAAAATTTCCTAAAATCCAATTTTGTTTTAAATCATTTCCCAAATTATATAATGTAATCAAACACTTTAAAAGCATCATGTGAAAGTCAAAAAAATCATAAAACCTGTTTTTTTTTAATCCAAAACATCTGTGAGTCCCATTTTTAAATTAGTCATGGAAAAGGTTTTAAATTAAAATACTTCCTGAAATGCATTTTCATTTAAATTATTTCCCAATTTCTTTTTAAACCTTACTACTCTTGAAAGCATTATACATGATATTCAAAATACTTTACAAATAAGCCCCCAAAAGCAGTTTTGGAATCAAAAAAATTCAATAAATGTACTTCTGTACAAAAAAATTGAAGCACCAAACAAAAGCAAACCATAATGTGGCACAAAATACAAAATCCATTACAATAACACCAAAAAATCACTAAAACTTCCTTTGATCTATCTCCCAGGGTTTAAATTTCCTTATGATCCATTGAAAATCAAAATAGGTTTAAAAAATAAATCCAAAGTTGATGAAAAGATGTGCATGACTTGGCCACATGGTTTAGCTGACCATACACCAATCATACAATAGCATCTGAAAAATTTCTGAGACCACACACAGAGGCTCTATATATTTTTTCAGACCAAGTGAGATGATGATGATACTTTGGTTCCTTACTAATTTCATCTCAAATATTAAAGAAATCCCCCAAATTATCTGATATAACTCAATGGGGATCTAATCATCATTATCAAAATAATTAAAACTAGAATCCAAATCAAAGATTGAAATAACAACTACCCATGGAAACTCAAGTTTTGTTATGAAAAGTGGTGATCAATAAACTACTCATGACCTACCTATTGAGTCCCGATGATGATCATATCTTTTTTATACTAATACGCACTCCAAATAATAAGACAATACCCTAATACAATTTTGTAATTAACTGGCCCAGATCAACCTGACATGTCACCCAACCCAGATCTCCACAAGGACCAAATAATGTCTTTGATTGAATTTGGATGGGGACAAGTGTCAAGGTATCAAATTATAACCATTGGTAATGGTTTCACCCTCTAAATATGAATAACCACATCAAGGACTCCACCCATAAATCCAATATCACTCATCTATACATTGGTCACTCATGCACAAAATAAATAGTATCAATATAAACGAAACAATCAAACATAGCATAATATTTTATAAATAATAAAAGGTAAATCACATCATCACATAATAAAGTAATAAGAAGAATCCCAAGTATATAATAAACTAAAAGAAATATTTGGTCCAACAAGGATTATATATAAACATCCAAAAATATGACCAAACCTGGATCACTACTAACTACCTTCTTATGACCCACAATCCCCCATATCATCCTGTACCATATATCATTAGACCAACTCGAACATTAACCAAGGTAAAAGAACATAATCTGGGCTCTTGAAAGTAAACATGAAATTTTCATACACCCATTGGTGTATGCACAATGTGAACCAAACTGTGCCTAGTAGGATTTCATTAAAAAGTTTGTATAATTCCTTTGAAAAGACGTTTTATTAATGATAGTTTAAAATATAATTAGTGAATAGGTTTTTCCCAAGATGGTGTAAAGAAAAAGTGTAACATGCCATAAATTCTTTTATAAAACAACTTCCATTTTCATTTTAAAAGGAAATTCTTTCAAACTAAAGAAAAAAAGGAGTTTCAAATCCATTAAAAGAGAACTAATCCTTTTCCCTTTTTTCCAAATCCATATCTAAAAACCACACCTTTAAATCAAACATTCTTTTCTTTAATACTATACTTCCAAAATTATTTTTTAATTCAGTTTGAATATAAACCAAAACCATAACTGAAATGGAATATAGAAACATAACATGTACCAACATATCAATGGGAAATTGATAATAAGAAATAATTGAAGTAATAGTGGGGATACAAATAAGGAATGGGATGAGATCCTCTAATCAATATTCAAAGAATTATAGACATTATGGGAAACTAATTAGGCTCTAGAATGGGTGATACTAGACCTAGTTCATCATATTACTCATTGGGACCCTATGTGAAATCAGATCATCCCATTCAGCTTTCCCTTTTAGGTCTCTCCACATATAAAATAGACCCCTGGTAGGGTGCTAATCTCCTAGGGCACTATCCAGCTAACATACACTAAGCTAGCATCACATGTCGCTAGACCTTCCATTATTTACCTAAGTTCCCATGATAAATCAATCTAGTGGAGGTAGAAAATCAAAAGAATCACACAAATCGATAAAAAATTATTTTAAATAAATCCCATCTCACCTCAAACATCAACTCCCTCACAAGAAATAACTCCTTTCACTTCATCCATATCAAAAATAGAATACAAAATCCCTCCTAGATATCCACAATTCAAATAAGGTATAATCAAAACAAGAGGAATAATAATCATTATAAAAATATCTTATATAAAGTGAAAATATGCCTTTTTAGAAACCAACTAGGAATGCTAAGTCATTTCAACCATTTAAAACCCGAATTTATCGCCTTCTTTATAACTATTCTATGTGAAACCACACTTAAAATAATTTTTAAAACCAACTACCTTTTCATTCAAGTCATTTTAAAATCCATTAAACCAATTTTATTTCAAAAAATCCTTGAAAATCATACCAATACCTAAATCGTTTCAAATACCTTTTGTTATATAAATTGTTTTAAAACAAGACATATAGGCATTCCCACAAATTCTTGTCATTTAAACAAATTAATTAAAATTTAGAAAACCATTATAAAACCTTTATTCCAAGAGAGAAAAACATTTATAACACTTTTTAAACCCACAATATCTATTAGATATTTATTTACTTTCATAAAAAAGTTTTAGAAAACACCAAGCACAAAATGACATGCTAATTAAAGTAAATACACAAAAATAACTACCTCAATTCAAGAATAACTGGTTTATAAAGAGATATTGAAGGTATAATTTCATGAAATGTCAAATAAAATTGTATAGATTTGATACAACATAGCTATGAAAAACTGATAACAAAATAATTAACTCATAATTGTTCATAACAAGGAGGAGGAGGATCAGCGGGAGTGGGTTGGCCATGTGGGAGGAGGTAGGGAGGCCACCTAGGAGTAGTGTCAACGGGGAGAGTTGAGGTGTCCCGCATTTGGTGGCAGTGTCCTGGGAGGAGAATTGGAGATGAGAGATCCTGGTGGGGTTGCCTTGTTCGGTGGCAGTGAGGGGCACCGTTGCGATGGTCGTCATCGTGAGGGGAACCATCGGTGAAGGAGGATCGGGGAGAGGAGAAGTTATGATGGGCACTGTTAGGGAAGGAGGGTCGCACGTAGAGGGTATCATGGAGGAGGGCGCTGTCATGAAGGTCGAGGGTTCAGAGGGTCACGCGTAGAGGGTATCGGGGAGGTGGGCGCCGCCGTGAAGGCCTGAGAGTATCGGGGAAGAGGGTGCCGGAGGATATCCAAGGGTCACGCGTAGAATGTATCGAGGAGGGGATGAAGGAGGACCCCGAAAAATTTTAGAGAGAAAAAAAAAAAGAGATGGCACATTTTAGCCATGCGGGTTCACTCAATCATGGATATAGAGAAGCTATAGCCACGGACCTATAAAACCGTGGCTATAGGTTCGTGGCTATAGATTAAATTTCAAGTAGTGAGAGTTGATGGTATTACATGAGATTTATCTCTGGTTTCCAAAATGGAATCCTCCACTTTTTGGGTGATTGAAGCAAGGTCTCAAAACCCTCCTGTGTGTTTCATAGGGATTAGTGGTGTGTGTAACTCATCACACAGATTTTTCACAAAAATTGATAGAAACTCTTCTTGGGGGAGTGGTGGATTTCAGGAATATTTTAATACTTTCCATAAAGCAATAAAATTTGAAAATTATTCATTCTACCTTTGTTTTTAATTTGTAAGATCAAAAAATTTTGTTTTTAGTAGCATTGAGCTAAATTGGAAAAGGAATTTCTAACAGTGGTCTTTTCATATAGTAATTGATTGAGACTGTAAACTTGTATACTAGACAAAGTTCATCCCCTGTAATGATTGTAAAAAGCATTTCAGCTTTACTACTTATTTTTGTTGAGGGGTCCCATCATGGGATCACAGTGGAAAAAAATGTGTTAAGTGCTACTCTGGATCTCCCAAACCATTAACGATTGGAAATGTGGTATTCACAAAGTTTGGTGGGTGGGATCGGATCTATCTATTTAGGGTAAGCTTTATTTTCTATTTGTACTGGTGTGCACCATTATTCCATAGCTTCCAATCAAGTTGTTAATTCCTCAATTGCATTCATAAGAATTTGGGGAATATCCAGATGAGATGGAACCTATATAGGTACAAAATCTAAAGATTGAACTAGCATGACAATTGGTAAAACCACTGGTGGTGGTGGTGCCAGTATTTGTCTTGGATAACCCATGGGGATAGTCCTGTAAGGATTTGTTTAATCCTATTTTGGTTGTGTACCCAATGGAGGGAATTCATTATCCATATCTATAGTTACAGAAAACCCTCTTTGCTGAGGAGTTCCTACTAGATGTGAAAGATGAGGATCTTCTTATGAAGAACTTCTGGTAGGAATTCTATTTCAGAGTAACTTTGAATTGAGTATTTTCAACTCCTCCATCTCCTCTTCTTACTGGTAAAATCATTCTTCAAGAAAAAGATATTCACCTTCTATAGTAAAAAAGTGAGACAAGATCTGACCTTTACCTTTCCCCTTGTTATATTCCTTTCTAAGAGGTGGGAGTTGGTTACTTGAGGGAATACCTAGATTTTGGGTAAGCCTCTAATTTTGGGTATGCTTACCTCCTTCATTTTCTTCAGTGTGTATTGTATTATAAATAAGAACTTTATCCACTGAATCCCTAGAACTGAAATCATTTTTTCAAAGATCTTACATAATGGTATTAATGACGTTCACCGACACATAATTCATTGATGAAATTATATCAATATCTTTTTAAGATCATACCCTTTTGTGCTCTCCATTAGAATTTATTCCCCTATATGCTAATTTCTTGGGAACTGTTTGATGGATAGTAACCTGAAGGGGATCTTTGGATAGTTCAGTTGTTCATTCACTTAGTGGATTCTTCTCCAATTAGAGAAAACTAACTTTCACTGAGGAGGGTATTGTGGATGTGAAAAAGTCCCCTGCCCTATAGGTTGGGGTTATTCTGCTTCTGCTTCTTCAAACCTTCAAACTTTTTTTGTTTAATTTTAAGGTTAGGTTAAAAAATCCCACATCCTTGCAGGCTGGGGTGGTTTCTGAACTGCTATGGATGATATTATAGTATCTTCTATTTTGATTTTATGAATTATGATCCGAACATCTGTTTGGTGCGTTATTTGAAAACCACTTAGATTTCATGTTTTGGAAGACCGTTATGCTATTTCATACATTTTCACAATCTGATGGATGATATCCTTTAAGCGGGAAGCCTTCTTAATGTTATTATATTCTTGATGCAAAATTATCTCAATATTTTTCTCTCTTTGAGCCTACCTTTGGTGAAAACCGATCGAGGAATGTTTTTTCTAAGCATTTCTTCAGTTATGAACATAATTTATTTATTATAGCCATCTTGGGTTAATAACATTACATGAGACCACTTTTGGTGGGCTTGGATGATTTTGGAGTGTAGTGAAATTCAATGCTCAGTGTGCACCCCATCCTATGATATGAACACCATATGGGGTTTCTACAATCAGTTGTCGCAACTTCTTTAATGAATTAATACATGCACATTAAAGAGATACTTGTTGCTTCTCAACCTTTGGATATCAAGAAACATAGGGAAATGTTTAGTCTATTTGGTGTTGTAACCCTTCTATTACCTTGACATGACTTTGATATTCATCATATGGTAATACTTTGGATTTCATATGATAAAGAGTATTCCATATGTTGAGGCGGATATCAGGAATGGAATATTTTTCCATCAATTATGGAATGTTATATTTATAGGTTTCTGAAGGTTAGAACATGACTGTTATTTACCCTTGGCTAGTTTTTTTCTCATATTCAACATATCTTCCTCATATTTTTCTAGAGGTTTCTCTACTTGGTCTGACCAGAGTGGATGTTTCTAAATTTTTTTATCATAAGTAATATGATCTGTTGTTTTTTCCTTTGCCATATTAGAAGGAAAGTGACCCAAGGGGGGTTTGGAGAAGGACTGTCGCCTTAGGATATCTTCTGTTTGATAAAGTATTTAACCTATTAGTAAAAAGGCATTAGACATGATTGGCCTTATGTTGGAAAGTTCCTTGAGATGAGAGGGATTTATCAACACTACATTTTCAATTAGATAATTTTCTTGAAAATGTGTAACACTACTGTGGAGAGAACTTTTGCAGCAAATGTAATCATAGGGAGGACCACCATGGTGGATTAAAATAAGGGATAAATCCTCTTTCTCTTTCTGGCCATATGGAGGGTTGTTGTGGCTCTAATATAGATATAGGTTCTCTAGATTGACCTAATTTTCATGAATAAATCCTTCATGATGAATTTTATGATGGGGAAATTTAGAATTACTACTACTACTCCCATAATTTGGTAAATAGATGGTAGGATCTTTAGTTTCAACAGATAAATGTCTGAGGTCTTCAAGAACTCCATCATTAAGAGGAGCCAGATCGCAGATTGACTCTTTATTTTCCAATTATGCTTTGATAGACTTCTTCTTAGATGTTATTTTACATGTATTTGGGGCCACTTGGTGGGATGAGTGGTTATCATGGGAAGGTGTATGTACCTACCTTGGAGTGGTCATTAGAATAGGCCAATTATCTCTAATTGGAAAGGATGTATGTTCCCAATCTAGTTGTCCATATGATATGGGGGATTATTCCCCATAAACCTCCTAAACTATAAGAGAGGTATGTATTTTCTTTGGGATGGCATGCAGATGAGTTATCCCATGTGCGGGGATAGAATTACGCGTTTTTCCCACTAATACTACTGAAGTTTTCATTATGATATTCTAGTAGGTTTCCAGAATATGGGAAGGAATTTTTTCGGCCCTTTCACCATTTTTAAAATGTGTTTGGTGAATTCAATAGCTGGAACAGGAATATACGTCCATTTCATTATGCATGTTCCTGTACTCCCTTTCCTATTAGTGGATACTGACAGTACTCATGTGTGGGGGAAGAGAATTGAGTTTGTCATGGGTTTGTTGTCGGAGATTTTTTACTAACTTTTCTGGGTGCTACCAAATGAGACTGTTGGCAGGCTTGATGGATGATGGCAGGTTTATGTGTCTTTTGGAAATTTTCCACCAAGCATGGTTAACGAACTTCTTTCAATTATGACAGACAAGAATGCTGGTAGGATTGGTTAGTGCAAGTAGGTGTCTGTTCTGGCATACAAGTTTCCACCATATTTGATTGGTGGGCTTCCTTGAATGTAACCAGATGAGTCTGCTAACTGGCTAATAGTTTATAAGTAGGTGTATGTGCCTTTTCATGGTACTCCACTGGATTTAAATGGTGGGATTGTTTGGTCATTTCCAGATGATTCTTCTAGTTGGAGAAATTAAGGAGGATGGGTGTATGTGCTTGTTTATTGTTTGCCACCAAGTTAGGTTGACGGAATTATCTAGAGGGGTAAAAGGTAAGAACATGCTCCCTGTTGGTTGGATGTTGTCCTTGGTGGTTCATCTTGCATGCTCAGGTCTGAGGGACCTGGACTGAACAACCGAAGGCAACACCCCCATCATGTTGGGGTTTTACTATCGCATGATTCTATTAGAGACGATTGTTAGTGGGATCCCTCGAGAAGGACCCCTCTGTCTTCGAGTTGAGGTCATGAGTTACCTCTTAATCCACCTCCTTATAGTATGGGAGAGATTGGTTATTGCGTTCTGGGAATAAGGACCTGAAATGGTTAAAGACAGTGGTTGGAACCATCTGCTTCTTGACCACCAGTCATCGTTGATCGGATGATCAGGGGTTGTTGTTAACTTGGAGAGCTTCTCGGGCAGCCTCTTAGGTTGGGATAGTACCGTGTTGACGGTATTCCCAAAAAAAATACATTGTAGACCCAGCATTGAAGACGTTGAGTTAGTGATGACATCCTTTGAGTAGAATAGGATCCATATTATACAGTAGCCAAGGCATTCATAGGTGAAAACTTGAATGAAGTAATTTGGAATGAAGGTAGTTCTGAGAAAATTTGACAAATACAAACAATGAACTCCATTAAAGCATATTCTTTTAGATGGAAATATGCATGATTGATTCCCTTGTTTGTCCCTCATTTATCAATTGATAGGGTCTCAACAGATGGGTAATAATATCAACTTGGTTAAGGATTTACGTCGGGTTCACCATTTTTTGTTCCTCCCAGAACTTATGTCCTTATTAGAAATCACTGTTTTCGGACAGTTTCCATTAGATTTATTTATGGAACTGGAAACATCCAACGGTTCTATATTCAAAGGGACCTACATTCAAAAATCAGACATTCTTTAGGTTTAGACCTATGATACTTAAGAACTCACATTGGCTGAGAGGATGGGAGGTCAGCCTCATCACACCCTTTTGGGGGGGAATTATTGCCTACTGTAGGACTCTCTTTTATATTTGAGATTTTTCCATGAAACCTTATTAATTTTCCAACTATAACATAGGTTTCCCTTGAAATTTTCAATCAATTATTAGCATGTGTAAAATTTAGAATTGTCTGTATGTATTTGAGGTTCTTCATTAATTGAAATATCTGTATGTATTTGAGGTTCTTCATTAATGGAGATATCTGTATGTATTCAAGGTTCTCCATTAATGGTATCCTATCATATACTATTTATAGATTCTCTTATCCATTGTTATGATAATGCTAGCTTTTAAGCCACTTAGTGAGCACTCTAGAATTTATTGTCATCTAGGGAAATAGAAGTTTGTTTTGATGTTGGGATTGTACCCACAAATGGAATACCTATGTATCCTTGTGAAAGGAATCAGAACCCTCGTAGTTCAGTTCTACTTAATGGGACACATCATGCCTTTTAAGGTTGTTTGATAAGGACCTAACTATATATTTTAACATCATGTGGTAAGGAAGTCTAAGCAGAAGGTGCTTAGTCAAATCTTAGTGTGGGACTTATGCCTAGGTATCCCAAGGAACTTGGAAAGGATATTAGTTTCTGAGTAGGATTATACCATGTTGGTAATATAGCCTAGGAAGAATAGGGTTGATTTTAAGTACTGGGTTTTAAACCTCAGGGAGTCTTCTTACATATCCCACTTGGATGGGAATCAAATACCACATAGTTCGGTAACTCTCGTAGGGGTGCATGACCCTTTGAGAGAAATAGGTTGGGGATTACTCTTAAATAGGATGTCCGTGTAACAAGGTCCATGAAAAATGACTTAACTCATGAATATTTAGGGTAGATTAATTCAGGTCTTGATCCTAAGGAGGATTCCCTGATTAAGGAAATTAGGGTTGGATCCCTGAAGATAATATCCAATGAGATCAGGCCCTCGGGAAGGCTTCCTACATATCCCAATTATGGTGGAAATCAGAGTTCTCATAGTTCAAGATTGGTGTATTGTGTGGATATTGTGATCATAACAATTATTTAAGCCCATGTGAGTCGTTCTTAGTGTGAGAAATAAGAGGATTTAAAAGATTCAACAAACCACACACTTTTTCTTCCGTTGATGGAATAGGGTAGGCCTACAGTGAAAGAATATGAGGCAACGGTGGGTGAGGGAATAGAGTAATGAACATTGTAATGTAAAATAAAAGTTAATTTCATTGGGTCCAGCCCAAAATACTAGGGGCTTACTCCAAGAGGGATTCCCTAAGTGGATCCTAGGAGAGGAGGCAGACTTTTCTTTTGTTTAATGGAAAATCAAGTGTGACCCTCACTCTCCCTATTGGGAACCAGAGGCTCCGGGTCATAGAGATAAAAAGGGGAGGATAGATTCTCATCCCCAAAGTCCATGACTGGGAACTTCCCAATACTATCTCTAGCGTAAGGATACATGTGAATATAGATATACAAACCTAAAATCATCACAATGATCCTGATTCCCTTAGAATATGAATGCGGGGAACCTATGACTGTAGATATACAAACCCAAATAGGAGACAAGATGATATGCCTTACCCAAAGGTTTGATAAGTCATGATTTTTTTATGGAGGCTTCAACTTAGTCCCTTTAAGATAAGGGAACCAAGGAAGGATATGCCCTACCATGAATGGATTTGAAGAGGGTTTACAAGGTGATATGCTTAGGTCCTAGGCACAACTAGGCAGCTTAGTTATACCACATAGGTATGTCACATAGGTTCACCGTGTAGGTATGTTGTGTAGGTTTGTCACGCAGGTCCTAGCGATGACTGAAAAAAAGTGCTTAACATAGAAGAACAAAGCATATGAAATCTTCAAAAAGGACTAACAATAAGAGAAAACTTGGGTGAGATGTAATTCTAACCACCCCGGGTCTCCTTTGGTGTCTTTAGAAGAGCCCCACATAGGTCCTTTAAGGAATAGGCCTAGTATAAGCAACTTCTTATTTAAGGAAGAAAGATCCTTAATCAGATATATTTTGTTTCAAACTCTGAAAAGATTTCAAACATTTTTATCCCAGTTAATTCTCTCTTCTATCATGTTTTATAGAGCTACCTGAGAAAATTTGGGGGACCTAGGTGAAATATCTATGCAATGGTAGCTTCAAGAGTTCTTCCAACTTTTTCCTGTCCAAAATGGGGAGCCAAAGGGTCATATTTATAGGCAAGGGGGTTGGTCGAAAGGAGTTAATCAGCGTAGGTTGTCTATGTAACTATTTTTCATAGCTCCTATGTGTTGGGGTACAAAAATTTTAGTTTCATTTAGTTCTTCTGTGTAGCCCCTCTGTATAGGTCTGTCACATAGGGGTTGTGCACTAGGCTGTATGAGCAAAATGTGCACTGGTTTTCTGAATGTGGAGTTTTGCCACGTAGGTTTCCAGCATAGCTTCTCTACATAGGTCCTTTTCACTTTAATGTATTTTACTTCCTTTAGCTTTGTATTAAGGCTTTGAAATATCCAAAGGACTTATTCATAAATATTTTTGTCTTGCTAAGGAGTGTCAAAAAACATGTAAAAGAAATTAAAGTGAAAGGATGTGATATTTTTTACTTAGTTCATCCAATGTATTACTGAAGGGTTTCTAAGGATCAAATAACACTTATTCAAGTTTTGAATACATTAATACACCCTAAATCAAGATTTCTATACAATGAAATTTAAACCATGTATAAAAATGAAGAAAATATACATATGCCTTACACCAAAATTGGTTGAATATTCTAACTTCAAACATGAGTTTGATGAAGATCACTGAGAAGAAACTAATGGGATCCTTAATCTAAGATATATCCATGGGATGAGCTAAATCACCAACTTTTTTGGGTAAATTTGTCATTTTAACCATGATATACTAGTATCTCAGGTGGAAAAGGATGAAATGAAATGAAATATTCCCTAAATACCATATACATATAATGTATTATAGTTATATCATAGGCTAATATTGGGTATATCATAAGGTATGAAATTGAGATTTCATGTCACTACCATATCTAATCGTATTGTATGATTGAGTGATATCATATAGAGTATTGTGAGTATAATTGTAAGGTATGATATACACTAACATCTTATGATCTTGGTAGCTAAATGATAATAGTTATCATTTGGGAATATTCTATGTTTGGATATCATTAAATGGAGATGTTTCATAGGTTAAAATGTATGAGAGTTTGTATGGATAAGGGTTACAACAGTTATAACTGATATCATCCTTCACTTGTATGTTTCATAACATACAAGTTAATGTATGACCACTCGAGGAGTGTCATTGGGGTCTATTTAAAGGACCTACCACCATGTGATGGTGGGTGAAAAAGCCTACCAAAACCTTGAATGAATATCTACTTCTCGTATATCTCTTATCATACCTCCTTTACAGCACAAGGAACTTGCATGTCATAGAAGGAGAACAATCCCACTCATATAATGAGTGATTCAGCGCAACCCATGGATACCATCTGAGGAGGGATGTCATTCATCTTCCTATAATGTGATCGTTATCAATCAAATGGGATAAAGATAAGTTCCACAACTATATTTTATGAAAGGTAATAGTTTCTTAATTTTATAGTACATATATTTTGGATCATTTTGTGATTGGTCTTGGTTTTGAGTTTTCTTATTACCGCTATTAAATATAAAAAAATTGTTAGATCCTATAAGATCCAGTAGTGGTATCAAAGTCATACCATGTTTTTTGATTCATGTAATCATATTGAAAATGAAGTTTTTCAATTCATAATGCCATTAATATTCCCTATCATTAAATATAATTGGATATTTTGTTCTTCATGGTTGAGTCATGTCTTATAATATGGGATATCATAGCCAAAAACTCAATAAAAATCCATCTATTTTGAATTAGTCATAACGTATGGAATTAGGATATCATATTTAATGATAGTTTTTGTCTCACGGGTTTAAAATACAGCATATTTTATTGTTAGTGATATCAATGTGAATTGTAAAATAAGATTGATACATATAGTTTTTCCTGCTGATAAGTAAGGGTTGTTCTGCTGATATGTAAGTCTTATACCACTAATATGTAAGTTTTTACCTTTATTTCAAAACTAAAAAACCTTATGTATGCTTCTTATCATAAGAAATGATAGTACTATCACTCATAAAATATGACTAATAGAACTTAACTAGTTTAAGAGCCACAATATTATCTATCATATTTTTCGATTCCACTAGAATCATTAAAAACAATATTAAGAGAAATATGGTTTTTCTTAAAATACAATTTTGACTTCAATTACATAATTTATAAATTTTTTATTAATTATAATAAAATATATATTAGGTGCTTGGGGGTATAATTACAATAAACACACACACACACACCTCACACACAGGCTAGAAAGGCAGACCATATCCCCCCCCAAGGGGATTACCCACCCATCAAGCCTTATTTATTCATTATATGGCACATAGGCTCAATGGGTATGAAGCCCATTACATGAACCATAGGGCCAGTGGAGATGAAATCTCATTACATGGCCCATAGGCCCAATTGTTTGACCCAAAGGCCCCCTAATTAATAGTGCTACTATATTACCCAGTATGTTATAGTATTGTCTATAATGTTTTCACCACTACAGTTCTTACTACAGTGCCCACCACCACTATAGTGTTGTCGATGCTACAGTTCTGCCTTCGCTATAGTGTTGATACAGTACCACTACAGTTATTCTATAGTACCTATTCTCAATGGGTTTTTGAACCCCCAACCTCGATATTTATAAATTAGTTAATTATAAATTGTTTATAATTAATTAATTAAATGTTTGTGAAAATTTTATTAATAAATATTCCATAATATTAAATATTGATATTAAAATAGCTTTTAAATTTTATGGCATGACTTATAATTTAATTATGAAATATTTATATGTAAATAATAAATGTAATTTTAAAAGTGTATAAATTACCAAAATATAGAAAAATATAAAAGAGTTTATATTTAATTATGAACTGTTCAAAATTAATTAATTTGAATTGTTCAAATTAAAGGACTTATTTGGTAAATTATTTAAACCACATCAAAATGAGTTTTGATGATTGATTTGATAAATATTTAAATAATATAAATATGCGATATTAATATACAAATATTTCCTTTAATATCTATAAAGTCATTATCAGCACAAAAAACATTGATTACCAGAGCACGACTAAAAGGCCTAGGCTTTTATCAGTGCTAGAAAAGCATTGATAATGTCACACTTTATTAGTGCTAAAAAACACTAATAAAAGGTTCCTTTATCAGCACTTCTTTAAACACTAATAAAGGACCCCATTTATCAGTGGTTTTATTTAGCATTGATAAAGGACGCCCTTTATCAGTGATTTCAATAACGTTGATAAAGGGGCATACTCTTGCATGTGATTTTGAAATTATAGAACATTGTCACAACAAAAATAGTAGAAAAAATAGCAAATACAGGTTGCAAATATAGAATTTTAATGAAATAAAATTACATAGATACAAGAAATATACTATATTATAGACACTTCAAACATTGGTTTTTAAAATTACATGATTAATTAAGAATTATCATAAACATTCGAAAACATCAAGGTTTTATTCCTTTGTCTTTAGTCCCTCACCCCCAATCATGCTATTTCCAAACATACGACCCCATATCAAGAAAAATAATTCACCAATATATGAAAACAATTCTTATGTTAGTAATACAATAAAGAAATAAATTAAACAAAAATTTCCAATTTTAAACTAAAAGAATATACTTTGAGTCATACTAGGAACACCTTGTATCAGATTGAGTGGTGGTTGATTCTTAAATGTCACACCATTTCATGTTCATATTCAATAATTATCTCTATAAAAATTAACTAAATAAATATAAGATAAAAATAATAAGGAAATTAATTAAGTAATAGCATAAAAAATTATGAGAAAATAATTTGATCTCATTTGCTCAGTTTTGGAGATGTAGTGTATATTTTAAACTAAAATGACACTTATATATTAAAAACCCATACTTTGAGTCACACAAACCACATCATGTTTCGGATTGATGTGAGTTCAATTTCTATGTTTTAGAAATGAAATATGGATCTTTCTCCTAAACTATCAAGATAATATGAATTATTTTTCTCAGTTTTCAGTATGTCACTTATGTTTTTTACTAAAATGTCATTTTAAATTGGAAAAACATACTTTGAGCCATATCGATCACATCATGTGTTAGTTTGATGTTATACCAAGCCCTACATGTCAAAAATGAATTATAAATTATTTTCCTAAATTATCAATACAATATGAGTGTGTTTTCTCAATTTTTAGTGATTGACACACTTTTTGAATTAAAATGTCTATTTTAAACTAATAATAGACACTTTGAGTCATACTAGGTACATCATGTATTGTATTGAGGTTAGGCTGATTCCTAAATGTCACAAATGAATTATGAATTATTTTCCTAAAGTATAAAAACAATATGAATGTGTTTTCTTGGTTATGAGTATGTCACTTGTCTTTTTTACTAAAATTATTGTCAAATTTAAATAAAAAGACACACTTGGAGTCATACCAGTCACATTGTGTGTAAAATTGAGGTTTGGATGATTCTTACACATCAAAAGTAACTTATTTGTCATTTTTATAAAGTATCAAAATAATATGAAGGTTTTTTATTAGTTTTGAGTATGTCACTTGTCATTTTCACAAAAATTTCATTTTAAACAGGAAACACACACTTTGAGTAATACTGGTCACATCATGTGTCAGTTTGATGTGATACTGATTTATACATGTCACAAATGACTTATGAATATTTTTCCTAAATTATCAAGACAATACTAGCATGTTTTCTTGGTTTTTAGTGAGTGATTCACTTTTTGAACTAAAATGTCAATTTTAAACTGATAATAGACACTTTGAGTTATACCAAGCACACCATATGTCATATTGAGGTGTGAATGATATATACACATCAAAAATGACTTATGGATAATTTTTCTAAAGTATTAAAACAATCAAAATGTGTTTTCTTGGTTTTGAGTATGTCACTTGTCTTTTTTACTAAAATTAATGTCAACTTTAAATAAAAAGACACACTTGGAGTCATACCAGTCACACCATGAAACATATTGAGGTGTGTCTAATTACTATATGTCAAAAATGACTTATGGGTCATTTTCCTAAAGTATCAAAATAAACTGAATGTGTTTCTTGGTTTTGGGTATGTCACTTGTCTTTTTTACTAAACTTAGTGTCAATTTTAAATAAAAAGATTCACTTTCAGTTATACCGGTAATATTGTGCATTGGATTGAAGTGTGGATAATTCATACACATCAAAAAATTATTATGGATCATTTTCTTAAATTATAAAAATAATACAAATGTGTTTTATCAGTTTTGAGTGTCATTTATTATTTTTACTAAAATTTCATTTTAAACTAGAAACATACACTTTGATTCATATCGGTCATATCATGTTCCATTTTTATATGAGAGTGATTCCTACACATAAAAAATGATTTATGAATAATTTTACTAAATTATCAAGATAATCCGCGAATGTTTTCACGATTTTCAGTGAGTGACACGCTTTTTAAACTAAAATATAAATTTTAAAATGATAACGAACACTTTGACTTATAATGGACAAACCATGTATCATATTGAGAGGTGGATGATTCCTACACATCAAAAATAACTTAAGTATCATTTTCTTAAACTATTAAAGCAATATTAATGCATTTTCTTGGTTTTTAGTATGTCACTTGTCTTTTTTACTAAAATTAATGTCAATTTTAAATAAAAAGACACACTTTGAGTCATGCCTATAACATCTTGCATTGTATTTAATTTTTTATGATTCATATAAACCATAAATGACTTATGGATCATTTTTATAAAGTATCAAAAGAATATGAATTTTTTTTCTTAGTTTTGAGTATGTCTCTCGTGTTTTTCACTAAAATGCCATTTCAAACTGGAAACACGCACTTTGACTCTTATCGATCACATCATGTATTATTTTTATATGATAATTATTTATATATGTCACAAATGACTTATGAATAATGTTCTAAAATTATCAATAAAATATGGTCACATTTTCTCGATTTTCAGTGAGTGATACACCTTTTGAACTAAAATGTCAATTTTAAACTGATAACAGACACTTTGAGTTATACCAGGCACACTATGTATCAAATTTAGCTGAGGCTAATTCCTTCATGTCATAAATGTCTCATGTATCATTTTTATAAAGTATAAAAACAATATTAATGTGTTTTCTTGGTTTTGATTATGTCACTTGACTTTTTACTAAAATTAATGTCAATTTTAAATAAAAAGAAAGACTTAGAGTTATACCAGGCACACCGTGTATCGGATGGAGGTGAGGATAATTCATACACATCAAAAATTAATTATGTATATTTTACTAAAGTATTAAAACAATTAAAATTTGTTTTATTAGTTTTGAGTATCTCACTTGTCTTTTTTGCTAAAATTAATGTCAATTTTAAATAAAAATACATAGTTAGAGTCATACCAGAAACACCAAGTATCAGATTGAGGTTTGTTTTATTTATATACATGACAAATGACTTATAGATCATTTTTCTAAAGTATAAAAATAATCATAATGTGTTTTCTTGGTTTGGAGTATGTCACTTGTCTTTTTTACTAAAATTAATGTCAATTTTAAATAAAAAAATACACTTGGAGTCATACCTGTAACATCATGCACTAGATTGAGGTGTAGATGATTCATAAAAATCAAAATTTACTTATGGATCATTTTTATAAAGTATAAAAACAATATGAATTCATTTTCTTAGTTTTTAGTATCTCTCTTTTTTTTACTAAAATGTCATTTTCAAATTGAAACATGCACTTTAAGTCATACCAGTCACATCGTGTGTTAGTTTGATATGAGATTTATTACTACACATAAAAAATTAATTATGAATAATTTTCCTAAATTATCAAAATAATATGAGAACATTTTCTCAGTTTTCAGTGAGTGACACACATTTTGAACTAAAATTTCAATTTTAAACTGATAATGGACACTTTGAGTTATACCAGGAACACTGTGTATCGAATTGAGGTGAGTATGATTACTACACAAAATAAATGATTTGTGTGTAGTTTTAATAAAGTATAAAAAAAATATGAATGTTTTTTCCTGATTTTGATTATGTAACTTGTCTTTTTTACTAAAATTAATGTCAATTGTTTTTAAAAAAAAAGGACACACTTGGAGTCATACTTGGCACACTGTGCATCAGATTGAGGTGAATATAATTCCTAAACATTAATAATGACTTATGGATAATTTTTTAAATTATCAAAACAATATGAATTATTTTTCTTAGTTTCGAGTATGTCACTTGTATTTTTTATTAAAATTAATGCCAATTTTAAATAAAAATACACATTTTGAGTTATAATGGGAACAATGTGTATTGGATTGAGTTTTTATTGATTACTACATGTAAAAAATGAATTATGGATCATTTTCCTAATGTATAAAAACAATAAAAATTTGTTTTCTTAGTTTTTAGTGTGTCGCTTTTCTTTTTTACTAAAATTAATGTCAATTTTAAATAAAAAGTCACACTTGGAGTCATACCGGTAACACTGTGCATCGGATTAAGGTGTGGATGATTACTAAAAATAAAAAAGTACTTAGGGATAATTTTACTAAATTATAAAAAAAAAAAATCATTTTTTCAGTTTTGAGTAGGTCACTTTTGTTTTTTACTAAAATGTCATTTTAAACTAGAAACATGAACTTTGAGTCATAATGTTCACATCATATGTTGGTTTAATGTGAGAATAATTAATACACATAAAAAATTACTTATAAATAATTTTTCTAAATTATCAAGACAATTAAATTGTGTTTTCTTGGTTATTAGTGAGTGGAATATTTTTTTAACTAAAATGTCAATTTTAAACTGATAACAGACACTTTGAGTTATACCAAGAATATTGTGTATTGTATTAAGGTGTGGATGATTTCTACACATCACAAATAAATTATGGATCATTTTTATAAATTATAAAAACAATATAAATGTGTTTGATGGGTTTTGAGTATGTCTCTTGTCTTTTTTACTAAAATATCAATTTTAAACTCAAACCACACAATTTGAGTAATAATGGTCACACCATGAAGTGGATTTATGTGTGGTGAATTACTACATGTGAAAAATTAATTATAGATAATTGTACTAAATTTTTAAAATAATAAAAACTCATTTTCTTGGTTTTAGATTTGCTCACGTGTGTTTTAAACTAAAATGGTGCATTTCTATTGAAAACGCATACTTCAGGTCATATTGACCACATTGTGTCTTGGATTGATGTGTGGTCAATTACTATACATGAAAAATAAATTATGGATCTTTTTACTAAATTTTAAAAACAATATGATCTTGTTTTTTCAATTTTGACTATTTGATGTATATTTTAAAATAAAATGACACTTTTGCATTGAAAAAGCTTACTTCAAATCATAATGACCACATCAGGTGTTGGATTGATGTGAAATATATTCCTTCATGACACAAATGACTTATTAATCATTTACCTAAATTTTTAAAACAATATAAGCTTGTTTTCTCAGTTTTGAGCATGTAACATGTGTTTTTAACTAATTTGTAAATTTGAAAAAATAAGTATCAGATGTAAATGATAAGGAAATTAAATAAAAAAATTATATAAAATGATGATAAAATTAACTAAAAAGATAATAGGCCATCAACTCTTCATGATATCTATATATATTCTAACACCATGTATTCTACTCATTCATTTTTAAACAAATTGATTTCCCCTATTATAATTATCCTTGAGAAATAGGTCAAAAATAATATATAAGCATTCTGATACTAATGCTTCACACCCCAAATATATTTATAATGTCATATACTATACTAGATCACAAACATAGCAGGTAATCACCTAAATTTGATGTCGATATATATTTTGACACCATGTACAATGCCCATTCATCTCTAAACAAATTTACTTCTTCTTTTGAGTATGAAGGTTGTTAGTAATTTTGGTAGTACTGAGAAAATATAGAAAAATAAATGATTAAGAAATATTTTTAATGAAATTTTAATTGCATTTGGAAATTACCTGTTCAGTTATTCTGGTCTTTCCATGGTTTATGATATCTCTCATAAATTTTCAAACATAATATCCACAATCGTTGTTGTTATCTTGATTCAAGAACTATAGAAACATTGACCAAAATAATTAAATTGTTTTTAAATATGTTTTGATAGTTAAACATTTCTATATATACCTTAATCTATTTCCATTTGAATTGATCAATTGAATTCTTATATTTAGTCAGCGTCTCCATACCATAATTTATCCTACATTTAGTTTTCACTATATTATAAAAAAATTCTTGTTATAACACATACTAAAACATATAATTCAATGTTTATCTATAAAATGTTGATTACAGTGCATTAAAATTTCAAAATACACATCATGTGTGGTCATTTTGATAGATATCCCTTCATTGGATCCAAAAAATAAATTTTGGGGTATCCAGGTAGATTGTAATCAAAATCCAGTGCTTCCTAAAAAACAAAAACATATAAGTAATGAAAAAAATAAAAATATATTTTATATGATTAGATTGTATAGTTTTACCCCTGTATTATAGGCATCAAAAATAGTATGTCATCTATTATTTTCTTCTCAATCACCTCATTTAGCTCATATTTTTTTCATATCAATTTCTTTCTTTTCTAGTTTAGTTTCTTCCGTAGAAATGATAGAGTGATTAATGAATCCAAATCATGATTTGAAAGGGTTTTCCTTTATGTAGTAGTAATATAAAAACTTATAGAAAAAATTAATAGTTATTAACTTTTATGAACATATTAGATCATTTTTTGGACATATGTATTATGAAAATTTACCTTATGTATGTATTCACGATTGAGAATCCTAGTCATTCAAACTTGAGAATCTCATTTATTATATTGATACCAACTGCGTATATAATGAAAGTTCCAAATAATTATTATTCATATGGAATGTAATACATATTTCTATATTTAAATGTGTTCTCTTTATGAAGTTGAAATGATAATAAATGTTATAGTGGAACTAGTGAGGATAAGGTACTCTCAGAAGTTCCTTTTGATTTCTTGGTCGATTCCCTATATTGTATTGATCTGACCTTCCATTTCCCTATCGCTTTATACATGTATAATTCCATACCTCACTTAAGACCTTTTTTTATCAATTTTTATAGGTTTTTCATATGAAAAAGGTTTTAAAATTAATTCCTCATGTATCTTTACATGATAAGACGTCCATGATAAAAAAGTTCCAATAGACTTCTTACGAGCCTTGTGAATCAAAACAAGATTAATCCCATTCAGGATTATAGAAATTTAAATGTTCTTACCCATCTTTTATATGATGGTGATATTATTTTATTCTTAAAGGGTGATATAAGGAACATCCAAAACCTCAAAAGTGGCTTGGCCCATTATGAAGACATTTTGGGTCAAGCGATAAGTTGGAACAAATATTTTGTTTTCTTTAGGAAGAACTTTTCCCCCACTAGAAAAAGTCACATCATTAATTACTTAGGAATAAAAGAAGGCTCTTTCCCCTTCACATACCTGGGTGTTCCCATCTTTTTTGGAAGACCAAAATCCATCTATTTTCATGACATTGTTGATCAAATTACCAATCAACTTTCATCTTGGAAGGGTACATCTATTTCTATGGCTGGAAGAATTTGCCTTGTTAAATATACGGTGGTCTCCAAGATGGTTTAATAGATGATGGTTTACCATTTTCCTACCAGTCTTCTCAAGAAAATCAATGTTTACATTAAAAACTTTGTTTGGTATGGTAGTATGATTGAAAGAAAACTTGTCACCATTCCTTGGGTCACCTGTTGCAAACCTTTGGACAAGGGTGGTCTTGGTATTAAGAATCTTAAGCTTTTTAATGAATCTATTCAAGAAAATATGACTTGGAATCTAATCCATAACAACTCTGATTCTTTAGAATTCCTCAAGAAAAGATTTGTTACCAATCTTCGGAATGGAAAACTGGGTTACATCACTTCTTCCATCTGGCCCTCCATTAGACATTATTTCCTTAATATCATGAACAACTCTAGATGGACGGTTAGTGCTAATTCCTCTTTGAATTTATGGATGGAAAACTGGATTGTTGTCCCCTTAATATCTATGTTGATGTCCAACACTACTCTTAGAAACAACAACTCCACTATCAGGGATGTTGTTAACTCCCATAACATCTCCTTTCCAAATCACATCAGTCACATCATTGACAAATATTATTTTTCTAACACAGAAAATTTCCTCATTTGGGAACCTTCTTTTAATGGAGTCCTTGATTCCAAAATTTTCTACAAAAACAACTTCAAAAATTCTGTTTCTAATTTTGTTTGGTTGAAATCCTTAAACAAACCTTGGATCAAGCCCTCGAGACTTACTTTTATTTGGAATGTTTCCCATAATAGGTTCCCCACCGATATGTGCCTTCAATCCTTTGGGATTCCTCTTTGCTCTATATTTCATCTGTGAAATCAACACAGCAAGGATGATAACCATTTGTTCTTGTCCTGTTCTACAGCTTCAGCTCTTTGGAATTACACTTTTTCCATTTTTGGTTGCAGATGGTCACTTCCCGCTACTATCATCTCTCAATTATAGCATTGTGTTAATTGGGACTCTTCTAACCAAATCAAGAATCTTTTTTTGACTGCATTGGCGGAACTCCTGCATGTGATCTGGTATGACAGAAATAATTTTATTTATAATAATTGCTCATTCATTCTCAATGCAGGTAAAACATGTATTCTCATTGCCATCAAGGATGTTGCTTCTCTTCAGAAATATCATTGTGACAACTCTGTTGGTGATTTTGAGATCCTCTGCCATCTTCGTATTGCGGGATCTTATAGGCAACCTCGACGCACCTTTGAGGTCTTCTGGAAAGCTCTGATTCCATGATGGATCAAAGTGAATGTCGACAGCACCTCTAGAGGACACCCAGGTCCGGCAGGTTGTGGTTCCATTTTTAGAGACTTTCCTGGCAGATGCCTTGTCTACTTCTTTGGTGGATGTGGTATGACCTCGACATTGGAAGCGGAAATGTTGGGAGTGATTCATGCGGTATAATTTTCCAAACAAAAGGGTTGGAGCATGTAACACCCTGAGATTTTATGAAAAATATTCTTTTAATTCCATTAATGTCTTGTGTTTTACGTTACACCAAAAGGATCTTGCACAACACGCATCCTTGACTTGCCTTTCATTACATGCAATCGCGACCATCCTTGATAGTGTGTGTAGTACGCAATACCGAGTTTCACAAAACAACGATATGCTATTAAAATATTATTAAAACTAGCCGTTATGAATAGTAATAACCACTTTTTGAAATTTTGTAAATTTTATTTTTCAAAATGGACTTCATTTTTGGATTCGGAATATCAAAATTAGCTTAGGGTGAAATTTTGGTAATTTTCGGATAACTTTCATATTTTGATGAATAGTGGAAATTACTAAATTTTAATTAAAAACAACTTTTTCAATCGAAATAATTAATAGTGATAAATTATTAATTTTAGTGGTTTTAAATTATATTTAGAATATATTTTTACAATTTAATACGATGATGGTCATTATATGTAATTTCACATTTAAACCAGTTATAAACAAGTTTCAATCTTTTGATAGTTATTATCTCTTAAAAACACGCTATTTGTTTTGAAAACGGGAATTAATTTTTAAATTAGTTAATGAAACTGATATGTTTTGAATTTGGTAAAATAGACATCATTTTTGAGTTCATAATATCAAATATATCTTAGGCCTATTTTTTGGTATTTTGCTGAAAACTTTCAATTTTTGATGAATAGTGAAACCACTAAGTGGTAGTTAAAAAAATTGAATTGTTCATAAAACTTAATTTTACCGCTTCTGTGAGTGGAATTTCCAAAATCTGAGAGACAAGTTTGATGTCATTAATTAAAATGTGGTTCAATGAGACGAAAATAATTTTTTGGTGAATAGTAACTTTTTACTTTTTTTTACCACGGTTAAAAGTAAATAGGGTAATTAAGGGTAGAAATGATATTATTATTACCCTAACACATGTCCTAATTCTATTGGAAAAGTGTAATTCGACCAAAAACAAACTTAGGAATAAAATATGACCATTTAGGCCCACTTAGATTAGATTAGGACATTTATTATTAATTTATTTAAAGAAGGGTTAAAAGAGTTAAAATCAAAGTTTATTTACTAAAACATTTTTAATATGGGGTTATACAGAAGATAAATTCTACTATAAATATTCATTAGAAAGCTAAAAAGATTTCCTACATAATTTTATTTTATTTTTAATTTTTAGACATTAAATAATTTAATTTATTTATGACACAATGATGATGCAGTAATTATCTTATTAATGAAATATTGACATAATTGATGTTATAAATACCCAAATAAATATAATTTGAGACTTTTTATGAATTCCAATAATTTTATTGGTTAATATGACATGTTAGTATTGATTTAATTAACTTTTTTAGAACTTATCATTCTGTTATGATTTTTACAAAAATCAATTACTAAATAGTGTCAAAATTGACATAAAATAGTTTTTAAAAAAAATATTATATTATTAATTGTTATTTTATTCCTAAAAATCTAAGGTTCGGCCAAATGACTTAGATAAGGTTATATATATTAATAATAAACAATTTTTTGTTCGTTTGGCTTCTTATAGTAAGTTTATTAACCTTATAGTGTAAGAACACAAGAAGACAGGGTAAAAGTAAAATTATTTAACTTAATGTTAAATCTAAATGATAAGGTTAAAATAGGAACCTAAACTTGTCTAAATCCTATTGGATGAGAGTATTTAGACCCATCCACACCTTAGCCTCTAAATAAATCAATTTTGAGCTATTTAAAACCGAACTTGACTTTATAATAAAATAATATTTTTAGTTATTCCAAAGGTGTCCCTCTGCTCCCTTATAAAAGGGCACCTCCTCCCTCTCTTCCTCACACAACTTTGAGCCTTCAAGCTCGGCCAACCACTGCCAAATTCTCTTCTCCACTTCCCTAGAAACATCCTAGAGGTTCTGGTATTCCTCAAATACCAATTTTAGTGCCCTAAAAGGAGATCTCAAAGAGGCGCTTCAAAGAAGAGGAGGTTCGGACACTTACGAAGCAAATCGGACCTAAGGTAAGGGAAATATCACAATCTCATTTTTATCCGAGATTGCTTATACGTTGGTATTTACTGGGGTGTATTTTATCATCCACATCCATGTTACCTCAATATGTAATATTATTTCCATCCACCTAAAATTGTTTAAAACCTATTTTACCCTTCGGTGAGTTTTTAGTAAAAGATATGAAAGGAATCTTTTGTCGTTTTTCGTACGAGGTACTTTTTGACTTTTCCAACAAAAGTACGAGAAGAATGTTTTTTTTAACTTATACAGCATGAATTTATTTTTAAAACATTATTTCCAATAAGCTTCCTTTAAAAGTTTTCAAGTTTATTTTTAATCAACTTCTTTTATTTTAAAACTGTTTGACATGTTAAGAAAGGAAAAATGTTTTTGAAGCAGAAAGGATATTTTCCTCAAGAATGGAGTTCAAGTGTTTTATCAAAATTATTTTCCATCTAAGATAATAAAGGGTTCTGTTTTTATCCCTATTATTACATTGATTTGATTATGTTGTGATGGAATTATATTTTTATGAATTCCTTTATCTTATATGAATTGTTTTATGATGTCACAATGTTTAAGATTCCCATTTTTATTACATGGGTTATGCAATGATGTATGATTTATGATTTTGTGGCACACATAAGAATGGTATCATTATGATATGGGTGGGACCTATATCTCCCTCCAATGCATTGGGTAAAGATTTTATATCTCATGAGATAGACATGGCTGGAATGGTAGGTTATACCGGTTCAGTGAAATAGGACTGAAATGAGGGTGACTCGGTTCAGAAAGGGACTTTGTCCACTAAGATAGTCTTGGCAATGAGTCTTGACTAATAAGAAATGATTCTCTATGATTATGTGTGTATTCCACAAAGTTTCATGTTTTATGTTATGATTATTGGGATTTCATTTCACTACTATGATTTATCCCATGTTATGAAATTATGCTCTCTTTTGCAGGTTAAGATTTCCAAAATGTTATGTTCTTATGAATATAATGTGATTGATATTTATTTTGTTTACCCTTACTGAGCATTTGAGCTCACCCTTTTATGTTTTCTTTTCCCTAGGATATAAAGAAAGGTTTTAGGTAAAAAAAAGGAAGATCTTTATGGGAGATGTTGAAGATCTTTCACCACGATTAAAAGATTATATTCTGAGTTTCCAAAGACACTAAACTATTACGATCCTTGTGTGTGTGTTTTTGTTATGAACTAAGTATTCCGCAAAAGTAATGTAATGTCCATGTATGTCAAGCTTCAGATCTCTACAGTTGGTATCAGCGGAAAGGTTTAGTCAACCTTTGGAAACTAGGATGCGAGAACTTTAGTGAGATCCCTAGAGATATTTCTAAGGTATGTCTAGGGATGTCTCTAAGGTTAAGTATATGTATAGGTTATAGTCCTATAATTGTTCTAACGATCTTATAATTTAACCTAAGATATTAGATATTGAAGTTACTCCCCCTTTATTATGATTTTTGCCTCTAACACTATTCTTTTTGGGTTTTAGAAAATGGCTGGAAACAAGATGATTCACGATAATGGAGGATATAATGGACAATGGAATGATATTATTCATGAGCAACCAAATGAAATGGGATTTGGAAGTCCAAACATCATTATTATGCCGAATCAGCAATCTCATAATATGATCAATAAAGTAAAATTTGGTAAGTTTCCTGACTTGGCTAATAAGAGAAAGATGGAGTTTCCTGATGATCATAGAGGAAAGAAAGTTCAATTTCCCCTATGTAAATCATGTGGGAAGAGGCATCAAGGAGAATGTTTCAAAGGAACTGGAAGATGCTTTGGGTGTAGAAAAGAAGGACACAAAGCTAGTAAGTGCAAAGGAAAAGGTTCAGTTAACACCAGGGATGAGGATAATGGTATTTCTATGACACCCACAATGGTTAAATGTTTTAAATGTGGAATGTACGGGCATTATGAAAACCAATTCCCTAAGGGAAATTCTCATGAAGAGAATCAGTATGGTCGTATGGGTAGTATTTATGTTGATGATAATGAAGAGACTACAAATGATATGTGAGATGAAAGAATTGTTGAATCTCGGTTAATGGTTTAAGAATGTAGTGGAATGATTACATGTTTATCATGTGTAATGTTGTATAAGTAATCTCATGGTACTATGGAATAAAGAGACATTTAAGGATTGTTACACTGTTGTCTTTCCATGAGTTTTGAAAGTGTACGATTAATGGTACCAGTATCCATGAAAGTTTATTTAGATATTTTTGGAATGTAGATGATATGCTCATAATGAAGGGAAAATGAGAAAATGAAATATTTGACAGTATTCATGAGCTCATGATTGATATAAGGACTAAGTGATATCATGGTTTGAGTATATAGAATTTTGAGGATTTTGGTATGTGGAAGGTGTAAACTTTTAACTGCATTCATGTTTTCACTAAGGTTCAATGGGTATTCAAGAGAATACATGGTTAAGGACTTTGAATGTTTGGAATGTGACCAACAAAACATATCTTATGATATATGGGGATCAACGATGGTATTAAATCTCTGGTAATCGTTTTCACTATGTGATGAGAGTGGACTGCAGTATTATGGATAAGCCTAAAGATTGGAATGGATTATGTTGGACATAAGTTAGTATTATTTAAGGATAGAAGTTTTTTTTGATATTATTGATGGGATGTTATAGTAATATAGTTTTAGAAAAAGGATAACCTGCAGGACGGGCGACAGCCCATCACGTCGGACAAGGCCGTGGGAATCGAACCCACAACCGAAGTGCAATTGGCCTTTATCGCCTACCACTGGCCTACAGGAAGTCCCTGTTTAGTAGAAAATAGTTTTATTATATTAAGCGGTATGATATATGAAGTATAAGTCCATTTTAGGAACCATATATGATTAATCTCACTATAGATGGACTTATGTATTTTTTGATAACTTTTCTAACCTTTTGTTTAAAACAGATGGAATGACCCATCATTCTATCACATGATCTGCAAATGCTTCACGAATAACAAGTTCAACTTCATTTCTTTAAGATATGAAGTTGAAATTGTTCAATTCACGAACAACAGTGAGATTGAACCAAAATCATGTAAGTATTTCTTTTAATTCATCAACTTTAGGGAAATGATCTTGAAAACCAAAAATGTTGTCTTAGTGCTCTTATATCTAATGAATCAGATGGTACCTTAGATCGTAACAAATTTATGGCTTTGTGATTGCTAGCTTTTCCATAGCCATGTTCTCTACCACTCTCCATCAGAACATGATGGTTAGATTTCTCTTCCATATCTATATTTTCACCTATGTGGAAACCCATTGATTAGTTTATTTGGGTAACTGTTACGTTTCATACTTTTGTTTTTAAAGATTGGTTTGGGTATTCCTTTTTACGATGTGGGTTTCGATTAAAGAAACTTTCTAATAGTAAACCATTTATAACCCCCGACGAATTTCGAGGGCGAAATTCATTTTAAGGGGGGTAGAATGTAACACCCCGAGATTTTATGAAAAATATTCTTTTAATTTCATTAATGTCTTGTGTTTTACGCTACACCAAAAGGAGCTTGCACAACACGCATCCTTGACTTGCCTTTCATTACACGCAATCGCGACCTTCCTTGATAGCGTGTGTAGTACGCAATACCAAGTTTCACTAAACAACGATATGCTATTAAAATATTATTAAAACTAGTCGTTATGAATAGTAATAACCACTTTTTGAAATTTTGTAAATTTTATTTTTCAAAATGGACTTCATTTTTGGATTCGTAATATCAAAATTATCTTAGGGTGAAATTTTGGTAATTTTCGGATAACTTTCATATTTTGATGAATAGTTGAAATTACTAAATTTTAATTAAAAACAACTTTTTCAATCGAAATAATTAATAGTGATAAATTATTAATTTTAGTGGTTTTAAAGTATATTTAGAATGTATTTTTACAATTTAATACAATGATGGTTATTGGATGTAATTTCACATTTAAACCAGTTATAAACAAGTTTCAATCTTTTGATAGTTATTATCTCTTAAAAACACGCTATTTGTTTTGACAACGGGAATTAATTTTTAAATTAGTTAATGCAACTGATATGTTTTTAATTTGGTAAAATAGACATCATTTTTGAGTTCATAATATCAAATATATCTTAGGCCTAATTTTTGGTATTTTTCTGAAAACTTTCAATTTTTGATGAATAGTGAAACCACTAAGTGGTAGTTAAAAAACTGAATTGTTCATAAAACTTAATTTTACCGCTTCTGTGAGTGGAATTTCAAAAATCTGAGAGACACGGTTGATGTCAGTAAGTAAAATGTGGTTCAATGAGAAGAAAATAATTTTTTGGTGAATAGTAACTTTTTACTTTTTTTTACCACGATTAAAAGTAAATAGGGTAATTAAGGGTAGAAATGATATTATTATTACCCTAACACATGTCCTAATTCTATTGGACAAGTTTAATTCGACCAAAAACAAACTTAGGAATAAAATATGACCATTTAGGCCCACTTAGATTAGATTAGGACATTTATTATTAATTTATTTAAAGAAGGGTTAAAAGAGTTAAAATCAAAGTTTATTTACTAAAACATTTTTAATATGGGGTTATACATAAGCTAAATTCTACTATAAATATTCATTAGAAAGCTAAAAGGATTTCCTACATAATGTTAGTTTATTTTTAATTTTTAGACATTAAATAATTTAATTTATTTATGACACAACGATGATGCAGTAATTATCTTATTAATGAAATATTGACATAATTGATGTTATAAATACCCAAATAAATATAATTTGAGACTTTTTATGAATTCCACTAATTTTATAGGTTAATATGACATGTTAGTATTGATTTAATTAACCTTTTTAGAACTTATCATTCTGTTATGATTTTCACAAAAATCAATTACTAAATAGTTTCAAAATTGACATAAAATAGTTTTTAAAACAAATATTATATTATTAATTGTTATTTTATTCCTAAAATTATAAGGTTCAGCCAAATGACTTAGATAAGGTTATATATATTAATAATAAACAATTTTGGGTTCGTTTTTCTTCTTATAGTAATTTTATTAACCTTATAGTGTAAGAACACAAGAAGACACGGTAAAAGTAAAATTATTTAACTTAATGTTAAATCTAAATGATAAGGTTAAAATAGGAACCTAAACTTGTCTAAATCCTATTGGATGAGAGGAGTTCGACCCATCCCCACCTTAGCCTCTAAATAAATCAATTTGGAGCTATTTAGAACCGAACTTGACTTTATAATAAAATAATATTTTTAGTTATTCCAAAGGTGCCCCTCTCCTCCCTTATAAAAGGGCACCTTTTCCCTCTCTTCCTCACACAACTTTGAGCCTTCAAGCTCGGCCAACCCCTGCCAAATTCTCTTCTCCACTTCCCTAGAAACATCCTAGAGGTTCTGTTCTTCCTCAAAGACCAATTTTAGTGCCCTAAAAGGAGATCTCAAAGAGGCGCTTCAAAGAAGAGGAGGTTCGGACACTTACGAAGCAAATCGGACCTAAGGTAAGAGAAATATCACAATCTCATTTTTATCCGAGATTTCTTATATATTGGTATTTACTGGGGTGTATTTTATCATCCACATCCATGTTACCTCAATATGTAATAATATTTCCATCCACCTACAATTGTTTAAAACCTATTTTACCCTTCGGTGAGTTTTTAGTAAAAGATATGAAAGGAATCTTTTGTCGTTTTTCGTACGAGGTACTTTTTGACTTTTCTGACAAAAGTACGAGAAGAATTTTTTTTTAACTTATACGGCATGAATGGATTTTTAAAAAATTATTTCCAAGAAGCTTCCTTTAAAAGTTTTCAAGTTTATTTTTAATAAACTTCTTTTATTTTAAAATTGTTTGACATGTTAAGAAAGGAAAAATGTTTTTGAAGCAGAAAGGATATTTTCCTCAAGAATGGAGTTCAAGTGTTTTATCAAAATTATTTTCCATCTAAGATAATAAATGGTTCTGTTTTTATCCCTATTATTACATTGATTTGATTATGTTGTGATGGAATTATATTTTTATGAATTCCTTTATATTATATGAATTGTTTTATGATGTCACGATGTTTAAGATTCCCATTTTTATTACATGGGTTATGGAATGATGTATGATTTATGATTTTTTGGCACACATAAGAATGGTATCATTATGAGATGGGTGGGACCTATATCTCCCTCCAATTCATTGGGTAAAGATTTTATATCTCATGAGATAGACATGGCTGGAATGGTAGGTTATACCGGTTCAGTGAAACAGGACTGAAACGAGGGTGACTTGGTTCAGAAAGGGACTTTATCCACTAAGATAGTCTTGGCAATGAGTCTTGACTAATAAGAAATGATTCTCTATGATTATGTGTGTATGCCAAAAAGTTTCATGTTTTAAGTTATGATTATTGGGATTTCATTTCACTACTATGATTTATCCCATGTTATGAAATTATGCTCTCTTTTGCAGGTTAAGATTTCCAAAATGTTATGTTCTTATGAATATGGTGTGATTGATATTTATTTTGTTTACCCTTACTGAGAATTTGAGCTCACCCTTTTATGTTTTCTTTTCCCCAGGATATAAAGAAAGGTTTTAGGTAAAAAAAAAGGAAGATCGTTATGGGAGATGTTGAAGATCTTTCACCACGATTAGAAGATTATATTCCGAGTTTCCAAAGACACTAAACTATTACGATCCTTGTGTGTGTGTTTTTGTTATGAACTAAGTATTCCGCAAAAGTAATGTAATGTCCATGTACGTCAAGCTTTAGGTCTCTACAGAGCAAGCTATGGATTGAATGTGATTCAACCACTATTTTTTAAGCTATCTGGAATGGGGCGGTGCACCTTGCATGGCCGCTTACCTCTCAATGGATGAAATACCTTGCTTCACTCATGGATCTCAACTAAATTTCCACACATGTGTTCCATGAATCGAACATGGTTGCTGATAGTCTTTCCAAAAAAGGGGTCAACCAGGATATTACCTGGCTGGATGATTTTCTAGATGTTTCGCTCCCCTTTTATGATAAGGATTGTAATAAGATTCCGTCTTTCAGACTTTTGTAACTCCTCTCATTTTTTGAGAAATAAATAGTGCATTGGTCTTTGACTGTGGCACCACCTCTTATAAAAAAAACGTACAACTTTACCCTATAGAATTTTAGTAATATACAGTTATCAAAAGTTATTTAATTCATATTTAAGAGAAATAGTAATGACAAAATTTATTACCTCAGGTAAGGTATGTAGTTGAGGGGAATGACTATCCTCAAATCTAGTGGGCTCATTTGTTTGTTCATGTGTGGATATTTGTTCCACCCCAGGTTCACTTTGATCCTTTCTCATATATTGGTCTGTCAAACTAGAATAAATAATAATATCTTGAAAAGCATCTATTTTTTTATGAAATCCTTTCATCATATTATATATATCTTCTTGTGATTTTTTACTCTAAAAATATGTTCAAGGAGACACTCCAAAACCTACACCTCTAACACGACCATATTGTTTCAATTGCTTAAAAGCTAGTGAAATCAGTTTTTCATCTGGTATAGTCACTGATGATTCCTATGTATAAACCATATAAAAACAAATGAACATAAATATATATTTTTATGTAATATTGTTATAAATAATAATGAATTCATATTATATTATACTGACACATGTTTCCAATACTGCTTTTGTGTTTTCATCAACTATTTTACCCTCCTTATTTATGTGAGCCTCCTTCCATAGCAAATGACATGGGATGGAAGTGGATTCAAATTTTGATTCATCAATTTGAAAATAAACAAAGGAACATATTTTGTTTCATATCTCATAAAACTTTTATTATTGATTGAAAATATATACCAATTTATTCTTTAGTTAAGTGTATCCCATACTTTTTTTTATAGGGGTGCATTTGTTTTTATGCACATTATCTATTTTCAACACTCTGTTGTTTCATAAATTAACAATTTTGAATCAAATTGGATAAAATAAATAATGTTAAATAATATATTATTGACTACAATGCACCTAAACTGATTTATCATGACGATGACTAATGAAAAAAATCCATGTTTTCTACTTTATAATGTGTTCATAAGTAATTTTTAGGTGGGGATTTACTTTCCCCTCATCATCCCTTGAATGAGACTTGGTAAGAAGAGTCTATAAGCCTTTGTGGGGTTTTCCAGTGGGCATTAAGAGATATTTCATATGAAAATCATCTAAAATAAGTGAGATATACAAGGAATAATGAAATTTAAATCAACATTTCATTATATAATTTTTCAGTAAAATAGAAAAGGTTATCATAACATTACCTTTATATATTCTCAAAGGGTTTCCTTTTTTATGAGTTATACATGTCACTATGACTCTATATCAATCAGCACATTCATCCTCATTATAATCCCAAAATAACTAATGAAAATTGACTAGCTGGGGTCAACAGGTTGGCCACATTGATTCCATCCAACCTCAAATTTTATACCCTTAATTGTTTCCTTGATAATTTTGGTCAATGCTATGTTGCTACATCATTCTTGTTTTTTTTATCAATATTTTATTAATCCCTTGATAATTATTTGGTTTCATCATCAACTGTAAGTTATTCCCCGGGATTGGTAACATCATAATGTGCATAAGACATTATCTAAATGAATAGTCAAACATTTAATTTAGATTATGTTAATACAGTAGAGAATGCATAATATTATGAGGAAAACATGGTATATTAAAAAACACTTTAACCTTCTCATTTAACATTATTTTTTTAATGTTAAAGGGATTTATATTCTCTATCAAGGATATAAATTCCATCCATTTGGTCCCCTCTAACATATAATTCGTTGTCTACATTGGGACTATCATGAACTGATTATGATCTCCTAGTGAAAGGGTCATCCTTGATTTATTTTTCATATGACCCTAAAGTGATTTTAGTCACCAGTAGGAAAATCTACCAATTCTTGTTTTCTCGACCTGCGATATAAATTACACTCATTGCATGTGATTTCATTATGAATGGATCATCTGTTTACCCTTCCACACATAAATTCACCTTCACAAAGCCCATTTCATTAACTTTCAATTCACTTTTGTTGTCAAACCATTTCCAATGGATAATCAACACTTGATGTTTTTTATAATCTAACTCATATATCTGTTTGATAATTCCAAAATATAATATATTCACATAAATTAGATTTATATCCTTAGAAGCAGATATATGCATCACTTAATCCATAAGAATAACACCACTATTTTTCATAATACTATATTCATCTTGTTATTTTGTATAGAATGTATAACCAATTATTACAAAACCATTGTAAGATATAAAATTTGAATTTGTTCTCATGGCTAAGCATTGAAGTTGTTCAGAAACTGAATTTATATTTTCAAATAAATACACATAAATATGATCTTAGAACCATATTATTAACTATTTATTATTTTTATTTGATATCCATACTTTAACCCTTTATGGATTAAAATATCTAATAATTGTTTTGTGGGTTTCAACGTACAGATCAACATCTTCACTATTATGTAAAATATAAAGGTGTGCTTGCTCATACTCTGTAATGGTAATTGTAACAACATAAATTTCAAAAATCCCTTCACCCATAAGTTGTAAATATGATAATAATTTAGGAGACTGATGTTATCAACATCTAATAGGTAATCAGTACATAATTCAATATATTTTTTCAAAGTTATTGGGAAAAGGATATATAGAACCATCTATCTCAACACATGGGTATTCTTGAGGGAGGGGGTTAATGTTGGAGATCATTGAGACTTGGTTTCAGATAGATAGATAGAAATATGTGGAACTGAATAAAATAAGTTTTGTTTTTTGGTTGTTTGTTGGATGTGCTAGGAGATGAGGAAAGATGTGATAAAGGAAAAAACATTCTCTTCTCTTTTTCAGGTTCGAGTGAAATCTCTTATTGCGGAACTTGGAGTTCTTATTAATGGTGGGGAATATCCTATCACATTTAAAGGTATTGTTCCAAGGATAACTTCAAATATGTAATGTGTAGGTAAAAATAATCAGGTAATGTGGGTCAAATGGAATCCTCCAATCATGAGGCTTAAACAGAACATGGATGATCTTGCATCTCTGAATACATTCAAGGTGGTGGCTTGGTGAGGGACAACAGGGGGTTGGTGTTGTAACAAAATAGGTAATGATAGAATAATTATTTTTAATATTTATTAATATTCATGAATTATATAGTAATTTTAAATTAAAATTGATGTTATTTTCAATAGCATATATGACATGTAACAATGAGTTTCTTCAAAATTTTGTGTTGTATGCAAGACCGGGTTATACCAAACAATAATATATTGTTAATATTATATGAAAATTATCACCTAAAAATTATATTTGAGGGTATTAATAGGACTAACTATATTATTTTTACACATATTTATAAAAAATTTGATATTCGTCCAATATATTTTATAGCCATAATATAAAAAAATCCATTTTTACGCTTAAAAGTTGTATATTTCTAAAAAGATGTTTTACCACCTTTCAATGGTGGGCCTATTTTAGAACTAAATTTTGACACTTTTATAAATTTTATTTGAAGAAATAAACTTCAATTTTTAAATCATAATATCAAAATTTACCTTGGTTAATTTTTTGGTATTTTTCTGACAAGTTGTATTTTTTTATGAATAATGAAAATCACTGAATTTTAATTGAAAAATGAATTTTCACCTAATTTATTTATATAGTAAAATTATATTTTAAATTCGTTTTAAAGTATAATTAGTTCAATTATAAATTATTAAATCTAATTTAGTTCATTGGAATCAATTTCACATTGAAATTGGATATAAAAAACATTTTAAACTTTTAAACATTTTTACTTTAAAAACCCATTATTTCGTTTCGTCAGTGGGATTGATTTTAAATGAATTTCTACCACTTTTGTGAATTTAATTTATAATAATTGATTTCATATTGGGAATAATAATAATTTATAATTTATAGTAAGTTAAAATTATTTTTTTACCAAGAATATTAGTGAAATTAATTAAAATTAATTACAATGATTAAGTTAAAAATTATTTTACTTAGTGGTTAATTATGAAGAAAAAAAATTACTTATTGGTTAAACTATAATCTTAAGGGGCCAAATTACCTAGACATTTTTCAAAAATCCATTTTCTGGAAATATTTCAACCATATACCATATTTAATTGTAAATGTTTCATTATTGGAGGAACATGATGTAATGGATACTTCCCAATAGTTTTTTATTTTTGGTATTTACAATAATGACATTCCTCCTACATTATAAAAGGTAATTCACTCTCCCCTATTGTAAACACCTATAAATAATTTTGGATCAAGCAACCCCTACCCAAATAAACTCCCAATATCCCTAACCTTATCCTAAAAGACTTAAATTAGTCATAAATCCATCCAATGAATTCCATTGGTGAAAATCAAAATGAGTTATCCGAAGAAGAGGTAACATTCATCAACAAGAACTTTTATTTTATTTATTTATACACCCATTTAATTATTATTATATCATAATTATATAATAAAATCAGTATCCTAAATATAATTATATTTTGGTATGTTAATTTTATGACCTACGCCCACACACATTTCCATCAAATTGGTTATGAAATCATCATTCATGTGTGTGGAGGACTACTACCTTGCGAAAAAATATCGTTCATTTTTCCTTTACCACCTCTCATGGTTGGGAATTTTGATGTAAATATTGTCTATATGTGATATTTATAACATAATTATACCTATTTATTCATTATATAATATACACATTTTTTACATTTAATATCATAGGGGATACGATAGCATCGTTCGTGTGTACAACAGACTACCACCGCGTGAAGCAATGTGAAGCATGTTCACTAACGTGTTACATGGAAGTTAATAAGGGTAAATATAATGATTATATATTATATAATTGAAATAATTATTATATTCATGAAATAATTATATTTCTATAAATATAATATATGATTTTATTCTTTCCATTTTACAAACTAAAAAAGTGATAACATTATTCGTGGATGTGTAAAATATTGCCTCCTCGAAGTGATGTGATTATACTTTTTCATCACCACATCAAAATAATGATATATATATAAGTATATATAATTAAATATTATGTTATTTATGATATAATTATCATTCTGGAAAAATAAATGTTACTTTCCTTCTTTCCATAATGATCATTGAAAAATTGGAATGTTACTCGTGTGTATGTACGGCCTAACGTCTCCATGATCATAATGTTGGTTCATTTTTAATAAAAATATTTCATTATTGGTTTTATAAGAATAATTTATATATAAATATTATGATTATTTCATTATTATAATTCTATATATGTTTAAATAATGACTACTTTGACTATAGTTAACCAACTAAATTCTTTTTGACACGTAAGTCGAATATGGCCAAAACATCCAACGTAAACTTAATAGATTGAGTAATTGTGTACAAAATTTTAATAAGTGAAATAAAATTAATAATAAACTTGAAAAAATTATCAATAAAGTATATAATTAACCTAATTTTAGTATTTATAAAGATAAAGAAACATGTGACAAATCTGACTCTATGTAAGGGACTTCATCTCAATCTCATTTCATTGAGGCATATTTTGATGTTATAAATACACCTTATTTTATGAGGTGTATATATAGACCCTTTGAGATTTTATATAATAAATTTCTATATTATCATGATATTTAATGTTTTTTTTGATGTTAATCTTTCATGGGGATTATGATTCAAGTGTTTCCCAGTGGATAAGGGACTTTTCCTTTTAAAAATCCTCTTTTAATGTTTTCCCTAAAACTCTCTCTATCTTCTATGTACATGTTTTTAAATTGAATTTATTAATGATTTTATATATAATTAAAATATTTATAAATTAAATTTAATGTCTCTTTAATTTATTTAAATGGTTTTTTAAAAAAAAATCTTTTTACGTGTTTTATATGGAATGTTTCAATAAACGATAAAAGGGGTGTTCTATTTTTAACGTACATGGTGATAATGAATTTTCTACCATCATGATTGTTATTTGATTTCTAGATTCAATTGAAAGATTACATTTTTTAATAAATGAAAAATCTTTTTTCCTTTTTCTGTGAATTTTTTATTGAAAATGGGTGAAAATTGATTGATTATTTCAATAACTTGAAATGTTTTCTTATAAGTGAAAATGAAATTTTATGAGTGACATGTTGAAAATTGAAATCTTTTATATGTTATGATTATGTTATGGTCCTTGTACGTTATTATGGGTGGTTATGTTATAAACCAATCATGGGTTGTTTCATGAAAAAACAACAATGGGTGGGTCTGTGATATCCCTCCAATGCATTGGGTATCAAAGTTGATTGTATGGTTATTCCATTTTTAATCATGGAATGTATGGAATTAAACTATATGTTTATTTCATTTATAATAATTAAAAGTATAATGATATCCCAATATACTTTTATGTGTTATTTATGCTTTCTATGGGTTTTATGGTAATATTTTGATTATAAAGATGGTAAGTAATGAGCTTATTTTCAAAAGAAATTATTCATTATTTCTTAAGGGTAAAAATTATTACTTTATGATAAAGTTTTCATGAGTTTATCATGTTTTCGAATAAACCTTTATGTGTTTTATATTTCCTTAAGTTTTCTTATGAAATGTTTTATGAAAATTTTTGGGCAGAGAAGGTTATTTTCTTGGGTAAGAAAATGTCAATTTTGATCCTTAAAGCTATTTTTTAAGGAAAAATTTCATGAAGTAATGGGTTTATTATTTTCTTTAATATAGCTTACTGATATTTTTGTGCTTATACCATATTTTATAATTTTTTTCATGGGTTTTTAATCATGAATAGGGACAAGGAATGGGTCAAGATCAAAATTGTAGAGATGTGATATGAAAAAAAATCAATCTTTTTAAAAAATCTATTATGAGAAAAATATATACTAATTGGAAGTGTCCACTTTGTAATATATTGTTTTTTATGTATGGTTTATGACCTAATTCTCTAAAACTCTAAACCTAAAAATATCCTCAGGATTATAATAATGATAATTTATTTCTAAATTCACTAGAATATGTTATGTTTAAGGACGGGTCCTTATAATTGATATCTGAGGAAAGGTTTAGATAACTTTAGAGTTTAGGTTAATATTCATAGCATGACCTTGAAATATTTTACTTTATGTTTAATTTAAAATTATATAACATTTTAGGATTACCATGTTTCTTCATCTAAACTATGTATGTTCAGAATGGTTTTCTGTAGAGGTAACAGAGAAGTTGCAGTGGGAAGGCACCGAGAGGAAAATATCCTTCCACATCAGCATCCTGAGATGGTCACAATTAGAATAGAGATTTATAGTTTTATTATATTAGTGTGTTACTAATAGTGGTTATTTGAAAACATTTCTTGTTTTTATAACCCACTGACTAAGTTAACTCAAAAAGAAGTTAAGTTTATCTAGATAAAATAATATGATGTTTGTTTTTAGGAACTGAAAAGAAGATTGGTCGATGCTCCAATTTTGGACCTTCCTTCTATAAATGGTGATTTTTTCATCTACATATATTCTTTATTAAAATAATATGGTTGTTTCCTAATGAAAATTGATAAGGTAATTGCTTATACTTCATGTCAGTTAAAAACTAATGATTTAAATTATCTTAATCGTGATCTAAAATTAGAAGTTGTTGTTTTTTATTTGAAAATTTGGAGGCATCATTTATATGGAGTGAAGTTCGAGATATATACTGATCACAAAATTTTAAAGTATATATTAACTTAGAAATAATTGAACATGAGATAGAGAAGATGGATAAAAATGATCAAGGATTATGATTTCATAATTCATTATCATCCTGGAAAAGAAAACAAGGTGGATGATTATTTGAGTCTAAAAAATAATGATATGTTAACCATGCTACATTTGGAACATGACCCTCTCATTAATGATTTGATAAATTTTAGCCTAGAAGTTTTGGATGTAGAGACATCTTATGTTTTGTTTCAGGTTTCAGTGTTTTCAACTTTGTTAGAAAAAAATAAGAAATATTATAAGGAGGATCAATATTTTTAGTAAAACATATAATCTATTAATAAGGGTAAGTTTTATGATTTTAATATTGATGAAGAAACTATTTAACAATTTGGAAAAATATTATGTGTGCCTTTTTATTCCCAATTAAAGAAACAATTGTTAACCAAAGATCATAGTTCTCTATTTTCTATTCATCCAAGCAACACTAAGATTTATAGATACCTTCAGGAGTATTACTGGTGGGATGGAATGAAAAATAGATATTGCTAAATTTACCATGAAGTGTTTGAATTTTCAGTATGTTAAAGCGGAATGATAATTACCGAAGGGGATGCTTCAAACTTTTCCATTATTGGAGTGGAAATGGTAGAATATATCAATGTTTTTAGATCATCTTTCTCGATTGTATCTAAAGAAGATAGTCAGGTTATATGAAGTGAATCTCTCCATTGTATCATACTATAGTCTCAGGTTCACATCTAATTTTTTAAAAGGACTTCTAAAGTCATTTAGTACTAAATTAAATTTCATTATAGCTTTTCATAATCAATCCTGTGGATAGTCTGAGTGAATGATTCAGACCTTAGAATATATTCTTTGTTCTTATTCATTAGATTACCAAAGAAGTTTGGATTTACATTTTTCTTTGGTTTATTTTTATTATAATAACATTTTTTATTTCAGTATACAGATGGAACAATTTGATGCATTATATGGAAAGAGGTTTCGAGCACATGTATTTTGGGATGATGTAGGAGAAAAAAATTATGCGACCGTATTTGGAAGAGGAAATGGTAGACGTAGAAGGATAGCTTAGAGTAGGAATAAAAGTTATCAGGATAACTGGAGGAAATATCTTTCTTCCAAGTTAGGAGATCATGTCTTTCTAAAAGTTTTTCCATGGAAAAGTATGATGCAGTTTGGTAAGATAGAAAAGCTAAGTCCATGTTCCATTAGACCATATAAAATACTAGATAAATTTGGATCAACTGACTACCAAGTATCTTTACCTCTGATTTTATCCTATGTACACAATTTATTTCATGTTTCAATGTTAAGAAAGTATGTACCAGATCCATCTCATGTTTTGAGCCCTAAAGTAGTTTAGCTGGAATAGAACCATTCTTGTGAGGAACAACTTGTTAAGATTTTTGATCATATAGATCAAGTATTATGAAAAAAGGTAATTTACCAGGTTAATATTTTATATAAAAACCATATGTTTTAATAAGAAACATGGGAATCTGAAAATTCTATGAGGTAAAGATACCCCCACTTGTTTAATAACTGAATAAAATTATGAGGATACAATTTCCAAAAGGGGGAAGAATGTAACAACCAAAGTAATGATAAACTAAGTATTTTTAATATTAATTAATATTTATGAATTATATATTAATTATAAATTAAAATGGACTCTATTATCAATAGTGTATATGATATGCAACATGAGTTTCTACAAAATCATGTGTTACATGCAAGACTAAGTTATACCAAACAATTATGTATTGTTAATATTATATAGTTGTTATCACCTAGACATTATATTGGTGGGTAATAATAGGACTAAATATATTATGTTTACACATGTTTATAAAACAAATTTATTCATACAATATATTTGATGGGCATAAGATAAGAATAAATCCAGTTTTACACTTAAAAATTATTTTTTTCAAAAAAATAGTTTTACCTCCTTTTAATAGTGCAATTATTTTAAAACTAAATTTTATAAATTTTATTTGAAAAAATAAAATTTATTTTTTAAATATGAATATCAAATTTTACCTTGGGTAAATTTTTGGTATTTTTCTGAGAAGTTTCATTTTGTGATGAATAGTGAAAACATTGAATTTTAATTGAAAACTTTATTTTTTTTTTATTTATATAGTTAAATTATATTTTAAATTATTTTTAAAGTTTAATTAGTTCAATTATACATAAATAAATTCAATTTATCACATCATAATCAATTTCACATTGAAATTGGATATAAAAACATTTCAAACATTTGAATATTTTTAATTTAAAAACCTGTTATCTCTTCCCGTCTGCGAGATTAATTTTAAATCAATTTCTATCACTTATGTGAATTTAATTTGTAAAAATGTATTTCATATTTTTAATAATATTTATTTATAATTTATAGTAATTATAAATTATTTTTTTACCAAAAATATTATTCAAATCAATTTAAAATAATTACAACGATTAAAGTAAAAACGACTTTACTTAGTGGTTAAACTTTAATCTTTGGGGTCCAAATGGCCTAGAAACTTGTCCAAAACCCATTGAACAAAATATTTTATACCATATCCCCTATTTTATCTAAAATAGTTCATTATTTTAGGAAACTTATGTAAGGGATACCTCCCAATAGTGATTGATTTTTGGTATTTACAAGAATATCATTCCTCCTCCATTATAAAACGCCATTCAATATCTCTCATTATAAACACCTATAAATCCTTTTATATTGTAAAACAAATACTCAAATAAACTCCCAACATCCCTCCCCTAATACTATAATCCTTAAATTTTGAATAAATCCATCCAAGTAAGTCCTTTGGTGAAAACCAATATCAATTACCTGAAGAATAGGTAACGTTCATCAACGAGCACTTTTTTTCATTTCATTCTCCACCCATTAAATTATTCTTATATCATGATTATATAATAACCTAACTATAATAAATATAATTATATGTTTTTATGTTAAGTTTATGACCTACACCCACACACACTTCCATCAAATGGGTTATGAAATCATTATCAGTGTGTATGGTGAACTACTGCCTCACGAAATGATGTCGTTCGTTTTTCCTTTACCACCTCTCATGGATTGAAATTATGATTTAAATGATATTTATATATGATATTTATAACATAATTATACATATGGATTCATTTTATAAAATACACTCTTTTTACATTTCATATCATAGGGGATATGATAAAGTCACTTGTGTTTACAGCGGAATACCGTCTCGCGAAGTGATATGAAGCATTTTTACTAACATGTTACATGGAAGGTAATAGGGGTAACTATAATGATTATATATGATATAAATTAAATAATTATTATATTAATTAAATAATTATATTTATTTAAATATAATATTCCATTTTATTTTTTCCATGTCACACACTGAAAAAGTGATAACGACGTTCGTGGACGTGTGGACTACAGCCTCCTCGAAGCGGTGTGATTCTAATTTTTCATAACCACATCACAATAATGATATATATAATTATATATAATTAAATATTATGTTATTTTATAATATAATGATCATTCTGTAAAAATAAATGTTACTTTCCTTCTTTCTATAATGATCATTGAAAAATGGTAACATTGCTCATGCGTACGTACAGCTTACAGTATCTATGATTGTAACGTTGGTTAATTTTTCATAACCATATTAAATTATTGTTTTTAAAATAATAATTTATGTATAGATATGATTATTATTTCATGATTATTATTTTTATATTTCTAAATAATGACCTCTTTGACTATAGTTAACCAACCAAATTATTTTTGAAATATAAGCTGAATATGGTCAAAACTTCTGATGTAAGCTAAATAGATTGAGTAATTGTATACAATATTGTAATAAGTGAAATAAAAGTACTAATAAACTTTAAAAAGGTTCTCAATAAATTAAATAATTAAATTAAGTTTATTATTCTGGAATATAAAGACACTCATGACAAGTCAGACTCAAGATAAGGAACTTTACCTCAATCTTCTTTCATTGAGGTGTATTTTGATGTTATATAATCACCTTATTTTATGAGGGGTATATATATCTCCTTTGAAATTTTATATCATTAATTTATCTATTATCATTATATTTAATGTTTTTTTAATGTTAATATTTCATGGGGATTATGATTCAAGTGTTTCCCAAGGGATAAGGGACTTTTCCATTTAAAAATTCTCTTTTAATGGTTTCTCTAGAACTATTTTCCATGTATATGTTTTATAAGTGATTTTATTAATGATTTTATATGTACATAAAATATTTATAAATTAAATTTTATGTCTCCTTACTTTATTTTAATGGTTTTTAAAAATTAATATTTTTATGTGTTTTATACGAAATGTTTTAATAAACGAAAAAAGGGGTTTATATTCTTAAATTACATGGTGACAATGACTTTTTTACTGTTTTTACTGTTATTTTATTTCTATATTTCTTTTAAATATTACAAGTTTTCTTAAATTAAAAACCCTTTTTACTTTTCCTAGGTATTTTGTTATTGAAATTTGGTTTTGGAAATGGATTGATTGTTTCAATAACTTAAAATGTTTTCTTATAAGTGAAAATGAAATTTTATGAGTGACATGTTGAAAATTACAAGATCTTATGTGTTATTATTATGTTATGGTTCTTTTACATTATTAAGGGTGGTTATGTTATAAACCAATTATGGTTGGTTCTATGAAAAGCCAATAATGGTTGGGTCCATGATAGACCACCAATGCATTGGGTATCGAAGTTGGCCATATGGTTATTCCATTTGTAAGCATGGAATGTATGGAATTCAATTTAATGGTTAATAAATTTATAAGAATGGAAAATATAATGATGTACCAAGATAATTTTATGTGTTTTCTATGCTTTGTATGGGTTTTATGGTAATCTTGTGATTACAAAAAGGGTAAGCAATGATATTATTTTCAAAGGAAATTATTTACTATTTATTAAGTGTGAAAAGTATTACTTTATGATAAAGTTTTTATGAGTTTATCTTATTTTAAAAGAAAACTTTATGTGTTTTATTTTAGCTTAATTTTTCTTATGAAATGTTTTATGAAAATATTTGGGTAGAGAAGGTAATTTTCTTGGGTAATAAAAATTAAATTTTAAGCCCTAAATCTATTTTTTTACTGAAAATTTTCTTGAACTAATGGGTTTATTTTTATTCATTCATATCCCTTACTAATATTTTTGATCTCATCCCACATTTTATAATGTTATTCACAGGGTTTTAAGCATGAATAGGGACAAGTAATAGTTCAAGATCAAAATTGTGAAGATTTGATATGAAAATAAAACATACATTTTTTAAAAAAACTATTATGATAAAATGGATACTAATAAGAAGTTTCCACTTTGTAATATGTGGTTTTTTTATTTATGGGTTATGAATTAACTCTCTAAAACTATAAACTTTAAAATATCCTTATGATTGTAATAATTTTAATTTTTTCCTAAATATGATAGAATTTTTTATGTTTAAGAATGGTTCCTTATAGGTGTATCTTGGATTTAGATCCTTTTTCAGGCCATAGGGTTCCATATAAGTAAATAAAAGAGAAATTTTCATTGGGAACATGTTGTATAACTTTTTTAATATTCTAATTTAAAAGGCTGAGTCTGATTCCAAAATTTTGGTTGGGTTACTCCATAGTAAGGTCAATCCTCCATGGGAGCTTGGTTATCTAATCCATAAATACAATGTGGTAATTGAACAGATCATTTGTGTGGGGCACACTTAGAGAGAATGGAATTTTGTGGCTAATGTGATGGCTAGAAAAGAGAGTCCAGAAGAGGGAATTATTTTTTATACCTTTATATAGTCCCTACCTAACATCTGTAAGCTTATTTTCAAGGGTTATGTGCTCAAACATTACCATTTTCACCCACCATGAATTGGTTGGTGGTGTCGCTTGTGTTTACTCTTTCAATAATTAAAAATTAAACTTTCAATCAATGGGTTACATCCATATATAATGTAAAAGACCACATATTTGAACCTCTCTAACCAAGTGAACCATCATTTGGACCGTTACATCAAATAATTATGGTAGGGAGAGAATCTATAATTCAGATAATATGACTACAAACTCCTTATTCATGATTGGAAACGTCACTGGGTCTATAAATCAATGACATATGTCTTTGAAAAAAAAAGCAGAGTCTGGTTAATGTATGTTGTACATTTTTTGGCAAAATTCAACGTAAAGTTATGGGAATAAAAACATGAAAATCATGTGGTTATATTCCCTGTAACTTCAAATTATTCATTGACATGACATTATTGATATTTGATGAATACCCCTCTAAAACTTTTACACCATTAAGGAAAATAAAAAATTGAAATTTTTCCTATCTAGATAGTGTGTAAGTTGTTGGAGGAAGAAAATTACACCCTTTACCCTTCACTAATTCCAACTCTTCCCTTATCCCCATGTCAATCATATGGCATCCCACCTTTTTATTACATTACATTTTACATACCGAGGATCTTTAAAGTATAGTGTCTTGGAAATTAGGAACAATAAAACTTGAAGACAACATAAAATGTAACGCCCCGACCCCAGCTACCCAGAGTCGGTGCATTATTACATAACATTGGCATGATCACAAGAAAGATCAAATCCCGAAAGACCGATTAGTTTAGTAGCCTTGGAAACACTAGATATATTCATAAGTTTTACATTACATCATAAAATGAAAAACTACTACAACAACATAATGTTTCCAACGTCCACACTATAAACCCCTCATAATATCCCTGCAAGTCAATCATAATTTACTTCTTCACTACCTGGGAAAAATGAAACATAGAAAAGGGGTGAGCTCAAATGCCCAGTAAGGATAAAAATATAGCGGAACATTCAAAATAAGCATAAACATTTAAGGCAATGAATTACTAAAACAAAAGCCTTTTAAAATTGAACTTCAACATAGTATGGCAAAAGTAAAATGAAATAATGCCATTTACTTGTTCACATGGATATTCTACTAATCGAATAATCACATGCAATATCAATAACCACTTTCATAATGTTGGAATGCATAATGCCAGACTATCATAACCACATAGCCAAGGCCTCGTGCCAAGACTACAAATAAGATTTTGTCAAGGCCTTGTGCCAAGACACTAGTTTGTCTCATGAGACCTACCGATGCATCGAGGAGCTATATCGGGCTCCAACCGTCACTTATTAAGTCCAATGCATTCCCATATGAAAAGGTTTAAACATAACATAAACATTCGTATTAAAACTAGCATACGAAATGTCAATAATTTCACCATAAACTATGAATGGTATAAAAATAGTACATCCACAGTCAAACATATCACAAAACCTTCAATACAATATATAAGTTTTGTATCATAATAAATCAACTTAAAATAATCTTAAAATCCATCAAAGGATGTTGACATAGATGAAATCAAAATTCTTTTTAAAGAAGCATCTCCTTTTATTTTGAAATCATTTAAGATCCATATAAAATAAAACATTTTCTTTGAAAATATTCTTATAAGCTTGTATGGAAAGCTTCTACGATTTTATAACGGCAGAAAATAACCGCACCCGCCGTATAAGTTAAAAAAACATTCTTACCTCAATTCTGTCGAAAAGGTTAAAAAGGACCTTGTTTTGAAAACGACGGAAAGATTCCTTTTTAAACCTCTTATAAAAAGTCAAAAAAGGGTATAAATGACTTTAACCCATATTCTTGTAAATAGTAAAAATGTTTTGAAATACATTTTGAAGAAACATGGATGTGGATGATAACGAGATCCCAGTAGATTATTACGTATAAACAACCTCGGATAAAGAAGAGATTGTGAAATAACCCTTACCTTGTACTTTTCCTTGGTTGGGGTAGGTTAACCTCCTGTATAATGGTGAAATAATTGTTATTAAATTATACAAGAATCATATACATTAATATGATATCATATATGATCTTTTAACATTGCTTTATTAATAATATCTTAGTATTATCGTCGTTTCAGGTGATAATCGATTCGTTCTTCTTAAATGTTTGGTTACGTAAGACATGTTTGTAATGGATAGATTATATCTTATTCATAATCAGAATTATATTAACATTATTTTTAACCCCAAAATGAGAATAAGACTTGAATGGATATGATGGAGAATGAATCTTATCGCGTTCGTGGAGACGGTAGTCCGTACGTGTGCACGAACGCTACTTCCATTTAATTTTTATTTTAAAAGAATCTAATCCAAATGATACATAGGTATATTACTATTCCAGTATAGTATTTTATATATGTTACTTAAGTTCATTAACACCATCCTTTATACGTTCCATGTGTGGTATGAACGAGTCATATCATTTTAAGGGGGCGGTAGTCCGCACTTCCTCAAATGAAATTATCGTATGTATATACAACATGAAACGAATAATGGTATGAAATAAAATGGAATTACAGAAGCTTATATATAAAATATATATCATTAATATCATATTTAATTACAGTTCCATCATAATGGCCACCATGAGAGGTGGTAAGATGTATTTGAACAATCATCGTTTCGTGAGGCGTTAGTTTTCCATCCACAGAAACATTATGTTCATCATCCATTAGATGGAGTTGTGTGTATGTGTAGTTTGAATCGTTCTTATAACAAAATACTAGTATATTTAGGATACTGGTGTTGTTACAAAAGAAAATAAAAAGATTTTGGGGGTTGGAGAAGCAAAATAAATGAAGATACTTTAAGAGAAATTGTTACCTTTAATTTAGGTAACTCACTTTGGTTGGAACCAAAGGACTTCTTGAAATGCTTTCTGCCTAAGGGGAAGCTTCAAGGAGGAGGAGAGGGATGTGGGGAGCTTAGTTGGGCAGAGTTTGGACGAGCCAAGTGGCTTGAGAGGTGTGAGGAAAAGAGAAGGAGGAGTGCCCTTTTATAAGAGGGGTGAGGGGCACCTTTGGAAAAGCTAGAAATATTAATTTATATTAAATTCATATTCGGTTTCTAAAGGCTCCAAAGTTGATTATTCAAAGTTTAAGGTGGGGATAGGTCGAAAACCACTCAACCAATAGAACTTAGACAGGTTTGGGTACTTATATTAACCTTATCTTTAAGTATTAACTCTAAGTTAATTAGTTTCACTTTTACAATGTCTCTTTGTATTTTTATATAATATGGTTAATAAACTTACTATATACATCCAAGCGACCCCCAAGTGGTACATTAATGATGAACCTATCATGATATAAGTCTCTTGGACGAACCTTAGATTTTTAGAAATTTAATATCAATTAATAATATAATATTTGTTTTAAGAACTCTTTTATGTCAATTTTGACACTATTCAATAGTTGATTTTTGTGAAACTCATAACAGATTTATTACTTCGAAAAAAGTCAATTAAATCAATCCTAATATATCATATTATCCTATAAAATTAGTTTAATTCATTAAAAGTTTCATATTATATTTATTTGGGTATTTATAATATCAATTATTTTAATTTTTCACTATTATAGTAATTACTGCATCATCATTGTGTCATAAATAAAATAAATCATTTAATGTCTAAAAATTATAAATAAAATATCATTATGTAGGAAATCGTTTTAGCTTTCTAATGAATATTTATAATCTAAAATCCAACATATATAACCCTATGTATCAATTGTTGTTCTAAAAGATATATGCTTGTGTCATTTTTGTATTCATTTTAACTAAATTAAAATAAAGTGTCATTATCACTTACAAGTGGATCCATGGGGTCCCAAAATAGACCCCAAGATGATCATGGTCGACCATGTATCAACCAATAGGTTTAAGACACGTTTTAGGGTAATTTAGTATTATTATAATATTATTTTTTTTAACCCTTATTTACCGGATTTACCCTTAACCATGGTAAATAAAATATTTACCGCAGTAATTATTCAAAATGTCTAAAAATAAAAGTTACCTATTTACACAATTTGAACATCCTGATTACAAATATGGAATCCATTTTCCTAAATTCAAAACACAGAAGTGGCAGAAATTAATTTAAAATTAATTCCCGCTGTCAAAACAAAAAGCGTGTTTTTAAGAGATAATAACTATCAAAAGATTGACACTAGTTTATGTTCGGTTTAATTGTAAAATTATGTCCAATGACCAAAATTATATTAAATGGTAAAAATATATTCTAAATATACTTTAAAACTACTAAAATTCATAATTTATCACTATTAATTATTCTGATTAAAAAAGTTCTTTTTAATTAAAATTTAGTAATTTTCACTATTCATCAAAATATGAAAGTTATCCGAAAAGTACCAAAATTTCACCTTAGGCTAAATTAGATATTCCGAATCCAAAAATGAAGTCCATTTTGAAATATAATATATATATAATTTAAAAAGTAGGTATTACTATTCACAACGGCTAGTTTAATTAGTTGTGGTGTGTGTTAGAACTCGAGGTTGCGTACAACACACGCTATCGCATTATTCGAAGGGAAACGTACCGTGGAAGCTTGGGGTGTTTCATTTTAAATTTTTGATGTCCCCATTTAGTCAAAAAGTTTAAAATATTGTATTTAAAAATGTTTCACTATTAGAAGTTGATAAAAGTGCAATACTGAAAATGAATTTGTTCTTGCATTATATCTAAGAAACTCATAATATGGATTCTAAAATTATAAGGATTATATAAAGTTTAAAATTTAGATAATACTATTCATAACATCTTTTGAATGGCTTTTTTTTGTAAGTAATGGTGTGATTGAACTCAGTGTTGCGTGTAGTGCAAGTTATTGAATTATTTTGAAGAAATAACACACTATGAAATCTTGGGGTGTTACATTCTCCCCTCCTTCAATAAATTGTGTCCTCGCAATTTGAAATTGTTCTTCGAAAATAATAGGTTGAAAATAGAAAATATATTTGTGGGAAAACCCACATCGGAAATTGGGTTACTAAAATTTAGTCTTAATATGAGGAAAAGAGAAATGAAAGGGTCACCACCAAATTATGATCTTGATTAGGAGAACATTGGTGGCAATTAGAGACATATAATTGGAGGAAAAACGTAAATATTTATAGGTAGTGATTGAGGTCATCAATCACAAAAAAGTATAAAATTGAGGTCCTTAAACTCATCAATCTATGATGATTTGAAGTACCATCGGTTCAACAAAATATAGGGTATTGGGATAACACATTTTTGACGTTTCAAAATATCTTAGTTGAAATCCCACATCGAAAAATGAATTAATGAGGCCTCTATTTAAAATAAAGAGTGGAAAGTATGAAGATTACCGAAAATAACACATACTAGGGTTCCATGTAGGAAAATATGGATATGGAAGAGAAATCTAACCATCAATTATCTGATGGAGAGTGGTAGAGAACATGGCTATGAAAAGGCCAACAATCCCAAAGCCATAAATTTGTGATGATTTAAGGTACCATCTAGGACAACATTTTTGTTCTAAGTTTCTATTATTAATGTTGAGGAATTTATTTATGAGATTAGCTAAGATAATAAGGAGATATACTTACTTTATAATTAGAGTTTTATCCATTAATAAATTTCTACCACAAACTCATCTTTCACTCTAAAAGATAATAGAATGTAAAAAATTCTATTTACACTATTCGTATAAGGTTCCAAAATAAACGAATTTATAATTCATCTACAAGATCTTTTAATAAAAACTACATTATTTAATCCAGGACATCTCGTGGGCCAGTGGTAGGTGATACACCCTTGTCTCCCTTCGGTTGCGGGTTCAAGTCTTGCAGCCTTGCCGGACGCGACGGGTTGCCGCCCGACCTCCGGGTTGTCCTTTTATGGCAATCCAAAATAATCCAAACTAGAACTATCCAATATACTTCAATCCAAACTCACAGTACAACATTTATAAGTTAGGTAAACATAATATAGATCCTTTTTACCCCGTAATAGCATATTAATACCTTCATCATGTATTACCATATTCTTTATTGATTACATTCATGCTCTCTTATTCCATATAGAATGCTGGATATACTTCATTAATCCAAAAATGTTTTAAACCCCAACAATGATGGAATATACAAATCATTAATCAGTTCCAAGGTAGTCAAGAATATCCAATATAATTTATCCAAAACAATCACATATTATTCCAAAATCACTACCTCAGTATCAGAACTATATTATGATTTATCATTCTCTCAACCATATATTTTCCAAAAAGTTATCCTGCTATTGAGTCACTTTTCTTTGTTCCACACAATCTCAAGTCCTTAATGAAATAGTACTGTAGTACAATCCTTATATACTCCATAATTATTATAACAAGTACATTGTTGATACAACACTCAATTGACATAATCAACATAAGAACTCTAATCATTCCTCTTCATATGTGGTAGTATCATAACTTGATTATTATCCAATAACATCATTTGCGACATAGTCTGATGACTGGGACATAGGTTCGTGTAGTGTCCAAACTCCTTGCAAATGAAGCATTGTACATTTGAAACCATTTTCTCACCCTTGCAGTCACGTACTTTGTGCCCTTTTCCTCCACACTTATAACAAACTCCCATTCCTTTCAGGCAAGTTCCAGGGTGTTTCTTTCCACAGTTACCACATATGGGAAAATTCTTCTTTTCCCTCTTCCCTTTATCCATCTTTCTCTCTTCCATCCTTTTCTTATCTTGCTTCCTTTCAAAGCCATAGGACTCAGTAAACTCTTTACTTATCTTATCAACACATGATATTATTTCTTCATATGATGATAATACATGGGAGACTATTTCTCTTATAAATTCTAGCTTAAGACCATGAAAGATATGATCCTTCCTTCTCTTTGAATCATGTGTATTTCTGGAGTTCTCATTCCTTCTACAGGGCGCCATTTCTAAACAATGGTATAAACTATATCAGTTTATGAATCAAAATACATAATCCCATACTTATAATACACTTAACATAAATTGAACTATTTATGGATATAATCCATAATCATAAAAATGTTTTCTTTGAGGAAGTATATACTCATAAACCCTTCATAATGATTTGTAAAGAAAATGAGAGTTATCCTAAGCATATCCCCCGGGAGTGTCGTAACCAAGAGTGCAGCAAGGCCCGTTGTCGTGCACCAGTTCCCGTTCGAGTCTAGCTCAAAGCGGTGTTTTCGGGTTTTACCCCTAGGTACATCTGTGCCAGAGCCGCCTCTACCTGCTCGTATCCAGACAGGGATGTATTGCTCGGAAAACTCACAAAATCTCCACAATACCAAAATTCTAGGAAGTTCTTCTATACTAATCCTCAAAGTTCATCTTAGGTCTACGTGCTCTAATCAGAGTTTATCTAAATCTAGTTTCCAAGGTTTGTACTAAACTTCCTCTGATACCAACTGTAACACCCCGACCCCAGCTACCCAGAGTCGGTGCATTATTACATAACATTGGCATGATCACAAGAAAGATCAAATCCCGAAAGACCGATTAGTTTAGTAGCCTTGGAAACACTAGATATATTCATAAGTTTTACATTACATCATAAAATGAAAAACTACTACAACAACATAATGTTTCCAACATCCACACTATAAACCCCTCATAATATCCCTGCAAGTCAATCATAATTTACTTCTTCACTACCTGGGAAAAATGAAACATAGAAAAGGGGTGAGCTCAAATGCCCAGTAAGGATAACAATATAGCGGAACATTCAAAATAAGCATAAACATTTAAGGCAATGAATTACTAAAACAAAAGTCTTTTAAAATTGAACTTCAACATAGTATGGCAAAAGTAAAATGAAATAATGCCATTTACTTGTTCACATGGATATTCTACTAATCGAATAATCACATGCAATATCAATAACCACTTTCATAATGTTGGAATGCATAATGCCAGACTATCATAACCACATAGACAAGGCCTCGTGCCAAGACTACAAATAAGATTTTGTCAAGGCCTTGTGCCAAGACACTAGTTTGTCTCATGAGACCTACCGATGCATCGAGGAGCTATATCGGGCTCCAACCGTCACTTATTAAGTCCAATGCATTCCCATATGAAAAGGTTTAAACATAACATAAACATTCGTATTAAAACTAGCATACGAAATGTCAATAATTTCACCATAAACTATGAATGGTATAAAAATAGCACATCCACAGTCAAACATATCACAAAACCTTCAATACAATATAGAAGTTTTGTATCATAATAAATCAACTTAAAATAATCTTAAAATCCATCAAAGGATGTTGACATAGATGAAATCAAAATTCTTTTTAAAGAAGCATCTCCTTTTATTTTGAAATCATTTAAGATCCATATAAAATAAAACATTTTCTTTGAAAATATTCTTATAAGCTTGTATGGAAAGCTTCGACGATTTTATAACGGCAGAAAATAACCGCACCCGCCGTATAAGTTAAAAAAAACATTCTTACCTCAATTCTGTCGAAAAGGTTAAAAAGGACCTTGTTTTGAAAACGACGGAAAGATTCCTTTTTAAACCTCTTATAAAAAGTCAAACAAGGGTATAAATGACTTTAACCCATATTCTTGTAAATAGTAAAAATGTTTTGAAATACATTTTGAAGAAACATGGATGTGGATGATAACGAGATCCCAGTAGATTATTACGTATAAACAACCTCGGATAAAGAAGAGATTGTGAAATAACCCTTACCTTGTACTTTTCCTTGGTTGGGGTAGGTTAACCTCCTGTATAATGGTGAAATAATTGTTATTAAATTATACAAGAATCATATACATTAATATGATATCATATATGATCTTTTAACATTGCTTTATTAATAATATCTTAGTATTATCGTCGTTTCGGGTGATAATCGATTCGTTCTTCTTAAATGTTTGGTTACGTAAGACATGTTTGTAATGGATAGATTATATCTTATTCATAATCAGAATTATATTAACATTATTTTTAACCCCAAAATGAGAATAATACTTGAATGGATATGATGGAGAATGAATCTTATCGCGTTCGTGGAGACGGTAGTCCGTACGTGCGCACGAACGCTACTTCCATTTAATTTTTATTTTAAAAGAATCTAATCCAAATGATACATAGGTATATTACTATTCCAGTATAGTATTTTATATATGTTACTTAAGTTCATTAACACCATCCTTTATACGTTCCATGTGTGGTATGAACGAGTCATATCATTTTAAGGGGGCGGTAGTCCGCACTTCCTCAAATGAAATTATCGTATGTATATACAACATGAAACGAATAATGGTATGAAATAAAATGGAATTACAGAAGCTTATATATAAAATATATATCATTAATATCATATTTAATTACAGTTCCATCATAATGGCCACCATGAGAGGTGGTAAGATGTATTTGAACAATCATCGTTTCGTGAGGCGTTAGTTTTCCATCCACAGAAACATTATGTTCATCATCCATTAGATGGAGTTGTGTGTATGTGTAGTTTGAATCGTTCTTATAACAAAATACTAGTATATTTAGGATACTGGTGTTGTTACAAAAGAAAATAAAAAGATTTTGGGGGTTGGAGAAGCAAAATAAATGAAGATACTTTAAGAGAAATTGTTACCTTTAATTTAGGTAACTCACTTTGGTTGGAACCAAAGGACTTCTTGAAATGCTTTCTGCCTAAGGGGAAGCTTCAAGGAGGAGGAGAGGGATGTGGGGAGCTTATTTGGGCAGAGTTTGGATGAGCCAAGTGGCTTGAGAGGTGTGAGGAAAAGAGAAGGAGGAGTGCCCTTTTATAAGAGGGGTGAGGGGCACCTTTGGAAAAGCTAGAAATATTAATTTATATTAAATTCATATTCGGTTTCTAAAGGCTCCAAAGTTGATTATTCAAAGGTTAAGGTGGGTATAGGTCGAAAACCACTCAACCAATAGAACTTAGACAGGTTTGGGTACTTATATTAACCTTATCTTTAAGTATTAACTCTAAGTTAATTAGTTTCACTTTTACAATGTCTCTTTGTATTTTTATATAATATGGTTAATAAACTTACTATATACATCCAAGCGACCCCCAAGTGGTACATTAATGATGAACCTATCATGATATAAGTCTCTTGGCCGAACCTTAGATTTTTAGGAATTTAATATCAATTAATAATATAATATTTGTTTTAAGAACTCTTTTATGTCAATTTTGACACTATTCAATAGTTGATTTTTGTGAAACTCATAACAGATTTATTACTTCGAAAAAAGTCAATTAAATCAATCCTAATATATCATATTGTCCTATAAAATTAGTTTAATTCATTAAAAGTTTCATATTATATTTATTTGGGTATTTATAATATCAATTATTTTAATTTTTCACTATTATAGTAATTACTGCATCATCATTGTGTCATAAATAAAATAAATCATTTAATGTCTAAAAATTATAAATAAAATATCATTATGTAGGAAATCTTTTTAGATTTCTAATTAATATTTATAATCTAAAATCCAACATATATAACCCTATGTATCAATTGTTGTTCTAAAAGATATATGCTTGTGTCATTTTTGTATTCATTTTAACTAAATTAAAATAAAGTGTCATTATCACTTACAAGTGGATCCATGGGGTCCCAAAATAGACCCCAAGATGATCATGGTCGACCATGTATCAACCAATAGGTTTAAGACACGTTTTAGGGTAATTTAGTATTATTATAATATTATTTTTTTTAACCCTTATTTACCGGATTTACCCTTAACCATGGTAAATAAAATATTTACCGCAGTAATTATTCAAAATGTCTAAAAATAAAAGTTAACTATTTACACAATTTGAACATCCTGATTCCAAATATGGAATCCATTTTCCTAAATTCAAAACACAGAAGTGGCAGAAATTAATTTAAAATTAATTCCCGCTGTCAAAACAAAAAGCGTGTTTTTAAGAGATAATAACTATCAAAAGATTGACACTAGTTTATGTTCGGTTTAATTGTAAAATTATGTCCAATGACCAAAATTATATTAAATGGTAAAAATATATTCTAAATATACTTTAAAACTACTAAAATTCATAATTTATCACTATTAATTATTCTGATTAAAAAAGTTGTTTTTAATTAAAATTTAGTAATTTTCACTATTCATCAAAATATGAAAGTTATCCGAAAAGTACCAAAATTTCACCTTAGGCTAAATTAGATATTCCGAATCCAAAAATGAAGTCCATTTTGAAATATAATATATATATAATTTAAAAAGTAGGTATTACTATTCACAACGGCTAGTTTAATTAGTTGTGGTGTGTGTTAGAACTCGAGGTTGCGTACAACACACGCTATCGCATTATTCGAAGGGAAACGTACCGTGGAAGCTTGGGGTGTTTCATTTTAAATTTTTGATGTCCCCATTTAGTCAAAAAGTTTAAAATATTGTATTTAAAAATGTTTCACTATTAGAAGTTGATAAAAGTGCAATACTGAAAATGAATTTGTTCTTGCATTATATCTAAGAAACTCATAATATGGATTCTAAAATTATAAGGATTATATAAAGTTTAAAATTTAGATAATACTATTCATAACATCTTTTGAATGGCTTTTTTTTGTAAGTAATGGTGTGATTGAACTCAGTGTTGCGTGTAGTGCAAGTTATTGAATTATTTTGAAGAAATAACACACTATGAAATCTTGGGGTGTTACATAAAACATTCTTATACACCACTTGTAAGGCTTAATAATAATTTATTATTAAGTAAAATTACTGCATCTCATAACAAGGAGACATACATCAAAGGAAAGAGTGATCAAAATGCTCAGTAAGGAAAACAAGTGAAACAGTTGACATGTGATCTTGAGCAATATTAATAAGAACATGATAAAAGTAATAAAGGAATGATCAATGTAAGAATAGGAATATCATGATAAAAATAACATGAATAATAACTTGTATATGTGGCTACAAAATTTCATTTAGACATTCATGAACATATCACCAAGGTTTATCCCCGAGGTGTCATAAAAAAATTACCAAGGTTATTCACCAAGGTATCATGAAACTTGTCATCTCTAGAGATTAATTCTCTAACCAATGCATTGGAGAGATATCAGGGTGCACCCATATTATGTATTTACTTTAATGTGAGCCACATATATCAAAATCAAACATTTCATAAATAAACCATAGAGAATAAAAGAAATGGGTTTCATTTCAAAATCATGACTTTTTAAAAACTCTTAAAAATAAGATCATTATATCCTTTATAACCCATGGAAAGGGAGTGAGGGTTATATGTATGTCAATTACAGAATTAAATATATCATCTTTATATATTTATGAACACCCATAGAAACGAAATAGGTCTGGGTATTCACATAAATAAATAAGGGAATTTCTTGAGAGAAAGAGATAGAAATTTTGGGACGAAATTTATGCAGCATAACGGCTTTATAACATGGTTTTAGAAAATAATAAAAAGAGGGGGTAAAAGGGTAACCCACTCATAAATAACTAATATTAAAATATAAATACATAATAACATGTAGATAAGAACATGGTATGGATATTTGAATGACATACCACAAGAAAAGTAAACTTGAAAGGAAAGAGAAGATGTGATTTCTTTTACGAGAAATTTGGCATCCTAACGGCGTCACTTAAAAATTTATAAAACAAATTGATGAGAGAAGAAAGGGTCTATCATCATTTGGACATGAAAAGTATATTAATAATAAAATATAAGAACATAACTTCAACAAAAAGATATGGAAACTAGAAGACACAACATAAAATAATTTATGACATAAAAGAGGAGGGTGAAAAAATCCCTTACCTTGAAGTGTAACTTCAAAAACTTAAAGGTCGGGACCTTGGAAGGCTTTAGGGCACCTTGGGATCACTCATTGGGAGGTAAGGATACCATAACTTCGTTGAGTATTATTTTGGAATGAAATTAATGAGGGAAATGGCTTGGTATTTATAGGAAAAGTGAGTGAATAAATTATTAATTTCTAAGGGACACCTCATTGGTTGTATTTGCAAAACCATGGGCTTGTCCATGGTATTTTCCCATGGTATTGGCCACTTGGGACACCTCATAGAATATATCACTATTAATAATTCTACAAGAAATTTTACATCATTAATGATGTCATTAAACAACCGAAACTCAAAACTGCATTTTTACTATTCACTGAAAATTCAACTGTTTCAGAAAAATCCATAAAATTTACCCTAACCAAATATCGATGCTCTGAAATCAAAAATGAAGTACATTTTATGAAAATGATTTTCTAAATATTTTTAATTTAAGTTTTAAATAAAATCATTATTTATTCCAAAAATAAAACTTTAAAACCATAACTCATTTTGTAACACCTTAAAAAAGTAATCAAGGTCCCATAAAATTATCGTATAACCATAAGACAATAAAGTAAAAATTTATGATTAAATTTTATGAAGATACATTTCCATTTTAAATTATTAAATTAATTATAAAATTTTAAATAAAATATGTATGGCATACAAAAATACCAAAACTTAAACTATGATCGTTTTTTTTAACTTTTAAGATGTCTAAAATGTATTTATACATTCATGGGTGAAGTTTCTATTTTTTTGGTCAAATTACTATTCATTAATATTTATATGGGTATGTTACTATTCCTACTTTACTATTCACTAAAAACCATGTTGATCTTATTAGACTCTAAATTTCTCACTGATCACAACTGTAGAAGACCATTTTTTGAAAATCATTTCACATTATTAATTATTTAATGAATACAAAAATATTTTAAAATACCCCTTCTTCCTAAATTCATCAATAATACACATCCTATATTTATCCAGATATTTGAAATTCAAAAACTTTTACATAAGAAAAAATAACAATTTTATTTATATAAAAGGATTACACAAGGCAGCTAAGGTCTCATTACATATCCCCTTATAACACCAGCATAGAACCTAAGTGTTATGTGTGCTATGGTGATAGAATCTTGGGGTGTATCGGACAAAATTTCCTGAGTGGTGATTTCTATCAGCTTGAACTTCTCCCTTGGGCGATGTCATTCAAGATTCATACGTTGAAGTTCGTCTTGGGCTTGGTCCAGAACAAAGCCCAGTGATACTGCCTCCTTCCCAAGCTCTGACGGATGAGATTCATATGGATCGAGTCTACTGAATGAGGACATTAAATCTTCTTTTTGTATTAATTAACCAAGATAACCGTATTTATAAAAACACAATGTTAAGATTATAGTTTCCAACGGTCATATTGACCAATGGTCATATAACAGTCGAAACCCAACGGTCTTATTTTAATTATACCCACTTCATTAATTAAAGGATAGAGTTTTGTTGAGTATAAAATAAAATAACACAAACAAATATAATTTAAAAGTTTGGGTCGTTACATTCTTCCCCCTTAAGAAATTTCGCCCTCGAAATTTTATCTCATATCCTCTGATGGGAAAAGGTGTGGGTACTTCTGTCTCGTGGACTCCTCTGGTTCCCATGTGGCTTATTGATTAGCAACCAAATGAGGATAATATTCATTGTTAATATATATAATATTCATGTTCTTTATTATTCATAAACATCATTTTAGTGCATTTTATACTTTGAACATCATTTCACATTATGATTGTAATTCCTTCTTAAAATGAACTATTATGTGGTACATTTTTTAACATCATTTAAAGTACCCAATGATTCATATAATTTTAAGTAATGTAATTATCCATATTTTAATTTTATATTTTTGGGAAATTTATCTACACTTCAATATTAACATGTTTCATTCAGGGATCAATGGATAATTCATGGAAGAAGATGGGGATATTTTATGATGAAAGGAAGCAATTCTAGAGAAGGCAGATTGGCCACCATCCCACTGATGAGAATATGGGACCCACATTACAAAACCAATGAAGCCCAAATTTAGTGGGATGCTAGAATAAATGTATAGTAAAAAATAATTCTTCAATATACAGTTCTAATTCAGCATCCATGGTGGTCATTAAGGTGGCCCAATTTGGAGATAAAATTCTGGGCTAGATTCTACGGCCCAGAAAAAAAAAGTCCTACCAATATAATCATATCTCGGAATCCACTACTCCAAATGGGACAAAAATTTACATGTGATTAGTGGGAATCAGGGGATCCATTTTCTTCTACTATGTCCTACTCTAATTCGTCCATCTAGAAGTTCTTCCAAGCACGTCTGTTCGGTGGATGAAAGCTGGCTGCCACCTCGGGTCAAGGGTGGAAAAATCAACTCTCCCTCAACTTTCCACCCACCTATGGCCTACCATAATCAAGTGGGATGCTTTGTATTGTTGGAGGATCGACCTAAGGATCCCAAAATTCTAATTTAAGGTAGTGGTGGTGGAGAAGTTGATAATCTTTGGTGCTTTGTTCAATTGTAATGTTATACTGTGATTTTGTTGTCTCAAGTTTTTCTTTCACATGTAAGTTGTTCAATTCACTTTAGTTTCTTAATAAAAGTTCTTATTTTCCTCTTATTATGTTGTTATTCATATCAATTTTATACCGTTGGTTCAATGTGTGAGTTTATTCACACCAAACCTTGTGAAATTATTCATACAACGGTGGAGTGATTATTTTCTTTTTATTGTTTTCTTTACTTCTTCAATTCCTCCCTCTTGAGTCTACTTTCCACTTCCATTGAAACCATTGCATCAATGGAGGGATAACCCACTTATGGGTTGATCCAAGGGAGTATCAAGGGGATGTATTGGATGTTATTTGTCACCCCATTAATGTCTAATAACTTCTTTAATTGAGATTTTTATTTGATTATTTTTAAACTCCATCGTCCTTGTTGAATTTAAGGCCACACACTTCAAGTGATAATACGAACCTTTACCTTGAAGTGTTCAAAACTTTGATTCTTCAATTGTATATGTGATTAGTATTAAAGGGTGTAGGTATTAAACTAGTAAGTGATGATGTTTTTTTATCTTCTTAAATGAACTCATCTCAAATATAAGAAATTTAAATAATTGAAAAGGAAATACTTCCAATCCACCCCAAGTGATAACCTAGGATCAACTCACTCTTTTAAATTGAATTCACTTAAGTCTCTTATAGTTCATTTAAAACCATCATAAATCAACCCAAGTTGTCCACATCGTAGCCAAAAAAATCCATAGAATATATGTGTCTGTAGGTTACTTCTTAGGTCTCTGAGGATTCGATAACCCAAGCTAAACTAAAAGGACCGTTCTACCTCCATCTCTTGGGTAAATTTGAGCGTGAATCACTTCTTCACATTTGTGGTTCCTCTACAACACCTTAACAAGGTGGGTATTCTTGTTGCGTAGAAACTTGTCTCTACGATCCAAGATCTCCACCGGCTTCTCCTCATAAGATAGGTCGTTGAAACGCACGGCCGATTGTCGCCTATCTACCGGTCAAGGTTCCGGTGCTCTGCTAATGTGTATAGCAGCACTCGGGTCGAATCCTCGACGATGGTACTTCGTAATAGTCGATTGTTTTTACTTGATTGTATTTTGATTGGGGGGTTTGTTTGCAGAGCTTAATTGAAATGTTTAATGGATGATGTTTAATTTAAAAATTTGATAAATATTGGGGTGAGTTCATCATTAGGGAGTTAATCATGTGATATCCTTGAGCTTTGCTTTATATTGCTTTAAATTAACACCCACATCAAAAGTTGATGTTGATTGGAATTCCCAAGTGTTAAGACTTTAATCCAAGCCTTAACATTACATAGGGTTATAATCTCAATCGGTGCTTGATTGAGGAAGTGTATTTATGGTTCCAATAATCCATGGAAACCACACGTTGAACATAATATGTCAATAATCCATGACATGTTAAGTCCAACATACACAATGTTAAATTAAAGAATACTCACCAAGCAAAACCTCTCAATCACTTAACATCCCTAAATTATAACTCACCCCAATAAGATATTTACTCATCCATTTAAATTATTAGTAATCTGGTCTATTATGTTTAAGGTGATGAATTACAAAGAGAAAAAAAAGAAAGGGATAAGAAAAGAGTTGTGCGCCGAACACACACACGAACGATGATGAGAGTAAAACAAACCGGACTTTTTATTGAATGAGGAAGCAAAAGAAGGGAAGGGGATTCAACTGAATTTAAACTATTTTAAGAACATAAATATTAAACTACCGAAGGTGGATGAGAATAAGAGATATTGAATAAGTAACTTACATTAAAACAGAATTACAAAGAAAGAGACATACAAAATTACAAAAACGAAGAACACGAAATTAAGTGAAAACAAAGAGAGGAGGAAAGGTATCTCAAGTGAAAACTTGAGTATGGAAGATACTCCCAAGCCTTTGGAAAGGCCTGGGCGTGCCAATATATTCTCCTCTCTTCTGAAATTCCAACCCTTTTGAAAGGAGAGGAGGGGATGTATTTATAGCCCAATGTGGTGGACTGTTTACATTCCAGAAATACCCCTCCACTTGGCTCGCAGATATGGACATCAAGACAGAAAAATCTCGAGAAATATACTTCTTAAAAGTTGTATATAATAAAGTTTTCCGACTAACCTCACAATTTGGAGTCATTTGGACTTAAGTATCAAAAGTTATGGCCGGTTGATTAAACAAATTAAAACTGTCCATTTCAATCCAGTATTTTTGAAGTCCCGAATGTGAAAGGGTTTTTGAATATGAATATGCATTTAAATCCGAATGGGTTCTTCAAAAAATTAGTCCGCCTATATCTCCTCTTTCACAATAAAAAATATCAGCTCGATTTTATGCTTACATAATGATATATGTCATGCATACTATACTGATTTTAATTCTCATCCAGAATGGTGGGATGGACTTAAAAGCTTCATTTGGGCCCCTTTTACTTGGCTTTGGGCCTTGAAATTTTTATCCAATATGACATGTGGTGTCCCCAGAATTATGGTGGAGAGTTAATGTTTTTGTAATTATGTATTGAGCCCAGTAAATCAATCTTCAAGGCTGGTCCAGTTTGTTCACAGATTCTTTGGTCTAGTTTGTGAGGATCATATGACCCTTCAAATGGAAGAATTGGCTCATGGTACCTTCTAATTAAATGTTTTATATTGAAATTAGAATCCTAAAAAACAATAACCACACAATTTGGATCAGTATAGTGACAGTTATTATTAAAACATTAAACTGACTCAATTGGACTACTTCTAAAAATGCTCAAAAATTATACTTAATATTAATACATTAATATTTCACACAAATTATGCACATTTCATATAAAATCAGTAAATGGGGAATATAATAAGTCATGAAAATATTAATAACATCAAATCCCCCACACTTATTTTTGTGCATGTCCTCATGTGCAACAAATATAAAAACATGACAAAATCATTTTTACTCACCAACAGATTTTAAAATTTTGTTTTCTCCAATCAGGGGAGGTTTAGACTATTTCACTCATCCATTTTGAATTCCACCACAAGTTGTTACAGAAACAATGTTTCAAAACTAATTCATTTTTTCATGCTCAAATTTAGAAATGGAAAATGTGGACACTCAAAACTCACACCTCTCAAGATGATAAAATTCATTTGTGGAGGTTCACTCTTTCACCAACCAAAAGTGAAAATCTTAGAGTTTGAAAAGAGCTCTCAGCCTCTAATCCCTATCCAAAGTGAACAATAATAAAGAGGTATTTTTAAGGGTTTCTTCTGTGGCTATGGGACGGTAGGAATATAATGTCCAAGAGAGAGAAGAAGAGGGTTAAAATACCAACATAGAAAAAGAAATGCACATTTTTTTGAAATGAAACATGGAAGGAAATGAAAACACATATTTAAAATGGAATTATTGTGTGAAGAAAGACACAATATAGGAAGAAAATATGAAGTTAATGAGAAGATGGAATATTTACAAAACAAAAAAACTTCTCCCAATAAGAATATAATGCAAGTGTTCTTTTTTTTATTTTCCTTTTTTTTCTTTGTTTTTTCAAAAGTTGACCTTGAAACAGATCTCACACTCATATCCCAACCCATGTTTGATCTCCTCATGAAACTAATTGTAATAGTTATAACAAGATCAAAGGTTGAGGAAGAGTGATTTTTGACCTACCCAAGACACAACCCATTTTTTTCATTTTTTTTATTTTGATTTTTTTTTATTTTGATTTTTTTTAACACTTTTCAATATCATTTGTACAATACATTCCCAAATCCCACTGAATGAAAACCTCCCACCCACAGTAAAATGGATTCTTTCCCTCAAGCATATGATAACACATTAGAATGTAAGGAAATGATACCCAAAAATGAAATCCATTCCTCCCCCCCACCACACACATAAATTTCAAAAACTTATGCAATGAAAATCCATGTTGATATTGGGTGGGATAAGGTATTGGGCTTGTAATGTGGCTATCAAATAAAAGGTTTTCATAGGCTCAAAGGGGCTTCCAAAAGGAGGATTAATGTAAGGGAAATGGGAGGCTATTTGTCTATTGTGATTTTCATGTGGTTCAGAAAATGCCTCTATCATATTAATACACACTAAGGTAGGAAATTCAGCTTGAAGGTCCACAAACTCAAGACTCACAAATGGGGGTGAAAACACACATTTTGAAAAGATGGTCATAGGTTGTCTTGGCATGAAAGCAAATGTTTGTTCTCATGGTTGGGGAAAATCATTTTCCAAATCAAAAATTGAGCATTCAAAATGTGTTAGTTTTGGCACAAAATTATTTATCCAAAGTCATAATGAAAATACAAAATTTTTGAGATGAAAACATGTCTGTTAAATCTCCAAAATGGTTGGACAAAATTTCAAAACACGATGGTGAGTAAGCATGACTCTTTTTTTATTTTTTTAAGTGATTGTTTTTTTTGGTTTTTTTGTTAGTTTTTAAGGTTTTTTTAAAATACACACCCTCACAAGAAAGAGAAAAAAAGGGTTTGAAAAAAAAAGTGGTAAAAAAATGAAGGAGAGAAGAAGAAGAAGAAAGATATAGAGAGATGAAGAGATAGAGAGAGAGTTAAAGGTAAAGAGGTGCCCCCTGGTTTGGATTTGGCGGGTCGCCATCTCCATCTAGTGGTTGGTCGATTAGAGAAGTTAGAGATCCAGGGGAAGTCGATGTTGATCCAATATTGTGCATCCTCTCATGGTGATTCTTTAACCGATGTCCATTAACCGTGAATGTCCTTTTGGAAGAGGGGTCATGGACTTGCACTGCACCAAATGGGTAAACATTAGTAATGAAAAAAGGTCCTTCCCAACGAGAATTAATCTTACCTGGGTGAAGCCAAAATCAAGAATTGAAGACTATTAACTTTTCACCTTCATGAAATACCTTTCTCAGGATGTGTTTGTCATGGAGTACCTTAGCCTTCTCTTTGTACAGATTGGAATTCTCATAGGATTCAAGTCGAAGCTCCTCCAGTTTAGCCAATTGCAACAATCTTTCTTCACCAGATTTTTCACAATCAAAATTACAGGTTTTCATAGCCCAAAAAGACTTATGTTGGATTTCAACTGGTAAGTGACACGCTTTACCAAAAACTAGCCTAAAAGGAGACATCCCAATGGGTGTTTTATAGGCAGTTTGATAAGCCCAAAGGGCTTCACCAAGTCTCTCAGGCCAGTATTTTCTGGTGGGATTAACAATTCTCTCAAGTACCCTTTTCACTTATCTATTAGAGAGTTCAGCCATTCCATTTGTTTGAGGGTGATATTCAGTTGAAGTTTTATGTACAACCCCATTCTTTTTTAGAAGAGCTTCCATGGTTATATTACAAAAATGGGTTCCTAAGTCACTGATCAAGGCACGTGGTGTGCCAAATCTTTGGAATATGTGGGTCTTTTGGAACTCACTAATAGTATGAGCATCATCCTTCCTAGTGGGTTTGGCCTCAACCCACCTTGAAACATAATCGACCACAAGAAGAATGTATGAGAATCCATTGGAAGGGGGAAATAGTCCCATGAAATCGATGCCCCAAACATCGGAGATTTCACAAAAGATTAAGGGATTTTGGGGAATTTCATTTCTTTTGGAGATTGTACCGAACTTTTAGCAAGTGGGATATGATTGACAGAACTCATGTGAGTCCTTGAAGAGTGAAGGCCAGAAGAATCCAGAGTCTAGGACCTTTCGGGAGGTCCTTTGTGGTCCAAAGTGGCCACCTCTGGGAAGTGAGTGACAGAATTCTAATATGGAATAATGTTCATTTTCATCGACACATATCCTTATTACCATGTCAGCCTCAGTTTTCCAAAGTTTATTTTCTTCCCAAAAATAGTATTTTGAATCACTTTTCAACTTCATTTTTTGTTCATTTGAAAACATTTCAGGAAAAACACCATAAACCAAATAATTTACAATTGGGGCATACCATGGTAACTTTGGAGTGAGAGATGAAAGGTGCTCAGTGGGGAATTCAGGATTTATGATTTAATAATGAGAAGAATAAGAAATGCTACTCAAGTGATAGGCTACAGGGTTTTCTTTTCCTGGTCTATCTTTTATTTCAAGGTCAAACTCTTGGACCATTAGGATCCATCTTATTAGCCTCGGTTTGGAATCACTTTTCTTGAGTAAGAACTTTATAGAAGAATGGTCTGTGAAGATGATGATTTTGGCACCTAATAGATAGGACCGGAATTTATCTAAGGCAAAAACAACTGCTAAAAGTTATTTTTCAGTGACAGTGTAGTGATATTGAGTTTCATCCAATGTTTTTGAGGCATAATAGATGACATGAGGAATTTTTTCTCTTCTTTGACCAAGAACAGCCCCAACGGATCTATCAGAAGCATCACACATTAACTCAAAGGGTAAGGACAAATCTGGGGGTTGGATTATCGGGGTAGATGTAAGAGAAGTTTTGAGTTCAATGAAGGATCTCTTGCAAACCTCATCAAAATGGAAAGTGACATCATTTTATAGCAACCGAGTGAGTGGGAGGGAAATCCTACTGAAGTTATGGATGAATCTCCGATAGAAACCGACATGACCGAGGAATGAACGGATGTCTCGAACAGAAGTGGGTGGAGGAAGTGATTGGATCACTTCAATTTTGGCAGGATCGACTTCAATACCATCTTTTGAAACTATGTTCCCTAGAAGAATCCCATTTGCAACCATGAAGTGACATTTTTCAAAATTTAACACAAGGTTACACTTGACACACTTTTGGAGGACAAGATAGAGTGAATTCAAAAAAGATTCAAATGACTCACCATAAATGGTGAAGTCATCCATGAAGACTTCCATGCAGTGTTCAATGAATTCAGAAAAGATACTCATCATACATCTCTGGAATGTTGCAGGAGCATTGCAAAGTCCAAAAGGCATTCTTCTATATGCATATGTTCCAAAGGGGCATGTGAAAGTAGTCTTTTCTTGGTCCTGAGGTGTGATTGGGATTTGTAAGTAGCCAGTGTATCCATCAAGAAAGCAATATTGCGACTTTCTGGCCAATCTTTCTATCATTTGATCAAGGAATGGAAGAGGGTAGTGATCTTTTCAGGTTTCAACATTCAATTTCCTATAGTCAATGCACACACACCATTTGTTCTTCACTCGAGTTGTGACTACCTATCCATGTTCATTTGTGACAACAGTTATCCCACCCTTCTTAGGTACAACTTGAATTGGACTAACCCATTCACTATTAGAAATTGGGTAGATAATACCGGCTTGAAGAAGCTTGGTGATCTCTTCCCTAACTACCTCAAGGATGAGTGGATTGAGTCTTCTTTGTGGTTGTCTAATTGGTTTGGATAACTCCTCAAGATGGATGTGATGCATGCAAAGGGCAGGGTTGATTCCGGGTATGTCATCTAGGGTCCAACCTAAGGCCTTTTTGTTTTCCTCTAATACTTGAACAAGTTTGGACTCCTCAATTTCAGTAAGTGTGGTAGAGATAATGACAGGATATGAGTGATCATGGAAGAGGAATGCATATTTCAGGTGTGTAGGAAGAGGTTTCAAATCAGTCTCATCTTTCACTTTTGGGATAGACAACTCAGGAATAGAAGAAGGGACTTCAGTTGCTTCAGATTCATTTTCCTTAATACTGTCCAAGGTGGAGCATTAGAGATCAAAATTGATGTGGAATTCAAGAGAGTTTTCAAGTTCCTCTAGATTTATGGAGTCTATGAATGAAAGGTCCACATCAACTTCACCATTTATGACTTGGTTAAACCTGGTGCAGATTTCACAACTTCCTATCTCTTCAGAACAGGATGAACATGATGTAATGGGGTTCAATTGACTCTTAGAAGTGTCCTTGGAAGCATGGATTAAGAATGCAGAGTGATCCTCAGATGGGTATCGCATGGCTTGGAAAATGTTGAATTTGACCAGTTGGTCACCGAATTCCATGGATAAGATGCCAGAATGGACATCAATCTTGGTTCTCACAGTCATGAGGAATGGTCTTCCAAGAATTAGGGGAGATCGAGAAGAGTTCATCTCACCTTCCATGTCAAGGACATAGAAATCAGCAGGGAAGATAAGATCATTGACTCGGACAAGGACCTCCTCAATTATTCCCTCAGGACTGGTTGTGCTTCAATTGGATAACTGAATGACAACACCCGTTGGGTGCAAGGGACCTAGACCAAGGTTGGAGAATATGGATTTGGGCATGACATTAATTGAGGCTCCTAGTTCTATGAGTGCATCATCAAAGTTGGAACTTCCAATTTGGCATGTAACCATAAAGGTCCCTGGATCTTTGCACTTTATGGGAATAGACTGCTGGGTGGAAACATTTTCGAATGTCCTAAGTTGCCTCTTATGGGTACACAACTCCTTGAGAAACTTGGCATACTTAGGAATTTGTTTTATGGCATCTAAGAGGGGAATGTTGACTTCAACACGTCTAAACATGTCGAGCATTTCAGGATCAGGTTCAAAGGACTTCCTTGCTTTAGAAATAGCTTGTGGAAAAGAAATTGGATTCCTAAGTAGAATGGAAGGAGTTGATGGAATGGATTCAGATTCCTTTTCAATTTTCTTTTTCTTTTCATTTTCTAGGTCAACATTCAAAGGAGGGATAGAGGACTTATCTTGAGGCATAGCAATGTGTTTTCCCGATCTAAGTGCAATTTCACTTACATTACCCTTGGGGTTAGGTAATGGTTGAGTTGGGAGTTGGGAAGAATTTGATTGTTGTTGCTAGCTCAGGTGGGATGCAAGTTGACCTATTTGAGTTTCAATGTTTTTAAGGCTAGAACGAGTGAAGGAGGCAAGATATTCAATAACACTTTCCCATGGTTTCTTAGAAGAAGAGGCTTGTCTCGGATTGGGATTTCCTTGATTTTGGTTCTTGGGAAATCGATTGAATTGGTTTGGGAATTGGGAAGGCTCACTAGGATAGTGGAATCTAGGAGGAGGATTGTTCCTTTGAGGTTGAGGAACAAAAGGATAAGGTTGATGGAAGTTACCACCACCTTGACCATATTGGAATTGGTTTGGGTTTTGAGGAGGGAATTGAGGGGGATGAGATATAGGATTACCATACCTAAGGCCTTGGTTATAGGAAGAAGAGAAGGGCTTGAAGTGAGGTTGGTTAAAGTTTCTAACAAACTGACCTGATAGTTGAGGATTGGTGTTCCGCTGAGCATATGCTGCATTGAGCTCCATTGGTCCAGATGAATCGGATTGATCCTCTTGAAGTTGTGGACATGTGTCAGTTGGATGAGATGGAGAGTTGTAGATTCCACAATTTTTAATAGGTCCAGTAAACATTGATTGCGGAGAAGATGAGGTTGTGGATTTGGTAGCCACAAGACCTGTAAGTTCACTCATCCACTCGGTCATTTTGTTCAGTTCAATTGATTGATTATCTTGGGCTTGTTTGACTTGATCATGTGCTCGAGTATGGAATTTTTGTGTGTTTACAGCCATGTTACTTATGAGATCTCTTGCAGCTGCAGGAGTTTTATCAACAAGATCACCGCCACTTGCAGCATCTATGAGAGTTCTCTCCATAGACAATAACCCCTAATAGAAGTATTGGATCAAGAGTTGTTCAAGGATTTGATGATGTGGGCAGGTTGCAACAAGCTTTTTGAACCTCTCCCAGTACTCATGGAGTGATTCACTTGGGAATTGATGGATACCACTTATTTCCTTTCGTATAGAAGCAGTACGAGAAGCAGGAAAGAATTTCTCTAAGAAGAGTCGCTTCATGTCATTCCATGTAGTTATAGAACCAGGAGGTAGGTAGTAGAGCCAGGACTTAGAAGTGTCAGCTAGGGAGAAAGGGAAGGCTCGGAGTTTGATTTGTTCTTCAGAAACCCCTTGAGGCTTCATGGTAGAGCACACTACTTGGAACTCTTTAAGGTGAAGATGTGGATCCTCACTAGCTAGCCCGTGGAAATGAGGAAGAAGATGAATCAAACCCGACATGAGTTCGAAGTCAGACTATATGTTTGTATATTGAATACCAAGAGTTTGGTAATTCATATCTGGGGAAACAAGTTCTTTAAGTGTTTTTTCCCTAGGATTGACCATATCTAATTCAATTGGTTGGACAAGGACTGGTTCTTGAATTATTTGATTATCTATTATGTTCCTCCTAAGTTGGCGAAGTGTTCGCTCAATTTTAGGGTCAAACAAATCCGAGGGATTATTTGGGAGGCTATGGGGCATTCAGAGATATTTTGGAAGAAAGAGGAAGATGGGTTTTTCTTTGTATTTTTTTAGTTTATGATTTTTATGAGAAGACGGGTTTTTCTTTGTGTTTTTTTTCAATTTCTTTTTTAAAATTTTGTTTTTTTTTTGGTTTTTTATTACAATAACCAGAAACTAACAAATAATTAAAGCACCATCCCCGGCAACAGCTCCATTTCAAATGCACGGATGATTGTCGCCTATCGACCGGTCAAGGTTCTGGTGCTCTGCTAATGTGTATAGAAGTACTCGGGTCGAATGCTTGGTGATGGTACTTCGTAATAGTCGATTGTTTTTAGTTGATTGTATTTTGATTGGGGGGTTTGTTTGTAGAGCTTAATTGAAATGTTTAATGTATGATGTTTAATTTAACAATTTGATAAAGATTGGGGTGAGTTCATCATTAGGGATTTAAGTATGTGATATCCTTGAGCTTTGCTTTATATTGCATTAAATTAACACCCACATCAAAAGTTGATGTTGATTGGAATTCCCAAGTGTTAAGACTTTAATCCAAGCCTTAAAATTACATAGGATTCTAATATCAATCAGTTCTTGATTGTGGAAGTGTATTTATGGTTCCAATAATCCATGGAAACCACATGTTGAACATAATATTTCAATAATCCATGACATGTTAAGTCCAACATACACAATGTTAAATTAAAGAATACTCAGCGAGAAAAACCTCTCAATCACTTAACATCCCTAAATTATAACTCACCCAAATAAGATATTTACTTAGACATTTAAATTATTAGTAATCTTGTCTATTATGTTTAAGGTGATTAATTACAAAGAGAAGAAAAATAAAGGGATAAGAAAAGAGTCGTGCGTCGAACACACACACGAACGATGATGAGAGTAAAACAAACTGGACTTTTTATTGAATGAGGAAGCAAAAGAAGGGAAGGGGATTCAACTGAATTTAAACTATTTTAAGAAAATAAATATTAAACTACAGAAGTTGGATGAGAATAAGAGATATTTAATAAGTAACTTTCATTAAAACAGAATTACAAAGAAAGAGACTTAAAAAATTACAAAAACGAAGAACACGAAATTAAGTGAAAACAAAGAGAGGAGGAAAGGACTCTCAAGTGAAAACTTGAGTATGGAAGATCCTCCCAAGCCTTTTTCAAGGCCTTGGTCGTGACAATATATTCTCCTCTCTTCTGAAATGCCAATTCTTTTGAAAGGAGAGGAGGGGATGTATTTATAGCCCAAGGTGGTGGACTGTTTACATTCCATAAATACCCCTCCACTTGGCTTGAAGATATGGACATCAAGACAGCATAATCTAGAGAAATATCCTTATTCAAAGTTGTAGATTATAAAGTTGGCCGACTAATCTCAAAATTTGGAGTCATTTGTACTTCAGTATCAAAGGTTATGGCCGGTTGATTAAACAAAGTAAAACTATCCATTTCAATCCAGTCTTTTTGAAGTCCAGAATGTGAAAGGGTTTTTGAATATGAATATGCCGTAAAATCCGAATGGGTTCTTCAACAAGGTCAGCCGCCTATATCTCCTCTTTCATACTTAAAAATCTCAGCTCTATTTTATTCTTACATCATGATATATGTCATGCATACTATACTGATTTTAATTCTCGTCCAGAATGGTGGGCTGGACTTAAAAGATTAATTTGGGCCCCTTGTACTTAGATTTGGGCCTTGAAAGTTTTATTCAATATTACATGTAGTGTCCCCCGATTTATGGTGGAGATTTAATGTTTTTGGACTTCTGTATTGAGCCCATTAAATCAATCTTCAAGGCTGGTCCAGTTTGTTCACAGATTCTTTGGTCTTGTTTGTGAGGACCATATGACCCTTCAAATGGCAGAATTGGCTCATGGTACCTGCTAATGAAATGTTTTGTATTAAAATTAGAATCCTAAAAAACAATAACCACACAATTTGGATTAGTATAGTGACAGTTATTATTAAAACATTAAATTGACTCAATTGGACTACTTCTAAAAATGCTCAAAAATTATACTTAATATTAAAACATTAATATTTCACACAAATTATGCACATTTCATATAAAATGAGTAAAGGGGGAATATAATAAGTCATGAAAATATTAATAACATTAGTCGTGTTCTATTTGTACCACCTCTAGATTTAGTACATATGAAGGGTCAGGTATGTACTTCCTCAAGAGGGATGCGTGAAATACATCAGGAACTTGTGCTATATTTGGAGGAAGTGAAAGCTGATAGGCCACTACTCCCACACAAACAAGGATTTAATATGGGTCAATGTACCTAGGGATGAGCTTCCCTTTCTTCCCAAACCTCATAACTCTCTTCCAAGGTGAAATACGAAGAAAAACTTTGTCACCAACATCAAACTCTAAGTCCCTTCGATGGTTGTCAGCATAGCTCTTTTGCCGACTCTGAGCAGCCTTAATATGTTTTTGGATGGCATGGACTTTTTCTATCATCCCTTGTACAATATGAGGCCCAAGAATCTTTCTCTCACCAGCTTCATCCCAACAATTTGGAGTTCTACATCGCTTCCCAAATAGAGCTTCATAGGGTTCCATTTGAATGCTCGAGTGGAAGCTTTTGTTGTAAGAGAAATCAACTAAAGAGAGTTGTTGATCCCATCCACCTTTAAATTCCATTGAGAAATTTCTTAGCATGTCCTCGAGTGTTTGAATAGTCCTTTTATATTGGTCATTAGTTTGGGGGTGATAGGCCGTACTGAAATTCAATTCAGTGCTCAGATCATGTTGAAGACTTCTACAGAATTTTGATGTGAACCTTGGATCATGATCAGATACGATAGAAAGTGGAACTCCATGCAGCCTTACCACTTCCTTCATGTAAATCCTAGCAAGTTGATCAAGAGATAAATCTTTATAAATGGAGATAAAATGGGCAGTCTTGGTGAGACGGTCCACAATAACCCATATCACATTATTTCCTTTGGAAGTTCTCAAGAGACCATTGAAAAATACCATAGTGATATTATCCCACTTCCATGCCGGTATGGGTAGTGGTTGCAATACCCCTTTAGGAAGTTGTCTCTCTGCCTTTACTTGATGATATATTAGGCACCTTTAAGTGTAGTTAGAAATCTCCCTTTTCATATTATCCCACCAATAATGGTCACGAAGGTCCCTATACATTTTCGTGATACAATGATGTATAGAGAAAGTAGATATATGAGCTTCATCCATCAGCTCCTTCTTTATTTCCAGAATAGATGGAACACATATTCTTGTATGAAATTTCAGTACACCTTCTTGATCAGTATTTAACACAGGAAAATTCCCATCCTTCACAGCCTCAAACTTCTTCTGTAACAAAGGATCTTCTTTCTGAGCTTTCTTGATCTTCTCTAGTAATGATGGTTGAGAAATCATTTGGGTTAGGGTTTATGATGTCCCTTCCCTTATAATTCTCATGTCCATCTTTACTAGGTCATTGATCAAAGGATCTTTTTGAATCCTCGTCATGGAAAGAACAACTGGGTCTTTCCTACTTAATGCATCAGTGACTTTGCTTTCTCTTCTAGGATGATAATGAATTGAACAATCATAGTATTTAAGAAGCCTCATCCATCTCCTTTGTCTCATGTTCAATTCCTTTTGTGTGAAAATATACTTCAAACTTTGATGGTGTGTGTATATATCACATTTCTCCCCATAAAGATAGTGCCTCCATATCTTTAGAGCAAAAATGACCGCCGCCAGTTCCAGATCATGCGTAGGATAATTTTTCTCATGAGTCTTCAACTGTCGAGATGCATAAGCAATGACCTTGTCATTTTTCATGAGGATGCACCCAAGCCCTTTTATAGATGCATCACTAAAAATAAAAAATCCTTCTCTACTTGAGGGTAGATTTAACACGGGTGCAGTAACCAATCTCTTCTTTAGCTCTTGGAAACTTTCCTCACACTCCTTTGTCCAGATGAACTTGACCCCTTTTCGAGTTAACATGGTTAATGAATTAGAAAGTTGTAAAAAAAAATTCACAAACCTTCTATAATATCCTGCTAATCTAAGGAAACTACGAATCTCAGTTATTCTTGTAGGTTGAGGAAAATCCTCTACAACTTTTTTCTTTATAGGGTCAACTGTGATTCCTTCATTGGTAATAATGTGCCCCAAGAAATCAACTTTTTGTAACCAGAATTCACATTTACTTAACTTTACAAAAATTCTCTCCTTCTGTAGAGTTTTAAAAATAACCCTTATATGATCCTCATGCTCCTCAAAACTTTTAGAATATATCAGAATATCATCAATAAAAACTACCACAAAGTTATCAAGGTAGTCTTTAAAGACTCTATTAATAAAATCCATAAAAATAGTAGGTGCATTATTCAGTCCAAAAGGCATAACAACAAACTCATAATTCCCATATCTTGATCAGAAGGAAATTTTTGGAATATCTTCTTTCTTCACCCTCAATTGATGATAACCAGATCGAAGATCAATCTTAGAGAAGAATTGAGCCCCGTAAAGTTGGTCAAATAAGTCATAAATTCTTGGAAGAGGGTATTTTTTTCTTTATTGTGATTCCGTTCAGTTCTCTATAATCAATTCATAGTCGCGTCAATCCATATTTCTTCTTCACAAAGAGAACAGGTGCTCCCCAAGGAGACACACTTAGGCAGATAAACCCCTTCTCCAAAATATCTTGGAGTAGTTTCTTTAATTCCTCCAACTCCACATTTTCCATCCTATATGGGGTCTTTGATATTGGATGAGATCCAGGTATGAGTTCAATAGATAACTCTACCTCTCTTTCTGGGGGAGGTCCAGGCAACTCCTCAGGAAATACGTCAATGTATTCCTGGACGATGGGTACATTTTCTATCCACAATCTCTCATTTCCTTCTTCTTCTTCACCAATAAATTCTATAAATAAGGATATAGGAGGTTCTTATAGACAAAGATCAGGTTGAGATATCTCTCCTTAGAAGATAACTGTAGTTTTTCCATTCAAGACTATTGAGATTTCTTTACTTCTACATTTGATCTTAGCATTATACTTTGAGAGCTAGTCCATCCCTAGTATAATGTTGAATTCCAACATTGTAATGACTACTAGATTTGCAATAATATTGTGCTCACTAAAGTAAATACTAGAGTTTCTAAACACTAACGATGCTTGGATAATCCCACCAGGAGTCTTGAATGATAACTCTACTTTAAGCAAGTCGGGGGTTGATTCTAAATTCTTTGCAAACTTGGAGGAAATAAAGGAATGTGTAGAACCAGAATCAAACAAATTACTTGCTAGCTTTTAGAGAACAACAAGAGTACCTTATACCACATCATTTAGAGCTTCAAATTCAGCTATCGTGATATAAAAAGCACGTCCTTTCTCCCTTGGCCTTTGCTAAGGCTGAGGGTGGTTCCCCTCCACTGCCCTCAGATTTGGACAGTGATTGGAAAAGTTCCCCAGTTGTCCACACTTAAAGCATTGGACATCAGGTAGGGCCTTCACCATATTCCCCTTATCGTTAGTGTTTGGAAGTTTAGGTTTCAACTCACTATAACAATTCCTCGCAATATGGCCATCTCTTCCACACTTGAAGCATTTCCCGCTCTCGGGTAGGCAATTCCCTAAATACTTCTTCCCGTATTTATTACATGTGGGACATTGCAATTTCTTGCCTCCTCTTCCTTGATCAAAGCTCATCCCTAAGCTTGTATCCATTTATCTCTTTTTTTCATTGTATTTATGAGACCATTGCATCTCACCAAACTCCATTTTGACTTTCATCGCACTTCACACAATCTTCTCATAGTTTTCATAATCTTGGTTTTCTAGATTCTTCCACAGATAAGGTCTCAGTCCACTGAAGAATGTATCAACCTTTCCATTTGGATCCATGAAAAATATAGAGGTATATCCTGAAAGTTGGGTGAAGTTCATCCCATAGCTTCCGACAGATTCATTCTCCTTCTGCTTCAGCTTGAGAAACTCCTTCTCCATTCTTGTTCTCAGGGAACGAGGGAAATACTTACTGAAGAAAATCCATCTGAACTCTTTCCGCTCCATAGATTCAACCTCCACTCTTTGCCTCGTGTTTTTAATCAGCTCCCACCATTGATTAGCTTCTCTTTCTAAGCGTTAGGTAGCCAGGGTGACATTCTCTTGCTCTGAACAGCGGAGCACAGAAAATATCTTCTCGATGGAGCTGATCCACTGCTCAGAAATCAATGGGTTAGTCGATCCATTGAAGGTTGGTGTTCGTTGACGCATAAAGGACTCAAGAGAATGTTGTTCCCTTCTCGGTTAGATCGGTCTCTCAATTTGATTCAAGTTATTTCCCATAACTTGAGTCAGTTGGTTCATTATTCACATGAATGTTTCCATTCCGGCTTCCATTGGAGGGTCGTCAGTGCATGGTCCATTACGGTCACCATTTGCACAGTTCCTCATATTTCCCACCATTTTCTAAAAGAATAAAACCTTAATGATAAACTTATTTCATTTATGAATCTTTTAACTATAAAGGATTTATGTCTTAAAACTACTTTAAACAATTACATTTATCTATAAATCCTTCATAATGATTCATAAAAAGTTTATGATTAACCAAACATATCCTGTGGGAGTGTCGTAACCAAGAGTGCAGTAAGGCCCGTTTTCATGAACCAGTTCTCATTCGAGTCTAGCTCAAAGCAGTGTTTTCAGGTTTTACCCCTATGTACATATGTGCCAGAGTCGCCTCTACCTGCTCGTATCCAGACAGGGATGTATTTGCTTGATAAACCACTTACTTAATACTCACCAAAATACCAAGAAGTTTTTCCTATATTTAAACTTTTCTATAGGGTTCTTCCTAAAGATTTAATATCCTAATTTCCATAAATAACTAAACTATCCTTTGATACCAACTATGGCACCCCTCCTTTTTATTACATTACATTTTACATACAGAGGATCTTTAAAGTCTAGTGTCTTGGAAATCAGGAACAATAAAACTTGAATACAACATAAAAAATTCTTCTACACCACTTTTAAGGCTTCATCATAAGTTACCCCTAAGTAAAATTACTACATATCATAACCTGGAGACATAAATCAAAGGAAAGGGTGAGAAAAAGGCTTAGTAAGGAAAACAAGTGAAACAATAGACATGTGATCTTGAGAAATATTAATAAGAACATGATAAAAGTCATAAAGTCATGATCAATGGAAGAATAGGAATATCATGATAAAAAGAACATGAATAATTACTCAAATATGTGGCTACAAAATTTCATTTATACATTCATGAACATATCACCAAGGTTTATCCTCGAGGTATCATAAAATATTACCAAGGTTATTCACCAAGGTATCGTGAAACTTGTCATCTCTAGAGATTAATTATTTACCCAATGCATTGGAGTGCTATCAGGGCGCACCCTTATTATTTATTTACTTTCATGTGATCCACATAGGTCAAAATCAAACATTTCATAAATAACCAATAGAGAATAAAAGAAATGGGTTTCATTTCAAAATTGTGACGTTTTAAAAGCTCTTACAAATAAGATCATTATATCCTTTATAACCCATGGAAAGGGAGTGAGGGTTATATTTATGTAAATTACAGAATTAAATAGATCATATTTATATATTTATGAACACCCATAGAAAAGAAATAGGTCTGGTTATTCACATAAATAAACAAGGTAATTTCTTGAGAGAAAGAGATAGAAATTTTGAGACGAAATTTCTGCAGCATAACGGCTATATAACATGGTTTTAGAAAATAATAAAAAGACAGGGTACAAGGGTAACCCACAAATAAATAACTCATATTAAAATATAAATACATAATAACATGGAGATAAGAACATGGTATGGAAATTTTAATGACATACCACAATAAAAGGAAACTTGAAAGGAAAGACAATATGTGATTTCTTTTATGAGAAATTCGGCAGCCTAACGGCGTCACTTAAAAATTCAGAAAATAAATTGATGAGAGAAGAAAGGGTCTATCATAATTTTTACATGAAAATTAAAGTAATAAGAACATATAATAACATACCCTCAACATAAAGAGATGGAAACTAGAAGACACAACATAAAAGAATTTATGACTTAAAAGAGGAAGGTGAAAGAATCCCTTACCTTGAAGTGTAACTTCGAAAGCTTGAAGGTCAAGACCTTAGAAGGATTGAGGGAACATTGGGAGGACTTCTTGGGAGGTAAGAAGACCAGAAATTTGTTGAGGATGATTTTGTAATGAAATTAATGAGGGATTTGGCTTGGTATTTATAGGAAAAGTGAGTGAATAAATTATTAATTTCTAAGGGACACCTCATCGGTGGTATTTGCAAAACCATGGGCTTTCCCATGGTATTTTCCCATGGTATTGGACACTTGGGACACCTCATAGAATATCTCACTATTAATAAGTCTACCAGAAAGATTACATCATTATTACATCATTAATGATGTCATTAAACACCCGAAACTCAAAACTGCATTTTTACTATTCCCTGAAAATTAAACTATTTCAGAAAAATCCCTAAAATTTACCCTAACAAAATATTGATGCTATGAAATAAAAAATTAATTCCATTTTATGAAAATAATTTTATAAATATTTTTAATTTAATTTTTAAATAAAACCATTATTTATTCCAAAAATACAACTTTGAAACCATAACTCATTTTGTAACACCTTAAAAAAGTAATCAAGGTCCCATAAAATTATCGTATAACCATAAGAAAATAAAGTAACAATTTATGATTAAATTTTTTGAAGATAAATTTCCATTTTAACTTCTTAAATTAATTATAAAATTTTAAATAAAATATTTATGTCATACAAAAATACTAAAACTTAAACTATAACCGTTTTTTCACTTTTAAGATGTCAGAAATGTATTTATACATTCATGGTTGAAGTTTTTATTTTTTTTGTTCAAATTACTATTCATTACTATTCATATGGGTATGTTACTATTCCTACTTTACTATTCACTAAAAACCAAGTTGATCTTATTAGACTCTAAATTTCTCACTGATCACAACTGTAGAAGACCATTTTTTGAAAATCATTTCACACTATTAATTATTTAATGAATACAAAAACATTTTAAAATACCCTTTTTTCCTAAATTCATCAATAATACACATCCTATATTTATCCAGATATTTGACATTCACAAACTTTGTCATAATAAGAAATAACAATTTTATTTATATAAAAGGATTACACAAAGTAGATAAGGTCTCGTTAGATATCCCCTTATAACACCAGCATAGGACCTAAGTGTTAGGTGTGCTATGGTGATAGAATCGTGGGGTGTCTTGGACAAAATTGCTCAATTGGTGATTTCTATCAGCTTGGAATTCTCCCTTAGGTGATTTCGTTCAAGCTTCATACGTTGAAGTTCGTCTTGGGCTTGGTCCAGAGCAAAGCCTAGTGATGCTACCTCCTTCCCATGCTCTGATAGATGGGCTTCATATGGCTCGAGTCTACTGGATGAGGCCATTCAATAATCTTTCTGTATTAATTAAACAAGATAACAGTATTTATAAAAACACAATGTTAAGATTATAGTTTCCAATGGTCATATTGACCAACGGTCATATAACAGTCAAAACCCAATAGTATTATTTTAATTATACCCAATTCATTAATTAAAGGATATAGTTTTGTTGAGTATAAAATAAAATAACACAAATAAATTTAATTGAAAAGTTCAGGTCGTTACAAATCATGTCCATCCTAGACTTGAGGTCATCTTTTATTTTCAAGAATATATATTAATGTTCTAATAACACTATAAAATAGATTTTTTCTACATTAATTACATCAAGAAAATGTATAACTTATAAAAAAATCCAGAACGATAATTCAAATAAATTTTATCACTTTTTCCAAACTAATTTCTTAATGTTTTTTGAAAATTGTTAAGTTAAAATAGTGTCAATAAATTTTTCTTTATTAAAATTTAATCACCAGTTAGTGGAGACATTATTATTCCTTGTTCGGTACTTCCATCAAATGGTGTTATCCAGGATCGGTATTTGTGTCATTGAGGTAAAAATTTCTGATGTCCTAAAAACACAATCTTCGAGGAATGTTTCAACCAAAATGATTGTTTGAATTCTTCACCAATGGGACACTCCAAATTCATTTAATTCTATAGCCTAAAAATTTTCCATACGTAGGAAAGTCATTTATCATCACATACAATATTCCCCTCAATGTGAATTATTCACTTCTATGAGAATCAAACATTGTAATTCCTATTTCCCACATCAATTTAAGATCTTGGATTAATGGATCCAAATAGATATAAATATCATTATTGGGTTGTTTTGGTCAAGATATTAGCAGATACATCATAATTTATTTACAATCCATGTATATCCATGGAGGGAATTTATATTTTACCAACATGACTGGCCATGTACTTTTTGTACTACTCTATACACCCAAAGGATTTATTCCATTTGTAGATAATACAAGATGGAAGTTTCTTGGCTCCCAAATTCAGAATACTTGTAATCAATTTTCTTATAATGAGGAGAGTCTGTTGGATGAATTAGTCTTCTATATTAAATTCTTGTATCTGTATGTCATTTCAATTGTATCATAGTTTCCTAACATCTATATAGTCTTTTAAACCATGGAATCATAGTAAAGTTCCAAATAGATTTTAAAGGACTTGATTCATTATTCTTGTATCAATCTATTCCACACTTAGGGAATTTTATGATTGATTCATGGTCCTTGTGAAACAATATTCAATCAATTGGATAAAAATGTAATTTTTATAGATTATTCCCACTGAATGTAGAATTCATTTAGCATTATATGTTTGACAAGAAAGTTCATTTTCTTCCAGTAGCATATCATTTAGAAGATTAAGTAGTTCTGTAAAGCTGGTGCTGCTCCATTTATTTCTATATTTCAGATTATATAACTTCAATACAGCTGACAATGTTGTGTATTTAGTACAACTAGTATACAATGGTATCTTAGCATAGATATTTAACTTCTCAAACAAATTTGGACAATCATGAGGCCATATTCAATTTCCATTTTCATTTCATCCATGAAATATCTGTCATCATTTACACTAGTATTCATATCAAATTATCTATAAACTATAGTATCATCCCAATAAGTGTCTAAATTTATTTTTTTCCCATGTTTAGTCAAGCATTAATATATTTAATCTATTCCATGAGAAATAAAATGTTCTTACAACTCTTTTGGATAATTTTACCTTGAATAAAAACAATGTAAACATGGACAAAGGATTTGAGAAGGGTAATATGCATGCTCTATTGTAAAATTGATGAACTATTTGACTTCATCATTATACTCTATTATCATACGATTATCATGAATCCATTTTTGATGCATATTAATCCCATTAGGTTCATAAAATATTCAATTTATATAAAAAATAAATAAATATACATAATATATTCATAATCAAAGGTGAAATTTATAGATAATTCTAATATGGGGAACCCAACATTTGATTGATTCAAATAATTTATATATTATTTAAAGGGAATGGGTAATTGAATTTAAGAAAATAATTACTCCACTGGTGGTAGATTTTATCCTCTTAATTCATCCAAAATGATCATCGATACCTGGTATGGGATGACTACTTCTCAGAGTAGTTCCAGCAACATAGATTCGTGTATAAAAGAGATGGGGGATGAGTTTCAAGAAAAAAATACAATAATATCAGTTTAGGTTTAAACTATAACACCAATAGAATCAATGGAATAGATAAGACTCAACTTCTTCAAATATAGCTCAAATTTAAAACTAAAGAACACCATGACACAAATCAATCTGAATAAACCACCAAAATTATCTAATATCCTGAATAACATTTAAACTACCATGGATATGCATAATCTCTCTCATCAAATGGGTTCTTGAACAAGTTTAAACTAGACCTCCAAGATAATCAAATTCAGATTGGATATGGTGGACACCCCACCATATTAAAATTCAACTAAAACATCAATTATTCTTGAAATTGATAATCTATTCTAAAGAACTAAAAATTAAAAAACTTAAAAAATAATGGAAAGTCTCAAAATATATTTCACTTATTATTTTTCCTCATTATCTGGATGAATATTCCTCAAATCCCCTTTTTTTTGAAAACTATCATTAATCACCCAAAGACACCCCAAAATTACTATACCTGAGAAACCTTAGACATCACACTGGAACAAAAGACCCAGAAGGGTTATAATATAAAACAAAAAAATCAAGATATATTAAGTAAGATAACGATGGAAAAACTATTAGGAATGCCTCAAATGCAATAATTACTCGATAAGAACTATATATTCTAGCCTTGGGTTAAGTCAAAGAAACCTGGAAAATATTATTTTTATTTTTCATAAAATCCATAAGGCTTAATTTCAATCAAAAACAATTTTTTCATAAAAACCCAATTCTTCACTTTCATAAAATCGATTTTTCACACTGGACATATAATCAAAACACACAACCAATCAAAGTAACACCACAAACAAAATCACAAAATGATGGCATATCACAAACCTCAACCAAAATCTGGTCCATCGATATCAACACATCACAATAAATCACCTTATTTTAAATTCATTTTCTAGGTCCCTTTATGAAATCACTCACTCATTTTTTTAACACCAAACCCATTTTTTAAAAAAATCCAAATTCCATATTAATACCAAATTCTTTACAAAAAAATAAAAGAGACCAAAAGAATTTAAATTGCCTCATATTAATTTAAAATTACAAATCTCATCTCAAAACCACTTTCAAAACTCCAAAGAATTATTTTTGGATTTTTAGAACCCCGCTTGAAATCCTTTTTTTAAAATTCCATATGAAGATTGACCGTATTTTTAAAAACACTTAATGGGATATAAACCCCCTTTTCTATAAAAAACCATTAGCATCAAGTGAAAAAAAATCATATTTAGAAACCATATAAAAAGAATTAAAACTTTAAAACAGTTTCCATGGAAATATGATTACAAGTTTACATTGAAATCACTTCATGAGTTTCAAAATACTGAATCCATTTTAGTTCATTTTAAGGGGAAACATCATTTTTTTCATTTTAGAACACACTTTAACATTTAAAACCAAGTTTCATTTTTAAAAATAGAAATTAAAAAAAAAAGTATGAGTATAAAAATGATAATTAGTCCACCACAAACCTTTCCGCATTCCAAACCTTTAACCAAAGATCCATTTTCAAGCTAATTTTAATTAAAATAATTTAAAAATAGGTTTTTTAACTATTTTAGGAAAATTAATAAAAAAGACTTTCATAATATTTTTTTAATAAAATAAACCAACTATGCTCATTTTAATAAACACACGACATAAAGATCATTTTACACAGTCTAAATAAAAGCATAATTATTAAAAATTAATAAACATTTTATAAAGATGACATGAATTAAAAAAAATTAGAAGGTAAGAGTAAAATAACAATTTAAATCCTAGCACCATAATAAAGGAATACTTAGGTAAGTTAGGTCAAGGATCAAGAATCCCCACACTCTTAGTGATCATGGCTACCTAGTGCACACATTACCCTAGGGCTACAAGCCTAGGGGGTTAGGTTCCACCACTACAAGTGTCTCCCTACCTCACCAATGTTTAGTTAGTGTTTTCATTATAGATTTCATTGTTAGGTAGAGATAAACATGCCTAACAAGATTGTTTTGGACTAAAAACCTAAATACTAAGGTTTCTGTGGGCTTTTTAAAAATTCAATCAAGGGAATATTCATTTATCAAAAACCAATTTCATCAAATACCACACAAGAATCTACAAATACAAACATTCACATATCTTACAATTTATTCAAGAATCAGCATCAAGAAGGTTTTATAAATATTCATGACATTGAAAACTATTTTTGAAAAGATCATGAGTCATTCTTTTTATAATAATTAAAAACATAATATGAGAATAAGAAAGCATGCTAGATTCTCTTAGCAAGACCTTTTAAGCATTTCCCAGAATACCTCATTCAAAAACATCATATTTTAATAATAATCCTTAAAAGTGTCAAAGAGGCCTCATGCACAAAAAAGTGGTAGAGAAGATTGGGATGGGCGTGGCCGGTCTACCAAGAATTCTTCAAGGGATCTTACTCTGGAGCGGGTTAATCTTAGGGAAAAGTACTGTGTGCTTCTCAGTTAGAAGAATTTGAAGTTAGAATGGGAATCCTCTGATGATATATCTAATCAAGATTATGGGGATGACCCTGAATCTACCCATTTGTAATTTTCTTTTCTATGTGGGGACTTTTCCATTGTTGTTTGTGTCCTCTCAACTTCTCATGCATTGTATTTTATTTTTCAATAAATTTTGGTAGGAGCAGGTTCACCTGAATCCTGAACCTATTTATTAAATATGTTTATTATAATTTTATAATTATTTAAATATATAATTATTTATTTATAATTATATAAATAATTTTTAAAAAAACTATATTTATATATTTATTTCATTATATATATTTATATAATTATATATATTTAACAAATATATATAAATATAAATACAAATAGAAAGATAAATATAAATATTGTAAATATATTCATTATTTAAATTTATTTATTATAATTTTCTAATTATTGAAATATATAATTATTTATTAATAATTATATAAATACTCTTTAAAAACTAATATCTATTTATTTAAAATTATAAATTTATAAATTTATAAGTATAGTAAATATACATTTATAAATATATTTATTTATAAATTTATTTATTTATAAATATTTATTTATAAATATATTTATTTATAAATTTATTTATTTATAAATATTTATTTATAAATATATTTATTTATAAATGTTTATTTACATATATATTTTTAACATTATTAATTAATATATAATCTTAAATGCATGCATATTAAAAATTATTGAAATTGAATAATTAAAAATGTGTACACTTTAAAAATATTGAAAAAATGGATAAGTTTTATTAATTAAATATAAATTATTAAAAACATGTGGATATATATTGAAATAAAGATGAATACATATTGAAAATATTAAAACATAGTAAATAAATATATATAAATAAATATTATAGAATCATTAAATACCAAAAAAATAAAAAAAAATAAAAATGAATAAATAATGCCTAACTATAATAATATTTAAAATAAATAAATAAAATTTACTGATTAAAAACATTATATATTAAATGTATCATGTTACTAAATGAAATTCTAAAATTAATATTAATATTTGAAAAAATTACATAAATAATAGGTGAATGTGTTTTTATATAAGATTTCATTAATTACGTAAATATTTGTGTGTGTGCATTGTATATAAAAATGCATTAATTATGTATATATGTATATGCGAAATCATTCTAAAACATGATTCGAATATCTTAAATTGAAAAATCAAACAACATTCAATTAATGTACATGACTAGATACAATTAGTCAATATTTTTTAATTAATATTAATTTTTAATTATAAATCATTCTTCACTAAATATATGACTTATTTAATGTAATCATGAATATTTTTTATTATATAAATTATATTTTAGGAAATATTATATATATTGATATATAGAGATATATATAGAGAAATATATATATATATATATATGATTATATATCTATATTAAATGTATTAATGAATAATTATGTATAAAAACCATTAAAAATGAATAATACATTAATATGTCTTTAATTATTGCATTTTATTCATTTTCTATATTTATATAATATATATTATTTATTACTATTTATAATTAATATATATATATATATATATTAAATTTATTCATTTTTATTAATAATTGTTTCATTAATAAATTTTTTAATAGTTTTTAAGATTATTCATTTTTAATTTTTTTAAATTATTACAATTTATTCATTTTATTTATCTGTATTTAATATATAATATTTATTAGTATTTATAAATTATATATATATATATTAAAGTAATTCATTTTTATTAATAATTATTTAATTAATAAAAATTTTAATATTTTTTTAATTTACACATTTTTTATTTTTATTTGTTTAAATATTTCAATGTATTTATTATATATATCTATATTTAATATATATGATTTATTAATATTTATAATTTTTATATATATATTAAAATTATTAACAATTATTTAATTAATAAAAAATTAAATATTTTTTAATTTATTCAATTAAATTAAATATTTTTTTAATTCTTTCATTTTTTTCAATTTTTTAACATTTTTAATATTTATTGGTTAACAAAGTTGGGAATAGAGGTGGACCAGGTGGTGTAGGACCCGACCGTATGTTTGAGGGTGGGCTAAGGTCTGAGGGAAGCATAGGGTGGGCCTTAGCCCGCATGGGCCTATGAAGGAGCCCATATGGTAATGTGTGAAAACTGTATGTGGGAGCCCATCCTCATAGCAATATTTTGAGCTTGTGATGTGATGGAATCATTTATAATGGAGCGGCCTAGCCTGCGCAATTCTGATGTGGGACCGGCACGTGAAATCGGGACCTTTATCAACACTAAAAAATGCTCTAATAAAGGTTATCCTTTTATCAGTGCTAAAAGTCGCTAATAAAGGTATCATTTATCATCACTAAAAAATTGATAAAGGTACCCTTTATTATCACTAAAAAGGTGCTAATAAATGGTATATTTTATCCGCACTTTTTTTAGCACTGATAAAGGGAAGCATATTTTGTAGTAGTATATACAGATATGTAAATTTTTTACATAATTGAATTGAGGTGTAAAATGTTTATATTTCATGTAATTTCATATATTTAAGTTAAATTTCATATACTGGATAATATGAAGGAGTTTATATTAGTGAATGAGTATAAAGTGTTTATATTCAATATCATGGAGTATCAATAATGATGGGTGAATTATAAAGTGTTATGAATTGTTCATAAATAGTCCATATCATGTTTAAATATGTAAATTGTTATCATTATCTATTTTATTAATGATTATAATTATTATATTAATAATGGTTTTATGATTAGTTTAAATGTTAAACACCATCTAGAGATTATCATACATGCATCTAAGGAGTTACATGCTAGGTATGATATTGGATTTAGTTTTCATCTACCTTAATGTTGGTTTGTAATTAAAGTTGTTATCTTGAATTTAGTTTTTGAATATATTTTATACATATTAGTTATTAAAGGTAAGATGAAATTTAAATCTCTCTTGAGTAAAGTATCTCTGGGTAGAGGGATTTGGGTTGGACTTCCTATTGGCCTAGAGGATTATGCCTTATTTTAGATAAGTTGGGGTTAACTATCTACGGCTCCAGGATTACTCATGTGGGGATTTATAATTTCAGATGATCTTAAACCTTTACATGAAAAGTTCAAGTATCTTATTCATAATATTAATTTAGATATGTATGAATATATTTGACTTATATTTTTTGGTGAGTAACACAAACTATGAGTTGTGTAAACAGTTTCATATTAATATGGTTTGGACATATTAATTTATTGTATGGAATAGAGATTCCAAAACTAAATAATTAGAAGCATGCATACATAAAGGGAATAATATGAGATAAGATGGTGAGTTTAAATCCTATTCAAAAAAATAACTATTATATTCCTTCTAAAGTATCACTTGTCAATGCCTCGATCATCCAACCAGGTTGTTCATGTTAAATATTGGTGCCCCATAGATTGTCTTTTGTAAAGAAAGAAAGCAGTGGGTGACCCTAATAATATTATTTGCGTATTCTTGATTTTTTCTTTGGGTTACACTTATCTAAGAGACCCTAATAGGATTAGGTTACCATAGTAATGGATTTAAGTATATTCTTATGATTTATTGGAAAACGTGTTTCCCACTTAACTATCCAAGAGTCATATATGATATGATTGAGATGATTCCCTGCCTAAATAACTAACTTGTGAGTGAAATTCAAAATAAGAGTCATTTTCTTATTAAAATATGGATCATATCCTACTAATGGATATGATAAATTAAAAAGGGGTAATCATTTTAGTGCGAACACATTTAATAAAATTGCTTGTTAAATTTTTGCAAAACTTGATACTCATCTGATAAAAGATCCTGTTATAGATAAATAAAATTATCATCGAAAAACTTAACTTTGAGATTGATCCTTGAAAATAAGAATATTAATCTAATAAACACCTAGGGATGGTAACTTAAGAAGAGTTCTTAAGTAAAAGAAAAAAATTTATGTTAATAAATCCCTTCTTGAATAAAAAATTGTTGAATTAGTTCAAAAAATGAATCTAGATTCTTATGAGAAGCATAGAATGATTCTGTTGAGGTTTCAAATTCATTATATGTAAAATTAACTAAGGAATTTTACCCTCCACCCATATACTCAATATGATTGGGTATGTAAATTACTTGGTTAGACTAGAGGTTTCTTTAAGGCTTCTTCTGGATAAGGAATTCATTCTATTATCATTTATGGTAATTTTTAGACAATTTTAATGATTTCAAGAAAATTTTAACTAATATTCTCAAAGTGTTAAGGATAATTGAACTAGTAATGATATGTCTAGGTTCAAGTGATATATAGATAGTATGAGTGGGTAATGGTTAAAACCATAAGAAGAAAAGTTATTCAGAAAGTATAATAATGTTTCTTTGAGTATCTGGTTAAATTAATTGAAACCTAAAAGATTTGTTAGGAAGGGAGGAGTAATGATTCAATATGATGGAATTTTATAGGTTCTTGAAGGAGTTTTTGAAACTTCATGGAATGTCCATGTCAAGTATCGGTGTTATAGAAATTAATTCTTCAGTTTTAAAGGGTATCTGATACCAAATGTATACTTTAAAACAATTTTAAATAGATAGTAGTTCAAAATAAAAGGAAATTTTGATATATATTGTAGTTTTAATTCAAGTGATAAAATAAAGAGTTTTTATATTAAATATTTTAATGTGAAGGAATATGTCAAGCTCGGATGTATCTTAGTAAAGGATGTGTAAATTTATCTTATTTTTATTATATGATAAGAGGATTTGTTTGTTAGTAAAGAGTTTTTATAAAACAAAGCGAGATGATACACATGATTTAAGATCTATCAGATTCTATAACATGTTTTGAGAAGAATAAAAAGATAAAAATAGTTTATCTAGGATAAAAGTTTTTCTCCAAATGTTTGTTAAAATATGAGGGAAAATTTTCAGGTTACCTGTCATGGGAATATTTTAAATAATAAAGTATTCTTTTCATAAGAAAATGATCCAAACATATAGAATATCATATATGATATATAAATAATGTTTTATTTGTTAAATATTTATACTAAAAGAAAATAAGTGTTATTTCCTAACACAAAGAAGTTTGTGTGTCTTGGAATGATATTTTGAGAAGAACATAGTGTCTAAGTAGATAGTGAGATTATGTTTGAACTTGGAGAAGTTCAAAGTTAAAAAATAAAATATTATTCAAGTAAAAATTCAAATTTAATTTCATTTAATATCCTAAAAGAGTTTATGGTATGATGATAAAAAAAGGAAAAGAGTTACATTTTACTATAACAAAGTGAATTTCACTTTATCCTAAAGGGGTTTAGGGTGTAAGTGATAATGTAAATAGTTACATTAGATACCAAACTATTTCAAGGAAATTTTTGATGGAATGAGTTCCAAGAATGATTATGATGTGCTTATAAAGAGTTATAAATATATGATAGAATTCGGAATCATAACATTTTATGTTGGGGAGTTAAGAAGTTTGAATATGCTTAAGGAGTTGAACATTAAGAATATGATTCTTAAGTATTACCATTATTCAAACTATCTTACTTCATAGACGTTACTCATATTTTAGTTGGATAGTTTTATCAAGTGGTCATATAAAGATGTGGAAGGAATTACATTGAGATGTAATGAGTTAATAACCCCCCTAAAAGTGTAGCAAACATAAGGGTGGTTTGGTAGTCTATCATATGTGATATGTTAAATAGGAAATTATGTATGATTTTGTTAAGTATTCTTAAATAAGTTTAAGAATATAAAATGTGTAATTTTATATAAAATAAAATATCTACTTTATTATTCTTTCATGTTGGTTTCATATATGTATATATTGATATAATGTTTTTGAAGCTTAATGATAATTGACCTCTCAAAGTACAACTTTGAGTTATCACTAGCCAATGTTCATCAAAGATTATTATAGATTATGAAAAAATGTTAATGTTAGCATGAGTATGATTCTTGTATTAAGATATAGAATATTATCATGAGGAATAAAATAGGTTTTTTTCATTGGATTACCCAATAATTATACGAATATGGAGTGTCCTTCACTATGTATTTGGAATAATGGGGGTGAATGGATAATATTTGGAGTCCTTAATACCTAATTTTTCTGAGATACCAAGTATTAGAACCTTTATATTTTGATACCTTTATTATGCAAGCCTTGAGGATAATCTAATCATTGGGTTATTGGGTATTGACAGAGCACATATTTTTATATATTTTACTTTTTAATTCAATGATTTAATTCCTACTATTTTAATAATTTAAGTGAAATTATTATATATTTAGTTTATAGGAATATTATAGAGTTTAATATGAAAATGGACTAAAATGCGATTTTAGTGATTTTATTATTATTCTAGTATTAATTGATTAAATATCCCAACTTTAATTTATATGTGTTCTGATGTTTGAGAATCATGTTATGGAAGAAGGAGGATAATTTTTGGAACATGGATGGGAAGAATTGTCAAAGTACTAGAAAAAAATAAGTGTTCCTAATTCTATACATAACAGTCCCTTGTTGGGCTATTGAAGAAAAAAAATTGAAAAGTATGGGAATGAATAAGAGAAAATTCATCACAAGGGTGATAGGTAAAATAAATGACTTTCCCATTAAAGATTTCCTACCCATATGTACAATTAATCTTGGAGCTTAATTTTTATGTATAAAGGTCATGAGTTTCTTTAAGGATAAAACACATGATTCATAAAATTATCTTCATTGAATCTGTTGCATACAAATAAAAAAGGAATCAAATATGTAAAAGTCACCAATCTAATATTTAGGAGTTTTTTACTCATACATAAGATTCCTTTAGAGTTACATATTAATATTTAGAAAATTCAAGACATACGAGTCATTCAAATGACCCAAGTGATGAGTAAAGGTAAATGACCTTGTCATGGGGGTGATACACCTGATACATCAAGGTCTTCTGGACTGCACGTAAAGGAAACCCAAAGTATATAGTGATATGTTAGAGTAAAGTCTTTACCATTAGAGAGAAAAAAAATTTGGGATTAAGTGATGTATAAAGTTTTTTGCCTTCACCATGTAGGAGTAATGGACCTTATGCGTGGGTGTCTTGGAAAAAATGCCTTGATGTGTAGGTTTTCAAGCAGCATAAAACATATCTAAGGTTCTGTAATTATCAAAATTTCATCCAATCTGATACATAGGAGTCTTGTACTTTTTCATGAAGAATAAGAAGCCTACACGTGGTCCAATACATCTATCCCAATACTTTTTTCCATTAAAATACTTTCAAATCATATTTTACCATGTGAATTAAATTCAAGGGATAAGAAGGAAATTAGAGGATTTAAGATCATAAGATATTTCAAAGAATATTAAAAGATTATTTCCCATGGAAGATTACTACTACCCATCCCATGCACAGAAGGAATTCACCCCCATTCACATGCTAAATACACTGACGTTTCTTATTTAAAGCCTAATCCACTCCATTATAAATGAATCATTTTTTATTTAGTCCCAACCGATTATAAAGTATGGTTTTTTGTGATTTTTTTTGTAATTGTTTCTATATTTTAATATATATAATTTCTTATCATCAATAATTTTTATTCAATTCCTCTACTGTAATTATCCTTCTCCATTCATGGAGAACTAACCTCAGTGTTGATCCTATGGGAATAAACCATTGATTTTTTATTGATTTTTGAATTTTTTTCGTTTTCTCTTATCTATTGTCATCCTAAGTTGCAATAGTGTATAGTTAAACTAGTTAGATGTGATGATGGTCCTATTTCCCCAACACTCTATTCTAATTCTCACCTATTATGTTCTTTCAGTACTTTCATTCACTGTATTTTCCACCATATGATAGAGATGGGAATTATAGTGGACACTGCTCTGGAATTCATTAGCCATGTGCAGTGGGGATCTTCCCTTGGTTAAAGCCTAACTAGGGAAAGTTAATAAGAAGTGAGACTCTAAATTGAGGTTTTTTAACCACTAGTGTACTTGGGAAGAAACGTATACCTCACATTTTAAATCTTAGTGTATTGGACATCATAATTGAGGAACATGTGGGGTTAGGTGGTGAATGAGATTGAGTCACTCAACTGAGTGAGAGTAGATTTGAGTAATATATTTCATTAGAATATAATAGGGAATTACCAGTGGATCCCCTGAGGATTTTCTACCTTTACTATTAACTCCTTATTAATTTTTTACTTACTTTCATTTTATTTCATGTTTTCATCCTTTACCACACCCCCCCCCCCATTAATTTTTTTTCTTAAAATATTAAAAATATGAAAATAAAATAAAATAAAGTTATAGGAATTATGAGTGATATAAAATAGAATATTTTAAAGATGACATTGGTAAGACACTATCCTATACTAAGATAAATCTAAATAATATTTTATACCACCCTGAGATAGGTATATCATGTATTTTTCTAATCATGTCATCAGTTGGATCTCAAATAAGATAAGATTTTTCCTCTTGGGTAATGATTAAGAGATTTGGGCCCTCAATTTAGATAGACTAAGAAAGTGTATTTTCACACCTATATAATACATATTATGTGATTATCTATTTGAGTAAGGTACAGGTGATGTGTTTATCCATAAATATAAATGGAATGTTATGTATTCAATGACATATTCAATCTATAATCAGAGAATCGAGAACTTATGAGGAGGCTATATGGGATTGACTTACTTTGTATCTCATGGTCACTTTATGTCTTAAAAAATGGATTATATAAGAATTCATTCTTTCATATAATACATCTGTTGGACATGGGTACAGAGATACATGTGTTTGATGGATATCACACCATATCCCTTTGTATCTTAAATAGAATTAATGTTTTTCTAGATATCATTCTTTTCTTACATTTATGGATCCAATTATCACATTTTTTTGTCAATGATACAATGGCCCATGGTTTCACATTGTGTTTAACTGAATGAGGATTGATTTTTGCTAAGATATATTCTCTAAAAGTGTTAGATTTTGTCCAAAAGATCTTTAGATGGGGATTTTACAAGGTATTGCATCTGATGTGATATAAGTTGGCGCTGAAAAATAAATACATACAATGATGGACTAAATTTTAAAATAATTGATCCAATAGAATATTTCATTTTGAAGGCTTTGATTTGACTGGTAGTTGATCCTGAATGGATTTAAGGATCAAAATTTATGGATATTTGAAGTCAGGCTACCGAAAACAGCCAGCAAGGGTGATTCCAGAACAAAGTATAGAATTTCTCTAAACTTGGGACGAAAAACTAAAACTTTCATGATTAATGGTAACCTATGCATAGAGTAAGTCTTATTTTCAGAAATATGTTTTTTGGAAGACCCTAACCACATAGATCTTGAGGTGTTAACCTTTGTGCGATGTAAGTCTGGTTCACAGAACTCCAGTTCATGGAAGACCCCTGCTGCACAGAGCTAGAGGTAGTAACCTTCACACAATGTATTCCTCACTATGAAACTCAATATTTTAAAAATGATAGTAACTTTTGGGAAAAATATCTTTATATGACCATAGAGTCTATAAATAACCCCCTAAATTCATCATTAAAATATGATATGCCGAGATGCGACATCGTTCTCTAAATTCTCAAAACTCTAAATAGTTTCATGAATTTTCATAACTCGTTTCCCCATGGGTAATCATTCATGAATTACCTCATGTGATCCCCTTATTTATATGGGTTAGTGTTTGAGGACGTTTCATGAAACTTCTATCCATGAAGATCACTATTCGTGTAAGATGGTCATTCCTCATAAAACTCTAATTTTTGCGAAACTCCAAAGTTTCATGAAACAATGTTAACCATATCCATTTGGTTCCCTCCTTTAATAGAACATACCTTCACAAAAGTTGAGCACCATCATGAAACCCTTATTTTCAATAAAACCCTACCTTTTTGGCTACTAGTCTATATCATGGGGGCGTAATCTCGGGACCTCCACTACCTTCACTGACCCCCATGAAAAATGGAGAGTCGTACCATGAACTTTTTAAGTTGGTTCAGTAACATTTTCAGTTGCGATCTATGCATCCCCAACATCCACCCCATTTAATACCATGATTTGAGATACTCCTCTTCACTACTTAAAGTACCCTAAGTTAACTTACTTTTCTTAGTCCCTTTCCCATGTCATGAGTTGATATTCTCCTCTTGAATTCCTAGAGAACCTCCTGAAACCCTATCACCTTACTCCTATGCAAGGTCAAACTAGAAAGGGGCACCCTTGCATAAGTCCCACATCATCCATTATTAGGAATATTTCACATAGTAGTACTCACTACATGAAATTAAACTATAGTACACCCTATATGAAAAACATAGGATGCCTCATGTGATAAACTTGAGATCCTTATGTGTCAAGCTTAAGATGCCCCATGCCTTGATCATGAGATGACCCCCTTTTCCTTATTACATGACATTAAACTGTAGTATACCATATATGAAAAACATAGGATTCCTTCTACGAAAAGCATGAGATTTATTATGTTAAAAGAATAATATGCCTCATGTAATGGTCATGAGATTACCACCAAGAATCCTCAATGGTCCTCCTCCTCAAGTGTAATCCTCCAATAATATTCCTCAACCCACAAGTGGTTTGAGATGCCCTTATGACCCAACATGAGGAATAAGAATGGGAAAACCTAGAGTGCAAGCCCCTCATATATCCTTGCTTCTCCCAAGTAACCCTCATGGGCCGCCTCATCAGATGTAAACCTCAATCATATTCCTCAACCCATTGGTGGGTTGAGATTACCTCTTAACTAGACATGAAAAATGAAGGATGGGTAGCTCATCGCATAAGCCTGGAACACCATATCCTTTCACATGATGTTAAATTGTAACCTTACCATATTCTAGGAACATGGGATTCCCTCTTAACCCAACATGAGAATGAAAGTATGGGTATCTCAATGTATAATCCCTGCACACCATGTCCCTTCACATGATGTTAAACTATAACCTTACCCTATGCAACTAACATGGGATGCTCTGTGTGATATGTACCGGATGCCTCATGTGAGAATTATGAGATTCATTTTGTGATACACATGAGACAGTACCCCAACACCCTAGGTAGGTCCCACACATAAGTCACATCGTTACTACTCCTAGAAACACTTGGGAAGCTTTCATGTGTAATCCCCACATCATCCCTCATCGGCGATCCTTCCATGACATGAGAATATTTACCACACAATGTTAAACTACATGGACTGATCCTATCACATGATCTTAAACTACAGCATTAAACTATGTGGGTTTTGATCCATAATTACCAATAGGTTATGTAGGACACCTCTATGAGGTTCAATCCTAGCAACCTTCCAAGTGTAAAATCTTCCCCCTTAGGGGGACACACTCCACCATCCAAGTTTGAAATCTACCCCATTAGGGGACACACTCCACCACATCCCAGTGTGAAATATTCCCCCTTGGAGGGAAACACTCCACCAAATCCAAGTGTGAAATCCTCTCCCTTGGAGGGACACACTCCACTATCCAAGTGTGAAATATTCCCCCTTGGGGGGACACACTCAACCATCTAAGTGTGAAATATTCTTCATTTGTGGGACACACTGCACCATCCAGGTGTGAAATATTCCCCCTTGTTGGGACACACTCCACCATCCAAGTGTAAATCCCCCCCCCCCTTAGGGTGACACACTCAAAAATAGAAATGTGAAATATTCCCCCTTGGGTATACACACTCCACCATCCAAGTGTGAAATATTTCCCCTTGGGGGACACACTCCACCAAACACAAGTGTGAATTTTTACCCATTGGGGGACACACTTCGTCAAATAATGAGTGTTAAATCTCTCCCCTGGGGACACATTTAACCACTCATCCATATCCACAATACATTAAACTTGTGACTGACCCATCACCACATGATGTTAAACTTGTGACCTGATCTAGAATCCATACCCCATACAGTAAATATAGGATACCTGAGGAAAAATTCCATAGAAGGCTTAATCCTCCGGAGTCTACTAACTCATGGAAAACAAAGGATGCCTTGGGTTTCATGCTTAAGATGCCTCACACATGATATGCCTCTGACCTTAAAAGGAGAAGACTGTAATGACCTATATTTTCATGAAGGTACATCTCATTTGTTTTCTTTTTAATTCCTTTAAAAGGACCTTAAAATATTACCCAATGTAGTCATGGGGGTCACAAGGGTGTACGGGGATTGTTTGGAGCACAGAACCCCAAAAATTTGAAAAATAGATTGGGTCTCATGGTTAGTGAAAACCATGCATCTCGGCCTTCATGGTCTCTACTAACCATGTGGGGTGAGACAGAGGAGCAATAAGGGCTGCATGGTTTTTCTTCAATTGTGCGAACCAAGGCGCATGTCCATGTGATCCATATGCAATTTTTTATGGAGGATTTTTGCACGGTTGGCACACGTTTATGGAAACCACATGCCTTAACCATGTGGTGTCTCTCCTTGGGTAGTATGCTTCATACAGTTATCACACGGTTTGGGAAACCATGCGGCCAAACCGTGCACCCTTATATTTGCAGTTACAATTACTATTTCACCCTTAATGAATCTTTTAACCCTTTTTCTTCTTTCTCCCCTCTTTCTCTAGTGGATGGATTCCTCCTCCTCCCATGGCTCTACCTCAATACAAATCTAGTCATTGAGATATCTCCCATGTCTGAAGTCCGAATCTAGATCCATTAAAGGTGTTGGATAGATAGAGGTTTGTTCTACCTTCATATTCCCTTCAATATTAGTTTATTTTTGTATATATTTATTTATTTAAGTGCAATATATTTTGACCTATTTTCAAGTATTTAGACTATTTATTTTATTTCTCCCAACCTACTTCGAATATGAGGCTTCCATTGGATAAGGAGTCATCAACAGACCTAAGGTAGGTGGTCCTGTCATTTTCCATAAAATTTATATTGTTTTCATAGATTCAATGTTGTTTTGTATTACATCCTTTGTCATGTGTATCTATTAAATTTATTTCATCATATTAAATTGATCTTTACACCTTGGTATGCTCTTATTGATCATTGTTTAATAAATTGAACGCGCCTACCTCGATCACAGACACCCCTTGGGTGTACCGGCTTGAATTTCCCTTTATAGTTAATTGTTTAAATACCCAAAATACCTCTTAAGTGTTTTTTTGGGTTGTAAATTGAATTTACCTCATTTATATAAATATTTAATGAACCCAAGTAACCTCCTAAGTGCTTATCCTAACATATAAATGGATTTTCCTATATAGGTAGTTGCCTAAATTACAATGGCACCTTCTAAGTACCTAATTAAACCTTGTAAAATGAATTTACCTATTTTGATAGATTAAATGACATGAATTAAGTTGAATGGGTTGTTCATGATGGTCTACATTACTTAAATGAATTAAATGGTTAAAATGAAATGACTTATAATGGGTGGAAAGTCCATGTTGATCATTGCTTACTTTATTATATGATCTTATATGAATTGTAATTACCTAGGTTATAATTGGTCTTGATAATCATAATGCATGAGAGGTAATTCCTCATGCCTATTATTATAAATATAGTTAAACATTTGATATAGGTTTTGTAATGATAGTAATGGCTCTATTGGGCATGATGATTCATGCTCTCTTACATTGGGTGTTGAGCATAATGTCTCACACCATTGACTCTATTTGGATAGTGGGCATGATGCACCACGTCCCTTGTTTCGGGTGTTGGCATGATGACACACCCACCATCTCAAGTGACGAGCATGAAATCTCCCAATAATTATGAAATTTATGGCACATGCCTTTTTTTCTTGAGAATATATACTCTTTTAGACTAGTTATGGATGTCTAAGTTATGCCTTGGTCCTGCCAGCACCTAGTATTCCATGTATATGGCCACTTGTGTCCGCACATGCTTGGTTCATATAGGTGGATAAAATATATAACTATACTATATATATATATATATATACTGATCAAACACACATTCCATCCATGAGTCAAAGTAGATAGATCCTCCAGGTTTCCTTTTGGAACCTGAGCAGGCTGGTATTTATTTGTTCAGTATTGTTTATTATTTATTTATACCTACACAATGTTTATCTATGAGAAATACTTAGATTACTTCTAGACATCATTTTAAGTGGACTATAGGGGTTTTATCTCATACCCTACTCGGGCCTCCATTGGTACCTAAGTAGATTACTTATCTGTAGGTACAGATAAGGGAAAGAACCCTACTACAGAGTTTTGAGATGATTTAATTTTAGATGGAACATAGAAGCAGAGGATTGAGCATTTGCTCGAGATTCTATTGGAGTATAATTTTGTTATTTTTTAGTTTTTGTATAGCATTATTGTATATGCATGTCCCATATTCCCCTTTTTATATCAGAATGTCATGAATCCATGTATAATACACTACCTAGTGGATTTTGATATTATTATTCAGTTGTTCAGCTATTTATTCTTCCCCTTCTCATTTATTATGTCTATTTCTATATAATTTTTTTGTTGTATGTTTATGGTTATATCTAATGTTCTATTTTTATATGAGGGTATAGTCTCCTCATTGTACCACCTTTACACTCTTACTGCTATTCGACAGCCTTTTTCATACAAAGAGGTGCATTTGAGTCCATGTGACCCACCGGCTCGGGCCCCCAGTTAAGTGGACTTTGGTTAGGGATGTTGCAAAGTGGTATCGGAGGCATAATTTTCCATTGTATTGTTGTTTGGGTATTATACATGAGACTATGAGTTAAAGGAATTTGGAAATGACCCTATGCCTGGACATAGCTAATCCATGTACAGGGGAAACCCAAATCACCTGGGATGGATAATTACAGTTATTGATTATGCTATTTATAGTTGATACAACTTCACCATTGGGTGAAACACTTGTTTTGTGATGTTATTGATATTGGTTTAATTGAAATGATGATTTATTTTACCTAGGATTTATGAAATGAGGTCATTGTATTACATGCATCGTTATAGTCACCATATGCCATGCATTTTTCCATGTCACATCTACTTTTAGTGTGCATTTTCCTGTTACATATTACTAGTGCCTTGATTGTTGTATGAAATTGTGATGAATTTCCTTATAGGTATTGGAAAACATAATTGACACTTAAAGTATCTACCTTAACCTAACAGTGTTTTCCTGCATAAGTAAAATTAGACACCTTAAGAAGTTTATTATGGAACATTGATCCATGGACCATTGGTCATAGGGACTGGAACGTGTAATGGTATGGGTTAAGTGGATTCTATATTTTGGTTTATAAGGAGTATGGGCCCTTATGGATTAGAAATGGTGATCCATATAATTCAACCATTTAAATAGATTTAAATATTTGAATGAGAACAAATTTAAAATGAAAATGACTTTTAAAGTAAGAATAACCATCTTATATGTGTGAAACAGATACCTGACTCCAAACCTAACCTTACAAGTGGTTAGTTGGTGCATCTCTTACATTATTATAGCCTATTATGGTCTTTCACTATTATCCAGTCCTAGATTTAGGAGTGGACAGAGGGTTATGATATGTCTATAGGAAAAATATGCACCTATCTTAGTTTTCTATCTACAATATTTTCAATTTTTAAGATCTCTTCTAAGGAGAACATTTGGCATTGTATTATCATGTTGACATAATGTTTTTACATCCTCAAGGTGGTGACAACCATGCACTTGAGGTAGAGGACCTTGATCCACCAGTAATCCCTCATGCAGTGCCACCTATGGAAACTCATTCTATTCCTAATATGGGCACTAACACCTAGTTTTGAGAGGGATTTCTATATATGTTATAGTCTATAAAATGTGTTTCTAGAACTTCCCTGAGTATGGAAAAGTTGACTCGGGATTTCCAGTAGCAGTATCCTCTCACCTTTCTAGGGGATGGTGGACCACACACTATTGAATCATGGCTCGAATCTATTCTTTCTATATTCAAGAATCTGGAAAAACCTCAAGAGTGGAGGGACAAACTTGATGCTTATATATTGCATGATTATTCTAAGAAGTGGTGGGATGTTATTACCTAGTCATATCAACATCATGAAATGGTCTGTATAGACTTCCATACTATCTTCTATGACTGTTTATTTCCCCAGACTATAAGGTCTAATAAAGCTAGATAATTCATAAACCTACAGCAAGTAGGTATGTTTGTTATGGAATACTCCGCTTGTTTTACTTAGATGTAGTGGTTCGATCCTACTCTAGAAGGTGATGATCTTATGACCACCAGATAATTCAAGGATGGGATAGTGTATGTCATCTGATTGTAGGTTAATATATTCAGGTTGAATACTATTTCTTAAATCATCAATTAGGACCTTATTATAGATCGAAATTTTAGGGAATATGTTAGTGTGAGTCATGGTGGTTCAACACCTAGAACTATCAGTGTTTCTTCTTCTAGGTGAAAGAGATGTTTTAGGCTAATCATGGAGGTAGCATTAGTTATACTCCTCATGATGATAGTTTCTAATATGTCACTAGTGTGGAAAGTTGGTACATATGAAACCTCAGTGATTATGAGATCCTATGGAATGAAAAGGATATATTAGGATGGGCTATATCCAGTGTTTCTATAGGACTTTTATATCAGTTCCTAGAGAGTGGGGATCTACACCTACTCTATTATCAGGAGCATAGAATGTAGTATCTCATTAGGTAGGCATTTGGAATACCACCGGTAGATCAGGCCGAGGTGGCAGTCGAGGAAAAGGTAGTCAGACTCATGATTCTCAGTGCCAGTATAGCAGGATCACTCAGGGAAGTTAGGTAGTAACTCATGACCATGGTACAGGCCATTTACATGAAATTCATCCTACTCTAGAGGATAAGAGAACCAGACCTTCTATTGTACGAGGTATTATTCTAGTAGCCTATACTTTAGTGTCTACTTTATTTGACACAATTATGTCTCACTCTTTTATATCTGAGACTATTGTGGAGAGTCTAGGCCTCGATATTGAACACTTTCATGGTGTTATGATGATTTAGACCCTATTAGGTATCCAATCGGAGGGTGTTTTCCATTGTAAGGATTTTCCCCTTGAGGTAAGTAGATACCTCTTCGTATGGAATCTTTTCATCCTCAGTATGACGTTCTTTGATGTAATAATTAGGATGGATTGGTTAGATCCCTATTGAGCCCATAAATATGGTTATCATCAAAGGGTGATGTTTACATCACCAGAGGATGGTAGGAACGTGCATAAGGGAGAATGGGATGTTCATGCGACACGAGTTGGACCCAAGCAGCATAGGATAGGTAGTGTTAAATCTCATATCGCCAATATTTTCCTGGATAGCTAGGTCTTACAAACCACTATTTTCCCTCTTGTGGTGGTGTGTTTCAAGGACGTCTTCCTTGATGAATTTTATGGCCAACCTCTAGTGCGAGAGGTAGAGTTTAATATTGAGTTAGTTCTAGGAGAAGGACCAGTAACCATTCCTCCTTATAGGATGGTACCTATGGAGATTATAGATCTCAAAAAAAAAGTTAGAGGATCTGTAAGCTAAAGGATTTATATGACCCATCACTTCTCCTTAGGGTTATACAGTCCTTTTTTTCAAGAAGTCGGATGGTACCCTCGGGATTTATGTGGATTACCATCACTTGAACCAACTCACAGAAAAGAATCAGTATCCACTAGTTAGAATAGACAACCTATTTTATCATCTCTGAGGAGAAAGATTATTTTCAAAGATAAATTTGAGGTCGGGCTATCGTCAGGTGTGTGTCAAGTCTTCATACATACCTCACATAGCTTTTAGGATCAAGTATGGTCTATACGAGTACTTGGTCATGCCTTTCAGTCTCACAAATGTGCCTATAGTCTTCATGGATCGAATAAATCAGGTTTTCCATCTGTATTTTGATTCATTCATGGTATTATTTATTGATGATATATTAGTGTATTCAAATTCCAGACACATCCATGTAAACCATCTTGAGATCATGCTGAATACATTGAGAGAGAATCATATCCATACTAAGCTCAGTAAATTCCACTTTTGGATTGACAAAGTCCACTTCCTAGGTCACATTATCTCAGAGAATAGAGTTTTAGTGGACCTATATAAAGTGGGAGTTATATTTTCATAGGAACATCCCAAAAATGACTTTTACATTCATATTTTCTTTGGTATAGCATGATATTATAGATGTTTTATCTAGGATTTATTATGCCTTGCAGCACCACTTACGGGCATGACAAATAAAGGTGTGAAAATCATATGGTTGGAAGATTTTGAATCATCCTTTTAGGTTGTTGAAGGTTCATTTGACTTCAGTGTCATTATAAATTCTTACGGATCTAGGAAGAAGCTATATTGTATACTTTGACTCATCATGTATCAGGCTTGGAGCTATTCTGATGTAGGAAGAGCGAGTCATCACATATATGTCTCATTAGTTGAGTCCTCATGAGAATAATTACCCAACGCACGACCTCAATCTAGATATTGTAGTTCATGCTATACACTATTGGAGACACTATATACTTGGAGAGTGTTTTGTGGTATTTACTGATCACAAAATCCTAAAGTACATCTTTACATAGTGATATTTGAATCTTAAGTAGAATAGGTGGATTGATTACCTATGGTCATTTGATTTCAAACTTAATTATACGCCTCATAAAGGAAATGTTTTAGTCAATTCTCTGATCTATAAGACTCAGACTCTTATAGTTTAGGAGGCCAATGGATAATGGAAGCTCATGGCCTTATTCTTAGAGATGCACATTGAGGTTCAGGAGAAACATGGTCAAACCATTCCCACAACCTTAGCAGTGACCTCTAACATTTTAGAACAGTTGATAATGAGGCAACTTTTAGATCCTGAGGGCCATGTCCTAATGGAAAGTGTCTCGGATGATGATACATCTTCAGGTTGGACCATGTATAGGGATGATACTATATTATTCCATGGATGTGTGTGGGTACCAAAATAAATAAAAGAGGGGATGATGTAGTAATTCCATGCCTCATCTTGGACAATTCATCCTGGTGTCACTAAGATGTATCAGGATGTACGACGCCAGTTCTGGTGGCCTGGTATGAAATGGGAGATTGTCATCTTTATCACTCGGCATTCCACCTGTCAGTTGGTGGATGCAAAACATCAGGTACTGGTAGGTATTTTATATCCATTATCCATTCCCAAGTGTAAATGGGATGATGTTTCTATAGATTTCATGACTAGTTTACCCAGATCACCTCATAGCAAAAATACAGTGTGGGTTTTCATTGATCTTTTGAAGAAGTTCGCACACTTCCTACCTATGAGATAGACCTTATTAGTAGAATATATAGAGATTTTATATGTCTGGGAGGTAGTATGTCTTCATGGAACTCCCCATTCTATAGTTTCTGATAGAGACACTCACTTTACATCATGGTTCTGGAAGGGGTTGCAGAAGGTCTTTGGTACATAGGTTCTTTTGAGCACAGACTATCACCCTCAGACCGATGAACAAATGGATCGTACAATTCAGGTGTTAGAGTAAATGCTCCATGCATGGGCCCTTGACTTTGGGGGTTCCTAGGAGAAACACATTCTCCTTATGTATTTCATATATAATAACAAATTTCATGTTACCATCAATATGGGTACTTATGAGGCCTTATATTGTAGTCCTTTTCATTCACCATTGTGCTAGCTAGAGGTAGGGGAAGCTATGCTTGGACCAAGTATCATGTAGGAGACTGCAGAGCAAGTCCAGTTGATCAAAAAGTGCATGATGATAGATCAGTCTAGACAGCAGTCATATGCCAACAGACATTGATGACATCTTGAGTTCAAGGTTAGAGATTTATTTTTGTTGCGAGTCTCGCCCAGGTTGGGCAATAGACATATTTAGAGGTAGGGTAAGCTTTCACCTAGGTTCATTGGACCCTTCAAGGATGTGAAATGGATTGGACCAGTGGATTTCCATATAGAACTTCCTTAGAGATATCGGTTGATGCATTATGTCTTTCATGAGTCTCAACTTTTCTGGTATTATCTATACCCATCACACGGCTTTCATCCTGATGAGGTTGAGTTGGATGTGGATTCTTCCTTTGAGGAGTATGTCATTCATATTGTTGATCAAAGCATGAAGATGCCTTGAGAAAGGTTAGTTTCTTTAGTACAGGTGCTATGGTAGCACGACCAAGTTTAGGATGAGACCTAGGAATGAGAAGCTAATATACGAGCTCAGTAGATGGAACTATTTGCTAATGATGCCTCTTTACCCTCAAAAGGCCAACTTGGGGACAAGTTTCTTTAAGGAGGGGAGGTTGTAAAGAACCATTTTTCATGAAGTATAGATCATTTTTTTTGTTTAAATTACTTTAAACGGCCCTTAAAATGTTACCCAATGGAGTTACAAGGGTCATGAGGGTATCTAAGGCTTTTTCAAAGCCCGAAAACTTGGAAATTTAAAAAATAGACTAGGTTTCATGGTTATTAAAACTATGCCTCTCAACCCATACAGTCTCTACTAACCACGTGGGGTGAGACGGAGGAGTAGAAGGGGCTGCATGGTCTTTTTACAATTGTATGACCTAATTAGCACAATCATACAATCCATATACTATTTTTTATATAGGATTTTTTCATGGTTGGTGCATGGTAGGGAAATCATTCACCTTAACCATGCAAGGTATCTCCTTGGGCAGTAGGCTTTTCACAGTTGGCCTACGGTTTGGAAAAACATGTGACCAAAATGTTCACCCTTATATTTGGGGGTGAAATTACTATTTCACCCTTAATGAATCTTTTAACCCTTTCTCTTCTTTCTCCCCTCTTTCTCCAATGGATGGCTTCCTCTTTCTCCTCCCTCATCTCTCTCTCAAGACAAATCTAGGCATTGAGATATATCCTATATCTAAAGTCTGAATTGAGATCCATTGAAGGTGTTGGATAGATATAGGTATGCTCTACCTTCCCCTTCCCTTTGATCTAATTTTATCTTTGCATCCATTTCACTATTTAGGTGCAAGCTCTTTTGACTTGTTTTCATGGATTTGGACTGTTTCATTGATTTCTCCCAACCTACTTTGAATATGAGGCCACCATCGGATGAGGATTCATCAACGGCCCTAAGGTAAGTGGTATCATTATTTTCCCCAAAAGTTATAGTGTTTTTTAGCTTCATCATTGTTTCATACACTAACCTTTGTCACACATCATCGTTAAATTTATTTCTTCATCTTAAATTTATTTATGCACCTTGGTATGATCCTATTTATCATTGTTTAGTAAATTTAGGATGATAACCTCAATAATGGACACCCCTTAGGTGTGATGGATTGAATTTCCTTTTATAGTTAATTGTTTAAATACCCGGAACACCTCCTGAGTGTTTGGCTTGGGTTGTAAATGTAATTTCCCTCATTTAGATAGATATTAATTAAACCAAAGGCACCTCCTAAGTGCTTTTCTTGGAATATAAATGGAATTTACCATATAAGTAGTTTCCTAAATGATAATAGAACCTTCCAAGTGCCTCATTGAGCCTTGTAAAATGAATTACCATGTTTTGATAGATTAAATGGAATGCATTAATTTAAATGTATTTTTCATGATGGTTTCCCTTCCTTAAATGAATTAAATGGTTAAAATGAAATGAATTATAAAGGGTGGAAAGTCCACTCTTATTTTTGATTACTTTATTATATGATATTATATAAATTGTAATTTCCTTAGTTATAATTGGTATTGATAGGAAAAATGAATGAGAGGTAATTCCTCATGCCTATTATTATAAATATGGTTAAACCTTTGATATAGGTTGTGGAATGATGGTAAATAATTTGTTGGTCATGATTATCCATGTTTCCTTACATTGGGAGTTGAGCATGATGTTTTATACCATTGACTCTATTTGGATGGTGGGCATGATGCACCACATCCCTTATTTAAGGTGTTGGCATGAAGATTGTAACATCCCATTATTGTTCTTAAAGGTATTCCTTAAACCTTATTGCGGTTTTTCCTTTTGGTTGATGGGGTAGGGTTGGAGTTGAATTGCGAGGATTCCTATAATGGTGAAGTCAGAGATTTTTCAGATTCTCACCTTTAAACCAACTTCTTCATGTAGTCTACTAGAGGGTTACATGTCATGTACTAGGGTTACACATCATGTAATGGTTCTACATACAAGTCATGAGTTGCTTTATGCTGTGAAGGGTACATGTCGTGAGCATCCCATTCCCGTTGTGAATGATTTATAGATCAGTTTTAAAACTAGAGCATCAGTTTTTAATGCTAAATGGTATGCATTTTGATAGTTACAAAACTTGATTATTACACGTCGTGAATGGGGATTACATGTCATGTAATACCTCGACTTCATTTTTAAAATAGGATTTGTGGCTGGTTAATTTATTTTTTCTCCTCTTCAGTTCCATCTCCTTTAATTTAAGGCTTTCCTAGGTGATCTCAAATCTTTCCAACCCTTCTGGATTTGTTCATTTAGTGTTTGATCATCATTACGATTGCGGTGTGATTTTCGGGTAAGTGTTCCCCCTCATACTTTGTTTTTTTCTATTTCTACCCTCTTGGGTTTTTAATGTATCTTCTTGGAATTGATGTATCTATGCCCTGTGGTGTTGTATATTTCTTCTAGGTTGGGTTTTTAGGTCTTTTACACCTTCATTTTCATTTAAGGGTGTCATTGTGAGTTTTGAGTTTTAGGAAAAGGTAAGTGGTACCATCCTGATTAGCCAAATTGATTAACCTTGTAGTTCTTGATTTATTTCAACTACTGATTTTAATTGCTCAAAATTTATTTAAATTGATTTAATAAAACCCAATTTTAGTGAATTGGGAGATTTGAAAATGGTTTTGGCATGAAAAAATGGAAAACCCCCAATTCCATTGATTTGGGGTGTGTTTATATAATTTGGTTAATTTAAATTGTAGATTTGATGGAAATGATTTCAATTGATTTTTTGAATTTAATTGTGAAAATGAATTTTGAAATGATGGAATTGGATTTGAATGGATTTCAAACTAGTGAAAATGGATTTAAAATGTTTTCATAGAAACCCGATGGTTTTACCTTGTTAAAGAGGCATGTTTTTTATTAAAATCAATTTTTGGTTTTAAATGGAAAATTGGAATTGAAATAGAAGAATGGGATTTAATTTAATTTTAAGCAGTCTTAAAATAAATTACCCATCATTGATTGTGTAAGAGCACATGCAAGCCTTAGGTAGTTGGTGGGTTATTTGGACACACTCTATGTTATTACAACGTTATAAAACATACATGTAGTGGGTCACATCCTTGATGGGATGCTGATGAGTCACCTTTGAATAATGTCATAGGGATGTGTGTATACACATTTTTCTGAGTTCACTTAGAGAGTGTGGAGTCCTATAGCTTGAAATATCGTCGTACCTATTTGGTATATGACCATGTTTCTTGCTTATTGTTTATATTTGAGATATAAATGTATTCCAATGATTTTTAAATATTTTACATTCCTACTAAATTTACACAAATTTTTTCATGTAACTATTTTATTTAATACATTGTTTTAGAAATATTCCATCATTTGTAAAGCTTTTTCTTAATGTATTTTTCCATAATTTGAACTACATTGTGTGATTTGTTTAAATATGCTTTAAAATTCCAAACCTATTTATATTTAAAATTGAAATAATTACTTTGGTTAATCATTTTTTGGTATTTGTTATGGAATCTATGGTGAGACCCTACTAGTATTTTTATCTCACACCCTACTTTTATCTTTGGGTTTTTGTATACTTTCTTCTTCCAGGTTCAAGTAAGAGAAAATGAACACTTAGAGGTGGATCCTAATGTTGAACCATGGTCTTGGTGGGTTGTATTTCCCTATTTCAATACTTTGTTTGTAGTACTTTAGTTTTTTTTATGCCTTGTTTTATTTTGGTACTTTACTCCCAGTGGAGTTTCTTTTGTTATGCATATTGTCTTGTCTCTTTTACATCTGCATTGTTCGTGAAAAATCTTTCCCACTTGAATGTTGTATGATTCCATGTTCTAGTCACCAATCTGTGGGGATCGAGAACACCCTTCAGGCCATGTCAGGACCGGCTCGGTTATCGGGTTACCAGGGTACCTGGGGTGGTTCATGATAGAGTGGTATCAAAGGAGGTTCAACCTTTGTCTAGAAATCAGTATCCATTTGGGAAATATTTCGGGACTTAGGAGGTAGTTGTGATTGATTGTATTTCCATCTCTCACTAAAATGAACCTTAAGTAGCTAGGTATGGTTAGGGAAAGGTGTTTTGTAGATATTTCTAGTCTTTTCCATGTTTTTATTTGGATAAAGTGGAATCCAAATCTTGTTTGTTCCTTTTGTTAGTAATAGTTTCCATTGTTACTAAATTTGAGTGTTGTTCTAATGTCTTAATTTTATCTACTGATGTTTTGTAGCATCATGCCTTTGAGAAGACATGAGAATTGAATCTAGGAAGAGGCGGCTGGTGAGCCTTAGCATGAAAATCCAATTGTGGATCGGAATCTAGTTGAGGTGATCATGTGCACTATCCAATATCTGGGACATGCACCACCACCAGTCCCCATTTAAGCTCCAGCTATGGATCCTCAGGGGGTATGTTCTTTGAAATTGTTCTCAAGAGTTCATTTTCCATAAGGCACCTGTTTTCAAAGGATCCACTGACCTTCAACATTATGATTAATGGTTGGGAAAGATATAACGTTTGTTTGAGTTCTTGGAGACATCAAACATGATCAAGTTGAAGTGTACAACATTCATGCTGGAAGGACTGATCAGTAGATGGTGGTACATGATGGTGATGGTAGGAAAACATGAGGTCTTATAGTGTAAGGACTTCAAGGTTATTTTCACCAACAAGTTCTATCCAGAATCAATGGTGTTGGCCAAATCTATGTAGTTATTCAAGCTTGAGAAGGCCAATAGAACCATGACCGAGTAATCAAATCTCTTTGTTGAGTTGGTGCAATTTGCACCTGAGATTGTATCTAATGAGAGGAAGAAGGCTCAATGGTTCGAGTTGGGACTTTGATCAGATGTCTGATATCAGGTTTTATTATCGAAGCTTCCCACTTATGTTGATGTGTCGTATAGGGTGATGATGGTTGAGATGGACCTAGCTAGAAAGTAAGGTTTTATGGTATTTCCTTTTTCTCCCAATGGAAGCATTGGTTCCTTCAAAGGAAAATGGAAGTGTGATGATTCTCATGGTAGTTCTCAACAAAAGATTCATTCCAAGACTCCTAAATATCCAGGATGATTTTATTTGATTTTCCATCAGTGTGGAAAGATAGGGCATTCTAAGAGGGTTTGAAATAAGTCACCTAAGAACTATAGCTCCTACAAATGTTCAGGGAACTTACAGAGATTACGTCATCACTTATCTACTTGTCATAGTGGAACAGGATCATAAGATCCTCCTAAAACTGTGGGGAAATCATATGCTTCACTTATAAAAAGGTTCTATCCATAGGAATTCGAAATGAAGATTCTTCACGCAGTGGAAGAGTCTCTAGAGGAATAAGACATGGTTCCAGCAATTGTGAGAGGTACCATTACTATAGATTCATCATTAATGACTGCTCTATTTGATATTAGTGCATCTCATTCATTTATATCAAACCATATTATTAATCTAATTAATATTCCTATTGAGATTTTATCTTGTTCAATGTATATTACTACACCCCTTGGTATGAAAAAATATTAGGGTCTCTGTAGTCCCACTTTTGTCTTCTCTCTATCAGACATCTAGCTTGCTTGGAATTTTTTGGTTCTCGACATGAAATCTCTTGACATCATTTTAAGTATAGAATGGATCATTGCCAATAAATCCCGGATTGATTGATATCTTTGATGAGTCTACCTTACAACACCCAATGGTATGACTCTTGTCTTTCTATGAGAATGGGACCCAAGGTCGAGAAGATTCTTACCTTCTTATCCATAGTTGGGGAAAGTAATATTAGTTTTCACTTTTGATCTGGAGTGGGGGTCTTTGAGCGGTGATCTCCCTCTAGTCATCATCAAGTTTTCCAATGTGTTTCCTTTATATTTCTCTAGTATGTCATCAGTGAGAGAGATTGTGTTTTCTATTAACTTAATGTCTGGTACTCAACCAGTCTCTATTCCCTCTTACTGAATGACTTTAGCTGAACTAAAAGATATGAAGTCCCGATTGGATGATATTCTTGAGAAAGTATTTATATGTCCAATTTTTTCATCTTGGGAAGCTCTAGTTCTCTTTTTTAAGAACTTTGATGGTTCTCTTTCCCTATGTGTTGACTATCAAAAGCACAATCAAGTTACTATAAAGAACAAGTATATGTTACAATGATCGGTTGAAAGGTACGAAGTGGTTTTAAAAGATTAAATTTTGGTATGGTTACCATCATTTGAGAATAAAATAATATAACATTCAGAAAACCTCCTTTTGGAGCAGGTATGAACACTATAAATACCTTGTTGTTCCCTTTGGTCTAAAAAATGCTCTTGTAGTTTTCAGGGCTTTGATGAACAAGATTTTCCATGAGTATCTAGATAACTTTTTGTAGTCTTTGTAGATTAAATCCTTGTTTAATCTAAATATGATTAGGATCATGTGGGTCATATGAGAATAGTTATGAGTCTACTAATAAATCACTAACTCTATGCCAAGATCTCAAAATGTGATTTCTAGATTCAGAAAGTGAAATTCTTAGGACACGTGGTGTCTGAACAGGTTATATCAGTTGATACTGAGAAGATAAAGGCTATTATGAATTGGGAGAAACTAAAAATGTCTTCAAGATTTGGAGATTCTTTGGATTGTCTGGATATTGCCACAGGTTCGTGAAGAACTCAAAGTTGGATTCACTGATGACTGCTCTGACTCGGAAGGGGGTGAATTTCGCTTGGGATGATAAATGTCAGAATTATTTTATTGAGATGAAATGTATTTTGACTACTATGTTGGTGTTGACTCTTCCAAATTCTGGGGTGGGATATGTGGTCTTTTTTGATGCATTGGGTTCAGGTTTGGGTTGTGTTCTTATGCAGGGAAATCGTGTAGTTTCTTATGGATCTCGTTAGCTTAGGCCACATGAGAATAATTATCCTACCCATGAACTTGAACTAGAAGTTGTGATGCACATGCTTAATATTTGGTGGTATTACCTCTATGTAGAAAGATTTACTATGTTTTCATACCACAAAATACTGAATTATATATTCTATCAAAAATATTTGAATCTACACTAGAGGTGTTGGGTGGAGTACCTGCAGTCTTTCAACTTCGATATCACCTATACCCTAGGGAAAGGGAATTTCATTGAAGATGAGTTGAGTAGAAAACTTCCAACCCAGGCAGTGAAAGAATATTTGGAAGAGTATAATTTTATGGATCTCTTTGCACAATTGCATATTAGAGTTTAGGAGAAAGGGGTTGAAGTTTCTTTATCCAGCATACAGTTGACATGTTCTCTTTTCAAGATTATTATTCAAGATCAAGATCTTGATGATGAATTATGTATCATTAGATAATATCTTTATGATGTGGAGACAGTTTCCTAGTGGAAGTTCTCCAAAGAGGGTGTTCAGTGCTATCGGAATCGCTTTGTGGTGCCGTTAGTGGCAAGGAAGGTTGTAATGGGGGATTACAGTAAGTCACAGTGGGAAGTGCACCCAAGGACCAATAATATGTTTTTTAATATGTGTTGGTAGTTCTAGTTGTCTGATATGGGATGGGGCATTTCTGAGTTTGTATCTTTTTTCTATATGTGCCAACAGGTTAAGGAAAATCACCAAAAACCATCAAATTTACTTCAGCCACTTCCAGTCCCAAATTGGAAGTGGGATGATATCTCCATCCAAATCCAATTTTTATTCGAAAAAGTGAGATTACAACAAGGACACAAATCTAAGGGTGATAAAATAGTGCAAGACAATGGAATCCCCTCTAACAAAATTCACGCCCTCTAGTTTCGGGAAATTATTAGAGAGGAGTAGAGTGTTGATGGAGCTATGGTCAATTAAAGAGGCCAGATGATCTGTGACCCTATTCTCCTCGCGCCAAGTATGGGTTACTCAGATGTTGTCACCCATAAGGTCTCTACATTTTAAAATAGTGTATGATATGTTCCAAGGAGGATATCCTATGTTGTTTAAGGAATCATGTAGTATTATAGATTCAATATCCACTTGAGTGATGCCAAGGTTCTTCTGCATACAGAGGGTGAGTCTATTCATCATCACGTTGGCCTCAGCCTGAAGAGAAGATCCATTTTCATAGAACAAAGTGTAAGACAAAACAACTTTTCCCACTGATCCACGAACAACTCCCCCTCTACTCATGGTGCCCATCTTACACGACCCATCTGAATTCAATTTGAGACCGCTAACAAGAGGGTGCTAGAAAACCCATATCCCTCACAGAAGGAAGGAAGACAGGGAAGGGGTCTTGACCTGAGGAAGCCTTGATAAAGGAGCCCCACACCAGTCTATGATGACAGAAACCATATCTACCATTAGGAAGCAAGTCCTCATGATGATGGACCGCACCAAAGGAGTATGGCCATCAAATCTAGAATGGTTCTTGGCTTTCCACATAAACCAACACCTAGTACTAAAAATCACCGCCCAAGACATATGTTCCATTCCAGATTTCTTCGATCTATGGAACCATCTAACCATGAATAGATCATCCCTTAGGTTGCGTGAAGCAAAGGCAGCAAGACCACCAAAGACCATCCACACTGCCTGATCCTATTCCCCTTCGTAGAAAAGATGGCGGGAGCTCTCCTCCCTCCTGATGCTACAGCAATGGAACCTTGAAGACAAAATAATACCCACCTTCTTGATATTCTTGTTCGTGGTATGTCCTAGTTCCTGATGCACCGGGACAAAATTTAAACTTCGCTGGTATCTTATTGCACCACATCACATCATTCCATCTATCCTGAGTGTTTTTTATATAAACTGTACAGTAAAAATCCCTGGTGGAGAAGATGCCCGAGGAAGAAGGAGTAAACACACATTTATATGGCTCTGAGTTGAACTCAATGGAATCGAGGAGGCCCTATTTTTTCCCATCTAGAACTGCCTTTGTGAATCTTGGGTAGAGTCTCACTTCCTTCATCGTGATCAGAGTAACAGGGTAGCCAGGGAAAGCGAGAACAGAGCCCTCCTAGTTTCGGTTCTAGAAGGAAATATCACCCGCACCAACCAGCCAGCATGAATTCTATTATAGAGTATGAAAAAGAGGGAATATGATCGACCATAAGGGATAGGTATACCCTCTCAAATCCTCCATAGATCCTTTGAAGATATTAGACATGGACTTACCCCAGAGAGTGCGCTCCTCCAAAATCTCACATGCAAGCTTGGCGTGCATGAAATAGAGCATTCACTAAAGACTCCCCACGTTGATCCCCCCATCATGAACTGATCTTTCCAACCTATCCCATGAGGCCCAATTCCTCTTACCTTTATACATTGCTTCCCAAATAAAACTAAAAAGAACCTTATCAATAATTTAAATAACTCCACGTGGTACGTAGGAAGAGTCCATCACATGGACATCTATTGCGGACAAGATGCTATTAACTAGGGAAATACGACCCCCAAATTATATGAAATGGTTCTTTTAGTTAAGGAAATAGCACGTAATCCTATTCACAATTTGATCAAAGTCACGAACACAAAGAATGCCTGATGAAATAGGCAAACCTAGGTACTCCATGGGGAAAATGCCACGCTGCATGTCGAGGTGGCTGCATAGGGAGGAAACCTTCCTAGGAGCACATCTAGCACATCTATGAGAGATGAAGACTCTTTGTAGTGTTGATAACTTTCCCACTCCAGAAACAATAATCATCCAGTGTTTTCTTGATGCCTCGTACAGACCCCCTGCCTCCATTTGTGAAGATGAATGTATCATCTGTAAACATAAGGTGAGATATCGATGGGAAGTTAATATTCCTTCTATAGGGTAGGATATCTCCATTAGATAAGCCTCAATTAATAAGGTGGCTAAGAGTGTCCTAAACTAGGATAAAGTTTCCGGGTGAGATGAGGTCCCCCTACCGAAGGCCCCTTGTAGCCTTAAAAAACTGTGATTCTTTCCCAAGAAAGAGAACGTCATCCATGAAGAGATAAGCTCCTAAAAAATAAATCCACTACTGAAGACGAGAACCCCAAATCCACAAGAACTCTATTGATAAAACTCCATTCGGTCCGATCATAATATTTATTCATGTCCAATTTGATCACTATATTAGAACCTTGGGTCTTCAGATTAATATCCAGCATCACCTCCTGAGCTAATGAAATAGCTCCCTGTATGGAGAGCCCAAGAATAAACCCATGTTGCTCAATGGATATACACTGAGGGAGAAGTTTAGATAGTCTCGGGTTGATCATGCTCACTATGATCTTTTAGGGGAAATTACATAAACTCACTAGTCTATAGTGTGAAAGAGAAGAAGGGTCCTTGATCTTAGGGATGAGAATAAGAGTGGTAGCACTGGCTACCCGGGGTAGGCTCCCTCCATTAAAATAGTCCTAAATAGCCTCAATTATATCCCCCTTAACCACATCCCACACTTCCCTGTAAAAAGAGCCTGGTAAACTATATGGACTAGGTGCACTCTTGAGATTCAGTTTCATCATCTCCAAGTGAATTTATTCCTTATCTAGGATCGCCTCCATGATCTCATTATCCAGGCTTGATACTGTTAGGACCACTTTGTGTATAAGGTTGTATTTTTTGTTAACATCTGTCAATGAAGATCAAAATGAATAAGTAGATGAAGGGATTCATGTTATAAAGTGATCATGAAATATCTCACTCTTCAAAGAGACCATGCAAGAGCCTACTTGAATAGACATTCATTATTGCATGAGGGATCATGTGAAGATTTAAAGTTTTAATAATGATCATATAAAGATAAGAAAATGATGCCAATAATATTCAGTGTTGACTGGAATGACTGATGTTGCTGGATGATAGGGAAGTTGTAGTACTTTCCCTAGATAATCTGCACATGGATGACTAGGGGGTTTGTATAGAATGGGGTCATACATTTGAGACTGAATGTAGTATTGAATTTCACCACTCCTTAACCTATTCTTTACATCACAAATTTCATGAAAGTCACCACAAATCATACCAAAATATCCACCTCATCAAGAGGGTCTCAACGCCACAAATGGCTCGTCAATCAGACGTGTGGTTTGAAAGATACAAGAATTTTTTTAAACAGGGGGGCGGTTATGAAGAACGGTATGCGGTGAAGGCATGTGGTATGCAGAATGATACATAGTGAAGGCATGCAGTGCACAGAATGGTGTCAAAAATAGTCCGTAGCATGGTACGTGGTGAAGGTGTGTGGTACGTAGTAAAGACATGCGGTACATGGAACGGTATGCAGTGAAGGCATGTTGCACACAGAATGGTGTCAAAAATAATTCATAGTGTGGTACGCGGTGAAGGTGCATGGTACGTGATAAAGGCATAAGGTGTGAAAAATTATATCAAAATGGTTTGCAGTAATGGTATGTGGTGAAGGTGTGTGGTATGTGGGATGGTGCGTAGAACTGAAAATAGTTCACAGCGGCAGTATGCGGTGAAGGCGTGTGGTATGTGAAATGATGCTAAAATGGTTCGTAGTGATGGTACACGGTGATGAGTTACAATATTCAGACCGACATCCATATGGTATGTGGAAGGTTAATGGTACGCGATAACGGTTCACAGTTTAGAGGATTACAGTACGCGGTGGAGGCTAATAGTACACAGATGGAGTTCAGTTTAAAGTGAAGATTGTCCCACATTGAAAATTTGGGTAAATCATGTTACCAAAATTTGTGGAGCTATGTTCCTATTTAAGGAGAAGTAATCCCCTTTATTAAGTGAGGAGATTGAAGATTAAATTTTCGGGATAAAATTCGGTGAAGTTTGAAGTGGTATGCGGAGGAGAAGAAGGTACTCGAAGAGAATCATTTGCGTTTGGAAAATAGTTCGCAGAAGAGTGTACAGTTCGCATAGGTATATCTCATGGTACATAGCCGAGAAAGGAAGTACGTGGAGCAAGATGGTATATGGAGGAGTGGAGCAATACGTGGTGTAGGGGAGTATGCGGAGAAGGACAGTTCGCGGAGCAGCTGGACGGTACATGAAAAATAGCAGCGGTATGTAGAGCTGCTGGATAGTATGAAAAAACATTATCAGTATGAAGAACCAACTAGATGTTACACGAAAATAGAAGTAGTACATGGAAATAGCCAAATGGTATGCTAAAACAGCAGCAGTACACGGAAAATAGTTGGACGGTACGCAGAAACAACAACGATATGCCGAAACAGCTGACTGGTATGCGAAAATAGCAGTGGTACGCATAAACAGTTATATGATATGAAGAAACAGTAGCAGTACATAGAAACAGTTGGATGGTATGCAGAAATAGTAGTGGTACGCAGAAATAGAAGCAGTATGCAGATCACCCACGGAAGCTTGAAAATTGGCCAAATCAGTTTGCGAATTTAATTTCCATAATATATCAATGTACAAGAAAATAAATTGCATATGTGAGTGATTATGGGACTTCAAAATATAATCTATTTACAATTGAGGATGCATGAATTAATTCCAAACCATTGAAGTGACCTTCAAGTCATTAAAATGAGTGAATATTCTTCCAACGTAATGAGAAAGGGGGAGTCAGCGGAAGTGATCTGAGGGATGCAGTGTGGTATCCCTAAAACCTTGTAAATGAAGTGCTCTTGGCACAGAGTGATTGTTCTAAACTCTTGTAATCCAAAACCAGTGAATATTAGTGGAATTTGCTACAATTGGAAAACTATTGGCGTATTCTCCTTAGTCATAGCCCTTAGTGGTGAACCAAGTAAAAAAGTGTTGTGTTGTCCTTCTTCATGTGAATGTTTTAATTGCTGCACATATCCATCATACAGGTATTAAAAATGGTTCCTACTAATGTGGGAACAAGATCCAGTAAAGAATAGAAAATTTTGACACCCTGATTCACCCCCCCCCCCCCAGGGTGGTCTAGGGTCCTTCAATTGGTATCAGAGGGAAAAGGTTTGCGTGTGTTGGATAATCTTCAGTAATTCTATTTAGAAGAGGAATTGAGTTTTCTTTCCTGAGTCAACAATGAAGATCAGTCTTAATGAAAGTTCATTTATATCTGAACATAATTCTATATCCAGCAAGACCATGAAAAATAGAAAAAATAAAGAGAAGATGCAATTGAATAAGTCCATCTTATCTAAAGAATAGGTAGTATCTGGTTCTCCATGCCATTCAGAAATTGATGATGTTTCAAGCCTGGAAAGAAAAGAGCAAGGAGATCGAAAGGTATGTTTTTTCACCCTTGATCAATCTTCATCCTCAAATTAAATTGATAAACTATGAAAATACCTTTATTATATCTCCAAATATAGAGTCATCGGTATTTGTAGAATATTTCAAAGTATGCAAAGGGAAATCACCCAGCTAAGAAAAGAAGCAGACTCTATAGAGGAAGTCTTGGTAAAAAAATATCAGAATGCTATAATCTCTCCAAACAATTGAATCCTTTGAAGAAACAAGGAGGAAACATGAAATAAATACATCAAAATGGTTCAAAGAAGTTGAAGAAGAACAGAGATTCATAAAGTCTCTTGAAGAAAAGATCCATGTGCTTGAAGGGAAATTAAAAAATTGCACTAATGTCAAGTGTCTACAATTATAAGGGATGTACAAGAAGATCAAGGAAGATGACACTTTGATTTAGAATAAAATGATGTTGCATGAGGAAGAAGTTGTTATAATGAAGAAGGATTGTGAATAGAAGATGACTATAATTGAAGATCAGAAGGTAATTCTCAATAGTAAATGTATAGAATTCGATGATCAGTTGACCAATCTTGAGAAGACATATATTGAGAATTCACAAAAGAATGAAGCATTTGATGCTAGTACTCAATTCTCACTAAAGGATTCTAAAGCTGAAATACCTCCAACATGTGACAAAAATATTATGAAAACTCTGGATTATCCATATCAAGAAACAGTTTCTGTTGCTACTCAATGCTCACTAGAAAATTCTACTATCAATTCAAACATGTGATAATAAGATCATGATTTCACTCATTTATCTATCACAAGCAGCTGAGAAAGTGAAGGTGCCATCCATACCAACTTGTACTATTGTTTCTAAATATGTTTCTACAAAAAGTGCATGATGGAAGAAAAATTCTAAAAAATTATGGATGAGGAAAGGTGAGTAGAAGAAACCTACCACCATGGCTAGGGTGGATAGGAAGAAGAAGATGGAAGATGGTTCCCTAGATATTGAACAACATATTAAGAAGAAGGCCCAACAACCTTATATAGAAGATATCAAGAAGACAAGATTTTTTTGTCAATGTTGCTGCTGCAACAGATTTGGGCATTATGCACTAGATTGTTGGTACAATACCTTAAATGAAAAAGTACAGAGAAATACTATATCAAAGGGAATGAATCCAGAGAATAAGAAGCAACATCCGTAGGTCCAGGAGCATCTATTTACTACAAACAGATTTGGAATGCTTGATAACATTTGTGATGTATGCAATGGAAGTGTTCACAAGGTAGTTGCATGCCCATCTCAACATTCATTCATTATTGATAAGAAAATACGACCTCTGATACTGGCTAAGTATGAAGCAGCTACCTTGGGAATAAATAAGAAGAATATTGTGAACACACATTTCCCTAAGAAGATATCATATAGGGAAGCTAAGAAGACCCTTTATTTTAGATCTATGAAATTGAAGGGCAATTCATCCAAAATAGAAACTAAGAGGGATGACACTCAGATGAAATTGTGTGGAAGATCCAAATGACATGTTGTTCATCTGGACAGAAGATTTTAAAAGAATAAGAAACGTGAAGATGAAAAGGCCAAGGCTGGGGATAAAGGAAAAGGAAAATTTTCACATGATGAGGATAAAGTACATGAGATAATGAAAACCAAAAGAAACACATGTGTTAAATAAGTTATGTGTGAGAGATGTATGAAATTTGGTCACATTGAAAAGGTTTCCTAACCTTAATACCAGAGTAAGAATCAATCCTTAATAGGTTTAAGAATGTATCACCCATGATGGATATTAATAAGAAGAACAATTCTCCACACAATTCAGAATTAAATGTGAAGAGATCCATGCCACATCAACAAAGATCAAAATATATGTTCAGATATGCAACCATGAAGACTGGAGTAAATGGAGGAACTTGTTTGAGAAAATCATCTCAACCATGTAGCTCATATTAATGAAGCAATGAGGAACTACCTTATTCCCTTAATCATTTTTGTATTCTATTTTTACTGATAATATAGGGAATTGAATGTGAAGCATTCCCTCAGGGGGATAACCTGAGAAGTAGTGAATGTTTTCAACTCTTGATAGCTAAGATAAATAAGTTTCCATCCTTAGAATATTTTTCAATTGATATTCAAAGATTTAAATTATGAAGGATCATACTTGATGAAGATGATGAGGAGTGTTTCCCTTGAAGGGGAGACAAATGAAGAAGCTTCCAGAATTATTATTTCAATCAATGTCAACTTTAGTTGGTATTAAATTCAATTAGTATGGAAATTTCTTGAAGAACATTTCACTGGAAAAGTTATGTCATTTTTCAATCTCTCGTCCTTGGTTACTCATAATGAAGATCATTTTACAAAGGGGGGTAACTGAATTTATCAGTGACATAAGAATAATGGAAGATCCCCAAGGCCACTTATCCTGCTAATTGCACTTGAATGTTTTTAATCTGTTTTTTGAAGTGATTACAGGAGTTTCAGGTTGATTATTCCCTATCACATTCAATTTTAGCAGCTCGAAATGAAATTAGAAAACCCTTGAAGACAAATCACATGAGTTCTCATCTCATGAGGTATCATGATTAGTGAATAATAGACATCCTTGTTGTCTAAATCAAATCCTCTTGTTTTCTACACAGATCATTGCTCAAGTAGAATTAGAGTGAAATTATTGATGGAACATTTCTTAAGAAAGGACTAATACCATTTTCCTATAAACTTTGTATTTCTTGTCAATAAGGGGGAGATAAAGTGAAATGAAAGTTCAAAAATTGAGAGATAAAGAAAAAGAAAAGGTGGAGAGATAAGATTATCATTTTGATATTGACACATTCATTTGAGGAGGACTTTACAGTATTGAAAACAAAATACAAAGGGGGATATTTTTAGGACCACTTTGTGTATAAGGCTATATTTGTTGTCGACAGTTGTCAATGAAGATCAAAATGAAGAAGGATATGAAGTTATTCATGTTATAAAGTGATCATGAAACATCTCAATCTTTAAAGAGACCATGAAAGAGCTTACTTGAATAGACGTGCCTTATTACATGAGGGATCATGTAAAGATTTGAAGATTTAAAAATGATCATGAAAATATGAGAAAATGTTTCTGGTAATATTCAATGTCTACTGGAAAGACTGGCGTATCTGGATGATAGGGAAGTTGTAGTATTTTCCCTAGATAATCTTCACATGGATGACTAGGGAGTTTGCAAATAATGGGGTCATACATTTGAGACTAAAAGCAGTGTTGAAGGTCACTTCTCCTCAAGTTATTCATCACATCACAACTTTAATGAAAGTCACCACAAATCATACCAAAATATCTGCCTCATCAAGAGGGTCTCAACACCATAAACAGCTCGTCAATTGGACGTGCGGTTTGTAAGATACGAGCGTTATTTTAAACAGGGGTCTGGTTACGCAGAACGGTACATAGTAACGGCATGTGGTACACAGAACGGTACGCGGAATGGTGTCGAAAATAGTTTGCAGTGTGGTACGCGGTGGAGCTATATTGTACACGGTGAAGGTATGAACTACACGGAATGTTGTCGAAATGGTTCGCAGCAATGGTACGTGGTTAAGGCGTGTCGTATGCGGAATTGTGCGCAAAACTGAAAATAATTCACAGTAACGATATGCGGTGAAGTCGTGCGGTATGTGAAATGATTCTGAAAATGGTTCACAGTGATGGTACGTGGTGATGAGTTGCAGTACATGGACCAATAGCCATACGGTATGCAGAAGGTTAATGGTACGTGATAACGGTTCGCAGTTCAGAGGATTGCAGTATGTAGTGGAGGATAACAGTACGTAGATGAAGTTCAGTTTATAGTGAAGATTGTCCCACATTGAAAATTTGGGTAAATAAGATTACCAAAATTTTTAGAGCTATGTTCCTATTTAAGGATAAGTAATCCCCTTTGTTAAGTGAGGATATTGAAGATTAAATTTTCGAGAAGAAATTCGGTGAAGTCCAAAGTGGTACGCGGAGGAGAAGACGGTACGCGGATAGAATCATCTATGTAAGGAAAAAAGGTCATAGAAGAGATCATTGTTCATGTAGGAAGCTCTTGCGGTACGTGGCCGATAAAGGAAGTATGCAAAGTAGGATGCTACGCGGAGGAGTGGAGCAGTTTGCAGTGTAGGTGAGTACGTGGAGAAGGACAGTTCACGGAGCAGCTGGACGGTATGAGAAAAATAGCAGTGGTACGTGGAGCAGTTGGACGATATGAAAAAACATTAGCATTACGTAAAACCAACTAGATGGTATGCAAAAATAGTAGCAATATGTGGAAACAGCTGGATGGTACAATGAAACAGCAGCAGTACGCGGAAACAGCTGGACGGTATGCAGAAACAATAGCAGTACGCTGAAACTGCTGAATGGTACATGGAAATAGCAGTGGTAGGCAGAAACAGCTAAACGGTACATAGAAATAGCAACAGTACGCAGAAATAGTTGGACAGTATGTGGAAACAGTAGTGGTACGTGGAAATATAAGAAGTACGCAGAACACCCACAGAGGCTTGAAAATTGGCCAAATCAATTTGTGAATTTAATTTCCATAACATATCAGTGTAAAAGAAAATAAATTTCATATGTAATTGATTATGGGAATTCAAAATAGAATCCATTTATAGTTTAGTATGAATAAATTAATGCCAAACCATTAAAGCGACCTTCAAGTCATTAAACTGAGTGAATATTATTCTAATACAGTGAACAAGGGGGAGTCAGCAAAAGTGATCTGAGGGATGCAGTGTGTTATCCCTAAAACCTTGTAAAGGCATTATGCCTAGAATATAGTGATTGTTCTAAACTCTTGTAATACACAACCAGTGAAGATTAGTGGAATTTGGTATGACCGGAAACCTGTTGGAGTATGCTCCTTGGATGTAGCCCTTAGTGGTTGTTTCCAACGCTTTCGTCGGGGCACGTGTGTCTGTCTTGTTAGGGATGAAAGGTGCGGTTTTTTGGCCCCACATTCCTGATTTCCAAATGTGGGTGGCATCTGTTCATTGTTCAGGGATGTTTTCTCCTTGATCGAAACGGGATGATGGGATGTCGGTTCTTCCTTCCGTGGATTCCTCCTCAGAACTCGTCACCTAGTCTGGGTCTCCCTTAAATATTTAAGACGTTGTTCGTGAAACTCTTCCTAGTTCCATATCTTCATGGACACCAGTTAATTACACTTCTTATATTGGGACATTTCAAAGGGTCCGGTCAGGGCAGCAACCTTTGATCAGGGGAGTAGTCACGTTAGACATCACTGGCGTGTCTGGATGCTGGGACACTGGCATGTCTAGTTTTCTTCCCCTTATTATAGGGATTCTCAAGGGCACACAAACCTGAGGCATCCCACGTTGAACGCGGAAAATATTATGCCATAGGCATGTATCTGAGGTTTTCCTCAGCTTCCTATGTTTAACACAGGGTATGTCGTAGGTTTAACGTCTAGCGGAGACGGATCAGACTGATCAGAACACTGACAAGAGTGGATCAGGTGAGTGCAACCCCTGGAGGGAACGCTGATGTTAGGGCTAATACATGGTTAGCTACCCGATTGTTGTTAAAGTGAATAGGGAATGGGGTGGCATGATCTCACCGGGATGTGGCGGCCCGGGTAGGAACCAAAATAGTTGATGGATGGTTAAGTAAATTGGGTGGAGAATGAGATGGAGTTGACTCGAGGACGACGGTGATGTTAGGCCTGAGTCTCAAATAGACTCCCTGCATATCCCTGTGGTAGGGAATCAAAGTCCACGTAGTTTGGTGATAACGTCTTACCGTCAAATGGGGTTGATAATGGATTACCACTGAATGGGGTAACAACGGCTTACCGCTGGATAGGGTTGATAATGGCATACCACTAAATGTGGTCACAGCGGCTTACCACTGGATAGGGTTGACAACGGCTTACCACTGGATAGGGTTGGCAATGGCTTACCACTGAATGGGGTCACAACATCTTACCACTGGATGGGGTCACAATGGCTTACCACTGGATGAGGATGTCAATGGATTTCAGTTGAATGGGGTTGACAATGGCTTACTGCTGGATGGGGTTGACAATGGATTATCGCTGGATGGGGTCACAATGACTTACTGTTGTATGGGGTCACAATGGCTTACAGCTGGATGGGGTTGAACCTCATGGAGGCTTCCTACGTACCCTGTCTAGGAGACAAGGATCAAAGCCCACGTAGTTCAGGATGGAGTGGGAATCAACATGAAGATGTTCGGGACCAATGGGTTTTAGCCTTGAACCTCAGGGAGGCTTCTTACGTACCTTTACTTGGAAAGGGTCAAAGACCTCGTAGTTTGGTGCATGGGGCATTTGGGGCTTACACTCTGAGGTAGCCCAAGATGTTGGAGAACTGATGTGAGGTTGTTCGGGACCAATGGATGATGGTATTGAACCTTAGGGAGGCTTCCTATGTACCTTGAATTGGAAATGATCAAATACCTCATAGTTTAGAATGGGGTTGGGCGAACTAGCGTGAAGGGGGTCGGAGTGACCAATGGGTTTTGGCCTTGAACCTCAGGGAGTCTTCCTATGTACCTTGCCTTGGAAAGGATCAAAGTCCTCGTAGTCTGGAATGGGGTGTGTGGGACTTACACTCTAAGCTTCCCGGATAGGATTTCATGGTCGATGCTTTCTCTAAGCCCACATGAGTCATGCTTGGTGTGAGAAACAAGAGATAGCAAAGACCTGATGATCACATCGCGGAAGGTGTGTCCGTGGGAAGTGGAATGGGGGATTACGCTTGGTTAGCGGCCCAAAGAGGAAATAGGGGATTACACATGGTTAGCAGCCCGAGGTGATGGAGATTGGTACTTACTCCAGGGTGGAGGCCTGGATGGTGACAAAGCCCGGTGGGAGATGGACTTGGCACCCAAGAAGGGAGGAGGAGCAGGGGTGCTACCTCCTGCAAGAAAAGTTAGGGGCTTACACCATGTTGGTTTCCCTTTCCCCCGTGGATAGACGACGCTTTGATAAGGAGGATCTCATTTCATATGAGGAATGATCTCACTCCCATGGAGACCAGTGGGTGTGCAGAATGTCCAAGGTGGGAGAACCCCACGTCTAACACACGGGGCATGGTCACAGTTTAACATCATGTGTTGAGGATGATAGTGCTTGGAAGTTTAACATCCTGCAGCTCGGATGAAGCATGTTAACTCCGTACCCCTAAGACTTACATGACCAATACTCATCCTCCCTTGAGGAAAGTAAGGCATCAGTAATGTCATGGTTGGGTGGTGTCGAGAGGTGATCTTGTTGGGGTTCCACGTAAGCGTGGCTATGCAAAGAAGAAATAGTCGTTAGCGTGCCTATGCGAAGAAGCATGAGGCAAAGCAACGCAATAGGAAGTATCATCCAAGGGAATTTAAAGTTACTTCATACGAACCTGAAAGGCCGCAATGGAAAAGGAGTTGTAGAGCAACGAGGTTCATAGGAAGCTTTTTGAAGCTCTGGTGCTCCATGAAGTGGAGGGGCTTCATGAAGGAATGTGATTCGCAAAGTGAAGTTGCCCAGGCTAGTCATAAGGAATAGGTGCATATAGGAGGATCTTTTAAAAGTGGAAAAGCATTTGTGAAGCAATGCCTCACAAAGTAGGGGTGCCTCATGAAGCAAGGTGTCATGAAGCAATGTGATTCGCGAAGCACAGTAACCATACCTTAGCATGTAGTTCATGTGTATGTGGAGGGAGTTTCGTGAAGTATAAACACTTTGCGACGACTTGTGTCCCCATGGGGATCTCTTTCCTTCATGAAGGATCGTGGGTTTCGCGAAAGGAATCCCTCTCAGAAGAGGGGTTCAACTAAAGAAAAGCGGGAGGCACTTCGTGAAGCAAAAGTACCTTGAGGAGCTCATGGTTTGCAGAGCAAGGAGTGCTTTGTGATTTGATACCTCAGAAGGTGAAAGGTCGGATGATCCGTCATTTGGGATCTAGCAGAGCCTTTTATTTATAGGAAAGAGGCATCGCGAAGCAGATCTTTCTCAGTGTGAAGAGAAAGTTTGCTTTGCGGAGGGATCGCGAACGTCAAAGGTGTTTGTGGGGCATCCCATCTCCTTGCTCTGCGGCGGGCTCGCAAATGTCAAAGGGGTCCGCAGGGCGTCCTGCCTCCTTGCTCCATGGCGGGTTCATGAATTTCAAATGCATTCATAGGGTGTCCCGCCTCCTTACTCTGTGGTAGGCTTGAAAATGTCAAATGCATTCACGGGGCATCTCGCCTCCTTTCTCCACAGCGGGCTTGCAAACATCAAATTCGTTAGTGGTTCGGCCCGCCTCCTTGCTCTACGGCGGGCATGGGGCCATGGGGCTCCCACTATTGGAAATATCACCTATACCCACAGTTTAAAACCATGGGTATATCCCTTGAAACTGTGGGTATAGGATATACCCACAGTTTCAGAAACCATGCACTGTAGTGCCGTCGTAATAGGTCTATACCCACGGTTTTCTGAAAGCCATGGGTATAGACCAAGGAAAATTGATATTACCCATGGTTTGTTAAACCGTGGGTATAGATTTATACCCATAGTTTTCAAACCATTGGTATAATGATTTACAGCGCCCCATATTTACCCACAGTTTACCAAACCGTGGGTATAGACAGATTCCCCAGGCCGAGCAGTTGCACCTCCCTACCATTCTGCACCTGTATTAGCACATATACATGGCATGTCAAACTGGATTTTCGATAATCCAATGTAATCCCCAACATCTAAATAGCTAAAATAGAAGTGCCAATCTACTCTTTTCTAACAACTCATGGGGCCTCTATTAGAACCATTGATCATAACATTCAATAATTAATCCACCATGGGCACTAAATGACCCACCTCAGGGCTAAAACTGAGAGACATAGCTACCGAAGTCCCTGGGGCTACAGCATAATGTGGATTCCAACTAGGGGAACCTGTGATGAAACCAATATCCCATGCCAGACCTATAGAAACAACCTCATCCAACCTAAATTCCATAGTAATTAATGATTAGAGGATCAATCCCCACACTGGCCCTAGGAACTTCACACCTACCACTTTAAGAAATATCCTTATAGAACATAAAATCCATATAACAAGGTTGGATGTTTCAAAATTGGTGACACCAGATGTCAATGTCTAAATAATGAAATTATAAACCAAAATATCACACTAAATATTCTTTTTCTCAATATATATTTCATAATAGAACATATAAAAATAGAAAAAAAAAAACTCACACCCACTAAAAGAACCAATAGGAGAATTTACATAGTTCAAAATTAGTACAACTCCATGAGATAATAATTTTTACTCATTATTGTGTGTACTCCCCCCTGCCCAGCCCCTCCCCCTCCCTCCCACTTCCCAACTCCTCCCCCTCCCCCTCCCACTCCACATCCCCCTCCCCCTCCCCCTCCCTCCCCACTGCCTAGCCCCTCCCCCTCCCCCCTGCCCAACCCCTCCCCCTCCCTCCCCACTGCCCAGCCCCTCCCACTCTCCACCTGCCCAGCCCCTCCCCCTCCCTCCCCACTGCCCAGCTCCTCCTCCTCCCCCTCCCCCTCCCCCTCCCCCTCCCCCCTGCCCAGCCCCTGCTCCCTGCTCAGTCAAGTAGAATGGCATATTTAGAGAAACTTTTGGATAAAAAACACATGAAATAAAATACACAAACATGTATTGAAATGTCATTCAACAATTGATATATATACAAAGTATCCACCATAAATAAAAAATGTTATCAATATTCAAGACTTTCTCATGTTAAAAGATTAAAAAATCAAGAAAAATCATAAGGGTGAAACCTTCTGAAAGTACACCGTGATCCATGATTTCTGAATAACATCCTGAGCCTTTTCAAATGCGATGATAGTTCAATGTATCCGAAACATACACAAATATACAGCTGAATATTAAAATTAAAAAGTTGGTGTAAAACCTGAATCAGGATTCCACTGAATAGGCTTTTTCTTTTGTGTTTGGAGTCTTCCTAAAACACAAAAACCACATTAAAAAATTAGAGAAAGGAAAGCTAAAAACCACAAAAAGAATATGCAACATCTAAATTAGTTAGTCAACTCTGAATATTTATATAACTATCAGATCACATACCAATCATTTAAGTACAATGACATATATAGAGAAAATTTTGGATAAAAACACATGAAATAAAATACACAAACATATATCTCAATGTCATTCAACAATTGATATAAATACAAAGTATCCACCATAAACAGAAAATGTTATCAATATTCAAGGCTTGTTCATGTTATCAAGATTAAAAAATCAACTCCTCATCTCACCCCTGCCCAGCAAATTCCCCTTCCCCTCCCCCTCCCCCTACCCTCTACCCATCCCCTCCCTCATGCCCAGCTCCCCCCCTGTCCAGCTCCTCCCTCATGCCCAGATCCCCCCTGCCCAGCCCCTCCCCCTCCCCCTCCCCCTCCCTCATGCCCAGCTCCCCCCCTGCCCAGCCCCTCCCCCTCCTCCCTCATGCCCAGCTTCCCCTCATTCCCAGCCCCTCCCCCTCCCCCTCCCTCGTGTCCAGATCCCCCCTGCCCAGACCCTCCCCCTCCCCCTCCCTCATGCCCAGCCCCTCCCCCTCCTCCCTCATGCCCAGCTCCCCCCCCCCCTGTCCAGCCCCTCCCCCTCCCCCTCCCTCATGCTCAACTCCCCCCCTGCCCAGCCCCTCCTCCTCCCCCATATTTACTATATACCAATCAAATATGATATTCATTAACATCCCAAGGCATATAGTTTTTTTTATGAAAATAAAATACATAGGGAAATTGTTTTAGTTTTTGGTGTCATGACTGAACTGCATAACAATATAATCATAAATCGATGACCGAAAGGGGAAAGGGGAAATGAGCACTGAGCAATCATAGTCCTGATCACATTAACACCACAATTTTGTGCCAAGATTCGAGGTATTGCCTCAAAATAAACTGCAACATCTTTGTAAGGCCACTGTTTAGAAAGAAACCAAACACAAAAAATATGAATCACTCCAAGAACTACAAATTAGTGCCTTTACATTTAAATAAAAAGATCATAAGCAACTAAACCTTCTCAATGCCTTCAATAGATGATCTCTTCTGCTTCAAATTGGAGGACACGGTCATACTTTCCTGATGAACATCCTTTGCATGCCGAGTATATGAAAGAGAGATTAAGTCAATGCAACCCCCTCCCCTCCCAGCCCTCCACTGCACCCCCCCCCCTCCCAACCTTCCCCTCCTATCCCCCCCTCCCATCCCTCCACTGCAGCCCTCCACTGCAGCCCCCCCATCCCAGGCCTCCCCTCCACTATTAAGGCCAAGATTAGATGGAGAGATAATAATAAACACACCAAACCATAAAAAATATATGGCATGTGAAAATTACCTAAAGAATTGTCAAATAACACCCCTGATGAAAACATAATCCAAAATTCATTTCATTGCATAAAGAAATTCACATACAAGCATTCCACCAATACAAAAAAAACAATTAAACTCCAACACAATTCTCTCTACTATATCAAAAATAGAGGGGATTAATATCTCCCCCATCACCATCATCGTCATCCCCATGTATAGAATCATCATCAGCAGCAGCAACATCGACAACAACATCATCAGCAACATCATCACTAACCGCACCATCAACATCATCATCAGCAATCTCGTTACCAACAACAGCATCAGCAACATCCTCACCAACTCTATCGCCACCACCGTCATCACCATTAGGACCCTCAGGGGAATCACCCAAGGAATTATTTAAATATATCATTGATTTAATACAAGAATGAAAAGTGGAAGCAACCTCTAATGGTAGTGACTGACTCAAAACTGACATAGCTTTCATGAAATGTTCATTCATTAGCTTAATTTTTTCACGCTCCTCTAATACTATTTTCTTTGTCACATCTAATTTAGCACACGCACTTTACAAATCAGAGGATTTAGAGGAGTCTGATGATGACCAATACCTATAGGGTACAATGTTTTTTCCTGGTCTACAATGGAATCTTCCTGGATGCTCCACACCTAACACCTGACTCAAATGATCATTTGGCCCTAAATTGTCAGCTTCCTTTTCATCCATGGCCTCCAAGGCATACTGTTGAAATTATAAGCATATTAAATTATGAATTTCATATAAATTTTTGAAATATAAATAAAAAAACTTACAATTTTATCTTGTGTTTGTGAATTAACTGCATTTCCATCTTTTTTCCCTACTGGAGTAGAATAATTTGGCATGAGGTACAGGACCTTAAATGCCCAATATAGCTTGCTGCATATGAGAAATGAACAAATTTGGATTACAACCATATATGATAAATGAAAAAAAAATGGATTTAAGTGAGTTGCAACAAAGACCTACAAACATTGAGGTAAATGACAGTCATAACCGATTTGTGGTTTTTTGAAATGGTTTTCTGAAGTGGGTTTCAAAGAAATATACTACTTGTTTAGGAAAAATTGACAAGCCTTATCCTAGTATAAAATGTGATTTCCAGGATACATGGACTAACCAAGGGAAGGCATGAATAAGTTATGATGACATGTTATAAATAAGGATATTATTTTAATTCATATGAACGTACCATCTGCTTCTCATGCTCGGGCATTGTAGTGCGCCCCAATGTGTGTAGATATGTCATTTCATCTTTTTTTTTGCTGAAACTTCCTAAGAAACAAAAAAACAATAAAATTAATAAGAATTAAATTTTATTAAAAACCATTAAATATGGGTAGTACTTTATATTGTTTTGTCTTCCAATGTGCAATCATTTTTTGATATTGACTTTTTGGACAGTTAGGGTTTGTGGGTACACCCTCTAACTCAGTACCCACTTTTCTCCTCCAACCAATATGTAACTCATGCTTTTATGACAGCCAATACTCTCCAATATCACTCAAACTAGTATTTTTGGAAGCTTCACTATTAGGAAAGTTAAATCGGCTCTACAACGAACATGTTAAGTCATATAAATACATTACTAATATAAATATAAATTTATAAAATTTCCATACCCATATCTGCACCCATGCCCTATCCTTGATGTCAACACTGATATGTCTCCATGAGACCGGTTCCACCGAAACAATATCATGATATTTGGATAAAGTAGCCATGAAACTTCTATAATCCTTAGCATTTTTACCTACCATTTGATTTTGAGAATTGTAATCCACCATAATCTGAGTTTCACGATTCCAGGCATTCCGCATTTGAGTGCGCCCACGTCGCCTACTAGAAGATCCCACTAAATAAGATAAGAGGTGTAAAGAGAAGAGTTAAGTGAAAATATAATAGGAAAAAAGTGAAATGATATAATTTTAAACATTTATAATAAAAAAACCATATGCAGGCTCCTGAATAGGCTGTGAGGCATCCGTGGACTATGCTGGATCAGTATCCTCTGAAGGAAGTATCTGTTCCACAGCATGCTCCGGCTGATCTTCATGAACAGGAGTGGAAATTGAAGGAACAGACTTAATATGTGTAGGATGGATGGTAGGAAAAGGAGGTGGCATAGACATGTCAGAATATGCATAGTAGGTCTGGGGATACATGAATGGATATGGAAATTGTACAGGTGAGAACATCGGTCGAGTCGGCGTGGACATGGAATGGGAAAAAGAGGGTAAATAGGATGATGACGGTGGCATGTATGGGAACATGCTAGGGGTCTCAAGCGGAGGGCGGACATGTGTGATAGATGGTATGTCCACTGATGGGTCAGTGTGGGGAGTGGTAAGATGGGAGCTCCGCCTAGGTCTAGGAGGATCCCTGCTCGGTCCCATACTGGGAAGAGGAAACTCTGGAGTTATATATCCCTAAAAAAAATTGATAAAAAATATGAACTTGATATTATATGTAATGAAAAGGATAAATATTAGAATTATTATACTCACTAAAGACAACTCACACTCGCGTCTAACAGGATCAACATCAAATAATCTCTTCTTGTGAGCTTCTGTAGTTTTCTTCATAATCTGCATAAGAATGAAATAAATATTTTTTAGCAACAATTTTTACAAATCACACATACAACTTAGAAGACAACGAAGACAAAAAATGTCATAATATCTTTTAGTAATGATAATTTACAACCATGTTATACAATTTTTAAAACCACATTTTAAACCCAATTTTCTAAATTAAAATAAATATAATTAAATGAAACGAAACCAAACAATAATAAAACAGACATATCATTCCAAAATAAAACTAAATTAAAGTAATTAAATTATTACTAACCTGAGAAAATCACATCAAGGTAAACTGAATGAACTCTGAATATATATGGTTGCTTTTATATATTACCCTCCACTACCTTAGGTTCAACATCATCTCTCACAATGGGACAATTTGTGTCATCAAATACAATATTTTGGCTAACACCGATGGGGGATTCAATGGTGACAATTTCATCCCCAGCATCATGTAAAATATGTCTTGGGATTACTTCATTAATGACACCATAATCAGGTTTTAGATGATCTTTCACATAAAACACTTGTTTTTTCATTGATGCCAAAATGTATGGTTCATTAGTATGCAGGAATCAACTCATGTCAATAACTCTAAATCCATAATAATCAATAAATGTACCATGTCGCATCATTGAATCAAACCATTTACATTTCATCATAGTTACTCGACCTTGAGAGTAGTAATCCAATAACAATATTTTCTCAACCAGTCCATAATAATACACATATTCATATCGAGGTCGACTATTTGATGCACTGGCATAACAATCCATTCTAGCAGTTAACATAACACCATCATGTTGTGTTCTCATTTTCACCACTCTATCAGTTGTAACAAATTTATATCCATTGATTATTAAAGATTTTCAGTCACGAACCAAAGAATTGGGACCAAAATCCAACGCTCATAATTCTTGATAAATGAAGTCAGCAGGTAAACTCAATACCTGGAATACATATGAGTAATATAATTAAATATATATCTATATTTTAAGGTATTTAATGTAATGGTCATACCTTTTATTTCAACCAAACTGGGAACTCTTGGCTATGCATAGCCTCTCTCCTTCTCAACGGCAAAGACCGATGAACTCTACTTATAATTTTTTTATGTTCTCTACATAAAATGACAATAAAAGTATAAGTTATATGTGATATGATATCGTATGAGATAACATATATATATATTCAAATTACTTACTTGATATAGGCATCAAACAAACCACAATTAAACAAGACTGTACGATGTGCCATATTCCGCTCTTCAAAGCTCAATACAATTCCACCTGTTTGGGGAAGAGATGGAAATGAGGGCTGAATTTCCTCATACTACTCATCTTAGTTTCTCATTGGTTGATTATGTCTTGTGCTCACATCAGACAAATACATTGAACAAAAATCCATACATTCTTGGGCCAGATAACTCCTCACGATGGAACCTTCAGGATAATTCTTATTTCAGACATATTATTTCATTGTGCACATATTCCTTTCAGTGGGATACATCCACCAAAAAGTGACTGGTCCCCCAAGAAGTGTCTCAGTTGGAAGATGAACTGTTAAATGCAGCATGCAAGTGAAAAGGGGTGGAGGAAAAAAAATTCCAACTCACACAGAATTAATGGTGCCTCTTGCTGAATTTTTATCAACAATGATTTGGATAACCTTTTAGCACAAAGGTCTCTAAAAAAATTACACAACTGAATCACTAACACCCTTACATTATTGGATAGAAAATGTCAAATTGCTATTGGAATCAATTCATGAAGAAGGATGTGATAATCATGAGTTTTTAGGGATTTCAATTTCAAATGTCTTTTGTTGACTCGTTTAGATATGTTGCTAGAATAACCATCTAGAACCTTGATATTCTCCAATATTTCCAAAAATTGATCTTTATCTACCAGTGTCATCATATAATAAGCACATGGAACTTTCCATTTGTTTTCACCGATACAAACAGGATGTAGTTTTGGTCGAATACCCCAATCCAATAAATCCCAATGAGATCGGAAGTTATATTTGGTCTTCCCCTTAATATTCAAAATAATTGCAAGCAATATTTCACATATATTTTTCTCAATATGCATTATGTCTAAAAAATGACGTAACAAATTAGTAGACTAATATGGCAACAAAAAAAATACTTCTCTTTTTCCAATTACAAGTGACTTCAGTATCAGCATTCTTCCTCTTTTGAGATTTCAACTGACCTTTCCCTAATGAAAAGATGAAATCTTTCAATTCATTAAGCACATCACTTTCTGAAATACATTGAGGTGGTTCTTCGGGGTCAACATTATTATCAAACCTCCAAAGATTCTTCCTGTATTGATGATCCATTGGAAATAATCAGTGATTCCCCATGAAACTAAAACTACGGAGATATTTAAGCCTTCTCGATCGTGTATTATTCATACAAATAGGACATGATAGTTTTCCCTTCATGATCCACCCACAAATCATTTCATAGATAGGGAAATAATTTATGTTCCATAGAAGGGAAACATGCATCTGAAATTTATTCTTTGAAGAAGCATCAAATGTATGCACACCTAAATCCCAAACTTGTTTCAACTATTTTATTAAATGATGTAATTAGACATCTATATCATTACCAGGATCTGAAGTTCTAAATATCAGTATACTCAAGAAAGTGAAATGTTTTTTCATACACATCCATGAAGGAAGATTATAAACATGAATAAAACCCGGCCACGTGCTATGAGTAGTAAGCATCTGACCAAACGGATTAAAACCATCACATGATAGGCCCAATCTGACATTACACACCTCAGCTGCAAAATCGGGATGTTGTGCATCAAATTTCCATGCTAATCCATCTGCAGGATGGACCAACTCATCATTACCTTTAATTCTCTCAACATCATTCCATCGCATATTGACTGATACTTCTAGAGACATGAATAGATTTTGAAGTCTGGGAATCAATGGAAAGTGACACATGACTTTATGTGGCACATGAGATGGTGTTCCAGCTACATTTGTCTTCCATTGAGATGTACCACATTCTTTATAGTCATTACATTTAGTTGTTTCCTCCAAAAATAAACTACAATCTTTCAGACAATCATGGACTATATTATTATCAAATCCAAGCTACTTAATTAACTTCCATGCCATGTAATGATTTGAGAGAATATCTATACCATCAGGAAGCAAGTCATTCAAAAATGTAAGAATATAATCAATGGCAGTATTAGAAATCCCATACATGGTTTTCCCATGATATAATCGCATTAAAAATTCCAACTTGATCATTTTAGTACATTCTTGATATACTGGAGTTCTAGCATCATCCAATAAATTTTTCACTCTCTCAACATCATCGTCTTCAGTATTTTCCTCATGTGTACTGATATCATTGTCTTCTTGCATCGGCATGCTATCTCTCTCGGAATGATGCACATATGAAAACTGATCAAATATCAAATTCTCCATGTCACTTCGTTCATTTTATTTATGAACAGTCGAAGATTGACTCATCTCTCCATGGTGAAACCAAACATTAAAGTTTTATTGAAATTCAAATTTCGTTAAATGGTAACTAACTTATTCTCATCTTAACCATAGTCTTCCAACACAATTATAGTAGGGACAGTATATACAACCTCCATCTGACGCATTGTTAAATTCAAAATCTAAAAAATTATCCAAATTATTTTGAAACTCGGTTGAAATTTGATCGATACGATACATCCAGCTTCTATCCATTATATAACAAGAAAAAAATTATCTTTCAATCAACAATGTAAATCATATTTAAAAAATTCATTACAGTCAATTTTATTATTAAATTAATCAAAGCATATTAGTTTCTAGAAAAACATATTTAATGAAAAGAGGAGTCCATGATTGAATAAGTAGTAAAAAAGGAAAAAAGGTCTACCTTGAGATGTAAACTAAAGAAAAAGGTTAAAAAAGACACTCCCAAGTGGTCATTTATGGGGAATAAAAAAGAAAATTTCAATATAAAATACTCCTTTATAGATATAGAGGCATTATACACATGGGAAGAAATTTTTATTTTAATAATATGAATTTATAATTTTATAGATTATTTGGTAGGGGTTGTTTGTTGAGGAATAAAACATTCAATTAAAATAGAGTATTTATAACTTTAATGTTTTGGAATTAATATTGAAAAAATGTTACAACCATAATAGGAAATTTTTGAAAGGTGTTCCACTTCTGGTCAATACGCTAAAAATGACAAAAAATTCTACATTCGCAAATAATTATGAATTTTAATGCTTGAAATTATCGAAAAAAATAAGGGTGAGGGTAAAAAGAAGGTATTATTTATTGAAGCGGTACAAAATACATTTGAATAGAAGCATCCAGAGATTCTAGATAGTGGACTCACTTCATATATTAAGGGAGAGTTAATGTGTTGAGATATTGGGAATTTCATTGAAAACAATCCAAAATCAAAAATTGGAGAGGATAGTGACAAGGAAAAAGAAATTCTAGGAATATTATCTAAGAAGAAATACAATAATTCAATAGTTTATTCTAATGAGAAGGGTAAAATTTTATATAAATTTAAAATAAGTAACTTATTATATAAGAATAGTTAAGGTTGTGAAGATAAAGATATTGATGTATTTTCTGGAGATGAAGATGGTGAAAATTTACTTATTTCTAAATTTAATGATTAAAATATTAGAAGTGATGAACATAGTTATAAAATTGAATAAGAAAATATTGATATGGATTTATTATTTAATAAATAATTAAAATATTATCTCTTACAGATCTTTAAACCGGAAAAATAGATTATAAGGTTGAAGAAAGGAAATCAATCATCCAACAATAAGGAATTTGTTTTTACAGAAGGAAGATCCAAATTTATAAAGTATATTGATGGACTTAATAATATTTTTAGTGATGATAAGACTCTTAACATCAATATAGAATAAAATTTTAAAAATAAAGTGAATGATTTTGATCATATTCAATAGAATTTGATCAAAATAGAAGAAGAATTGAACAAATGCAGATCTAGTTTCTAGAGTTCTATTTCAAAAGATATAGAATGTTTAAAGAAGAGTGAGAATAAAGTCTAAAAAATGTCTTTAGGATAATAAAATAAGTTTGAAAATATCATCTAATAGTCAAATAATAATGATCAAGTCTTGAAGGCTAAGTTTGTAGCTAAATTTGGTGATAGTCAGAAATTTAGAAATTATAGGAATGCCAGCTTGAAGTCAAAAACTACAAAAATTTATGAATCTAAAAAGGATGATAAGAAGTGTTATATGAATAATATTAAGATTCTATGATTTCAAAATAATTTTGATTTTACAAAAGTATCCAAGATTAGTGACTGAAATAAGGGATCAAGGTATCCTACAAATTTTATACAACATGATGCTTAAAATATATACTTTTTATGGATTCTATTGGAACTTAGGAATATTTTTTCATATGGAAAAGATATGTTTTTAAAATATACATCATGATATACTTGGGAGTATTTAGAATCAATGTTTGGTGGTTTCAACCCCTTTAAAGGAATAAAAGTTAGAAACGTATTGTAAATTCTATATAGAAATCACAGAACGTGTTTGATATTCTTGAATAAGTCTATGGAAGGTGTGAACATCCTATTCATGATGAAAATGAATACCTCATAATTATACCATCCTGAAAAATTTTGAGTTTTAATACTCAAAATCCTCAAAAGAAGAATAGAAAAGTGAAGGATAAAGATTTAGTTGTTGAAGTTTCACCCAAAGTATCCAAAGGGGAAAGTCCATGGATCTTGGATAGTGGATGTTTTGATAACATGATAAAAGATTAAAAAACATTGAAATAATTGAAAAAATGAAATGTATGCTTATTTACCTTCATAAATGATAGGTCACTAAAGGTTAAAGGAGTTGATTTAATTGTTATTGGGAAAGAGAAGCTTAAATCAAAAAACACTCTTTATGTTGATGGATTAAAACATAATCTATTAAGTGTTTCTCAACTTCATGATAAAGGAAATATATATTTTTTTAGGAATTATGGGTTATCTGTTGAGAACATTGAGGATGGAAGAGTGGTTAAAATAGGATAAGAGTGCTAGAGGCAATTTATTCCAAGTGGGTGATGTTGAAAATTCATGTTATCTAAGCATGAATGAAGAGAATGAATTATAGTATCAAAGGATTGTAAAATATAAATGTTATATTTTTAAAAAAGGAGATGGACTCTCTTTTTATTTTTATAGGAGATGATAAATGGAGAATATATAGAGAGTGTTCCTTTTTGGGGAGACTTAGGGAGTTGGCAGTTGAAACTTAGAGAAGAGTTCATGTGTTGTTCCCCATGTTTTTGACAAATAAAAAGGAGGAAATTGAAGAGCCCTTAATGATTAGAAAACTTAACATGTATTAGATTCTAAGACCCCTCATTAAGTTAATTTATTAAGGGGGTGGTGATTAGATCTTAATTAATACATTGCTATTATAGTGTTGATCTTTACTCTGAGGGTTAGATAATTAAAAAAAACCATTATTCATTACAATAGTTCAGTGTTTAAAAAACATTTTTAGTGTTTAATTACTATGAAATTGTTAATGAATAAAATCCATTTAGGGATATTGAATGAAATATTTATGTTTTATTTACTGTAATCATACTCATTTATGGTTAATAAGTGAATTTGAGATAAGTTTAAGAAAATTTAATAAAGAAAATCCATCAAATTTCATGTCTACATCATGGTTGTAACGACCTCTAATTTTTATATGGGAATTTACCATTGAATAAATTATATGTGTGATATTTCATAAAAAATAAACAAAATATTATTAGAAATTCAGAACTTTACATGTCCATAATATGATCATTGGCCATTATAGACATTAGAGATGTAGTTGTTCGAATGTGATAATTAGAATTGGTGCATATTAAGGGTAATGATGAGAGATAATTTATATATAGGGGTAAATGATGGCCTCAACTAGTATTAAATAAAATTTTTGAAACATAGTAGTCTAAGATTGGGAGTGAAGTTTCATAAATGGGGTTTTACCTTGACAAATTACAATAAGAACATTAATAATTGAGACTTGATCATGACAATCAAGTGATGAGATGAAGGTGTTAAGAGTATACATGTTGGAGAAGAAGATTCATCAATTTCAAGTGATGAGGAACAATATCATTCATCTTTTACAAGGCATAGAATATGAGTGAAGCTCCAAAATATTATTAAAGACCAAATATAGTAAGTACAAAGTAGGAGAACTTTAAGGATAAAAAATCATACATCATTATTTTCTTAAGTAGAACCTAAAAATACTAGAGAATCATTAAAGAATCGGGAGTGTTTTAATTCTATGAATGATTAATTATAAAATATTGAGAATAATAATACTTGGGAGTTGGTACCCAATCTTAAAGAGAAGAATTTCATTAGGATATTGTGGGTGTTTTGAAAAAAATTGAATGAAAGGAGAATTAGTGAGAAATAAATCAATATTAGTGTGTAAAAGATATTCGCAAGTTTAGGGAGTTGAATTTGATGATACTCGGAGGAGAGGGAGCTGAGAGGGGGGAGCGGGGATGTCGTCAGAGCTGGGGTCAGCGTGGAGAAGTCCGGGATGTTGAGGTGGAGGCGAATTCCAGGAGGTCTAGGTCGGGAGCGGAAGCAGAGCTGGGAGGCGGAGGCCGGGGAGGGGATGAGATGGTCGGGAGGCGGAGGTCGGATGGTCGGGAGGCAGAGGTTGGAGAGGGGAGTAGAGGGCCAGGAGGCAGAGTTCGGATGGCCGGGAGGCGGTGGTCAAGGAGGGGAGGACAGGGTCATGAGTTGGAGGTTGGGGAGGTAGGGTTGAAGTAGGGGGAGTGCAATGGAAGAGTGAGGAAGATCCCAATACTTCGGGGTTGAATACCCATGGTTTTAATAAAACCGTGGCTATAAAAAATTAAAAACCATCTATCCCCACGGTTCTTTAAACCGTGGGAATAGATGCATCGGGATAAACCCCATTTCCAGTAGTGTCTATAAAAGGGCTTCACGAGGCAGCCTCAGAGTCTTCCCTCTTATTCTTCTTTATCCCAACTTTTGGTGTCAACAAATGCTCCCCCTCAGACTTGAAGCTGAGGAGAAATCAAGGGTCAATGTATGAGGGTTAATTTCCAAGATCTCTTGGTCGTCCATGAAGTTGTTTCATGAATAAGGCTCGAGAATCGGATAGGCGACGTGTAGGCTGAGCGCACCACAAATCTTGGTGTGGCATGGACGCGCTGCGAAGTTCTAAAGGTCATCGTCTATAAATAGGGGAGCTTACCTCTCTTTTTTCCTTTCTTTCCTCCACAACTTTGGATTATAGAACTCTCGATTCACAAAGCTCTGCATACTCCGTGCTTACTCTCTGCGAATCGGGGCTTCTACTTCTTGGTGCACAGTGAGTCTTCGACTCCATGATAGCACTTAGAAACATTATTTTGGAAGGTCAGGGCAGGGCTCTGCGGACATTCTTTGCGAACGAACTCTACAACATTGCTCTACGAAAGTGCTTCGCGAACCGACTATAGGAAACTCCCAAACTTAAAATTAAATGGCTCATCAGGAGGCCGCCAGGGGGGTTCTCGCAGACACTTCCCAAAGGGAGGATATGGTGAACAGCTTGGGCCTAGAGGAGTTAATATGGAGCCATTCTGACCACAGATCATTGGTGGAGATGTTATCTGAGAGCCAGAGAAACTATCCAATATGCAATAGGCTTCCTTTGTATGGATTCGGGCTGAGGGATGACGTCTTCATTCCTGAAGCAAGTAGGGATGAGCCAGCTTACTGGTTCAGGAGTACGTCGTATCAGTGCCAATGGTTCAGGGTAGCTGATGGCCATGCCCGAGAAGAATCTATGCCCATCGATGTTGACTGCCTATATAACCACCTGAACAATGTGGATGGTAAGGAATTGTATCCAGAGACATACCCCCTCTGTACTAGAAAATCTTGAAGGCATCCTTGAGGAACTCGGGGAAGGGATGGTCTGAGTAGTGGGACATGCGCCAGGGCGGAAACTTCACAGATGATTGGGCCTGGGCCTACTAGGTAGTGTCTCATGTGAAGAGTTTGGGACTGAGCTGAGGAGAGTGGGCCTATATGAGGTATCTTGGGCCTCCCAATTTCACATCTATCAGCTGAAGAATCTGATTATAGAGTTTCTGAGTAGGAGGTCATCGAGGACCAATACCTTCCACCTACACCACGGGGAGGTTGGTATTAACTTGTGGGACGTGCACCAGATCTCAAGGGTCCTAATATTGGGGGTGATGTATGATGAATTCCTCCCCATCATGGGTGTGTGGGAGGATCCAGAACAAATTCCACAGATGGCGATGGCATTGATGGAGCTGGTGTCAGGAGAAGACAAAGAATCCGTAAGGGATGTCCATTCAGGCGATGGTTCAAGCAGTTTCTGAACTTCCCGGAAGACATGCAATTTCCGGTGAGGCCTCAGAATTTCCAAAAGGGGGATCAATGAGACAAGGAGCACTCGTACTAGAGGCTCTTGGAGGATATCCAATGGAAAACCTGGGGATTTAGCATCAGCACCAAGCATCAGCTGATATTCAGGATGGAGGCATTTATTGCGGCTCTCATTTGTGGTTGGATCCTGCCGATAAGGGATACAAACATGGGTGTGCGACCCAGCACATTTATCATGGCGTCCATGTTGCCGATAGGAAGGTGATTCAACCTATAGATCCTATTTCTCTTCAAAATATACAAGATTTTGTGCCATATCAACGAGGGGAAGAGGCCATAGAGAATATGTAGGTCATTCCACCTCCTGTATGGGTTGGTAACGGCGCATGTTAGGGGGGTTTATGAGTACCTGAACCCAATCTTGCCTCTAAGGTCAAACTTTTTCCCCTCTATTATGAACACTGCAGGCATCTTTCCAGCCAAGCTGACCACACCATTAGTACTGAACCAGGTGTGGAAGGTGGAGGAATTCAACTTTCACTCGTTTCTGTTACCAACGGGTGATTTTACTGACGACGGCCAAGGAACAGAAGATCATTGGTCCTATCTCTTGGCCTTTTGAGGTGGAGTCCTAGTGGAAAGGGTGGACCTTGAGCCCTTTTTTGAGTCGTACACCCCACACTTATTTGTTCGGAAATTTCGGTGTATGTAGCGACTAACCCCGTGGGTCTATCTAGGGGTACGCCATGAGGAACACCCATGTTTGATGAGGCAAATGTGGCACATGTTCATATGGGAAGATGGGAAGATGAAGAATGAGTTGTCTCTGCCTACTGTTGTCTTTAGGTTGGTAAAGGAGTATGTCCAAAGTTGGGAGGCGGCCTACCCTGGGGAGATGTTGAAGCAGCCAACCATTCAGGTCGATGATAGTGAGCCTCCCTAATATCAAAGCTAGGGCCAGAAGGTGGAAAGATAATCTTGCAGTGGCGGGGCTGCCATGGTGGTGAGACCTGCCCCTGTTGAGGGTGAGGTAGTAGCGATAGATCCAACAACTGTAGTGGACCCGGCGGTTCCAGAAGAACAGAGTCATCCAGAGGGGATGCTACTGAGAGGATTCCGTAGGATATCCATCCAGGCTCCAGGAAAACGGTTGTACCATATAGACATGTCGTAGAATGTTGTCTTCCTATAGGCCTGGGACATTTGGGAAGTCAACCAGAAATTCCTCAGCCCGTCTGAGATGTGGCAACACTTGAACCATCTCGGGATGGATTTTCCAGGGATAGGCCCTATCAGGGCTGGCTTTACGGTGTCTCGGGCAAAGGCGGAGCAATACCTAGTAGAGATGGAGGACTTTGTGCATTCCTGGGGTGTCTTGTGTCCAATGACAACCCCTGTCAAGGTGTTGCTGGATCGTACGGTCCCTCCGCAGTTGTCGACCGTTGAACTGAGAGAGTGTTTCCCTCTACCGGAAGAATCGGATGAGTCCTTCTAGGGGGATGAGGCCAGTAGAGGGAGCCCACTAGAGGAGGGTGAAGTCGGCGATCAAGACTCGGATCTTGAATATTTTTCAGAGGACCTAGAGGTAAAATCCCAAACCCCTTCCTTAGTTTGTGCTTCCCAATCATTTTGGACTCCTTACTAACATCGAAACTGTGCATGAGGACCTTGTACACAGAACTCATTCTCATCCCTCAGTGGACGCAGATGCGGGGCATTCGGGATCCACACCTATGGCTGCATCAATTGGTATATCCAGAAGGTCCAGAACACCTGAGGTGACCCCTCCAGATCTTTCAGGCCTTCTGACCATATACGGGACCCCACGCCTCGGGGTCCTGATAACATCAACCCAAGAATGAGACCAGGAATTCGATCTCTGTAAGTTTCTTCTACCAAATTCATGGATGTAAACCATTGACCATGTCAACTAACGTTAAAGCCCCTTTTTGGTGCGAATAGTTCTTCAAATGGAATGGGTTGCCTTAACGAGGTTGGTCAAGGATTCTGGTGGCGTATTTCCCAGAGGAATGTCGGTGATCGTGGAGGCAGATATCCAGACTGACCGAACTGCGGTGCTCCCGATCGTTGTTGGGAATTCCCTCGGGATTGTGCTCGAGATTATTGAGGTGGGATCTGATTATGAGGATCAATTAGAAATCCCATGTCCCACTGTGCCTGATCAAACACCAGATGCGGACCCTGCAGATGAGTTTCTGAGGGAATTCCCCGTATATGAGCCTGCCAACCGCGCTAACTGGGACGAGATAGCCTCTGATGAAGAGGACAGTAAAATATTTCATCGCCGATCATGGAAGCTGATCAAACGCTTCATTGATGACACCCCCCAAGCACTATGGTTGGATGAGATTGACAGACTTCTTTCGCGACTGCGTGAACTGTGTGTTGGGGGAGTGGACGCCCAGCATCCTCACCTGCTTGTCCAAGATCTTATGTCAGAGAAGATTCAGGAGTATGATCGTGGCCTTGGTGTGGTCTAGTAGAGGAGGAAAGCGATGAACATCAAGAAGCTATGGGAGGCTAATAATGAATTTCAATATCTACAGGTCCGAGCATATGAGCACTCATCCACCCTTAACGCGTAATCGGGGCTGATATTGCAATTGAAGGCCCAGCTGCCAGAGGCTGAAGAGGACCTAAAGCGAGCCACCGAGGAGATGACCGTCATCCGGACTGACGTAGATCAGGCCCAGATTGTAGCTGATGGATTGCGCCCCATCGCTTCTAAGGAGGAGCGGGAACTGAACAGGTGGTAGCAAATCCTGGACGCCACAAGCTAGAGGGTGGCCGGGCTGCAGCTTTCTTTTGACGGGATTAACCCCTCCATGGGAGGGATAGACCCTCGGGTGCTGTAGAGATCACAAACCCTCTAACATACTTTCATTATTTGATTATTTGGATTCCATAGCATGCATGAGCCCCACTATTAATGTTGGTTTTACATGCATCTGTTATATTTGTGAAACGCCCAGTGATAAATCCCTATAAGCTCACGTGGGTTGAGCCCAATGTGAGAGACAAGGGATGATCAATATGTTATTCCATCTGAACATAAGAGTGCTGACCAAGTTTCGGGAATCCAGGGTTTGAACAACCAACCAGGATTTCTAGGAAGAGAAGGAGGAGACCTGACTGGAGAATGAGGCTCTCAGAACACTCAAATTACCGTTTTCCCAGTGTGCTCTTGTGCATGAATGGGGTAATTCCAGGGGCACTGGAAATCAACCTGAACATAAGGGATTGGAAAGTGTGAATCACAATACCCCATATTTAGAACACTGTGCAGATGGCATGACAATTAAGAATGATTTTTGACCATGTTTGAAACATAGTATCCTTATTGCGTTAGCCTGAAATGGGGATGACAAACGAGGGACGAATGCTAGCCATGTTTGAAACACGGGGCCTGACTCAGAATGTCATCCATTAGTCTTTCGAAACATTGGGACAATATAGTAGGTGAGCCATAGGCCGAGCATCCATATTGTTAGGGGGTTCCTTTAGATGTGAAATAGGACAAGGGTCCAAATAAAGGGCATGCAAAGCGTGGAAGGTGGAGTGGTGGTTTGTTCGAATGGAGTCCAACACTCTTGAAATTGCGCCACCATGATGGAAACACATTAGGTGGGCACATCGTTCTAATCATAGATCATTCCAACTTATAGTTAGGACCTCTCTGGTGAGTAAGCTATCACATCCCAACGTTGTCGTGGGGCATCCTGAACTTGTTTGGGGTAGAGCAGCAATTTCATGGTTCCCCAAAAGAGTTTAGGCCAAGGGACCGAAACAAGAGGGGGAACAGGACCTATAATTCCTGGGGATGGACCTAAGGCATAACACTTGGGTGTCTCTATGTATCTCATGAGAATGAGAATTAATCTATACGTAGTTATTAAACATAGTGGTCAGAGACCAATACTGGTAGGGGAAATCCTCTCTGTCAAGGGATTTGGTGCATCCTATGACTAACATGGTGCATCCTGAACTTGTTTAGGGTAGAGCCACAGTTTAATGTAGTTCATTGAGGACATATGGACTCATTAATTTTAACTTCATGTGATAGGATGAAGAGTGAAAAGGAAGATCCCAGGAGGGGAGTATGTGGTGCGGTAGCTATAAACCCGACATGAATGAGGACTTGGAGTCCGGATCACACCACGTATCCCCAGAGGAAACTCTTCAGGTCAAGGGACCAAAATTGAAAATTAGGCTGGTCCCAAAGAAAAGTTTTCAGGTGTTCCTACGTACCCCATGAGGATGGGAATAAAGTCATACGTAGTTTTGAGAGCGCAGTTTAATGTCATGCAGGATGAGGAAAGGTACACATGGCATGGTTGTGATAGTACACATCCTACCAGAACTACTATACCCACGTGAGTCATGCTCAATGTGGGAAACAAGAAGTAGTGATGGGACTTTCCTAGCACAGGAATTCACACATTATGGATGATGGGACACTAGGTGAATGACATCCTGTTGATGCTGACCCGCCTATATAATGCACCTAGATACACAGAGGAGTAAATCCGAGTATGTTGGAATTCCACTTGAACATAAGGAAGTGGAAATATATGAATCATGATGCTCGAGATCTAGACCAAAATTATGTTGGTGTGACGATGGGGGATAGCTTTTGACCATGTTCGAAACACAGTATCCATATCGCATTAGCCTGAAATGGGGATAAACAAATGAGGGTCGATTGTTGAACGTTTTCAAAACATAGGACCTATCACAAATGTCGTCTGAGATATTTAGGGATGGGCTCACGAAGCTTGCACATGGAACGAGCAGAATGTCCTCATGAAAATTCCATACTTTGGGCTCTTTGTCGTAACGCATCTGAATACGACTATAAGACGTATTAGGTAGAGGGAGTCGAGTCCCTTCCCAAGGACGACGGTCTTGGGGTCTTACGCTTTTAACTTAAGGTCTTATGGTGGACCATTAAGGGGGATTGACTTAATGGAATATGCGCAGGGTGGTGAAATAGCCAAATGTGATGTGCAGTTCCTATAGGGAGGTCTTAGTTTTGGGTCATAGAACTCGGACCACGCTGTGAAAAGATATGGGAAGCACATGGTGCGGCTATTGAAAAACCCAACGTGAATGATAACCTAAGAGTTACTCACCATACTACATGTTCCCAAATGAGTTTGGGCCAAGGGGCCAAAAGAGAGAACAGGATTTTAGACTCCTGGGGATGGACCTGACGACAATGTGTCTGGGTAGTCCTACGTATCTCATAAGGATGAGAATCAAGCCACACATAGTTCTTGAAGATGTCATGCAGTTTAACGTCTTGTAGAAAGGATGGAAAGTAATCTTAGTTTATGGTCATAGAGCTTGGACTAGATAGTAGGGAACGCAGGAGCAACATGGTGAGGTAATTATGTAACCCGATGTGAATGAGGATTTGGAGTCTATATCACCATGTGTTCCTTAGGGAAGTTTTAGGTTGAGGGACCAAAAAAGAAAGTTAGGCTGGGCTCGATGCAAAGTGCACAGGTGTTCCTATGTATCCCATGAGGATAGGAATCAAGCTGTACATAGTTCTTGGGGTGGAATGGTAATGTACCAGTTCTAGGGATTATGAGGTTGTGCGGGTATGTCCCTTGCACCAAAAGAAGTTGTATTTGATAGATATTGTTTGTCCTTTAGGATGAATGAGTGTTTTTTTTTGTGAAGTGATGGACCTAGGATAGAAATTCCAGGCATCGCCACAAAAATCAAGTCGTATGAGGCATTGATAAATGTTATGGTGTTTGACTGATACCAAACATGAGGGGGCCTCGAGTGAGGATATCATGGTGCAGTGCCGTTTTTCATCATGCGGCCAGGATGATAATGTCACAGTTTAGGGTCATGTGATGGTACCAACCATGAATTTTAATGTCATGAAATATAGACACAATAGTTTAAAGTCATATGGGACTAGGAAGCATAGTTTAAAGTCATATGGCTCAGACATATGCGGGAGAGATGAGGTTCTAGAGGCAATGTTCACAGCTTGATAAAGCATACCGGATGTGAATGAGGACGAGGTCCACATCATAACGCGGATGATTCTGAGGAGTAAACCTTAGGCCAAGAGGCCTGAAAAGGTCAAAGGGTATGGGATAGGAGAGGCTAGCCCCTGTTGAAATAGACCTGAAGATGAGATGTCCAGGTGTTCCTATGTATCAAATGAGGATGGGAATCAATCCACACATAGTTCTTGAAGGTGCCTTTTAACTTCATTCAGGACAACATACAGTTTAATTTCATGTGGGACACGAAGTGGGGGGATAACTCCTAGAAAGGGGCGTACGCGGTGCGGGTAATGCAAACCTGACGTGAATGAGGGCACAAACCCACATGTGCCATGCCATGAGGTCCTATAATATTCAAAGCCCGGGATTTATAACAGAAGAAGTAAATTGGTGGAACTTGCACTGGACCCAAAGATGAGATGACCGGGTGTTCCTATGTATCCCATGAGGATGGGAATCGAGCCACACATAGTTCTAAAAGAGATATTAGTTTAAGGTCTTAGAGCTCAGACCAAGGAGAAGCAGAATCCTTCCAAGTAAGTGCAGACCTCAGCCCAATCCCTAAGCCCATGTGAGTCAAGCTCGGTGTGGGAAACAAGGGCGGAAGAAGTTTTTGCAATGCCTGGAACGCGAGAAAAAGGGAAGTCGGTGCGAAGCCATGAATGATGCCTTTACTGCGGCTTTGGTCCTCATAATGTGCAAGTGCGCATTGAGGGATAGTTCTAGGAGTGTTGAAATTCCATTTGGACATGATGGGGTGGAAAATAATGTGAATCATGTAACCAACATTCAAGGCTTAAAGGGGTCGGTGTTATGATGGAGGATAACTGTTGACTGTGTTAGAAACACAACATCCATATTGTGTGGCCTAAAATGGGAACAACAAATGAGTGTCGATTGTTGACCATATTCACAATGCGGGACTTGTATCAATTTGTTGTCTAAAAGCCTCGAGGACATTAGCCCATAATTTTCGGATATCCCTTAGGCCTAGAATCCATTATATTTGGGGGTCCCTTTGGGTGTGAAATATTATGGAAGCCCAAATTAAGGGGAATATGAAGCCTGAAAAAATGGGCGAAAGCATGTACACGTAGAATCTGACACTCTGAGCTCTAAACCAGAGTACTCTTGGGCACATTGGTGAACCACCATAGAGGGTCGAGGGGATCAACTTAAGAGCAACCAATTTGAAAATATGAGTATAGAACAAAGATATGGAGAACTCTCAGGAGAAATAGATACATGGAATGGTTGTTACAAACCCGATGTGAATGATGAAATAATCCCATACTCACCATATATCCCTCTCATGGAAGAATGGAGGCCAAGGGGCCTAGATAATAGGGAGATCTCTACGATATGGGGCTAGGCCAACAGACAAAATGTATGGGCATTCCTACGTATCCCATGAGGATGGGAATCAAGCCACACGTAGTTCTTGATGATGTCGTGCAGTTTAACGTCTTACAGTAAGGACAGAAAGTAGGGGCAAGATATCTCAACAAGGGATGTGTATGGCATGGAGAGTAACCCATCATTAATGAGTACATAATCCCACACCACACCGTACCATCCTAAGTGAGACCATGGCCAGGGTCCCGAAAAGGCCGAGGGTCTGAGGGCTGGGCCATGGATAGAATTGTTGGAACCATGGTCTTCTATGCATGAATTGGAGTATGGTTTGAGATTTTTGTCAATACTCAGTGGAAGTTTAGAATGTGTACCAGCAAGGTGATCATATATTTCAAACAGACAATAGTATTGAAGGTGGCGTCGTTTCCCAGTGTTTGCCAAATTTTTGGGCCTGAAAATCGACAAATGGAGAAAAGTGTTTTTGGAAAAAAAGACTTGCACTCCGTGTAATTGAAGGAGAGGAAACTTGCATGCCATATTTTTTTCAAGATAATAACATGGAAAATGTAAAAGGGATAAGTGTCGCGCAAGTTTTGGGTTGTTCGTACAAGTGACCTACATGCCGAGAAAGGACTTGCACGTCGATGCCTAGGAGGTTTGGAAACTTGCGTGCCGGTTGTTATTCATGATCAGAACTTCAAAATATAGCAAAGGAAAGTAGTTAGTGCAAGTATTGGTGTGATCGTGCAAGTGAATAGTGCGCCAGAGGCTAAGGCAGTTGGAGCTGCGCGCTGGGACTTGCGTGTTGTGAGGAAACTTGCGTGCCACCGCACAGGGGGTCCAGTTTTCCTATAAATAGAGGACCACCCCCCTCATTTGTAACGAAGTTCAAGAATTAGAGATTTTTTGATCTCTCGTCGTGCAATTGGTTGAGTCACTCAAGTGGTAGTTTGGTCGCACAAGTAGAGGTTGTGCGCTGGTTGTTGGCTGCGCGACCAAGGCTGTTTGGGAATTAAAGGTGAAGAGTCATGAAAGTTTGGAGTTGAAGGAGGCAGTGTTGCACAAGTGTGTTGGTGTCACCTGCGTGCCAATTTTTTACCGCACAAGTGACTTGTGCGCCGTTCTTGAAACTTGTGCGTCGGTCTTGGAGAAGCATGCCAGGTGAGGTTGTTGTACACTGGTCCTTTTGGAGCTGCACGAAAAACTGGAAGATTGCCCGATACCTTCAGTGAAAATTGGGATTAGTATACGAGTGAAATTTGGACTTCAACAGAGCATCTACATTCAACAGAGGATGAATTCTTTTGCAATAATGAAGAGACCTTCACGTCTATAAACTGAGTGTGAATTCACCAAGGGAAGTGAGCCAGGGGGAGTCTACGGGAGTGACCTGAGGGACGCAGTGAGCTATCCCTGAACTTTTGTAAAGGCAGTGAGCCTGGGACAGAGTGACTGTGCCCGAACCTTTGTAATCCACAGCTAGTGAAGCTTAGTGGAATTTGGTATGACCGACAACCTATCGGCGTATGCTCCTTGGACGTATCCCTTAGTGGTGAACCAAGTAAAAAGTGTTGTGTTGTATCTATGCATGTGAATGTTTTATTTCTATTCATTTCCATCATACAGGTTTAACAAGTTCCTACCAACGTGGGGACAAGATCCATCACTTTAAAAGAAAAAGTTGACACCCTGATTCACCCCTCCCCTCTTAGGGTGTCCCGAGGTCCTACAAGTGGTATTAGAGGGAGGTTGCTGGTGTTGAATCTGGCCTTTGACGTCATGGAGAATACAGTCAATGTCAGGGGAGTCCCTCTCTTCGATGGAAGTAATTTCCAAATATGGAAGAACAGAATGAGATCTCATTTAAGATCACTAGGAATGGAAGTCCTCTTTGCTACTGTGCAAGGAATACATGTTACTGATCCAACAGGTCTGGCTATGACTGATACAGACAGTAAAGTTCTTGATGTAGATGCTAAAGATCAGAATTTTATCACTACAACTCTTTCTGATCAAATTTATCTAAAGGTGATGAGTTGCACCTCATCAAAGTCTATATGGGATAAACTTGAAAATATCTATGAAGGAGACAACAAAGTGAAAGAGGAAAAACTTCAAGTTCTGTACAATAGGTTTTATGATCTAAAGATGCATCCTGATGAGAATGTATATTCATTCTTTAACTGAATCACTGAAGTAGTGGGAGAAATTCGAGGTCTTGGAGAGTAAATCAAAGACATTGATATTGTAAAGAAAATCTTGTGAAGACTACCTCCTATGTACAATGAAAAGGTATCAGCCCTGGAAGAAAGAGATCTATCTAAACTATCTCTGGATGATCTTCTAAGTTGTCTAGTGGCATATGAGATGAGAGTAAAACCCGAAGAATCTATGACTCATGTTAGAAAGGAAATGGTATTCAAAGCCATAGAAAAACTAAAAAATTTAGAAGATAGTGGTGATGAAGATGATGAGGAAAAATAAGTTCTTTCTTTTATTTCCAAGAGTCTGAAGAAGGTAAAAGGTAAATTTAAAGGTAAGTTACCTCTGGCATGCTTTCGTTGTGGAAGATTTGGGTACATTTCCTCTCAGTGCCAAAGAAAGTTCAATGATTAAGAAAGTGAAGCAGAAGACATTGAGATGCCCTGAAAAAAGTATTTCAAAAAGGGTGACTTCAAATCTGGAAAGAAGTTACATAAGAAGATTTTTGTCTGTGAAGAGGAAGAGGATGATATTGAATTCATTGAATAAAAAGAACCCGAATTTAAAACTGGAAACCATGCTTCCATGATGGCTACCATTGAAAAGTTAGAACCCTCTATTAATAAATACAGATACAATCATATGACTCATAAGTGTGATCCCAAGTTGAAAATTAAGGATGCTTTTTCAAAGCTTGAGAACAAATGCAAGAAATGTAGTAAGTGGAAAGAAATGGTGAAAGAATCATCAAAATATGTGGATGAGCTTGAAGCTGAAATTGAACGACTAGAATAACTAGTGAATGTCCAATCTTCAATCCTTGAAAGCACAGACGACATTGCAGAATTGAATCTTAGAATTGAAGAATAAGCAAAGTTCATAAATGACCTTACATCTAGAATGGAAGAGAAGTCCAATATTTTTTAGGGTCTTGAGGAAGAAGTTGTTATTCTTAGAAGCAAACTGGAGTGTCAATAAACCACATATAAGGGTAAGAAGAAAATTCATTTTGGAAGATTCTCAGATGTAGAGTTATTGGAAAGATCCAAGAGTGGTTCAGATGGGGTTGGAAAAATCATGAGTGATCAAAGACCCACTTGCATGGGAAAGAGTGGAATTGGATGTGAAGTTGAGACATCAACTGCTGGAAGTAAAGAGAGCCAAAAGAAATACAAGATGAAAGTTGTACTTTTTGAAACGTTTCCTGAAGTGCTGAAAAATAAACCCTCAATCCAAACTAAAATGAGAACTGAAAATTATCCTCAAACATTCAGAAATGACAGGCAGCCCAACTATTCTCCCAAGGAAAAAAGTATGAGGAGAAACTCAAGTGAGAAGACATTTCCTCTCATGAAGTGTCAGTTTTGTGGCTATTTGGGCCATACCATGTCATATTGCGAAGAGGCAAGGAGCTATCTGAATGGGGAGGATCTGGGACATCAATAAAGGAGAATAACTTCATTTCCTCCATCTTATAGAAGAAAAATTTTCTATGGATACTGTTTTCATTGTTCTAACATTGGTCATAAGGCTGTTAATTGCAGGAAGAGAAGGGACATGGACACCTCATACTGGAATTCAAGACAAGTCAGATCTCGTCGACAAGATAGTGTTGCTCTTTCAAACAGGTTTTCTCCTCTCGAATAAGAATTCAACTATGAAGAACCAATGAACACAGATGAGATAATTGAAAGGACATCAGTGCTCTATACTCATTCTAATGTCTCATGGAAAGAAAAGAAGAAAATTGAAAAATCCAACCTTGCAGAGGTGGCCCTCAAAGCTACAAAAAGCAGTAGCACCTGGATTATTGATAGTGTATGCTCTTCCCATATGACGGGAAATGCTGACCTTTTTAAGAACATTAAAAATAAGGTTGATGGAACAGTGAGGTTTGGTAATGATGGTGCTTTGAAGATTAAAGGCAGTGGGAATATTTCTCTCAACAATGGAGAGCTAAAGAAGACTAAAGTTCTTTATGTGGACGGTCTGCATCACAATCTCCTTAGTGTGCGTCAACTCTGTGACTCAGGGATCATAGTAAATTTCAATCAAAAGGGATGCACTATAAAGGGGAAAACAGGGAATTCTCTTATGAAATGATATAGAATAGATGGAAACTTATATCAGGTTGGCAGTAAAGTGAACTCCTACTTTTTTTATGTTGAAGAATAAAACAATGTGTGGCATCGAAGGCTGGGGCACATTAACCAACAAGACATGGAAAAGATATCTAATCTGAAGATAGTCATGGGTATCCCCATTCTGAAACGTGAACGGGAGAAATCTTGTGATTCTTGCATTCGTGGGAAGATGTTCTATAGTTCATATTGGCCAAAGAAGAAAAGGGAATCTCATCTTATTGATCTCATTAATACAGACGTATGTGGCCTGGTAAATGTTTCTGGAACTCATGGAGAAAGGTACTTCGTCCTTTTCATAGATGATTACAGCATAATGGAATGTGTAATGGTTATACATAGGAAATGACAAGTGCTTGACTGCATGAAAATGTATCGTCTAATCACCGAGAATGATACTGGACGAACAATCAAAGTGTTGGAATCAGACAATGGAGGGAAATACACATCCATTGAATTTGAAAACTACCTAGAGAAGCATGGGATACAACATGAGGTAGCTTCCATGAGAACCCCACAGCAAAATGGAGTTGTTGAGCACAGAAATCGACAGGTTAACAATATGGCCAAGACTATGCTGATTGAGAGTGGTATCTCTCGCCATTACTGGAAGGAAGCTGTTGAAGCAGCAGTGCACATTCAGAATCAAATAGGGCTTTATATGGGAGAAACTAAGACACCATATGATTTGTGGCATGGAAGGAAGCCTTCATTGAAATACTTTCATGTTTTCATAAGCAAATTTTTCATCCAGAACAAAGAAGTAAATCAAGGGAAGTTTGGTGACAATGCTGATGAAGGAATTTTTCTTGGGTATCCAATGAACAGCAAAGCCTACAAGTGTTTCAAAACGTGATTAGGAAGGATTGTGGTAAGCAGTGATGTTAAGATAATTGAAGAGAAAACCACAAATGCTTCAAGGACGTCATATGCTAATGTAATAGAAAGTGAGGAAGAGAGTGAACGTGAAGAAAATACAACTATAGAAATAGATAAAGCTATAAGAAACACTCAATAGTCTCATCATGATGTTGACTTAGAAGAAGAATCTGAAGAAGAAACTGTGGCTGGAGAAAATGTGATTGAACCGCACAGGAGAAATCGTAGAGCTGAGATTGATCCATCTAACATAATTGGGGATGGGAATACACCCACTCAAACAAGGAGGATGTGAAATAACACGCAATCTACATTTCTATCAGTTGTGGATCCATCCTCATTTGAAGAAGCTACAAAGTATGAATCATGGGTGAAAGCCATGAATGAAGAGTTAGATCAGATTGACAAGAATCAGACATGGGATCTTGTCCAGAGACCCGAAGGTCACAATGTAATTGGTACAAGATGGATCTTCAAGAATAATTTTTATGATAATGGCGGTGTTATCAGAAACAAGACTCGACTGGTATGTAAGGGGTATTCCTAGATTGAAGGTATTGATGTTGAAGAAACCTTTGCTCCAGTGGCTAGACTAGAGTCAATCAGACTTTTCCTTTCCATGGCACTCCAAATAGGATATAAAGTATATCAAATGGATGTCAAGACATCATTCTTGAATGGTTTACTTGAAGAAGAAGTCTACATTGAACAACCAGTGGGTTTTGTTCTTGGTACTGATGAGACAAAGGTCTACAAACTGAAGAAAGCCCTATATGGTTTGAAGCAGGCACCACGAGCTTGGTATTCCTGCCTGGACTCATATCTCAAGAAGCTGGAGTTCAAAAGAGGAGTAGTTAATCACAATATATATGTGAAGAATTCTCCAAAAGATCAATTTATGGTTCTAGTCTACGTTGATGATATCATATTTGGTGGTAGAAGGTAGAAATCAGTGGATGAATTTTCCAATCATATGAAATCAGAATTTGAAATGTCTATGATTGGGGAGCTCACATATTTCTTAGGGCTACAGTTGATTCAAAAGAAGTATTACACTTTCATTTCTCAGGAAAAGTATTCAAGAGAGCTGCTGAAGAAGTTTAATATGCAAGAATCCAAACCAATGTCAACTCCGATTGCAGTTGGAACTAAACTTGGAAAGCATGAGGATGGGGCCTCTATTGATCCCACCATGTACAGGAGTATCATTGGGAGCCTACTGTACCTGACAGCAAAACGGCCAGATATTGTCTTTGCCACATGTCTTGAGGCCCACTTTCAGAGTAATCCAAAGGAGGAACATATGGAGGCAGTAAAAATAATCATGAGGTACATTCAAGGTACACATAACTTTGGGTTATATTTTGTTGTAGGTGGGCACAGTGAATTATCAGCTTTTTCTGATACAGACTGGGCTAGTGATGTAGTAGACAGAAATTCCACTAATGGTGTATCCTTCTATATTGGGCAGAAATGTGTTGGCTGGTTAAGCAAGAAACAAGAAAGTACTTCTCTTAGTACTGCTGAAGCTGAGTATATATCCACCACAAAGGCATGCACTCAAATGATATGGATGAAGAAACAACTAACAGATATTGGTGATGAGGTGAATCAACCAATGATAAATTACTGTGATAACAAGAGCACAATTGATCTCACGAAGAATCCTGTTCAGCATTATCGTACAAAGAATATTGAAATCAGGTATCACTTTATAAAAGAAAAAGTTGAGCAAGGGGTGATTAGAATGGATCATGAGGGAACTGATGAGCAAGTGGCTGATATCCTGACCAAGCCACTATCAGCGGCTGTGTTTGAGAAGCATCAGTTGAACCTCGGTGTTCAGCTACCTCCCAGTTCATAAGGAGGTTTCACAATACCCCTCTCCCTGATTATGATAACTGTTTTTATCTGTTTATGGTTGTGATGCAGGTTTGCGGGGGAGATACTATATAGGGGGATTATGGTTTGAGATGAACTTTGAACAAGTTATCGATCTTTGGGTTTATTGTCAATGGGGGAGAAAGGAATAAATTCAGGCATGTTCAGGCATGGCTCCTGTGACATGATTCGAGTTCAGTGTCAGTGATAGGATGAGAAGGATGAGAAGGAATACATCGGTCGTGTGGTGCTTTTTGGGCGTCATTGAGAATTCCAAAACACTGGAAGCCAATTCAAGCTTCCTCTCTTGTTTTCTACACCGAGCATTTCTCACATAGACTTAGAGTGTAGGCTGAGTTGATTCTTGCGTTTTTGGTTTTCACATGGATGGGGATCTATTGAATTTATTTTATGATTGCCAACAAACCCAAAGTGGGAGATTGTTGGAACCATGGTCTTCTATGTATGAATTGGAGTATTGTTTTTGTTTGTTTTCAATCCTCAGTGGAAGTTCAGAATGTGTACCAGTAAAGTGATCATACAGTTCAAGCAGACAATAGTATTAAAGGTGGCGCCGTTTCCCAATGTTTGCCAAATTTTTGAGCCTGAAAATCAACAAATGGAGAAAAGTGTTTTTGGAAAAGAGACTTGCGCGCCATGTACTTGAAGGAGAGGAACCTTGCGCACCATATGTTTTTCAAGATCAGAACATGGAAAAATGGAAAAGGGATAAGGGTTGCGCAAGTTTTGGGCTGGTCGCGCAAGTGACCTACGCGCCGAGAAAGGACTTGCGAGCCGATGCCTAGGAGGTTTGTAAACTTGCATGCTGGTTGTTCTTTATGATCAGAACTTCAAAATATGGCAAAGGAAAGTAGGTCACGCAAGTATTGGTGTGGTCTCACAAGTGAATAGTGCGACATAGGCTAAGGCAGTTGGAGCTGTGCGCCGGGACTTGTGCGCCGTGAGGACACTTGCGTGCCACCGTGTAGGGGGTCCAGTTTTCCTATAAATAGAGGATCACCCCCCTCATTTGTAATGAAGTTCAAGAATTAGATATTTTTTGAGCTCTCATCGCGCAAGTGGTTGAGTCGCGCAAGTGGTAGTTGGGTCACGTAAGTAGAGGTTGCGTGCTGGTTGTTGGTTGCACACTGGTTGTTGGCTATGCGACCAAGGCGGTTTGAGAGTTAAAGTTGCAGAGTCACGAAAGTTTGGAGTTGAAGGAGTCAGTGTCGCGCAAGTGTGTTGGTGTCACCTGTGTGCCAATTTTGTACCACGCAAGTGACTTGCATGTCGTTCTTGAAACTTGTGCACCAGTCTTGGAGAAGCGTGCTAGGTGAGGTTGTTGTACACTGGTTCTTTTGGAGATGCATGAAAAAATTGGAAGATTTCCCGATACCTTCGGTGAAAAGTGGGATTAGTATACGAGTGAAAGTTAGACTTCAACAGAGCATCTACATTCAACAGAGGATGCATTCTTTTGCAATAATGAAGAGACCTCTACATCTATAAACTGAGTGTGACTTCACCAAGGGCAGTGAGCCAGGGGGAGTCAATGGGAGTGACCTGAGGGACGCAATGAGATATCCCTAAACTTTTGTAAAGGTAGTGAGCCTGGGATAGAGTGACTATTCTTGAACCTTTGTAATCCATAGCTATTAAAGTTTATTGGAATTTGGTACGACTGAAAACCTGTCGTCATATGCTCCTTGTACGTAGCCCTTAGTGGTGAACCAAGTAAAAAGTGTTGTGTCGTCTCTCTGCATGTGAATGTTGGCTTTATGTTCATTTACATCATACAGGTTTCATAAGTTCCTACCAACGTGGGAACACTATCCATCACTTTAAAAGAAAAATTTGACACCCTAATTCACCCCTCCCCTCTCAGGGTGTCCTAGGGTCCTACAAGAATGTCATGTCCAACTTACAGTTTAACGTCTTGTAGTGAGGATGAAGGTAGGGGTAAAAAACCTCATCTGGGGATGCGTACGGCACAGTGATCAACCCAACCTAAATGGGGACATAATCCTACACCACACCATACAACCCTAAGTGAGAATTTGGCCCAGGGGCCCGAAAAGGCCAAGGGGCCTGAGGCTGGACCTCGGACAGAAAGTCCCGACCAGTTTGCAGTTTAACATCTTGTAGTGAGGACGAAGGTGGTATTAGTTTAGGGTCATAGAACTCGAACTGTATATGCCTAGTTTAATGTCATATGTGTGGGACAGATAGGGTGAATCATCATGCCTATGGAAGACCACAAAATGGAGACAATGATAGAGGACCACTGTTGACCAGGTTCACAACACAGTATCCACCCTTGTGTGACCAGAAGGGGGTGAACAATTAAGCGTCGACCATTGACCATATTCGCAACACGGTACTTGTATCAATTTTTTGCCTACAATCCTCGAGGACGTTGGCCCTTAATGGTAGGAGGGCCCTTGGGCTGGGCATCCATTCCATTCGGGGGCCCTTTTGGGATATAGAGGGTGATGAAAGCCCAAATGATGGGACTCGCGAAGCATGGCTGGGCCTGTACTCGTAGTATGAACCATAAATGAAGGGATGGATGCCTCAAGGGGATATGTGTGGCGTGGAGAAATATTCCAACGTAAATGAGGATGGGAGTCCATAGCGTACCACACAATCCTAAATGAGAACTCAGTCTAGGGGACCTAAGGGGTCGAGGGACCTGAGACTGGGTGCCTTGGCCAACTGTAGCCATATGGCCTCTCATGCGGGCATCACCTTATCATAGCTCTTAAGCCTACATGAGCGATGTTCGTTGTGGGAAACAAGGAGTGGTATTAGGCTCTCCCCATCTCATAAGGGTCATACAACTGGCATCACCCAAGGGAGACCACAGCTTGAAGATATAGCAGGGCAGAACGAGCCACTACACTCAATATTTGGGACCTATGGGAGTGTAAATAATGACAATGGATAGTTTTTTACCATGTTCGAAACACAGCATCCATATCATGTGACCTGGAATGGGAACAACAAACTTGGATCACCCACTGACTATATTCGCAATGCGGGGATCGTGTCAAAAAAAATTTGAAATCCTCGAGGACGTTGGCCCGTAATGGTAGGAGGTCCCTTGGGCAGAGCATCCATGCCATTCAGGGGCCCTTTTAGACATGAAAGATGATGGAGTCCCAAACAAGGAGCGTGATTGAAGCATAAGTATGCTTGTGAATTTCAACGTCAAGAAGGATGTTGAAAGAGGTAGAAGTCTCCGGGGAGTGGAATGTATGGCAGGGCTATGATGAACTCGAGGCGAATTGAGGAAAAATCCTGCACCACACTATATGTCTTGACCCGAGGTGAGATTCTGGAGTTTGGGGCTGGACCATCAGACAAAATGTCTGGGCGTTCCTATATATCCCATGAGGATGGGAATCAAGCCATACGTAGTTCTTGAATTCCATGCAGTTTAACATCATGCAGTGAGGATGTGGGAGGATAGAAGAATGGGGAGGGGCAACATGGTGTGACCACCGTAATTATGTTGTGAGTGGGGATAAAGAAGCTTGCCCTATACCATGCAAGGACCCTCCGAGAGAACTACACCCAGGGGGGATAGTTGAAGAGAAGAGTCTGGGGGTTGGACTCAGGACCGAGTGTCTGAGAATTCCTATGTATCCCATAAGGATGGGAATCAAGCCTTACGTAGTTCTAGAAGATCCATAATGTTTAACGTCTTTCAGGACGATGAATAGTTTAACATCATGAAGGATGAAGAATAATTTAACATCATGCGGGATGATGAATAGTTTAATGTCATTCGAGACGATGCATTTTAGGGTCATGCTGGACCCGGAAGTTTAGGGTCATGCAGGACCCAGCAGTTTAGGGTCATGCAGGACCAGACAGTTTAGGGTCATGCGGGACCATCATGCAGTTTAGGGTTGTTCGGGACCATCATGTAGTTTAGGGTCGTGCAGGACCATTCAGTTTATGGTCATGTGGGACCCTGCGACTTAAGAAAAGTATTGCATGAGGAACTTTGCATTGGTGGGAGGAGTTATACACTCACCATCATGGTTACCAGGGAATATGCACTATAGGGGTAAACCTTGTGAATTCTGTAAGGTCCTTCCCATTTGGGATCCAATTTCAGTGGCTTCCATCTAGGAATCATTGGCGTCCTCAAAGCCAGGACTAAATCACCTTGCAGGAAAGAGCAGAGGAGAACCCTCTTGTTGAAGGCTCTATCTATCTTATTTTGATGCCTTTCCAGATTGTGCAGGGCACGAAGCCTGTTTTCATCAAGTGCTTCTAACTTGGACAGGAAAATTTTAGCTACTTTATCCGGCACCTGCTGATCATAGACCATCGTGCATAATGAAGGCAACTAAATCTCGATAGGCAGGACGGATTATGTTCCATATACTAGGGAATATGGGGTCACCTATGTGGAATTACGAGTCGTCGCCCGATAAGCCTAGAGGGCATTGGGGAGCTTGTCCGGCCAACTCTTCTTGTTATGACCAACCATTTTCTGCAAAATGTTAGAGAGGGTCTTGTTGAATTCCTCGATCTGCCCATTTTCTTGTGTTTGGTAGCGGGAGGTATGGTTAGAACGGATATTTTATTTGGCATACAACTTCTTCAACTCAACTGCATGAAATTTGGTGTCATTATCAGTGAGGATGACGTGAGGGACTCCAAATCGGTAGATGATATTGGAGCTCATGAAGTCAATGATGGAATGGGCCTTGACCTCCTTGAGTGGAACTGCCTCTGCCCAGTTGGAGAAGAAATTTGTAGTCGTCGGGATGAACCTGCACTGGTGAGCTGTCGCCGGTGGATATGGTCCCACGATATCGAGTCCCTACACCGCAAATGGCCAAGAGTACTTGGTGGAGTGGAGAGGATCTGGTGTTCAATGCATGAAGTTGTCATGAACTTGACATGCATGACACCTTTTGGCGAACTCGATGCAGTCATGGATCATGGAGGGCAAAAAGTACCCCAATATCCGGATTTGATGGGATAGCTTTGGCCTGGTCTGATGATCCCCACAGGAGCCGGTGTGAACCTCTTGCATGACCTGAGAAATCTCGACTCCTTGAATGCAACGAATGAGAACCCCATCGAACCCGTGCTTTTAGAGGATCCACTCATGACCAGGGACGTCCTGGAGGGTGAACTATAACGCGCGGTGTTGGATTCGCTCATGCTTGGACTGATCAGCCGAGAGGTAACCATTTTGAAGATACTTGACAAAGGGGTCTCCCCATTCGGGAGTCACTTCAACCACTACATCTGGGGTTCCTGATGTGGAGGATCTGGTGGTAAGATGGCTCACCTGCAGGCTGTTTTCATCATCTGGGGTGATGGGAGCAATGACTCTCTAATGTGCCACGTGGATAATCAGGCCATCCTACTCGGGCTTCGTAAGTGATGCAGCTAGGCCATCCAAGGAATCAACTCGACCATTCTATGACCGAGGGACATGAGTGAATTCCAGCCAAGATGGGAACCAGGCCATTGGCTGGAGAGTGCACTCCAACAATGGTATGATCTCTAGCTTTCTAATGACGTAGTCACCATTGATCTGCTTGATGACTAGTTCGGAATCCCCTTTCACATGAAAATGGGGCACATCAATCTCAAGGGCTAGCTCAAGGCTAGTGATAAGATTTTGATACTCTACCTCATTTTTGGTGCAACATTCTGACAATAGGAATGAGTATGGTAGAATGGCTTGTGTCGGGGTAATAAGGATGATACCCAAGCCTACCCTGTTGAGCTTGGGATCATTCAGCCTCCTGCCGGTGGGGCTTTGGGAAGCACCATCGAAGTGTATCTGCCAGCACGGCGTGGATTGGTCTACTGAGCGGATCACCTCATCAGGGAAATCGAGATCCAAAGACTATTCAGTAGGAGATGGATGGGTAGCAAGTAATTCTTCCAATGCTTTCCCCTTAATAGCTTTCTGAAGGACAAACCTGATATCAAACTACTGAAGAATCACTACCCACCGAGCTAGATGGCTTGTCAAAATGGGGCAGTTAAGAATGTACTTCAGTGGGTCTACCTGAGACACCGGCTATACCTCATTGTGCTGCAAGTAATGTCTCAATTTCTGTACTGCAAATACTAGTGCAGGGAAGCTCTTTTTGATGGGGGAGTATCTGGTCTCCGTATCGATGAGCATACGACTGAGGTAGTAGAGGCTATTTTCTGTCCCCTCATTGTTCTTCTGGGCGAGAAGGGCGCCAAGAGATAGTTCCAGGATGGTCACATAAAGGACCAGTGGATTTTTAGAGATGCGTGGCATTAAGATTGGAGGCTGGAGCAGATACTACTTGATTTCCTCGAACGTAGTCTGGCACTCTTCATCCCACTCATAGGCGGTGCCTTTCTTCATGAGCCAAGAAAATGGCTTACACTTGCTGGCTAGATTCACAATGAATCAGCGTATGTAGGCTAAGTGGCCTTGAAAACCTTGAAGCTCCCGAATTTTTCTTGGGGGAGACATCTGGATGATGGACTTGATCTTCTTAGGGTCAATCTTGATACCCCGGTATCTGACAATGAAGCCAAGAAATTTTTCAGATGTGACCCCAAAGGCACATTTCAATGGGTTCATCTTCAGGTGGAAATAACGGAGGAATCCAAACACTTTCTCAAGGTCCTTGAGATGGTCCTAGTGCTGATGAGATTTGACCACCAGATCATCCACATAGAATTACACCAATGTCCTAAGGATTGGCTTGAATATGCGATGCATGGCCTGCTGATAGGTGGCACCTACATTCTTTAAGCCGAAGGGCAAGACCTGGTAACAAAACGTACCTTTTGGTGCCCTGAAAGCTGTGGAATCCTCATCCTCAGGGACCATTCGAATCTGGTTGTACCCGGAGTACACATCCATGAAGGAGAGGTCTTATAAACCAGTTGTAGTATCAATCAACAACTCTGTCATAGGAAGGGGAAAATAATCCTTCGGACAGTGACGATTGAGATCTCGGAAGTCGATGTAGACTCCGATCTGTCTGTTCTTATTCCTGAATGGCACAATGTTGGATAGACATTTGGGGTACTGGACCTCCTTGAAAAAATTGGTACTGTTGATCTTATCAAATTCTTCCTCTACCATGGCACCATGAGAAGAGTGCATCTTTCTGGGAGGTTGCTTGAACCCACGATGATTTGCTGGGAGACTGAGGCGATGGAAAGCTACCTGAGGATCTAGTCTTGTCATCTCATCATAGCTCTAGTAGAATACATCACGATGTTGTTTCATGAAGTCTATGTGATGATGTTGCTCCTAGAGGTACATGGTAGTATTGATCAATGCGGGTCTTGGGTTTGCCTCGCTACCGAGGTTCACCTATACCAGTTCATCGACCATGGCGGAGACGCCCTCCTCAAAGGCTGGGGAGCGTCCTCTAAATCCTCCTCTTCACTTGCAGAGGAGGGATCCCCAGAGAGAGGAGATTTCTCTGAGTTGAAAAACCTTGAGGAGTGGTTGGTACCAGGCTGATCAGTAGTGTTCACTGCATCAGAAGATTCTGGTGCTACTGAAACCATATCAATGAAGGTTGTCAACCCGATCAAATCTGGTATTCTTCCCAAGGGGCCACGCTTGATGATATTAAATCAATAGTGGCGTGTCGTCTTGAGCCGGTTAATTCCATCCCAGTGGAACAAGAAAGTATGACATATTATCGTTTCCATGGGGAAGACATCCCGATGCATTATGGGAGTAGGGGGCTCAGGGATCACCGAGGCTTGATTCGTATAAGAATAATAAGTGATCTCCTAACATGGCTTGGACCTGAGAATATGCTACCCCCTTGTACTAGAGACAACAAAACATTGCCCCATATTGGGGGTTGTGGCCTCCAATTGATGGATTGAGAAGATGTAGGCGTCATCTAGTCCTACCTAGGGGTCAGTTTCAACCGCGTCATGCTCGACCTCATTAGTCCGAATCTGCTTGTCCTTGCTCTTGTAATATTTAGTATCCAGGTAGCAGGCTTCACAAGAGGAAAAAGGAGATGTTTCACCTTAGAGCACACCCACTCAACCATTGAGGGAGTACTTGAGGCACTGGTGATACAATGAGGTAACTGTTGCATGCAGGTGGATCCATGATCTTCCCATCAATGCATTGTACGTGGTGTCTTGGGAGACAACCATAAACCCAATGCTAGAAACTAGGCCCCCGAACTAGGTATTTAAATGGATCTTTCCAATCAGGGTCTGCTCTTTCATTTCATATCCCTGTATTTTTAGGTCGGAGGGAGTCAAGTTATCTTCAGATAACCCCAACTTCTGCAATGTCTGTGTCGGGATAAGGTTAATCTCGGAGCTTGTGTCAACAAGATAGCGGCGAAACTTCACACCATTGAATTGGCCGGTGATGTACAGTGGGATAATGTTCCCCTATGTGGGAGAGCCTTCATATTCTCTAAAGAATGAGATAATGTTCTGGCATTCAGCATTCTCAATCGCTTCAGCATGAAAGGATTTTGCGGCTGCTACTTCTGTCTCAAACTAAAGGGGGATTCTTAAAGCCTCGGTGAGGGCCTCACGCATATCTGATGACAAGAGAAGGGACTTAAGGATGGAAATACTTGCTGTAATATTGGAAAGATGCTTAAGAACATCATACTTCTACATCAGTTGTGAACTTATGCTTGCAGGAGGTACGGTGGCCTCTACTGGTAGGACCGGCAGCTAACTGGTGCTGGGAATGTCCCGCTGCTCACTATTTGAAGCATGTGGAGTACCTGCCATACTGGGGCTAGTTAACTGGAACTGTTCTAGGGTGGAGCATGGTTGATCACTGTGAGGCCTAGGTGGCTCTTCTTGGTCTAGTAGCACAAACGGCGGTGGAGGCGGGCCTGATGACAACGGATAAGGAGGTTGCACGTGCTGAGCTCTACGCTAGGCCTACTGTATGGTCTCAGTGGCGTTCATAACCTAGCTGGAAGTTCCAACTGATGTGACTCAATGACCTATATGGTTGCAACTTCTCCAATGTTGGTGTCAGCTGGGGACATTGGGGAGATTCGCCTGGTGCTCCCCGTTGTTGGGAGTCATATATGGGTTTATCAGCTCTGCGGTGTTAACCAAAGCATACCCTTGACTGTCACTTGAAGAGTCATCCACTACTGGGCGGGTTCTGGGAGGAATCCACATCTCCATGGGAATGAAGTTGCTGAGAGTACAAGATGAATATGGAATTAGCGGGGTGCGTTGCTTTCCCTTGCGTCGTCGATGCTTGCTCTTCTGGGAAGGCTGAGACGACGATGCAGAAGTAGTAGACGTGGCTTCTGAAGGATCTATCCTATTTAGGCATGCACGGATGATACCATGGGCATGAATGACCATTTTACAATCTATAAAGTTTTCATTCTTCTGGGACCCGTGGTTAGAAACCTGCTGCCACTCACCCTCAACATTGCTGCTGTTGTCTGGCCTTACGACGACACATGCCACTTGTGTTGGGGTAGGGCCCAACCTGACTATGTTGTTATCAACATGGTATTGGATCTATTCTTTGAACACATATCATTACTTGAGAGTGTTCCCCAGGATTCGGTGATAGGGGTAGTAGTTGGGTCAATTAGTGAGATTCGCCTCTTCTGGCCTTCTGCACTCAGGTAAACGCACAATCCTCTGTTCCAAGGCACTCTGGAAATAGTCGGGAACCTGATTCTCATTGAATGAGTAAGTTCAGTTTCTTCTGTCCAGAAAGGGGGCCCTTGGAGCCTGAACTTGACGAGGGGCTGGAAAATCCTGTCAAGGAGGCGAGGCATGATTGTCCCACCTAGGTGGCGGCAGTGCATTATGCGAGGGCACCTACCAATTTTGAGGCGGCCACTGCTGGGCTGGAGGCTGCGCCTGTGGTGGTGGGCCTCTGTGAGGTTGTAGGGGAAGCTCTACTGGTAATAATTATAGCTGTCTAGGGGCCTCTATTTGGTCCATTGCGGCGGGCTCAGTTCTGGTAGCCCTCCTTTTGGGAATTACAAGAGGTAACGGACGTGCCTGGCTGGCCTGTTGTAGGGCTTCCTTTAGGTTCTAGGCCTTATCAGAGAAGTTCCAAAATCCCCTGGGATAGTTTTGGGTGATCATAGAGGGAACCAGTTCCGTCTTGACGTTCCCTATGCACATCATCAGTAATTTCTCCTGAGTCAGTGGCATGTCAAGGGAATACGTGAGTCCTTTCCACTGGGTGACAAAGTCGGCGACGCACTCATCAGGCCTCTACTTGCACTTGAAGAGGTTTGTGATACTCATCTTCTGCATGATGGAACTGAACTAGTAGAGGAACTGTCTGCGGAGGTCCTCCCAGCTGGTTACTGATCCTATGGGGAGCTAGTTGTACCAGAAAAATGCAGTCCCTTCCAATGTCTGTACAAAACATTGGAGCTTGGTGGCTTCTTGTTGCGCTGGAGTTCCCAACATGGGGCCACACCTTGAGGTAAAGTGGGACAAGTGCTACGGTGGGTCCCCTATCACATTAAAGGGGGGAAAGGTGGGATTTTTGAAACCCATAAGTGTCGGTATGTCATCCACCCATGCTAGATATGGCTTTCCATTAGGCGGGAGAGCCACCCGTCACATGTCTAATGCCTCAAGGTGGGCAATGAGTGTCGTCATTGGATCATCTGGGCGGGGGTCCTTGTCTTGATGGGGATCCCTAACCACAAGTGCGTTGGCGGGTTCTTCAACATGATAATGTGGCTCAGCGGCTCGTGGAGTGTCTGGTGGAGCGGCCTACAGGGCAGCTGGGGGAACCCGAGCTGGGTTCCTTGGATTGCCATGTCATTCTGGAGGGTTTGGCGAGACATATCGTGCCCTCTTTCCGTGAGTTCCTGCTTCAACCCTGTCTGTGGGGGCAGTATAGTCAGGGTCACCTGGAGGTATCTCACTGAGGGGAAGTTGTTTTTTCCCCTTCTATACTAGTTGCAGATCCCCATAATCTAGACTTTGTTTCGAAACATGTTCAGCTAGGAGGTCGTTGACCAACTTTTTTTGTTCGGAAAGTAGTTGGCATAATGTGGCCTTCTCAAGGTCCTCCTCTATCTTCTATACTGAGGTGGATGGGTCAGAGTTTTTAAAAGCTCTGAGGTGGTCTTTACCCTTATCGAGATTCCGACTGAGAACCAATGCCTTAGTGGGTGCAGGGATCCCCAGTAGATTCCTCTACTGACGAGTAACTCTTCCTGATGGATCTAGTAGTGGTGGAACACCCTCAGGGGGTAATTCCCTATCAAGAAGCTCCATCTCATTCTCCTCATCCAATATGTATTCCATGTTGATTGTTCCCCTTTCTAGGGGCATGTCCTCAATATCGCCTAGTGATTCAGGCTACCGTCAGATGGGACTGAAGAAGAGGGAAGAATACTACCCCCAGCCATGGATTTTCACATAGGGGAAAGCCTCCCTGATAATCTTGCGGAGTACCTTGAAACTCTAAATGCATTGTTGTTGGAGGGCCTTACAGCAGCCTGATGACTCGGGGCGCTGGGCCACAGGGAGTGCGACCAAATCAACTAGACGGCATTGCTCGTAAATTTCTTCAAAATGTGCTTGGATCCTGGGATAAACCACTTGCTGATGAAAAAGGAGAAAGTGCATAACCCAGAGTTTTTTATGGAAACACTCAACTTCCTCTGGGGTGAGGGATTCCGGTGTGCAGAAATTTGGCGCTGCCATAGGAAAAAACACCTCAGGGAAGTGATCTGTTATGAGGATATTCCATAATCTCCTTGGCTCAGATTCAAGGTATGGCCCTTGATTTCCCCATTTTTAGACTAGGGGTGGCAGAGGAATTGGAAACAATACCAAGGCAGACCACTGGGATAGCAGGCTGGCCGGTGGATAGTACGGCGAGCAAGCCGACAAACCGCCACATCTTGGGTTTTCCTCCAAATAATGTAGTGACTTACCACCACATCGCGGTAGGATGGGATGATTTCCAAAGTTTTGGGTGCAGGGGCTAGGGATATTGGTGATAGGCCGCGATGTTGATCGCCCACCACTGGTCCCTAGAATAGCTCTTTATGATCTCTAGTCGAGGTAGAGAGTGCTTCTGGTGACGACGGTGGTGATTTCATGACTGTAACCTGTGAGGTTGCCAAATTTTTATCCTACTGGATATACCTATAAAGGGAGGTGGTAATATGATGGACCTCACATTCTGGGAGTACTAGGCTAATGCGCCTCTTTCCTACCCCAGCCCTTGACTCGAATGAGCGAGGGGAGGGTTCTCACGCTGATTCATATTCTGCTTCTGAGTCTGAGAAGCAGACTGGTTTGATCTTTGTTCGGGTCTTCCCTGAATTATTCTTATGGCGGGGAAGACCCACCTTCCTTCCCCTAGATGGCTCTTTGGGACAGGGTAGATTTATGGCACGAGGAGGTCCTTCGGCTGTACTGGTGTTGGGGCAGGGATGGCCCCCACCTGAGTAAGTCGGGGTGTGAGGAGCACCGGGATAGATATCAAAGGGAACATGGGGAGGACCTCTATGGGTAGCATTGAAGCGGGTAGGACCTTCGCTAGAACTGTTAAGAGCATGGGGGGACCTCTGTGCTTATTTCCCCTGGTGACATCAGTATGAGGAGGGTCCTTGTACTGGTCTGGATGAACACTGGTAGGTCCTCCATGCTGGGTGCTAGTGAGGTGAGGCTAGCCCTCACTCCTCTGATTTCTGGGGCGAGGAGGACTTCGCCGACTACTACAAGGACATAGGGAGGGTCCCCACATTGAATAGTGACTGGATGTGCAACATCCCTATACCAACAGTCTGTGGCGAGATGAATGACTCCATATCCAGTGTAGTGGGCACGGGAGAGACTTCTGTAATGAACATCACCGCCGTGGGGAGGATCCTCATTTGGATTGAAGGTGGCACGGGGTGGACCTTCATGCCGAGCTTGTAAGTGGGTAGGGCCCGTGTTCTCCATGGTAGAGGTATGAGGAGGACCTTCGTACTGAGTGGAATCACTGTAGGTTAGTCTGCAGCAGCCACTACCTGTGCCGGCGACCAAGAGAGTTGACCCAGCCTACCTGTGGGGTGGTTGGGGATTTGATCCAAGTCGGGCGTATGAATGTCCATGTTCAGCATACATAGGGAGTTAGTGATATGCGTCAGTGGTGGTTCGGGTCATAGTAGTCGCTGACGTTGACGCCCCTTGGTGGAAATCCTCTTCGGATTGCACCCGACGCTGGCGTCGAGTTAGAAAGACCGGGGCCGATGGTGCAGGTACATGGCTTACCTGCTCCTCGGCCAGTAATATTGGGTTGTGGCGCTGATGTGGCCTGGTGGGAGCCCTTGCTGGGAGTCCCTGGAATGGTACTCTGACCGGGATGGCCCGGACATCCCTTACCTTGTTGGCGTAGGGTAGGGATTCATCGAGGAGTTTTAGGGATAGGACCCTAAAACGGTTATATATTGGAGTGGGGAGCAGTGGATCCCTGCGTGGCCCTTGGGGGTGGCGTTGACAATGAGGAGCAGATGCCTCTAAATCCAGGCGTTCCATATCCCAAGTCGGGATAATACCCTCCTCCTTGTACTGGCGTACAAGGTCATTGATCACCCTTCATTGGATGAACTCTAAGGGAGAGATGGGGCGAAGGTGCCCATTGGTTATGGTGGTTGAGACCTTCGCATAAAAGGCAGAACCGCACGGGACTGCCGTACTGGTACTGCCCCTGCCCCTACATCGGTGGGCAGGTGGTGATCGAGCTCCAGGTACAACAGCTTGGTTCCTAAAAGTAGGGAGATTAACTCATCAGTGCTAAAAGAAAAAGGGAATTGACGACCAGTGCCCCAGCGCCATTCCATCTTACATGATCGATAATAGGGATCCACGCTGACAACGTCACAAATCGGGATGACCAACATTCTACTACCCCAACTTTTGGTGAGTTTCACGCCAGGACCACTATTTTCTTGGTGGGACCCAGCGCTAGATATCTGGATCCGGTGACATGCTAATACACTGATGTCTCAAATGATACTAATCTCCATATTGAGGAGAAGAGATTCATGTCGAGTTCACCATTTCTGTTTCTGACGCTTTTGACGGGGCGCGCATGTCCGTCTTGTTGGAGGACTAAAGGCTCAGTTTTTTGGCCCCACATTCCCACTTTCCAAAGCCAAGCGACATCCATTCCTTTTTCAGGGACATTTTCTCCTTGATCGAAATGGGATGATGGGATGTCGGTTCTTCCTTCTATGGATTCCTCCTCGGAACTCGTCACCTAGTTCGGGTCTCCCTTAAAGAGTTAAGACGTTGTTTGTGAAACTCTTCCTAATGTCATCTCTTCATGGACACTAGTTAATTACACTTCTTCTGTCAGGACATTCCAAAGGGTCTGTTCAAGGAAGAAACCTTCAGTCAGGGGAGTAGTCACATTGGACATCACTGGCGTGTCTAAACGTTGGGACACTGGTGTGTCTGGGTTTCTTCCCCTTATTATAGGGCTTCTCGAGGGAGAAGAATCCTGAGGAATCCCACATCAAACGTGAGAAATATTATTCCATAGGCATGTATCTGAGGTTTTCCTCAGCTTCCTATGTTTAACACAGGGTATTTCGCAGGTTTAACGTCTAGCAGAGACTGATCAGACTAATCAGAACACTAACTAGAGTAGATCAGGTGAGTGAAACCCCTAGAGGGAACATCGATGTTAGGGATAATGCATGGTTAGCTACCCGATTATTGTTAAAGTGAATGGGGAATGGGGTGTCATGATCCCACCAGGATGTGGTAGCCCGGGTAGGAACCAAAATGGTTTATGGATGGTTAAGTGAAGTGGGTGGAGAATGAGATGGAGTCGACTCGAGGATGGTGGTGATGTTGGGCCTGAGTCTCAAAGAGACTTCCTATGTATCCTTGTGGAAGGGAATCAAAGTTTACATAGTTCGGTGACAATGTCTTACCGTCTAATGGGGTTTACAACAGCTTATCGCTGAATGGGGTCGCAATGGCTTACTGCTGGATAGGGTTGATAATGGCGTACTACTTAATATGGTCACAACAGCTTACCACTGGATAGGTTTGACAAAGGATTACCACTGGATAGGGTTAAAAACGGATTACCACTGAATGGGGTCATAATGTCTTACTGCTGGATGGGGTCACAATGACTTGCCGCTGGATGGGGATGTCAACGGCTTACCGCTGAATGGGGTTGACAATGGCTTACCGCTGGATGGGGTTGATGACGGCTTACTGCTGGATGGGGTCACAATGGCTTACCACTGGATGGGGTCACAATGGATTACCACTGGATGGGGTTGAACCTCATGGAGGCTTCCTACGTACCCTATCTAGGAGATAAGGATCAAAGCCCAAGTAGTTAAGGATGGATTGGGAACCGATGTGAAGATGTTCAGGACCAATGGGTTTTTGGATTGAACCTCAGGGGGGCTTCCTACGTACTTTTCCTTAGAAAGTATCAAAGACCTTATAGTTCGGTGCATGGGGCATTTGGGGCTTATGCTCTGAGGCAGCCCGAGATATTGGTGAACTGATGTGAGGTTGGTCAGGACTAATGGATGATGGGATTGAACCTCAGGGAGGCTTCCTATGTACCTTTCCTTGGCAAGGATCAAAGACCTCATAGTTCAGAATGGGGTTGGGAAAACCAATGTGAAGGAGGTTGGAGCGACCAATGGGTGGTGGCCTTGAACCTCAGGGAGGATTCCTACGTACCTTTCCTTGGCAAGGATCAAAGTCCTCGTAGTTCGGAACGGGGTGTGTGGGACTTACACTCTAGGCTTCCCAGAGAGGATTTCATGGTCGATTCTTGCTCTAAGCCCACGTGAGTCATGCTCAGTGTGAGAAACAAGAGACGGAAAATAACTGACGATCACGTCGCGGAAGGTGCATCTGTGGAAAGTATAATATAGTCTTACACGTGGTTAGCGTCTCAAAGAGTAAATAGGATCTTACACATGGTTAACAGCCTGAGGTGATGGAGATTGGGACTTACTCCAAGGTGGAGGCCTGGATGGTGACAAAGCCCAACGGGAGAGGGACTTGGAACCCAGGAAGAGAGGAGGAGTAGGGTTGCTACCTCCTACAAGAAAAGTTAGGGGCATACACCAGGGTAGTTTCCCTTTCCCCCATGGTTAGAGGCCGCTCTAATAAAGAGGATATCATTCCATGTGAGGAATGATCTCACTCCTGTGGAGACCAATGGGCGTGCAGAATGTCCAAGGTGGGGGAACCCTATGTCTGACACACAGGGCATAGTCACAGTTTAACGTCATGTGTTGAGGACGATGGTGCTTGAAATTTTAATGTTATGCAGCTCGGACGAAGCAGGTTCACTCTACACCCCTAGGAATTACATAATTGATACCCATCCTCCCTTGAGGAAAGGAATTCATTAGTAATGTTTGTGGTTGGGGGTGTAGAGAGGTGATCCCATTGGGGGTCCACGTTAGTGTGTCTATGCAAAGAAGAAATAGCCATTATCATGCCTATACGAAGAAGCATGAGGCGAAGAAATGTAATGGGAAGTATCATCCAAGGGACTTTGAATTTACTTTGTGTGAACCTGAAAGGCCGCACAGGAAAAGGAGTTTCAAAGAAAAGGGGTTCATAGGAAACCTTGTGAAGCTCTGGTTCTCCATGAAGTGAAAGGTATTCGTGAAGGAATTTGTTTCACGAAGTGAAGTTTCCCAGGCTAGTCATAGGGAATAGGTGCATATGGGAGGAGCTTCACGAAGTGGAAAGGCATTAGTGAATCAATGCCTCACGAAGTAGGGGAGCCTCGCGAAGCAAGGTGTCCTGAAGAAATGTGCTTCGTGAAGCACAGTAACAATGCCTTAGCATGTGGTTCATGTGTGTGTGGAGGGCATTTCGCGAAGCATAAACACTTTGAGACAACCTGAGTCCCCATGGGGATCTCCTTCCTTTATGAAGGCCTATGGGATTTGTGAAAGGCATCCCTCTCAGAAAAGGGGTTCAACTAAAGCAAAGGGGGAGGCACTTCGCGAAGAAAAAGTACCTTGAGGAGCTCATGGTTCATAGAGCAAAGAGTTCTTCATGATTTTAGAGCTCAGAAGGTGAAAGGTTGGATGATTCGTCGTTTGGGCTCTAGTAGAGCCCTATATTTATTGGAAAGAGGCGCCACAAAGTAGAGCTTGCTCGGCGCGAAGAGAGATTTTGCTCCACGGAGGGCTCGCGAATGTCAAAGGCGTTTGCGGGGTGTCCCGCCTCCTTGCTCCGTGGTGGGATCGCAAACGTCAAAGGGGTCTGTGGGGCATCCTGCCTCCTTGCTCTATGGAGGGCTCGCGAATGTCAAATGTGTTCGCGGGCCGCCCTGCCTCCTTGCTCCGCGGTGGGCTCGCGAACATCAAATTATTTCATGGGGCATCCCGCCTCCTTGCTCCACGGTAGGCTTTCGAACATCAAATTAATTTTTGGTGCGGCCCACCTCCATAATTCACAATGGGATCAGGGCCATGGGGCTCTGTGAAAGGGCTTCACAAGGCAGCCCTGGAGACTTCCCTCTTGTTTTTCTTTATCCCAACTTTTGGCGTCAACAATTGTGAACCAAGTAAAAAGTGATGTGTTTTCCTTCTTCATGTGAATGTTTTAATTACTGCACATATCTATTATACGGGTATTAAAAATTATTCTTACCAATGTGGGAATAAGATCCAGTAAAGAAGAGAAAAAATTGACACCCTGATTCACCCCCCCCCCCCCCTCAGGGTGGTCTAGGGTCCTTCAGAAACCACCGTGGGAAGCACCTCCAAAAGAGTAGAGTTTCCACTTGGGTATCCACATTCCCTCCTTAGGTTAGGTCTTTCCAGGAGATCCCTAAATAGAGAATTCACTATGCTCACAACAATATCTCTATCCTCAGTGTATGTTCCATCCTCGAGTTGAATGTTCTGTTTGTTCATGCGTCTCCTCTTGCTGATACAAATGTGGGAAAACACTGTGTTTTTATCCCCTTCATTCATCCATCTCACCCAGGATCTCTCCCGAGCCAGTCTCTCCTGCTTAAGGATCAGTTCCTCCCAGCAAACCTTCTTTACAACTAACTCCTCAAAGACAGAGTTTCTTCAAGCCTCCTCAAGACTAGACTCCAGGTTCTCGATACTCTGTTTTAAGTTCCCCATATCCTAATAGAAGGGAGGAAGCCCCCTGGCCTACTCCTGAAGCCCGAGCTTTAGTTTCTGGAGTTTATGATGAAGCGCTAAAGTATGCCCACGACTTGTCTCACCCCACAACTTCCTCATGATTTGATGGTATCTAGGGCTTCGAGACCACTGATGATAAAACCTGAAAGATTCTAGGAAATCCTACCTGGGAGGAAGAGAAACCATTAGTGGTGAGTGGTTAGATATACCTCAGACGAGATGACTCACCTTAGCATTATGAAACGTGTTGATAGCATTGGTGTTGGCCAGAAATTAATCGAGCCTTCTCCATTTGCGCCTGCCTCTCTTCTAATTGTTTCACGAAGTGTAACGATCCCCCGAGTACCCCAGATCAAGAAGGCCCTTACCCACCATGAAAATTGCAAATTACAAGCTAGCCTATTGAAGGAAAGTACCTCTCCCTTTCTTCTACCTAAGGATAATTTTGAAGTCCCCCACCACCATCCATGGGAGATCCTTCGGATCAAAGGAACTGAGCTCAGACCACAGACTCTTTCTGTCTTGAGCATCGTAGCTACCATACACAAAGAAAACTAGGAGGCACTCTAAATCCTTCGTGACTTTTGAAGTGATGAATTGGTCACACACACTAATCAAATCCACAGAAACCTCCTTCTTCCAAAATATCTAGCTATTATTTTTGATCATGTCCGCTTGCATGGAGCCATGCATTCTAACTTTGTGACAAAACTCCCTAAGCTTAGTTAGGTTATGCTTGTGTTCTAGTACTGCAACAATAGAAACCTTGTGTTTCTTAACTTCTGAAGTAATAAAGTAGGACTTCACCCATGAACCCAGGCCATGGGAATTCTATATGAGCATAGATAACATTTAAATAAGGGGGATCCCAGCTTTGTCCCCAGGCTCAGCGGTCTCTTCTTGAAGAGGGAAGAAGAACCTTCCCTTATCTATCTCATCCTAGAACGAGTACACATTCCTTGGATCTGATCAGAGGATATAGGGACTAAGGGAGTCACCAGATAGGGAGCCTCTATTATACCTCCACTCAACTCCCCTGGAGAGGAGAAAGAGGATAAAGAAACCTTGGCCGAAACCATAGCAATAGAGCCGCCTGAAACATCAACTGAGACCTTGCTGGAGACCTCCTCCAAGAATTCCTCAAGAATAAGAGGAGAATAGGGATGACCATATATATCCTCTAACTCCTCTCATGTGGCAGTAAGGTCCTCCAAAAGGGGCAGAAGAAACACCCTATGATCCAAAGTGGATAGATGGAAATCTAGAAGCCTATTGTGTATCCAACCTGCTGTAGGAAACAGAAGAGGCCTGAGCATGGATGCAGTGAGGGCTGAAACACTTGGGGAGGAAACCCCAGGCTTAAAAGCTACAAGGTCCATTCAGGGAGAAAAATTACTAATAGAAGATCAAGAGGCCAGGGCCACGTGAATAGGATCACCCAGGGGGGATTAACATCCCTCATCTGTGTAAAAGGCTCTCGAGAAGAATCAGACTTGAAGCCCCCATCCCAAGGGAAGAAAAGCCTCCACCCAGAGGGGTCATATGAGCTTGAATAGGGATTCCTTTCTTCTAGTTCCTACAAAAATACCTGGAGTGGCCCTGGAGGTAGCATGAAGAATAGAACTGGGGAAAAATCGGGAACACAATTTCTTGGTCCCAAGCCACCGCATCCTACGCCTTTAGAGAAATCTTTTCAGGAATCGGCTGGGAAAGGTCCAAATCCACACACAAATGAAGAACCATGATGTCTTTTCAGGAAAGGTTGTGATCATCCGTGAATAGAAATCCCCCAAGAGAATCCCCTATGTCCTTTAGAAACGCTCCATTTTGGAAAGGCCAGGGAAGATTAGGGGGTCCCAACCAAACCACCGCTCAAGGACTTTCCTTACCCTTATGTGCTTCCAAAGACCATGGGTCCAAGATGAACCTCCACCGCCCAAAGGATCTAGGAAATTTTTACCCGGTGTGGACAAAATCCAACTCTGACTCCAGCACCACATAGAAGGAATACCAATGAGTCGAAGAAATCCGCACCTGACCACTTAAACCCTAGGAATCCGCAAACCGCCTGAAAGCCTGCAAGGGAGGATTCGCCGCACCGAAATGAGCCACAAGAATACACTTAAGGTATGAGATATCCTCCTCAAATATTTAAGGGGGAACTTCCACCAAGACACAAGATCCATCCCAGGACACCACTGGAGAGACCAGACCCACCTCCGGGAAATAGATTTTCTAGAAGCCACTAGACGAGCCGCACAAAGTATCGCAAAAGGATCTCTTGGGAAGATGAGACCAAAGGGTATATCTAAGGGTTTCTTGAGGGAGAGGGGGCTTAGAACTGGTAGAGACACCATGATCAAAGGTCATCAAGACCGGGAATTCCCCTTGAGCACCACAGGCTGAGGAAGCAACAGTCGAGAAATTTTGAAAAATTCCTGGCACGTGTGGCGCGTTCTTTTGAGATGAAGAATCCATCTTTCAAATGGGAGTTTTTTTATGAGATCTCTATAGACTTTTTGTTTAGGTTTCCTTACACCCAGAGGAAGAATAATTTGATATGGGTTGTGATCGATAGGCTAACCAAGTTGTCTCACTTTATACCCATTCAAGATATAGACAAAGTTGAGGAGTTGGTAAATCTCTATATGAAAGAGATTGTTCATTTTCACGTAGTTCCATATACTATAATATCTGGTATAGATCCTCAGTTTACTTATTGATTTTATAGAGTCCTTCAAGAGGCACTGGGATCTCATGTTCATCTGATCACGACCTACCATCCGCAGTCAGATGGCCAGACAGAGAGAGCTATACAGATTCTAGAGGATATGTTTTACACTTGTGTTCTCGACTTTGGTGGGGTTTGGGGTGATCACTTGTGGATGGTTGAGTTTTCTTATAAAAATAGTTACCAGTATATGATCAGAATGGATCCTTTTGAGGCCTTGTATAGACGTCCTTGTAAGTTTCCATTGTGTTGGTCAAAGGTTAGTGAAAGTTCCTTGGTTGGACCAAGCTTGGCACAAGAGACAACAAAAAAGATTTATTTGATTTGTCAGAGAATGTTGATAGCATAGAGTCGATATAAGTCTTATTTTGATCGATGTCATAGACCTATGGATTTATCATTTGGTGACTAGGTGTTCTTAAAAATTTCACCCCAGTTGTATCATCAACATCTTGGGAGGAAAGGGAATCTTACTCCTCGTTTTGTGGGACCTTTTAAGATTGTTGAGAATGTGGGGAAGGTTGGTTACCATTTATCACTTCCACCAAAGCTGATTTTGATACATAATGTGTTCTATGTATCACAAATAAGGAAGTATCTATCTTATCCATATCACTTTTTGAGATGGAGTGATCTTGAGATTGAACATGGTTTATCTTTGACTGAGCAGCTAGTCGGGATAGTTGATTTTTTGGCCAAGGTACTTTTTTAGAGGATTATACCATTGGTTTTTGTGCTTTGGAAACATGGTTATGATAATCATGAGATGTAGGAACATGAGGAATTGATGAGAGAGTATTGGCCTCATCTTTTTGTCATGGAATCTTCTTCATAGGCTTTCTGGGGACAGAAAGTTCTTATGGTGGGAAGGTTGTAACATCTTGTTGTTGTTCTGAAAGGTACGCCATAAACCTTGATGTGGTTTTTCCTTTTGGTTGATGGGGTAGGATTTAGGTTGAATTGTGAGGATTCCTATAATGGTGAAGTCGTAGATTTTTTGGATTCTCACCAATAAACTAACTTTTTCATGTTGGTTGTTAGAGGGTTACACATCATGTACCAAGGTTACACATTGTGTAATGATTCTGCATACAAGTCGTGAGTTTATTCATGCTATAAAGGGTACAAATCATGAGCATCCCATTAATGCCATGAATTCTTTATAGATCAGTTTTAAACTTGAATCATTAATTTTTAATGCTAAATGATATGTGTTTCAATGTTTACAAAACTTGAGTATTACACATCGTGAATGGGGATTACACATCATTTAATACCCCAACTGCATTTTTAAAATAGGTAGTGTGGATAGTTAATTTCTTTTGGCTCCTCTCCAGTTCCATCTCCCTCTATCTAAGGCTTTTTGATGTGATCTCGAATATGTCTAACCCTTATAGATCTTTTAATTCATGATTTGATCATCATTACGATTGCGGTGTTATTTCCGGATAAGTGTTCTCCATCATTCTTCGTGTTTCTCTCTTTCTCCTCTCTTGGGTTTTCAATGGATCATCTTGGAATTAATGGATACATTCCCTGTGGTGTTGGATATTACTTATAGGTTGGGTTTTGAGGTCTTCTGCACCTTCATTCTCGTTGATGGGTGTCATTGTAAGTTTTGAGTTTCAGGAAGAGGTAGGTGGTTCCATCCCAATTAGCCAAATTGATTAACCTTGTATTACTTGATTTATTTCAACTGCTGATTTAAATTCAATTATTCAAAATTTATTTTAATTCATTTGATAAAACCTAATTCCATTGAATTGGGAGATTTTGGAAATGATTTTGGCATGAAAAATAATAAAACCTCCATTTCCATTTAATTGGGGTGTCTTTATGTAAATTGTTTAATTTATATTGTTTAATTTAAATTTTGGATTTGATGGAAATGATTTCAATTAAATTATTTAATTTAATTGTGGAAATAAATTGTGAAATGATGGAATTTGTTTCTAATGGATTTCAAACTGGTGAAAATGGATTAAAATTGTTTTGATAGAAATCCAATGGTTTTATCTTGTTAAAGAGACATGTTTTTTATTAAAACCCATTTTAGTTTTAAATGTAAAATTGTCATTGAAATGGAAGAATGGGATTTAATTGTATTTTAAGTAGTCTTAAAATAAATTACCCATCATTGATTGTGCAATATCACATGCAAGCCTTAGGTAGTTGGTGAGTTATTTGGACACACTCAACGCTATTAAAACGTAAAACATACATGCAGTGGGTCACATCCCCAATGAGATGGTGACAAGTTGCCTTTGGCCAGTGTCATAGGGATGTTTGTATACACATTTTTTTGATTCCACTTAGAGAGTGCGGAGTCCTATAACCGGAAATACTGTCATACCTATTTGGAAGATGACCATGTTAGTCACTTGTTTATATTTGAGATATAAATGTATTTCAATGATTTTGAACTGTTTTACATGATATATAAATTTATATAAACTGTTTTATGTAACTGTTTTATTTAATCCATCATTTTAGAAATATTCCATCATTTGTAAAGATTTTTTTTAAAGTATTTTTCCATCATTTGAACTGTATAGAATGATTTGTTTAAATATGCTTTAAAATTACAAACCTATTCATATTTAAAATTGAAATCATTCCTTTGGTTAATAATTTGTTGGTATCTTTTATGGAATCTATGGTGAGACCCTAATGGGATTTTTATCTCACACCCTACTTTTTCCTTTGGGTTTTTGTAGACTTTCTCCTTCTAGGTTCAAGTAGGGGAAAAGGATCACTTGGAGGTGGATCCTACTATTGAACGGTGGTATCAGTGGGTTATGTTTCCCTATTTCAGTACTTTGGTTGTTGTACTTTAGGAATGTTTATGCCTTGTTGTATTCTGGTGCTTTACTCCCAGTGGAGTTTCTTTTTTTATGCATACTTTCTTGTCTCTTTTACTTATGCATTATTGAAAAATCGTTCCCACTTGCATGTTGTATGGTGTCTGGTGCTAGTCACCAACCCATGGGGATTGAGAACGCCCTTCAAGATATGTTAGGACCATCTTGGTTATAGGGTTTCTAGGGTACCCAGGGTGGTTCGTGATAAAGACACACCCACCATCTTGAGTGGAAAGCATGATGTCTCCCACTAATTATGAGATATAGGGCATGTAACCTTTTTCTTAAGCTTATATACTTGTCTAGACTGGTTATAGATGTCTGAGTTATGCCTCAGTCTAACCAGCACCTAGTATTCCAGGTATATGGCCACTTATGTCTGCACATACTTGGTTCATATATGTGGATTCACTATATAACTATACTATATATATTATACTATATATATAGTTTCTGATCAGACACTCGTTCTGGCCATGAGCCAAAGCAGGTAGAGCCGTCATGTGTCCTTTCTGAACCTGAGTGGGATGATACTTATTTTTTCAGTATTGTTTCTTATTTATTTACATATGATCACTTTTTAGCATTGAACACTACTTGGATTAATTCTAGACACCATTGGTGGAGGCCTACTGGGATTTTCTCTCACACCCTACTCAGGCCACCTTTGGTACCTGAGTAGATTACTTGTCTATAGGTATAGATAAGGGAAAGCACCCTATTACAAAGTTTCTAGATGATTTACTTTTAGATAGAACATAGGAGCAGAGGACCAAACATATTCTTGAGATTCTAGTGGATCATACTTTTTTGTAGTTTTTGTATATCATGATTGTATATGCTTGTCCCCTATTCCTATTTTTTATATCAGAATGTCATGCATCCATGTATATGATACTGCCTAGTGGATTTTGATATTATTATTTAGTTTTTCAGTTATTTATTCTTTTGTTGATCATTTATTATGTATGTTTATATATAATTCCATTATTGTATGTTTATGGTTATATCCATTGTTCCATTTTTATATAAGGGTATAGTCTCCCCAATGTACCACCTTTACACCCTTGCTTCTAATCGACAGCCTCTGGCATACGGGGAGTTATTCTTGAGGCCATGTGAACCACTAACTCGGGGGGGGATTAAATGGACACCAAGTTGGGACATTATAGACTTTACATGTTCCCAACCTACCCAATGTCTAGATATTCCTAGACATTCATGACGTTTCCACCTACTCCAACCAAAGGTTGTTATCATATTGATAGCATAATTAACTGGTGTCCACCTCAAGATGGCACCAAGAATTAGTTTCACAAACATGACTCGGTTCTATAAGGGAGACTCGGAGTAGGCAATGAGCTCCAAGGAGGAATCCATGTAAGGATGAACCAACATCCCATCATCATGTTTGATTCAAGTATCCAACATCAGCAACCACGATGGTGTTGGTCACCCTCTATTGGAAAGAGGGAATGTGGGGAAAGAAATACATGTCTCTATGATGATGCATTCCCTATATGTGAAACCATAAAAAACAGTGAAGTTAATGATATATTTATGAAAGTTATCTAGAATATATCCAAAAGGAGTTTTGGATATTATTTCATAAGTTATTGTATATGATATGATATAAGGTGAAATAGAATGAAAGTATTATAGGATTTAGTGAAAGTGGGAGATTGAAAGAATGTATTCCCTAAATCCTATATACATATGATGTATTATTATATGGTGTGAAATGGATATTTCATGTTACTGCCTTATCCAATCATATTGTATGATTAGATGATATCACATGGAGAATTATGAGTATAATCATAAGGTATGGTATACACTAACATCCTATGATTTTAGAATCTGAATGATAATAGTTATCATTCAGGAATCTTCCATGTTTATTGATCATTAAATGGAGATGTTTCATGAGATAAAATGTATGAGAGTTCATATGGTCGAGGGATACAATATTTGTAACTAATATAATAATTCCCTCAAATGTTTCATAACATATAAGTGAATGAATTAACACTAGAGGATTGTCATCAAGGGATATTTAAAGGGACTGCCACTATGTGATGGTGGGTAAGAAATCCAGCATAAACCTTGGCTGAAGATCTCCTTCTCGTAGCTCTATATTCTTATCTCCTTTACAGTACAGACATTGGCATGTTGTGTAGGGTGTAAGAATAGCACTTGTATGATGAGTGATTCAGTACAATTCATGGATACCTTCAGATGAGGGATATCATTCAGTTTCCTCTCATGTTTATTTCATCAATTACATGGGATGAATACAAGTGAAGCAACCATATTTAATGAAAAGTACACACATTCTTCATTTTATAATACATGTGATATCAGATTCTTTCATGATTGATCTTGTATTTGGATTTCCTTATTGTTTTCACTATATTTAAGGAATGTTGTTAGATATTATGAAACACAACATGAAGGATAAATAGATCTTTGAGAGAATTTAGAGGGAGAGTGTGTATGAAATCTCAATGGATTTGGTCAGTTTATATAGGCCTCAAGGAAGCTCCCTAAGCCTTTATGGAATTTACTTGAACGTTATGAAATGTTCAAGTAATTTTAATGGTTGTAAATAGTTTTTAACCTCCATCCAAGTATGTTCATGTATTTATCATATAAATTTTTTTGATTCTCCCAAACATTTCATCATATGAAACATTATAATCAATGATATCTAGTGTGGAAGATTACTCAAATGTTAACTTTTAACATTTGATTGTATTTAATCAATCATAGATTATTTATAGAATCACATAATATGATTCTTCACATAACACCTCCCTATAACTTACATATGTCATACACTATGAATGGTCAAAGTATCCACATGATATCATCATATCATGTCATATGATATGCCCATATCTTAAGAAATGATATACCCCAAAATCATTAAACATTACTTTTGTAACATGGATTTCAAACCATAAAACATGCCTATATAATATATTATAGTATAAGTTAATATATATATATATATCACATATGAATTAGAATTTAGGGAACATATCCATCAATCTCCTATTTTCACTAAAGACTTATAGATTTTGCATCATTCTACCTTATATTGTATCATATACAATAGCTTGTGAAACCATATCCAAAATTCATTTTGGATATTTTCAAAACACTTTCGTAAAGTTATCATAAACTTCAATATGTATCACATCATTTGTAATACCATGTTAATATCCATCCCAAACTCATTTTGGGTAATCTATAAAACATTTTTAGAGAATATCTCTAAGTTTTGTAAAAAAAAATCCTTATCCATCCAACTACAAAGTGTGAACCCATGATCCTTTATAATGTTGACAACAAATGTATATTTATAAGTTCATAAATGTAAGTGAAAATCAATATATGGCAAAGTGTAGGTGCCACTCAAACTACAAATGGATATGGCATGATCTTCATCAAACACATGTATCTCAATACCTATTTCCTTCATTTGTATCATGTCTAGGTATCAATTTTTATATGATCCCTTTGTCCAATACATCAAGTAACCATGAGACACATAGTATGTCAATCCCATATAGCTACTCACCCATTTCCGATTCTCTGAGTATAGACTAACATAACATATGAACATATCAGATGTCATTCATCTCAATGGATAAGAACATCATATTCTCTTCATATAATAGATAAGCATATCACATGTTACTTATCTAGGTACATACATACACTCCTTCAGTCTATCTCAGACAATGAATCAGGTTTAATACTCTATACAATAGGAAAACTTCTATATTGATTAAACTCAAATGGTGACATGATCAAAAACAAACTCAATCGCCCCTTGATTAGATCATCCTTAAGGCTACGTAATGTATCAAAGTATGAAGTTTCTCATGCTAGGTATCATGTCTAACAGGTCATGGAAAAATCAAAATATAAAACATGAACCCCTAGTATACCAAATACAATGTGTATAACACTCCATGTGGTATACTACATAGGTCATCTAGAATACAAAACTTGTTTTGTGTCTCATGAGTATATTTTGTATCATGATATGAAATCATACTCATGATAACCTTTGAAGAATATATTCCCTAAATCCTTATTTACATATGTTGTAAATTGGAACATATCATAGTTTAAGATGTGTGTGTGTGTGTGTCGTATGGTGCAACATAAAAAAACCAAGTCATATTGTATGTCATTGGTTTGGGTATATCATAAGTCATGAAAAAAATATTCCATGCCACTTCCTTAAGACTATCATTATACACAGCTTGGATATATCAAAAATAATAAAGAATTGTATTTTATGATTCATATTACACCATATGATTGATCTCACTACTACAAAACAGGTGTTTAAAAACACTGGTATTTATCAATGCTAGAAAAAAGCGCTGATAAATGACATCTTTATCAGTGATATAGAAAGCACTGATAAATTTAACCCTTTTATCAGTGCTTTTTTTAGCGCTAATAAATGGCCCCTTTATCAATGCTTTATTTTTAGTGCTGATAAAGGGTATTCTTTATCAATGTTTATTTTTTAGTGCCGATAAAGGATACTCTTTATCGGCGTTTTATTTTTAGCGTTGATAAAGGGTACACTTTATCAGCGCTATGTTTTTAGCGCTCATAAAGGATTCCTTTATCAGTGCTTTTTTAGTATTGATAAAGGTCATAATAACTAAAATGAAATAAATAAATAAATAATAAAAATGAGTTTATTAAAAAAATATTACAAATTTTATTAATTAAATAATTATTGATAAAAATGAATAAATTGAGTATACTATATAAAAATTATAAATACTAATAAATAGTATGTATTAAATGTATAGATATATGTAAAATGAAAATTAAACAAATTAAAATTAAAAATAAGTAAATTGAGAAAAATATTAAACATTTTATTAATTAGATGATTATTGATAATGTTAATAAATAGTATATATTAAATATATAGATATATATTAATGTATATAAATATGATTTATATAATAAAAAATATTATTTATGCTTTACATTAAATAGTAATATATTTATTGAATAATTGTTTATAATTAAAAATTAATATGAATTAAAAATATTGACTAATTGCATCAAGTAATAGATATAATTGAATTTTGTTTGATTTTTCAATTTATAACATTGATCAAACGTGTTATATTGATTTCACATATGCGTAATTAATGTATTTTTATATACATACGTACACACACAAATATTTTTTTTTTTGAATTTAATCAATTTATATTATATATTTTATATTTATTTATTTACTATGTTTGAATATTTTCAATATTTATTCATATTTATTTCAATATATATCCATTTTTTTAATGATTTATATTAATCAAACCTATCTAAATTTTAAATATTTTACTCATTTTTAATTAATCAATTTTACTCATTTTTAGCATACATGAACTTAAGATTAAATGTTCATTAATAATGTAAAAAATAAATTTGTAAAAAAATATTTTTAAATAAATATAATTATAAATGTATATTTACTGTTTTTATACATTTATAATTATAAATAAATAAATAATATTTTTTTAAAAATTATTTATATAATTATAAATAAATAATTTTAAAATTAAAATAAATTTATTTAAATAATGAATATATTGACTATGTTTCTAAATATATATAATGATATAAATGTTATTTTTTTTAAAGTAATTTTATAATTATAAAGAAATAATTATATATTCAAAGAATTATTAAACTATTATTTTATAAAAGTATTATAATTATATATAATAATTATACTTTTTTTAAAAAAAGTGTTATTTTAAAAAAAATATTATAAGTATTTATCAGTGATAAAAAAAGTGCTGATAAAGATTTATTTTATCAATACTTATTAACTTAGCACTGATAAAAGGTATCTTTATCATCACTTTTTTTAAAGTGCTAATAAAAGTGTAACAATCTATTTTAAGAACTCTAACCATCACAAACGGGTTCGCGATATCCAAAGCTCTCCATGGAAGTGACCTACTCTTGATGCTCCTCATTGTCGAATCCAAGCTAGAATCTAATCTAGAATCAAGGTTCCCACTATTCTAAGGCTCGAATCCAAGTCTCGAGTGATTCAAGGGTTGAATGCAACCACGACTCAAATGAAATCCAGGTTTCTCGATATCTCTAATTTCCCTTAGTTATCCAATGAACATTCTCATCCCACATTTGTGTATCCCAATAAGTCTAGTTGCACTGTACTATAATAAAACAACCCAAAATTCATTGTTTTTTTAGATATATTGAAGTATCATCTTCCCCGATATCATGTGGGTCTCCTTGGGACAACATTGGTACTGTACGACTTGAAATATATCAAACCCAGTGTTTGGTCATATTGTTGTGAGGTATGATAGGCTCCCAATACCTATATTCCATGACATCTACCTCTTTTCAATCGTCAACTTTTGAAAAATTCATCCATATAGCGGTCGGTGTTGTCATTGGTTTGGAATATTACATTGCAAATCACTTGGATGATGAAATATCTAACATCATTGGAGTCTTATATTATTTCATGCAACAATTGGTGCTGAGAGGGTTTAGTGAGGAGGAACTGAAATGTAGGGTTATCTCCTTCTATTTTAAAGGTAATTCTAGAATTTGTTTCTAAAAAATGGATGGTGAAATATCTGACACATGGGAACAACTATATAATGATTTTTTCATGAAATTTTTTCCTAGGATAATGAACACTAAAATATAGTGTAAAATTAATGGATTTATTTAGGATGACTGTGAACTATTTCATAAGGTTTGGGATAGATTTAGGGGTCACTTATGAAATGTAACAATCAAATGATTTTGATGGATCTGTAAAATTAGATGAGAAAAAATATTATATATGTTTGATTTGTTGTCTTATTTATTTAACTACTTCTTCAAAAAATATAATGTTTTCAGTTTTTATTTTTGTAATATTTAAATTTGAATTTAAATAATATGAATTAAATTCTATAAAAAGAAAAATCAAAGAGGTTTAAGATTCTATAATCCTTGGACTATATTATACAGGAAAAACTAATTTTGAGATAAAATGTAATTGATATTTTGATTTTGGTTGTTGAAATATAGTCAGAAAATAAACAATTGGAATGAGTCATTTCCTATGAAATACCTCAACATAATGGTGTTTTAAGAAACAAAATACTATTTCATTGCATGGTGCAGATGAAGAGTATATTGTTGATAGAATTTATTGTTCTCAATTTTTTAGGATTGATCAAAAAAATTCTAAATTTAATATTTTCGTTGAAAAGTAACTTATTTAATGAGAAAAGTTTTCTATTATTTAAATTTTAAATAATGTTTTAAATCATTCGATAATAAATCTTATACCACTAGATTTAACTAATTTTGATATAATAAAATACTAACATTGATTGATGTAAATTTAATAAATAAGTTTTAATAGACTCTATTTTTTTGAAATAAAAATTATTTTTCATGAATAAAATCATTACACCTTTAGAATCCCACTTCAAGTCAACTTTATTAGTTTGGATTTAATAATTTAATGAAATGTTATTTTCACTATGGATTCTTAATTCTATTGAATTTTATGGTTTACTAACATAAACTTAAATCCATTTTTTATGTCCTAGTGATAATATGATTCCCCATAGATGTGACCATATCAATTACATGACATAAAAAAAATTTCATTACAATACATTACCATGACCTTTTATGTTAAGAGTTTTATATAATTAAGACAAAAAATTAACTAAAAAACTCATGTATTTTTAAACTAATGGACATTTTTTGGAACAATATATGCAACAACTTGATCCATAAAAAGACTTCATTGTTCTTATTTGGATCAATCTCCTCATGTCACATTGTTCTTATTCAGATCAAGATCCTCATGCATAGATTTGATCCAATTATTAGCTTTTTCAACCTCTCCAAATGATTTAGGCTCTACTTGGGAAAAAATTAGGTTTTTAATAGATTCTTACTCCTTTGAGTTTTCACTGAAACTTTCTGCTCACCAATGAAATTTTATTCATTGATTTCATCCCTTCTTGTATTTCTTGCAGTTGATAAAAATATAGACATCTTTGAAATGATAACCCACTCATTAATACTTCTTAAAAATCACTTCATTTCTTTCATCACACATCTAATAAACACTACGTATGTTTTACTTTAATCCATCTAAAAATAGATAATTCTTTAACATTGCCTTTTTGGTTCCAACCTTAGGAATCTTTGATTACCATCCATATAATTCTCATAAATAGGAGACATTCACCTTTGATAATGAATATCTTATGTGTATTTATTTATTTATTATACAAAATGAATATTTTATAAATCCAATAGGATATCTTTACTTTCTCCTAGATGATTCAAAGCTTCAATACAATGTATATTATTTTCTCCTCATCCTCCTCACTCGTTGATTGATTGTTTGGCAAGATCTATTTTCATTTTTTATCACCATTCTTGATTTACTATCGGCATATCCCTGTGGTCAACATTGTTTGAATGGTAAAATCATTATCCATATAATTAATGTATTATTTCATATTTATGTTTAATTTATTTCTTTTCAGTATTACTCATATAATAATTTTTTCTTGTACAAGTGGATTCTTTTGTTCGAGTTAGGGTGGTTTGTTTGAAGCTTCTCATGCTCGTGAGGGATTGGACTTCGAGCCTCCAACTGAGATAATGAAAACAAGGAAATGTGTCAAGAAAGCATAAAACCATCAGGAAAAGGTGAATTCCTACTACTTATTTAATTAATTTTTTCATTATTTTATTTACTATTTTTAAGTTAATTTCCTTATCATTTTTATTTAATACTTATTTAGTTTTTTTTATAGATCTTTTGGGAAGTCGTATTATTCTTTCAACTATCAACAACAAGCCACAAAAGAGATAAAATGATTCTTTCTACCAATGTTACCATGTTTTCTATTTTCATTGCCTTTATTTTTTAAACTTCCAACACTGCATATTGATTCGATTTTATTAGATGAAAATCCTTTCTCGTTGTTGAAACCCTCTTCTCTTCTGACTTTCAACAAGAAAGGTTTTTCGGCTAAGAACATCGAGTCAATATGCAGTGTTGAAAGTTTGACATAGAATGAAAATGGAAACATGGTAACATTGGCAGTTAGTATTTTTTGAGACTTTGAGATGTGTAAGAATCAGGCACACCTCAATCTGACACACAGTGTGACCAGCGTGACTCCAAGTGCTTTTTTATTTAAAATTGAAATTAAATTTAGTAAAAAGGACATCTAAAATACTCAAAACCGAGAAAAAATATTCTGATTTTTTTGATGCTTTAGGGAAACAGTCCATAAGTCATTTGAGACGTTTAGGAATTATCCTCACTTCAATTCAACATACAGTGTGATCGCTATGACTCAATGTGTTTGTTATCAGTTTAAAATCGACAATTTTGTTCAAAAAATGCCACTCACTGAAAACAAAAAAAACACACTTGGATTTTCTTGATAACTTATGAAATCAATTCATAAGTCATTTTTGATGTGTAGGAATCAATATCACATCAAACCAATACACGATGTGATCAGTATAGGTCAAAGTGTGTGTTTCCAGTTTAAAATGATACTTTAATTAAAAAACAAGTGACATACTCAAAACTAAGAAAACACATTTGAGTTATTTTGATACTTTAGAAAAATGATCCATAAGTCATTTGAGACATGTAGGAATTAGTTGTACCTCAATCTGACGCACGGTGTGACCGGTATGACTCTAAGTGTGTCTTTTTATTTAAAAATGACATCAATTTTAATAAAAAGGACAAATGATCTACTCAAAACTAAGCAAACACATTCATATTGTTTTGATACTTTAGTAAAACAATACAAAAGTCATTTCAGACATGTAGGAATCATTCGTACCATAATCTAGCGCATGGTGTGACCGGTATGACTCCAAGTGCATCTTTTTATTTAAAAATGACATCAATTTTAATAAAAATAACAACTGACCTACTCAAAATTGAGAAAACACGTTCAGATTGTTTTGATGCTTTAGGGAAATGGTCCATAATTCATTTTTATATTTAGTAATCATCTACACCTCAATCCAATACATGATGTGCATGGTATGACTCAATGTGTTCGTTATCAATTTAAAATTGACAGTTTAGTTCAAAAAATGTCACTCATTGAAAACTGAGCAAACATGCTCGGATTTTCTTGATAATTTATAAAATTGATTCATGGGTCATTTGTGACATGTTGCAATTAGTCTCATGTCAAACTGATACATGATGTGATTGGTATAAGTCAAAGTGTGTGTTCCCGGTTTAAAATGACATTTTAGTGAAAAAGACAATTGACGTACTCAAAACTAAGTAAACACATTCGGATTGTTTTGATACTTTATGAAAATGATCCATAACCCATTTGGGATGTGAAAAAATTATCTTCACCTAAATACGATGCACGGTGTGACCGATATGACTCCAAGTGTGTCTTTTTATTTAAAATTGACACCAATTTTAATAAATTGGACAACTAACCTAATTAAAACCAAGAAAACACATTCGGATTGTTTTGATACTTCAAGAAAATGATCCATAAGTCATTTTTGACGTGTAGGAATCAAACTCATCTTAATCTGATACAAGATGTGTCTGGAATGACTCAATGTGTCTATTATCAGTTTAAAATCGACATTTTAGTTCAAAAAGTGTCACTCACTAAAAACTAAGCAAACATGCTTGGATTGTCTTTATAAATTAAGACAATGATTCATAAGTCATTTGTGACATGTAGGAATCGATATCACATCAAACCGACACATAATGTGACTGGTATGAGTCAAATTGTGTGTTTTCGGTTTAAAATGGCATTTTAGTAAAAGTGATAAGTGACATACTCAAAACCGGACAAACATATTCGGATTGTTTTGATACTTTAGAAAAAAAATCCATAAGTTATTAGAGATGTGTAAGAATCAGTCGCACCTCAATCTAATATACGGTGTGACCGGTATGACTCCAAGTTCATTTTTTTCAATATATCATTTTAGTTTAAAACGAGCATCACATCGCTGAAACCGAGCAAACGAGCCTAGATTGTTTTCTCTTCATTTAAATTCTATATTCATACTTGATTTTTCTGATTTCATGGTGTTTTTGGTGTTGTGGTGTGCTATAACAGCACACTACACTGGTGTTGCAGTGTGTTGTTATAGCACACTGCAGTATGCCTCTTTATTAGTGCTTCTATAAGCGCTGATAAAAGACCTGGACTTTTAATCTCACTCCAATAGTCAGTGCATATCTAGCGCTGATAAAGGCCATTTTTAGCGTTGTTAAATACTTATTTTGCAGTAGTGTCTTGGTAGTCGAGTGTTAAGTGCTAAATGTACAGATCTATCTTTCATGTAAAACTATAATTGATTAATTGTTTCATACGTTGAAACGTATGGGGAGTTGTTGAGACCAAGTTTTGAGTTGAAGTAAGTTTGAGAAGAATATTATCTTGGGGGAGATTATTGAAGACATGAGATGGAGATATTATTTGAAAAGATTGAAGAAGGTTAAAGTGGATTTGATTCTTGTATTGTATTTTGTTTTTAACAAATAAATCATGTTCAAAATCAAGTGATGTTTGATGATTTATTTGAAGTAAAGGTCATTCAAATTTTATGGAGTGTTTGAAGGTATTTTGAATCAGTTTGAGAAGATTTGGAACAGGTCTGGAATCATTTGGAGTTAATCTAGATTTCTGGAGCTCAAAGCAGAATTTGGAATTTTGGAAAAGTCCTTGTGTGTATAACTTCATCGTATGATTTTGAGGTTTGTGTATGACTTCATCATATGATTTTAAGGTTTCTTTATTACTTCATCATATGATTTTGAGGTTTCCATATGACTTCATCATATGACTTTCAGAATTTGTATGACTAGAATGCATGTCTTTGGTTCTTCATATAAACTTTAAAGTTTTATGAAAATGGAATTGTAAGACTTAAGAGTCATTTCATATGACTTCAATGAAATCGTATGACTTTGGCTAGAACAACGCAAGACTTTTGTTTGCAGTGTACAACTTTGGATTCATACAAATTTGAAGATGGGCAGTTCATGAGACTTTAAGAGTCTTAAAATATGGCGATTATTGCTAGAGTTTCCAAAATTTAACATTTTGAAGAATATGATTTAAATCTGATGATGTTGAGTAAGTTTATCTTCAATGAAATAAATATCATGATATGGTTTATTATGATTCTGGTAGGTTTTGTAGAAGAAGAACATTTCATGCAGCATTTCATGCCATGAAGCGGGTTCCACTATCTTGACTATTGCATGCTTGCATATATTAATATGAAATTTTAATACATGCGAACATCATGGATAAAAAGAGGAAGAATGCCCAAATTTAGGAAGAAAGAAGATTGTGGTAGTTCTGCTTGTCAGCTTACAGTTACAAATAGTTATGGGAAAGAGTTGCGGGATCTTTCTAAATGCGAGTCTTTGGGGAATTTAAATTCAAATTTAAATATTTTGTAACTGTAATATTATAGGAAGGAGATCAAAAAAGGAGGATGCGTTGAAATATTATTCACGTGGTATTTCATGAATAAATATTCCTTGATGAAGAAGAAAAAGTGATGATGTGCGAACTGTGAAAAGAATATATGGCGAGTTGGTCGTGAAGTTCACATCAGAGAGAGAGAAAAAAGTAAAGGTGTTGCTACCATATACCTTGAAGAACCATTCTCATGATGAAGTTGCAAACATTAGTCATTTTATGTAGTTTTGTGCATGCAAATTGAAGTGGTGTCTTGCTACTGTGCAAGAACAGAAAACACTCGACAAATGAAAATTGTAGTTTTGTGCATGCAAATTGTAGTGGTGTCTCCCAACTATGTAGTTTTGTGCATGCAAATTGTAGTTTTGTGCATGCAAATTGAACTCGACACACTCGACAACTCGATATCAATCTACAGGAGGATGCCATATTGATTGTTACCCAAATTATCGATCATTGTAAAGTGTAGGATGCACATCAAAACATAGTTGGGAGACAAGAAAACATGAGTTTCAAGGTTATACCCTACTCATTTGTACTCACATGTGATTTCCAGTGAGTAGTGCGGTTTCGGTGAGTTCTGAATCACGTCAAGGATTAGTCTTTTCACATTGAGAGGTGAACCTTGTAAATTGTTGTGCTCTTTGTGTTGGTGTGTGTTTGAACGTGTGTGGACAGCAAACATCACTCATCTTAAGCAATGGTGAAGGTTGTTTTGAAAGAAAATAAAAATAACTAAGATCACCGATTCACACCCCCCCCCCCCAGTGATCACTCAAATCCTATAAGTGGCTCAACAAGTGATATCAAAGCCGGATTCCCTTCGTTGGTAATTAGCTTTTTAGTTTGTAGTCTCTCTCGGGAAGAATTGGTCACTGATTTTTCTTATCTACTATGAATAATTTGAATTTGGTGAATTGTAAGGGGATTCCCACATTTGATGGGAAAGGTTATCACGTATTGAAGGACAAAATGTTTTCATACCTTCTTTCTATCAGTTGTGATGTATTGGAAGCTACAACTGATAGATTTCCCTCACGTGTTCAAGGTACTGCCATAACAGCGGTAGATAAGAGGAATATGGAGAATGATGGTCATGCTAGAAATATTATTTTGTCTTCTATTTCAAATAGTAAAATTTTGAAAGTCAAATGAATCAGAATAGAAAAGGATATTTGGAGAATTAAATATGAAGATTTGTTAATGCATGATGATCTGACTATTGATACATCGTATAATTCCAACATTCTTCCCAGCATTGTATAGTACGATATATATCACATATACATTAGGTTTTAGGTCATATAATTCCAACATTCTCCTCCTTTGGATAGGCATGTAATTCCAACATTCTCGAACGAGGTTCCAATGTTCTCTCATGTTCCTATCTAGGGATTTTAGCATTATTGATCAAATGAAACATGAATGGCATCCCACTAGAGATACACAAAAAACATAACGAGACCATCCATGTAGCGTTTCACAAATCGGGCATCACCTACAACCTATATGAGCACTTTGTATAGTTGAACATATACGAGTATTGTTCATGTTAACCTCACACCATTAGGAGGATTATTATCACAAAACAACATGTTCAAACAAAAAAACACCGGTGATAATAGATTAATGTTTCTTTATTAATAAATATACTGGTGATAATAGATAATGTTTCTTTATTAATAAATATAGTGATACATGATACAATAATTCTAATTCATCATCCAATGATTGACCTGTATGGCACATTTTGTTACATTAAACACCATTTCTAGGGTACCAACCCCTTTGAACCAGGGATGGCATTGAGGTCAACCAGAACCGTGTGTTCAGCCTTTAATTCCCCTCAAAATGCTCATAGCAAGGTCACATATTTTGTTAGATCACTCACTCTAATGACATTGTACCATAATTGGGATCGTTCAACATGAAAATGAAAAGGGATTTGATTATGAAATAGCGTATGATTTTATCCATCAATGGATTAGTGCTAATATTTTAAATCATATGGTCAATGATTTGTCAAAACATAAAGGGGATGCTATAATTTACAAGATGAAAAACCAGACCTCAGCATGAATACATAAATATGGCACTTCAGGCAGCATTGCCAAAACCAAACCACTCACCGGTTCTGCACAAAGGCTCCTTGTTCTTCTTCAGTCAGAGCGTCCGAGTCGGGATTCAATCGCCTGAACACCAGCGTTTGCTGGGGCAGCGGCCCGTTGGATCCCGGCAAAGGCTCCATGTCGATCAGGATCGTGTCCTCGTCTTTGAACTCGCCCCTCAGAATGCCCTTGGCAAGCGCATTCTCCACGTTCTGCTGGATCACTCGCTTCACTGGCCTCGCACCATAGCTGGGATCATAGCCCAGAGTCCCCAGGAACTCCACAGCCGATTCGCTCACCACAATTTTCGCCTTCCGATCAGCTAACCTCTCCTGCACTCGTTCGAGCTGGAATTCGGGTACGAAATGATATAGTCAGTCAACAAAACAAGAATCAGTTCATGACAAAGCAGCGGCATACCTGTAATCTGACAATGTGGCTGATCTGGTCACGATCCAACGGCTGGAAGACAATGTACTCATCCACTCGGTTCATGAACTCGGGGCGGAAGACAGTTCTTGCAGCATCCATAACCCTCTGCTTTATAATCTCGTATGCTGATTCCCTGGGCAAGGCTCCATCGACCGGGTCAATAATGTATTGTGACCCCACATTGGAAGTCATGATGATCACTGTGTTCGTGAAGCTCACAGTCCGACCCTGCGAGTCCGTAATCCTCCCATCATCAAGGATTTGGAGGAACATGTTGAACACATCGAAATGGGCCTTCTCTATCTCATCGAACAAAATCACTGAGTATGGCCTTCGCCGAACTGTCTCTGTCAGCTGCCCTCCCTCCTCGTACCCTACATACCCAGGCGGGGCGCCAATCAATCTCGAAACAGTGTGCTTCTCCATGTACTCGCTCATATCGATTCGCACGAGTGCATCTTCTGTGTTGAACAGATACGAAGCAAGTGCTTTGGCAAGCTCTGTCTTGCCAACACCTGTTGGGCCCATGAACATGAAACTGGCAATGGGGCGGCGAGGGTCTGAGAGGCCGGCTCGAGATCGCTGAATCGCATCGGCTACTGATTTCACAGCAGGATTCTGACCCACGACCCGTTTGTGCAGCTCTTCTTCTAGATTTAAAAGCTTGTCCCTTTCAGATTGTTGAAGCTTCGAGACTGGGATGCCGGTCCATTTACTGATGATCTCTGCAATATCATCCCCCAACACCTCCTCTCGAAGCATGGACTTGCCAGAACTCATGTATTCATCCAACTCCTTCTCTGCGTTTTGGAGTTGACGCTGCAGAGAGTTCAGGCTACCATATTTGAGCTCAGCAGCACGATTAAGGTTATATTCCCGTTCAGCTTGTTGGATCTCCAGATTCACCCTGTCAATCTACATTGACAAATACAAATCAGTTTCATCTATCAGAGCTTCCATGTTTTCATTAACTTAACGCAGATAAAGCAGATGATTCAACAAAATTGAATGCATCCAACTTGCTCTAAAGCTCATCAAAGCTTAACACAAATTTCAAAAAAGAACTTTGATGCCAATCCAAGCTACTGAAAACTGTTTATAACACTTTCACTTGCAATAAACAGCTTGGAAAAATAAGTGGCATTTGTTCTATTTCTCAAAAAAACACTTTAATTTAAATTCCTATAAGTAGCATAAAACACTTTTTCAGTAAGCTCCCATTTGACAACACTTAATGATAACTGTTTATAGCACTTATCACATAAGTGCTTCTGTAGGGTTGGTCTGTTTGACAGAACTTATTGAAAACTGCTGATAGCACTTAACAGTTATGATAAGCAGTCCGAGAAAAATAAGTAATATTTGTTCTTTTTTTTTTGAAAAAACGCTTTCAACAAGTAATCTTGAAACACTTAACAGAAGCAATCATAAGTTATTAGTACTGTAAGCAGTTTTGAGTAAGTGCTGTCAAACAGAGCCCAAGTGTTTAATGGTTGCTTATTAAAAGTGTTTTTCTGTGATTTTCCTAAAAAAATTGAGTGCAAGTGGTTTTTAAGAAACAGAATAAACACCACTTTTCTTTAAGCGCAAGTGCTGTGCAAGGCACCAATATGGGAACACTTATATAGAAGCACTTAAGTTAAAATACCATAAGCGGTTTTCAACAATGCTGTAAAACGAAGCCTTAACAAAATAGAGTGCCGCACCTCTTCTTTGATTGACTGAATGCGTGTCATGACAGATTTCTCATGTTCCCACTGCTCAGTAAGCTGAGCTTGTTTCTCTTTCAAGAGTGTCAACTCGGCATCAAGACGCTGCAACCGATCTTTTGATGCTCTGTCTGTATCGTTCATAAGGGAAAGCTTCTCCATCTCCTGCTTCAGTACAGAACGGTTTATCTCATCAAGTGCAGTTGGTTTTGAAGTTATTTCCATTTTGAGTTTTGCAGCAGCCTCGTCAACTAGGTCAATAGCTGTCACCAAAACAAATTCATTAATGCCAACAATAGATGATTCATGCGGACATGAGGGGCCTTGAATGCATTACCTTTGTCGGGCAAAAAACGACCACTAATGTAACGATCTGAGAGAATTGCTGCCTCCACAAGAGCACTGTCAGAAATCCGCACTCCATGATGAAGCTCGTATCTTTCACGCAACCCACGAAGAATAGAGATCGTATTCTCCACACTGGGCTGATCAACATAAACCTGCTGGAAACGGCGCTCCAAGGCTGGATCTTTCTCAATGTATTTACGATATTCGTCCAGTGTTGTTGCACCAATACATCGCAGCTCTCCACGACCAAGCATGGGTTTCAATAGATTTCCTGCATCCATCGCACCATTGGTTGCACCTGCAAGTGGACTAGCAAATCAATCCACCAAAATACAAAATCTTGACCTGACAGCCTGTTTGGTTCACAGAATCATCAAAAATGAAATTGAATTAAAGGGAATGAGATGGGAAAATAGTAGTGGTCCATTTGATTGATTTCCAAATGATACTGTTTAATGTCGATTATACCCTTAAAAAATAAAAATATTTGAAGGTGTGAGATATAATAGTATTTTTAGTTTTATTCATAACCATAAGAAACCAGACGAACACCCATTGCGGTGCCATTGTCCATTCCAATGTTTTTTAGGAATCCACACTCCCATGGATTCCCCTTCCATCCAGGCAGTAGGTTTGTATCTTTTCCCCTTTCAATCCAACCAAACGGTGGAATAACATACCATTTCATTTGAACAGTATAGGAAACCAACCAAATGGGTCCTAAATGTCCCTCCAATATTAAAATTAACCATAGTCAAACAACAAATCTATTTAAGAAAGTTTCCACGAACTTTAGCAAGCTCACAAGCTAATTAAAAACACAATGAAAATAAATAATAAATTTATAAATAGCTGAAACAGGTTATATTTAGGCTTTCCGTGGTGCAAAGGAACACTGGATTGGATTGCATGAGAGAATCGTTGGGAATCTATGCATGGTACAAGGTAGAAGTAGAGGCTCAATTTCATCGTTAAGGATTCCTTCCAATCTGGGTGGAATGTGTGTTAATTGAAAAATAAATCCATGAACTTAATTATTCCTAACTATGTTTGCACCTTAAACAATGAAGATATATATATATATATATTTTTTGTTACTATATATTTATATGATTTAAGGCATTTCATCACACATTTTCCATGCATACCAAATAAACTATTGATTCGCCATTATATTTCTCATTCACGCTCGCATATTTTCTGTTTTCATCAGAAAGGCTTTCGAGGTACCAACCACAGAAATAGAACGTGATAAAATGTTCAAAACACAACTAGATTCACCTGCTCCAACAACTGTGTGGATCTCATCAATAAACATGATTATCTGTCCATCCGAGTCTGTAACTTCCTTGAGTACAGCCTTGAGTCTATCCTCAAATTCACCGCGGTATTTTGCCCCAGCTATGAGCGCACCCATATCAAGTGATATCAACTGTCAAGCACAGGAAGATCACAAACATGAACAGGTTTTATTATCGACTCGCTTAAGGTAAAATATATGATGGCAACAAAAACAGTGATTTCAGTAAAAAACACAGACCCTGCGGTTCATCAAAGCTTGAGGAACGTCTCCTTGGACAATTCTTTCTGCAAGTCTGTTACCAACGATAAAAGAGAGAGGAGAAATCAGAGAATGGAACAAGCAAAGTGGTAAAAAAAATTCAATCACTTGATTGCAATTATGTCAAAAGTACAATTTACAAATGTGCCATTTTTTCATGTTTGAAGATTCGTCATAATGGCGGAGAATTTAAGCAGACAACAATCTAACCATGAATAATTACACCTGTCAAAGCTGTCAAATGCAGCATCAAGAAAAATGTCAAGAACGGTGTCTGGAAACACCAATATAAGCTACTTTAACATGGTAATTGTCATGTTACATCCCAGCAATGAAAAAGACTCAGAAGAAAGATACTAGAAATATCCTCCACTAACTGTAGACACTAAAAAAATGATAGATGAGCCAAACGATGAGTCAGCACAGGAGTCATGACACTGCAAAAACATAGATAATCTAAAGCTAAAAGACTACAGTGCCAAAAGAAAATCATTTAATTTTCAGTTTAAAAGCATAAAAGCAAGTAAAATGATCGAGTTTTCACCCTTCAGAAATTGCAGTTTTCCCAACCCCTGGTTCCCCAATCAAGACAGGATTATTCTTTGTTCTCCTTGAGAGAATCTGGATGCATCTTCGAATTTCATCATCTCTCCCTATGACTGGGTCAAGCTTTCCAGCTTTCGCCATTGCTGTCAAATCTTTTCCATATTTTTCCAGTGCTTCATACTTTCCCTCAGGATCTATATTATTGAGAGAAATGATAAATGATAGAGAGAAAACAACGTAGCTATATGTATAACATACAAAAACTAACAAAAGGCATGTCACAACAAATTCAAGAATAGCACAAAGTCAACCATAAAAAAAAAAAGTGAAAGTAAATAAAGCAATTTTATTTCGAACAATCAGGATGGACCACGACTAAATCGAGCACAGCCAGATGACCATATAAGAATAAAACATGGTCAAAAGAATAAAACCATATTCACCTTGGTCAATGACTGTCCGATTTCCCCTTATGGCCTGAATTGCAGATGTTAAGGTTTTCTGTGAAATCTGAAAATCCCTGAACAATTGCTTTCCAAATCTTTGATCTTGTGAAAAGGCAAGCACTAAATGTTCAACTGACACAAACGAATCCCCATATTCTTTTTTATACTCTCTAGCTTTCTGAATCAAAGATTCCAAGCCCCGCCCCAGCATTGTACCAGCTGAGTCACTTATTACCTAAAATGAAAAACAAAGAGATAGAATATGAGAAAGTAATTACAGAAGAAACAATCATGTCTGGCTTGTTAACCAAACGCAGGATGTGATCCAGCAGAGCGAGTCCAAACAAATGACTCAACAACATTACACACATGATTAATGATACGATGATGATGCAATCAATGTCCTGTCCATCCATGATCTCAATTACAGCAATGCATTCATCATAGGCATATTAATGAGGAATTACAATTCATTTGAGTTTCTGCAGAACTATTGAATGAAGGCCAATTATTAAAATTCAACAATATATGAATGCACGCACCATATCTAGTCACATCAACAGGACAACGATTTCAATTTTTATCAAGTATTTGTTAGGTTTTGGTGTGAGCACTGTTTTCTGGTTAGTCTTCAGAAGATACACTTGGTGAAACTTGGTAAAGACAGTACACCTTCGCCGTGGAAGTTAGCCCAGCGGAAGTTGGCAGCAACGGTAGTGACGGTGTTCAGGTGTGGGAATGCGGAAGGAGGATCATTTGACGCATGCACTTGAGGAGCGACCGTGGAATAACGTAGACAGAAGGTGTATGTTCCAGATGCGGCGTGTAAGCTGCAGAGGAAGTGGATGCCTGCACCAACGGTGTCCGGGTGAGGAAAAAGTGCCGGGACGCAAAGGACTTCCATAAGAGAAGCTTTGATGATACGTAAGAGTCTTCAGAATGATACGTAAAGGTAAACTCACAGAGTTTCCGGAAGTTAGCACTAACACCGGATGGACTACTTAAGGCGGCGATTGCCTTTGATCAAGTGGAAGGATGCCTGTGATGATCGGATCAAAGTGGCATGCTCTCCGCGGAGATCAGAAGGCGGTGCAACTAAAAGTTACCAACCAGTGCGGAGCTCATCTATAAGAATGGGCTGGGAACATAAGTTTCGTATCCTGAATGAGAATGATGACTGAAATTTGGTGGCAGGGCATCAGAAGGAGGGAGGACAGGATTGCGTCCATCGTCGTGGGGTGATTCCCCACGAAACGCTTGCAGTGGGACTTCGTCGTGGAAAGGTGTTGTTACAGTTCTTCAAGTAGGGTGTCCAGAAGATGTCATCCAGATGGAGTCCCTTCTAACTCAGGCAGGATAGGGTTACCGGAAACATAGATTGCCCTTGTAACTCAATTACTCCCTTGATGGAAAATATTCAGTGTGTTCCCTCATGGAGTAGTATTAACATCCGAACCACGTAATTTTCGTGTGTTGTGCTTTTCCGTTTATGTCGTGTGTTGGTTTCTTGCTTGTTCGTTGTACAAGAAAGTTCATGTCTGGCTGAATCTGGAGGCAATCCGGTGCGGTGGCTTAGTTGTTCAACTTCTAAGTTCCGGTATATCAGATTTGAAGGGATCTTCCAATCACTGGAGTTCCGGAGCTTGTTCTGCAATTGAGCTTCTGATGGTTTAACTTCCGGTGGCCGGTGCCTAGCAATATTGTCAGGTCGGGAATTCGGCAACCAGAAATTATCTACTTACTCATGCCTCGCTTTAAAGTTCTTCACATGCTCACAGAATTCATTAAGAAGTGAAAGAAATTCCACCAAACATTACCTTCGGTTGGAGTCTGATGAACTTGTCAGCAGCTTCCAAAAGGCGGGTGTTATCGATCCCCGCTTTCGAGAAGATACGACGAGCAAGCCCATTCTTCTGCTCTAACAATGCCTTCATCAAATGCTCCGTCTCTACAATCTGATGCTTGTTTTCTTTTGCCACTTCGGGGGAAGAAACAATCCCTTGCCATGCCATTTCTGTAAAATCTTGTTGGGTGATCTGTCATCATTAGATAATAGACTTAGTTAGTGCCCACAATTGTTATTCAAATTGCTAGAAGGATAATGAATTGAAATTTCTCAGGGACAATGCAGCAACAACGCCTAATAAAAAATTAAACTAAACCAGCTTTTCAATTGAATACTACGATGAATCATTTCAGGGAAATTTCCAACCACGTCATTGGCTCCTTAAATAAAAAAAGAAAACAAAACGAAAAATGGGCCGGTTTTCTTTCACAAAGATGGAGGCATATCATTTGCTGCATGGATTCAAAAGCATTAAGCATTAGAATTCACATTTCAAGCATTGGCGAATTCTCCACCAAGCGACTCAAATTCAACGTCGCACAGAAATGCTACAACAGAAATGATACAAGGAATAAAATCGTATAAACACCAGCAGGTGATCCCAGAACTAGGATTACCCTTCCATTGGACGCGTCGCACCGGACCACGAAAGGCCTTGAGCTTTTCCCAGCACACCCGACCCTTTCCGCCCCAAACAGATCATTCTTCAATCTCAAAGGCTTCAGGACTGTGAAAGCTTCAGACTTAGTGGGTGGGGTAGCATGGAAGTTGGGCCGCGATCCTACAGCAGCTTTGTTACGGACACTGTGAAGCGAGCGAGGGAAGGTGAGACCTGCGATTGCGTAGGACGAAACGGCCGCCATGGACGAGAAGCAGAGCAGCTTCCCAGCGAGGAGCAGGGGATAAATTAATGGAGCCGATGGCTTTCGGCGTGGGAATTCGGAAAAGGAGGCGCAAAACCGGCTGGATGGTTCCGGAGAATTCGACAAGATGCGTTTAACATCACTCATCTCATGTAGTTTGAAAAGATAAATGGCGTTTATTCTTAAAAAAAATAAATTAAATTGATTAGATGCATTAAATATATCAAAAAAATTAATAGCTCTTAAAAATACTTTTGGATTAAATGTAATGTGAAGTGCTCAAAACTTCACATTACATTTTATATTATAACTTATTAGGGTTGATTTGTTATCTGGGATTAATTCTAAGGTTTAATCTCTAAATCCTGGATCTTAATTATAACCATGAAAAACAAATTTTAAATTAATTATTTCCACTTTAATATTGGGTCAATGCACATTATTTATCATAATCAATAAAGATAATCATAACAGGAATATGACAATAAATAATCAACACACAAGTGATTTATATAGTTCAATCTTATAAAACTACAACTGCAACAAGAACACCCCACAACTTCACAAATTAAGATATGTAATGTTTATAAACTCCAACGTAGTACATCTAATATGTTATGAATGGTATCATAATTCAAATGCAATGACATGACATTCACCATCAAACTAACACTCACTTCATATCGAAAGAAATGATACATTTATATGTCAAAATAAGAATAGTAAAAGGATATATTACCTGATGAAGAGAAGAGAACTCTGGAGCCTAAACTAATATAAGATCTTATACACATTGCTCCATATATGTCAAAACCTCGCTGAATCTCCTTCCAAGCTTTTCTTTCTCCCCTGGCCCCTCTCTCATCTATACAAGGTTTCTTTCTCTCACATATAGAGAACATGATCTCGATTGAATGACCAAATTAACCAATGAATGCTCCCCTTCATGTGATAAAAAAACAAAGGCATGAATCATATGAGAGATCATGACCAAGATCAACCTGACTGTTACATCTCCAAACATGGAATTATATGATAGGTCCATTACATATAAATGTGAATCAATCCATTTTATGAGGAGAAAGAAACATGTATGTGCATGTGAGCAAGCCCAACACCATTACTCTTGATTGGATTTATGTTTCAAACATCACTTGAATCTCTAAGCCTTCAACCTTGCATCGGTAAAAAAATTCCTTAAAGCGTGTTAAATTCCATGAATTTTGTATCATATTCCATCACTATTATGTGGCCTTGCAGGATGTCAATAAAATTTTATACCCACAGTCTAAAGGATGGTGGAGAGGTTTTTTTGGCAGAATTTTCTTTTGAACTCTTCCCAAGTCACAACACTTTCATTAAGGGTCCCAAGCACCGTACTATACCATCGATTAAACGGTCCCTAGAAGAAACTCATCATCAGTAATACCATTTATCTTTAGGCGTTCCCTCTGACCAATGCACATTTTGACCATAAAAAGCTAATCTTTTACCACATGAGGGTTATGATCTCCACAAAGCTTCAATTGGTGTCTATGTTGAAACTCATGAAGCACAATCAACCCTATGACAACCCCCTCATTCAGGTCCAACTAGAATCATCATCTCACCGCCCATAATGAAAACTTTGCCTCCTTAGACCCTTTTATCCATACAACTCTTTGTAATGACATCAAGCTTTTAAAGAAAATAAAGTTTATTAGATCAACCCTCATGGTACGAGCACATTTATATTTATGAAGGGAAAAACACCCTTGCATGGCCATCCCTTAAATAGCCCTTTTAATCACACTCATGCACACACAATTGATCGCATCCAATATATTGCTACATGTTGCATGCCATTATCGTGATAATATATTGTTTCCAACACCCTTGGTCTATAAAGAAAATACATATGTGAACAAAGTTTATGCTTTGAATTATGTTGTTCATCATATACTTAGTTGAGTTGCCTAACCTAATGAACCACACCTAAACTCCCAGTGCACTGCTACCCTAAAATGTAAGGCCTGAGTATACGAATAGGCTCGGAGTCTCGGTGAGAGTTTTGGCTTTTTAATTTAGTGGAGGGGTAAGATTTTTCGTTGGCTTTCAAAACTGAGCTCTGAGGCTTGGAACCCCGCAAAAGGGTCATTTTGGATATGGAATGTAGGTTTGGGGTGGTTGTTGAGGCGTTCGGAGGGTTCGGAAGGAGTCGGGGCCTGCAGCAAGGTTGCTGCAATGCCACCGGCTAGCTGGTGGTGTGTCCAGTAGTCCAGTAAGGGCTGCTGGACACACCAACTAGCCGGTGGGGGCCAACGGTTAGCCAGTGCCCCTGGGTGTTTTAAAGGGGAAAAGTGGCATTTCCCCCCTTTCTTCTTTAAATCCCTTGCTCGGGATTTTGTCCTCCTCCATGGCTAGTAGCCCCTCTCTCATGCCCTCTTCTCTATCTCTCCCTCTATGGGAGACGCCCCTTGTTTCTTGGCCATTAGATGTGTCGTTGCTTGCGATCAAGACCCCATAGGGAGTATATGAGTCATCACTACTGCAAAATAATCCTTTAACACTGCTAAAAATAACATTTATCAACGTTAGAGAAGTGTTGACTACTGGAGCAAGATTAAAAGTTATAGTCTTTTATCAACACTTTTAGAAGTGCTGATAAAGGGGCATACTGTAGTGTGCTGTAATAGCACACCGCAACACCGCAACACCACGAAATCAACAAAATAAAGTATGAATATATAATTTAAATGAAGAGAAAAAAATATAGGCTCGTTTGCTCGATTTTGGAGATGTGATGCGTGTTTTAAACTAAAATGATACTAAATATTGAAAAGACACACTTAGAGTCATAACGGTCACACCGTGCGTCATATTGAGGTGCGGCTGATTCCTACACACCTCAAATGACTTATGGATCATTTTTCTAAAGTATCAAAACAACCCTAAAATGTTTTCTCGATTTTAGTGCATCACTTGTCTTTTTTACTAAAATGTCATTTTAAACTGGAAACATGCAATTTGACTCATACCAGTCACATCGTGTGTCGGTTTGATGTGATACCAATTCTTGCACGTCACAAATGACTTATGAATCGTTTTCCTAAAATATAAAGACAATCCAAATGTGTTTTCTTGATTTTCAATGAGTGACACTTTTTGAACTAAAATGTCGATTTTAAACTAATAACTAACATATTGAGTCATACTGGACACATCGTGCATCAGATTGAGGTTCGGCTAATTACTATACGTCAAAAATTAATTATGGATCATTTTCTTAAAGTATCAAAACAATCCAAATGTGTTTGCTCAGTTTTGAGTAGGTTAGTTGTCCTATTTACTAAAATTGATGTCAATTTTAAATAAAAAGACACACTTGGAGTCATATTGGTCACATCGTGTGTTGGATTGAGTTGGGATAATTCTTACATGTTCCAAATGGGTTATGGATCATTTGAATAAAGTATCAAAACAATCTGAATTCGTTTACTCAGTTTTGAGTACGTCACTTGTCTTTTTTACTAAAATGTCATTTTAAACTGGAAAGACACACTTTGACTCATACCGATCACATAGTGTATTAGTTTGACATGAGAAAAATTCCTACACATCAAAAATGACTTATTAATCAATGACCTAAATTATTAAGAAAATCCGAGCATGTTTGCTCAGTTTTCAATGAGTGACATTTTTTGAACTAAACTGTCGATTTTAAACGAATAACGGACATATTGAGTCATACTGAGAACATCGTGTATCATATTGAGGTGAGGATGATTCATACATGTAAAAAATGACTTATGGATCATTTTCCTAAAGTATCAAAACAATCTAAATACGTTTTCTCAGTTTTGAGTAGGTCAATTATCCTTTTTACTAAAATTGCTGTCATCTTTAAATAAAAAGATGCACTTGGAGTCATACTGGTCACACCGTGCATCAGATTGTGGTAAGGATGATTCCTACACATCTAAAATGACTTATGTATTTTTTTAATAAATTATCAAAATAATCTAAATGTGTTTTCTCAGTTTTGAGTATGTCATTTGTTTTTTTACTAAAATACCATTTTAAACTGGAAACACACACTTTGACCCATACCGATCACATCATGTATCGGTTTGATGTGAGACCAATTCGTACATATCAAAAATGATTTATGAATCAATTTTATAAATTATTAAGAAAATTTGAGTGTTTTTTTTATTTTCAATGAGTAACATTTTTTGGACTAAACTGTCAATTTTAAACTGATAACGGACACATTAAGTCATAGTGGTTACACCATGCATCAAATTGAGGTGTGGATGATTCCTACACATCCCAAATGACTTATGGATCATTTACCTAAGGTATAAAAACAATTGGAATATGTTTTCTCAGTTTTGAATATGTCAGTTGTCCTTTTCCCTAAAATTAATGTCGATTTTAAATAAAAAGAAGCACTTAGAGTCATACTGGTCACACCATGTATCAGATTGAGATGCGGTTGATTCCTACACATCCTAAAGTCTCAAAAAAATCTAAATGACAATGTAACCACTTTTCCATTATCTTTCTATGTTGAACTGCCAACACTGCATATTGACTCAATATTCTTAGCCAAAAAATCTTTCTCGTTGTTGAAAGTCAGAAGAGCAGAGAAAGATCATGTGCCCATTATATCATGAGAAGTCACCACAATGGGCACATGAGCTTCCTCTACTCTTCTGGATTTAAACAATGAGAAAGGTTTTTTGGATAAAAACATCGAATCAATATGCAATGTTGGTAGTTCGACAAAGAAAGACAATGGAAATGGAAAACATGGTTACATTGGCAGAAAGAATCATTTTATCTCTTTTGTGGATTGTTGTAGATAGTTGAAAGAAAAATATGACTTCCCAAAAGATTTATGAAAAAAAAACTAAATAAGTATTAGATAAAAATGACAAGGAAATTAATTTACAAATAGTAAATAAAATGATGACAAAATTAATTAAATAAGTAGTGAGAATTCACCTGTTCCTAATGGTTGTATGCATTCTTGATGAATTTTCTTGTTGTCATTATCTTAGCAGTAGACTCAAAGTCCAATCCCTCATGAGAATGAGCATATTTGAACAAACCACCCCAACTCGAACAAAATAATCCACTTATACTAGAAAACAATTATTATACGAGTAATAATAAAAAGAAATAAATTAAACATAAATATGAAACAATACATTAATTCCACGGATAATGATTTTACTATGAAAACATTGTTGACCACGGGGATATGCCAATGGTAAAACAATAATGATGATAAAAAAATGAAAATTGATCTCGCTAAACAATCAATCAATGAGTGAGGAGGATAAGGATAAAATAAGATACATTGGATTGAAGTTTTAAATCATCCAAGAGAAAGTAAAGATATCCTATTGGGTTCATAAAATATTCATTTTGTATAATAAATAAATAAATACACATAAAATATTCATTATCAAAAGTGAAAGTTATAGATAATTCTAATATAGGAAATTCAATATTTGATTGTTTCAAAGAATTTCAATATGCTTTGAAGAAAATGGGTAATTAAATTTAAGAAAATAATTACACCACTATGTTAGGTTTTATCCTCTGAATTCATCCAAAGGTGAAAGTTATAAAAAAAAATTATCCTCATCAGCTCATCTTCTGAACTGTTATCATTGCATTTTGTTGTTTGTCACTTATCCTTCATATCTTGTGGGCATGCACCTATGTTTATTAAAATACTCAAAGTAGTAGTCATCTATATGATGACTACTTTCCAGAGTAGTAAAAACAACATAAAAGAGATGGTGGATGATTCACAAGCAACAAATTGGAATAATAAGTGTTTGAGAGATGGAATTGATGAGCATGACAGTTATACTCCATTGTGTTCTCTAAAAGGGGTAATGCCTCCCATTTGTGAGAATTACATGGATGGTAATCATAGATTTCTAAGGGTGGAACCAAAAGGTAATGTTAAATAATGATATGTTTTTAGATGGATTAAAGTAAAACACACGTAGTGTTTATTAGATGTGTGATGAATGAAATAAAGTGATTTTTAAGAAGTATTAATGAGAGGGTTATGATTTCAAAGATGACTATATTTTTATAAACTGCAAGAAATACAATCAAGGTTGAAATCAATGAATAAAATTTCATTGGTGATCAGAAATTTTTAGTGAAAACTCTAAGGGGTAAGACTCTACAAAAAACCTCATTTTTTCCCAAGTAGATCCTAAATCATTTGGAGAGGCTGAAAATGATGATAATTGGATAAAATCTATGCATGAGAAGATTGATCTGAATAATAACAATGTGACATGGAAAATTGTTCAAAGGTTAGAAGATAGAAATGTTATCAGAACCAAGTGGGTGTTCAGTAATAAACTCATTGACTATAGAAAAGTGACTCAAAATAAAGAATGGATAGTGTGAAAGGGGAATTTCTAGATCAAAGGAATTTATATTTATGATAAATTTAATCCCATAGCCTGGTTGGAAACTATTTGATTTTTTTGGCTATTTAAGTGCAAATGTAGTTACAAGTATACCAAATGGATGTCAAATCAATGTTCCTCAATGGAGTTCTTAAGGGGGGAGTATACATTGAGAAACCAGATGGGTTTATTATGGATGAAAATGAAAGAAAGGTGAATTCTTTGTATAAGATAAATAAATCACTAAGGACCTGGTGTTTAAGGTTGGATCAATAACTAAAAAACCTTGGTTTTTAGTGAGGTAGAGTTGATCACACCCTCTATATCAAGAAAGATAATGATCAAAGGATGTTGGTACTCATATATGTCAAAGACATGATATTTTAGGATTGAACAAAGCATAATGTAATATTTTTTGGATCATATGAGGTACGATATCGAGATGTCTATGATTGGTGAAACATTTTCCTTGGTTTATAGGCGAATCAAGGAAATCATAGCACATTAATTTCTCAATAAAAATACAAAAAAGAGGTTCCCAAGTGATTTGAAATGTAATATTCCAAACCAACGACAACACCGACCACTATATGGATGAATTTTTCAAAAGTTTACGATTTCCAAGAGGCGGATGTCATGGAATATAGGTATTGGGAGCCTATTATACCTCACAACAACATGACCCAACATTAGGTTTGATATATTTCAAGCCACACGATACCAATGTTGTCCTAAGGAGAGCTACATGCTATCGGGGAAGACGATACTTAAATATATATAAAAAAACAATGAATTTTGGGTTGTTTTATTATAGGATAGTGAAACTAGACTTGTTGGGATACACAGATGTGGGATGAGAAGGTTTAGTGGATAATCTTGAGAAATTAGAGATATCTAAAAACCTGGATTTTGTTCAAGCCTTAGTTTCGTTCAACCCTTGAATCGCTTGAGCCTTAGATTCGAGCCTTGGAATAGTTGGAGCCTTGATTCTAGCCTAGATTTGAGCTTGGATTCAACAACGCGGAGCACTAATAGCAAGATGCTTCTGCAGAGAGCTTTAGATATTGCAAACTGGTTCACGATGGTTAATGTTCTTAAAATAGATCGTGACACTTTTATCAACGCTTTAAAAAAAGTGCTGATAAAGATACCTTTTATCAGCGCTAAGTTAACAAGCACTGATAAAATGAATCTTTATCGGTGCTTTTTTTAGCACTGTTAAATACTTATAATACTTTAAAAATAATACTTTTTTAAAAAAGTATAATTATTATATATAATTATAATACTTATAATAATAATTTTTTATAAAATAATAATTTTATAATCCTTTGAATATATAATTATATATATATATATAAATATAGTAAATATATCCATTATTTAAATAAATTTATTATAAATTTATAATTATTTATTTATAAATATATAATTACTTTTTAAACAAATATTATTTATTTATTTATAATTATAAATGTATTAAAATAGTAAATATACATTTATAAATATTTTTTACAAATGTATTTTTAACATTATTAATGAATATTTAAACTTAAGTGCATGCATGTTAAAAATGAGTAAAATTGATTAATTAAAAATGAGTACAATATTGAAATTTTGGATAAGTTTGATTAATATAAATCATTAAAAAATGGATATATATTGAAATAAAGATGTATACATATTGAAAATATTAAAACATAGTAAGTAAATATATATAAAATAAATAATATAAATTGATTTAATTTCCAAAAAAAATATTTGTGTGTGCGCTTATGTATATAAAAATGTGTTAATTACGTATATGTGAAATCATTATAATATGTTTGATCTATGTTAAATTGAAAAATTTAACAACATTCCATTATATCCATTACTCGATGCAATTAATCAGTATTTTTAATTCATATTAATTTTTAATTATAAACCATTATTCACTAAATATATTACTATTTAATGTAAAGCATAAATATTATTTTTTATTATATAAATCATATTTATATACATTTATATATATCTATATATTCAATATATACTATTTATTAACATTATTAATAATTATTTAATTAATATTTTTTTAATATTTTTCTCAATTTACTTGTTTTTAATTTTTATTTTACATATGTCTATATATTTAATATATACTATTTATAATTTATGTATATTATAATCAATTTATTCATTTTTATCAATAATTATTTAATTAATAAATTTTTTAATATTATTTTAATCAAATAATTTTTATTTTTTATTTATTTAATTATTTCATTTTATTCATACTTTTATCAGTATTAAAAAACGCTGATAAAGGATTCCTTTATGGGTGCTAAAAATAAAGCGCTGATAAAAGGTGTCCTTTATCAGCGCTAAAAAATGTACTAATAAAGGTTGCCTTTTATCAGTGCTAAAAAAATGTACTGATAAAGGGTGCCTTTTCTCAATGCTAGAAAACAAACATTGATAAAAGGTACCCTTCAACGCTTGTTTTAGAACTGATAAAGGGTACCTTTATCACCACTTTTTTCTAGCACTGACAAAAGTCAGTGCTGTTAAAGACCTATTTTGTAGTAGTACATCTTCCCTCCTTTCTCTATTTATTTCAGTGCCCAATTCTCTCTCACAAGTTTAAGCTAACACACAATATTTTCAGGGTATTTTTCTGTTTTCTTGATACCTCTCGATTTAGGCCAAACTAGCTGTCGATGTGTGTGTGTGTGTGTGTGTGTTTCATTACTTCCGTTGTTATGACCACTCTGACGTGAGGGGGTAGTCTTCTCACTGTAACCTCATAGGCCCTCATAGCTAGCTGACAACCTCTAGCATACAGGGAGGCACGGTTGAGGCCTTGTGGCATGCTGGCCTGGGGCACTGGTATAAAGACTCGACCTTAAACATTACAGAATATTGAGTTTTAAGTTAAGAATAATTGTCTTACATTTGAGGATCTTCTCAGGTTTAGAGTTTTAGAGAATTAGACCATAACTTATAAATATCATAATCATATAATACAAAGTGAACACTTCATATCAGTATCCATTTTTTCACAAAATGTAACTTTTAAGATAAAACATGATTTCTTTTCATGACAAATCTTCACAACTTTCAACTTGACTTATTCCTTTCCCTTACCCATCCTTAAACCCTGTGATTTTTTTTAAAAACATGGGATGAGCGCAAAAAGCTCGGTAAGGGATATAAAATGAAAGAAAACTATTAGTTCAGTGAAAACATGAAAACCCATAAAATGTTTACCTTTATATCAATGTTCTTTATGTAAAAGAAATAAATGGTTTTCACATGAAAAAAAATTACTACAAAAGAGGCCTTCAACAATGCTAGAATAGGCCTTTATCAACACTGAAAAGTGTTGACTACTGGAGCGTGGTTAAAATCCATAGGCATTTATTAGTGTTGATAAAAAAACATCATTTATCAGTGTTTTTATTTAGCATTGATAAAGGTCCCCTTTATCAGTGCATTTAGTAGAGATGATAAAGGGGTATACTGTAGTGTGATGTTACAACACACTACACCACCAGAAAAAAAAGCATACTCCAATGTACTGTAACAGCACACTACAATACCAAAAATTAGAAAAATTAGATACAATATAGAATTTAAATGAAATAAAATTTACAACAAAAATATAAGAAAAAACACTACTATAGAGAAAAAGAACACACCAATATAAAAGAATAAACCACCCCTACTCAAGAAAAAGAACACACCTATATAAGAAAACAATTCTTATATTGGTAATAATATAAAGAAATAAATTAAACATAAAGTGTTAATCTTGAACTAAAATTTGAGTCATACCAGGAACACTGTGTATCAAATTGAGTTGCAGTTGATTCTTGCACGTCACACTATTTACTGTTCGTCTTCAAGAATTATCTATGTGAAAATTAACTAAATAAGTATAAGATAAAAATGATAAGGAAGTTAATTAATTAATATCAGATAGAATGACGAGAAAACAATATAGGCTTGTTTGCTCGATTTTGGTGATGTGGTGAGCGTTTTAAACTAAAATGACACTTATATATTGAAAATACATACTTGGAGTCATACCGGTCACACCATGCATCAGATTATGATGATTATGATTCATACACATCCCAAATAACTTATGGATCATTTTCCTAAAGTATAAAACAATCTGAATGTGTTCCCTTAGTTTTGAGTACGTCACTTGTGTTTTTTACTAAAATGTCATTTTAAATTGGAAACACGCACTTTTAGTCATACTGGTCACATCGTGTGTGGGTTTGATGTGATATTAATTCCTACATGTCAAAAATTAATTATGAATCATTTTCCTAAATTATCAAGACAATATGAGCTTGTTTTCATGGTTTTTAGTGAGTGACACTTTTGGAACTAAAATGTCAATTTTAAATTGATAACAGACACTTTGAGTCATACCAGGTACATCGTGTATCAGATTGAGGTGAGACTGATTCTTACACATAAAAAATGAATTATGGATCATTTTCCTAAAGTATAAAAACAATCTGAATGTGTTTGCTCAGTTTTGAGTATGTCAGTAGTCTTTTTAACTAAAATTAATGTTAATTTTAAATAAAAAGACGCACTTAGAGTCATACTGGTCACACCGTGCATTGGATTGAGGTGTGGATGATTCCTACATGTCCCAAATGAATTATGTATCATTTTCCTAAAGTATAAAAATAATACAAATGTGTTTTCTTGGTTTTGAGTATGCCACTTGTGTTTTTTACTAAAATGTCATTTTAAACTGAAAACACACACTTTGAGTCATACCGGTCACATCGTGTGTGGGTTTGATGTGAGGCTGATTCCTACACATCAAAAATGAACTATGAATAATTTTCCTAAATTATCAAGACAATATGAGTGTGTTTTCTTGGTTTTCAGTGAGTAACACTTTTTGTACTAAAATGTTAATTTTAAACTGATAATGAACACTTTGAGTCATACCGAGCACATCGTATATAAGATTGAGGTGTGACTGATTTCTACACATCATAAATGACTTTTGGATCATTTTACTAAAGTATAAAAACAATACGAATGTGTTTTCTTGCTTTTGAGTATGTCAGTTGTCTTTTTTAGTAAAATTAATGTCATTTTTTATAAGACGCACTTAGAGTCATACCAGTCACACCATTCATCAGATTGAGGTGAGAATGATTCCTTCACGCACTACGGGAAAAATGACTTTTTGCGACGGGAATAAATCCCGTCGCAAAAAGTTTGGCATGGGTAGCACGCCAAACCGCACGAAGGTTATTTGCGATGGTGGGATTCCACCGTCGCAAATAACGAAGTATTTGTGACGGCCCTTGTCGCAAATACCCGGCGACGGTTAATAGCTTTTTGTGATGGGATGTCGTCCCATCGCAAAAGGTGTGTCGGCAGGAACTATTTTCGACGGGACCCATCACAAATAACTTTTTAACCGTGAACAGTAATTAATGCGGGCGTAGGTATTTGTGACGGGTCCCATCGCAAAAGATACTATTTACGACAGGTATCCCGTCACAAATAGTCTCGTCGCAAATAATCTAACCTATATATACCTCCATCCGTTTTCCTCTCCTTCCTCTCAATTCTCAGATCATGTTTCTCTCTGAACTCTGATTTTAGAGGGAAAATTTTTCCAAGTTAATTTTTTTGTTCACGAAGAAGTTGTGAAGCCGTATACATCAATAGAAAATCAAGCTTAAAGGTATTTATGTTTTATTTAATTTATTATTTATTTCATTTTTTATGTTAATTTTTATTATTGTTGATTAGTTGTAATTAAATTAAATTTAAATTGTTTTGTCATGAGTATTTATTTGTACTAATAAATTGAAAATTTTAGTACTAATTTTTAATAATTAGTAGTAATTAATAATTATTAACGATAATTAGTAATGTATATAATTAATTTGTAGTAATTAATAATAATAGGTAATAAATAATAATAAATACTAATAATCAGTAATAAATATTAATAATTATTAATAAATAGTATTAAATAGTAATAATGAGTAATAAATAGTAATAAATTGTCATAAATAGTAATAAATTGTAATAATTAGTAATAAATTGTAATAATTAGTAATAAAGTGTAATAATTAGTAATAAAGTGTAATAATTAGTAATAAATTATAATAATTAGTAATAAATTGTAATAATTAGTAATAAATTGTAATAATGAGTAATAAATAGTAATAAATTGTATTAATTAGTAATAAATTGTAATAATTAGTAATAAATTGTAATAATTAGTAATAAATTGTAATAATTAGTAATAAATTGTAATAATTAGTAATAAATTGTAATAATTACTAATAATTTGTAATAAATTGCAATATTTAGTAATAAATTGTAATAATTACTAATAAATTGTAATAATTACTAATAATTAGTAATAAATTGTAATAATTAGTAATAAATTGTAACAATTAGTAATAAATTGTAATAATTAGTAATAAACTGTAATAATTAGTAATAAACTGTAATAATTACTAATAAATTGTAATAATTAGTAATAATTAGTAATATTTATTAATAAATACTAATAATTTGTAATAAATACAGATAATTAGTAATAAATTCAGATAATTAGTAATAAATTCAGATAATTAGTAATAAATACAGATAATTAGTAATAATTAGTAATAATTCGTAATAATTCGTAATAATTAGTAATAATTAGTAATAATTAGTAATAATTAGTAATAATTAGTAATAATTAGTAATAAATTGTAATAATTAGAAATAAATTGTAATAATTAGTAATAAATTGTAATAATTAGTAATAAATTGTAATAATTAGTAATAATTAGTTATAATTAGTAATAAATTGTAATAATTACTAATAAATTGTAATAATTAGTAATAAATTGTAATAATTAGTAATAAATACTAATAATTAGTAATAAATACTAATAATTAGTAATAAATACTAATAATTAGTAATAAATACTAATAATTAGTAATAAATACTAATAATTAGTAATAATCACTAATAATTAGCAATAACTAGTAATAATTAGGAATAATTAGCAATAATTAGCAATAATTAGTAATAAATAGCAATAAATAGAAATAATTAATAATAAATAGTAATAATTAGTAATAAATAACAATAAATAGTAATAAATAGAAATAATTAGTAATAAATATGAATAATTAGTAATAATTAGTAATAATTAGGAATAATTAGGAATAATTAGCAATAAATAGGAATAATTAGTAATAATTAGTAATAAATTGTAATAATTAGTAATAAATTGTTATAATTAGTAATAAATACTAATAATTACTAATAAATACTAATAATTAGCAATAATTAGCAATAATTAGGAATAATTAGCAATAATTAGAAATAAATAGCAATAATTAGCAATAATTAGGAATAATTAGCAATAATTAGTAATAATTAGCAATAATTAGTAATAATTGGCAATAATTAGCAATAATTAGTAATAAATAGCAATAATTAGTAATAAATAACAATAAATAGTAATAAATAGGAATAATTAGCAATAATTAGTAATAATTAGGAATAACTAGTAATAATTAGAAATAATTAGGAATAATTAGTAATAAATAGGAATAATTTGTAATAATTAGTAATAATTAGTAATAATTAGTAATAATTAGTAATAATTAGTAATAATTAGTAATAAATAGGAATAAATAGGAATAAATATGAATAAATAGAAATAAATAGGAATAAATAGTAATAAATAGGAATAATTAGTAATAATTAGGAATAAATAGTAATAGTTAGTAATAAATAGTAATAGTTAGGAATAAATAGTAATAGTTAGTAATAAATATGAATAGTTAGTAATAAATATGATTAATTAGTAATAAATAGGAATAATTAGTAATAAATAGGAATAATTAGTAATAAATAGTAATAATTAGTAATAAATATTGATAATTAGTAATAAATAGTAATAATTAGTAATAAATAGTAATAGTTAGTAATAAATAGGAATAAATAGTAATAAATATGAATAATTAGTAGTAAATAGGAATAATTAGTAATAAATAGGAATAATTAGTAATAAATTGGAATAATTAGTAATAAATAGTAATAATTAGTAATAAATAGAAATAATTAGTTAGGAACAGTTAGAAAGAAATTTTAATAAATTTTAATAAATTTTAAGAACTTGGAACAATTTATAGTGGATTGACGACACTCCTTTTGCTCGATGACTTTTCTCCTTTCAACTCTCACCTACTCAAAACATTATGAAAAATGTGCTGCTACATAGGCATATTCAATCTCGTATGCACGAGATTGGATATGCATTCATAAGATCATATTTTTTATAACGTTTTCAGGCGGTGATAGTTGGAAGAAGATGATTCTTCGACGAAAAGGGGGCTCTTTTGTCTGACAGATCATTTACTTGCATCTTTTTCACACTAAAATGAGTCGTCGGACAAAAGAGTAGCTGTCAATCCACTGGAAATTGTGCGGCCCTTAATTAATGGTAATTATTAAGAAGTAGTAGTAATTATTTATCTTTTTTTTCAGATAGTGTTTTTATAATTTCAAATTATTCAAAAATAGTGATGATTTTATATTTTGTAGAAAAATATGGAACAAGGAAGTCGACATCAGTCATTATTAGATGATCACGCTTGGATAAATCAGCACAGAAATCCAAATGGTTATGGTTTAAATCCTGTATATATTGAGGGTGTTGAATCTTTCTTAGCATTTGCATCATCAAAACCAAAATATGTTTCAAAAGGCACAATTAAGTGTCCTTGTAAAAAATGTGCTCTGAGAATGTTTGGCACATTTGACAAGGTTGGGGGACATCTCTTACAGTTTAGTTTTCAACCAGATTATGTTTTTTGGTATCAACACGGTGAACATAGTTCTAGAGAAGATACTAATAACTTGATTCCGGATCCATCACGGTTCCAAAATTTAGTACATGATGTTGTAGGTCCATTTGTTCAACAAACTAAAACTCAAGATGATATTGATTTAACTCCTGAGTTGGCACCATCCGAATTTTATGAGTTGTTGAGGTCTACTGAGGATGCATTATATCCTGGTTGCAAGATAAACAAATTAGAAGTGGTTGTAAAATTTATGGCTATTAAATCAGATAATGCAATGTCAAACAACTGTTTTGACCAGATATTTTCTTTGGTTAAAACACTGTTACTTGAAGGAAATGTGTTGCCTGCAAATTACTATGAGAGCAAGAGGTTGGTTCGTAATCTAGGCCTTAGTTATCGGAAGATTCATGCATGTGAAAATGATTTTATCTCATATTCTGGTGAAAACGAGTCGTTGGATAGTTGTCCCACATGTGGACAATCGAGGTATAAAGAAGCTCAACTAGGGAAGTATGGATCTATTCCTGTAAAACAGTTGAGATATTTCCCCCTTACACCCAGGATGCAACGTCTATTTATGTCTCATAACACAGCGTCAATGATGTCATGACACAAAACCAATATTTTAACCGGTAAAAGCTTGAATCATCCATTTGATTGTGATTCATGGAAACATTTTGATCATCTGTATCCATATTTTGTTTTAGAAGCCCAAAATGTGCGATTGGGTCTTTCTACTGACGATTTCTGTCCGTTTGGTTCTTATGGTAGTCAGTATTCATTTTGTCATGTCTTTATAAATCCGTACAATCTACCTCCATGGATGTTAATAAAGGATCCCTATATCTTTTTGAACTTATTAATCCCAGGACATCCAAAAAAGAATATTGATGTTTATTTGAAACCATTGATTGATGAGTTAAATGCATTGTGGAGTAAAGGTGTTAGTACATATGATGTTGTTGCGAAACAAAATTTCACATTAAAATCTGCATTGATGTGAATGATTAGTGACTTTCCGGCATATGACATGTTATCTGGCTGAAGTACAGATGGTCTGAAATCATGTCCTTACTGTATGAAAGACAACAAAGCTTTTATGCTCGTCAATGGAAAAAAACCTTGCTATTTTGACTGTCATCGCGAATTTCTTCCAACCGATCATCCTTTTCGAAGGAACAAATCTCATTTCAGAAAAGGCACAATTGAAAGGGATGATGTAACACCCCAACCCCAGTTAACCAGAGTCGGTGATTTATTACGTAACATTGGCATGATCACAAAAGATCAAGTCTCAAAAGACCGATTAGTTTAGTAGCCTTGGAAACACTAGATACATTCATAAATGTTACATTACATCATAAAGTGAAAAACTACAATAACATGGTCTCCATATTCTACACTCATATCCACTTCAGACCATCCCTATAGGTCAGTCATAAAATATTTCTTCACATCCTAGAAAAAATTAAAACATAGAAAGGGGTGAGCTCAGATGCTCAGTAAGGATAACAATACAGCGGAAACTTTCATAAATAAACATAAACATTTAAAGCAATGTATAACTAAAACAAAAGCCTTTTAAACTCAAACTTCAACATAATATAGCAAAAATAAAATGAAATAATTCCATTTACTTATTCACATGGATATTCTACTAGTCGAATAATCACATGCAATATCAATAACCACTTTCATAATGATGGAATGCATAGTGCCAGACTATCATAACCACGTAGCCAATGCCTCATGCCAAGGCTACAAATAATATTTTTTCAAGGCCTCGTGCCAAGACACTAGTTTGTCTCATGAGACCTACCAATGCATCGAGGAGCTATAGTGGGCTCCACCCGTCACTTATTAAGTCCAATTCATTCCTTATATGAAAAGGTTTAAACATATCATAAACCATAAAATAATCGTATCACATAAAACATGCATAAAGGAAATATAAAATTTCCACATTTCAATCACAAGATATCAATACAACACATTGATATAATAAAACCATTTTCAATACCAAAATAAAAGAAAAGTAAAACTTGGTATTTATTTTTCATTTAAAAAAAGGTTATTACTTGTAGAGGAAGCCGAAACTCAAATAATGGTCACGACGGCGGAGAAGTCATTGTCGCCGCATACGTATGAAAAAAAACATTACCTTTTGTCGTTTAGTAAAACGCTTAATATAAAAAAGATTCCTTTTGAATAAATGTAAAATTCAAAGGGGTTTATACACCGTATAAAAGAAAGTTGTGTATAAAACAAAATATGCCTCAATGAAAGAAGATTGAGACAAAGTCCCTTACAAGGATCATTTTTTAAATAAAATAGACCTATTATGTGTATTCACTATAATTACACAAAAATTAAGTACAAATACAAGATAGAACATAATAATATAATGACATAATTTGAAAGTATGAGATTAACCCAAAGAACGAAAATTGAGTTAAGAAGTTCCCTTACCTCGTGTCCGACTTGACTCGACCATTCTTTAACCTCCTGAATAATAAATTAGAGTTAATTTATAATTTCTTAAGAACCTTTTTCAAGTTTATTATTCATTTTATATCACTTATTACCATGTTATGAACATTATGTAATTATTTATGTTAATAACGGTCGTTTTGTCGATCTTTGGTACTTGAGTCAAAAATAAACTTCTTATAATTACAAGTTGTTCATGTGGTAAAATATCCATTATATTCAGAATTATATTCATGATGTAGATATCATATATATAATATATATCCAGTATATACATTCATTTATAATATTACGTAACATTTAGAGGTAAGAAATGAAATGCACCGTTCATAGAGACGGTAAGTCGTACGTACGCATGAACGCTACTTTCATTTCTATTTCGTATTTAATGGAATGAAATCATAATTATATAAAGGTGTATTATAATTCCAGTATAATATCGTATATAATATCATTTACCCCATTATTTATACATCCTACATATGGCATTAACGATTCAAATCACTTTGAGGGGGCGGTAGTCCGCACTTCCTAAAATGAAATTATCGCGTTTACCCATAATGGAAATCATAAAGGTATGCCATAAATGAGAAATACAGAAGCATAAGGAAAAAATAAACATAATATATATATCATATATGAAAATAGTTTCATCATAATTTCCACCATGAGATTTGTTAAAAGAAGATTGAACAATCATCGTTTCGTGATGTAGTAATTCGCCACCCACAGAAACAGTATGTTCTTTAACCATTAGACGAAGGTATGTGTAAATGTAAATAAAATAATTCTCATGAAAAAATCCTAGTATATTTTAGATACTGGTTTTGTTACAAAATAAAGTAATAAAAAGAGTTTAAGGGGTTAGAGAAGCAAAATAAAACAAAAGAACACAAGAGAAGACATTACCTTAAAATCGGGTAACTCTTTTTGATTTGAGCCAAAGGCTTCCTTGGAAATACTTCTGCACAAAGTGAGGCTTCTAGGAGTAAGAGAGGGAATTTTAGAGAGTATTTGGGCAGATTTTGGCTGAGCCAAATGGATTTTATGGTGTGAATAAGGTGGTAGAGGTGGGGGCCTTTTATAAGAGGGGAGGAGGGGCACTCTTGGAAAGTCATGAAATGTTTCATTATTATGAAATGATTTTTGGATTTCAAAGGTCCCAAAATTATATATTTAGAAGATAAGGTGATAAGGGTTCTAAATATACTCACCCAATAGGTTTTTTACAAGTGTAATTCTTAGATTTTACATTATCTTTTCATTTTATTTAAATCGTTAATTAATGAGGTAATCATTGCATCATCATGGTGTTATAAAAAATTTAATTTATTTAATGTATAAAAATTATAAAAAAATACCATGATGTAGGAAATATTTTTATCTTTCCAATGAATATTTATAGTCGAAAATTTAACTTATATAACCCCATGTAATAATTGTTTTAGTAAAACAACACATGTTTGTGTCAATTTTATTTTTACTTTAAATAAAAAGTTATTAATGTCATTTTCTTACCCAAGTGGCTCCATGGGGTCCCCAAGTTGACCCATGGATTGTCTTGGTCGTCCATGACTCACCCAATAAGGGTAGGACAAGTGTAAAGGTAATTTCATATTATTATAACATTATATTTACCTTAAGTTACACTAATTACCTTTAATTGCGATTAATAGAACTTAAAAGTTACTATTCACCAAAAAATTATTTTAATCCCATTGAACCACATTTTACTTCCTAATGACAACCATGTATGTCAGATTTTTTAAAATCAAATAAAATAAGTGGTAATGTTTCATTTACACGAAAAATTAGTTTTTAAACTACCACTTAGTGGTTTCACTATTCATCAAAAATTGAAGTTTTTCAGAAAAATACCAAAAATTAACCCTAAGCTATAATTGATATTCTGAATTCAAAAATGATGTATATTTTAAAAAATTCCAAACATATAAGTTGAATTAATTAAATTTATAATTAATTCCCATTGTCAAAACAAATAGCGTGTTTTTAAGAAACAATATATATCAAAAGATTGACACTCGTTTATGTCCAATTTCAAAGTAAAATTAATTATAATGACCACCATTGGATAAAATGGTAAAAATATATTCTAATTATACTTTAAAACCACTCAATATTATAATTTATCACTATAAATTATTTTGATTAAAAAATTTGTTTTTAAGTATTTTTTCTATTCATAGAAAATTGGAAGTTCTCAGAAAATTACAAAAATTTTAACTTAGGATAATTTCGATATTCCGAATCCAAAAATGAAGTCCATTTTGAAATATAAAATTTATATAATTTCAAAAAGTGGGTATTACTATTCATAACGGCTACTTTTATTGGTCGTGGTGTGTTAGAACTCAAGGTTGCGTACAACACACGCTGCTCTATTATTCAAAGAGAAGCATACCATGGAAGCTTGGGGTTTTACAGATGAACCTCCAAAAATGATCTCAGGTACAGAGTTAAAATCAGTTGTATTTTTTTGATACATTTGTGCAGCGACAACAGAATACGATGTGCTAAGCAAACTGGAAGAAGATGTTGCTATAATTATTTGTAAACTGGAAAAAATCTTTCCACCTTCTTTCTTTGACTCAATGGAACATATGATATTACATTTTCCACATGAAGCTAAATATGGAGGTCCAATATAGTTTTAATGGATGTACCCATTCGAGAGATGCATGCAGAAATTGAAGAAAAAAGTACATAACAAAGGATCAGTTGAAGGCTCAATTGCTGAAGCTTATTTGCAAGAGGGAATTTCTTTTTTCTACTCTCACTATTTTGAATCCAAGTATCCCTAAAAATAAAACCATATCAAACAGAATGAGGTAAATGTTAATGATGAAATGGACAATCAATTATCAGTTTTTAATCAGCCAAATCTTGGCTTTGGTGGAGTTCAAGAACGATGGCTTTCAAATGATGAACATCACAGAGCTCATACATATGTTCTAATCAATTGTATGGAAATGACAACATTTATACCGTGATTGCTTCTATAACTTATTCTATAATTTCTATTATAGTATGTAAAATTATTTTATTTGTAGGCTATATGATAATCATATCAAGAAACAACTTTCACAAATTACAGCAGCTGCTCTTGAAGAACGCAGACAAAAAAAAATTTCTCAATGGTTTCAAAAACTGGTAACATAAATTATTAATGGTTTAATATCAATTCAGTTTAATATTTATTATATTGATAATTGTTTTACAAATTTTCAGGTGTCTCAACATACTGATAAAATTGATAAGAGACTGTGTATATTGAGTAACCCACCATCCAAAATGGTTAAATATTATAATGCATATGTGATGAATGCTTTTTGATTTCATACACGTGCATATGAGGAATAAAAAAAACAATGAACAATGGATTTTGTTTGAGAGGATCACATCATAGAGAAACTGAAGTTGACTTTTACAACATTCTAAATGAAATTATTGAGCCATGTTATCTTGGATAAAATTACATAACGATGTTTAAATGTCGGTGGTTGGATACTGAGAGAGGCTTGCGTGTTCATCCGACTCATGGAATCGTTGATATTAAATATAAAAGTCTTCTTGCAGTAAATGAACCATTTTTACCAGCTCAACAGGCACATCAAATTTATTACGCAAAGTACTTTGCTACTTTAAGAGACCTGAGTGATTGGTGGAGCATAATAAAAATGAAATCTTGAGAAAATCAATTTACTCAAACTGAATGTGGTTCTGCTGAAGTGGAAGGAATTGAAATTTTTCAAGAGACTACTCAAAATCCATCTTTTTCACAAAGAAACGTGAATATCGATGATGAAACACCACAATTAAGGGTCGATGATGACAAAGATGTTAATGATGTTACAAATGAATTTTAAATGAAAAGGGATGATGAAAGTGAAAATAATATGGATATTAATAAGGGATCATCTGAACCTCATCCTACTGGTGGTTTAGGAGGTATGCGGAGGGGGCGCGGTCTTGCATGACTGATGATTCCTGACCCTATCCCCGAGTGACGTCCACGTCTGGGCTGCGATCCATGCACACGAAGGTATTTCAACCTGTATATTTTAGTTAGATTTCATTAATTTATTTATATATATACTAATTGTTTGATTATTTATTCTTTTTTCACAATTTTGTGCATGTAGCTGTTGGAAAGGGGAGCGCTATCTTGCACAATTATTTTTCTCAGCCATGGACCACATGGGAATAGATTCCCGTTGATGTGTAGCTCAACATGTACAATCATTGGCTGGTACATAAATAAATAATATTTATTTTGAAATTTATTTTATTAATAACTTGATATTATAAATTATTTGTGGGGTTTATGGTATCCTATCGATGATAGCATGCGTGACAATATCCATGCAGCATGGGAGGTGGCTATGCGTGAGCGTTTGCATCAGTTTTTATACAATTTGAGAAAGATGACCATTAAGAAAGAAATAACGATAGTATTTGATGAGTCATGTAGAGCCCACCGACCAGAGTACATTTCATCTTAGGTTTGGGATGGATTATGTGTACACTGGTTGGGTGGTGAATTTCAGAGGAGGTATTCATTAGGTCAGTAGAACTGGGGGAGACAGGAGGTGACGCATTGAGCTGGTAGTTGTACATTCAGTACGCATAAAGATCATCTGGTAAGTATTTTTTTTAAATATTTTATATAACATCAAATACAAACAGTTTATTTTATATTCATATAGGTAGTCGAACATCCTGATATTACAGAGTACGATGTTTACCAGAGGATGTACAGTGATCCAGCCACCGAAGAGATTAGAGGTGATCGCCAACGTCGGATTATGGTTAGTCTTATTCTTTTTTCAGTTTGACAATTAACTGCATATAATATTTTCACAATTTTAATTTCAAATTGGAATTGAAGGAGTCATATGAGGCTGTGACCTCTCAGACACAGGCTGAGGGTCAGGATGAGGCGAATGATCAGACCAGTGCCCACCATTTCGACGAGGCGGCATGGATGCAGCCGACTCAGTATGACTTTGAGAAGGGATGAGTAGTTGGTATCAGCTCTCATGTGACTCATGGTACTTATTATGGTACTGTTGCGATGTCAGAGTATAGATCAAGAGGAGCTTGTGGAGAGGCACCATCTTCTGCCTCACAGTATCAGGAGCAGTTCCGAGCTCAGAATGACTATATAGAGAGTTTGTAGAAGCAACAAGAAGAGATGTGTCAGCAGCAGCAGTAGAAGCAGCAGAACGAGGAGGAGATGCGTTGATGGCAGCAGCAGCATCACGAGCAGATGGAGTACATGCGTCGTCTGACTCGTATTTTAGGGATGAAGTTTCCTCCACCAACTCCTTCAGCTCCTCCACCTCCTCCAGAAGATGACCCCCAGTGATTTTTTTATGTTAAAAAAATTTGAATTTAATATTTGTTATAATATGAACTATTTACAGTTTCTGTCTTTTATATCGGTGCGAATATTACATAATTTAATTTTTAATATTTTATGATTTTTTTTGTGAATATTGAGAATTTTAATAATTTTTTATTTTTTATTTTTTTAATAATATTAATATTATTGTTTCATTAATCATAATTTTATTAAATATATTTTTTCAGTATTATATTTTTTAATGTTTTTTTATTTTACTAATAATAATAATAATAATAATATTTTATGATTTTTTTTATATTTTTTTGTGAATATTGAGAATTTTAATATTTTTTATTTTTTATTATTTTAATAATATTAAAATTAATTTTTTAATAATCATAATTTTTTTATTATTTTTTTAAAATTTATTTATTATTTGCGACGGGATCTGTTGCGACGGGTTCCCATCGCAAATAGCCTAAATAATTTTTTTTTAAAAAGTATTTGCGATGAGATTACTGGCTCGTCGCAAAAAGTATTTACGACGGGCCCATTGCAAATAGTCTAAATAAATATTTTCAAAAAATTATTTATGACGGGATTACGGGCCCATCACAAAAATTATTTACGACGGACCCATCGCAAAAAAGTTTATATATATAAAGTATAGAAACAGAGACTTATTTGCGACAGGCCCGTCGCAAATAATATTTTTTGCGACGACGTTTTCTACAACGGGCTATTTGCGACGGGACCCCGTCGCTAAAGCTTATTTGTGACAGGATCCCATCGCAAATAACCCGTCACAAATACCTAGAATTCTAGTAGTGATGTACCAAATGACTTATGGATCATTTTCCTAATGTATAAAAACAAAATGAATACATTTTATTGATTTTGAGTACATCACTTGTGTTTTTTAATAAAATTTTATTTTAAACTGAAAACACACACTTTGAGTCATATTGATCATATCGTGTACCAGTTTGATGTGAGACTATTTCATACACACCAAAAATGACTTATGAATCACTTTACTAAATTATCAAGAAAATCCAAGCGTGTTTTTTAGTTTTCAGTGAGTGATGTTTTGTGAACTTAAATGTCAATTTTAAGCTAATAACGGACAATTTGAGTCATACCGAGCATATCATGTATCAAATTGAGGTGCGTTTGATTCCTACACGTCACAAATGACTTATGGGTCATTTTCCTAAATTATCAAAATAATATTAATGTGTTTTCTTAGTTTTGAGTATGTAATGTGTGTTTTGAACTGAAATGTAAATTATAAACTAAAAGCATACCGTTTGAGTCATACTAGTCACACCGTGAATTGGATTGAGGTTCAAATAATTGAGTATGCGATGTGTTGTTTTCTTTAAATTATCTGCAACAATCCAGTAAAGAAAGAAACGTTCCATTTGGATGGAATAAAAAACCCAATGCTGCCTGAAATGCCTCATCCAAAAGCACCATGTTCTCTATTTTCTGGATTTTTGCAGATGATTGAATGAAAAATATGACTTCCCAAAAGATCCGTGAAAAAAAAATATTAGATAAAAATGATAAGGAAATTAAATTAAAAATAATAGATAAAATGGTGACAAAATTAACTAAATAAGTAGTAGGAATTCACCTTTTCATGATAGTTGTATACATTGTTAACCCATTTTCTTGTTTTTTTATCTTAGTTTTAGCCTCGAAGTCCAATATCTCATGAGAATGATCAACTTAAAACAAACTAACCCAACTCGAGAAAAAGAATCCACATGTACAATAAAAAAATTATTATGTTAGTAATACTATAAAGAAATAAATTGAACATAATTATGAAACAATACATTAATAAAATAACAATTTTAAACTGAAACCACACAATTTGAGTCATACTGGGTACACCATGTATTTCTTTGAGGTATGGTTGATTCCACTATGTCTTTTTATCCTATAGTGCATTAAACACTCTAGGTCATCTAACAATATTTTAGTTTGATAACCCAGAATGTTGAATGCATTAGAGAATAAAAAAAAAATTATGTCATCATGAGTGGATCATCCTTGTTGAGTGCATGATCATAGTACATGAGTGAATCATACTTATTGATGAAGTCATTTATTTATAGAAAACATTAATCATTAGTGTAAACCTATCAACATTCATTTATTGAACTAAAATAAATATGTACATATGATTTTTTACGGAACATAATAAAATCTATCTCACCCTTTCACCATCATAGAGAGTGAAAACTCCATGATAAACCATTTACCTTATTTGATGGAAAAAACTTGAGTGTGATCCATTTTATATTTTAAGAAGACACTAAACTCCATTATAAATTGTTTTCCACTTTTTTATAGTATTAAACATTATTATAGCTCTTTAAATCATCTAAATGACACTGCAATCTAGTGCATCCATTAAGACCTCTTGGATTGTGCTATAGATTAGTATATCCCTATTATGGGTAATGATAAACTTTAACATAACATCATAATTATTTTTTCATCAAAATGGAAATATTCCTATTTTGGTGTATTTTTTATTGATAATTATGATGAGTTTTTTATTAACGATCTTATGAACATGAATCATTTTACATAATGAATGTGAACATGCATAATGAATGTTACTTGTATGGATTTCATAAGCATTTGTGATATTATATCATGCATCTAATTGATGATAGAATAGACCAAATAATTCCACCACCCACCAAAGTGAAACCATTGTATTGTTCTTTTCTAAAAATTCATGATTCAGTCGATGAAATTTTTTATTTCTTTATTTTTTAGAGGTTTTGGTTCAAGTTACAAGATTTTTTTCAAATGGGTCTTTGTTTGGATTTTTAGTGCTTCATGATTTCATTTGAAGCTGATTTTTCATTTTTAGGTATTTCTTCATAAGGTGATTTCTTTTCATTTGATGTCATGTTTCCTTTGACACTAGACCTCCTTGATGACCATGCTATCTCAATGCTAGTTTTCCTCTAATAGTTCTCTCATACACCTGCTGGCTTTGGTGGTTGATTACACACATATTTATTCAAACATTTGAGTTAGATTATATACCTATTTGATGATTTTATTAGTGTCGTATGACTCTCAATTGACTATTGGAACCACTATTAAGACCCTTTATGCATAGTGTAGAGAAGTCACGGGCAAGAAAATGAATCTATTTTGTTGTTGTTGTTCAGTTAGTTCTTGGTGTGGGGTTACTTTCACAATTCAATAATATTTAATAGTACTTCCAATGTTCTAATAGAAATTACAGCATGTGATAATTAGTTTGAAAAAATAAGTGGTGTTTGTTTTGTTTATAAAAAAAATCCACTACTTAAATTCCTGTATAAAATCACTAAAACAAGTGGTGAAAAACATTTTTTCAATAATACACCTGAAACACTTGCATAATGGATCTTTCCATAAGTGAAAAGTGTTGTGCACACTTTTCAAAAAAATTTCTCAAACACAACCTTGGTATGATCCCCATTCTACTCCATTGCCCAACAATTTTATTATTTTCAATCCAGAACTTCATCTCCTACTCCTCTTCAGTCTCCACCTCGGTCTCTCACTCTACCTCTTTCTCCACACCAATCTTCAACTCTGACTCTTCCTATGCCTCTACTTTCACTATTTCCCAACAATTTTATTGTTTGTAGGTCATCACTTCTAAAAAAATTGATTTCCTCCATTATAATTCTCCTCAAGAAACTGATAAAAAATAATATATAATAATTCCGACACTAATTCTTCACACCCTAAATATATTTATATGGTCATATCTCATACTATATCACAAATATAGTAGGTAATCACCTAAATTTTTTATCAGCAAACATTCTTACAACATGTACGTTGCCCACTCATCTCTAAACAAATTTACTTTTTATTTTGAGTATGAAGGTTGTCTGAAATCTTGATAATACTAAGAAAATATGGAAAAATAAATGATTAAGAAATATATTTAATGAAATTTTAATTACCTTCATAAATTACCTATTAGGGGATGCTGGTCTTTTCATGCTTCATGATCTCTTACAAATTTAAAAACATAATATCCAAAATCGTTTCCATTATATTTCTTCATACACTGTAGAAACATTGAAAAAAAGTAAATTATTTTAAAATATGTTTTGATAGTTAAATATTTCTATATATACCTTAAAATTTTTCCATTTGTAGTAATCAATAGGTTTTATCTATTCATACATTGACTTCATGCCATGATTTAGCTTATATTTAGCCACCACCCTATTATAACAAAATTCTTGTTAAAACATAGACTGAAAAATATAATTAGAAGTTTATTTATAAAATATTGATTTCAGTGTATTAAAAATTCACATTACACATCATGTGTGGTCTATTTGTTGGATATCCATGCATTGGATCCAAAAAATAAATATTTGGGGTATCCAGATTGACTGTGATCAGCATCTAGTACTACCTAAAAAAACAAATAAGTAATGAAAAAATTAAAAATATATTTTATCTGATTAGATTTTAGAGTCTTACCTATGCATTTTAGGCATAAAAAAGAGTCCATCATCTGATATTTTTTTCTAAACTCTTCGAGTATCTCATATATTTTCTTCTCAATTTCTTCTTTATCCAAAGTAAGTTTTTCCATAGAAATGATACAAGGATTAATGAATTCAAATCACGATTCACACAATTTTCCATTTATATAGTATTAATATAAATTCATGTAGAAAATATAAATAGTTATTAACTTTAATAAATATATTAGCTCACTATTTGGACAACCGTACTATGAAAATGTACCTTATGTATGTATTCAGAATTGAAACTCCCAACCATTCTTGCTTGAGAATCTCATTTATAGTCTCAAGACCAATTATGTATATCATGAAAGTTCTATATATTTCTTTTTAATATAGAATTTAAGACCTATTTTCATCTTTAAATGTGGTCTCTGCATGAAGTTTTAATGATAATAAATGTTGCTCTGGAACTGGCGGGGAGAAGGTACTCCCAGAAGGTTGCTTTGATTTCTTGGTTGATTCACTAGATTATCTTGATCTGACCCTTCGTTTCCTTAGTGCTTTATCTATCTGTAATATCATTCCTCAATTCAGAACTTTTCCATCAACTGTTACAGGTTTTTTATATGATTTTTTTTGTTAAATACATACCTCATGTATCTTTATAAGATTAGACAACCATGCTATGAAAATTCCAATAACATCATTGATTGTTGTAATATCTGGATCATCTAGTGGAAAAGGAAACTCAACAGTCGACTCATGAGCTACCTCAATTCCAACACTCATGTGATCTTTTGTAAGGTCTTTATAGTGTATCTTGTATCCCAGGATATTATACACTATACCCCCCCACAACAGGCGGTGCATGGGTGTTGATAGATACAGATCACATAAAATTGCACCATGTGGAATTTTAGTAATATAAAGTTATCTGAAGTTATTTGATTCACATTTAGAAGAAAGAGTAATACAAAATTGATTACCTCAGGTAAGGTATGCAGTTGAGGGGAATGACTAGCCTCAAATCTAGTGGGTTTATTTGGTTCATGTGTGGATTTTTGTTCCACAGCTGGTTCACTTTGATCCTTTCTCATACATTGGTCTGCCAAACTAGACCGAAAAATAATATCTTGAAAAACATCTATTTGTGTCTAAAATCCTTTAACCATCTTATATATATCTTTATTTGGTTTTATCTTCTCAAAATATGTTTGAGGAGACACTCCAAAACCTAATCCTCTAACACGACCATATTGTTTTGGCCGCTTCAAAGCTACTAAAAGTGTTTTTTTCTGGTATGCGATCACTACCGATTCTTGTGTCTAAAATGTATAAAAAAATATGAACATAAATTGATATTTTTATGTAATATAGTTATAAAGCATAATGAATTACTATTATGTTATACTTACACTTTTTTCCCATATTTCTTTTGTGTTTTTATCAACTAGTCTAACCTCCTTATTTACATGATCCCCCTTCTATAGTACATGAAGTGGGATGGAAGTGGATTTCGATTTTGATTCATCAATCTGTATATAAATAAAGGAAGATATTTTATTTCATATCACATAAAAATTTTATTATTGATTTAAAATACATACAAATTTATTCTCTAGTGAAGCATACCCCATCCCTACTTTGTGATAAGGCTTTATTGGTTTTTATGCACGTTCTTTATTTTCAACACTCTTTTTATATTTCATAAATTAACAATTTTAAATCAAATTTTATAAAATAAATAATGTAAAATAATATATTATCAACTTTAATGCACCTGAAATGAGTTCTCATTGCGACGATTAATGAAAGTAGTCCATGTTTCTTGCTTTATAATGTGTTCATAACTAACTGGTGGGTGGAGCTTTACTTTCCCCTCAACATCCCTAATATATAACTTGGTAAGAAGAGATTGGAAGCCTCTATGGGATTTTCCAGTGGCCATTAAGACAAATTTCTTACAGAAATATTCTAAAATAAATGAACTCTGCAAAGAATAATGAAAATTAAATCAATGTTTCATTATATAATTTTTTGATAAAATATAGAAAATATATCGTAATTTTTGTTTCTGATGCTTTCGCCGGGGCGCGCGCATCCGTCCGTGGGGAGGACGTGCGGCTTGTTGCCCCGCATTCCCGCTTTCCAAAGGCAGGCGACATCCGTTCCTTATTTAGGGACGTCTTCTCCTTGATCGAAACTGGGATGATGGGATGTTGGTTCTTCCTTCCGTGGATTCCTCCTTGGAGCTCGTCACCTAGTCCGGGTCTCCCTCATAGATTTAAGACGGGTTCGTGAAGCTCATTCCCGACGCCATATCTACATGGACGCCAGTTAATTACTCTTTTTCCGTTGAGATGCTCCAAGGGGTCTTGTCGGGGCAGCAACCTTCGGTGAGGAGAATGGTCACGTTGGGGTGTCATTGGCATGTCTGTCTTCTGTCCCTTATCACAGGGCTTCTCGAGGGCACGGAAGCCTGATGCATCCCACATCAAACGTGGGGAATGTGTACCATCTGAGGTTTTCCTCAGCTTCCCATGTTTAACATGGGGTATGTCGCGAGTTTAACGTCTTTCGGAGACGGATCAGGTTGAAGGACCCCTAGGGGGAACACCGATGTTGGGGCCAACACGTGGGCGACTTCCCAGATGTCATGGAGTGGGATGGGGTGACATGATCTCACCAGGATGTGGCGGCCTGGGTAAGGATCAGGATAGATGGTGGAGTGACGGGCTTGAACCTCGTGGAGGCTTCCTATGTATCCCCATGGTAGGGAATCAAAGTCCGCGTAGTTCGGTGGTACGGAGGGACACCTGAAGAGGCGACCCGTGAGAATGAACGCATGGATTGGAGCCTGGAGGAAGTAAGATCTCCGGGCTAGGGCATGAGCTTCCCAAGGCACGTGGGCTCAGGGGGGAAGTCAGGATGAGACGTGGGTGTGAGACATGGGGATTACGCTCTGAGACGACCCAAGAGGGGGAATACAGTTTAACGTCATGCGGGACGAGGGCATATAGTTTAACGTCATGCGGGACGAGGGTTTTGGGGCTTACGCTCTGAGGCGGACCATGGTGGGTATGGGGCTTACGCGCTGAGGCGGACCATGGTGGGTATGGGGATTATGCTCTGAGGCAGCCCATGGTGGTCAGGGAACCGACGTGGAGAGGTCGGGACGACCGGGTGGTGGGCTTGAACCTCGTGGAGGCTTCCTACGCACTATGCGTTAGCACGGATCAAAGTCCACGTAGTTTGCTGGGATGGGGCTTACGCTCTGAGGTGGTCCATGGTGGTGTCATAGTCGATGCACGCTCTAAGCCCACGTGAGTCATGCTCGGTGTAGGAAACAAGAGGTAGCAGAGACCAAACGATCACATCGCAAAGGGTGCGTCTGTGAGAAGCGAAATGGGGATTACGCGTGGTTAGCGGCCCAAAGAGGAAACAGGGGCTTACGCGTGGTTAGCGGCCCTTGGTGCCGGGGCTTACTCCAGGGTGGAGGCCCGTGGTGTGACAAAGCGCAGTGGGAAAGGGACTCCACTGGCCTTGGCAGGGGGAAGTACGAAGATGCATGGGTGCAACCATCCGTTGAGAGGCTAGGGGCTTACGCTCTGAGGCGGCCCTTCCCTTGCGGAAAAACACCACTCCGACAAGGAGGATCTCATTCCATGTGAGGAAGAGTCCATTCCCGTGGAGACGAGTGTGCGTAAAGAATGCCCGAGCTGGGGGGGACCCGACGTGCGAAGCACGGGGTCAGACCACAGTTTAACGTCATGTGTTAAGGATGAGGTGCTTAGCAGTTTAACGTCCTGCAGCTTGGACGAGGTGGGTTCGCTCCACACCCCTAGGGCTTACATACCCAAAGCCCTCTACCCCTTGTGGGAGGGAAGGCATCGGCAAGGCCGTCATGAAGGGGGGCTGCAGGGCGAACCATTGAGGGGTCCACATTAGCGTGTCTATGCGAAGAAGTAATAGTCGTTAGCGTGCCTATGCGGAGAAGCATAAGGAAAAGCAACGCAACGGGAAACACCGCCCAAGGGACCTTGAGGTTACTTCTCACGAGCCTGGAAGGCCGTATGGGAAAACAACGCATGGTACGCATGCCCGGCAGGGAAGACATCAGGTGCCGGCGCAGAGAGGCAACCAAGGGGCATCAAGGTGAAGGGTCCTGGGTTTTGCACGCAAAGAGAAGGTTTGCGCACAAAATACCGGGATGGCGTGAAATTGGAGCCAGGGAATTTCGCGCGGAGAGGAAATTGTGTGCAGGGTATTGCGCACACGGAAGGGAATTACGTGCACTGGACACGGATTGTGCGCAAGGAAGGAACCCGGAGGAGGGGGCAAATTCACTTAAGCCGGTGGAGTTGCGCGCAAAGGCGAACCCCATGGCAAGGTTGCGCGAAAAGGGGAATTACCTGAAAGTCATATTGCGCACCGGGGGGGGGGGGGTCGAATTGCGCGCACGAGAGCCGATCCGAATTCCGCAACCCCCAAACCGTTCAGGGTCGCCGCCTATTTATAGGCGTCGGCCGGCGCGGAATACAGGCGGCGCACGAAATCTTCCGCACCGGGATCCGTCAGTGTGCAAAATCTCACCGTGAAGAACCGGGGTGCACAAATATTGCGCACCTCATCGGCTCGATTCCGCGAATCCCAGGGATACTTCACGCGCACAACAATATTTCACGCGGACCCTCCTTTATTTCACGCACCACTTCCCGGGCCTCTGGATCAGGCCTCTGATTCCAAATATGACTTTGCTTCGTTATTTCGAAACTTCCTCCAAGAGTTACAGACTTTTTCGGCATCTAAAAATTACCCCCCTTGGAATTGGATCGGTGAGAGGTCTCAATGATCAGATTCCAAGGGAAACGCCGAAACGCCGAAGTGCTGAGTCTCCTGGGCAAGTTGCGTGAAAAATTCCAAAGGGGCGCGCAAAACGACGGACTCGCGTGGAATCTGCTTTTCGCGTGGCACGGAACCCTGACCTCACCTATAAAAAGGGGCGCTAGGTCCCAAATACGTACTTCAGCTTTTTCCGCGCGATAGGCTTATCGCTCTCGTGCGCGAAATTGCTTCCGCGGCTGCGCGTAAAAACGCTTTGGCAGCACGGAATTCCTTCCGAATTTTGGCCGTGTTTTTCCTGCTCAGGATATTACGTGCTTAGCGTGCCAATTGCGCGCCCATCTCCAGGATTTCGCGCAACTCCTTCAGATTTTGCGCATCACTCTCTGATTCCGCGCACTGCATCCTGATTTCACGCAACTCCCGAAAAATTCGAGATGGCCGCAAACCGAGTTGATGAGGGGGAAGCCACCGCTCGTAGGGGAGAGATGGAAGAAAATGAAGAGGTTTATGAAGCCAAGGTGATTGTCTCCAACAACCTGACATTGTTCAATCTGCTGACCCCGGACCAGAAGACGTATCCTCTATCTGACAACCTCCTGCTCTGGAACTTTGGAATCCTGGAGGAGGTGCCCCTTCCGGGCTTTAAGGTGGACACGCCACGGTCATGGGTGACCCGGGAGGACGAGCTTCCCCGCTACAACATCACCAACAATGAACATCCTGCCAGGGAAACCAGACATATGGACATATATGTCCTGAACCTGAGGACTAGGACCATTACCGAGGACGAGCCTATCGCAGAGAATTCTCCAGCCCTCTACGTGAGCACGTTCTGTCAGAGCGTCACAGATGACACGAAGGGCTGGCTAAAGGATTGGGACCTACGGTCTGGGGGAAACTTCACCAGCAAATGGGCCTGGGCGTTCTGGGTTCGCCATACCTGTGACTAGTTCGGGGATAAACTGCGGTATATCGGCCTATTCGAGGCGGTATGGACATCGCAGTTCCACTTCCACCGTCAACCTGAACTCGGGCCGGAGCTATTCACCCGGTGGTCTCCTGACACCAACACATTACACCTTCATCATGGGGAAGTCGGCATTAGTCTCTGGGACGTTCACTGCATCAGAGGTATCCCACTGGAGGGCTACCAATACGATGAGTTCTTTCCTCCAAAGAATACCTGGGGAGACAGGTCGCGGACGCCTATGCTGACGTGGCACCTGTTGGAGCTGGCCAAAGAGAGGCTGGGGGTCAAGGAATTCCTGAAGGACATTTCCTACAAGGTCTGGTTCAGCCTGTTCCTTGAGAAGGATCCAACCATCAAGATGCTGGGACGGGGTAAACGGTGCCCAACCGCGGCTCAGAGGAGTAGGGATGGGTCATACTGGAGGACCCTGGAGGCGGGGCAATACCAATCATGGGGCTATCGCATCATCGAGGCCCGGGACCCGAACGTCCGGTATGTCGGGTTCCTTGCTGCCTTCCTGAGCGGGTGGCTCCTGCCAGTGCGGGACGCGAAGATGGGCATTCGTCCAGCAACACTAGTAATGGCGGGTACCATGGCTTCCAACAAATGGTTCAACTTGGGGATCATCGTACTGGCCAAGCTGTATGCCATCCTGGGACGCATCTCACGAGGGGGGTTGCCTCGGAGAGTATGTGGTCCTTTCTAGATCTTCCACGGCTGGGTGGAAGCTCATATTGGTAGGTACACCTTCCCAAACACCATCCGTCCTTCGGGCAATGGCCTGCGACCGTCCTTGCTGAACATCGTAGGGGTGGCGCCGATGACGCTCAATGAGGAGGGCGTGAGAATCCGCATTGGCAACCATGCCAACTTCAACTTCAGCTCGTTCCCCAACCCAGTCGGCCAGATGGTGGATAACGGGCGAGGCTCTCTGGAATAACAAGAATATTTCCAGAGCATTCGGGGTGGGGTGCTCGTGGCTCGGATTGACGGGAAGGTGATCTGCGAGCCTTACGTGCCATCCCGATTCGCCAGGCAGTTCGGGTGTCTCCAAAGAATGCTGAAGAAGGTATTCACGACTGTCTAGCAGGAGAAGAATCCCTGCATCTTGCGCCAGATGTGGTTGATGTTTACCACCTTCGGCTCTAGCGATGTCGTTACTCTTCCTCCCACCAGGGTCGATGCCGGCCTAGCAACCGAGTATGCCAAACACTGGACCATCGCGTAACCTGAGGGACTTTTATGCAAGCGATTCCAGAAACTCGAGGTTACTTGCACAGAAACCGGGCGACGGGAAAGAAGGCAAGGTGCCGCCGAAAGGGGGGAACCAAGGGTGCGTCAGGCAGCGAGGCCTGCGCAGGCCGAGACTTCAGCAGCGGGAACATCACACAGTGCCGCCGCGTCCTCATTACCCGTGGGGGGGTCACATGAGGCGGCCGGGGAACTGCCCGGGAAGCAGATAGTATACCTGCTCGAACCTTCCCAAGATGCAATTCTCCCAGTACTATGGTCGGCCTGGATGACCCTGCGGCAATCGCTGAGCGTTGAAGCCATATGGCAGAAGATAATGCAAAATGGGATCCAGCTTCCAGAGGTTGGGCTCGTTCGAATTACCGACCAAGTAAACTTCCATCGGCGACATGCTTATCTAACGGCCATGGACACATACGCACGCCAAAGGGGTCGGCGTGCGAAGCCACCTTTACTAGTGAAAGTAATGCTCATCCTGGAGCATGATCTGGAAGCGATGCCGTCGGGAGAAGGCAACAGTGACGAGGAGTCGGAGGGGGAGGAGGAAACTGGAGAAGACGAAGGGGAAGGAGAAGACGAAGAAGGAGAACCCGAAGGTGAGGGGTCTCAAGGGGTGACCTACCAAGGGAGTATCCGAGAGAGCGGCGAGATTGTCGGCTTTGATCTCAACATAACCAAGATACTCTAGGTATGTCTCTATATTTATTCATTTTCATTATTCATCCATTCTCCTTTTCAACTTCTAACCCATTTCCCTGCCTCACTAAGGAGCGGCTTAGTGTTGGACGGGCGTCCCCACCAGAGGAGGGAGGAGAGGAACCGGTGGGACATGATGGGGATCCGACACCCATCATTGAATTAACAAGTGCAGAGGGGTCTCCCCTTAAGGTGGCTCCTGCAGCGGCCGAAACACTGGAGACCGACGCTCTTGATTTCTGTAAGTCTCACGCTTCACTACTGGCGCTTGGTGTCAAAAGATCCCAACTGACCAGCGTATTCCATGCGTAGTGATCTCAACATTGGATGCTCGTCAAGCTGCGGAGCCCGGGCCGTCCGTGAGTGGACCAGTGGCGGACATACCACCTCATTCGGAACATTCTCCCTACACTGAGGCGAGGTCTGAAGCTGATGGAGGCATCATCGCTGCTGGGGAGAGAGAAGAAGGTCGCCCAGACATCGAGGATACTATTCCTCACGAAGGAGTCCCTGTGGCGGATCCTGCTGCCGATCTGCTGGCTACCTTCCCTATATACCGACCCGCTGACCCCGAGGAGATAGATGACTCAGACTCAGAGGCAGCCGAGGAGAGCCAGATGACATGGCGCAAAGGGTGGAAGTGTATCCAGTGCTTTCTCAGACATCCCCAATCGGATTGGCTGAGGCGGATGGGATCACTCCAGACCTGGCTGCGCTTCCTGTGCGCCAGAGGGGCCGACGCTCAACGTCTTAATCTGACGGTCCGTGATTACATGGCCGAGAAGATATGCGAGAGCAGCCGGCACACCGACGTTGCCCAATGCCAGGAAGGATCGACAAGTGACCAAATGTTGCTGAGGGCGGAGCGGGAAGTCCGGCACCTCGAAGGGCATGCGGAAGATAAGGAGGCCTTCATTGCAACATGCTCTGAGCTTGTGGAGTAGCTGACGACCCAACTGGATGACGCGTAGGAACAACTAATGGAGGCGAGTCACCAGATGACCGTACTTCGAACCGAGCTGGCGCATGCACAATCTAGGGTTGGTGAGCTACGCTCTATGGTGGATGATGAGGAGAGAGTCTTCAAGGAGCGAGAAGTGGTCCTGGAGGCTACCAACCAAAGGGTAGCAGCGCTGGAAAACCGCTTCAGTACGCTGATCCCTAAGGGCTTTGTTTTGGCCATCTCATGAACTTCTTTCTTGTAATGCTCATCATCTCAATCCAATACATAGCCAAATCCATTCATCTGTACCCTTGGTTTAATATGCTCAACCATAGTTCTGAAACAAATAACAACTCATCCCTAGGCTCCTGTGGGTCGCGCCCAACGCGAGAAGAAAAGGATGCTCATGCCATCATTTCATCCAACTGTGGGGCATTGACCAAGTTTCAGGCATCCGAAACTGGGACTGGATTTCTGAGGAGACCCCATACCAATTGATGCATCGACCTCTCAATGTGCTCTAAAACACGATCGGGGAAATGCCGGGGGCATTGAAATCCATCCGAACATAGGGAGATGGAGAGGAAGGGTGAATCACGCTGCCCAAATTCGGAACACCATGGGGCGCAACGATGGAGGATAACTGTCAACCGTGGCGGAAACACAACATCTATATCGTGTTGGCCTGGAATGGGGACAATAAATGAGGGCTGACTGCTGACCATGTTCATAACACGGGGCCTAACTCAAATATCATTGGTCAGTTTTCTGGAATGTTGGCCCAGGACAGCAGGCAGACCATAGGTCTATCATCCATATTTCTACAATAGGCGGACCAAAGGTCTATCATCCATATTGTGGCAGTAGGAGGACCAAGGTCTATCATCCATACTATTAGGGGGTCCCATTAAACATGACCAGTCCTCCGGAACGTTGGCCCAGGACAATAGGCAGACTATAGGTCTATCATCCATATTGCTACAACAGGCGGACCAAAGGTCTATCATCCATATTGTGGCAGCAGGCGGACCAAAGTCTATCATCCATACTGTTAGGGGGTCCTGTAAAACATGAAAGGAAATGAGAATCTGAATAAAGGGGCACGCAAAGCGTAGAAGGTGGAGTGGTGGTTTGTTCGAACAAAGTCCAACACTCCCGAAATTGCACCACCGTGGCGGAGGCGCATTAGGCGGACGTACCAACCTGATCACGGGTCGTCCCAATTTCCAGGCAAGACCTCTCTGGTGAGGGAAATTCCGCTTCCCATTATTACTTATGGGGCATCTCGAACTTATTCGGGGTAGATGTCATGATTACACCACTTCCCATGAAGTCAGGCCAAGGGGTCGACAATAAGGAGGGTCGGGCTTTGGTAATCCCTGGGGATGGACCCAAAACGAAATGTCCGGGCGTTCCTATGTATCTCATTAGGATGAGAATCAAGCCACACATAGTTCTTGAAACAAAGTTTAACGTCATGTTGGACAAAATACAGTTTAACATCATGCGGGATGAGGGACACATCTCATCTGGGGATAGGCACGACACGACGAGTAACCTAACGTGAATGAGGACATAATCCCACACCACACCGTACAATCCCACAAGAGAGAGCGAGTCATATAAATCCAAAGAAAGGATCTTAGTTTTAGGTCTTAGAACTCAGACCAAAGGAGAAGGGGAATGGGAGACACACGGTAAAGCGATTGCAAAACCCAACGTGAATGGGGAAAAAACCTGCTTACTATGTACTCCTAGGGGCGCGTTTAGGCTGAGGGACCAAGCATGACAAGTTAGGCTAGGACTGTGGGGAAGTTCCCAGGCGCTCCTACGTATCTCACAAGGATGAGAATCAAGACATACGTAGTTCTTGAAAGGCAGCATGGCGTGATGGGGCGCCTACGCAAAGGAGTCGTGCGGGTCTAGCCCTCGCATCAAAAGAAGCGGAATTTGATATATCTTGTTTGTTCTTGAAGTTAAATGGTTTTTTCTTTTGTGGGGTGACTGTCCTAGGGTAGAAAATCCTGGCGTCTCCACAATAATCAAGCCATAACAGGCGTTGACAAGTGGCATGGTAATCGACCAATACCTGGCGTGATGTCCCCCATGGGGAAGTCACCACAATGCAGTGCCATTTTTCGTCGTGTGGCCAGGACGATATCATCACAGTTTAAGGTCGCATGGTAGGACCAACAACATAGTTTAAGGTCATATGGTCTGGACCGAAATCACAGTTTAAGGTCATATGGTTTGGACTGACAACACAGTTTAAGGTTTTATGGTTTGGAGTTTGGACCGACAACACAGTTTAAGGTCGTATGGCTTGGACCGACAGCACAGTTTAAGGTCGTATGGCTTGGACCGACAGCACAGTTTAAGGTCGTATGGATTGGACCGACAACACAGTTTAAGGTCATATGGCTTGGACCTACAGCACAGTTTAAGGTCGTATGGCTTGGACCGGCAACACAGTTTAAGGTCCTATGGCTTGGATTGGTAGCACAGTTTAAGGTCGTATGGCTTGTACCGAGGGGAACACGCATGATGCGATACCATCACTGCACGCGATTCCGAGAGAGGAGCCTCGGGCCCAGGGGCCAACGAGGGCCCAACCATTAGGAGGGGGACAGGAGATATTAGCTCCCAGCTGTGCTGGGCCCGAAAAGCAATGTCCGGGTGACTCCTCGTTTCCCATGGGGATGAGGGTCAAGCTGCACACAACCTTCAAAGAAGAAACCCAAGCACGCTCAGATTGCGGAAGCCCCGAGAGACACCATTACGCAGCTTGGTCTGTCTGACATGTGGGGGTATACTGAGGGTTATTACAAGGAGTGTCATGATTCCACCTTGACACGGTGGGGCGGAACATAATGTGAATCCTGCAACCAACCTTCAGGGACCGGGGAAGCCGACATGACGACTGAGGACTACTGCTGACCACGTTTGCAACACAGAATCCTATCGCATTAGCTATGGGGACAAACAAATGAGCATCAACCGCTGAACATAATCGCAACACGGGATTTGTATCAAATTGTTGTCTGAAACCCTCGGGGGTGTTGACCCGTGACGGTAGGAGAGCCCTTGGGCGTTGTATCCAGGCCGTTCTTGGGGGTCCCTCCGGGTGTGAAGGATGATGGGGGCCCGAATGAAGGGGAACACGAATCTTGTCAAGTGGGTGGAACTTGCCTAAGTCGAATCTGACACTCCAGGTCCTAGACCAGAGTATTCTGAACACATTAGCAGACCACTGGAAAGGGTCAAAGGGCTCAGTCTGAGAGCGGCCAAAAGATGGCGGATCCCCAGGAAAAGGGGGGGGGGGTAATACCAAACACCCTGGGAATCGGGAGATCTTGAGATCTCCTAAGAGATGGGGCTGGACCTGATATCTAGGTGTTCAGGCGGTCCTACATATCCCATAAGGACGGGAATCAATCCATACGTAGTTCTTGACGGTGACTTTTAATGTCATGGGGGAACATGACATAGGAGGGCTAATCCTGAGGACAGGGTGCGCGTGGTGCAGCTATTGCAAACCCGACGTGAATGAGGACATAATCCCATACCACGCCACGCGATCCTGTGGTCAAGGTCCCAAAGGTGAGACAGACACGATAACAGACCTCAAGCTAGACCCAAAGACAAAAGGTCTGGGCGTTCCTACGTATCCCATTAAGATGGGAATCAAGCTAGACGTAGTTCTAGAAACACTGTTTAACGTCATGTAGGACGAAATAAGGATCTTAGTTTTAGGTCTTAGAACTTGAACCAGGTGCAGTTTAAGGTCGTGCGGGACCATACAGTTTAAGGTCATGCAGGACCATAGAGCCCAAATGTAGGGCAAAATGCAGTTTAAGGTCATGCTGGACCGGGTGCAGTTTAAGGTCATGCAGGACCATATAGTTTAAGGTTATGCAGGACCATAGAAGGATCTTAGTTTTAGGTCTTATAACTCAGACCCTTGACGCTCAGGAAAAATACCGTTTGAGGAACCTGACGTTGGTGGGAGGAGTGACACACTCACCATCCATAGTCACCAGGGAATACGCGCCATTGGGATAAACCTTATGGACAATAAAAGGACCCTCCCACTTGGGCTCCAACTTGGGTGGTTTCCTGCCGGGAATCATTGGCGCTCTGAGAGCCAGCACCAGGTCACCTTGTAGGAAGGAGCGGAGGCGAACCTTCTTATTGAAAGCTCGAGCCATCCTGATCTGATGCCTTTCCAAGTTATGTAAAGCGCGAAGCCTACTTCCATCCAACGCTTCCAATTCAGCTAGACGGATTTCGGCAACTCTATCCGGCGCTTGCTGGTCGTAGACCTCCGTACGCAATGAGGGCAGCTGGATCTCGATAGGCAGGACGACCTCAGCTCCGTATACTAGGGAATATGGAGTCACCTGGGTGGAGTTACGAGTCATCATCCTATAAGACCAGAGGGCATTGGGGAGCTTGTTCGGACAGATTTTCTTGTTATGACCAACCATTTTTTGCAGAATGTTAGAGAGGGTTTTGTTAAATGCCTCAATCTGTCCATTCGCCTGCGCATGATAGCGGGAGGTGTGGTTAGAGAGAATGTTGTACTTGGCATACAATTTCTTCAGCTCGGCCGCTCGAAAGTTGGTTCCGTTATCTGTGAGGATAGCGTGAGGTACTCCAAAATGGTAGATGATATTGGAGCCCACGAAGTCAGCGATAGAACAGGACTTGACTTCCCTGAGTGGGATTGCCTCTACCCACTTTGAGAAGAAATCCGTAGCGGTTAAGATGAACCGGCACTGGCGGGCCATCGCCGGTGGGTAAGGCCCTACGACATCCAACCCCCAGACTGCAAAGGGCCAAGAATACTTGGTAGTATAGAGAGGCTACGGTGGCCGATGTACAAAGTTAGCATGAACTTGACATGCATGAAACCTCTTGGAATACTCGATGCAGTCGTGGATCATGGAGGGCCAGAAGTATCCCAGCCTCCGAATCTGGTGAGACAACTGCGACCCAGCCTGGTGGGCGCTACAGGAACCAGCGTGCACTTCTTAAATGAACCGTGGGATCTCGAATCCTTGAAGACAACAGAGGAGAACACCATCAAATCCGCGCCTGTAAAGGAGTTTCTCATGGCTGGGACCGCTTTGAAGGGTGAACTGCAGCGCGCGGCGTCAGATTCGTTCTCGCTCTGCTTGGTCCAGCGGAAGATTTCCATACCAGAGATATTCAACCAAGGGTGTCCTCTAGTCAGGAACTTTCTCGATCACCACTCCTGAAGTCCCCGAGGGTCCTGACGTAGGTGCGCCAGCAGTGAGATGGTTTACTCGCAGGCCACGATCACCCTCTTGAATAACAGGAGAAATGACTCTCCGGTGCGCCATGTGGATGATTAGGTCATCATGTTCGGGCTCTGCAAGTGATGCAGCCAGACTGGCCAAAGCATCTGCTCGACTGTTCTGTGACTGGGGAACGTGAACGACATCTGGCTGGGAGGGGAACTTAGCCATTAGACGGAGGGTTCACTCCAGAAACGACATGAGTTCTGTCTTCCTGACAACATAGTCACCATTGACCTTCTTGATGACAAGCTCAGAGTCCCCTTTTACATACAGATGGGGTATGTCAACCTCCAGAGCCAACTCCAGGCCAGTGATGAGGGCATGATATTCTGCCTCATTATTGGTGCAGCCTTCTGACAACAGGAATGAATATGGAAGAACGGATTACTCCGGGGTGATGAAGACGATACCCAGGCCCACTCTGTTAAGCCTAGGATCGTTGAGCCTTCTACCGGTGGGGCTTCGAGAGGCGCCATCAAAGTGCATCTTCCATCATGGGATGGCGTGATCGACTGAGAGGATTGCCTCATCAGAAAATCCTAGATCCAGTGGCTGGTTCGCAGAGGTTGGGTGGGCAGCCAAGAAGTCTGCCAACGCCTGTCCTTTGACGGCCTTCTGAGGTATGAAACTGATGTCGAACTGCTGGAGGATCACCGCCCAATGTGCCAATCGGCCGGTCAACATAGTTCAGTTCAAGATGTATTTAAACGGGTCTACCCGAGAGACCAGCTGTACCTCGTGGTGCTGCAAGTAGTGCCACAATTTCTGTATGGAAAATATGAGCGCCAGGAAGCTCTTCTCGATGAGAGAATATCTAATTTCTACGTCGAGGAGCATGAGGCTGAGGTAGTAGAGGCTATTCTCTATTCCCTCGTTGTTCTTCTGGGCGAGAAGGGTGCCGAGGGATCGCTCCAGGGCGGTCACGTAAAGGACCAGTGGCTTTCTGGGAACGGGTGGCATCAGGACTGGAGGTCGAAGCAGATACTGCTTGATTTCCTCAAAAGAAATCTGACACTCTTCGTCCCACCCATAGGCGACACCTTTCTTCATGAGCCGAGAAAAGTGCTTACACTTTCCGGCCATATTCGCAATGAATCGGCGTATATAGGCTAAGTGGACTTGGAGGCCTCGAAGATCCCGAATATTACTCGGGGGAGGCATCTGACTGATGGCCTTGATCTTCTCTGGCTCGATCTCGATGCCTCGATACCTAACAATGAAGCCAAGAAACTTTCCGGAGGTGACCCCGAAGGCACACTTCAACGGGTTCATCTTCAAGTGGCGAGAACGGAGGAAGCCGAACACTTTCTCAAGGTCTTTGAGATGGTCCTGGTGCTGACGAGATTTAACCACTAGGTCTTCTACATAGAACTCCACCAGTGTCCCGAGGATCGTCTTGAATATGCGATGCATAACCCGTTGATAGGTGGCACCCGCATTCTTCAGGCCGAAGGGAATAACCCGGTAGTAGAAAGTACCCTAGGGGGCCCTGAAGGTAGTGAACTCTTCATCCTCGGGGGCTATTCGGATCTGGTTGTACCCGGAGTACCCATCCATGAAGGAGAGGGCTTGGAACCCACCCGTTGCATCGATCAACAGCTCTGTCACAGGAAGGGGAAAGTCATCCTTCGGACAGTGGCGATTGAGATCGCGAAAGTCGATGCAGACCCTGATCTGCCCGTTCTTTTTCCTGACTGGCACAATGTTGGCTAGCCACTTGGGATACTGGAATTCCTTGACGAAGTTGGACTTGATGAGCTTATCAACTTCAGCCTCAACCATGGCACCATGAGAGGGGTTCATTTTTCTAGGAGGCTGCTTGAACCCGCGATGGTTTGTTGGGAGGCCAAGAAAGTGGACGGCTACCTGGGAATCTAGTCCTGGCATCTCTTCATAACTCCAGGAAAACACATCATGGTTCTGTCTGAGGAAGTCTATGTATTGTTGCCGTTCCTCGGGGGGCATAGCGGCACTGACCAATGTGGGTCTCGGGTCTGCCTCACTACCGAGGTTCACCTGCACTAACTCGTCGACCGTGGTGGAGACGCCCTCCTCAAAGGCAGGAGGAGCATCTTCCATGTCCTCCTCTCCGCTTGTGGAAGGATCGTCCACGGGGGGAGCCGTTTCGGGGTTGCTAGACCCTGATGGGAAGCTGGCGCTGGCTTGGGCGGCAGAGGTCATCACGTCGGGAGACTCACGCACCGCGAAGACCATGGAGATGAAGGCGGTTGATCCAATACCATCTGGCCTTCGGCCCAAGGGGTCATGCTTTATGAAATCAAAGTAGTAGTGGCGCGTTGGCTTGATCCGGTCGATTCCAGCCTGACGAAACAGACACGTATGACATACTGCCATTGCCATGAGCCCAACATCCTGATATTGTACAGGGGTAGGAGGCTCGGGGATCACCTGAGCCTGGTTGGTGTAAGAGTATGAGGAGATTTCTCGCCGTCTCTTAGACCTGAAAATATTCCTCCCTCTGGTACCCGAGACAACAAAGCACTCTCCCATATCGGGGGTCGTGGCCTACAACCTATGGATTGGGAAGACATATGCATTATCCAAACCTGCCCAAGGATCACTCGTGACAGTGGCGGGCTCGACCTCACCTGCCAGGATCTACTTGTCCTTGCTCTTGTAACAGTCAGCGTCCAAGTAACGGGATTCACAAGAGTCAAACGGAGACGCATCTCCTTGGATCATTCCCACTCGACCCTTAAGGGAGTATTTGAGGCACTGATGATATGATGAGGGGACCGGTGCGTGAAGGTGGAGCCACGACCTGCCCATCAACACGTTTTAGGCGGTGTCTTGAGAGACAACCATGAATTCGGTATTGGCAATTAGGCCACCGAACTGGGTCTTCAGAAGAATCTTACTGAGTGGAATTTGCTCGGTCCTTTCCTACCCCTGGATCCTGAGGTCGGAGGGAGTTATATCATGCTCAGACAACCCCAGTTTCCGCAGTGTCCGAGTTGGGATCAGGTTAATCCCGGAACTCGTGTCGACAAGACAGCGACGGACTTCCATGCCATTGAACTACCCAGGGATGTATAGTGGGCGAATGTGCCCCTGTATGGGAAGGTCTTCATCTTCACTGGAAAACGAGATGACCGCCTGACATTCGGCGTCCTCAATCACCTCAGTGTGGAAGGCTTCTGCGGCCGCTACCTCCGTTTCAAACTGGAGGGGGATCCTTAGAGCCTTAGTGAGCACCTCACGCATTTCAGATGACAGGTGAAGGGCCTCAAGGATGGAAATAATTTCCGGAATGCCGTCCAGATGCTTTAGAACATCATAATTTCGAGCAAAATGCGAGCTTCTGCTTACAGGAGGTCACTCTGCGATTGGGGGCATGATGGGCCCTGCTGGCAGGACCGGTGACTGACTGGTACTAGGCACGTCCCTCTGTTCACTAGACGAAGCCCAGGAGGTGGCTGTCGTGCTAGGACCGGAAGGCCATAGTCGGCCGGTGACAGGGCAGGGCTGGTTGCGACACGGACGAGGCGGTTCTGCCCGATCCAGCAACACAAACGGTGGTGGAAGCGAACCTGTTGACACCGGGTGAGGGAGCCGCAAGTGCTGCTATCTGTACCGGGCTTACTGCCTAGTCTCGGTAGCATGCACGACCTGACTAGAGGTGACGACTGCCGTGTCCTGGTGATTCACGTAGCCACGGCTCCGCCGACGTTGGAGACGGTTGGGGACATTGGGGAGTTACACCTGACATTCCTCATCGTCGGGAGTCAAAAGGGGATTTACCAACTCTATGGTGTTAACCGAAGCGTACCCCGGGCTTTCACTCAAGGAGTCATCCACTACCGGACGAGGTCTCGGAGGGATCTCCATTTCTGGGGGCATGAAATCGCCAAGCGTGTGGGAAGATGATGGAAATGGAAGGGCGCGTTATTTCTTCTTGCACCGCCGCTTGCTCTTCTGGGAAGAGGTAGGCTGGGACGGCGATGCCAAAGCGGCGCTCGCAGACTCCGAGGGCTCTGGCTGACTTAGGCGAGCACGGATGATGCCATGGGCACGGGCGACCGTCCTGCAGTCCATCCAGTCGTTATACTTCTGGGACCCACTATCAGAAACCTGTTCCCACTCATCCCCATTGTCACTGCTGCCATCTGATCTCACGAAGACACCTACCACCTGTGCCGGGGCTGGGCCCAACCTGACTATATTGTTGTCAATTTGGTCTTAGATCCATTCCTTGAACACATAGCATCACTGGATGGTGTGTCCCAGGATCCGGTGATAAGGGCAGTAGTTAGGGTGATCAGTGAGACACGCCTCTTCTGGATTCTGGCACTCAGGTAGCCGCACGATCCTCTGCTCCAAGCCGCTATGGAAATAACCCGGGACCTAGGCCTCACCAAACGAGTAAGTCCGATTCCTTCTATCTGGAAAGGGGGCTCTTGGGGGATGACCATGACCAGGGGCCGGAGGATCAGGCCGAGGAGGCGGAGCTGGATTATCCCGCCTAGGTGGTGGCGGTGTGTTACGCGGAGGCGCCTGCCGATTTTGAGGTGGTCACTGCTGGGCCGGAGGCTGTGCCCGTGGGGGTGGACCCCTATGAGCCTGCTGAGATGGCCTCACTGGTAGAAACTCTAGCTGTATGGGGGCCTCTATATGGGCTACAACAGCGAGCTCGGCTCTGGCGGCTCTCCTTGCAGAGATTACAGGAGGCAGCGGGCGTGCCTGGCCGGCCTGTTGCAGGGCTTCTTCGAGGCGCTGAGCCTTGTCCGAGAAGTTCCGGAACCCTCCAGGGTAATTATGAGTGATCAGAGAAGGAACCAGCTCTGCCTTGATGTTACCTACACACATTTTCAGTAATTTCTCCTGAGTCAGTGGCATGTCAAGGGAGTACGTGATCCCCTTCCACCGGGCGACGAATTCCGCGACTCACTCATCGGGCCTTTGTTTTCACCTGAAGAGGTCTGCAATGTTCGTCTTCCAGGTTTTGGAACTGAACTGGTAGAGGAATTTCCGGCGAAGGTCCTCCCATCTAGTCACAGATCCAACAGGGAGCTGGCTGTACCAGACAAACACTGGTCCTTCCAGTGTTTGAACGAAGCAAAGGAGCTTGGCAGCCTCCTGCTGCGCCGGAGTCCCTAACATAGGCCCGAACCTCGAGTTGAAGTGGGCCAGGTGTTGTGGCGGGTATCTGGTCCCATTAAAGGGGGAGAAAGTGGGGTTCCCAAATCCCGAAGGGGCCGACATATCATCTACCCATGCTGGGTATGGCTTGCCGTCCGGTGGGATTGCCACCTGCCGAGTTTCCAGGGCCTCCAAGCGGGCGATGAGTACTTCCATCAGATCATATGGATGCGGATTCCTATCATGACAGGGATCTCTAACCACAAGTGCATTTCCAGGCTCTTCGATACGGTAGTCAAGCTCAGCAGCTCGCGGGGCGGCTGGTGGAGCGACTCTCAGGGCGGTGGGAGGAAACCGAGCAGGGTCCCCCAGGTGGTCCTGCCGCTCGGGAGGGTTCAGCGAAACATATCACGCCCTCTTGACATGGGTTCTAGCATCTCCCCTGTCGGCGAACACAACATGGTCACGGTTGCCCGGGGGAATCTCGGCAAGGGGTAGATGCTCCTGCCCCTGCTGTCCTGGTCTAGGGTTACCGTAGTCAGGCCGCCGCTCTGCAATGCGTTCGACCAAGAGCTCATCAACCAGCCTCTTTTACTCAGCAAGCTGTTGGCGTAGCATGGCCTTCTCGGGATCTTCCTCTTCCCTCTGCACCGAGGCAGATGGGTCAGCGAGTTTGATAGACCCAACAGGCTCTTTACCCTTGTCGATGTTTCGGCTCAGTGTCAGTGCCTCCGTGGGTACAGGGAGACCTAGGAGGATTCTCTGTTGGTGAGTAATCCTCCCAGATGGGTCCAGTAGCAGCTTTTCCTCAGGGGGTGAGTCCCCGTTGAGGGGCTCCACACCGTTTCCCTCATCTGAAAGATCATCCATGTTGACTGCCACTGCCCTTGGCGACGTTCCCTCAGGGCCGCCCAGTGAATCGGGCTGTCGGCGGATCGCACATAAAAGAAGGGCAGCGTACTGCCCCCATCCGCGGACGTGCGCGTGGGGGGTGGCTTCCTCAATAACTTTGAGGAGTACTTGAAAACTCTGGACGCATTGTTGCTGGAGGGCCCTGTGGTGGCCTAGTGACTCGGGGTGCCGAATCGCAGGGAGCGCTGCCAGGTCGACCCGACGACACTGCTCACCGATATCCTCGAGATGTGCTTGGATCCCGGGATAAGGCGCTAGCTGATGGAGAAGACGGGAGTGAGTCACCCGAAGGGTCTGGCGGAAGCATTCAAACTCTCCCGGGGTGAGTGACTCTGGCACATCAAAATCCGATCCTGCGACCGGCCAAAACTTCTTAGGGAAGTGGCCCGCTGCGAGGACGGTCCAGAAGCTCCATGACTCCGGTTCGGGGTCCGGAACTTGCTGCCCCTGCTCGTCAACCGAGAATAGTCGGGGAACTGGAAATGGCACCGAGGTAGGCCACCGGGCCGGTGGGCTGGCCGGAGGGGAATACGGCGAACAGGCCGATTGGCCGCTGATCCCTGAGTCATCCTCCAAGGGTTGCAGTGCCCTAGCTACCACATCGCGATAGGATGGGCCGGAGAATGGGCCTCCTGTCACAGCGTCGATGCTTGCTGAGGGTGTGTCACTTCACGGCTCTTCCTTCGGTCCCCAGAAAAGTTCCCCACCCTCCCTGATAGGGGCAGAAGGTGCTTCCAGGGGGGGGGGGGCAGTGGCAACTGCGGGTTTGACCCCTAGGGGTATGCCAAGTCCTCGTCCTCCTAGATATACCTTCGGAGGGAGGAGGGAATCATACGAATCTCGTATTCAGGAAGTACGAGACTGACACGCCATGTCCCCATCCCTGCCCTCAACTCGAAGGGTTGGGGGGAAGGTTCCATCGTTGAGTCATACTCTGCCTCAGAATCCGAGAAACAGACTGGTCTAATTTCCATCCGGACTCCCCTAACATTCCTCTTACAGAGACGACGCCCGGAATTCCTGCCCCTGGGTGGCTCCTTAGGGTAAGGATGATTTCCGTCAAGGGGTCCCCTGGCCGTAATAGAGCTGGGGAAGAGGGGACTGAAGTCCGGGGTGTGGGACGCACCGAGACAGATGTCGAAAGGGACATGGGAAGGACCTCCATGTGAGTGAGCGACTAGATACGCGACGACTCCATACTCGCGGCCGGCAGTAGGGGGAGTGACCTCATACCTGATGCAGTGGGCGTTGGAAAGATTCATACCCGGAGCATAGCCATCGCGAAGAAGCCTTCGGCTTTCCAGATCAGTGGCACGGAATGAGCCTTCATGGTGGGTGGCACTACCGCGGATTGGTCTGCGGTGGCCATTGCCAGTGCCCGTGACTGGAAGATTCGACCCAACTTGCCTGCAGGGTGGTCGGGGTTTCGATCCCATCCGGGCATGTGGCTGCCCCTGCTCAACGTGTGCGGGGGTCTGGTAATAGGAGTCAGCAGTGGCTCGGGCCACAGTGGTTGTGTAAAGACCCGTAAAATTCAAGTAAAATTTTTCTTAATTTCTTTGGAATTTTACAAGAACGCAGTTTCTAACGGAACCTGATTCTGAGGCCCGATGTGCCCAGAATCTTTTTCCGAAGTTTAGCTCGGGTACGTTTAGTGAACGAACGAGCGGGGTTTTCTAACTTTTGAACTGGTGCTCAGAATCGAACTCCGAGGGCACCGATGGAATTGCAACACTAGTATTTGCTTAGAAACACCTTTTACGGAGTTGCATTTGCTCGGGTGTGGTTTTTAATTTTTGGGGTTAAGTTAAGAAATAAAATAAAAGTGGTGCAACAATTTATTTTATTTCACTTAAAGCCACTTAAAGCCACTTAAGCTAAGTTAAGTGGATAGGGTGGAACCCAAAATATCCTACCCACTGGGTAGGATATTTGTGAGGTGGGGCCTGCACAAGCCCCGCCGTTTCTTCCCTCCTAAGTAACGCACCCGCAACCCCCTCTTTATTGAAAGTCAACCGTATGTTTTTATGCTTAAGAAACACCCCATTAAATTTGGCAGTTAAATTGTTACAATTAATTCTTCGAATTAATTGTTCGTTACTTACCTTTGATTTTCAAATTGTTGGCATGAGAATAAAATAAGACCAACACTTGTCTTATTGAGGGGTGGCTTGTTGAGAGGATTTGGAGAAAACTCTAAGGCCTTAAGATCTTTATCCTCCTTCGCGAAGAACGCGAAGAACGTGAAGAACGCGAAGAACGCCGACCTTCGACGAAGGGAGACGAAGAACGCCGAACCCTCGGAGATCAACGACGCGATGCCATGTACCGCGATGCCGATGATCCTCCTTCCGCAACGTTTCTTCCGCGACGTTCCTTCCCCGCGACAATCTTTGATCAACAACCGATTGAGCGACGCCCCTTCCGCGACGCGATGATCCTCTTCTTCCGCGATGGTCAATTCCGCGATAAACTCACGTTCGACGACAACATTGAGGTAGGGGTTTTGTTCCTTTTAATCTATATGATTATATCCACAGTTTGTTTAAATTATTGTTGTGAGACTTTTAAAACCGCTAACGCGGTGGGTGCGGACCAATGAACAAGTCCGAACCCACCGCCCTTTTCGTTCTTGGTGTGAGGAACGACGAAAGATGTCAAAACAAGCCGCGCGGGTGATGTGAGGTCCTCGCAGTGAAGGACGGGCCCCAGGAGGGCCATTGGTGAAAACGGAACGCATTTCCGACCACCGAAACTCGTCCGGTGGTCCGCGGAGCAGCCCGCCGGCGCGCCGCCGCGGTTGAAGCCGCGACGGAAGGGTGCGGTCCCGCGACCGCGCGGGACCGGAGGGGGACGGGACGCGGCAGCCGGCCGCATCCGCTGGCAAGGGAGGCCCCACGCAGGGCCGCAGCTCCTTCACACGGGGGCAGCGTGCCCCCCGCCCGCGTCGCTCGGCCCCGCTGGCCACCCGGCCAGCGCCAGCCGGGTCGCGCCCTGGCCGGGCCGGGCCGCGCCGGGTCGCGCCCTTCCAGGTTGGTTCGCCCGTTTCAGGCCGACCCCGGGGGGGGGGGGGGGGGGGGGGTTGGGCCGGGTCGGTCCAGGCCCAGACCCCCCGTTTTCGGATCCCCTTTCGGTCTTTTGCCCATATCTTAGGCTACGGACCTCCGATTGACGCACCGTCAGCGCCGATACGATCCTTTGATCGAGATGGTCTTTTCGGTATATCTCACTCAAGGTTTTAGAGCACCTTGGGTTCGTCCGGGTTGGTTCGTACACGAAACCAACCGGGCCCTCGGAGCGGAAACCCTCATAACTTGAGCTCCGGACGTCCGATTGACGTACCATCGACTTTGATGGATTCCTCTAAGTGAGACGGATCTTTTGGCTTACTCCGCCCGAGGTTTGGACACAGGTGGAGTACGGTCAGGTTGGTTTTGACTTAAAAACCAACCGGACCCCTGGGACGAAAAAGCCAATAACTCTCAGACCGGGCGTCCGATTGACGTGCCGTCGGTAGCGTTGAGTTCCTGACGACGATATGGAACTTTTGGATACATCAACTCTGGACTATGTGTCAGTTGATGTATCAGATTCTCGGCTCGTGGAGTGGACCCTACCGAACGAGCTTGCTGTGTGCATGAACCCTAGAGCTGGCTGCGACTGCGACGACGACGACGACTGTGCAGAGATCCTCAGTGGATTCGACGACGACGACTACAGCACTCCGCGATCCTACGTGGATCGGTGCTACAGATCCTGTGTGGGTCCAATCCTGTGGGGGTCAGTGCTCAGCGGTCCTGTGTGGGCCAGTGCCTACAGATCCTGTGTGGGTCCGATCCTGTGTGGGTCATTGCGGGGGTTAGTTACCTATCGATCCTGTGTGGGTCAGATCCTTTGTGGGTCATTGCGGGGGTTAGTTACCTATCGATCATGTGTGGGTCAGATCCTTTGTGGGTCATTGCGGGGTTTAGTACCTATCGATCCTTTGTGGGTCCGATGATTTAGATGAATCGGTGGCTATATCTGATCATCTCTATCGTCATCCGAAGAAGTATACCTGTGTGAGCTGAATCCTGTTTTTCTTTCCTATGTGGATTGTGTTGTGCTATCCTGTGTGGATTTATATTTTGCTTCCTGTGTGGACTGGTTTGTACTTGGGCTCGGATGTTGGAGCCGAATGAGAATTGATGACTTAGGTATATGTATGGGCATATACCTAAGCAGTGTCGAATGTTACTTCGTGATTGTATCTTTCCTTTGTGGATTCTGGGAGACCTTCGGGGGTCTCGGGGTCCCTACTGAGTAGCTTATACTCACCCCTGCATGGGCTATGCCCACACTACGTTGTGTTGGTTGCAGACGACGGACAATGCTGATCGTGGTTGAGGCTTGCGGAGCAAGACGATACCTAGAGGTGGACCACTGGGCGAGATGTACTCAGAGCGGACGGCTGGACCCGAGGAGCTATGGAGGCTATCTGTACTCACCCTTCAGGTGGGAATTCCAATGGACGGCTCGACACTGCGGCTTTACTTTTCAGTTGCTGTTTTCCCTTTCCAGTTGTACTTTACTTTTAGTTTGGGTTTGTATTCTGGCCCACTTACTTTTCCGCACTTACTATTGTATTCAGGTTTTACTTAGTGTTTACTTCTACTTCTTGCTTACTCTGTGGTGTTTGTTTACTTTACAAAGGAAATTCCTTCCCTTTTTACCAGGATTTATGCCTTGGTGCTAGTCGCCAGCCCCTGTCCTATGGAAGGTGGGCTTGGGGTAGTCACGACACGGGCCCCGAGGGCAGGTCGTGACAAATTGGTATCAGAGGAGTTCGGTTCTACCGCAGAACTCAGGACTCTGATCTTTTACATGTGAAGCAATAGTGTTAAGATTATTGAGTGTGGTTATCAGTCCACAGAGTCCAGTGTTGGTGCGGCGGCCGACGTATCCGTACAACAGGACCCTGACTTCTAATTTACGACTTAATGCATGAAAACATTGATTGCATGTGTGTTTCAAGTTTTCTTTGTGATTAATTTGTGTCAGCTCACCAGGTATACTGTTTTACCGTGGCGCACCTGTTTCTTTTCAGGATGGCCCCACGACGGCAGCCAGCTAGGGTTCCGAGAGTTGTGCGTGACGACAGCCCACCGAGCGACGAGGCCTCAATACAGGGCCCTTTGACAGCTGAGGCAACAGCGGTACCTTTACCCGCCGAGCCACCGATGCTTCCAGCCCCAACCACTAACGATGCACATCGCCCTATTGCACTGCACGAGTTCTAGTGCCAGCGACCGCCCAGGTTCCGCGGGGAGACGAACCCCCAGGAAGCTGAGGACTGGCTGGAGGCAGTGGTGAGAGTTTTCAGGTTAGTGAGGACACCGACAGACCTCATGGTGATTCTCGTAGAGAGCCTACTGCACGCGAAAGTGGGACGATGGTGGAGCTTGATGATCCAGGTGCACGATGAGGCATCTCTTCTCTGGATGGACTTTGAGAGCCTCTTTCGCTCAAAGTTCGTCCCAGCCACCCTCTGTGCGGTGCGCATCCAGGAGCTTCTTCAGCTGCGGCAGGGCAACTTAACAGTCGCCCAGTACTCGGTAAGATTTACCGATCTCTCGCGCTACTCGACAGACATGGTACGAGACCCATTATTCCGGGCCCGGACCTTTGAGTAGGTATTGAGGAATGAGATCAGGGCATCGTTGATATACCTAAGCATTCCAACTCAGGGATGAGTACTGGAGCGATCCCTTTTGATCGAGAGCTTCCTTGCTGAGCCTTCTTCAGCAGCGAGACCTACCGCGGGGCGGCACGTAGCAGAGTCTTCTGCAGCAGGCAACCGACGGATGACTCATGGGTCCAGGAAGACCAGACCCTCAGGCAGATGACCTCAGGACACTGGCTCAGCAGTGCGGGGCACACAGCGCAGAGCCAGTCTTTTGAGAGGCAGGCAGTGCTACGCATGCGGCGGGCAGGGCCACATGGCTCGTGACTGCCCGACCCACCGTGCCAAGGAGCACCAGATGGTTGAGGGGCCACCCAGGCAGAGGGAGAGGGTCGACCGTGGTAGTCCACAGGGAGTAGGTGGACGAGGCAGAGGAGCTGGCCGAGCAGCAGGTGGTGGGCGACGCTTTGAGGCTCTACCACCACCACCACCAGGAGGTCCACCCCGGCCATAGGGAGTTGGCGGGCAGAGACAGGCACAGCTCCATGCAGCGGAGGCCTATGACCACGGCACGCCCGAGATGATTCGAGGTACTATTTGTGTCTATTCCACCCTTGTTGTAGTTATTATAGACACAGGAGCGAGTCATTCTTTCATAGCTGCTTCCCTTGTTCGGAGCTCGGAGATTCCGACAGAGCCGTTAGATTGATCCTTACGGCTAGAGATTCCTACGGGAGCAGACTCGATGATTACGCACTGGTGCCGGCAGTGTGAGCTTACTCTAGGAGGCGAGAGCTTCGGCTGGGATATTCTTTTAGCGGTGCCGAGGCCTTACGACGTCATCTTGGGAATGGATTGGTTATCTACAGTCCATGCTCAGATCGACTGTATTAGGCGTAAGGTGCTATGTGTACGCACCGACGGGAGCAGGTTCACCTTCACCGACAAAAAGGGAACCTTTGCAGCACAGGATGGACTTCTGCAGAGGAGAGGACAACCCATCACTCATCAGTTGGCTAGCCTCATCCTAGGAGAAGTTGACGTGCAGAGTCCTAGTTTTCCTACAGTGGTGGATCAGTATGCGGACGTCTTTCCCGACGACGTTCCATGACTAACTCCTCACAGAGAGGTAGAATTTTATATTGATCTGTACCCCGGGACATCCCCGATATCCACTACAGCATATCGGATGGCTCCCGCCGAGCTTCGAGAGCTACGAGTACAGTTGGAGGACTTGCAGGGAAAGGGATTCATCCAACCCAGTGTTTCACCCTGGGCTTCCCCGACATTGTTTGCCAAGAAGGCGGACGGGAGCTTGCGACTTTGTGTCGACTATCGTCGCCTGAACCAGGTGACAGTGAGGAACAAGTATCCACTACCGAGGATTTATGACCTCTTCGATGAGCTCAAGGGAGCACGATGGTTCTCGAAGATAGACCTCAGGTCAGGCTATCATCAGCTCAGAGTTCGGGACGAGGACGTGCAGAAGACGACCTTCAAATGTCGGTATGGCCACTATGAGTTCTTGTTTATGCCTTTTAGTGTAACCAATGCTCCAGCGGTGTTCATGGGACTCATGAACAAGATCTTTTAGCCATACCTTGATTGATTTGTCGTAGTCTTCATCGACGACATTTTGATATACTCGACCACTGAGGAGGAGCACACCTACCACTTGCGGGTTGTACTAGACACACTCCGAGAGCACCAGCTTTATGGAAAGCTCTCGAAGTGTTAGTTATGGTTATGTGAGGTCCACTTCTTGGGGCACGCCATCTCTGAGGTAGGAGTTGCGGTGGATCCTACGAAGATCGAGGCAGTGCTAGCTTGGGAACCACCCAGGAGCGTGACGGAGGTGCGGAGTTTCTTGGGACTAGCTGGATACTATCGGAGATTTGTGCCAGACTTTTCCAGAGTCACGGCACCGCTCTCAGCTCTTAAGAAGAAGGGGAAACCCTTTGTATGGTCAGACAGATGTCAGCAGAGCTTCCAGGAGCTGAGACAGAGATTGACCAGCGCACCTATCTTGAGGTTGCCGGAGGAGGGAGTAGGGTACGTAGTCTACTGCGATGCATCAGGGACCGGACTCAGATGTGTCCTGATGCAGAAGAGGGTAGTGATCTTCTATGGATCACGTCAGCTGAGGCCGCATGAGCAGAACTACGCCACCCATGACCTGGAGTTAGCAGCAGTGGTATTCGCTCTGAAGACATGGCGACACTATCTGATGGGTGAGCGCTTTACAGTCTTTTCTGACCATCAGAGTCTTAGGTATATATTCTCTCAGAAGGACCTGAACCTGAGACAGCGACGATGGCTCGAGTTCCTCCAGTACTATGACTTTGAGATAGTCTATACTCCTGGGAAGGGGAACGTAGTAGCTGATGCTCTCAGCAGGAGGACGGGCATTCAACTACTTGAGGAGGTGACAGAACAGCTAGCTGCTTTGCAGATATCCTTCATGGATAGAGATGGAGCAGCCTTCCTCCAGTCTCTCATAGTCACTCCTCCACTACTGCAGCAGGTCAAAGAGGCACAGCGTGGGGATGCCGACTGTGAGACGCGGCATGCGCAGATATCCTTAGGACAGGCACCTGATGGTTTCTCCTTTGGAGCAGAGCACAACATCCTTTTCAGAGGACGTACCTTGGTACCAGTTGCATTACGGGAGGAGGTGCTGAGAGAGTTTCACACTTCTCCCTTGGCGGTACATCCTAGAGTGGCGAAGATGTACCAGGACCTCAGACGACAACACTGGTGGCCGAGCATGAAGAAGGATGTGGAAGAGTTCGTTTCTCGATGCCTCACCTGCCAGCAGGTGAAGGAAGAGCATCAGGTACCAGCAGGCTTGGTATAACCCTTGGAGGTCCTAGAGTGGAAGTGGGACGAAATATCTATGGACTTCATGAATGGACTTCCACGCACTTCCAAAGGTCACGACTCCATTTGGGTGATTGTCGACCAACTCACCAAGTCGGCTCACTTCTTACCCATCAGAGAGCAGGGCTCAGTGGAGAGCTTGGGGCGTCTCTATGTTCAGGAGATTGTACGGCTTCAAGGTGTTCCATCATCTATCATCTCCGATAGAGATGCTCGCTTTACTTCCTGGCTTTGGAAGGGGTTGTAGGAGGTGTTCGGGACGCAGCTACGTCTGAGCACCACCTTTCACCCTCAGACAGATGGTCAGATGGAGAGGACCATACAGACTCTCGAGGATATGCTACGCGCATGTGTCCTCGACTTTGGTCGTAGTTGGGAGGACCACCTACCCTTGGTGGAGTTCACGTACAACAACATCTACCACTCCACCATCGGGATGGCACCATACGAGGCGTTGTACGACCGACCTTGCAGATCTCCTTTGTGCTGGATAGACCCTGGGGAGTCAGCACTTGTGGGACCGGAGATGGTCCAGGCCATGACAGAGAAGGTCCAGATCATCCAGGAACAGATGAGGACAGCTCAGAGCCGGCAGAAGTCCTATGCTGATAGGAGGCAGAGGCCACTAGAGTTCGAGGATGGCGACCACGTCTTCTTGCGTGTCTCACCTCGATGTGGATTATGGAGATTTGGCTGAGGTGGCAAGTTGTCTCCACGCTTCATCGGACCATTCCAGGTCCTCAGCAGGATTGGCGAGGTGGCTTATCTCCTGGCTCTACCACCTCAGTTGCACCGGGTGCACGACGTCTTCCACGTATCTTAGCTGGGGAGATACGTGTACGAACCGACGCATATCATTGACCACGGGGAGCTGGATATTGATGATGGGGCGACGTTTGCAGAGGTCCTGGTGGAGATCGATGATCGACAAGAGTGGGTCCTACGTGGACGATCGATTCCTCTAGTGCGCATCAGATGGCAGCACGGGAACCTCCAGGAGAGTACTTGGGAGCGGGAGGCTCAGATGCGTGCTCAGTACCCACATTTGTTTCCCTAGTTTATGATGTATCTTTACGGGGACGTAAATCCCTGAGGTGGGAGTGATGTAAAGACCCATAAAATTAAAGGAAATTTTTTCTTAATTTTCTTTGGAATTTTACAAGAACGCAGTTTCTGACGGCACCTGATTCTGAGGCCCGGTGTGCCCAGAATCTTTTTCCGAAGTTTATCTCGGGTACGTTCAGTGAACGAACGAGCGGGGTTTTCTAACTTTTGAACCGGTGCTCAGAATCGAACTCCGAGGGCACCGATGGAATCGCAGTGCCGATATTTTCTTAGAAATGCCTTTTCTGGAGTTGCGTTTGCTTGGGTGTGGTTTTTAATTTTTGGGGTTAAGTTAAGAAATAAAATAAAAGTGGTGCAACACTTTATTTTATTTCACTTAAAGCCACTTAAAGCCACTTAAGCTAAGTTAAGCGGATAGGGTGGAACCCAAAATATCCTACCCACTTGGTAGGATATTTGTGAGGTGGGGCCCGCATGAGCCCCACCGTTTCTTCCCTCCTAAGTAACGCACCCGCAACCCCCTCTTTAATGAAAGTCAACCGTGCGTTTTTCTGGTTAAGAAACACCCCATTAAATTGGGCAGTTAAATTGTTACAATTAATTATTCTAATTAATTGTTCGTTACTTACCTTTGATTTTCAAATTGTTGGCATGGGAATAAAATAAGACCAACACTTGTCTTATTGAGGGGTGACTTGTTGAGAGGATTTGGAGAAAACTCTAAGGCCTGAAAATATTTATCCTCCTTCGCGAAGAACGCGAAGAACGCGAAGAACAGGAAGAACGCCGGCCTTTGACGAAGGGCGACGAAGAACGCCGAACCCTCGGAGATCGACGACGCGACACCGTGTACCGCGACGCCGATGATCCTCCTTCCGCGACGTTTCTTCCACGACGTTCCTTCCCCGCGACAATCTTCGATCAACAACCGATTGAGCGAAGCCCCTTCCACGACGCGACGATCCTCTTCTTCCGTGACGATCAATTCCGTGACGAACTCACGTTCGACGAAAACATTGAGGTAGGGTTTTTTTTAATCTATGTGATTATATCCGTGGTTTGTTTAAATTATTGTTGTGAGACTTTTAAAACCGCTAACGCGGTGGGTGCGGACCAACGAACAAGCCTGAACCCACCGCCCTTTTCGTTCTTGGTGTGCGGAACGACGGACAACGTCAAAACAAGCCGCACGGGCGATGTGAGGTCCTCTCAGTGAAGGATGGGCCTCAGGAGGGCCATTGGCGAAGACATCATGCATTTCCGACCACCAGAACTCGTCCGGTGGTCCGCGGAAGAGCCCGCCGGCGCCGGCGGCAGGTGGCGTCGGCGCCCGACGCGCCGCCGGGAGGAGCCGCCGCAGCTGAAGCCGCGACGGCAGGGTGTGGTCCCGCGACTGTGCGGGACTGGAGGGGGACGGGACACGGCAGCTGGCCGCGTCCGCTGGCAAGGGCGGCCCCATGCGGGACCGCGGCTCCTTCACGCGGGGGCAGTGCGCCCCCCGCCCGCGTCGCTCGGCCGTAACGACCGAGCCGACCCGTTGGCCACCCGGCCAGCGCCAGCCAGGCCGCGCCGGCCGGGCCGGGTCGCGCCCTGCCAGGTCGGACCCAAACCCGGGTTGGGTCGACCCGGTTTGAGCCGACCCAGGGGGGTTGGGCCGGGTCGGTCCGGGCCCAGACCCCCCGTTTTCGGACCCCCTTTCGGTCTTTTTCCCATATCTTGGGCTAAAGACCTCCGATTGACGCACCGTCAGCGCCCATGCGATCCTTGTATTGAGACGGTCGTTTCGGTATATCTCACTCAAGGTTTCGGAGTACCTTGGGTTCGTCCGGGTTGGTTCGTACACGAAACCAACCGGGCCCTCGGAGCGGAAACGCTCATAACTTGAGCTCCGGACGTCCGATTGACGTATCGTCGGCTTTGATGGATTCCTATAAGTGAGAAGGATATTTTGGATTACTCCGCCCGAGGTTTGGATGCAGGTGGAGTACGGTCGGGTTGGTTTTGACTTAAAAACCAACCGGACCCCTGGGACGAAAAAGCCAATAACTCTCAGACCGGGCGTCCGATTAACACGCCGTCTGTGGCGTTGAGTTCCTGCTGACGATACAGAACTTTTGGATACATCAACTCTTGACTATGTGTCAGTTGATATATCAGACTCTCGGATTGTGGAGCGGACCCTCCCGAACGAGCTTGCTGTGTGCGGGAACCCTAGAGCTGGCTGCGACTGCGACTGCGACGGCGACTGTGCAGAGATCCTCAGTGGATTCGACGACGACAACTACAACACTCAACAATCCTACGTGGATCAGTGCTACAGATCCTGTGTGGGTCCGATCCTGTGTGGGTCAGCGCTCAGCGGTCCTGTGTGGGCCAGCGCCTACAGATCCTGTGTTGGTCCGATCCTGTGTGGGTCATTGCGGGGGTTAGTTACCTATCGATCCTATGTGGGTCAGATCCTTTGTGGGTCATTGCGGTGGTTAGTTAACTATCGATCCTGTGTGGGTCAGATCCTTTGTGGGTCATTTCCGGGGTTAGTACCTATCGATCTTTTGTGGATCCGATGACTTAGATGAATTAGTGGCTATATCTGATCATCTCTATCGTCATTCGAAGAAGTATACCTGTGTGAGATGAATCCTGTTTTTCTTTCCTATGTGGATTGTGTTGTGATATCCTGTGTGGATTTACGTTTTGCTTCCTATGTGGACTGGGTTGTACTTGGGCTCGGATGTTGGAGCTGAATGAGAATTGATGACTTAGGTATATGTATGGTCATATACCTAAGCAGTGTCGAATGTTACTTCGTGATTGTATCTTTCCTTTGTGGATTCTAGGAGACCTTCGGGGGTCTCGGGGTCCCTACTGAGTATCTTATAATCACCCATGCACGGGCTATGCCCACACTACGTTGTGTTGGTTGTAGACGACGGACAGCGCTGATCGTGGTTGAGGCTTGCGGAGCAGGACGGTACCTGGAGGTGGACCACTGGGCGAGACGTACTCGGAGCGGACGACTGGACCCGAGGAGCTGTGGAGGATATCTGTACTCACCCTTCAGGTGGTACTTCCAGTGGATGGCTCGACGCTGCGGCTTTACTTTTCAGTTGTTGTTTTCCCTTTCTAGTTGTACTTTACTTTCAGTTTGGGTTTGTATTCTGGACCACTTACTTTTCCTCTCTTACTGTTGTATTCAGTTTTTACTTAGTGTTTACTTCCACTGCTTTCTTGCTCTGTGGTGTTTGTTTACTTTACAAAGGAAATACCTTCCCTTTTTACCGGGATTTACACCTTGGTTATAGTCGCCATCCCCTGGCCTATGGAAGGCGGGCTTGGGGTAGTCACGGCACGGGCCCCGAGGATGGGTCGTGACAGGTTGCTGATGTTGGTGCCCCAGTACGGGCATTATCTTCCACTCGCGCCCGATGCTGGCGTCGGGTCAGATGGGTCGGAGCCGGTGGTGCGGGCATGAAGATTGCCTGCTCCTCAGTCCGGGGAGTCGGGTGGCGGCGTTGATGCATCCTGGCGGGGGTTCTTGCCGTTAACCCCTGGGACGGGTCTCCGATCAGGCAGACCCGAACATCCCCCACCTCATTGGAATAGGGGAGGGATGTGTCAAGGCACTCTGGGGGTAGGATCCCAAAGCGGTTGAACGTCGGAGTGGGGAGCGGCGGCTCCCTGCGCGGCCCTCGGGGGCGGCGATGGTGGTGAGACATAGCTGCCTATAGATCCAAACGGGCCATGCCCCTGGTGGGGATGATCCCTTCCTCGTCGTACCTACGAACCAAGTCGTTGATCACCCTCCACTAGATGATTTCTGATAGGGAGAGGGGGCGTGAACGCCCGACATCCATGACGGTCGAAGTTGGAGCGACCATGGAAAGGGCGGGACCGCGCGGGGTGGCCGCGTCGGTACTTCCCCTGCCCCTACGCCGGTGGGCAGGTGGCGATCGAGCTCCGAATGTAGTGATATGATTCCTGGAATCAGGGAGATGAACCCATTAGCATCAACAGGAAAAGAGATCAACAACCAAGGCCCAGCGTCATTCCGTCTTCTATAGTCGGCGAGAGGGATCCATGCTGACGACATCGCAGAACAGAGTGGTCAACATCCGGATGGCCTCGACCCCTGGAGGGTTTCATTTCCTGGTAAGGGTTACCCGGACCTGGTGACATGCTAATCATCTGACACCCCAACTGCTACCATTCTCCATATTGAGGAGAAGAGCTTCACGTCGGGTTCACCATTTTGTTGTTTCCGATGCTTTCTCCGGGGCGCGAACATCTGTCCGTGGGGAGGACGCACGGCTTGTTGCCCCGCATTCCCACTTTCCAAAGGCAGGCGGCATCCGTTCCTTGTTCAGGGACGTCTTCTCCTTGATCGAAACCGGGATGATGGTATGTTGGTTCTTCCTTCCATGGATTCCTCCTCGGGGCTCGTCACCTAGTCCAGGTCTCCCTCATAGATTTAAGATGGGTTCGTGAAGCTAATTCCCGGCGCCATATCTACATGGATGCCAGTTAATTATGCTGCTTCCGTCGAGACGCTCCAAGGGGTATTGTCGGGGCAGCAACCTTCGGTGAGGAGAATGGTCACGTTGGGGTGTCGTTGGCATGTCTGTCTTCTGTCCCTTATCACAGGGCTTCTCGAGGGCGCAGAAGCCCGAGGAATCCCACATCAAACGTGGGGAATGTGTACCATCTGCGGTTTTCCTCAGCTTCCCATGTTTAACACGGGGTATGTCGCGAGTTTAACATCTTGCGGAGACGGATCGGGTTGAAGGACCCCTAGGGGGAACACCGATGTTGGGGCCAGCACATGGGCGGCTTCCCAGATGTCATGGAGTGGGATGGGGTGGCATGATGTCACCGGGATGTGGTGGCCCGGGTAAGGATCAGGATGGATGGTGGAGTGACGGGATTGAACCTTGTGGAGGCTTCCTATGTATCCCCATGGAAGGGAATCAAAGTCCGCATAGTTCGGTGGTACGGAGGGACACCTGAAGAGGCGACCCGTGAGAATGAACGCATGGATTGGAGCCTGGAGGAAGTAAGATCTTCGGGATAGGGCATGAGCTTCCCAAGGCACGTGGGCTCAGGGGGAAGTCAGGATGAGACGTGGGTGTGAGATATGGGGCTTACGCTTTGAGACGACCCAATAGGGGGAATACAGTTTAACGTCATGCAGGACGAGGGCATACAATTTAACATCATGCGGGATGAGGGTTTTGGAGCTTACACTCTGAGGCGGCCCATGGTGGGTATGGGGCTTACGCGCTAAGGCGACCCATGGTGGGTATGGGGATTACGCTATAAGGCGGCCCATGGTGGTCAGGGAACCGACATGGAGAGGTCGGAACGACCGGGTGGTGGGCTTGAACCTCGTGGAGGCTTCCTACGTACCATGCGTTAGCACGGATCAAAGTCCACGTAGTTCACTGGGATGGGGCTTACGCTCTGAGGCAGTCCATGGTGGTGTCATGGTCGATGCGCGCTCTAAGCCCATGTGAGTCATTCTCGGTGTGGGAAATAAGAGGCAGCAGAGACCAGACGATCACGTCGCAAAGGGTGCGTCCGTGAGAAGCGGAATGGGGCTTACGCGTGGTTAGCGGCCCAAAGAGGAAACAGGGGCTTATGCGTGGTTAGCGGCCCTTGGTGCCAAGGCTTACTCCAGGGTGGAGTCCCATGGTGTGACAAAGCGCAGTGGGAAAGGGACTCCACTGGCCTTGGCAGGGGGAAGTACGGAGATGCACGGGTGAAACCATCCGTTGAGAGGCTAGGGGCTTACGCTATGAGGCGACCCTTCCCCCGCGGACAAACGCCACTCTGACAAGGAGGATCTCATTCCATGCGAGGAAGAGTCCATTACCGTGGAGACGAGTGGGCGTAAAGAATACCCGAGCTGGGGGGGACCCTGCGTGCGAAGCACGGGGTTGGACCACAGTTTAACGTCATGTGTTAAGGATGAGGTGCTTAACAGTTTAACGTCCTACAGCTTGGATGAGGTGGGTTCGCTCCACACCCCTAGGGCTTACATGCCCAACGCCCTCTACCCCTTGTGGGAGGGAAGGCATCAGAAAGGCCGTCATGAAGGGGGGCCGCATGACGAACCATTGAGGGGTCCACGTTAGCGTGGCTATGCGAAGAAGCAATAACCATTAGCGTGCCTATGCGAAGAAGCCTAAGGCAAAGCAACACAACGGGAAACACCACCCAAGTGACCTTGAGGTTACTTCGCACGAGCCTGGAAGGCCGTACGGGAAAACAACGCATGGTGCGCATGCCCGACAGGGAAGACATCAGGTGCCGGCGCAGAGAGGCATCCAAGGGGCGTCAAGGTGAAGGGTCCTGGGTTTTGCGCGCAAAGAGAAGGTTTTCACGCAAAATACCGGGATGGAGCGCAATTGGAGCCAGGGAATTGCGCGCGGAGAGGAAATTGCGCACAGGGTATTGTGCGCACGGAAGGGAATTTCGCGCACTGGACACAGATTGCGCGCAAGGAAGGAACTCGGAGGAGGGGGAAAATTCACTTAAGCTAGTGGAGTTGCGCGCAAAGGTGAACCCCGGGGTAAGGTTGCGCGAAAAGGGGAGTTACCTGAAAGTCATATTGCGCGCCGGGGGGGTCGAATTGCGCACACGAGAGCCAATCCGAATTCCGCAACTCCCAAACCGTTTGGGGTCGCCACCTATTTATAAGCGTCGGCCGGTGCAGAATACAGGCGGTGCACGAAATCTTCTGCACCGGGATCTTTTGGCGCGCAAAATCTCACCGCGAAGAACCGGGGCGCACAAATATTGCGCACCTCATCGGCTCGATTCCGCGAATCCCAGGGATACTTCGCGTGCACAACAATATTTCACGCGGACCCTCCTTTATTTCGCGCACCACTTCCCGGGCCTCTGGATCGGGCCTCTGATTCCGAACATGACTTCGCTTCGTCATTTCGAAACTTCTTCCAAGAGTTACGGACTTTTTCAGCGTCTAGAGTAATATTATTTTTATATCTTTCCAAAGGGTTTCCTTAATTACAAGTTGGAAATGGAAGCATGAATCAATATCAATCGGTACATTAATTCTCATTTTGACCCCAACATAACTAATGAACATTGACTTGTTGGGGTCAATAGGTTAGTCGTGTTGATTCCAACCAACCTAAAATTTTATACCCTAACTTCTTGGCTTGATAATTTTATTCAACACTATGATGATATGTTATTTTTTTTATCAACATATTGTTGATCCCCTAATAATTCTATAGTCTCATCATCAACAGTCTTCTATTCCTCGGTATTGGTAACATCATCATGTTTAGAAGATATTGTCTCCATGATTAGTTAAACATTTAATTTATCTTGAATAAAAATAATGTAAACATGGACAAAGGATTTGAGAAGGGTCGTATGCATGCTCTATTGAAAACTTTATGATCTCTTTAACTCAATCTTCATACTCTTTTTTCAAATGATTAGCATGGATCTATACTGAGTATCAGTGAGAATTTTTTATGACTATTACTCATAGTAGTTCAAGAAATATAGAAGATATGGAGGATGAGTCTCAAGAAACAAAATGAAATAATAAACGTTTGAGAGGTGAAGCTAGTGAGGATGACAGTTATCTCCTTATTTTTTTTAAATTACCACATCTTAATTTAAAATTTCAAATCTCACCTCAAAATGATAAAAGGTCCCTAACACTACCATAAGAACATAAACTCATCCCTATTGAGATGCATTGACTATAATCTATGTTACTAGTCCTTTTCTCTCACCTATATCTCAAATATAAGAGCTCTATATCCACTAGGATTCATGTGTAAGGTGTGAGTATAAAAATAAATAAGTAAACACTAATAGGGCCCCTAAAATATACAACAATGCATATATTTGAGTATATGTTCAAATTAGTAAAACTCAAAATACACATGTAATTCAAGTCATTGTGTACTAACCAGGGCACCGTGATAATAAAATATACCAACTTCATTTCATATTGGTGAATTATACTAATCATACCATAAGTTTATACCATGGTCGTTCCCTGACATTAAAATCATTTCATTAATAAGAGGTCAACATTTGAATAATATAAGGAGAAAAAATTATTTATCCCCCTCTGGAAATAATCACATCATATGTACCATGAGATTCAACCTCAAAACCCTAGCATCCAAGACTATCCCTTAAAGATAACCATCACATGTACTTATTGCATCCAAATCATGAAATGGGTATAACATAGCCATTTTTTAAGAAGTGCATTTAAAATATGGGGAATTATTAAAAAAATTGGTTCCCTTAGAAAGAACCACATAATTTTATATTACAAAAATATCATAAATATTATAAAATTATAACAATATTTGATAACATTAATCATAATTTTTATTATCCATTTAACCTTAAAAAACAATTTAAGACACACAAAAAATAAGTATATTTATACGCATGTGTACATACACAAAATTAATATATTATATATATACATACACACAAATAAACACATAATATATATATATATATACATTGGAAATTTAATTAACATATTAAAATTGTCTTTACAATTCTACCATTTATATTTCAAGTTTTTTACTCATTCATGAAAATTATTATTTTGTTTTATCAATATATATTTTCTAGGATACTACTTATGATATCTATTAACTGGGATCTTCATTTGGGGGTCATAGATTTATTTCAATTGGTCCATTTTTTAGACCACCTGATACAATGGCCCAATGGACTGCTCCCTTTCTATCTCATTAATTCGATTTACAACTCTCGTGATCCATTGATTAACATTCTGAATGGCCTCATTCTGGCCATCCATGAGCCCTCCTACGATGCTTGGGTTGTTCAACATGCCACAAAGCTCATTCTGGTTCATCAATGTTGTTAAGCCGCCTGTGACTATTAGAGGAATTGATTACCCTTATAGGTTGTCCTTATCAGGAATTGTTCGATCATTCAACTTCCCCATTCTCATCCTCATTCAAGTTCTTAAGAAACCCTAGTGATTTCTAGAGATAAATTACTCATGAGAGATCGGAATCCTTCCAAGTCACTAATTTCATTCACCATATGATAGAGATCTTCATCTCTGATCCATTGTGCTAAAGGAGAGCTCATCCTAGTGCATGTTTCAGGTGGAGATCCATAACTCGTTTTCCAACCTAGAGCATCAACATTCCATCTTCAGTTTTTATTATAAGAACCTCAACCTATAAAGATTCAGCTTATTACTAATATAAATAGGACTAATATTATGTTTAATACAATAATTTAAAAAAAAATCCTCTATAGTACAAATTATTGGACAAGTAAACAAAAAATATTAGTTAAAAAATCAGTAAAAAATGCATACAAAGATAAAAATGAAGACTTACTAAATAAAAGTCATAGAAAATTTATATTTACTAAAATTATAATGTTGAGAAATAAATCATGTTACATTTTATATTAATTTATATAGTTTCCTCAGTCAAAAAATTATTTATAAATGTGTATTGGTTAATTTTACAATATAAAGATTATTAAAACCATATTTGTGTATGATTATAGTAAAATAATTTGATGAATATATTTATCCTATCAACATATATATATTATGAACTATTTCATCTAAAAAATAAAATATTAAATACATATATAAAAACTATAACTAATCTGGTATCATAAACATTAAATTCCTTGATCAAATAATAAAACATGATAATCACTTAAATATTTCTATTATAGCATGTGTAATACATAATAATTGATCAATATTTTATATAACCCATGTTTTCTCAAATTTAACATAATTAAATCCATTCAATATCATTGATTATGTTCAAAACCAATCTAAAACCCTTATCAATGGATTTATTTAATTATTATTGAATTATTTAAATCATGAATAATATATTTCAATGATTAATAAACAATAAAATCTCTATTTTCAAAAAATACTCTAAAATACATACATTATAAAATATTACATATCATAAATGATCTAAATATTGTGAAATTAATACAAATAAACTTATCCTTAAAGGAAATCATGAAGTAATTTATATATTTAATGAGAAATTGTTTGTTACATCTAATTAGAACAAAAAACTAAAGACAAATTTGTTTAAAAAAAACCAAACACTTATTATTTTTACAAAATATGTTTATCCCATGTATAATCTAAAACTAATCATATTCAAAAATAAATTAAATGAAATTTTAATTATGGATTATAACAAATTACATTTCAAAAATATAATTCTATCAACATAAGTGTTTATTTTTATCACTTTAATAAAAAAACAAAAATATTTTAGAAAATAGCATAAAATCAAATAATAGAAGGTGAGAATCAATATTGTTTGAACCAAATTTTCATTAAAAACATTACATTAAATTGAAATGAATATAATATTAACATATGTATATAAATAAATATACCTATCAATGTAGAATTATTTTGAAAAAAGTAAGGAATGCGTGAAATACAAATCATGGTGGCCTATAATAGTGTAGTTTGAGGGAATTAAGACTCTTGTATCATTAACAAACATCATAAAGAGACCTAAATCCATGGAAAATATACATGGAGACCTTGTTCCTTCCAACTAAAGATATCATGTATGAATCAATATTTTTTTCTATAATATTTTTGGTGAAACACAATTGATTATAATAAATACCATTGAACTACATATTAAGTAGGTAATTGGAAAATTGGTTGTAGTTTGCGATAAGAACATGTTTGAAAAAAATGAAAATTCAATTAAAAAAATTGATGGGATGATGACCTTATCAATTTACAATAATATTTTGAACTAAACATCCTTTACTTACTCTATACAGAAGATCTCGCTCTATGGGAAGTTGTAAAGACTTTAATGATGGAAAGAATGACTCCCCAAAACTATGAAAAAATCCATGAGTGAAGGTGATGATAAAAATGGAAATAATGAGAAATAATGAGAGAGACCAATCATGACTAGAGTTATGGGATAAGTGAAGTAGGGTTCGTCATGGTTGAAAATAGTGCAAAAAAACATACTGCATAACCCAAACAAGAAATCAACGAGAGAGGAAAAAGAGAAAATAACATATCTTGGATTATAGCCTCTATTTATCAGAGAGAACATATAAGAGGAGCTCAAAAAGTAGGGGAGTTTCACGAGAGCTTGATAATCACAACTGAATCAGTCATGGTAATGGTAGTTTTAAATAGATCGGGGACACTTTTATCATTGCTTGCAAAAAAGAGCTAATAAAGATACATTTTATCAATGCTAAATTGATAAATGATGATAAAAGACATCTTTATCAATATTTTTTTAGCGCTGATAAAATACATATTTCACTACAACATAATTATCCTTTAGCGGAGGGTTTTTAGTGTTGGTTTATTAAAAATCGATGCTAAACCCATTTTCTTTTTGACAGACCCGACACTTCTCCCCCTGACCCTAAGACCCCCCGACCCCCCAACCCCAACGACCCCCTAAATCCCTAGGAGTCTCGAAACTCACCTCCCTTGCTGCTGGTCCTGACCCTCTCCACCTCTCAACGCGTCTTGCTGCCTCTCACCGCGCCTCGCCGCCCCTCGACACTGGTCTCTATACCATTGTGGTGCAGTTGTGGCATGATCTTTGGTTGGTTTCTCTAAAGTGGGTTGAATATTAGTTCTTTATTTTCAATCGTGATGGTTGTGGTATGATCTTGAATTTATAGGTTTCCATTGTGTTGCATTTGTGGTTTTCCACAAGATTCTAGAAGTTTCCAATCTTGTGGTTGGTGATTCCATAATTTAACATTATTAAATGAATTTAGTATTCTTGATGTGATTCTTAATTGTGTTTTAAAAATTGTGTGAATGGAGTAAAATATGTTTTCAAAGGGTTTAGAGGTGCGTATGGGTTGAAAGATGATTTTGAAAATGAAATTGGTTAGGTTTCACGTGTCCCTTCTTTTTTATGCTTTCTAAATGTGTTCCATGAATTGTGTAAATATTAGTAATTATAGTTGGATTTTTGAGTATTGAATTAATGATATTGGGTTATATCATGATATTAGGTAATGATTTATTCTTTACTATGTTATGAGAATCAAGTGTTAATGCATACTCCACTATATTAGGGGAAACATGTAGTGATATTGGATTTGGTATGTTATGATTTACTATGATTATTTCTATGTAACAATTTTATGCCACACTAGTAAATTACTACATTATGATAAATTTATCATATTTATTATATTATGTTTCTGTAATATTACACTATGGTATATGTTTGGTCATTTTATATTACATGTCCTTCTATCACGACAGGTGATCAACTCTCATAAATCCATGATATTTTTAATAAGTTATTTATTCCATGATCATGTTTACCATATACTTATGATATAACCATTAATGGTATATTGATAAGTTTTTATCTTACTAGTAATTTGATCTTATCCAATTCTTATGTTTTATATTATAATATTATGGGTTTCTAAAACATTTCCTTTCTGATTTCCCAGGGCTTGGAAGTATCAGGTGGAGTTCAAGGAAATTCCCACTTGAAATTTATATATTTTCATACATGGTCCCTTGAACAATAGTTTTATCACTTTACCCTATTTGTGGTTAGTTTGTTCCATGGTACGGTTGGTCGATTCCTTAGTATGGTTTGTTGGTTCCTTCTTGTGGCATGTCAGTTCCTTCACGCGGCTGGTTGGTTTCTTCTTGCTGTTTGTTGGTTCTTTTATTCGGTCAATTTGTTCCTTATTATGTTTGGTTGATTTATTTTTTAGTGACTTGATCCTTTATGTGGTTGGTTGGTTTCTTCATATAGTCACATATTCCTTCATTCATTCAGTTTGTTTCATCTTGCGATTGATTGGTTCCTTCATGCAGTTGGTTTATTTATTCTTGCAACCACTTTCTCCTTAATATAGTTGGATGGTTATTTATTACAGTTTTTTAGTACCTTCATTTGGTTAATTTATTGGCTCCAAGTGTTTGATCCATTCTCATGGTTGGTTCAATGGTTTTTAAAAATTTTTAGTTCTTCAAAATAACAAGATTTTTTACAAAATTATGTGAAAAATGATATTAATGTTAAATATACAATTAAATTCATAAATAAATATTTTAATATCTATTTTTTGGGGATTGAATATTTTATTTTAATTCCATAAAACTATGTATTTAATAGGTTATCCCACTTTCTATAATTTAAACAAAATTACATGGAAATTGAAAAGGTGTATTGACAGTAATAAATTTCAGTGTTATTCCATGATCTATTTTGGGAAATTTAATATACATGATTTAATTTATATTAGTAATTTCATGTTTCCTTTGAGTCTGGAAAAACAAATACCTTACTTATAAGACTTGGATTCATATACCCTATCCGTGAATCCTTTCACTTGATGATTCCTGGAATGTTCTATATCTTGGTTCCCCATGTATTTTCTAAAGTAGCGAGTCATGTTTAAGGTAAGAGTTTGTTTCCATTTCATATTCCTAACTTCTATTCAATTATTATATGATTTATCAAGCCCTTATCTTAGTGATATCAAGGTCATGTCATCATCAGTTGTTCCATCTATTTTGGTGTAGCACGACATACAAAAAACTACAGGGATGTGATCCTTGTTATACTCTTCTTTTATGGATATTTTTAATTTGAATGCTTTGGTTTTCTAGTGGGTGGGTTCTATGTAATAAATAATTATTGTAATTAACTAGATTAAATTTAATTGGAAGGAAATGGGTGAATATTTATTTACGACACATGGCACACAATGACGACAAGGGCCCCCGGCATAAAAGCGCACGACGCAACACACGGCGCGACACACGGCGCGTGACAATATTAACTCGCGGTGCATAAAAGAGATTCATAAATATATCAACAATAAAAAATGATAAATTATACAACAATTAAATAAATCACAATTTCTGAAATATTTGAAACAAACAAATATTTGAAACCATATATCTTAAAAAAAATAATAAACAAATAAAAAAACAAAAAAACGTAGCATAAAAAAAGGGAAGAGCCCTCCCTCGATAGACTATGGAGTGAACACTGGAAATTGAAAAAAATAGAAATAATAAAAAAGAAATGAATAAAAAAAATGGTACTTGGGGACTTCGGGTTCGCTGTGTGCATGTGCTTGCCATGGATGAGGAGGGTAGGGTCGTCTCGATTAGTCAGTCTCGGTCAGGAAGCGGGTGTCGAGGGAGATGACTCCCACTACTCGACATGGTCCAGCAAGGGCTGGGTCACAACTATCACAGAAAGAGGATAGAGATTAATAGTAGGGGAGGTCGCGAGGTATGTTCGATGGACTTAGTCTAAAAAAATGAAAAAAACAATAACCGAACAGGATGGCACAGTGGCACGCGCCACACCAATTCATGCCATTGCGCACCATAATGTGTGCCGCTGCGCGCCTTTCCAAATGAGCCATGGAAAATCCATGATGTGTCACTCAGGTTCCTAGAACGCACCATGGAACACGCCATTAATAACTATGAATGGGTGTAATCACATGGGTTTATCAATTTTCTCATTATTTCTGACCATTTTCTCTCAAATCTTTTAACATGTTGTGATATGTATGTTCCGGCTTCTATGAATTGTAAACTATTATTGTGGTTTGATAACCCTTCCATTGAATTGTTTTTTAAACCCATAGTTCATAAAAGGCTTAATATGAATATTTTTCAATGAATTTGATTCCTGTGTTAATATAGAAACTGTGTAAAAATAACTATACATAATAAATTGTGTTGAATTTTTGAAAGTAGGTTTGGTTTTTTTAGGGGGCACATCATTACAGCGCCTTGCGCATCCTAAGATGGAGTGCGAGGCACATGTCTTTAGCATGACTCATTGAGGTCACCTCGCCTCACCTGTGACGAGGAGATCTAGCTGCGCCTCGTCGTGCCTCTCGCCAAGGCGCCCTAAGGCGCACACCTTTAACAACACTAGATTTAACCATGAGTTTGGTTGTAATGTGGGTTACACATTATGATATATTATAGAATGAATATACATGTTATGACTTCATGGATTTATTATAAAACATAGGAATGTTCTCATAAGTCTCTTCTTAAAGGAATATCAACTAGTTGTTCTAAATAAAAATGTACTAAAGTAGATCCAAGAACACATATACTTAAATGCATTCCCTTACATACAAAAGCCTATTTAGCATCCTTGTAGCTAAAATAATTTTGATAGGCTTTCTTACAAACAATTAAATTCCACCTATAACTTAAATATTTAAAAAATGAATTATTATACCCAAAAACTCAATCCAAATAGGAGACACTAAAGAATCCATCCCCTCTATACAATTTGGATAAAACATCCTCTATCATTATAAATCCACCAATTCAATCACTAAAAAAATGTTACAAAATACATCCATTAAATAAAAAAGATTATCATGATAGTAGCTTAACCGTTTTGAGAATCATGCCAGTTCTTTAATCAATTATTGACATTGAATCATGATACTTTGTTCAATGATTTCTTAAAAGAATATTTTTATTAAAAATGGATTTCAACATGTATTTTTCCTCTTGGGTTTCTTAATGGTTTTTAAATAAAAAATGTAACTCTTTTACACGTCATTTTCCTCACAACTAGACTTTATGGATTTCATTTATCCCTTTTAAAATTCTTCATTATTTACCATATTTATTTATATAGAAAAAAATTATTTAACATATTCATATTTTTTTCAACTAGTATATATGAATCTCTTTCCTTATTTAGTAATAGTTACGTGTTTTAATTTTTTTAATATTGTGTAGGCACATTTTGATATACATGGATAAAATATAGATCACATTACTGAGGAACACACCTCAGTATACTAAGGGTTTGGAAGAGTTTTTATATTTTTTAATTTCCAATCGATCCATTGAAGGGAGAATATGATGTCTATGTCCTAAATGTAAATTTAGAAGATGGTTGAAGAGTGATGAAGTTTATGAACACTTAATATTGAATCAATTCCCTACTCAATATTTGTGTTGGATTTGGCATGGAGAATAAAACATTATAAAAAGGTTGAGCACTGATATCAATCCACAAAATTAGATCCCAACATCACTGACAATGGAAAATGAAATGAAAAACCTTATAAATTAGGTGTTCATCATTTCAAGACACCAACACCAACATCAAAACATATCAGAACAACCAGTTGAGGGTGCTATAAATAGAAACGTGAAAATTGATGTTTTTGAGACTGTAGGAAAACTAGATCAAGATTGTAACATATCATTGGATCCTACTCTTGATTCTGTGGAGACTATTGTAAGAGAAAAATTCACTAAGCAGACATTTGTATTTCATGGTTTAGTTGACGATGGAAATTAAGAGTTGTATAGTGGATGTTTGAAATATTCAAGACTTTATTTTCTAATAAAGTTGTACCATATCAAATGCCTATGCGGAATTACAAATAAGGAAATGTCCATGATATTGGAATTGTTGCATGATGCATTTCCTGAAGCAAACATCCCCAAGTATTTTTATGATATGAAAAAAAGTTATTAATAGGATTGGTTTGAATTATACAAAAATACATGTCTATCCCAATTATTGTATACTTTATTGGTGATAGGATTCAAGTAGACAGGATTGAAAAAAAATGTTATTCTTCTAGATGGTAGTCAATGGGTGATGTTGGAAGTTTGAATCAACATACTACTATGAAGAAGAAGAAAAGGAATACACTTGCAAAGGTTTTTCATTACTTTCCTTTAAAGCCTCAATTGCAAAGATTACTCATGTCATCAAAAACCACCGAACACATGAAGTGAAATTCTGTAGATAATAACAATGATGGGTTAATGTGACATCCATGAGATTCACAATCATTGGATAAATTTGATTAATTACATCCAGATTTCTCATTTGATCCTAGGAATGTTTGATTGGGATTGGATGCCAATGGATTCAACTCATTTGGGACTTTGAGTTCCAGTTATAGCATTTGTCCAGTTGTTTTGATCCCTTACAATCTGCCTCCATGGATGTTTATGAAACAAACGTCTTTTTATCATTTCGATGATTATTACTGAAAAAAAATGCTTGGAAATGATATTGATGTATACTTTCATCCTTTAATTGAATAATTATAGGAGTTATGGAGAAATGGTGTTGATACATATGGTGTTTCTTCTAAAACAATGTTCAAAATGCATGCTTCTCTAATGTAGACCATTAGTGACTTCCCTGAACTTGGGAATTTAGTTGGTTGGAACACTTACATGGGTTTGTATTGTCCTATTTGTAACTTTGATTTTGATCCCAAATGGCTACCTCATAGTAGAAAATGGTGCTTCTTGTGCCATTGAATATTTGTCGATGCATCTTATAGATTTCGAATGAACAGGTCAAAATTCAATGGTTTCATTGATCGTAGACCAACTCTAAAGTTGTTAATTGGTTATGAAATATTGGAACAACTTAGAAATTTCGAAACAGAATTTGGGAAGGTGCATCATTTTAATGATAGTGGGAAATGAGATTGAAGTGCATCGTTAAGTGAAATCGGAATGCAATAATGGAAGAAAAAAAGTATATTCTTTAAACTTCTGTATTGAGAATTTAATTTATTGTGGCATAATCTTGATGAGATTCATATTGAGAAGAATGTTTGTGACAATTTTATATTCACATTTCTTAATGAGCATGTAAATTCAAAGGATCATCTCAATGCTCGGAAAGACTTACAAGCAATGAATATAAAATGTGATCTCTGGCCAAATGTGAATGAAAAGTATGATTTGGCAATTTTTTGCAATGAAAAATAGAGATAAAGACACATTCCTTTAAATTTTAAAGAATGTGAAGGTATATGATGGGTATTCAAGTAACATCTCAAGATATTTTGACTTAAATCATCATAGGTTACATGGATTGAAAAGTCACAATTCACATATTTTTTTACACTAGTTACTACCATTGACATTGCGTACATTATTACCTGAAAAGGTTACTACAGTTATACTACAATTCTGCACATTTTTTAGAAAACTATGTGAGAAATATCTACATCCATTTGATCTTGAAAAAATTCAAGAGATATTTTTAATGACACTTTGTGCAATGGAGATGATATTTCCTCCGTCATTTTTTTAATATCATGATGCATTTAACTGTGCATTTGGTTGAAGAAGCTAAATTAGGCAGACCCATACATTATCGATGGATGTATCCAATTGAGAGGTAATTTATTTATATGTTTTCAGTTAATTAAACAATTATTGGAACTTAATTAAATATATAATTATGTTTTTTTATTTTATTTCACAGATATCTTGGATATTTGAAATCATATTTGAGAAATAAAGCTCAACCTAAAGGCTATATTTCTGAAGGATATTTGGAAGAGGAGTGTCTTACCTTTTGTTTTAGATACTTGGATTATATTAAGACGATGTTTAATCAAGTTGTATGTGTTTAAAACACATCAAATAAATCTTAAATACATGGGAAATCAGAAATATTTCCTACTGTTGGTCGATTAGTTGGGAGGACCTCAAATGTTACACTAACAGAAATGGAATTATTACAAGCACATAGATATGTGCTGCTGAATAGTGAAATTGCAGATCCATTTATTGAGGAGTTTAGGATACAAAAAAATATACGAATGAGAGGCTGAACACAAAATGAGAAAGATATAACAAAATTTATTAATAAAGAGCTTGTAGAATGGTTTGCATGACGTGAAAGTTCATAAATATTGTAATAAATACGAATATTAGGTTGACACATATATTTTTTAAATCTAATAATTCATATTTATTTTTTTATATCATGAATACTGATACTCGAGCAGAGTTGTCAGAATATTTGAAGTCTCTTGCTCGAGGTCCTCTAAAACAAGTTATAAAGTTTGATGCTTACAACATGAATGTCTTTAGATTTTGTACATTCGATTGATAAGAGGGTTTGGAAACACAAAATAATGGTATATTTACATTTACTTAAGTGATCTACTATGGAAAGTAGACTGATATTATTGAATTAAACTACCATGATCATTTTTTAGTTGTTTTATTCAAATGAAATCGGGTCGATATTATCAGAGGTGTTAAAAGAGATTCCTTGCAATTTATTTCTGTGAACTTCTCTTGCTTGATGGATGTTGGTGATCATGAACTACATGATCCATATATCTTATCATTGTAAGAGAAAATGGTATATTATGTGAATGATGTTGTGGATGAAGGGTGGAGTGTAGTTCCTCACTGTAAGAACCCAGATCTTCTTTTTAGGTATGAATCTTGTTTTTAGATGTTTTTGAGAAAAAGGGGATATTTTGGAATTTTAAGGAGTACACACCGTGTACCTGGTTTCTACAGGTATCCGTGTCCTATCCGTGTAGTGGCTAAGTACATGGCCATGTGGGGTGACCTGAAGACCACCTAAAGTAGGGCCTGGGTAAAGAAATATACACGCCATGTATCTTTAAATAACACACCATGTATTTTTATTTTTATTTGATAAATTGGACCAAGGTCGTGTCTCGTTCATAGAAAACACTTCTTCTAACGTTGTCTCATCTAGGAGCGACTGAAGATCGTGATTCTTCTCTGAGACCTCGATCGACCATCCGTTTTCCGAATCAACTATCGTCGATTGCATTGGAATCACCATAGTGATTTCTTCCTTCTTCCAGAGCCTCATCACTTGATTTCTCCTCTTTCATGAGATATTCTTGGTTGAACATTTTATACGTTTTTGTAGATATACAATGTTCTAGGTCAAATCAAAGGATGAGATTCAACTATATCAATCGTACAACGTCGAGGTAGGTGGTTTGTGCCTTTCTGTAGTCCGTCTTTGAATTATATGTGAAAAGGTGATCAATACCCTAGTTTAGGGTATTTCGTGTTAAGGGAATTTAACCCTTTAATGCCTGTTATGCCTTGATTTCTTAAGTTAGGGCCCTCTTTTGAGAATAGGGTTTAATTACCTTCCTATGGACATATTTTCCCATGTTTGAACTGATATTGGATGTTGGGCCTAGTTTTTCCTGTTAGGATACTATATTTTCCACACCTCATGCTGTTAGGATGGAGTGATATTATCTGACTTGCTTGTGCCATACTTTGTAGTTGTTTATCCAAGTGGTATATTGTGATTTACTTTGGATGCTGGATATTTTTTGTGCACGATTGACTTACACAGGGCTATGGAAACCTGGTGTAGTTAGACCATAGGGGAAATGGATACTGAGGGATTTACCAGAGTGTCTATTATACTTTCACATTGCAAGACCATGGGGGGGGGGGGTGGATGCGAGTGATCCCTCAGAGTGTCTGTAGCTACATGTTGCGAGACCATAGGGGGAATTGGACATTGAGTGCTTCCCCAGAGTGTCTGTAGTTTACCGTTACGAGACCACATGGGGAATTAATGGTTAGTGCTTCCCCAGAGAGTCTTTGTTAATCTAAACCAGAGGGGTTAGACTGTGAGAAATTCCTAGAGGGTTTCTTGGGATTGTTTGGTTGTTTATTTAATAAAGGTAAATAAATGTAGTTAAAACTATACCTTTTGTTTATTACTTCATTTTGCATATTGTCTTCCATATATATTCACTAACAGTTAGGCATAGACCTTTGGGTGGATTCCTACTAGGATTCATCTCAAACCCTTCTTGGGTTATGATTTTGGACCCAAATAGATTATATTTTTATAGTTATAGATAAGGGAAATAACCTTTCTACTTCAAGTACTTGATTGATGTGGAGCTAGAGAGCATGAGACCAAGTTGAGGCTTGCGATGCTACTAGAGTTAATTAATTTTTTTCCTTTGTACTTTGGTTTAGTACTATATTCCAGTATTGTGACTTGTTTGGATTCTTTCTTAGACATATGTGACATGCATCATTTTTTATATGTGCTCCAGTTGTTTATCTACTTGCAGTCTTCTGATGTTTACTGTTGCATGTTATTATTACTGCTTCCAATACTATTATCTTTTTTATTTCTGATGTGTTAATCTTCCAATGAGAGCATAATTTCCCCACTATCACACCCAAGGCCCACGCTGCTAGTTGGCAACCTTTGGAATTTGGGGAAATGCGCTTGAGTCCTTGTGACCAACTAGGTACGAGGAACCTCTGGGTGAAACCTGGAACCGAGACGTTACAAAGTGGTATCAAAGGTTGGTTCTTTTCTTCTTTGACTTACTATTTGGAGCCTATAGACATGGATAGGAAGGAATAGGTAGTTGGTAATAAGATGTGCCTGGGAGTACCTAACCCATGTATAAGGGAAAAGCTAATATGCCTCAAATATTTCAATTTTTCTAGTTTTTCAATTATTACAGTTGATTTGATTTCACTGTTGGGTGATTCACATGTTTTGTGCTGTTATTATTGATATTATTGAGGTTCTATTTCTGTTGCAACCTGATGAGATGAGGGTATTCCATCTCATGCATCATACATGCACTTGCTAGAGATCACATGTCATGCATTCTTGTCATGCCATTTAGGGCGCATTATCAATTGCATGTTTTTGTGATAGATGTTGTGCTAGATATCCATACTGTTGTGATAGATGCCTTAATATAATACCTTCTATTTGATAGGGTATTTCTAATTGTGTAAGGTCTCATTTGAATGAGAACCAAAATTTGGTCAATGATGTGTTATAGGACCTCATGGATCAGAATTTGGTGGATTATGTGATTGATTGCACTATTATACTATTTTATACATGAATAAGATGCCAATCATTGATTCACAGAGAGTATGGACCCTAACAGATCAGAATTTGGCACTTTAATGTTTGTTTCAGTGTTTTTATGGGGTTCCAGAGTAGTTTCTGAGGCTTACTGTCTGGAATAACCCAGAATACACGGTGTGTAATGATGAATACACACCATGTATCCTTCTGTTCGGGAAGGAAAAACTTTCCTTAAGTACACGCTGTGTACTGTATGTACACACCGTGTAATCCTAAACCATGTGAATTGCTGTGTGGGTAGGGACACAGGGTTGGGAAATATTGGTGACACACGCTGTGTTCTAAGAGCTGTGTACCCACCCGTATGACCAATAAAAAGGGTGGATGAAACTCAGGTTGTACATGCCATGTTTTCTTCTTACACGTTGTGTAGAGTTGACCGTGTAACTGGCCGTGTGACCAACGACACGGGCTGGTGAAATCCTTCAAGTACATGCCATGTCTAAGGAGAATACGCCATGTGTATGGGGTGTCACATGACCAGTTTTGGCAGGAGAACACACCCATGTAAAGGCTTAAGGGAACACTCCATGTAGGGGTTATACACACTGTGTATCCATGATTTAAAGAACTTTAAATCCTTCCTTATTCTATTATTTTCCTGCAATTTTAAGTTTTCAATCCTTGATATTCTTGAACTAAGGTGTTCACTTGACCTTACAGAGTCATGCCACTGAGGCTTCCTCTAGTTGTACGCCAGATACAGGATAGTTATCAGACACTACACATGGTATATCAGGGACTACCAGCAGATCCTCCGGTCATGCCGGTCTTGGAACCAACCGTCATTCCAGACACAGGTTCTGATTCAAATTTTTTAGAAGGTTTCATGAGGTTTATGCAGACCTTCCTAGGAGCACGGCATCCTGCCCCATATATGGAGGAGTTAACGTGGGTTTTTCAACAGCAGAATCCTCCCACCTTCTCAGGGGGTGGAGGACCTTAGTCTGTAGAGTCATGGTTAGAAGCCATGATTTCAATCTTCGAGGATCTAGAGACGCCTCCAGAGAGGAGGGTAACACTATCTACCTACATGCTTCTAGATTTCGCCAAGAGATGGTGGGATGTGATCTCACAGGTGAGAATACAACGGGTTATGTCTTGGGATGAGTTCCAGCATGCATTCTACAATTACTTCTACCCAGATACTTTGAGGTCCGATCGAGCCTGGGAGTTCATGAGTTTGGAACATGGTACTCTCTCAGTTATGGAGTACTCTTCTTTCTTCACAGAGCTTGATAACTTCACGTCCATTCCAGGGGGTGATGAGTTATTTCTGGAAAGGAATTTTGAGGATGGTCTCAGGCATGACATCTGATATCAGATGAACATATTCAAGTTGACTTCCATCACCTCCATAGTCAACCAGGCGATGATCATAGAGAAAAATCTGAGGGATTTTGGGGATTTGAGCCAGGGTGGCTTAGCATCTGGAGTTGATACCCCTCCGATTGACAATAGGAAGCACTGTAGGAAGTCTATGCGTGGAGATCCGAGGAGGAGTGATACTTCTTCTGGTAGCCAGGTGGTGTGCTACCAGTATGGGAAGAGTGGGAATATGGGTCCACATTGCCCAAGAGACTCAGTTGAGTGCCAATTTTGTGGAAATATGAGTCATATTCAGCGTTTCTGTCATAGTTTCTCACCAGAAGATGGTGATAGGAGTTCTGTTTTGACTCCTCATACCGGAGCTAGACCACTAGTCCCATATCAGACTGGGGGATGGAGTTCTTTAGTCCATTTAGGAAAAGGTGGAGGTCATGGCCACAGTAGTCAAACACAGGGTTTTAGATAGCCGTAGGGTGGATCAGATCAGGGATCTTAGTCAGTTTCACAGGGCCATGATGCAGGTTAGGCTTTTGCGATGGAGAAGATCCAACAGAAGCAAGATCCTGAACCCTCTACAGTTTGAGGTATGATTCTAGTTGCCTCAGTTATAGCTTATGCACTTTTTGATATAGAGGCTTCCCATAGTTTCATATCTGTTGATTTTGTGGAGAGACTTGGGCTCTGTATCTTTACTTATATTGATGTCTTGATGCTATACACTTCATTGGGGACAAGAACGACCAGTGTATGTCAGTGCAAGGAGTTCCCTCTTGAGGTTTGTGGGTGTCACTTCTTATAGAACTTCTATGTCCTATAGATGACATACTATGATTTTATTCTCAGGATGAACTTGTTGGTTCCCTTCTAGGATATGGTTGATTTCTATTGCCGTAGTGTGAGTTTTATGTCACCAGAGGGCGGATTGTTTTTACACAAGGGCGAATGGGATGTCCAGGCGACCAGAGCGGGACCCAAGCATCATGGGTTGGGAGGAGTTATAACCCATATTTCTAGTCTACATCTGGATGACCAGGGGACTTCACAGATGTACTTTCCTCCAGTGGTGTATCGTTTTAGGGATGTATTTCCAGAGGAATTTTCAGGTTTGTCTCTAGAGAGAGAGGTAGAATTTTCTATTGATCTTATGCAAGAAGTGACACCAGTGTCCATTCCTCCTTATAGGATAGCTACACTAGAGTTACAAGATATTAAGAAGTAGTTAAAGGAGTTATAGGAAAAGGGTTTCATCAGATCCAGTACTTCTCCTTTGGGTTCGCTTGTCCTATTTGCGAAGAAGGTGGACGATACCCTTAGAGTTTTTGTGGATTATCGAAAGCTAAACCAGTTTATAGTCAAGAACCGATATCACTTGCCAAGAATTGATGATCTCATTGATTAGATTCGAGGATACAGGGTGTTCTCAAAGATTGACTTGAGATCCGGTTATCATTAGTTGTGCGTTAGACCATCATATACACCTTATACAACCTTTTAGAGTAGGTATGGTCTATAAAAATATGTGGTTATTCCGTTCGGTCTCACGAATGTGCCTGTAGTTTTTATGGCACTGATGAACTGTGTGTTCCATCCATACTTGGATTATTTTGTGGTAGTATTTGTGGACGATATCTTGGTGTACTCTCACACCCGACACAACCATTCCACACATCTTGAGATCATTTTAGTACATTGAGAGAGCATCAGTTATATGCTAAGATCTCAAAATGCCACTTTTGTATTGACCCGATCCACTTCTTGGGTCATGTTATCTCAGAGATAGGGGTATCAGTAGACATATATAAAGTGAGAGATGTGGTTTCTTGGGAGTATCTGAAGAACATCTTTGAGGTGCATAGTTTTCTAGGGATGGCTAGATACTACATACATTTTATACAGGAATTTTCACATTTAGTAGCGCCACTGACGGGCCTGACTAAGAAATATGTGAAGTACCTGTGGTCAGTTTCTTGTGAGTCAGGATTTCAGAATATAAAATGGAGGTTGAATTTAGCACCGATACTAGTTTTTATAGAGACATGCAAGAGTTATAGAGTTTACTATGATGTATTAAGTATAGGGCTAGGAGTAGTACTTATGTAAGGAGAAAGACTCATTGCGTACAAGTCTCGGAAGTTGAGGCCACATGAGAGGAATTAACTAACACACGATTTTGAGTTGGATGTAATTGTTCATGCCTTGCGCTGTTGGAAACATTATCTTTTGGGAGATAATTTTGTGGTTTTCACTAACCACAAAAGTCTCAAGTACATCTTCACTCAGTCCGATCTGAATTTGAGACAACGAATGTGGGTTGAGTACCTTCAATCCTTAGACTTTGAGCTTGACTACATGATTGGGAAAGACAACACAGTGGCTGATTCATTGAGCATGAGGAACTAGATACATTTAGTTCAGGAGGCCAGTAGTGAGTGGCAGCTTATGGATATGTTCTCTAAGATGCATTTGGAGGTTCACGAAAGACATGGACAAACATTCCTTTCTTTTGTAGCTGTTACCTTTACTCTACTTGATTGAGTGCGAATGAGGCATCTATCAGATGCTAAAGTCCTAGTTATATGGGAGAGTGTGTCAGGAGAGGACCTTATTCCTAGATGGACCATAGGCGAGGATGAGATCTTACATTTTCATGGGCACATATGGGTGTCGGAAGACATACATGAGGAGATGATGTGGGATTTTTATTCTTTAGTTTCGGCAGTTCATCTTAGTGTACCCAAGATGTATCGAGATCTACACCGTCAGTATTGGTGGCTAGGTATGAAGAGAGATGTTGTTGGTTTCATCATGAGATGTTCCACCTGTCAGCAGGTGAATGCATAACATCAATGACTAACAAATCTTTTACAGCAATTACCCATTCCCGATTGAAAGTGGAATGATGTCACGATGGACTTCATGACAGGTTTACCAAAGTTACCTTGAGGGAATAATGTAGTTTGGGTTGTCATTGACAGGCTTACAATGGTTTCTCACTTATTACCAATTAAGAAGACCTTCAGTGTTGATGATATGGGAAGGTTGTACATTCAAGAGATTGTATGTTTACATGGGGTTTCACACTCCATCATTTCAGATAGGGATTTCGGTTTTACTTCTCGGGTTTGGCAAGGACTACATAGGGATTTGAGTATACAGGTACTTCTGAGTACAAATTACCATTCTCAGACAGATGGCCAGTCCGAGCGTACGATTCAGGTGTTGGAGGACATGCTTCGAGCATGCGTCCTAGATTTTGGAGATTCTTGGGAGAAGCACATACATCTGGTAGAGTTTTACTACAATAATAGTTTTTAGGAAACTATTTATATGGAACCTTATGAGGCTTTGTATGATATTCCACGCCGATCACCCCTATGTTGGATGGAGGCAGGAGAGGCAGTTATGATAGGACCTCATCTTGTCCAGGAGACCACGGAGTAGGTGGAGTTGATTCAGAAGAGGATGAATACTGCACAGTCATGGAAAAAGTCTTATACTGATCAATAGAGACAACCTCTGGAGTTCGAGGTTGGAGATAAGGTTTTCCTATGTGTCGCACTGAGGATGGGACACAAGAGGATTAAGAGATAGAGAAAGATTTCACTGAGATACATCGGGCCATTTGAGGTTTTGGAGAGAGTCGAAATGGTTGCCTATAATTTGCAGTTACCTTAGAGGTACTAGGATATGCATGACTTCTTCCACGTTTCTCAACTACAACATTAATTCTCAGAACTGTCTCAAGTTTTTCAACCTGAGGAAGTTGAGTTAGAGGTGGATTCCTCATTTGAAGAGCATCCTATTCGGATTGTTGATCGTAGAGAGAAGGTTCTTCGTGGCTGGTCTGTTCCTCTGGTACGAGTTCTATGGAAGCACGAGTGAGTATTGGATGAGACTTGGGAAAGGGAGGCTGATGTACGATCGCAGTGGCCGAAGCTGTTCGAGGATTATTCTTCATCACATTATTAGGGAAATTCAGGGAAGAATTTCTTTAAGGAGGGAAGTTTTTAATAACTCGAATCTTCTTTTCAGGTATGAATCTTATTTTCGGGTGTTTTTGAGAAAAAATGGAGATTTTGGAATTTTAAGGAGTACACTTCGTGTACTTAGGAGTACACACTGTGTACCTAGTTGTCGCAGATAGCTGTGTCCTGGCTGTGTAGCGGCTGAGTACATGGCCGTGTGGGGTGACCTAGAGACTGCCTAAAGCAGGGCCCAGGTAAAGGTATATACACGACATGTATCTTTAAAGAAAACACTATGTATTTATATTTATATTTGATAAATCAGACTGGGGTAGCGTCTCGTTCACAGAAAACACTTATTCTAACGTTATCTCATCCAAGAGAGACCGAAGATAGTGATTCTTCTCTAAGCCCCCGATCGACCATCCGTTCTCTGAATCAACCGCCATCGATTACGTTGGAATCGCCACAGTAAGTTATTCCTTATTCTAGAGCATCATCCCTTGATTTATCCTCTTTCGTGAGATATTCTTGGTTGAAAGTTTTAGACGTTTTTGTTGATCTACGACGTTCTAGGTCGAATCAAAGGCTAGGATTCAACTATATTGATCATAAAACATCGAGGTAGGTGGTTTGTTCCTTTCCATAGATATTCTTTAAATTATATGTGCAAAAATGCTCAATACCCTAGTTTAGGGTATTACGTGTTTAGGGAATTTAACCCTTTAATTCCTACTATTCCTTGATTGATTGAGTTAGGGATATTGTTTGAGAATAGGGTTTAATTACCTTACTATGGTTTTTTTCCCATGTTTGAACTGATATTATCCATTGGACCTAGTTTTTCCTATTAGGATGCTCTGTTTTCCATGCCTAGTGCTGTTAGGATGGAGTGATATTATCTGACTTGCTTGTACCATGCTTTATAGATGTTTATCCAAGTAGTATATTGTGATTTACTTTAGCTTCTGGATATTGTTTGTGCACTATTGACTTACACAGGGCTTTGGGAACCTGGTGTAGTTAGACCATAGGAGAAATGGATGCTGAGGGATTTTCCAGAGTGTTTGTTATACTTTCACATTGCGAGACCATAGGGGGGATGGATGTGAGTGCCCCCTTAGAGTGTCTGTAGTTCCACGTTGTGATACCACATGGGGAATTGGATGTTGAGTGCTTCCCCAGAGTGTCTGTAATTTACTGTTACGAGACCACATAGGGAATTGAAGGTGAGTTCTTACTCAGAGAGTATTTATTAAGATGAACTAGATAGGTTAGACTATGAGAACTTATCAGAGGGTTGCTTGAGATTGTTTGTTTATTTATTTAATAAAGGTAAATGAATGTAGTTAAAACTGTAGGATTGTTTATTTTTGAGTACTTCCATGTTTATTACTTCATTTTTCATATTTCCTGCCATATATATTAATTGATAGTTAGGAAGAGATCTTTGGGTGGTTTCCTACTAGGATTCATCTCACACCCTGTTTGGGTCATGCTTTTGGGCCCAAATAGATTATATTGTTACTGGTATAGATAAGGTAAAGTGCCTTTCTACTTTAGGTACTTGATTGATGTGGAGCTAGAGATCATGGGACCAACCTGAGGTTTGCGATGCTATTGAAGTTATTTACTTGTTTTTCCTTTGTACTTTGGTTTAGTATTATATTCTAGTATTGTGAGTTGTTTGGCTACTTTCCTAGACATATGTGACATGCATCATTTATATATGTGCTCCAGTTGTTTATCTACTTGCAGTCTTCCATTATTTACCGTTTCATGTTATTATTACTGCTTCCACTACTATTATCTGTTTATTTCCACTGTGTTACTCTACCGATGAGGGCATAGTTTCTCCACTATCACACCTAAGGACCTTGCTACTAGTCGACAACCTCTAACGTTCATGGAAATTCGATTGAGGCCATGTTACCAACCAGGTCTAGGGCACCTTTGGGTGGAACCTGGAACTGGGATATTACGCTCACGTAAAACAAAGATATTTTAATGATATGGGTTATGAAGTGGAATATTTGACCTCTGACATTGAATCTCATCAACAGGAAGAAGAAGACTTCTTTGTCCATCATGATATTGAAAATATTAGTCTAGCAAGGATGGATGAAGTAATGGAGCAGGAAATTGACATGATTGAAGGGGAAAATGATTATATGTATAGTTATGCATTAATTCATTTAGCAACCACTTATTTCATTTGTGAATTCATTAATTATCATTGTTATGTATATTTTTTTTTAGTACTGTGTATCTGTTATCATTTTTATTTTATTTTTCTACATAAAGTTTTTGAAATATATGTTCTGAACTTAATTTTATTTGATTAAATGATAGGAATTCCAAGGAGGAAGTGGGGTTCCACTTCTAGTTCTTCATGAGGATACTGGAGGGTGAATCTTATAGGTACAAAATTTAATATGAATAAATTTATAACACTTTTTTATACTAACTGCTTGTTCATAAAAGATAGAAACAAAGAAAGTATGGAGAAAAATATGAAAAGTTCAGATGTATGGAATCTGACTGGAGAGAAGATAGTTGTCCCATTTGATTCCTATGGGGTCCCTATAGATGACATCGTAGGATTACTTGGATAAATTCTAGGCCATCTGGTCATAGATCCGGTTTCCCTTCTAATTACGTATGATGATTGGAAATTATGGGGAAATGTCAACTTGAAAAGAAAGGTGGATGTAAATTGTGGATCTTGGATTGCTTTTATGGTGTTATAAATTTAGTAGTGGTTGTAAAAGTGGTGGAGGTTTTGAGGTTTGGTGGTGATGTTTTGAGTTGGTTGGCACTCTTATTGTAAACCCATAGGATGGGAATGTGTGTGGATATATATATGTGTGCATTGTATGTTTCTTTTTATTTCTATATGTACCCCGCCCATCCCAGGTGTTATATGAACTTTGGTGGAGATGTTCTGATTTGGTTGGAACCCTTGTTGTGAACCCATAGGATGGGCATGTATATAGATATATATATATATATATGTTCATTGTATGTATCTTTTGATTTCTATATGTACCCCGCCCATCCCAGGTGTAATATGAATTTTGCAGATGGTTTTTTAGGGTACTGGTACTGGGGCGGCAGAATTAGTAGCATATTTTTATTTGTAAATCTACCTTTAGCGGCGGTTTAATCCGCCGCTATAATTTGGTATTTTATTACCTGCGATGGTTATAACCACCGCTAAATACATGTACAATATATTTTAGCAGCGGTTTTAACTACCGCTAAACACTTCTCAGTTTTCGTTATCATTTAGGGGCGGTTAGTGTTGTTTTCACGGTGTTTTCCCCAGGAAAACCGCTGCAAAAACCATGCCAACTGCCACCAAATGTGTTTACTACAACGATTTCTAAAAACTGCCGCTAAATTGAAGAAACCGCTGTGTATTGAATGCCAATACCCAATTTAGCGGCGATTTTATGAAATCGTCACCATAACAAAAAAACCCACCACTATGCGGTGGATTTTTTGTAGTGTTTATTAGTACTAAAGTTTTAGCACTAATAAAGATGTTTTTTATTATCGCTTTTTTAATGCCGATAAACCTCTATCTTTATCAGCACTAAAGAAGCGCTAATAAAATGAACCTTTATCAACGTTAAAAACTTTAATGCTGATAAAAGATTTATAATTTTAATTATAAATAAAAAATTTGGAAACATATTTATATAATTATATATTTATTTATTATAATTTTATATTTATTTAAATATATAATTATTTATTTATAATTACATAAATAATTTTTTTAAAAAATAATTTTTTTATTTATAATTATAAATATATAATTTTATAAATATGTAATTTTATAAATATAGTAAATATATATTTATAAATATATTTATAATTATAAATATATTTATATCAATATATATATTTATATAATTATATATATTTGATAAATATATATAAATATAAATATAGTAAATATATTCATTGTTTAAATATATTTATTATAATTTTATAATTATAAATATATTTATATCATTATATATATTTATATAATTATATATATATATTTAATAAATATAAATATAAATATAAATATATTAAATATATTCATTATTTAAATATATTTATTATAATTTTATAATTATTTAAATATATAATTAATTATTTATAAATATATGAATACTTTAAAAAAATATTTATATATTTATATCATTATATATATTTATATAATTATATATATATAATAAAAAAATATAAATATAAATAAAAATATAAATAAATCATATTCATTATTTAAATAAATTTATTATAATTTTATAATTATTTATTTATAATTATATAAATACTTTTTTTAAAAAATAATATTTATTTATTTATAATAATTATAAATATGTAAATTTATAAATATAGTAAATATACATTTATAAATATATTTATTTGTAAATATTATTTACAAATATATTTTTAACAGTATTAATGAATATATAATCTTAAATAAATGCATTTTAAAAATGAATAAAATTTAATAATTAAAAATGAGCACACTGTAAAAATATTGAAAAAATGGACAAGTTTTATTAATTAAATATAAATCATTAAAAAAATATGGATATATATTGAGTAATGATGAATACATATTGAAAATAGTAAAACATAGTAAATAAATAAATAAAAATAAATAATAGAAAATGATTAAATTCAAGAAATAAATAAAAAATAAAACAAATATTTAAAATGAATAAATAATACCTAACTGTAATAATATTAAAAATAAATAAATAAAATTGGATGATTAAAAATATAATATATTAAATGTATTATGTTATAATAAAATTCTAAAATATACTAAAATTTGAATAAATTATATAAATATTAGGTGTATGTGTTTCTATATAAGATTTCATCAATTGCATAAATATTTATGTGTGTGCGTTGTATATAAAAATGCATTAATTACATATATGTATGTAAAATCAATATAAAAAATATTTTATATATGTTAAATTGAAAAATGAAACAACATTAAAAATGAATAAGACATTAATATGTTTTTAATTATTACATTTTATTCATTTTCTATATATTTATATTTAATATATACTATTTATTATTATTTATAATTAATATATATATATATATTAAACTTATTCATTTTTTAATAATTGTTTCATTAATATTTTTTTAATAATTTTGTAATTTATTCATTTTTAAATTTTTAGTTTAATTATTACATTTTATTCATTTTTAATTTTTATATTTAATTATTAAAATTTATTTATTTTATAAATATATATTTAATATATACTATTTATTAATATTTATAATTTATATATATGTATATTAAATTCATTCATTTTTATCAATAATTATTTAATTCATAAAAGTTTGATATTTTTCTTAATTTACTCATTTTTAATTTTTATTAGTTTAATTATTTCATTTTATTCATTTTACATATCTATATATTTAATATATAATATTTATTAATATTTTTAATTTATATACATGTATATTCAATTTATTCATTTTTATCAATAATTATTTAATTAATAAAATTTTTAATATTTTTTTTAATTTTTATTTGTTTAATTATTTCATTTTATTATGAACCTTTATCAGTGCTAAAAAACGATGATAAAGTCTACCCTTTACCAATGCTAAATATAAAGCGCCGATAAATGATACTTTTTATCACCACTACATAAAAGCACTGATAAATATTATAGTTTATCATTGTTTTTTTAATGCTCATAAATGACACCTTTATTAGTGTTTTTTACTAGTGTTGGTAAAATCCAATATTATGAAAGGTGCATTTTTTAGTATTAACACACACACTTTTTGCTCAAATAAAATCATTAAATACCATAGCAAGAATAGAAAAATCTTATAGGTATCTTGGGACATCATTATCTATATCACTCTTACAAATGGAACAACCATATGATCGACTTCCATATACCCAATGCATTGGAGGTCTATCACCTACCCACCCATCCTTGGTTTATAACATAACCACCCATCATTGGTTTATAACATAACCACTTGTACTTGGTTTATAACATAACCACCCATCATTAGTTTATAACATAACCACCCACCAACATAAATAATGACCAAGAACCATAACATAATCATAATACATAAAATCTTTCAAATTTCAACATCACAGTCACAAAATACTCTCTTCACCCATAAGAAAACATTTTTAGATATTAAAATTTCACCCCTTTTAAAAACACATTTTTCAATACCAAAATACCCAAAAAAGGGAATGATGGTTATTATTTGAATAAAACATGAAATATTGTACCTGAATCCAAAATTCAAATAATTATTATGGCGGTGAAAAAGTCATTGTTACCATATACATTAAAATAGAACATTCCTTTTGTTGTTTGTAAACAAAGTCAAACATTCTGTATAAAGATTTTGTTTTTTGAAAAAAATTAAAAGAAAGACCAAAATTTCCTTTATAAAACTCTCATTTCCATGATAAAATCATTTTAAAAATATGGATATGGAAGAAAAAGAGAGTTATAAGGAAACCATTATAAGGGATTTTTTTGAAGAAAAGTCCTTATCACTATGGAAATATTTGAATCACAAGCCCCATGAAAGAATAACATTAAAAAAAACTTTAAATAAAATTAGAATAGATAAATTCATGATATAACATGTAAAATTGGCTATATATACATCTCATAAAAGAATATAGCTTCATAACATCAAAATATGCCTCAACGAAAGGAAATTGAGACGAAGTCCCTTACCGTGAGTCCGAATCATCACGTACATTCTTTATATTCCTGAATAATAATATTATGTTAATTATTTACTTGAATAATAAAACTTTTAAATTTTATTATTACTTTTATTTCACTTATCACCATGTTATATTTGATTACTTAATCAATTAGGTTTACGTCAGATGTTTTGACCATATTCATCTTATGTGTCAAAAATGATTTTGGTAGGTTGGATATAATCAAAGAGGTCATTATTTAAAAATATACAGAATAATAATTATGAAATAATTATCATATTTATACATTAATTATAATTTTAAGACCAATCATGAAATATGGTTTTGATAAATGAAGTATGTTACTATCATGGAGATGATAGACCGTACATACGCATGAGCAACATTTCCATTTTTTAACGATCATTATGGAAAAGAGGTAAGTAATATTTTATCTTTCTATAATGATCATAATATCATATATACCATATTATTTATTTAAATATACTTATAAATATCATCTATGTGGTGTGGTGTTGAAAAGAGAGTCACATCCCTTCGTGAAGGTGGTAGTCCACATGTACATGAACGAGGTTATCATTTTTTAGCGAGTGAAAAGGTAAAAAATAAAATGATATATTATCTTTTTATAATGATAAATATTTCATGGATAAAATTACTATTTCATGTATATTACATATATTCATTAACTTCATTCTCATTACCTTCCATGTAAATCATTAGTGAAAAATGAATCACATCGCTTCGTAAGGCAGTAATTCGACATACACACGAGTGATGTTATCATATCCCCCATGGAATGGAATGTAAAAAATTATATATAATATAATAACTCCATAGGTATAATTATATTATTAATATCATATATATACTTTAGAATCATCATCATACCCAACCGTGAGAGGTGTTTATGGAAAACGTGTCACATCGGTTCGCGTGGCAGTGGTTTGTCGTACACACAAGTGACATTATCATTTCCCATTTGAGGGAAGAGGAGATTGATATAGGTAATTCCATTAACATAAAAATATATCAGTATATGGGATATTATGGCGTTATTTTATAATCATGGTTTAGTAATAATTTAAGTAGGTGGAGGAAGAAATAAAATAAAAATGCTAATTGAACAACGCTACCTCTTATTCGGATAACTTCTTTTGGTTTGCACCAAAAGGATTATTAGGATGGATTTATGAGAAAAATTAGGCTTCTAGTATGAGATGATGTAAGTTGGTAAGTTATTTTGGTATGTATTGTTTTAACCAAAAGGGTTTAAAGGTGTTAAGAATAGAGTATAGGGGGTGGCCTTTTATAAGTGAGGTGAGTGGCACACTTGTAGTTTTTTTGAAAAGAAAAAGGTGTATCCATGTTTTTCACATTAAAAAAGGTAAAAAATAGATTATTATAGATAATTATAAATTATAATTTCTAAATATGTCCATTAAATATATTTTAGATAAGTTTTTAGGTCATTTTAACCCTTATCTTTTTAGTTTAACCCCCAGTAAACCCATTTTTACCTTAACCGTGGTAATTAATTTTTACTATTTTTACAATTAATTTTGGTTAAAAAATAATTTGAACATATTAGATAATATAAATTAATATTATTTCAAATATTTAATCCATTTTACTAAATTAAATCCACATAAGTGGCAAAATTAAATTTAAAACAAAACTTGTAGACACGATGAAAAAGCAGGTTTTCAAGAAGTGTAATTTTCAAGAAAAATATGATTTTATATTAACTCCATAACTAATAATACTCATTGTATTAATATAAATTAATATTTATTTATATATAATATAAAAATTTCATTTAAAACATTCCTCATTAGGGAATATTTTAATTAATTAAAATGGATAAACATTGTGCATTTTAAAACAGTTTTTAGAAAAATCCCATTTTTAAACCAAAAAAAAACTTATACTAAAATACAATTTAAAGTTGATTAAAAAGTAATTATTTGCGTTAAATATAACTAAATAATACTTATTTTTCTTTAAATAATAATCAAAACATAATGTGAATTTTAAATTACTTAATTTATTGAAAAAAATGACTTTTTATTTTAAAAATCAGTATTTTTCACTATTCACTGAAAAATCAATATTTTCTGAAAAATAAAAAAATTTAACCCTAAGAAAATTTTGATAAAATTATTTTAAAAATTATATTAATTTTTTAAAATTAAAATTCTTAAATTTATAAATTAAACATTTAAATAAAAACTTTATAAGAAAAGAGTTTAGTTAAAACTATTTCCTTTTTGATTTAAAAATTACATAATATTTTTATGATGAATAAAAACATGAAAGTGATTTATTATATAATTATATGGGTTGTTAAAACTAGTTTAGTGTATTTAAGGGTCGTTCGTTATACTAAACCCGATCACATATATCACCACCCCAAAGAGACAACCATTTCGATACTGCTTTGACACGACTTGGCCCCTTAATAATTGAATCAAACCCATGAGAGTCATGCGTGACACTAAAAACCAATATTTCATAAACCAATTTTTTTAATCATTTATCATGGGGTTATCTCAAACAAATAATACTTTATTTAAACATCACATGTGAGAAAAATCATTAAACAATACCATGATGATGGAAAAGATTCACAATAAGTGTTATTGATTATAATCATTGGTTTTTTATTCTTAAAAACTCATTCATAAGATATTTTTTAAAACTTTTATTAAAAAAAATTGATTATAATAACCTAAAATATTTTTTATAGATAAGAAATGTTTTTTGATAATTTTTTTCAAAATTTATTTTTCAGAAACAAAAAAGAATTATTATTAACTATATATGTGTGTGTGTTGAAAAATATTTCAAATTTGTTTTTAATTTTTAACAATTTTTATGTGTGTGTGTGCATGTGTGTGTTTATATAGACATTTTTTCAACTCAAAATATTTTTTATTTGATATAACATAACCATCTAACCTTGAGGGACTTTAGTAACATCTCAATCACCTTTTTCATGCAATTACATATGTTACCTTCTATGGTTACTTATAATATTAACACCTTTAATTATAAGACAACATGTGATATTGTAGTGTGAATTATCCTCACTCACTCACTCCTTATGAAAACTTTCAATGAGGGAACCTATCTAAAAATTAATCCAAGTTAAGTACAATTCATGATAAGGTTACCATCAAATGATTTATTAAAAAGAAATGTGTACCTTATAATTATGAATAATACTATATAGTCTTTTAATTTTATCTCTTATAGGAATTTTATTAAAGTAGATATTACCTAAAGTACATACACATATGAATTGGTATGGCCTATATCACAGTGTATGATTTACTTATGTCATAGGGTACAACATATATAAACCATATGCATTTTTAATGTATTGGTTTTGGCATATGAATGGATATTATGTATAGATATCATAGACATTACATTGGACATATAATAATATTCTATTTCATATCATATGAATATAGTAACATCCTACTATTAACATAGTGGTATAATGTGAAGGGTTAACATTTGAATCACTCATATAAAGTCTACCATTAATAGTGAGTGTTTCATAAGATGAAACATTGGGGAGGTTGATGTATTCATGCAATGAATGCACGAATGACTGAATTCCATCTAATCATGAATTTTAATGCATGATTAAATTCATGGAAATAAAATAGAATCCTTGAGGCCTATATAAGAGGCCACTACCATGTTATGAGTGTGTGAGAATTTCTGAATAATATTCCCATGATACTGAAGATCACTTCTTCTTCTTCCTTAGTCTTTAAGAGGCACTAGAAAGTTTTGGGAGATGTGAAGGTCTATCCCATGTGATGGGTGATTCATCTTTAACCCATCAATACACCAAAAAGGGAGGATTCCTTGGATTGTGCCTTAGTGATATCTATCAAATTCAATGATTGAAGACAAAAATCACCAGTTTCCTATAGTGTAAGGAACATAGTTTATTTATTTATATTTATATAAATGGTTTTAGTTTAATTCATGGTATATCTTGGAAAGTTGGGTTTATTTTTATTTCCCCTACATTTATTGAGTGTAAATCAACCCCATGTAACTCATCAGTGGTATCAAAGTAAAGGTTAAAGAGTTAACTAATTCTTGGGAACTCTCACACATAAACAGTAGTGAAATGAAACTCTTTTACCTGGAGCTTCATTGTTGATGTAAAAAATTTCATATATCAGAATTGTTTGAAGTATACTTTAGTTTTTTGAAGTCATTTGACCAGAAGGAATGGTTTTAGAAGATCTTCAGTTCACTGAAGTTTTGGAAATAATTATTTTTTCTTCAAAAATTCCAAAAGGAGGTTTTAGAATGATATTTGGTTCAGAAAGATGTTCTTTCAATGTTCTTATAATCAGGTGGTATTATTCTATAAGTTTAACCGGTACTTCCGGAAGATATCAAATGTTTATTTTTTTCTGTGAGGTTTCTCATTTATCATAGGTGGATGTTGCACTAAGTATTGCTACAAGAAATTAATAGTGGGAACTGTAGAACATATGGAATCCCATATTTTTTTGAGGCTAGTGCAACCAGATGACTGATTGAAACTCTATATAAATAGTATAGTGGGTACATAATTTTTATGTGTGTTTGAAAAAAGTAGAGTTTAATTGTGATTACTTGTTGTAGTAATCTGCATGTCTCAATAGTTAAAAAGTTTTAATATTTTATTTATGGAAGTGAAATGATATAATGTTTCTCCCATGGACATAGAACATTCAATCTGAACTACATAAAACCAAAGTTTTCTTTTTTTACTTTCATTTAATTTCATTGCATGAATTTTTTGTGCATGTTATATTGAATAAAGTTGAAGTTGTTTCTACTTAGTGTGGTGATTTGGGTGAATATATTTTCTTCTAAGTTCCAAAATACTAAATTTCAAAGAGTTCTATTCCAGAATGTATTTTTTTCTAGGTGATTATAGATTGACTACTTCTGGTCGGTCATAAGGGAAGTGTAGATGAATTCTCAACAAGTGTCATCAAATGTTGGCTCATAGGAGACTCAATAGTTTTCTTTTTAACCTAGGTAACCTTCTCTTAGATTTTTTTTGAATTTCAGAGTGAGTCATTATTTTTTTGAATGATTGTAATGTACCATATTTTATTATAAGATAAATATACTTTAAGTTTTAGTTTAAACCTTTATTTTTATCCTTATGGAAGTTACTAAGAGATTAATAGAGTTTTTGGGAGTGTTCATGGATCGTTTGGAGCCCAAATCTCTAGGTTTTGGAGAAAATAGACCAGGTGCATGGTTTGTTTAAACCATGAACACAAGACCACATGGTTTGGTAAAAATATGAAAGTTGTTGTAGAGGGTCTAAAAAGGGGTTCATGGTCTATGCATGGTTTTCCAAAATCATTCACCTATGTAGCATGCATAATGCCACTTAAGAAGTGGGTGAACACAGTTGGTACATGGTTTGGCCAAATCATGTGGGAAAACCATGAAACCTTTAAAAATGGATGAATTCACCTTTATTCCAATCCTTAATTTTAAATTACCTCTCACTTTATTCTTCCATTTTCACACACAATAGCATCCACCATCATTAGAGCTCTCATTCTCCATCTAAACTAGGATTTGAGCCTCCTCCCTCATACAGTTTTAGAATCGCTCACTATCGGCTGAATTGGATAGATAATTGTAAGATCTTCAATCTTATTCATTCCCTTATTTGTTTTATATTTCCCTCATGAATTATATTTCTAGACGAGGTAATATGCCCTATTTTCAGGGAATTTGTCTATTTTTATGATTTATTCCATTCTATCTAGAATAAAAAATTGATATCAGATGAGGAATCGTCTACCGTGATAAAGTAGGTGGTTTAGTAATTTTCCCTAAAGTCAATTTGTTTTATATAATACATCATAATTCCACACACTATACTTTTTGAGTGTTTCCTTAAAAATATGAAATTCATTATTTAAATTTTCAACCTTGTTAGAGGAACTCTCATAGACTCCTTTTCTCATTGGAGGTTGACCACCTCAATAAATGCCACCTCTTTGGGTTAGCTTATTAAATTCCATTAATTAAATGGAATGATAAATGGTTGTAACCAATCTCTTGGATTATGTTAAATAATTAGAAACATGGAAGATTATTATTATAATTTCCCAACCATGTATAATATAAGTTGAGACATGATTAAGTCTAGCATTAGATATGATGCTTCACGCTCCCTTGAAGTGTGATGTTGGGAATGATGTCTCACATCATTTATTAAATGGTGGACATGATGTTTCACATTCCCCTAAAGGTTTTTATACATAACATTTCACTTCTCTCATTGGGTTGACAGATATGATGACATCTGTATCCCTAGTTGAAATCTTGGTCTAGTACCCTATTTACAACATGAGACTCTTATGACCATGCATGGATGCCTGAGTTATACCTCAGGTCCTGGATAGTATTAATATTTTTATGTATAAATATATATGACACTATGTATATAGTTCATATATATACATACACATCTGCACACACACATACATATACTTATATATATACATATGGTGACACATGTTCAGAGGTATCCCAGATTAGACTAAAGTAGGTAGTGCTAGTCTGGTTTCCTTTAGGAACTAGATCTGACTCATTTATAGTTTATGTTTCTTCTTCACATTATTATATCTTCACACTTCCATTTTATATGAACTAGCTAGTTTATACTATAAACTTTTGGTGGTGGCCTACTAAGTATATCTCACACCCTATTCAGGATGCTAATTGGTATCTGAACAGAATTCTTGGTTACAGGTAGATAAAAGTCAAGGGTATGGCTATGGATGCTTGTTTATCTATTATAGGATAGAGTATGGGTGTAGAGAACTGAGCTTATGCTCGTAATTTTATTGAAGATATCTTGGGCCTTTTTTTATCCTTTTTTATAGCATGTTGTATATTCATAGTGCTTTGTATCTCATGTTTTCCCCTTTCTGAATAGTTTCATGACATGCTCATCATTTTTTATATGAAACTAGTGATATTCTTTATTTGGATGATTTACTTCTACTTCCACTATTTCTTATTATCACACTTCTTCCACTAATTTATCTGTTATTCTCTATCATGCTCTACTTTGACTAGAGGGAATAGTATCTTCATGGATACACCCAATGACCTCATTGCTAGTAGGAAACCTCTGGTGTATTGTGAGGCATGCTTGAGGCTATATTTCCAATCAGGTTCAGTTAATTAGGAGTGAACCAGGTCTAGAACGCTACAAAGTGGTATTAGAGGAGCTTTATTTTCCTTTTGTCTTACTATTTGGGAATGGTTATATAGAATATTATAAAGTGTTGGAATTTGGAAATGAGACTATTCCTAGGATTAGCTAACCCACATACAGAGAAAATTCAAATTTCTTGGTATGGGACTTGTTGTTCTGTATTTTATTTTTAAAGTTATACTAATTTTACTATGGGGTGATGAAATTGTTTTATGATGTTACATTTATGTATTTTAAACTTTCACTTGACCTAGTGAGGAAAGGAATTATTGCACATGCATCATCATAGGCACATAAGGATTTACATTTCATAAATTATGCCATTCCATATAGGTGTATCTCATTTCTTACATCACCTGTGTTTCCTATAGTTGTTGTGATTTCCTTGATAGTATATTAAAATTTCACTAACATTTCTTATAGGTAGATAAATAATTGGTTATTTAAAGTGTCTACATCAACCTAAATGGTGTTTTCTCATATAGATAGATGGTGGCACTTTAACTAACCAATTATGGAATATTTATCAATAGACCATTGGTCACATGGGATGAAATGTTAGTGTTTGAAATTAAATGTATTCCAATTGTAATTTATAGAGTATGAACCTCCATAAATTATGAATGGTGATTCAGATAATTAAACTATTATAAAGGCAAGTGACAGTTACATGAGGTACCAAATTGAAACTTATAAAGCATATGACATAATATCTTGGGAATGGAAAACACATATAACTACACTAGGATAAATATATATTATATATATACATATAAAAATGAATAGGCTGAAATTTAAACTCTTAAATGACGATTAACATTAAATGGGGATTCCAATTGCAACGTAAAGGGTGTTTTCCTCTATACCTTGAAATTGAAACTAACATTTCTTGTATGATATGGGACCATGAACCTAACCTAACCTTAGTCATTGGTAGTAGGGAGTGTCTCCTATGACTCTTTTAATCTTCTAAAATTACCTAGACCTGGCTTTAGGAGTAGACATATGGGTGTTTAATCTTGTATAGAAAGTTGTTTTACCTATACTATTTCTTTATCTATGATCTATTCAGTTATAAATTTTGGTTCTAAGGTATGAATTTGGAAATTGTAGAAATATTCCATGATAAAGACCTCAGGCCAAGCACCAGGAAGACAATGATGACCATGATTTAGTAGTGGTGGGCCTTGAGCCACCAGTATTACCTCCTGTAGTGACACTTGTGGAACTGCTTTTTATACATGAGTTGGGAATTGGTACTTATTTCCAAGAGATTTTTTTGTGGTTTATATAGTCCATGTAAGGAGATCCACATTCTAACTCTTTGATAGCGGAGTTAATGCAAGAGTTCCAGTAGTAGCATCCACCAATGTTCTTGGGGGATGATGGAACCTAGGTTGTTGAGTCATGGATGGAGGCCATTCTATCTATATTTGATCACTTGGGGATGCCTAAAAAAGGAGGGTCAAGATCAAAAACTACATGTTGTGTTATTCCACAAAGTGATGGTGGGATGTTGTCACCTGATCTAATCAGTATCAGGATATGGTTCGGAAGGAGTTACATTTGGCATTCTATGATTACTTTTTTCTATAGACACTGAGAGCTAAGAAGGCCTAGGAATTTAATCATATTTACCAGGGTTCCATGTTTGTGATGGAGTATTCTGATCATTTCACAAAGATTCAGTATTTTACGACTACTCTTGCTAATGAAGTGTGAATGATAGAAAGACAGTTTGAGGATGGGATTGTATATGCCATATGATATCTGGTTGATATCTCTTAGTTGACTACTATTTCATAGATAGTAAACCAAGACCTCATTGATAAGTGTAATTTTATGGAAGCTTATGGTGTGGGACATGTTAGTTTAGCACCGAGATAGGGTAGTGGATCATCTAGAAGCTAGAAGCAGTGCCTTGAGTCTTCTCATTGGGGTAATTCCAGTTATAAGACATGCACTGATAGTTACATGATATGCCAAAAGTTTGGGAAACCCAGTCAAATGAAGCCCAAATTCAATAGAGACTCAGTTGAATACCGATCCTATGAAAAAATGGGACATCTACAACATTTTTGTAGAGAATTTCCCCTAACTGATTAGTTAAAAGGAGTTTCACTAACACCATACTCTGGAGTGGGGGAAACAACTTCATGTTAGACAAGAATTTAAACTACTACTGGCTGATCAGGCTGAGGAGGTGGGTGTGGTCATGGGATCCCATCATATGAGATGCAACACCAGCAGAGCGGACCTACTCAAGATAGGAAAGCTATGGTTTAGGGCTGTAGTACTGGAAAACTTCAAGTAGTATAGCCTATACTAGAGGATTTGGGTGTTGGGACTTCTATAATATGAGGTATGATTTTAGTATCCTCTACTTTAGTGTTTTCACTTTTTGAGATAGGCACTTAAAATTATTCTATTTATGAGGATATTAAATAAAGTTTAGACCTTGAAAACGAGTACTTTTATTGGGTAATGACTCTAGATAATCTGTTGGGAATGCGATTGGAGATTATACACTGATGAAAGGATTTCCCCCTCAAGGTTGGTATTTTTTATTCTTATAGAACCTCTTTTTCCTAGAGATGATTGGTTTTGACATCATTCTCAGAATAAAATAGTTAAAAATTTATCGATCCCATATTGATTTTTATCGATAGTGGATGACTTTATCATCACCCAAGGGTGGTAACTACATGCATAAGAGATTTGGAATGTCCAAGAAACTTGATATGGACCCAAGAATCATGGTATAGGTGGATTGAAAACCCATATTTCCAGTCTCTGTGAACGGCTGGGGAGTACAGAAAGATGATTTCCCTCCAATAGTGGATCATTTCAGGGTTGTATTCCATGAATACATTTATGGACTACCTATTGGGAGAGATATAGAGTTCACTATTGAGTTAATGCTAGGAGCAGTGCTGATATCCATTCCTCCTTAAAATATGGATCTTATAGATATTTAGGATCTCAAAAGATAGTTAGAGGACTTAGAAGAAAAGGGTTTTATATAATCCAATACTTCTCCTTAGGGTTCACCAGTTTTATTCACCAAAATTCTGATGGAAACCTTAGGCTCCATATAGACTACTGGTGTTTGAATCAGCTTACGTTCAAAAACCAGTATCCTATTTCCCACATAGATGATCTATTCAACCAACTATAGGGAGATAGGGTTTATTGAAGATTAATTTATGATCAGGATATCATCATGTGCGATTTAGGACTTTGGATATACCAAGTGTGACTTTCCACAACAAATATTGACTTTTTGAGTATTTGTTAATGCCTTTCGGTCTTATGAATACACTTGGACTTTTCATGGCCTTGATAAATTAGGTCTTCCACCCATATCTAGATTCATTTGTGGTTGGATTCATAGAATACATATTTATGTATTCTCAATCTTGACATGACCATGCCAAACATCTTCAGATCCTACTGAATACATTGAGAGGGCATTAGATGTAAGCTAAGATCACAAAGCACCACTTCTGGATTGATAAAGTTAACTTCTTGAGTAACATTATCTTAGATACAAGAGTATCTATTGACACATAGAAGATTAGATCCATGTTATCATGGGAGAATACCAAGAATGTATTTGACATACAAAGTTTTTTGGGGCTGGAAGGACATTATAAGTGCTTTATTCAGGACTTATCACACCTTGAAGTACCTAATGAAGTCTTGAAAAATAAGGGTGTTAAGTTTATATAGTCCAAATCTTATGAGAACATCTTCTAGGAGCTGAAGTGGAGACTAAATTCAGTTCCAATCCTGATTCCACATGACCCTAAAAGAGGATATACTATGTATTGTGACAAATCAGGTATTGGTCCAGGATCTATTATGATGTAGGGAGAGTGAATCATGGAATACATGTCTTGTTAGTCTAGGCCTTAAAAGTGTAACTACCTGACACATGACCTTGATATAGAAGCTGTGGTTTGTGCCTCATGTTGTTAGCGGCATTATTTATTGGGATAATGGTTCATCATTTATATAGACTATCAATGTATCAAATACATTTACACTCAAAATGACTAGAATATTAGTCAATGTAGATGGGTAAATTACCTAATGTTTTTTTGACTTTGAGATTTATTATATGTCTCAGAAGGGTAATATGGTGGTTGATGCTCTGAGTTAGAAGACTTAGACACAAGCCATCCAAGTGGCCAGTTGATGGATCTGTTTTCTGAGATGCATATAGAGGTTCAAGAGTATCATGAGAATCCCATTTTATCTACCTTGGTAGTGAAATATTATCTTCTATAATGAGTAAATATGAGAAAAATTTAATATATTGAAGGCTTATTCATGAAAGAAAGTGTCTCAGGTGGGGACCCACTATCTAGTTGGGTTGTCGATGAGGATGGGTTTTTTCACATTCATGATTGTGTTTGGGTGCTTATAGACATACGAGATGAATTGATGTAGGAATATAATGCATATTCTTGGGTAATACACCCTGGACTCACCAAGATTTACACCACTAGTATTGGTGTCCTGGTATGAAGGTATAGATTGTAGGTTTTATTACATGATGTTCCACCAGTTAGCAGGTGAAGGCATAGCACCAACAACCTACTAGGATTTTGCATCCTTTTTTCCATTCTAGAATGGAAATGGGATGACATAACTATGGATTTTGTGATGGGTTTTCTAAAATCCCCTTGAGGAAATGATGTGGTATGGGTGATCTTTGATAGGTTTACCAAGGTCACTCACTTTTTACCCATTAGAGATACATTTTCAATGGACGATCTTGGGAGGATTTATGTTTGAGAGGTTATAAGCCTTCATGGTGTTCCCTGTTCTATTGTATCGGACAAGGATTCTTGGTTTACATATCTATTCTGGTAGTGATTTCATAAGGTACTGGGCTCATAGGTTCATATGAGTACAATATATTACCCTCAGATTGACGGTCAGTACGAGCGTATAATATGGGTTTTAGGGGAACATGATTAGAGTATGATTCCTTTATTTTGGAAGTTCTTGAGAGAAAAACCTACCTCTAACTGAATTTTATTACAATAATAAATTTAATTAAACTATACAGATGTATCCTTATGAGGCCCTATATGGTAGTCCATGTCATTCACCCCTATACTGGTTAGAGGCAGGTGAGACAACACTACTGGGACATCATCTCATTTGTGAGACTTCATAGTAGGTACAACTTATCCAGATGCATATGGTTATAGATCAGGCTAGGATAAAGTCTTATATTGATCTTCGTTGATATAATATGGAGTTTGAGGTGGGACATTAGGGTTTTCTATAGGTTTCACCTAGATTGGGTTATAAGAAGTCTCAGAAACTGGTAAAGTTATCACCTCGTTATATCAGGCATTTCAAAATCTTAGAGAGAGTTAGACCAGTATCCTATCAATTGAAATTACATAAGTGGTGTCAGGATATGAAATATTTCTTCCATGTATCATAGATTTATAACTATTATTTTGACCCATCTCATTCTTTTTATCTTAAGGATATTGAACTAGTGGATGATGCTTCTTTTGAGGGGAATCCTATTCTCATCATTGATCAAAGTACAAAGTCTCTATGAGGTAGGTTAGTTCCTCTAGTTCAGGTTATATGGTATAATGGTCATGTACATGATGAGACCTATGAGAGAGATTGAGAGAGGCTAATATGCATACTCAATGGCAGGAACTTTTCTCATATGATGTTTTACCACCCTTAGAAGGGAAACTCGAGGATGAGTTATTTTAAGGAGGGTAGGTCATAATGTACCATATTTTCTTATGAGTGATGAATCATTTAAGTTTCTATTTAAACATTTATTTTTATCCTTATGTAAGAACTTAAGATAATAATGGAGTTTTCAAGAGCGTTCAAGGATTTTTCAGATCTCGGATCTCTAGATTTTGGAGAAAACAGACCAGGAGCAGGTTTGTTTAAACCATGCACCTAAGGCTTCTTGGTTTGGTAAAACCATGTGGGGTACTACAGAGGGTATGCAGAGGGGTGCACAGGTTGTGAATGGTTTTCCAAAACTATACACCTAGGCCATATGCTTAGTGCCACTTAGGCAGTAGTTTGGCACACAGTTTGACCAAACCATGTGTCCAAACAGCGCACCCTTTAAAAATGGGTGACTTTCCCATTTTCCCTTCTTCCTTTTAACTTACCTACTCTTTTATTCTCTCATTTTCATGTATAACATACTCCACCTTCATTAGACCTCTCCTTCTCCATCAAAGATATGATTTGATCCTCCTCCCTTATATGACATTGAAAATCACTCACAGTTGGTTGCATTGGATAACTAATGGTAATCTCTTCAATACTCTTCCTTCTTTTCTTCATTTATCTCACCCTCAAAAATTTTATTTCTAGGTGAGATAATATTCCCTATTTTCAAGTAATTTGTCTATCTTTCTAGTTTCTTCTATTCTAGCTCAACTATGAAGATGAAAACAAATGAGGAATCATCTATGACCATAAGGTAGGTGGTATAGTATTTTTTCCATAAAGTTTAGTTGTTTTATATCATACGTCTTCATGACATACACCATACTTTCTGATCATTTCCTTAAAATTATAAAATTCCACATTTAAATTTTTAACCTTTTTAGAGGAACTCCCATAGACCCTTTTTCTTATCAAAGGTCTCCCACCCAAACAAATAAAACTCCCTTTAGGTGATATTATTAAATTCCCTTGACTAAATTGAATGCTAAATGTTTGTAAACCATCTCTTGGATTATGTTAAAGAATTACATACATGATGTATTATTATCATTACTATTATTTCCCACCCATGTATAATGGATATTGAGACATGGTTAAGGTTAGCATTGGACATGATGCTTCATGCTCTCTTGACATGTGATGTTGGGCATGATGCCTCACATCATTTATTGAATAGTGGATATGATGTTTCACATTCCCCTTGAGGTTGTTATACATGATGTTTCATTTTTTTCATTTGGTTGATAGATATGACGACATCTGTATCCCTGATCTAATGCTTGGGCTAGTACCCTATTTACAACATGAGACTCTTATGACTATGCATAGACATTAGAGTTATGCCTGAGGTCATAGATAGATTTAGTATCAATATAAATGGATATATATGTTACTATGTATATAGTTCATATACACATACACATCTATACACACACATTTATATATATACATATAATTATATATATACATATGGTGACACATGTTTAGAGGTATCTCGTCTTAGGAAGAAGTAGGTATTGTCAACATGGTGTCCTTTAGGAACCAGAGCCAACTCATTTATAGTTTACATTTCCATTTTACATTTATATATCTGCACACTTCCATTTTATATACATTGTATGAATCATACTAGACTCCATTGGAGGTTACCTACTAAGTATATCTCACACCCTGTTCAGGACACCAAATGTTACTCGAATAGAATTATTAGCTGTAGGTAGGGACAAAGTCAAGGGTCCAACTATGGATGCTTGATTGTTTGTGCTAGGATAGAGTATGGGAGTAGAGGACTATGTTTATGCTCGTGATGCTATTGGAGACAACTTGGGCCTTTTTTATTTTTTTTATAGCATGTTGTATATGTATGTTGCTCTATATCCCATTATTTTTCCTTTTTTATAGTATCATGACATGATCATCATTTTTTATATGACACTAGTGATCTTCTTTATCTGGATTATTTACTTCTAATTTTATCATTTCTTATTGTTACACTGCTTCCACTGGTTTATCTCTTATTCTTTTCTATGCTTCACTCTGATTAGAGGTCATAATCTCCCCATAAACACACCCTAGGTCCTCAATACTATTCATCAGCCTCTGGAATACAGGGAGGCATTCTTAAGGCTGTGTGGACAATTGGGTTCGGTTACATGGAGTGAGACTAGTCCGGGATGATAAAATGATGACATCAGAAGATAAAAAGGTCCAAATTAGTAGATTCTATAGAACATGCCTCAGTTTATTAAAAATAAAAATGGAAGACTATCTCACTCTAAAAGATCTGGATCTTTCATTAAAGGGTTTCAAACATGAGGCAATGGATAAAGATAGATCAGAAGTCACTTGGTGTGATAGGAATGTCACTATTCTGGAATGTGGATTTGAAAATTCAGGAGAAGAATACCATAACTGAATTGATGTAAGATCTTTTAGATATGTATTAGAAACCTATAACACTAAATAAAGTGTGATTGATGCGAATGTTATTCAATTTAGGTTATCAAAAGGAATATCTTCATCATATGTTTTGAATGATTTCAACTTAATCCCGATCCAATCAGATTCTATGAAGGTTACATTCACAGATGATGTTTTAAAGATTATGTTGTTGTCATATATACTAGAATAATGATAATCCATGGATATAGTTGTGAGTAGTTTAATCAGAAATAATGACTTGGTTCTCACTGATGTTTGGAACTGGATTCTCAATGAGGATCTCTAAAAGAGAGAGTCTTTATCTTATTCTGGTGATGTATTAAATACACAAGGAATGGGATACTCACCTCATCAAAATAATTATAAGAAATAAGTGATAAAATCAAGGGAGAGAAGTAGAGGGAAATATTCCATAACTAGGTCTATTTATTAGTATTGTGGAAAGAAAGTCCTCCTTAAGAAATATTTTCATGAAAATAAGAAAACCTCTAGAAGGACTATATCTAGATAACTGGGTGCAACAAAAGAGAGTAGTATAAAATTAATTTAAAGTGTTTCTATTCAAATAAAATCTTGGATTATATATTTCAGATATTATTTCTATTCCATAGGAGAAAAAGGATTCATGTTAAATTATGTATCTAGAAATTTTGGTAGAGTGAATCCTTCATATGATGAATATATTAACCTTGTGGGGAAATTAAAAGTGAAATTTTAGTTAAAGAATGGAAGTTTCATTATACTGAAGGAAGTGAGGTATGTTTTAGGTCTTTAGAAGAACCTGATTTTAGTTAGTCATTTGGATGATGTAGGTTTCATAACTAGTATTATAAAAGGAGTATGGATAATTATTCATGGATCTCTTATCATAGCTAGAGGTATAAAATATGGTTCATTAATCTAGTTAGAAGGGTAGTGGGATCTACACTTTTCAAAACATCATCTTTCAAAAGTTTAGATATTTAGAATAATCGGTTTGGGAACCTGAGTGAGAAAATTATGAATATTATAGCAGATAGAGTCATACTAAAAATAGATCATTCAGAATTTGGAAGATCCAAGATTTTTATACTCAAGAATTAGTTAAAGGTGTTTTTCAATATTTCTAGAATAACACCAAAATTCTAGAAGCTGGTGTTGGCACACACAAATTTTTGGGGACCTTCCCCGGTTAATTCTCATGGAAGATTAATGCATTCCATTACCTTCATTCATGCATCCAAAAGAAAGTTATGATTGTACTTTTTGAAACATAAAAGTAAAGTGTTTGGAATATTTGTTCAATGGAAGTATATGGTGGAAATAAAACCCAGAAGCAAAATGAAATTTCTGAGCTCAGACAATGGGGGTTAGTTTATTAGAATGAATTTCAGGAATTACTACTAAAATAGAGGGATCCAACATGAAAAGTGTATTCCAGAAACACCTGAACAAAATGTTGTTATCAAGATAATTAATTTGACATTAATGGAGTGAACAAGATGTATATTGTTACATTTTGGTATGACTAAGGTGTTTTGGGTGGAATCAATGGTAATAATAATATAATTAATCAATAAAAGTCCATCAATTATAGTAGGATGATAATTATCAAAAGAATTTCGGTCTATAAAAATTATAGAAGTTTCTCACCTCAAAGTTTTTAGAATTTTAGTCTGTATTCATGTGGATGAAAAATAAATAGATAAGATTGAATAAAAATCTTGAGTATGCTTCTTCCTAGACTATGAAGATGAATACTTTGGTTTTTAACTCTAGGATGATGAAATGAGGAAAGTTTTAAAAAGTTTTAATGCGCTCTTCAATGATAATATCTTGTGTAAAGATCAAAACTTGAAAGTGAAAGTGGTTGTTAATAGTGATTCAACTTTATTTCAAGTTGATCTTGGTGGGGGTTCTAGAAGATAAAAAATTCTAGAAAGTTCAGATGTCTCTGAATCTATCATAAGATCACATGTTTTAAAAATTTCAGAGAGTGGTGTATAATGTTTTAAAGTTAAAATAGTAGAAGACATACCTAAAATCTCAGGAACCAATGAATCTCAATCTAGAGTTCTAGAAGGTGAAGGTCTTTAAGTTAAAAATCTATAAGTTAGAGTTCATTTTTAAAGATATTTAAGGATAATATAGTTGGTGTAGAGGTATGGAGATGATCTTAGTTTTTTTTATTTTAATGGATGTAGGAGAACTAGAAATTTTGGATGAAGTGGCTACTTTGGATGATTCTATAAAGTAAGAGTTAACAATAATAGGGGATTTGGATTCATTATGAGTAAATAAGACCTATGAGATAATGGATTTACCACATGAGAATAAATCACTTGAGAACAAGTGGTTATTCTGATTGAAAGAAGAAGCTAACCGAAGGAAGAGATATAAGGTAAGGCTAGTTGTGAAAGGTTTTCTATAGAAGTAAGGCATTAAATTCTTTGAAATATTTTCTCTAGTTGTTAAAAATATTACCATCCAAACTTTTTTATGCATGGTTGCTTCCAAAAATTTATACGTTGAACAAATGGATGTGAATATGGATTTTCTTTATGGGGATTTGGAGGAATAAATTTATATAATTAAACCAATTAGTTTCATAGATAAATAAAATCATGGATTGGTGTGAAAATTGAAAATTATTCTTTATGGTTTGAAACAATCACCATGGTGTTATAACGAAAAGTTTTATTCCTTCATGAAGGAGAAAGGTTTTACATGAAGAAGCACTGATCATTGTTTTTACTTGAAGGGGTTCATTAGAAATGAATTCATTATACTACTCTAATACGTAGATGACATGTTGTTGGTGAGTTTTAATGTTCAGATGATTCTAAAGTTGAAGGAGAACTTGTAATCTTTTCTTTTTGTAAATGAAATACTGTAGTGTTTTACCCATGGATATAGTACTTTTAGTCCAAACCGTGCAAAATCAAAGTGTTTTTTTCTTTAATTCAATTTCATTGCATGAATTTATTATGTATGTTGGATTGAATAGGGCTGAAGTTGTTTAAAATTAGTGTGGTGATTTGGGTGATTATATTTTCTTCCAAGTTCCAGAGCACTAAAGTTTGGAGAGTTCCATTATAGAATTTGTTTCAGCCTAGGTGATTTTGAATTGAATAATTATGGTTGATCATAAGGAAAGTGATGATGAATTCTCCACAACATAGCCTAAGATTTGTGACAATGATGTTATTTGATAGTGCTATTTAGAGTGGAAAACTCAAGAGGGGGTGAATTGAGTTTCCAATTAAAATTTCAATATAAAAATATTTAAAACAAAACCACCCAATTTGAAATATAGCCCAGTTAATTAATAATGTAGGTATATATTATTCAATTATTTTAAATAACCCCTCAATGTTTTGATAAAAACTTTGAAATAATAACCTTAGGATTATTCCAAGATTTTTAGATCATTCTAATGGCACTAAATAGAATAAATATCTCTTGTAAAAACTAACTATCAAAGTTTATTTTTGTAAAATAGATTTCAAAAACAATTTGAAAAATAGAGTAAAAAAAACTTTAAAACAAAATAGAGTATACAATACATGAGGTTCGGTCTCAAGTTAAGGCCTAATCCTCTCCACTTAGTAGTCACCCACTAATAATCACATTTATTAAGAAATAAATAGATTCACAACTAGGATCAGGTTTTACAAAAAACTCTACACAGGTAGTCTAGGATACACACAACCTATTCTATGGTTCTTCATGGGATAATAGATATAAATTAAAAGTTAGAGAGAGTATCCAAGTAATCTCCAATATAGTATAAGATATTGTGATCAAGAAATAAAATAGTTATAGTAAGAACAGCTCGTATGTAATAAAAACAAAGATATAGAAGAAAAAATAATTCTAATTAAATGAAGAATTGAGTTCTTTTATTCTATATATGATTCTTTTCTTCTAAATATTCATGTTTAGGTTAGGCATTGATATGTAAGAAAATAATGACGTTCTTTGGCCTAACGATGGTTTTCTGATTAAAACAGAGTATCGTACATTTTTCACGTTCGTAAAAAATAATTTTCACACATATGTTTCCCTCATGTATACGTTTTTTTATCTATATTCAAGCTTATATAAAAATGAAAATTTATCCAAAAATAGTTGTTGAAAACTCTTCATTAGAAATCCTCATACTCAATATGAAATTATGGATCATTAAATGCCTTTGACCAGCCTTTAATTCTGCATATAAAATTGGTTGGAATATTATATTTAACAAACATAATACCCAAAAATTATACATGATCACCTTAAATTGTGCCGCATCATCTTCCATGATAGCTTTGACACTTTGAAATATTTCTGATTGAATTCCTTGAAAATTTCATATGGTCAATCACCTTAAACTTATAGTCAATCTAATAATTTTTCATATTTGGACTACTTACCATGGTCACTTCACCTGGTCATGCAGTCATTTCATTGCTTTTGAAAATTTTTAATTTTCCCATATAGTCTCTTCACTTCAACGTGTGGTCAATTTGAAGCTTTACGACAACACAATCAATTCTTTGAAATCCACATTTTTATACGTTCACTCTGATTTCATCATGCGGTCGATTGGAAAAAAATGTTTGATTGATTTTAAACTTAATGAGAAAACAACCATGGTTGATCTGATAGGCATGCAGTCAATCCACTGGTTGTGTAGTCGATTCATGCCTTTATGAAAATATTGATCACTACGGTCACTTATAGTATAACAAGCAATCAATTTATTTGTATTGAAGTCGCTTGAGTCCTTTTTTATATCTTCCATGGTCAATACACATAATATGTAATAGATCTGATACTAAAATTTTCCATTCATTGGACTCATGGTTGGTGGAATCTTCATGTGGTCGATAGATTACTTCATAACTTTCTAGACTCACAGTCAATAGTTTGACTTGCTAAGCTTTACGGTCACTTCGGGACTTAGAAAAATTTCCAATGTGATCCAAAAAATATTTATCTTTCATAAAAGATAGAATTGATTAAAAATAACATAAAAATTATTTTTGATAATTAAAATGAGAAATTTATGGACTAATCCAACAATCTCCCACATTTTAATGATAAAAATCATGGAATAAATATCAATACACAATGAATTAAGAAATCTAACTAATCACAATCTAATATAACATTCAATGTTCTTTATGAAATAACATCCCATACAGTACTAATATGTAAAGATAATAATAAATGCCATATTTTATCCCCATTTTAAGATTATCAAAAATATATAATAGAAAGGGTGAGAGTAAAAAATAAAATTAATAATAAAAATAAAGTAAGTGAAAAAATAATAATAAATATATATTTGATTAATTGAAAAAAATTACATTGAACCTATCAGAATACTAGTCTAAATCAGAATCATCATGAGTAGAAATAGTATAAGGGACAATGTAATATTTTACTTTTCCAAAAACAGTATCAAGAGGAAGTGTAGGACTAGGTGTAGTACCATCTCCTAGAATGACGAGAGACTTAGAAATTGGCCTGATCTGGTGCAAGGCCTAAGAAAGAGTGAGTTCAAAACATCATATAGGAGGTATAATAGGAGTATGAGTGGTCTAAGTAAAGGTATTTGAAGTTATCAAAGTATACGCCTGTACAGAGACAACTGTAGGAACTGAATTACTCACTGCCACTATAACTTAGGTAAGGGAAGGAGATATGAGAGGAGTTTGCAGAGATGGAGGTTCCATCACTAGAGTATTTGCAACATACATATAAGGCTCCAATAATCAGGTAATATACGACACATCCCTTGACCCATGCTCTATAATTTGAAGAAATACATCCTTCACTAACACAAATCTATCCAATAAATGTTCTATAATTAATTGTTTCTCTACAATCTCTTTAAAATATGTTGTTAGAGGATGCATTTTAAGATCTATGGAAAAAGATACAAACTGACTATTCCGGTCTTCCTTGGTTTAAATTCTTTTGAGATAGTACTTAATAGAGCCCTTTATTATACCCTTTTACTTGGAAGCCTTTACTAATTCAGCTTTAATCATATCATACTATCATGACCCCTTCCCGCCAAATATACTATAATGAGGGGAGATAGATAATGAATTATGATTCCCACCTTCAGTAGGCATTGGGTTGGAGACTAGCATTGAGGGTATAGAAATATCATAAAATAGGAAGCATTATCTTGTACAATAATATAGGATCATGTGATAAGATGAATCATCCACAAGAAACACCATAAAATAATATAAAATAAACCAAAATCATCCAAAAATACATGTATAAATAAAAAAACTATAGATAAAAGTCCCTAAAAGTAAATACCTAAAAGAAAAGCTAAAGCAGTGACAAAACAACTGTCCAAAAAGTTTCGAGCTAGTACTTTCCAAGACAATCCAAATAATCCTTCTGGAAACCTAAAAATTAGTTTATATACATAGGGTGAGCATACACATATACTCAGTAGAAAAAACAAAGTCTCTCATTCGTATGTGAAAATAGTATACTAATGTACCCATGGGGAAAACAACAGAACCAATAGTACATAAACATGTCAACTATCTATCCTAACCTCACTAGGGCATGCTCAATAAATAACACAAGCCAAGTATAATAAAATAATAAGAAAAATATAAATAAAGGGTATGCCATACCATTTTCCCATTATTTTTCCACTCTCATAGCCCAACATTGTACATCCTGATGCTCCCATCTCTTCTGAATAACATATACCACTTCCCCACAACACGGTCACATCACATCACACCTAAAAACACCTGGCCCACCACCCCATAACATGATCACATTTCAACTTTCCCATAGATACCTATTCCATAACATCACAACCATAACTAGAGTATTAGGGTATCGTGAACATGAAAGACATCAACCTCATACCCCATCCCACCATGCACGACCCCTACCATAATCCACCCCACAACACAGATACATCACATCTCACACAAAAAACCTGATTGATCATTTATTTCACTAGAATACCTGTGGCCATCACAATATGTGTATATCTACTTGCTTGTAATAGAGACAGGGAAAGATCATGTAGCCAACTATCCATACTCATCACTGAGATGTTGGAAAAACACCCTTGTGTTAAAATAAGAGTGTCGACACATAGTTCTCAACATGGGTGGGGTTTATAGAAATCAAAAGGAATATACAAGTATATACATATAGCCATACATAATACCAACCTATGGGTTCATAAAAAACACTAACCAAATTTTAAAATCCCTACTTTCACTGCCACCTCTAAATGCATAACACAACACAAACAACAAGCCACATCTCACACCAACAACCGATTCTATTATCCATCCCATTCATTTCATTATTTACCAACAACCACATTTAACCATGGAACCCATAATTTATTTGTTCATTAGTCAGTTCCATTACATTAACCAAACCAGACCCCAACCATTTTAAACATTATTAACCAATCATTCCATCACTATCTTGAAATCTAGAATAGCACAACCACACATCACAAGTAGATCATCATTCCCATAAAACCATCACCTTTCCACCCCACAAGCATGACCAAACAAACCATCACCTCACCACCCCAAAATTATTGTAAAAAAACCATCACCTAACCACCCTAAAATCATGACCAAACAAACCATCACATCATCGCCCTAAAACCACAACCAAACAAACCACACATCACCCCACACCAAATAAAAATCACACATCTCAGATCAACAACACATCCACATATCACAACACATAAAAGATCATTTTATAGATTAAACATATGAGATTTTATCACATTTCAATTTATTTTAGGGGTTTTATCACACAAGCCATTATTCCTGGGGAAAACATTTTATTAACTAAAAATAAGTGGCTATATAATTTCCATTTTAGAGTGATGTCGTAACAAGAATGGTTCCCACAACTCATGCTAAATCAACACAAACAAAGTCCCCAATGTCCAAATTTTTCAATGGGACATTTAGCCTATACAAACATAATATCATAATAATATAAAAGCTGTAAAAGCATGGAAATCATTTCTCTTTTCCCTTTAACTTCAATTTATTGATTAATTTATCTTGATTAGGCCAGAACAAATCATACCCTATAGATAAACAAGAGTAAGACCTTCCTGAATGATACAAAAAAGTGATAAAAGATGGATTCCCTACCTCAAAGAAGCTTTTCTAACTCACTGTGCACTGTATGGTGAAGAAGAAATGTTTGAAAGCCACAACCACAAAAAAAAAAGCATAGATCAACCCACACCACATCACGGGTTATAAAAAAAAACAACCCAACTCACAAACCAAACCAAAAATAAACCACTATAGGGGATCTTTAGGAGAATAATGAAAGAAGAAGAACAAAGAAAAAGAGAAGGGCTTACCACCAATTAATAATAGGTATCTATTAGAACTAACAGATTGAAAGAGGAGGAAGGGGGATGAAAATCCTCCAAGACCCCCCAGGGTTTTATAAAAATTATAGAGAAAAGATATAGGTCTAAATGAGGAGGGGTTCATCCAAAAAAACCTATTTAAAACCTACAACTCAACACTTTCACGACATGTAACCCATTTACGACATGAATTTCTTGGGATTTTCCCAAAATAAACTTCCACCAAAATTTATATCACCTCAGCCAGATTTAAGTACACATCATGAATTACTTTCATGATGTAAGTTTGTTTCATGGATTATTCCATTTCCATAGATAGGTCATGCATACAACTAGATATACAAGCCATGAAACACCAGTTCATGTCATGTAAACCTTCTATGATATGAATATGTCGCAGCAACCCTGTTGCACCTCCAACCACAAAAAACCTCCTCAATCCTCCTTCAAAATACCTCCAACACCTAAAACTAATAGATTAATGGTTTGGGAAGGAATACAATATTATATTAGATACCTATTAAATGATTCTCTCTCTTGAGAATCCACAACTAAGACTATAAGGAAAAGGGTATAAACAATCACCCCATGAGATACCTCTCAAGGATCACATTACGTCTCAATGCTACCACCAACCAAACACGTCAACCAAAATACCCACAAAACACACTGTACAACCATAAAATACCTCCTTTCACAAAAATACACTGCCACACAACCACTGTACAACCATATTAGCCTCCACACATCCCAAAATAACAATTACTATAACAAAAAAACTACACTTCCCCAAAAACAAGAATCATGGAATTCCATTCTCTATGTCAAGATACTATCCTATCTAGGTGACACTGACTTTCTTGCATAGTTTTAACCACATAATAGTATAATGCATCTTGATTAGGAATCAGGTCCTCCACTTTTCATATTTTAGAATTTTATCAAACATCAAACATAAATAAAATAGAAAATCTCAGAACATAACAAGATCCAAACATAACATATTAGCAAAATATAGTAAGGAAAAAATCAAAATAGATTAGGGTACTAGTCATGAATCTATGATTCTTGTTCCAAATTAATCTCCTGCATGATACCATGCCTCCACAAAACTCAAACCAAAGAGATAGTTCATCCACACAACACTTTATCTTGATAATCATAGATCTCTACTGTCTACTTCATAAACATTACATCATCATTGATATCGAAATATCCCTGGTTAATGACATGAGAGTCATCATGAAGATACCAAAAGAGTTGAGAGACATGGAAGATTTTGTGGATCCTCTCCATCCATGGTGGCAATTCCAACTAGTATACCACCTCGCCAACTCGCCCTAGTGCCTCAAAGGCCTCAACAAATCTGGGAGAAAGATTACTCCCCCTGCCAAAGATTTGCTTCCCACTTCAAGGGGAAACCTTTAAGAACATGTGGTCCCCAATATAAAACTCAAAGGGCCTCCTACTTCGATTGGAACATGCCTTCTATAAGTCTCGTGCTTCTTTCATCATCTCATGAACAAACTAAAAATTCTCTATTATGCTCTACACCATGTTGGGACCAAGAATTATTGCCTAACCTCCATCCAGTATAATGGATAATGAAAAAAATTTATCGTACAAATCCTCAAATAAGTCCATGTCGATGGATGAGTGTTTTCGATGAAAACATGACACTTGATGATTGATTTCCTACTAAAAAATAGGCCTTTAATAGTGCTAAAAATGGCCTTTATCAATGCTATAAAAGCATTGAATACCCGAGTGAGATTAAAATCCATGGTATTTTATCAGCACTAAAAAGGAACTGATAAAGAGTCCTTTATTAGTGCTAAAAAAGCATTGATAAATGGGTCCTCTATCAATGCTTTTAAAATAACTGATAAAGAACCCATTTATCTCCACTTTTTTTAGCACTGCTAAAGGCACCATTTATAAGCACTCATAAAAGTACTAATAAAGGGACTTTTATCAGTTCTTATAGAAGCACTGATAAAGTGTACCTTTATAAGTGACTTTAAAATCACTGAAAAATGTGTCCTTTATCAGTGATTTCAAAAGAGATAAAAAATGTGTCCTTTATCAGTGCTTTTAAAATCACTGAAAAATGTATCCTTTATCAGTGCTTTTAAAAGTGCTGATAAAGGGCCATACTATAGTATGCAACAATAACACATTGCACCACCAGTGTAATGTGATGTAATAGAACACTACAACACCAGAAACACACTAGATATCAACAAAAACAAGTCACAATACATAATTTAAATGAAATGAAATTTAAAACACAAATACAAGAAAAAAACACTACATTATAAACATTTCAAAGATTGGTTTATGAAATTACATAAATATAAATTATCACATACATTCAAAAAAATCAATGTTCCTTTGTATTTTAATCTTGACCTTGACTCATGCTATTGCTAAAAAAACCACCCCTTCTCGATAAAAATAACATACCTATATAAGAAAAAAATTCTTATGTTAGTAATAATATAAATAAATAAATTAACATAAAGTGTTAATTTTATTAAAATTGATGTCAATTTTAAATAAAAAGATGCAATTGGAGTCATATCAGTCACAAAATGCATTAGATTTAGGTGTGGCTAATTCTAACATGTCTCAAATAACTTTTGGATCATTTTCATAAAGTATCAAAACAACCTGAATGCGTTTGATTGGTTTTAAGTACATCAGTTGTCTTTTTTACTAAAATATCATTTTAAACTGAAAACACACACTTTTGAATCATTATGATCACATCATGTATCAGTTTAATGTGAAACCAATTCCTATACATCAAAAATTACTTATGAATCTTTTTCCTAAATTATCAAGAAAATCCGAGCTCATTAGATCAATTTTCAGTGAGTGAAACTTTTTGAACTAAAATGTTGATTTTAAACTGAAAACAAACACTTTGAGTCATACGTGATACATCATGAATCAGATTGAGGTGCATCTAATTCTACATGTCACAAATGAATTATGGAATGTTTTTGTAAAGTATCAAAAAAATATAAATGTGTTTTGTTGGTTTTGAGTTGGTTAGTTGTCTATTTTACTAAAATTGATGTCAATTTTAAGTAAAAATATGTACCTTGAGTCATACCAGTCATACCGTGGGTAGGATTGAGATGCGGATGATTACTACACATCTCAAATGACTTATGAATTGTTTTTCTAAAGTATCAAAACAATACAAATGTGTTTTTTTAGTTTTGAGTATGCCAATTATCGTTTGTACTAAAATGTAATTTTAAACAGGAAACACACACTTTTACTCATTCCAATCACATAATGTTTAATTTTTATGTGAGACCAATTCCTACATGTAAAAAATGACTTATGAATCTTTTTAATAAATCATAAATAAAACCTGAGTACGTTTGATCAGTTTTCAGTGAATGACACTTTTTGAACTAAAATGTAAATTTTAAACTAATAACAGAGACTTTGAGTTATACCGTGCATATCGTGTATTAGATTGAGGTTTGGATGATCCATACATGTAAAAAATGAATTAGGGATCGTTTTTTTAAAGTATCAAAATAATACAAAGGTTTTTACTTAGTTTTGAGTAGGTCATTTGTCTATTTTACTAAAATTGATGACAATTTTAAATAAAAAGATGCACTTGTAGTAATACCGGTCACACCATGCATTGAATTGATGTGAGGATGATTCCTACACATCTCAAATTAATTGTGGATAATTTTACTAAATTATTAAAAAAAATTAATGCATTTTCTTAGTTTTGAGTACATCAGTTGTCTTTTTTTACTAAAATGTCATTTTAAATTGGAGACATGCACTTTTGACTCATTCTGATCACATCATGCATCAGTTTGATGTGAATACAATTACTACACATCAAAAACGACTTATGAATAATTTTTATAAATTATCAAGAAAATATGAGGGTGTTTGATCAGTTTTCAATAAGTGACACTTTTTGAACTAAAATATTGATTTTAAACTAATAACGGACACATTGAGTCATACCAGGGCACATCATGTATTAGATTGAGGTTCGACTGATTCCTACACATAAAAAATGACTTATGGATTGTTTTTTTAAAGTATCAAAACAATCAAAACATGTTTTCTCTGTTTTAAGTATGTTAGTTGTCTATTTTATTAAACTTAATGTCAATTTTAAATATAAAGAAGTACTTGGAGTCATACCGATCACACTGTGTGTTGGATTGAGGTGTGGATGATTCCTACACATCCTAAAGTTTCAAAACATTCCTAAATATCAATGTTACCATGATATACATTTAATTTCTTTGTTGAACTGTCAAAACTGCATGAGAAGCTTCGAACAAACCACCCCTGCTCGAAAAAAAGAATGCATCTGTATATGAAAACAATTATTATATTAGTAATACGAAAAGGAAATAAATTAAACATAAATATTAAATAATAAATTAATTATATGGAAAATGATTTTACTATAGAAACATAAATATTACCTCTGTGATTGAGCACTGTAGGGAACTTGAAAGAAAGTGATAAATGTCAACACTGTAGGGGTGAATGGTTTTGAGGGAGAAGAATTCTGTAAATGTTTTGGTGCAAAAAGCCATGAAATATAGATATATCACCCAAAATAGAACAAAAGAATCCACCTATATAAGAAAACAATTATTATGTGAGTAATGATAAAAAATAAATAAATTAAACATAAATATGAAACAATACATTAATTCTATGGACAATGATTTTACTATGAAAACATCAAGATTACCTCTGTGATTGAGAAGAGGTAGCATCGTTTATCTTCCTGCCAAGTAAGTGGAGAGAAATTGAAGAAAATTGATAAATGAAACACTATAGGGGTGGAAAGGATTTTAAGAAGAATAATTCTATGGAATTTTTTGGTGCATAAAGGCATTAAAGATAGACAGACCACACCAAATTGAAAACAATAATCCACCTGTTTGAGAAAATAATTATTACATGAGTAATACTAAAAATAAATAAATTAAACATAAATATGAAATGATATATTAATTCTATGGAAAGTGATTTTACTATGAAAATATGAATAATACCTCTGTGATTGAGTAGAGGTAGTGGAGTAAACTTGAAGGAAAGTGATAAATGAAACACTATAGGGGTGAAAAGGTTTTTAGGGAGAAGTCTTTGGAAGTTTTGGTGCAGAAAGGCATGAAATATGGGCATACCACCCCAACTCAAATAAAATAATCCACCTGTATAAAAAAACAATTATTACATGAGTAATACTAAAAATAAATAAATTAAACATAAATATGAAATAATACATTAATTCTATGGATAATGAATTTACTATGAAACCATCAAGATTATCTCTGTGACTGAGTAGAGTTAACATCATTTCACTTCCTACAAAGGAATGACAGATTGATAAAAATATTATAAAATAAAAAATATGTAATTAATAATGAAAATTAAATCAATGTACCATTATATATTTTTTCGATAAAATAGATAAAGTATATCGTAACATTACCTTTATATCTTTCCAAAGGGTTTCCTTTATTATAGTTTATTCTTCCAAGAGATTGGTGACATCATAATGTGTAGAAGACATTTTCTACATGAGTAGTCAAACATTTAATTTATATTATGTTAATTCAGTAGATAATATAAAATATAATGAGGAAAAACATAGTATATTAAAAAACACTTTTACTGTCTCATTGAACTCTATTTATTTTTTTAAAGGTTTTAGGGATTTTGTTCCTCTATTGAGAATCCAAATCCCCTATTTGTGGTCCCTTATAACATACAAGACATTGTATACATTGGGACCAACATGAAGTGATTATGATCACCTAATAAAAGGGTTTTACTCAATTAAATTTCCTCTGAATCAACATTTTTTTAGTCGCTGGTAGGATAATAGACCAATTCTTTCTTGTTGGATCAGAGATATAAAATACTTGCACTTCTTGTGATTCCATTATGAATGGATCATCTTTTTTCCCTTCCATGCTGAAATTCACCTTTATTAATCCAATTTCATCAACTTTCACTATAATGGTATTTTCAACCCATTTATAGTAGAAAATAAACACTTGAAATTCTGTATAATCCAACTCATATATCTATTTGATAATACCAAAATATTACATATTTGTATAAATTGGATTTCTATACTTGGAACCATATTTTTGAATCACTTCAGTCACAAGTGAACACTATTTTTTTTCATCGTACTTCAGTCATAATGTTATTTTTTATATAATTTATAACCATTTATTACAAAACTAGTATAAGATATAAAATTTTCATTTGGTCCTCTGGATACCCATTGAAGTCGTTTGAAAATTGAATTCAGATTTTCAGATAACTCCTTATAAATTTGATCTTGAAACCATCCTATAAACTATTTATTATGTGTATTTGATATCCATCCTTCATACCTTTATGGATTCAAATCTCTAAGAATTTTTTTATGGGCTTCAATGTATGGATCAAAATCCTCACTATTATTCCAAATGTAAAGGTACACTTTCTCCCACTCTTTCAAGGTAATTATAACAACATCTCTTCTATAAATACCTTTTCCCATAAGGCATTCATTATGATGAGACTTTGGGAGACCATTACTGTCAACATATGATAGGTGATCGGTACAAAATTCAATAGTTTCTTCAACAATATATCATTTTCAATACAAACTTTTAGCCGACTTTGATTCTTGACATGCCATTTCAAAATATTCATATACTGTTCAATAGGGTATATCTATCTATAATGGAAAAGACCACATAGTTGAACCTCTATAACCAAGTGAAACATCAGGTGGACCATTATATCAAAGAATGATGGTGGGAAGAACATATCTAATTCATATAATACGACTACAACCTTATTATACATGATGTTCAACTTCACCAGGTCTATAACTTTACTGTATATGGATTTGAAAAAGAATCAGAGTCTAGTTAATGTTTGTCATACATTTTGAGGCATAATACAATGGAAAAAACATGCATTAAACATTGCATCAAAACATGATAATCATGTGATTTTAGTCCTTTTAACTTCAAATTTGTCATTGAAACGACATTATTGATATTTGATGAATACCCCTGTGGAACTTTTACACTATTAAGGAAAAGGAAAAAAATGAAAATTTTCTTATCTGGATAGAGTGTAAGCTGTTGGAGGAAGAAAAGTTTTCCTTTTACCCTTCACCAGTGTCAACTCTTCCCTTATCCCCATTTAAATCAAGTCCAACCTAGCCTTGATGCAATCTTTCATTTTACTAGGAAGATTTAGTAACGTGCCAATAACACTACAAAATATATATTTTTCTACATGCATGACATCAAGAAAATTTCTAACATACAAACAATTACAATATGAAAATTCAAAGAAAATTAATCTCTTCTTCCAACCTGATTTTTTAAGGTTTTTCAAAAATGGTTTACCAAAAATAGTGTCAATATCTTTTACTTTATTATGCAGTTAATCACCCATTACTAGATATAGTTTTGTACCTTGTTTGATATTACCATCGAATGCTATCATCCAGGATCAATATTTATGTCATTGAGGTAAAAATTTCCAACATTCTAAAAACACTATCTTCGAGGAATGTTTCAACCAAACTGAGTATGTGTGTTTTTTACAAATGGGACACCCCAATATTCCTTTAATGTTATAGCCTAATAAATTTTCATAAGTAGGGAAGTCATTTATCATTCCATACAATATGACCCTCAATGTGAATTTATCACTTCTATGAGAATCATACATTATAACACCTGTATCCCATATCTATTTCAGATATTTGATCAATGGATTTAAATAGACATGAATATCATCACCAGGTTTCTTTGGTCCAGATATAAGCAGAGACAACATAATACATAACCATGGTGAAAAGTTATAATTTACTAACATGATGGGACACATACTATGAGTAATAATCTATACACCAAAAGGATTTATTCCATCTATAGATAATGCAAGATGCAAGTTTCTCAGCTCATTTCCAAATTCTAGATACTTGTAATCAATTTTCTTCTACTAAGGAGAATTTACTAGATGATGTAGGTTACCATATTTAATTCTTATATCTGCATGCTATGTAAATTGTCTCATGGTTTCCTGACATCCATATAGTATTCTAACCCATGGAATTATAGGAAAGTACTATATATATATATATATATATATATATATATTTAAGTACTTGATTCATTTTTTTTGTATCGATCTGCACCACACTTAGGACATTTTACAAGTGATTTATGGTCCTTACAAAACAATATGAAATCATTTATAAAATCATAAATTTTTTTAGAGATCATTCCCATTGAACGTAATATTAATTTAGTTTCATATGTTTGACAAGGTAGTTCATTTTATTCTGGTATCATATCATTTAGGAGACTAAGTAGTTTTGTAAATCTGGTGTCACTCCATCTGCTGTCATCTTTCAAATTATATAACTTCAATACAGCTGACAATGTTGTGTATTTAGTACAAATGGTATATAATGGTTTCTTATCATAACTATTTAAATCCTCAAACAACATTGGAAAATCATGAAGGTCATCTTCAATTTCCATTTTTTATTTCTTCCACGCGATCTCTATCATCATTTACACTGGTATTCATATCAAATGATCCATAAACCATAGTATCATCCCAATTGGTGTCCATGTTCAATTTTCCACATGTTTATTCCAACATTTATAGATATTATCTATTAAATGACAAATAAAATTTTCTTCCAACTCTTCTAGACTAAATTTTCTTGAATAACAACAATGTAAACACAGACAGAGGATTTGAGAAGGGTTGTATGCATGATCTCTTGAAAACTTGATGAACTCTTTAACCCCATATTCATAATCTTTTGTCAAATGATTAACATGTATCCATTTTTGATTCATATCCATCCTATTGTATTCATAAAAGATTAAATTTTACAATAAATAAATAAATACACATAAGATATTCATTATCAAATGTGGTTGTTATATACAATTCTAATAAGGGAAACTCAACATTTGACTATTTCAAAGAATTTCAGTATGTTGAAGAAAATGGGTAATTGAATTTAAGAAAAGAATTTATCCACTATGTCCTATTTTATTCTATGAATTCATTGAAAGGTAAAAGTTATAGATAACTCATCCTCATAAACTCATCTCCCAAACATTTATCATTGCATTTTTTTGTTTGACACATCCTTAATCTCTTGTGGACATGCACCTATGTTACTTGAAATACTCTAAGCAGTAGTCATCCAGGGGATGGATAATTCTTAGAGTAGTACAAACAATGTAAAAGAGACGGAGGATGAGTTTCAAGCAACAAATTGAAATAATGATTGTTTGGGAGATGAATTTGATGAGGATGACAGTTGTCTATAAAATAAATGGGGGATGAGTCTCAAGAACCAAATTGCAATTATAACTGTTGTTTAACACACACAAAGTCTTTCTTAAATTCCCTAAACAAATGAAAATATAATATATGAAATTAAGGAGTAATAAGAAACCCAAACATGATAAACAATAATAATAAACCCTCATTCAATGAACTGAAAGATATAAAAATTTATTGATAAAACATTTTAATAAATAAAGAGTTATTTCATATACATGGATAATAATCATAGATTCAAAAGGGTAGAACCAATACATGTAGACCTAAAATGATGAATAACTAAAAATAATTTATAATATATAGAATTTTATAACTTCAATTCTATTTTTTGGAACAAGTGATGTAGAAACCTAAGGAATTATTATATTTAAAATTAATGGTATATCAAATATTTGAAAACAACTCAAGACTCTTAAGATGTCATATCACCACACCGACCCATCCCAAGGATTCTAGGGAGGTCATCACATCAGATATACCCATTTGAAGGATTCTAGAGAGGACATGTAATATGCATCGACCCATCCTTGAGATTCTAGGGAGGTCCATAAAGAAGTTGACATAAAGCAATAATACACATCAACTAGATATATCAAAAATAAGGGAGAAAAACACACCAAACCTTGAAACATCTATCAAATAAACATTTAAACACACATATATATATAACATGGAATTTATAATACACATAATTTCAAAACAAATCCACATTTAAACATAATTTTTACTAAAAATAAACATAATCCCTTCATAATATGGAAATCTAGAACCATAATTTGTGAATAAATAATTTTAAAATCACCCTTACATTATAACTTCTGAAAACACATATAAATAGATAGAAATATATATATTTACACACACACACACATATCCTTATAAAATAAACTTAAATTGATAAAAATATATCTAACCCTTAAAGTATAATATCACAACATCGTAAAATAAATACAACCCCATACTAATTTTGAAAAAAGAGAGCCACTAAAAATAAATAAGTATGGTATCACCCTTACTAATATTTCTCTTAAAATAAAACAACATAATTTTGAGAAAATAAATTTTTAAGGAAAAAACCTTACACTGAAATATTAAAATATAATTTAAATAAATAAATTCCCTTACATGAATTATAAAAAATCAGCTTCTGTTGCTGCTTCGCACCATCACCAGATTGAGAATTGGTTTGCTAAATCAATATGCTCATTTGTTTAGATTTTTTATATCCAAAAACTCCAATATTTATACAGTGGAATAAATATTTATTTAATTGGATTATCTATAGACCATAGGTGATTCTCTATGATTTCAAAACAATGAAAAAATTAAGCTTGTGGAGCAATCTAGGGTATAGATGTAGACAATGAAGAAAATTAATTCAAAAAAACAATCTAAAAAGACCAAATAGGTTACTTAAGAAAAAAATAGATCATAAACAAAAGAAAAATAATATATAATGACCGGACTACAAATAACTAATTACATTGTCTAAGAAGAAATAAAAAATGAAACAAAAAATGCATAAAAAAATCAGAACCTACAAAGGAAAACACATGCCTACATCTCTAGGTTTAAGAAAATATGAGACCCTCAGATCTAAATCTTGATATTTTCTTCAGAAACCCTAACTTCAAGAGAAAACCGGATGTCAGATGACATTCGAGCAATTTGAGGTAGTCAAGTGGGTTTTTGTGATTTGATATTTGATTCATTGAGGAGGAGCACCAATAGTGGGTGAATTCTATGTAAAGCTTCTTATATCATGACAGGTTCACAACTGGTTAGGTTTTTTTAAATAGACCAGGACACTTTTATCAGTGCTTTTAAAAAAGCACTAATAAAAAGTCCATTTGTCAGTGCTTAAGTAATAAGCATTGATATAAGGCATATTTATCAGCACTTTTCAGTGATTATAAATATTGATTTTATCAGTGCCTTTTTCAGTACTAATAAATATTTCTTTTATCAGTGCTTATTACTTAAGCACTGATAAAGTATTTATAATTATAATTATAAATAATTTTTTATAAATATATATATACTTAATAAATATATATAAATATAAATATAGTAAATATATTCCTTATTTAAATATATTTATTATAATTGTACAATTATTTAAATATATAATTATTTATTTATAATTATTTATTTTTTTTAAAAATAACATTTTTATCATTATATATATTTATATAATTATATATATATGTTTATATATTTAATATATATATATATATATATATAAAATATATTCATTATTTAAATAAATTTATTATAAATTTAATAATTATTTAAATATATATAATTGTTTAAATATATATAATTATTTATTTATAATTAAATAAATACCTTTAAAAAAATATTTATTTATTTATAATTATAAATATATAATTTTATAAATATATTATGTACATTTATAAAATATATTTATTTATAAATATTTTTTTACCAATATTTTTTAACATCATTAATGAATATCTAATTTTAAGTACATGTATGTTAAAAATGAGTGAAATTGAATAAATTAAAAATATTTACACTTTAACAATATTAAAAAAATGGATAAGTTTTGTGTGTGTGCATTGTACATAAAAATGCAGCAATTACGTATATGCGAAATAAATATAACACACATTTGATCTCTGTTAAATTGAAAAATCAAATGACATTCAATTATATGTCCATTACTCTATGCAATTAGTTTGTATTTCTAATTCATATTAATTTTTAATTATAAACCATTATTCACTAAATATATGACTATTTAATGTAAAGCACATAAATATTTTTAATATATAAATCATTTTTATATACATTAATATATCTATATATTTTAAATATATTATTTATTAACATTATAAATAATCATCTAATTAATAAAATGTTTAATATTTTTCTCAATTTAATTATTTTTAATTTTAATTTGTTTAATTTTCATTTTTCATATATATATATATTTAATACATACTATTTATTATTATTTATAATTTATATATAGTATAATCGATTTATTCGTTTTTATCAATAATTATGTAATTAATAAAATTTGTAATTTTTTTAATAAACTCATTTTTTATTTTTTTATCTACTTAATTATTTCATTTTATTTATTTGGACCATTATCACCTCTAAAAAAGCATTGATAAAGGATTTCTTTATGAATGCTAAAAATATAGCACTGATAAAGGGTTAAATTTATTAGCTCTTTCTTTAGCACTGATAAAGATTCCATTTATCAGCACTTTTTTCTAGTGCTGATAAATACCCATGCTGTTAAACACCTGTTTTGTAGTAGTGATAGTTAATTTTAGGGGGTTGAGTTTTGTGCAATAATTTTCATCGGGCTCACTATTTCTGAATGACTTCCAATGGGTTTGTTCATGGAATTAGAAACACCCAACGATTGAATATCCTTGAGGGATCTGCTTTCCAAAGGCAGGAGCTAGTTAGGGAGTTTGGAAAATGATGCTTAATAACTCACATTGGTCGAGAGGATGGTAGGTTGGATCATCACACCCTTTTGGAGGGAATTATTGCATACTCCAGGGCTCTCTTATAGAATTAAGATATGTTTTTGAATCCTTCATTAATTCCCAAGTATGATGCGGGTTGCCCTTGAATTAACAATCAATTATTAGAATGCACATAATTTAGAATAATCTGTATTTATCTAAGGTTATTCATCAATGGAGATATCAATATATATATGAGGTTCTCTATCAATGGTATCCTCTCATGTGTTGATTATAGATTCTCTGATCATTGTTACGATGATGCTAGTTTTCATCCACACAATGTGGTGCTCTGGAGTGTATCGTTATCTAAGGAGATGAGAGTTATTTTGATGTTAGGATCAGACCCATGAAATGGGCTTCCTACATATTCTCATGAAAGGAATCAGAACCCACATAGTTTAGTGCCTCTTAATGGGGAACATAATACCTTTAAAGGTCATGTGATAAGGACCAAACCGTACAGTTTAACGTCTTGTGGTAAGGACGTCTAGGCAGAAGGTTCCTAGTCAAAATTTTGTGTGGGACTTACATTGAAGCGGCCTAGGGAACATGGAAGGGATATAAATCCCTAGGTTGAATAGTAATCTACCAAAAATGTGTCCCAGAGAGAATATGGTTGATTTGGGGTGTTGGGTTTGGACCTTATGTAGGCTTCATACATATCCCATTTGGATGGAAATCAAAGCCCACATAGTTCGAGTGTGAGGACCAACAACTATGGATGCCCTCAGGTTTGTCTCATAGGGGAGTATATCCCTTTAAGAGGATTAAGTTGGGGATTACTCTTGAAGAGGATGCCCTATTAAAGGGACCATGAGGGATTTCCTTGACTCATGGTGATTTGGATTTTTTTTTGGGGTTTACACATAAGGAGGAGGCCCATGGATGAGAATGGTGATATGATTGGGGATTATTCCTGAAGATTAAGCCCAAAGGTTAGATTTTTGGGCTTATTCCTAAGGAATATTCTCTAGTGATTTGAATTTTGGTTGGGGATTACTCCAGAAAAGGATGCCCTATGTGGGATGTTGGGGCTTATACCAAGTAGGAGGCCCAATGGTTGGATATTGGGGATTATTCCTGAGGAGTATGCCTTGGTTATTTGAAGTGTTTTTGGGTATTACTCTCTAAAAGGATGCCTTAGGTGAGATGTTGAATCTTATACCAAGTAGGGGGCCTAAAGGTTTGATTTCAGGTCTTATTCCTAATGAGTATTCCCTAGTTATTTGAAGTTTTTTTGGGGATTAATCCCAAAAAAGAATCCTTGGGTGATATGTTGGGGCTTATACCAAGTGGGAGGCCCATGGATTTGGTGGGATCATGTGGGGGGTCATGAACATCATCAACCTCTAAGCCCATGAAATTCATGATCAGTGTGAGAAAAAATAGGAAACATAAGATATAGGAAACCACACAATCTTCTTTTCACTGAGGTTGGATACATGTCCTTGGGAACCCACATCCATGGAGGCACTCTGATGGAATGTAAGAGGAAGTTCAAAAAGAATATTATCTGCCAAAACATGCATCTGGATGTGTGGATTCCATGGTAATAACTATCCTCTAATCCCATGAGTCATGTTTGAACGTGAGAAACAAGAGGAAGTTAAAGATTCAAAAAACCACACACTTCTCCTCCTCTGCTGGTGTAAGAGTATGGGGAAAAAAGAGAAGAAAAATGGGCTTGGATGCACCCATTCACTATCTCATTTTTATCCTAGATAGTTATATTTGACTACTCGAATAGACACATCCCTCAGGAGGAAAGGAGAAGAAAAATTGTAACCTTCCATAAGGAAGGCTAGAAGATTACTCCAGGAAGGATGCCCTAAAATTGGTTCTATAACAGGAGAGGAGGATATAATTCCTTTTCAAATAGAAAGGAAAGTGTGATCCTTACTCCCCTTCCTAGAACCGGTGGCTTTAGTTCTTAGAGAAAACTAGGGTAGTTCATGATCGTAACCCTAGTACCCAATATCGGGAACTACCTAACATTGTCCCTAGATTCAGGGTCCTTATAACCGTAGGAATGCATACTCACATGCACCCCAAGGACCCTAATTTCAAGGTAGTACAAGTGTGGGAAACCTTTGACTATATGAATGCATACTCAAATGGGAGACACACTTGTGCACCTCTTTCCATGGTTTTTCTAGTCTGGAGGATTCAATAGATGTTTTAACTTTGTCCCTTTCAGACAAGGGATCCAAATGAGGATAGGCCCTGCCATTAGTGTCTTAGAATAAGGCATAAGAAGTGGCTCGTGTAGGGTAAGGATTGGAAGAGACAAGGTATTCTTGCACTGGGTGTGGGATAGGTGATCCAAAGGGGTCCCGCACAAGGTGTAGGTTGGACAAGCCAAAGGGGTCTCACGCAGGTAGTCATGGGCGAGTAGGGAAGTTCTTTGTGCAAGTAGGCCTGTACGGGATGAAGTTACTTTGGGTGATCGATCACCTAGGTAACAACACTTGGGAGAGTATTCTCTTAAGCCTTCAAGGGTCTCCACAGGTGTTCCCAAAAGTGTCTTGCATTGGTCCCTAGTTTGGGGAGGGTACCTCATACTAGTGCTCATCAACCATGGTTGAGAGGGTGACTCACACATTTTTTATGTGTTTTAAACCCTGGGAGGACGTTTTTTATACTACCCCATTAATTCTCTCTTATTTAGGTTTTTGAGGGCTACCTGGAAGGTTTCAGAGGTCCTAGGAAAAGGACTAGGGCGATTAGAGATTTAGGAGTTCTTTGTGAATTTTGTTCATAAAAATGAAGACCCCTGGGGTCCTATTTATAGGAAAATATGGGTCCTTGGGTGAATGGTATCACTCATGTAGGTGTGTCATGGAGGTGTGTCACGCGGGATGATGTGCAGTCCAGTCACGTAGGCCAATGCATAGGTACCATGCACACCGACACTTCTTGGGGTACTCAAGTGGAAGGCCTTTTCCAAAAGAGCGTGACCTATGACCTTCTTTTCTTGTCTTATTTTCTTCTCTTTTAGGTATTTTCCTTCAACACCTTTTCATATATGTGACAAAATAGAGTGTTAATAAATCCCCCCCTTAGGATTGGATCCTATCAAATGAAGTGGGTATGATCCCGAGGTAATGAGATGAAAAGGGTGGATGGATCACATAGGTTATCTATGCAGGTCATTCATGTGGGTCATCAGTGAAGGTCATCTACCTAGGTCATCTACACTGGCTGGGAACACATGAGGACCATATAGAGGGTTTTGATTGTTTATAAATAAGGCCAATATTTGAGTGGATTCTCTTCATGTCTCTGCATCCATGGTCTCACCATGCTAGTGTTCTGCGTAGATCATTTGTTTATGCTTCTTCGCTAAAGCATTGTTCACGCAGACTAGGTATGCACCTGCCTATGTGATAATTATGTTTGGGTGACATGTTTGTGAGGACTCTTGGGTGAGGTACCAATACGAGACCACTTTCGTTGGTACCCTATGCGAGTTTATGCCTTTTCTAAATTCTTTAATTCCTATAACTTTTTACGGAATGAACTTGTTCTTAACAAAAATTTTGGTGCTTCTTTGTAGGTTCAATGGCTGCTTGAAAGAATATAGTTTCTAATGAACAGGATAAGAAGCACATTGATGAGATGGTAAAATCTATAGGGAATGAATACTATGATACTCACGATACTTATCTACCAGATCTGGTGGGTCATCTGAAGAAGTATCATTATGACTGCCCTAAGAATAATTATCTACTGCTTTATGGACACAACCATATGAAGGAGTTCCTCATAATAGATTCAAATAATTACACCCCTCTCTCATAGTTTCAAGACTACATAAACTTCACTACTACCAACATTTGAATCATGAGTGTATATATTAATACTGGGAAATCAACCATGGCTTACATCATTCACCACAACCAATTTTCTCAAGATTTGAAGCCGTGCATGAATGAATTAAAGCCAAATTGTTATCTATCCATATTCTGTGATTCCCAAACAGACCAGGAGAAGGGTTTCAAGGTAGACTGAGAATTTCAACCAAGAGGGGTGTTAGGACCGAGTGGATATGGGCATACTAGGTGCACCAGAATTTTGTAGAATTCAAAAAGGAAATACAAGGCATCTAAATTTATAAGGCCGTTTGGGTAGGAAAAACTTGTGTATATAATAACTCTGAATTCATCCCTAATTTGTTAAGCTGATGGAGTTCGAAGATGAACTCTCACTACCACAAAACTGGGTTTCTGCAGCGCCAACCTTTATCAGTGCTAAAAAAAGTGCTGATGGGGGGGGGATTTCTCAGCACTAAAAAAACCGCTGATAAAGGGCACTTTTATCAGTGCTAAAAAAGAACTATTAATAGTGACCCTTTATCAGAGCTTTTTTTAGCGTTGTTAAAGGCCCCCCTTTATCAGCCCTTTTTTAGTAGCACTAATAAAGAGGGGAATTTATCAGCGCTTTTTCCTAGCACTCATAAAGTTTATATTTCAAAAAAAAAATATTTCATAAATAACAATATATCGATATATAAGTATATTTATATTGATATATATATATTAAATATTTTTAAGTATGTTTTATATCGATTTGACATGTGGTAGGTACAAAACGGACACCCAAAGCAGAAATTATGGCTTTTTAGATGGATTAAGGATTTTTTCGTGCCTTGAAGAATATGAGAAGGTGTTCCAATGGACACCATAGTGTAGGTATAGTCTTAATATTCAATTTGATATGTGGTTGAGGCAAAACGGACACTCGAATCACAAGTTATGGTAAAACGGACTCTCGGAGCCAAACTTATGACCGTCCAGAGGGATTTTGGGCATTTTTAGGGCCTTAAAGAATGTGAGAAGGGGTTACAGTGAAAAGTGTGTATCTTTTAAAAATTTTGGATTTGATATGTGGTAGATCCAAAATGGACACATGGAGCATAAGTTATTATCATTTGAAATTTAGCAACCCTCATAGCACTTAAAAACCTAAGAAACCCACAACTCACTAAAACAGGAATAACTTCTGCCCTGGGTGTCTATTTGAGCGCCACGACCAGTAAAATCAAAGATCATGAGATGAGTGAGTACCCTATCCAATAAAAACTGTGATAAGATCAAAGAAACGAAAGATATATCAGTTATACCACTCCAAAAAAAACTCCAACTTCAAACGTCCATAACTTTCACTTCGGGTGTTCGTTTGGGCTCTACCACATATTGAATCGAAGGAATCAAAGAGATATATGTATAATTATGACTCAAACATATTTACAATCAATTTTGGGACCTTAAAATTCCAAAACACCACAATAATGCCTCAAAAACTCCATTTCTGTGTCTGGTGCCCTGTTAAATTTTTCTTAAAATGATCATAACTCCCGATCTGTGTGTCTATTCGGCCTCTGCCACCTATTATATCATATTTAATTCTATGAGATTCAGTTTTACTAGTCACGAAGCTCATATGGACACCCGAATAAGAAGTTATTCTCTTTTCAATGACTACAGTTTGTTAGGTTTTTCGAGCCCCCATTTCTAGCACTTGTATCGTGTTTGCTGTTTTTTCAAATGCTCATAACTTATGATCTATTTTTACATTTATCCTCCACCAACTATTATATAAAATCTCATTTTATGATCTTTGATCTGACTAGTCACAAATCTGTAATGGGCTATTAGATCATAAGTTTTCTCCCTTACATTGAGTTTTGGGTTTATTTGACTTTCTGACTGTTTTTACAGGTTTTGAGGGTTTCTCTATTTTTTACCCATATAATGTGTATGTATATATATATATATATATATTTGCGCATGTCTGTATTGAAAAATTGATATATATTATCTATATACCCAAAAATTCAGGAGACAGGAAAAAACCCGCTCCTAGAAAAATATATTAAGGAAAAATAAAAGTGCACAGGAAAATAGAGTCACATAGCAGCTCGACAGAGGTGGGTATAGACCTCACCACAAAGATAAACTTGGACAAGCTCATTACAAAAGTTAGGTAAGACACATGACCAACTAGAACCAACCTCTAAAATTTCCCTCTTAGAGAGAGAATTAGTGACCCAATTAGCCTCACGATAAACATGTGTTACTTTAAGAGAAAGCACCTCCTCAAGCCTAAGACATTCAATCCAAGATGGTAGGATCTTCCATGGAACATTCCATGAGCGATCCTTAAGAATTTGAATATTAATAGTCGAATCAGACTCCAACCATAATTTATGACAATTATAATGAATAACATATTTAATTTCTTTAATCATGGCCCAAATCTTTGCTTCAATTGCAAAACCACTGCCGATATAGTGGAAGAAGCAACCTTTCACAAACCCTCGGGAAGTTAAAAAAACACTACTGCATCCATCCAGACTCGGAGCACCTAAATTTTCTCCATCAACATTGACTTTAATCCATTGGAAGATGGGTAGAATCCATCGAACATACTTTATCATTAACGGTTTCTTGGTCCTACCATTCACACCAAGAGATCTCAAAATGACAAGGTCAGAAACATCATTATCCATAGATCCGGTTTGTATAAGGGATTAATTCTGAATTGCATGATGCATGATGCATGAATAGTATTCCATTGTGAAGGGAGGGATTTATTCTGTTGAAATATAAATCATTTATTGCCTTCCAAATAAAAGAGAATACACTCACAACGGAAACCAACCAAAGGGAGTGAATCTGCTCACTTTGCTCCTTTCTACAGATAGATTGTAGAAGATCTTCCACGGACTAAAAATTGAAACAAAATGTAAAGAGATCCTTCAAGTATCTCCATACCCAACAAGTAAATCTATAGGTAATAAATAGGTGCTGAAATGTTTCATCTGCCTCTAAGCAGAGGAGACAACTTGAAGCCAACTGGACACCAAAGCGCTGCAGTACATTCTGCAATGGGATATGCTGTTTCCAGATTTTCTAGACAAGGAGAGATGAGGTAGGTGGGATAAAATAATTCTACACACTCTGGATCCATGAGGGAGGGTTCAAGGAGGGGCCAAAAAGCATTCTTTATCAAACTTTGATGGAAAAGGTCCCATTCAAGTTGGGCATCCAAACTAGAGTATCAGAATCCATATACATGTATCATGCAATCTACGAGCAAAGATGTTCAGGTAATAGACCATTTTTATTCACAATAATTCAAATATTAGCGATAGTAAGATTCTTTAGAGATGTAGGGATATCAAGATCTTCACAAATGGTCTGGGATAACCATGGGGTTGTCTAGCAGTTCAAAGGGGATTGCTCACAGACCAACCATCTCAAATTTTCCATAATACCATCATAAGAGAGTTTAAGGTCAATCCAAATAGGGGAGTTCAGATGATATCCATATCCATGATGAATATTCTCCACAAACCTAGAATACATAAACTATTTAGAGGGATCAGAGCTGGAGAGTAGATTCTACACAAACTTTTTAATCAAAGTATCATTGAACAACCTTAAGTCTTTCACCCCCATTCCCCCCATTTGAATGGGTTTAATACAATCTTTCCAGGCCACAGTTACCAACTTTCTCTCATTAATACTTCTAGTCCAGATAAAATTTATAATCTTACCACTCAATTCTTTAATAAGTGCCCCTATACATCTATAAAGTGATAAATAATAAACAAACATAGAGGTGATCACCGAATTAACCAAGAAAATTATTCTAGCCCAAGACATGTTCTTGACTTTCCAGTTCATCAGTTGATTAGAAATTTTTAGAGAAATGTTCTCAATATAGAAACACTTCAATCTTCCCCAAAACAGAGGCACACCAAGATAAGTTAAGGATAAGATTCCCCTCTTCATTCCAAGCTTCAAGGAAATTCTATTCTATCTCAAAATGGTGATACCTTCCCCAAACATAACTGAAGACTTGTTCCAACTAATAACCTGGCCTAAAACTTCCTCATAATGTGAAAATATACCCTTGATACAAGAAATAGTCCCTTTTTCCACCTTCCCAAATAGCAAAATATCATCAGCATAAAACAAGTGAGAGGGAGCAAGGAGATTCCTCCCAATTTTCATCTTCTGATACCAACCAAAATTAGCAAGATCATTGAGGCACTAACTCAAGTAGTCTTATAAAATAGAAAATATCAATACAAAAAGAGGATCTCCTTGCCTAACACCTCTTTTACATCGAAATAATCCTCTAGGGGACCCATTAATAAGAATAGAGATCCTCACACTTCCTAATATGGGACCAATAAGTCCAATAAATCGCTGTGAAAAGCCATGAATTTTCATAATTTTGAAGAGGAAACTCCATCTAATAGTGTCAAAAGCCTTGGAAATGTCAATATTTAGAGCCATGCTACCAACCTTTTTCCTCCTATTCATGGAATTGACACATTCAGAAGCAGTAAAAAGGCAATTTTGAATGTTCCATCCTGGGACAAAACCAAATTGGTTACTAGAAATAATCCCCTTAGCAATATCACCCAACCTCCAAGTCATGATTTTACTGATAATCTTGGGTATGGTATTCCCAATGGCCATAGGTCGGAAGTATTTAATATCAATGGCACACTCCTTCTTAGAGATAAGAGCAATAAAATTAGAGTTCATACCAAAAGGAATAAAAGAGGATCTATAAAAATCCCTCACCGCATTCATGACATCATAATGGACAATATCCCAGTAGAACATAAAGAACTTGTTGGTGAAACCATCAGGACCAGCCACACTGTCAATATTTAAATAAAGGAGAGAGTCATAAATCTCTTTGGCATTGGGAATTTCAATAAGCCTATTATTCTGAATATCAATTATGGAGGGGTCAAAGTAATGAATAATCTTAGCAGAATTGTCAACTACATTATCTGAATAAATCTTTTCAAAGTAATCCATAACAACTTTAACAATCTCACTTTTAGAGAAGAACATATTCCCATCAATATTGATGGTGTTAAGACTCTTCCTAACTCTATTTTCCTTGTACATACAGTGGAACAACTTAGAGTTCCTATCTCCCTCCTTTAACCATCTCATGTTAAACTGATTCTAATCTAATCTCTCTTTCAGAGTCAAGAGCTTATCCATATTTGAAGAAACTTGAATCTCCTCTAGGGAGGGCGCATCATGAGACATATTATCTTTATAGTAGTTTAGTAGGAAAGTTTCAACTTCTTTAATGTCATTACCAAGGGAGGAGAAAGCGGCTTTACTCCATTGCTTTAACCTTAATTTGACTTCCTTTAATTTACAACACAAGATATGGGAGGGACTTCCCAAAAAAATAGAATTCCAAGCATCCAAAACAATCTCCATACAACCCGGAATGACCATCCATGAATTATTGAATTTAAAGGGGATTGGAGCTGACCACACTCTGTTGTCACCGACCTCAATAAGAATGGGGTTATGATCAGAATTTATCCCTGGAAAGGTGACTCCAGACACATCCATTGTACTATTGTTATTATCCAATTACACAAAACATCTATCTATCTTGCTTGCCTTCCATCTATTGATGATGTAACTACTCCATGTGAAATCATCTCCAGACATGGGAACTTGAGTCAAACCACACTTGTCAATGCAAGAGGAAAAATCATAGGCTAAGTTCGACAGAAATTCTCCCCAGTTTTTTCCTCAGGTCTCAAAACAGTGTTAAAATCACCAAGTAAAATCCAACCGTTGTTCATACCCTCAAAAATATCCACTATATTCCTCCACAAAGCTCTTCTCCTTATGTACAAATTTAAAGCATAAACAAAGGTTACCGAGAGAGTGAGACAATTTATGCTACATGAGATAGTCACAGGCTGCATGTCATTCATGAGAGAGTTAATCAAAACACTATGATGCTTCATGAACCATAAGGACTCAGCACTATCACCCACTTTATTATTAGAAACAAAAGAATATCCCAACAACGACCACTTAAAAGAACACCAATTCTCAAATTTCATCCGCGGCTCTGCAATACCAATTAATAAAGGCTTATTGGTCAAGATAAGATGCCTAAGGGACTTAACCGTGAGAGAGTTCCCAATCCCTTGGTAGTTCCAAAATAAGATCTTCATTTCCTAGACCTAAGCCTAGTGTTAGTCCCATCATCGCTTTATTTCATGTTGTTATTAGATAAAATAGTACCCAGCTCATCAGGGGGAGGGACATCTGAATCCTGATTCAGAGTGGAAGATACATCACAATCCTCACAAGAGGTCTTAGGACTGAGAGATGAAAATATGTTCAAAGAGTCAATAGAAGAAAGCAAACTGGCAGGGAGTTTTCTCTTCACAGCCTTGTCTGGATGAACCATGAGAAATTCTCCAGGATTCTATCCAGAGGCTTGGCCAATGCTTGAAATATCAAGGGAATAACCACCAGCCTTTGAGACATTAGAAGGAACATTAGGGTTGTCATCATTCAACATCATAGCTCCAGGAATAGGCACCAGAGTAGTAGAAACAATCTGATCATTAGGGCCTGCTAACCCAACCGAATCAAGAGTAATGACAATATATGATTGAGGCAGAAGATCAACATCACAAATGGCAGTGGGAAGTGAAAAAATTTACTTAGTAATGGACTTTCCCTCTCGAGCAGTGTCAAGAGGATGGACTAGCTAAGAAGACCCTGAGAGGGTCAGAGGGGCTAAGGCTTGACTAGGCAAAGGTGGTGTAGTAGCCTCCTTAAGAAGATTGGGATCTTCTATAGTGACCTGGATTGAAGTCCCTAGGATAGAATTTTCCTCATGCTAATCATCTAAGACTCCTTTAGCGATAAAGGGATCAGGTCCAATAGTCTTTCCCTTACTTCTCTTACAAGTCAAATTCTCATGCCCTCTGATTTTAAAGAAGCTGCAGAGCTTATGGATATTGCAATCAGAGGCCATATGTCCAAATAAATGAAAATTCGCACAAAATTTGGGCTTCCTCTCATAAATAATCCAAAGAGTAAGACTATCATCCTTAGTGGTCAACACCACTTCCTCCATAAGGGTAGAAAACATATCAACCTTAACCAAAATCCTCGCATAATGGCCAAAGGAGGGGTTGTCAGTTTGCCTATCTATCCTAATTGTATTACTAACAGACGAAGAAATATCCCATAAAATTTGGGGATGTTAGTAAATCAAGTTAAGATTTCATACCCATATCCATAACTGAGCATATGTGTTCTTGACAGAGTTCGTATCAAAGTTCCTATCCCATTCATGAATATGTAGGAATCCAGGCTTCAAAGAGACCAAACCAAGACTCCAAGCACGCATCTTGAGTTCATTATAAGGAAAAACAATATGGTAAAACCCAAGACCCATCGCCATCATCTTCCAGTCATCAAAACCCCAGATCGCAACAATCCTTTTAGTAAGTTTGTTGAACTTCCAAGGTTTCACCCCTTTCAGAATCAGAACCTATGCAATAATGGAGAACTTACATAAATTTACTCTTTCCTCAACCACACTTTGATTCACCGAGACATGTGAAATGCATCCTTTTCTAATGATCCTACCTGGTGGAGCAGATTTACAATCCATGAAAGAAATATTGCTCGTACTCTTTTTCGCATTCACAAAACTCTTCCTTGATCCAACTCTATCCTGAATAATATATATGTGTGTGTGTGTGCTGTATATATATGTATGTATGTATGTATATATATATATATATATTTATAAACACACATAAAAATCATATTTTATAAATTCATTCAAAACCGATCTTATAAATATATATTAATATACGAATAAATATATTAATATATTAATATATAAATATAACTATATATATATATTAATATACAGATATATATATAATAATATAACTATATATATATATATATATTAATATAACTATATATATATATATTAATATAACTATATATATATATATATTAATATAACTAAATATATATATATATATTAATATAACTAAATATATATATATATATATCTATATTAATATAACTAAATATATATATATTAATATAACTATATATATATATTAATATAACTATATATATATTTATATATATATTTATACATATATATATATATATTAATATACGGATATATATATATTAATATAACTAAATATATATATATTAATATAACTAAACACACACACACACATATATATATACGGATATATATATTAATATAACTATATATATATATATTAATATAACTAAATATATATATATGTTAATATATATATGTTAATATATATATGTTAATATATATATGTTAATATATATATATATATATATTAATATATGGGTAAATATAACTAAATATATATATATAAATAAATAGATATATTAATAAATGAAGGGAAAAGAGATATGGTGGAGCGGTAAAGGCTAACAGGTCCCGAGTTCAAATCCAGGGGGAGGCAGGTCGCACTCGCATGGGTGGAATAACAACTAGCACTGTTAAAAGGGGTGGGGGTGCTGTTAAAGGGTGTGAATGAGGTTGGTGGTTGGGGCGTGCAGTGTGTGGGGGTCAGGGCGCTATTAAAGGGGTGTGGGGGCGTTGTTGAAGCCTCCCCAAATTTCAATTTTTTTTTTATTTTTTTAATGTTTTTTTTAACTTTTATCAGTGCTAAAAAATCGCTGATAAAAGGGGAATTTATCAGTGCCTTTTGGAGAACTGATAAAGGGGACCCCCCTTTATCTTTACCTCGATTAACATCTCTTTTTTAACGGTGTTAATTCCCTTTTCTAGTGCTGATAAAGGCCGTATTTGCAGTAGCGTCTTTTCACCTGATGCATGGAGAAGTTTGTATCATCTTGTGGGATGTCCAAAATATATATGAGGATCTGATCCTTGGAGATATGTATGACAAGTTCATCCCTTCTAGGGTGACGTGGGATGATGCTGATAGGATTCCAACTTTGGCGCATGAGCTACTGAAGATAGCTCAGGATATTGAGAAGGAATACCCCCACCCGAGGGGGGATATCCATCCCGAAGCATGGATGAGTACCTTCCAAGAGATGATAGAGAAAGGTACCCCTTGAAAACATCCAACAAGGTTTCCCAAAATGGTGAAGCAGAGCACTCTTGGTACATTCTGGCTGACTTTGGAAAAGGTAGAGTACAACAAATGGGGGTACAATCCCAAGTCCAATGTACCTATGAAGACACGTCTAGTAGGATTTTTAGCCATGTTGTTAAGAATATACTTGATTCCTTTCTATGATTTCAATGGATACATGAGAATATAAACATTTTTTATGGTGGCCAAGCTGGCGGAGAAGAAGCACGTGGGGTTGGCAATCCCCGTCTTGGAAAAAATTCACTGATGCCTGCTGCATATTCGTGTGGGAAAGCCCCGTTCAAATTTGAAGGACCTTTCTAGGTACTGTGGGGATGGTTCAAAACCCACTTTAGACCCTATGTCGTGTTAAGCAGGTTCGAGATTCCTAGGGGTTGTTTCAACCATTTTTCAAGCTGTTTCTAGTACTTATCCCTTGTTCTTGAAGATTGGTGTGACCTTGATGAGGCTTAGACGGGGAACTACCTACTGATAGATTTAATAATGATAGAAAGGATGGAAATATTCTAAGATTATACATGATTGATTTTAGAGATGACATTCTAAAGACCCACATCGATGATGAGGTTATATTTGAGGCCTATGATCCATATGGATTTTCAACATTCTAGTAATAGAAAACTGTATTTCCTCCTGTGTGTGTACAAACAGAGAAGCATCCAATGGTATCCCAATAGCTATGGATACTTACTGCAATAGAGCCGAATCAATCAGTAATCAACCTGCCACCAGCTGATGCATCCACTGGATTGAATTCTTGGTATACTGAGGTCTAGATTACATCATATCCTGAGGGACAGTTGGAAGAATTCATCCCTCAGTTCTGGACTGGAGCAACTTCCAAGCATGGAAAGTGAGGTAGGAAATTCCCCTTTAGAAGATGTTTCATCTACCCTAGAGGAGTATTCATCCCCGTTAGAGGGTAAGGATGACTAGGTCCCATGTTCCCCCAAATGACCTTATAAAAGGTTCAGTTCACCAGTAAGAATAAAAAGGTCTAATCCAACTGAGGTGGAGCCCAGACAGTCCATTATTCACCATCAACAAGAGACTCAGTTCTCATTTTCCCATCCTTCGTCTTCAATGGAGAAGGTTGAGAATCCTATGAAATCGAATATTATCAAATCAAATTCATGATAGGACATGATAGCCTTTGAATACGTGTGACTAGAGTCAGTTCAATTTTGGCAGGACATGCCTTCTAATGCCGAAGTCATATGGTATCTTCTTCATGATGGGTTGTGGATTCTAGAGATAGGAGATGCTTGACCCCACCCAACCTTTTTTTTGAGGACAATCCCACCGAGATTGATATTTATATCTAGAAGCTAGAGATAATTATTTACGCAACTAAAAAACTAATCCCTGCCACGGGATTGGTGGAGGACATGTCGAGGCGGGGTTCCACTGAAGGGGTTAACCACCCATATTCTGAGGAATGGATTGACTATGTCAATACAAAGTATTTAAGTTCTTCTTTTTTATCTATTCCATTATTATTACTTTATTTCATTTCAAACAAAGTATTGTTGTTGAGAGAAAATGTTATCTTGATTTTCAGTGGGCTAGGGGAAAATCATCTGAGATTCTATCGCTGAAATATGGCCTAAATGGAACCCTACTCATAACCGATGAATCATCTCCCGAACCAGTAGAGCTATCCCTAGTTCAAAATATAATGGAGGATGATATGACATGATAACTTCCAATGCCACATATAATACCTGTTTTTAGGAGGCTAGTGTTATCCATCCTTTATTGAAGAAGAAATAATGTCAAAGAATAAAATATTTATCTAAGAACCTCATCATTGATAGTAAGTTAAAAAAATATCATTAATATATACTTTATCTAGAAAAAATGTTTAACCCTATCTATGGTTGCAAAATATCCTTCCCACTCCTCTCTTAAGGGGTTTTGAAATGAGCCTCCAAGAACTGAGGAGGAAGTTTTGGGCTAAACGTGGATTCCCACTGACGATTCAACACCCTTGAAAAAATAAGTGTTTAGGGTTGAGGATAAGTTATCTACTTCTATCACTGCTCCTTTCATTGTAGAGAGGGTGTAGGATTCTAGTAATGTCAAAGATACATCATAAGGAATTATTTTATAATTGATGAATTTTATCATTATGATATTTTAGGTTCATCTCATGCACCATAGGAACATTTGATTACTGACGCTGACCCTACGACTATCACTAAGGAAGCTATTCAGGGTCTCAATTCATTGGAATAGAGGGCTGTAATGGGTCCCGAGCCAAATATTCTAGGCATCCCCACTGGTGAGACCACCACAGGGCTTGGGACATTAATACGTTCCATGATAAATCATGGAATGAACTTCGATGAAATGCTTCAATATATTAATATTCCCACTACTTTAGAAGAGTTTGAGGATCTTAATAGGTAATTTAATAGATGTGAGTCTTTACTTTTATGAAACTGATTTTTATGCCTAATGTTTTGATTATGACTGGTTGAACTGTGAAGCTCTGGCCTGAGAAAATTTTGCACCAAAGGTGTGAGAACAAGACATAGAATTCCAGCCTAGTCCCACTTTTGCAGGGGGACTAGATCAGGCAGATCTTGAAATGGGGAGTCTTCCTAAGCCTCCTTTTCCAAACTCTAGGAAGACCCATGATATTTCCCCTTATCATGAGGTTTCAGCTCAAACTGCTAAGCTCATGGATTCTAGGGAAGAATTCACCCTATCCATTGACTCGTTATTGGGTGAGTGCTACCCAATAATATAATTATACCATATTTCTTCCATATATTATCTTTTTAAGGATAACAATGAATCTTATCCACTGTCCAGTTCCATCAATTTCTACAACCAGGCCTGAAGGAAGAGCCTCTATGCTAATGCAGTTAATACTGGAAGGTGGAACTCTTTCTATCCCAGAGGGAGTGGGGTAGGGTGACTCATCGAGTGATCTAATCCTGAAATACATTTCTCCCTTTGATAGTGTATTTGAGTTAGATTTGGATATTCATAATTCCCTATGCATCACACACCATGAATCTTGGCGAGACATCTGGAAAATAATCTCTGAGATTCCCTTTGAAGACCATCCCTTATAGATTTTTTGACTTGTATTCCTATTCAACATTCTAGGATATGGAAGATTTGATTACCACATGATTCATTCTAACTTTAAATAGATCATTCACAAATGGAAGAGATAACATGATCTTAAACATGACCTTATAAAGGTGAAGCTTCTTGTTAACACTAATAAAATCCAAGATGCATTATCCCAAGAAGTATCCAACCATGCTAAGAATTAAGCAAATTTTAAATAACAGATTAATGAGAATACTATTCAAATCTTTCACCTTTAGAAATAACTAGATGCCTCTCAATGGGAGCTCATGCAACTTAACCAATATCTGGAAGGAGACTAAACTGAAGGGTAAAATACTATTGAAACCGCGACAGAGGAACTTTGAAAGGTTGAGGAGACTAAATCTATTTAGTTGCATAGACTTAGATAAGCTACTAAGGGAACTTGGGAGGCCATTAAATAAATGAAGAGTTATGCTGATGGTCTTTTGTAAAGTATGATGAAGATACTCCATCTTTTGGATTCTCGTACAACTTTTTTTTGTCTCATAAATGAAAACAAATTCTATTTCTAATAATATATGTCTTCATCCCTATTTTCCTCCTATTATCATAACATAACATTAAAATTAATTTACATTGAAAAATATATTTTTTTCAATTATTCGTAACCACATTGATAGGAATAGGGAGATGCTCTAACTTCTTCCTAATCCATGGGGCCTAGCGAGCATAACTTGACTATTTATAGGGTTATATAAACAACCCTAAAAACTTTTCATCTCTTATGTCATTGCCCTAATTTTTTCCTAAGTCTGTTATAAAAAAATAGTAGGTGAGGCTTGGATATTTACTTGGACATCCTTTTTAGGTTTTCAACCTAATAAGTTTTGTGCCTATTTCATTTCATTGATCACTTTCTTCCTAAACCACACAAAGTGGAGATCTAGCGAGCTGAGACTCAACTTTTTCCATAGTGCCCTTTATGGGTTTTCAATCTAGCGAGTGTTGTCTATTTTTGGTGGGAAGTTAAAATTCATGAAATATAGAATAATAAGATTGATGTTTTAGGTTGAATATCTTTGACCATAAGTTTCGAAATGATGACACAAACAAGGCTTGTTGTCCAAGAGTGTTCTGAAATTATTTAGATACCCAATGAGGAATTTTGATCCATGATTTTATGGATTTTGAATCTAAAACCTAATATTAGGGAATATAGGAGGTCTCTCCTGGGGATGAAGTTACCACCAGTTAAAAAACCCATTTTTGGGATACTTTACACAAATTCAATTGGGGCATGTTACAGTATAGTCAAATAGTGGAATCCTTTGACTGAAATACCCTGAAACTTTGTGGGAAACTTTTGAAAAGATGACTAGGGAATGTTAGATTATATCCAGGAAAATGAGTTATCAGGTATTCTGACATTCTATTACTGATGGCTGAAGGGAGTTTATGGAGATTGGGATTTCTCAAGACCACGATGGGTCGTTTTTCCAAGGGAAGATGTCTGAGAATGAAGAGAGCATCTGTATTAGAATTGAACCTAAATGGGAAACCACTCCTATATGAATTTTTATTGTGTGAAGGAGGTTACATTTTTTTAAATGACCAATTCCTGAGAGGAGAAGGTTCATTATTGAAAAAGGTTTATACATTTTGAATTTTAATTTCATGCAACTAGGACATTATCTGTATAGTTTTAACATCTTATGGAGAGTACGTTGTTGTACATTTTAATATCTTGTGAATATGAATTTATACTATGTTGTTTAAAGCTATACAACGAGGACATTATTCTATGTTGTTTAATATCATACAACAAGGACATTATGCTATGCAGCTTATTGTCATACATCAAGGACATTAGGAGGATATGATTTAAGGTCTTCATCCTTGACCAAAAAATTAATGGTTTCCCCCTTTCATGGTAAATTTTCTAAGAATGCTTCATCAATTTTAAGTATGAGGTGGGGAATGTTGTAAAATATAATATGGGGATCTCAGAACCCGAAGCGTGGTATGAAAAAAGACATCTTATGGTGATAGAAGAGGTATCTTCAAAGGATGAAATTGCCACTGATTGAAAAACCCATTTTGGGGGCTACTTTATGCAAATCCAACTAGGACGTGTTACAAAATATTAAATAGTGGAATCCTTTAGTTGAAAAACCTATTTTTTAGAATACTTTATGAAAATTTGACTAGGTAATGTTACAACATAGTTAGGAAAATAAGATATCAAGAATTATAAAATTCTATCGATGATGTCTGAAGAAAGTTTATGGAGATTCAGATTTCCCCAGGCACAGAGTTTAGCTTGTGGAAGGAAAGTACCTGAATATGGGAGGAGAATTTTATGTCAGAATTACCTATGAATTGGGGGAAAAGGATACCTATGTAGGTCTGACCCAAGCATGAGAAATATGGTGCATGTAGTTTTAGGTCATATGCCTAGGACCATAGCATTATAGAACTGATAGGTGATATGTGGTCTACTAGACTGAGATCATTCTTGCATACTTTGGACACAAGGGAGGAAATTTTAAACCATGGTCTTGGGGGTTTTCAGATCGGGGGAAAGTATATGGGACAAATATGAAAGGTATAACCAAAAACTAAATTTGAATCATGGGTTCAAACATAATGTCATCAAATCTTACAGGGATAGAAGAGGCTTCTCCCAAGGGAAATGTTACATCTGGTTGAAAAACCCATTTTGTGGGCTATTTTATGAAACTACAACTGGGGAGTATTACTTCATAGTCAAATAGTGGAATAATTTAGCTGAAAAACCCATTTTTAGGAAAATTTATGCAAATCCAACTAGGACATGTCACTGCATAGTCAGGAAAAGAAGTCACCAATTATCCGAAATTTTATCACCAAGAGCTAGAGAAAGATTACAAAGATCTAAAAGTGTCCAATATTAGGATTATGACATGTGGAAGGGATATGTACGATCATAAAGGAATAATTTGGACCAATATTATAAATGAATTGTAGAATCCATTTAATATATTTGACTCATATGTAGAAGAGTTGCATCTCTATTTCCTCAGTGGACCCCCTAATGAGGGGACTCGAATTAAAATCCCCTACATGGATCTTTATTCGTATATAGGAGAGGGGGAATTTTTTTCTTTAACCCATGGATGATAATATGAAATGAGGCATAGGTATCACTATGTATCTCATTATAATGATAATAAATCCACACATAGTTGTTGAGGTACCATGCAGTTTAAAGTTATGCGTTCAGGACACCATCCATACAGTTTAACATCATGCGGTCATGACACAAGAACTAGACATGAAAAATGGATATTGTGGTTGGACCAATATATAGGATCTGGTAATCATTATGTATCTTGTTGGAGTAATAATCAATCCATACATATTTCTAGAAAGGATTCACTACATTAATTGAATTCATGTGTGGAGAAATAGTGTTTTTTAATATGGGCTCATGCATAGGGTAGAAACCCATATTAAATCCTCTTATATAGATATTAATCATACATAGGAGAGTGGGGGAATTCCCAATATTATGTTTCATATGGTCCTAGGATTAAATATTTGAACATCACTACGTATCTCATTGGAATGAAAATCAATCCACATGAAGTTCTTAAAGAAATCATTTTATTTATTGTCACGCGATGAGGATATCTGGTGTGCCTTTTAAGGTCTTGTAGGTAGGACCATGATATCCCCAATGTGAATTGATGTGCCTTACTCATGTAGGGAAATATTTTTCCAAAACTCATAATCTCACATGATCTATGACTGGTATGAGAAATAAGGAGTGGAAAAGGTTTCTTCCACCACATAAAGGAAATAAAAGGTAAGGAGAGGAGAATTTAAATTTTTGTGGTGGTTGGGCTAGAAGATATGATCCTGACATCACTACATATCTCATTGGAATGAGAATCAAGCCACACATAGTTCTTGAAATCCCATGAAATTTAATTTCCTATGGTAAGGATAAAGATGAATCAATGAGAGAGAGAGTAAATGCTGTGATTGGTCCCAATGATGAAAATATGGGCGTCACTACATATCCTATGATGACAGGAATCAAGCCACGTGTAGTTCTTGAAGAGCTGTGCAATTTAACATCATGCGGCAAGGATGTAGGACTCACGATGTTAAAAGGAGTATTTAAGTAGGAACAATATATAGGATTTGAGTGTCACTTCATATCTTTATGAATAAAGAATCAAGCCACACATAGTTCTTGAAAATAGTTCCCCACACCAATCAGGTTTTGACATGGAGAAAATGGGTTTTGATATCCTCCAGAATGATGGCTAGGCCTCAAAAATAACATCTAGGTGTCACTAAATATCTCATTGGAATGATATAAATCCACACATAGTTCTTTTAAATATCCACTATGCAGATCTAACTCATACACAGGGAGTGGGGGATATTTTTTTGTTGTAGTTGGACCCGTGATTAGATATCCGAGCATCACTTCGTATCCAATCAGAATGAGAATCAAGGCACATGTAGTTATTGGAAAGATCATTCAGTTTATCATTGTGTAATGAGGATGTTGGCTATAAAATTTAGTTTCATGTGGTAAGTATGTGATAATGTTGGGTCTTATACCTATAAAGTGGGCCCAAGTGACACTATGGATTGGAAATGATGTGAGTGGGGATTGTGCATGGGAGCTACTCGTCCTTTCTTCCTCTTATCTGGAAAAGAGGGAATCTTGACTCGTTGGAGGGGGGGTTATAGGGATATGATTGTGAATTACACCTAAGATGGAATCCCATATTTAAGGGACCAATATGAGTATCTTAGCTAATGGTATCTTAGGGGTTTCTTAAAATCGAATGAGGGGGATGTTGACCTTGTAGTTTAATGTTTTGCGGTGAGGAAAAATGATGTACTATAGTTTTAGTTCATATAACATGGAATATATATAATGTAGTTAATCATCATATGACAAGTATGATGATACCACGTAGTTTAATGCCATAAAACTGGGTCATTGTGTCATTCCTTTTTAGGTTATGCAACAAAGACCAACTATGCAGTTTAACGTCTTGTAGCTAAGATGAGGGTTTTATGATTACATGAAATATTTCTTCTAGAACATTGAATTGGTTGGGGTCGTAATGATCTCTCCAACCATTAAGATTAAGTAATAATCTCCATTCGAGTAGACCTTGTGTATGGAGTAATGCCCCCCTCACTTTGGTTAAAACTTTGGAGGCTTATTTCCTGGTATCATCGGAGTTATGAGAACCAATACAAGTTCTCCTTAGAGGAATGACCAAAGGAGGACCTTCTTGTTAAAAACTCATGCTATCATATTTTGATGGAATTACAAGTGATAAAAAATGTGTAATATTTTTTCATCCAGTCATTCTAATTCATCAAACCATTTATAGGATTTATCATATGTGGAAAGCTGATCATAGATGGAAACATAGAGGGATGGAAACTGGACCTCTATGGAAAGGACCACCACCATTCCATATACGAGTGAATATGGGGTCACTTGTGTGGTAGTACGAGTTGTATCCTGATAATACTATAAGTAATTCAAGAGATTGTTAGGATAAATGTTTTTATATTTATCCACCATCTTCTAGAGTATGTTTGACAGAGTCTTGTTAAAGGCCACTATCTATCCATTAGCTGCAACATGATATCTGGATGAATGGTTGGATTTGATATTGTACTCCTGATACATATTTTACACCTCAAAATAATATAAATTGGTTCCATTGTCCATTAGTATTTTATGTGGGACGCCAAATCTGATAATGATATTGGATTTAATGAAGCTGACAATGTTTTGGCCCTAAATTCTTTGAGGGGTATTGCCTCAGCCTATTTGGAGAAGAAATCAGTAGCAATCAAGATGTATTTAAACAACTTGGCCATAGTTGGAGGGTATGTTCCCACAATATACATTCACCATATGGAAAATGTATAGGAGTATTTTTCTATATGTAGCAACTCTTGGGGTTTATGGATGAAGTTGGCATACACCTGGAAAGAATGACATTTCTTGGTGAATTCTATGAAATTCTGTGTCATTAGAGGCCATAAGTAACCAAGCCTTAATATTTGATAGGAAATAATGTACCCTAATTGGTGGGAACCATAGGAACCTAAATTTACTTCTTCTATAATATATATGGTATCTTCTCCATTGATACATCCTATAAGGAATCCATCAAATCATCATTTATAGAGGACTTTCTGGTGATTTGGGACATCATAAAGAGTAAAGTTGACTGCTCACCACCATATTTTCTCCTTACCAACTCTTTCTGGTGTAAGTACTCCATTTTATAGGTATTCTATAATTTTAATCATCTACCTAGTGGTAGGCCCATATGGTTCAGTAATAGGTCCAACTTCATTGATCTATTCCGTTTTGACTTGAACATAAGGTGAGACCATTCAGTGATGGGAAATACTGATAACCGTTTCGTCCCAGTTTAGATCTTCTAGAGTTGCAGCTGTATCCACCAATGAATATTCTTGTGTATTATATGGTTTTGGGACATGATTCAATGTTGGATTTGGGGGGAATTCTTCCATTAACCCCCAGACATAGTCAAGCAGGGGGATTATCTCTTCTTTTCTGATGGCATAATCCCCATTGATCTGTTTGATTACCAACTATTAATCACCTCTCACCATGTGGTCCACTAGTATTTGGAGTACCTGTTCTAGGTCTACAATGAGGCCTTAATATTTTCCTCATTATTGGCACAACCTTCTGATAGTAGGAAGGAGTATGTTAAAATTGCCTTTATTGGGGAGATATGCATAATCCCTAGCCTGACTTTTTTGAGTTTATGATCTTCCATTTTATTCCTTGTTGGGCTCCTAGATGCACCATAAAAATAAATTTCCCACATTTGGGGCCTATTTTGAATAGAAAATATATATTCATTAGGAAATTTAGTATTTAATGACATTGTTTCTGCAGATGGGTGTTCTGTAAGGAAATCTTTCAAGACAAATCCTTTCACTACTTTCTAAGGTACGAACTATATATCAAACTATTATAGGATAACTAAAAACCATGCCAAATTTCCTTTAAATATAGAACAACTAAGGATATATTTGAAAGGGTTATTACAAGATACCAATTAGACTTTGTGGTGCTTTAGGTAGTGCCTCAGTTTTTGAACCACAAAGATTAATTCCAAGAAGCTCTTCTCAATATCTGGATAATGAGTCTTAGCATCAATCCTGATTTAGATGATATAATAAAGGATGTTTTCATTCCTATAATCATTATTTTTTGCAAGGAAGTCACCCTGTGATTGCTCTAGGGCCATCATGTATATAATGAGTGGATTTCCCTTAATAGGTGGTATTAATACTAGAAGAATCAAAAGGTATTTATTGTGGTTATCAAATGCTTTTTGAAATTAACTGGTCCAATGATACGTAAGCCCAATCTTCATCAATTTGGTGAAGGGTAAACACTTTCCTACAATGTTGGATATGACATTCCAGATGTAGGACAAGTTTCCTTGAAGTCCTCTAAACTCTTTAAGGTTTCTAGGGGATGACATGATAAGGATATATTTTATTTTTACAGGGTCAAATTCAATGCTATAATGGTGTTTGAAGAAGCCAATAAATTTTCCCAAGGTTACCCTGAAAACAAATTTAAATGGGTATATCTTTAGGATATATTGTTATAGTTTATTAAAAATAGTCTCTAGGTCATACAAGTGGTTAGAATGTTTTCAGAAATTAACCACTAGATCCTCAATTTAACACTCAACAAACTTCCCTAGGAAGGGTTTGAAGATGTGATACATGGCACATTGGTATGTGGCACCAATGTTCTTCAATAAAAATGGCATTACATGATAATATAATACTTTTTAGGGGGCCCTAAAGGTAGTGGATTCATCATCTTATAGGTCCATCTGAATATTGTTGTACCCTGAATATACATCCATAAAGGAGAGGGCTTGATAACCAGCCATCACATCAGTCTGGAGTTCTGTGATTAGGATCAGAAAGTCATATTTCAGACAATTTCAGTTAAGATCTATAAAGCTAATGAAAAATATTATTTAACCATTCTTATTCTTTTCTAGGATGATATTGGATATCCATTTTAGATACCGTACCTCATAGATGAATTCATTCTTGATGATTTTTCCCCTTTATCCTAAATTTGGAGGATTGAGTTGGGTGTGTCTATCTGGATGCCTATTTTTATCCTCAATGGTCTTATGTAAAACCCAAGTGGTAAGTGACCACCTTAGTATCAAGTCCTAGAATCTTTGTTCAATTCTAAGTGAACACATCCTGGTGTTTCTTCAGGAAGAATGTATACACTTCCCATTCTTCGGATGTCGTGGACACACTGATCAATGTGGGTCATGGATCTTCATCTATAACCAAATTATTTTCTCTGATTTCATCAATAGTGGTAGAGACACCTTCTTCAAATGATGGAGGGGCACCCTTGAGGTCTTAGTCCTCTTCCTTTTCCCCATGCTTTACCTCTTCCACCTCTGCATGGGAAGTAGATGATGAAGCAAGTTTATTAGAGTCATGAGAGGAGTAGACATTTGTACATTTAGAAGATGAAGTAACCATTTATAGCCCAGTTTATGGAGCTAGGACTTTTTGAATATATGAAGGATATACAAGGGACTGAGAATGAGAATCGTCATTTTATTCCATTTAAATGATGACTTATTCCAACCTAGATAATAGAACAAGGATGTGTTGAAGCTCGGGGGACGAAATGAAGATACTTTCATCTAGGATTCCATTATTACTTGGAGAGTTGACAACATCTCCTATGATATTAGGATTTGTTTTCATGATAGACATCATGGAAGTCACTTAATGTGTGATTGAATTTGTTCCCACCCCTTCCATTTGATTGATGGCCAACACATACTCTGCACTGAACTTCTTGAAAGAATTATTTGGGATCATCTCCAGACCATTCAGGGCATTTATTTGAGCGACATCATTAGTCACAGACCATTTCCCCTCCCTCTAGTAAATCTGGCATCAATGTACTATGACTCATAGGATTTTAATGGGTCTTTGTCACCATGAAATATTCAAAATTTTTCATATAAAATATTTGAGACATTGGTGGTATGATGAAGGGATAGTTGCGTACTGATGTAGACAAGGTCTTCCTAGAAGAATGTTGAAGGCCGTATCCTACCCAACAACCATGAATTTTGAGTCAGACATGAGATCCTAGAACTGATCCCTGGGTTTTATTTCACCAATATACTTTTGATCATTCTTATCATAACCCTATAACATTAAAGTGGAGAGAGAAAAGTGAGATTCATTGAAACCTAGTTAAAGAAGTGTACTGACCAAAATGAGGTTGACTCCTGAGTAGTTTTCAATAAAATATTGTTAGATATCAATGTCATTTATCCTTTTAGATATATAAAAGTGGATGATGTGTCCCTATATAATGGTATCCTCATCCTAGTTAGTAAAATATATGACCATGTGGTATTCTACATGATCATTCTTTGCACGATATACTTCAACAACACCAACCTCAACTTCAAATTCTTGAGGGCTCAACAAGGACTCTATGAGTGATTCCTATAGGTTTTTGATAGACTTAAAGTGTCCCAGATTGACAACCTGGATGACACCATGATTAATTGCTTCAAAAAAATCATAATTTTAGTCTAAAGGTATACACTTCCCGACATGGGGATTCTCTTTTGTAGGTACTTTAGAGGCTGAAGTACTTGATGTGGATGAACTAGCCTTCAGAATAGGATATAAAGGCATTTCCTATCTTGGTGGATTAGGCCAACTTGGTCTACCTGCATGCCGAGGTGGATTAGGTGATGACACATCCTCTAGCCAATCTTCTAGGATGGTCATATTAGGGAAGACCCTGTAAGGTGTGTGGTAGATTCCTTTATCATTTTGAGATAATTAGAGAGATATCCTATGGGTTTTGACCATGTAGATAGTTTGATCATGGACATGGTTAGAGTAGTGACTTCTGGAATGATCGCTTCTTCCCTTATATCCTCGACTTTGGTGGCCTTTCCCCATAGTTCCCCAATCAAGTGTAGGGAATTTGGGTTCATAATAATGATCGTAATCTAATAAGGGATCCATTAAGTGAATAACATTAATAGAACTGAATATCATCTCCTCATCTGATAAATATTCCACATGGTGGGTCGGCTCTTGTTGTACCATTTGGTGGGGTGACACCCATGCTTCTGATTTTGAAGACATGAAGTATGCTAAAGTCAAAGAAAACTTAAGCTTTGGAATAGAATCATATTCATATGTTTTCTTCTTACTTGTCTGACCATGTCACTTTTTGGAAGATTTAATTTCATAGGATTGAGATATCCGTGATGTTGGCTATGTTGTAGCAGAAGCGGTTAGGGGAACAGTCGACTATTGCAATTTCACTCGAAGGATAACATGAGTTCGGTTGATAGTATTCCAAACCATCCAGTCATTTAACTTCTACATACCCTTGTTTTTTCAATTAATTCTCCTACTACAGATTAGTGTTGGAAACACATGCCACTTGTGTAGGGGGCTTTCCCAGCTTCCCTTGCCCAGATTCCACCATCTTTTGTGGGAAGTCTTTGTAAATAAAAAACTTCTGAATGTTGTTCCCCAATACTTGATGGGGGGGGGATAGTTTGGGAGATCTTCACTATATTTTGTGGGATTTAGAAACTTGATAAAGTTTTTCTCCAATGCTGATATGAATTATCCAAAGATGTGGTCATTCCGAAAAGAATAGACCTTGTTTTTCATCTCCTTAAACTATTTTCGCCTCAGCTCTCTTTGATATTCCTACCGAGGTGTGCATTGTTTATGGTGTTTAAAAGGTGGAACCACATGATATAGTTCAATATTTGGAGTAGTAGTGGGTATAGGGTCCTATTTAAGTGTAATATTGGAAACCTATTTTTTCCCTATCCTTATTTCTTGAGTTGATGGAATTACTTAGGACTTTGATTTGGTATCTACGATAGATTATTCAACTCATTGAATGACCACGACAAGGTCCTAAAACCCTCTTTTGTATTTCACAAGGATAAGTGGTGTTCACAACTCATCATGAATATTTTCTATACAGATGTGCAATAAGTCTTCTTGAGGCAGTGGAAAGTTCAAAGAGTACGTTAATTGTAACACCCTGACCCCAGAAGGCTAGAGATGGTTCATTATTTTAATACATTGGCATGATTACAAGGAATAAAATCCCAAAGGAATGAATAGTTTAGTAGTTTTGGAAAACTAAATACATACATAGTTTCAAAATTACAACTTTAAAATAATAACAAAATATAAGTTTTATTGGGAACACCCACATCTATAAGTTTACCCCTCTAGGTCATTAATAATAAACTTCTTCATGTCCTGGGAAAATGAAACATAAGAAAGGGGTGAGCTCAGATGCTTAGTAAGGGTAAACAATACAATGGAAGATATCATAAAAAAAACATTAGGCATGGTGAATAACTAAAAACACATGCCTTTAAAAATAAACTTGAACATAATGTGACAGGATTATGAGATGAATAAATAATGCCATAATAAAACACAATCATGGGTATTCTACTAGTCTAATAACCACATGAAATATCAATACTAGTTTTATAATGAGGGAATTCATAATGAGGTATATCTTAACCATACCATCAAGGCCTCATGCCAAGACCATAAATAACCATTTTGTCAAGGCCATGTGCTAAAACCATAGTTTGTCTCATGAGGCCTACCGATGCACCAAGGGGCAATAGCAGGCCCCACCCGACACTTACTAAATCCAATGCATTCCCCTTATGCATGGGGATAAACATAAACAACCTACACATTCATATTTAAACTAACATATGAAATGTAAATAACTTTCCCCAATAATTAATCATAAATACTAACCATTCAGAGTAATATAGTGAATGGTTTTAAGATAGCACATCCAAAGTGAAACTAATCATAAAAAATTTAATAAAACATGGTGGATGATATCATAGAAGATAAACTCAATGAAGTACAAGATTCAACAATGGAAGTTGACATATATTAAGATAATTTTAAATGATACCATTGAAAAATACTTGAGTAAATAATCCTTAAACATTCCAAAGTGTCTCATACCACCTTGAAACATTCAAATCACAATCCCTTAGAATATAATGAGAATAAGGAGAATATTTATATGATATAAAAAAGGTAAGTACATACACCACAATAAAGAAATAATCAGTTAACAAGGAATATATATCATAAAAGTTAAGGTGATATGAGAAAAAACCTTTTTACTTTGGAAAGAAGAATTCTTTTGAAAATCAATTGTATTTGTATTGAAATCAGATTGTAAACATGTATATCCTAGAAAATAAAAGGTAAGGTTATTGAAATTATATTTTATGATTAAATAAATTCTTATTGAGGTGAAATAATTTAAAAAGAGTTTTTAAAGAAGCTTTAGAAATAAAACATTTTAGTGCAGTTTAAGGAAGATATTAAATGATTTTAAAGCGCAAAGGAATGTTTGCCTTCATAAAACTAGAAATGAAAAAAATAGATTTTTCATGTTAAAATGTGTGATTTTAGAAAGATAAACATGGCTTAAAACATATTATAGGGTGAACTTAAAAATTGGTACGAATTTGAGAAGTTCCTTGAATCTGGCTTGCATTTTGGAACAATTTTTGAAAGATTATTTTAAAACACATAAATTCCCCTAAAATAAAGAAGGATTAAAATTGGTACACATATATAGAACATTAAAACAGAATTTATGGGAATTAAATATGAGTAAATAATAATTTCATTTAGGCTAGTAGAGAATAAGAGCAACCCAAATGAGAATGGAGGTTCGGTTAGAAAAAACTTAAAACTTTGCAATCAATTGAATTGTATGCCCAAAAATTAATAATCATAAAACCATACATTTATTATCATAAAAATAAATAGATTCATGATATTAAACTTCAATGTGCAGTATATATACACCATACACAAGTAGTAGTAGTAAATAAAGAATATCTTACAAAAATGGGAGTGAGATGAAGAAACCCTTACCTTAAGTCCGATGGTGTTTTTCACTTGATCTTAGTGTCTTGTATAACAAAATTAAATTCATTAATTAATATTTAAAGAACCTATTATTTATTTATTTTATTTATTATATCCTAATTAAGTTCATTCATGGAATTTTTATGGGTTAAGAGATTCAATTTCATTGTTTGGGAGCGTTTTCTTCCTTGGTTTTCATGATTGGATTACTTATATTCATGTATGGATAAACATGTAGAATGAAAATGGTTGTATAGAATATAAGTTTTATTTTATTTGTTAACATATATAATATTACATGGTAATAAAATTCATTTGGTTATTGGGAATGAATATGAATCATTATATAAAACTTTAATGATAATTGTTTGGGTTAATTGGTGGTTTTTGATCACAACAAACTCATTTTGATTTATAAATTAATATAATATGTTAAAAAATATTAAAGAACCTTAAATAAGTTATAATATATATATTATAGTATATTTCATCCATAAAAATGGTTTCATGACTATAATTGAATATGGTAATAGAAATTGAAAACCCATCGTCCTTGAATGTGATAAATTAACACATCTCATAGGGTGTTTTCATTTTTAGTATAAAAGAAGGGGAAAGAATAAATGATGATGAATTATTAAATTATTAAAAAAAATTCCAATACATATAAGGTACTGGAGTCATCATAACATTTTACTGAAAGGAGGTGAGGAAAGAAAAATAAAATAAAAGAAAGAAACTCGAAATAAAAGAAAATTTGATAAATCCCTTACGAAAATTCAACAGCCTAACGACATCGCTTAAAAATTCATAAAATATTTTGATGAGAGAAAAAAGGGGTATCTGATAATTCTTACATAATATGAACTATAAGGGTGACATGGAATGACATATACCAACATAATCCAATTGAAATTAAAACGAATAACATAAAATGAAAGCTTGAAAAGGAGAAGGGTGGTGGATTCCCTTACCTTATAGAGTAACTCCTAAAACTTAAAGGTTGGGATCTTGGGGACTTGAGGACACATTGGGAGGAATCATAGGGAAATAAAACTACCATATATTCAAGTATTATGAGTTTTTAATGAAGGAAAATGAAGTAATGAGTGGGTATTTATAGTAAATGAGAGGGAGTTTTTTATTAATTTCAAATGACACCTCATTAGTGGTTTTTGCAAAAACATGGGCTTGCCCATGGTATTTGTCCATGGTATTAGACAATTGAGACATATTATATAAAATTTTACTGTAAAAAAATCAACCATCATTTTATATTAATCATTACATCATTATGATGTCATTAAACATACTGAAAACTCAAAAGTGTATTTTTACTATTCACAAAATTCAAGTATTTTAGAAAAATACAAAAAATTCACCCTAACCATTTTTAAATGTGCAGAATTCAAAAATGAAATAAATTTTTTGAAAATAATTCTCTAAATATTTTTAATTTAATTTTTAAATAAAGTCATAATTTTTTTGAATAAAACAACATTAAAACTATAACTCATTTTATAACACCTTGAAAAATTAATCAAGGTTCCACAAAATTATCTTATAACCATAAGATAATAAAATAAAAATTTATGATTACATTTTATAAAAATAAATTTCTATTTTAAAGTATTAAATTAATCATAAAATTTTAATTAAAATATTTATGACTTACAAAAATACCAATACTTATACTATGATCATTTTTTCAGTTATAAGATGTCTAAATTGTATTTATACATTCATGGGTGAAGTTTCTATTTTTTTAGATGATTTAATATTCATTACTATTAATTACTATTCATAAAGGTATGTCACCATTTATAAGGGTGTGTTACATTTCACCAAAAATTAAGTTTGTCTTATCAGACTCTAAATATATTACTGAACACAATCGTATATGTCATTTTTTCGAAATTCAAATCACAGAGGTGGAAAAATTATGTTCACTGGCTAGGTCATAACGAAGTGATATTTTGTAGAGACTCAGTGTTTCATTCATTTTGTATTAAATCTATTTGTAAATTCTTGGGGTGTTACATTATTCCCCCTCAACAGAATTGAGTCCTCGCAATTTGAAATTGCACTTAGAAAGTTAAAGGTTGATGCTTGAAAATTCCCTTGTGGGAAACCAACATTAGAAATATAGTTAATAAAATATCCTCCTAAAAGGGGTTAAATGAAATGAGGTGGTCACCCAAAAAAATTATTCTTTTGAATGGGGCGACATTAGTTGGAATTAAAAACCTGGACATGGAAGACAAATCTAATTATGAAGTTATGATAGAACGTGATAGAGAACATGTTCAGATGAAAGTTGATTACTACAAAACTATAAACTACTGTAAAAAAATCATCGATGCTATCATATATTATGATAATAGGACAAAATGTTATTTAATAATATTTTCCTTGCGTTGAGGAATTATTCTACTCTATAAGAGTATAAATATACATTTCTATTTACAAACTCTTCCTTTGATTGTACCTTTAACTATCTATACTTCATCACTTATCATGGGTTACGCAATATGGTGAAGTGTTATATTAACCACTAAAAGCTCATATAATAATCAACTTAAACTATTTTTTAAATGGTTAAACATTCCAAAATATAATTATTCAACACTTTATAATGAAGGTCTCTAAATTTCCAAGAAGAACTTATCATTAACCCTTAATCAATATGAAGAAACTCTAAATTTTCACATTCCAAACATGTGAATAACTTCATCATGTATCCTTTTGAAATATGGTAATAACTTGAATTATCATAAAATCCATATTGGAAACATGAATTCTTCCATATTACTTAAGTAAGATACATGTTATTAGATATATTCCTTAAATCCAAAAGTGTTGTAAACTCCATCGATGATAAAACATACCACTTCTCGAAAAGTCAATAATCAGTTCCAAGGTAGTTAGTACTTATCTAAAATAATCATTTCTTCATCATTATCTCAACATTAGATATATATTAAGGGTTTTCTTTCCCTCAATCACGTGTTTTATAAAAAATTTAACTTTCCACTGGATATATTTTCTTGGTACCATTCAACTTATAGTTTCAAATACTTAATGAAAAAGTATTGCAGTACAATCCTCATATATTCCATAATTTTTATAATGAGTACATTGCTGAAAAAATATTAAAAATGGAATGATTATTTATTGAGAATATTAATCATTCTAATTCATCCATAACAATATCATAAATTAATCATTATCTAGAATCATCATTTAGATTATATTCTTTTGATGCTTGGGACATTGATTCACATAGTGTCCCATCTCCTTCTAATTAAAGCATTGTACATTAGAAACCTTTTTCTTACCCTTACAATCATGAAATTGGTGTCCTTTTTCTCCACACTTATAACAAACACCCATTCCCTTAAAGCATTTACCATGGTTATTATTTCCATAGTTATCACATGTGGGAAAACCCTTCTTTCCCTTATTCCCTTTATCCATATTTTCACTACCATCCTCTTCTTCTTTTGCTTCCCTTAAAATCCATAGGACTCATATAATTCTTTACATACCTTGTTAACATATGATACTATTTCTTTATATGATGATGACACATGGGAGACTATCTTCCTTTGAAACGATGGCTTAAGACCATGAGAGATATGATCCTTCTTACTATTTGCAACACGTTCATTGGTGATGTTATCATTACTTCTTCTAGGAACCATTTCTAATCAAATTCATATGATATATTAGATCATAAAATTATGAACTTTCTATAACTCTAAACATGGTATATCACATATTATAAATTTATGCATCATAAATCCTAGAACCATATACTTTGGTTACTTTAGAAGAATAAATAATTCATAATGGTATGTAAGAAAAAAATGCGAATTATCTTAAGAATATCCCCTAGGAGTGTGAAACTAGGTTCAAAATAAACCCCGTTGTTATGTACTAGGATACCCCAGGTCAAGCCTAAAAATCCTTGTCAGAGTTATCACTCCTAGGTACATCTGTGCCAGAACCACATCCACTTATAGTATCCAAACATAGATGTATTTTATAGAAATATATACATAATCTATTCCTTACCAAAATACCAGGATGTTATTGTATGTTTATCCTCAATGACTATCTTAGGTATTTGTTCTCTAATCTATATTTTATAAATCTAGTTTCTAAGTTTTCTACTAAACTTCCTTTGATACCAACTGTAACGCCCCAACCCTAGAATCCTAGAGCTGGTGCATTATTTTAATACATTGGCATGATTACAAGGAATAAAATCTTGAAGGATAAAATAGTTTAGTAGTTTTGGAAAACTAGATACATACATAGGTTCAACATTACAACTTTAAAAGAAAAACAACATATAAGTTTTATTGGGAACATTCACAACTCTAAGTTTATCCCTGAAGGTCATTAATAATAAACTTATTCATGTACTGAGAAAATGAAACATAATAAAGGGGTGATATTATATTCTCAGTAAGAGTAAGAAATATAGAGTAATATATCATAAACATAAACATTAGGCATGGTGAATAACTAAAAACATATTCCATTAAAAATAAACTTGAACATAATATGATAAGATTACGAGCTGAATAAATAATGCCATAATAAAACATAATCATGGGTATTCTAGTAGTGGAATAACCACATGAACTATCAATACTAGTTTCATAATCATGGAATGCATAATGTGGGACATCTTAACCATACCATCAAGTCCTCATTACAAGACCATAAATAACCATTTTGTCAAGGCCTCGTGCCAAGACCATAGTTTGTATTAGGAGACCTACTAATGCATCGAGGGGCTATAGAGGGCCCAAACTGATACTTAATAAGTCCAATGCATTCATCTTATGAATGGGGATAAACATTAACAACCTAAAAATTCATATTGTAACTAACATATGAAATGTAAATAACTTTCCCCAATCATTAATCATAAACACTAACCATTCAGATTAACATGGTGAATGGTTTCGAGATAGCACATCCACAGTGAAACTAATCATAAACCATTCAATAAAACATGTTGGATGATACCATAGGAGAGAAACCTCAATGAATTACAAGATTCAAGAATGGATGTTGACATAGATGAAGTTACTTTTAAATGATACCATTGAAAAATCCTTGAGGAAATAATCCTTAAAAATTCCAAAGTGTCCTATACCACATTAAAATATTCAAATCATAATAACTTAGAATATAATGAGAATAAGGGTAATCTTGATATGATATACCAAAGAAAAGTGCATACACCACAAGAACAAAATATGTGGTAAAAAAGGAATATATCTTATAAAATTTAAAGTGATATGAGAAAAAACCTTTTTACTTTGGAAAGAAGAATTATTTTGGAAAATCATTTGTATTTATCATAAAATTAAATTATAAACATGTATATCCGAGAAAATAAAAGGGAAGGTCATTAAAATTATATTTTAGTCTTAAATAAATTCTTATCTAGGTGAAATAATTTAAAAAGAGTTTTTAAAGAAGATTTATAAATAAAACATTTTAGTACAGTTTAAGAAAGATATTAATGGATTTTAAAGCGCAAAGGCATGTTTGACTTCATAAAACCTGAAATGAACCAAAATAGATTTTTCATGTTAAAATTTGTGATTTTATAAAGATAAATATGTCTTAAAATAGATTATATATTGAACTTAAAAAATAGTTAAGAATTCGAGAAGTTCCTTGAATCAAGATTTCATTTCAAAACATTTTTTGAAATATTATTTTAAAACACATAAATACCCATAAAATAAATAAGGATTCTAATTGGTACATATATATATAACATTAAAACATAATTTATGAGGATTAAATTGGAATACATAATAATTTTTTTAAGGTGAGTAGAGAATAATTGCAACCTGAATGAAAATGGAGGTTCAGGTAGAAAATACTTAAAACTTTGTAATCAATTGAATTGTATGCCCAGAAGTAATAATCATAAAATGATACATTTATTATCATTAAAATAAATATATTAATGATATTAAACTTCAATGTTTAGTATACATACACCATACACAATTAGTAGTAGCGAATACAAAATATCTCACAAAAATGGGAGTGAGATGAAGAAACCCTTACCTTAAGTCCAATGGTGTTCTTCACTTGATATTAGTGTATTGGAAAACCAAATTAAATTAATTAATTAATATTTAAAGAACATATTATTTATTTAATTTATTTATTATATCCTTATTAAGTTCATTCATGGATTTTTGATGGTTTAAGAGATTCAATTTCATTGTTTGGGACCATTTTCTTCCTTGGTTTTTATGATTGGATTACTCATATTTATGTATAGATAAACATGTAGAATGAGAATGGTTTTTCAGAATAGAAGTTGTATTTTATTTTTTTACATATATAAGAGTACATAGTAATAAAATTCATTTGGTTATTGGAAGTGAAGATGAATCATTATGTAAAACCTTAATGATAATTGTTTGGGTTAATTGGTGATTTTTGATCACAACGAACTCATTTTGATTTATAAATTAATATCATATGTTAAAAAAGATTAAAAAACCTTAAATAAGTTAATATATATATATTATATTCTATTTCAACCATCAAAATGGTTTCATTACCATAATTGAATATGGTAATAGAAATTGAAAACCCTTCATCCTTGAATGTGATAAATTAACACATCTTGGAGGGTGTTTTCATTTTTAGTATAAAAGAAGGGGAAATGAGAGATGATGATGAATTATTACATTATTAAAAATATTAAAGTAAATTTAAGGTACTGGATTAATCATAACATTTTTATTAAAGGAGGTGAGGAAATAAAAAGAAAATAAAATAAAGAATCTCGAAATAAAAGAAAAGTTGACAAATCCCTTATGAAAATTGGGCAACCTAACGACGTCGATTAAAAAGTTATAAAATATTTTTATGAGAGAAAAAAGGGTTATCTCATAATTATTACATAATATGGGCAGTAAGGGGTATATGGAATGCCATATCCCAACATAATCCAATTAAAATTAAAATGAATAACATAAAATGAATGCTCGAAAAAGAGAAGGGTGGTAGATTCCCTTACCTTGTAGAGTAACTCCTAAAACATGAAGGTCGAAACATTGGGACCTTGAGGACACCTTTGAAGGACTCCTAGGGAGGTAAAAATACTATATCTTAGAGTATGATGAGTTTTTAATGAAAGAAAATGAAGGAATGAGTGGGTATTTATAGTAAATGTGAGGGAGTTTTTTTTATTAATTTCAAAGGACACCACATTAGTGGTTTTTGTAAAACCATGGGCTTGCACATGGTATTTACCCATGGTAATAGAAACTTGGGACACCTCATACCATATTTCACTATACAAAAGTCGACCATCATTTTATATTAATTATTGCATCATTATGAAGTCATTAAACATACTGAAAACTCATAACTATATTTTTACTATTCACGAAGAAATCAAGTATTTTAGAAAAATACCAAAAAATAACCCTAATTTTTTTTGACGTGTAAAATTAAAATGTGAAATATAGTTTTTGAAAATAAATTTCTAAATATTTTTAATTTAATTTTTAAATAAAATCATAATTTATTTGAAAAAATAACATTAAAACTATAACTTGTTTTATAACACCTTGAAAAATTAATCAAGGTCCCATAAAATTATCTTATTACCATAAGAAAATAAGATAATTATTTATGATTAAATTTTATTAAAATATATTTCCATTTTAAATTATTAAATTTATCAGAAAATTGTATTTAAAATATTTATGGCTTACAAAAATACCAATACTTGTACTATGATCTTTTTTTCACTTATAAGATGTCTAAATTGTACTTATACATTCATGGGTGAATTTTCTATTTTTTGGCCAATTTTTTATTAATTACTATACATGAAGGTATGTTATTATTCATAAGGGTATTTTACTATTCACCAAAAATTATGTTTTCCTTATCAGACTCTAAATATCTTACTAAACGCAACCGTGTATGTCAGTTTTTTGAAATTCAAATCAAAGAGGTGAAAAAATTATGTTTACTTACAAGGTTATAAAAAATTGGTGTTTTGTAGAGACTTAGTGTTTCATTCATTCTAAATTAAATCTATTTGTAAATTCTTGGGGTGTTACATCAATCCTTTCCAAAGAGTAATGAAATTCTAGACTCTACCATTCTTCCATTGTTTTTAATTTGAGAGGTTGAGGACTATTGTATTCTATAACTTTAAGCTGATTTGGAAGAGAAACTTTTGATTAATGTCTTCCCACCCTGTAATTAACCAAATCGGAAATATAGTGTACTATACAAAGGATGGTTCCTATAGTAATTGTATGAAGCACTTGAGTTTCACTGGATCCTGTCATTTTAGGGTCCCCAACCTGGGATCACAACGAGAGATGGAATGCATCAAATGATGCTCCAGGTCTCTTGATCTATTAAAAATTAGAAATGTAGGATTCCTAAAGTTTGGCAGGGGAAGAGTAAGATCTACCCATTCTTGATAAGGTTTATTTTCCAGTTGTATTGATGTGTTCCATTCCTCCATGGCTTCTAATTGATCTATGAGCAACTCAAGAGCATTCATGAGCCCATGGGGAATATTTAGCTGAGATGAAGCTTGAATAGGTGTCATGGCCAGTAGTCCCATCTGTGGCCGTACCATTGGTATCTTCTATGGGTATCCTATTGGGGTAGTCCTATAAGGATATTCCTAGACCTATTCTGGTTGTGTAGCCAACGAAGGTAATTCTCGATCTTCTGCTGCAGGATCCAAGTATATTGGTGGTTGGTATCCCATATTGATTGGGTGTTCTAGATCTACATTAGTTTCTAAGAAGGAACCTCTTTACTGAGTTATGTTGGTTGGGAGTGTGATTTGAGGATATTTTTATAGAGTATATCCACTAGGAAGTCTTCTTTGAAGTAGTTTTACATTGATTATTCTCAATTATTTCATCTCTTACTCTTGTTGAAAAAAATATTTCCTCAAGTTAAGGGGGATTAACCTCTTTATGAGGTAGGTGAGGAATAACTAAACCTTAATCATTTCCTTGTTGTATTCATTTCAAGGAGGTAATCCTAGATTATTTGAGGGAATTCCCAAATTCAGGTAAATCAATTGTTTCTGAGTATGCAAACCTCCTTCAATTTTTTCGGTGTGGACCACATTATAAACCAAAACTTCCTCATCTAACTCCTCCTCTAAATTATACTTGTGTTATGTAGGGTATCCAAGGGTGGTATTAATGAAATTAAATGATGTGTATTGCATATTAGGCATTATATCAGTGTCTTTGTGGGATTGTATTTTTCTACGCCCTCCATGAGGTCTTATCCTCTTTTTTTGATTATATGAGAGATGTTTGGTGGATGATAATATAAAAGGAATCTCCAGACAGTTAATTCATGCATGTTCCTAGTGAGGGTACCAGATCACGATATGGGATGATCTAGGAGGATCTATTATGCACCATTTCCCCTAATTAGGTGAAGGCTAATTTCTACTGAGGAGGAAGTTCTTGAGGTAGAAAATCCCCCAGCCCGGAGGGTTGGGGTTATTACCATTCTATATTAAAAAATCATTGGTCTTAGTTTTCCAAACTCAAAGTTTGGGTTAAAAAACCCCCAAACCTATGGGATGGGGTTGATCTTGAACTATCATGGATGCTACTGTCGCGATTTCCCTTCTAATTATATTGAGTTTTGTCCGAAGATGGGTTGGGTGCATCATTTAGAATGCACCTGGATCACCCACTTTTGAAGACCATTATGCTATTTCTAAAATTTGTGTTATCTAACGACTGAATTTCTCTAACTGGAAGGATTTCTTGATATTTTAAGATGTTTGGTACAAAATTTTCTCAATCGATTTCTCTATTCTGTCCTGACATCAGTGGGAGTTTTTTGGGACCTATTTTTTTGATCATATCATTAGTCGTGGATAAGATCTGTTTGTTGAACCCTACCTAAATCTATAACATTTCATGATACCGGTTTTATCAAGATTTGTTATTTGGGGAGCATGGTGAAAAATAATGCTCTGTGTGCACCCCATCCTCTTATATGAACACTATATGGGGCATCTGTGATCAGCTATCACAAGCTTTTTAATGCACTGAATCATGCATGTTGAAGGGCTCCTTGTTTCCCTGGATGTCATATAGCTAGGAGATCCACCAAGTAGATTTGGAATAACATCCATTTTATTACCTTAATGTGATTTCGATACTCTTCATAGGGTAATAATTTTTCTCTCATGTCATGAAGAGTTTTCCATATATTGAGGTGGATGTTGTGAACACAATCTTCAAAAAATGACTCTATAATGTGGTATTGAGGGGTGGATAAAGGCTATAACATGACTAATATGTATTATTTAGATAGACATTTCCTCATGTTTAGAATATTATCTTCAAATTGTCTAGTGTCTCCTCAACCAGTTCTGACCAAAGTAGATGATTTCCTACCAATTTATCATAAGAAGTGAAATTGGCAGGGACTTCCTTAGCCACACTAGAAGGTAGGTGGCCCAAGGGAGGTTTAGATAATGATCATCACCTTGGGCTGTATTTTTTTAGAAAAGATTTAACTTGTTAATGAAAAAGGCATCATACATTATTGGCCTTGCTTTCCCAAGTGCCTCGTTGTAAGAGGTATTTATCATCACTACATCGCTAAGGGGAGGACCCTTCTGATGACGTGAAACACTACTATGGAGATAACTTTTGTAGTAAACTCCATCATGGGGAGGAATACCATAGTGGATTAAAACAAGGGGAAAATTCTCTTGCTCCTTGATATTTTGGCTATGAGGATGGTTTCTATGACTCTCATCAGAAGATGGGCTCTCGAAATCAATTGGATTATGTTCATGAAGAAAGACTTCATGGTAAAGTGTGTGAGGAGGACCTTCAGAATTACTACTACTATCCCCATAATTTAGTAATGGGATAATAAGATCTTGAGCTACCATAAATAAATGTCTGAGGGATTCAATAACTCCAGAATTAAGTATATTAGGATTGTAGATCGACTCTTCATTTTCTAGTTGTCTATGGAGAGGCTTCTTTTTAGATGCCTTCTTTTGAGCGACTAAGGACACTTTCTGGGGGAAGTGGTTTTCATAGTCAAGGGTTTATTACCACCTAGGAGTAACTATTGGGATAAGATGATTACCTATAATTGAAATGGATGTATGTTCCCAATCTAGTTGTCCATATATTCTGAGGGAGTTTTCCCCAAAACCCTCCTAGATGGGAGCAGAGGTGTGTGTACACTCCGGGGTGACATGCTGATGAACCACCCCATTTGTGAGGATATAGATTTTTTTCCATCCCTTTGGCACTACTGTTGCCGATGTTATGATATCCTGGTAGGTCTGTAGGATGTGGGTAGGGATATACATCTCCCCTTTCACCATTTTTAGGATATTATTTGTAATGAAATATAATTTTTAAATGATATTTGATTCTTAAAAATTTGTGTTATATTATTTTACACAACAAAACCATATCTATTTAATAATGAAGTTGTATTTATAGAGTACAAAGGGAAATGTGACCATTGGGATTTGACCATTATATGACTTTTGATCAAATATGATTGTTGTTCAATTGATCATTGGAAACTATACTATTGGTAATAATTTTAACATTATAATTAGTGATTATAATTATAAATGAAAAAGGATAATTAATACATAATGGAGAAGTGATGGCCTAAACTAGTAGATTCATGTTGTATGAAGCCAATTTGTCAAAACTGGGAAGGGAGGTAGTGTCACTAAGGTTCAACATTGACCAAGCCCAAGCCGATCTTCAACAAGTGAAACTTGAATAAAATTATCTACGAGGGAAGTTTAAGTTAGAGGAAATTACCACTCAGATGATGTTAGCCGAGTCACCCCATGAATCTATCACTATTTCACACCTAACCCTTAGGTCTTATACAGGAGTTATAAGGGGTTATGTGTCTAGAAATTAGTTACATAAAGTGTAATTACATTGTATAAATAAAATTTTTATTCCATCAATTCCGTTTTAAGAATAGTTTTTTTTAAATATGAAAAATTTGATAAATTGATTTTTTAGACACAAATTGTACTTTTCAAAAAGGATGTAAATTTTTTATAATAAAAAAGGTGTTATGAATCATATTTATTTTAATTAAATAATATGATAAAAAAACTCTTATTTAAATATAAATGATAAAATAATTTTATCATGTCATTGAAAATTTTTAAGTGTGAGAAGTTTTACTATGAATTTTCAATATGCTATTTTTTTTAATAAATAAGGATTTTCATATTTAAAAGTTAATATTATCATACTTAGAGAATTATTATGATAAAATAAACACCAGTTTTAATATTACTACATCAAAATTAGGTTAGGGTGAATTTATGATAATTTTCTAAAATACTTTATTTTTCCATGAATAGAAAAAATATAGTTTGGATTTTTTAGTATGTTTAATGAGTTCATAATTTTATCATAATGATGTAATAATTAATTAAAAATAATCCACGACCTAATTTTTTTTATTTAATTAATACCAAGTATTTTAATATATTTTAATCAATTTCTAAACCTATAAGTTACTTTATAAAGTCTAAAATAGAAACTTTAACATTAAAAATATTATTTTGTGGAAACTTTACTTTTCAATGAAAAAATAAGTAATATAAAATGATGTTAGGTTCTTTTGTGTTAAAATAAAATAAAATATTTCTTAAATTTCCAAAACCATGGGAAAAAACCATGGTCAAGTCCACAGTTTTTTATTTTCCACAACTTACATTTCCAAGGCCTATATTTGGAAATTATTAAACAAATCCTCCACTTTTTATATAAATTCCCACCCATTTATCTATTTAATTTTACTAAAAATATATAATCCATGAATATATGGCATTTTTTCCTCCAAATTAGTCCCCCCAAGGTTTCTTTAAGCCCCCAAGGTTCCATTCCTCAAGATATAGGAGTAACTCTTCAAGGTAAGGAAAATATATACTTCTCGTTTCCATTTAAAGTTCCCTTTTTTATGTGGAATGTATTATAATTTCCAAACTAATCTATATTTTCCAATTTATTTTATCCCATTACTATAATAAGATTATTTTATGAATGGGATACTCTTTTCCCCTCTCATTTCCTCCTTTTTTAAAACCACATTTTATACCCGTTATGTTGCTGAATTTTTCTTCTCAAAATTTCCCTCTTCTCTTTAAGAAATTATATTTTATTTTATTATTATGAATACCCAAGACTCTTTATTTTACAAGGGTATTCAAATAAATATAAAAATTATTTATTTTATTCTGGGATTAACATACATGAAACCTGAATTTCCTTTCTGTGGGTTGAAAATGACTTAATGATCACATTTTTAAGCACTTTTGAAACTCTATGATTTTGACATGAAACCCATTTTTTATTATCCATAGGTTACTTATGAAATTTTTTATTATGATATATGTGGGTCATATTAATTAATAAATATTAAGGGTATGCCCTTATATCACTCTAATGCATTGGGTAGAGAATTTAATCTCTAGAGATGACATGTTTACAACACCTTGGCGAATAACCTTGGTGATTTTAATTTACAACACCTCGGTGATAAAAATTAGTGATATGATTATGAATGTATCATTTAAATGTTGTAGTAACATTTCCATGTCATGATTCATGTTTTTTATTATGATATTCCTTATTTTACTTTACTCATTCCTTAAGAACATTCCTTGCGTTCTTATTGATATTCCTCACGATCACATGTAAATTGTTTTCCCTTATTATACCCCATGTTTACCCCTTTCCTTTGATGTATGTCCCCAAGATATGAGATGTAGTAAATGTACTTAGGATGAACAAATGAGGATGTATTTAAGTGAATTTATAATAATGCATTAAGTTTTCATTTATGATGTACCTTATTTCTAGGAAACTAAATTTTAAAAGAACCTTTATTCATACCATGTAACTGAAAAGTTTATGTAATAAAAAGGTAGGATTCCATAGTTGGTATTGAAGGATGATTGAGTTATTTGTGGAAATTGGGATTTTAAAACTTTAGGAATAACCCTATATAAATGTTTAAATATAAGAAAACATATTGGTATTTTGGTAAAATATCAAGTAATATGTTTATGAGCAATGAAATACCTATATAGATATGAACACGTGGATGTGGATCTGGTATAGATGTATCTAGGGGTAACACCTGAAAACACCACTTTGAGATAGACTCAAATGGGAACTGGTGCATGAAAATGGACCTTGATTCACTCCAGGTTTGACACTCCCAGGGGATATGTTTGGTTAATCACAAGATTTTTATGAACCAGTATGAAGTATTTATAGATAATTTATTTGTTTTTAAGAATAACATATTTAATAATGATGTTTTAAGACATAAAATTCTTTTAGAATTATAAGATTCTTAAAAAAAACAAGTTTCTCACTAAGGTTTTCTTCTGTTAGTAAATGGTGGGAAATAAGAGGAACCACATAAATGATAAGTGAAACAGAACATGCACTGATGACCCTCTAATGGAAGAAAAAATGGAAAAATTCATGAGAATGATGAATCAAATAACTTGATTTATGAACAATAAATTGAATCATGACGAGATATTGCATTCACCTAGAAGGGAAAAACTTTACATAGAGTCATTTACGTGTCAATGACCACCTTCTTTGAATGGATATACCGAACCATTGATTGATAAATAATGGATAATCTCTATAAAAAAGATCTTTTTTGTACTCTATTGTTAAAAACAAGAGAGTCACGTAGGATGTATACTATTTAGAGGGAGAATTTGATCAATGGCGAAAACTAATTAAAAATACAAAGCTAAGAAGGGATATTGATGAAATGGAGTGGGAAGAGTTCAAGGGATTCCTTTTAAATAAATATTTCCCCTATTCATTATGAATGAAAATGGAGAAGGAATTCCTAGAGTTGAAATAGAAGGAAAATAAATCTATGGGAAAATAGAAGATGAACTTTACAATAATTTCTCATTAAACCTGTTGATTTGTTATGGAACCTATTAGAAAGGTTGATACATTCTTCAATGGACTAAGATCCCATCTATGAAGGATTCTAGCCAATAGATACTATTAAAGCTATGAAGATATTTTTTAGAGTGCTATGAAGGTTGAACTGAATTTTGGAGAAATGTAGTGGTCACAAAAATTAAATGGAAATAAGTGATATTTTGAGACAAACTTAGGGAGGAACTTTGATCATATAAGAGTAGAAAAAAGTGTAACTTACTACATGCAACAAATTTGGGAAGAAGCATTCAGAAAACTACTTTCTTAGGAGTGGAGAATGTTACAAGTGTTAAAGAGATGTACAAATAGTTCAGAACTGTCATGGTGAGGTGAAGCCGAAACTTATCAACACAAACGACAAAGGGAAGACGGTGCATGCCCAACATGAAGTCCAATGCCTTAAGTGTGGAAAACTTGGGAACTTCTCCAATAACTATCCAAATCATAAGGTAATGGAAAAAAATCACCATCAACCTCATAATAGGACAAGAGAGAAAGGTTTGGAATTTGTAATCATGAGAGCTGAATTAGAAGATCCAAATGACGTAGTGAAAGGTACTATCATTATTATCTCAACGATAGAAAACACTATGATTTTAGTTCTACACATTCCTTAATTTCATCCAATTTTCCAAATAATATAGAAAAAATCCTTGAATTACTATAAGTAGAGTTATCAATAAAGACTCTTGGGGGGATTATCCAAGAATCAACAATGTATATAAACTATAATATTGACTTTGTAGAGAACAATCTCATCACTAATCTAGTAGTCATTTCCATGATGGAATTAAACATTATACTAGGGATGGACTAGATCTCAAGGTATAATGCTAAGATCAACTATAGAAGTAAGTAAATATCAATAGTATTTAATGGACAAACTATAGTTATTTTCAAAAGAGATATATAAAGACCTGATATTTGTCTAGAAGAACCTCCTGTATCCTTATTTATGGATATGATTAATGAAAAGGAAGAAGGAAATGAAAGTATAAGAATAGATTTTTTTCCCATCATTCAGGAAGACACTGACGCATTTCCTGAAGAGTTACCTAGATCTCCCCCAGAAAGAGAGGTAGATTTATCCATTGAACTCATAAATGGATGAAATCCAATATCAAATACCCCATATAGAATGGAAAATGTGGATTTGGAGGAATTAAAGAAACAACTTCAAGATCTTTTGGAGAAGGGGTTTATCTAACCAAGTGTGTCTCCTTGGGGAGCACCTATTCTCTTTGTGAAGAATAAGGATGGATCAATGGGGATATGCATTGAATATAGAGAAATTAACAAGATTATAGTGAAGAAAAAGTAACCTCTCCCAAGGATTGGTGGTTTATTTGACCAGCTTCATGGGGTTCAATTATTCTCTAAGATCAATCTTTGATCTGGTTACCATCAATTGAGGGTGAATAAAAAAGATATTCCAAATACCACCTTTAGATCAAGATATGTAAATTATGAGTTTTTTGTTATGCCCTTGGGCTTGACTAATGATCCTTCTATATTTATGTATTTTATGAATAGAATCTTTAAGGACTACCTTGATAAATTTTTGGTAGTTTTTATTGATTATATTTTGATATATTCCAAAATTTGTGAGCAACATGAAGATTATCTAAGGCTTATATTGAAAACTATGAGGAAGTATAGGCTATTTGGAAAGATCATAAAATGTTAATTTTGGTAATAATAAGTTGATTTATTAGAACACATTGTAACCAATAAATGAATCTCAATTTTCCCTAACAAGTCAAAGGTTGTGGAGAAGTGGCCTCATCCTAAAATAATAACCAAGATTAATAGTTTCCTTAGTTTAGCAGGATATTATAGGAGGTATGTGAAAAAAATTTCACAGCTTTTTAATCCACTAACCAAGTTAACTCAAAAATGGGTTAATTCCATATAGACTAAGGAGTGTGAAGAAAGTTTCCAAGAACTGAAGAAGAGATTGTTTACTAAACCTATGTTAAATCTACCCTCTATCGGATAAGTATTCGTTATTTTTAGTGATGTATCTATGAAAGGGATTGGGTTCATCCTCATGAAAAATTACAAGTTTATTTCTTAAGCATCTCGATAGTTAAATCCTCATGAGCAGAATTATCCAACACATGACCTAGTGTTAGATTCAGTTGTTTTTTTCCCTAAAAATATGGAGGCACTATCTTTATAGTGAAAAATGTGATATATACACAAACCACCAAAGTTTAAAGTATATATACACACAAAATAAATTGAATATGAGACAAATAAGATGGTTAGAAAATCTTAAAGACTATTATTGTTTAATTAATTATCACCCCGAAAGATCAAAACAAGTAACTAATGCATTAAGTAGAAAATACCATGTTATGTTGGAAATGATGATGATTAAATGAGATCCTTTGATTAAAGACCTAGTGATGTTGGAAAAGGGAATTGTAAGGGAAGGGGCATCATCAACCCTATCCCAAATTATTTCTCAACCATCATTACTAGAGAGTATCAAGAAATCTCAAAGAAAATATCCCTTGTAAAAAATAATATAGATCCTATAAAGAATGAGAAGTTTCTTGAGTTCAATATTGATAAAAAGGTGTGCTGAAATTTCATACAATACTATGTGTTCCATCTATTCCAAAGATAAATAAAGAACTGATGTATGAATCTCATAGCTCTACATTCTCTATACATCCTAGAAGCACTAAAATGTATAGGGAACTTCATGATCATTATTGGTGGGATAATATGAAAAGAAGATTGCTGACTACACTAAAAAGTGACTGGTGTGTCAAAAAATGAAGGTAGGGTGACAGATTTCTAAAGGGGTATTACAACGACTACCCATACCAACATGGAAGTGGGACAATATCACTATATACTTTGTCACTGATTTCCCAATAACATCTAAAGGAAACAATGTGATATGGGTTATAGTGGGCTGACTCACCAAGACTACTCATTTTATCGCTATTTGGGAAAATTTATCTCTTGATTGACTTGACAATATATACATAAAATGAGTGGTGAGGCTACAAGGGGAACCAATTTATATTGTTTTTTTATCATGATCCAAGGTTCACATCTAAATTCTGGGGAAGTTTTCAACATGATCTGAATACTAAATTAAATTTTAGAATGACCTATCACCCCTAAAAAAATGTCCAATCTGAAAGAAATATTCAGACACTCGAGTAAATACTAAGAACATACTCAATGTAATTTTAAAGTGGATGGGATCAACACCTCCCATTAGTTGAGTTCTCATACAACAATAACTTCCACTGAAGTATTCAAATGACACCCTATGAATATCTATATGCGAAGAAATGTAGAACTAATGGTTGTTGGGATAAATTTGGTGAGATAAAGATATTTGGGCTTGATATTGTGCAAGATATGATAGAAAAGGTTTATTCTATCCAACAATAGATTAAGGCTGCTCAGATTCAATAGAAGATCTATGATGAAAATCATCAAAGGGACTTAGAGTTTGATGTTGGTGATAAATTTTTCCTTAAAATATCACCATGTAAGAGAGTCATGTGCTTTGGGAAGAATAGGAAGATTATCCCCAGGTACATTAGCCCATATGAAATATTTGATTGCATATGAGTAGTTTCCTATCATCTAGAACTTCCACTAAATATATCTCAAGTTCAGGATGTATTACACGTATCTCTCTTGAGGAAGTACATACCTAACCCTTCACATTTACTGAATCTGGAGGTGGTAAAACTAGAACATGACCTCTATTATGAGAAGTGTCTAGTGGTGATATTTGACCATAGATACAAGGTTCTACACAAAAAGACTACCCACCTCATCAAAGTGTTGTGGAGGAACCATAAATATGAAGAAGAAACTTAGGAACTAGATGAGACAATGAGATAGAAATACCCACACCTTTTCTGAACTGAGAGAAGGAGTTTAAATTTTAGGGATATAATTTCTTAAGGGGTAAGAATGTAACAACCCATACTTTTTAAATGATATTTGTTTCCTAAAAATGTGCGTTATTTTATTTTACACAACAAAACCATATATCTTTAATAATGAAGTGGTATTTATAGAGTATAAAGGGAAATATTACCATTGATATTCATCCGTTATATGACCATTGGTCAATAGACTAATGAAAACTATATTTTGGGTAATAATTTTAACATTATGATTAGTACTTATAAGTTGAAATGACATAGGATAATTAATGCAGAAAAAAGAAGCAATGACCTCAACCTATAGAGTCAGGCTGTATAAAGCCCATTTGTTAGAACTGGGGAGGGAGGTAGCATCACTGGGGTTCACCCTTGACCAAACCCAAGCCAATCTTTAACAATTGAATCTTTAATGAAATCATCTACAAGATATGTTCAAGTTAGTATAAATTACCACTTAGGCGATGTTAGCTGAGCCACCCCATAAATCCTTCACTATTGTACACCTTACCCTTAGGTCATACATGGGTGTTATACGGGGTTATGATTCCAAGACTTAGTTACATAAAGTGTAATTCCATTTTATAAATAAAATTATTATTCCATCAATCCCGTTTTAAGAATAGTTTTTTTTTAAAATACGATGAATTTGATAAATTGATTTTTCAGACACAAATTGTACTATTCAAAAAGGATGTAATTTTTTTTATAATAAACTAATATATTATGAATAATATTTATTTTAATGAAATAATATGATTAAATCACACTTATTTAAATATAAATGATAAAATAATTTTATTATGTCATTGAATTTTTTTAAGTGTCATAAATTTTACTATGAATTTTCAACCTACTATTTTTCTTAATAAATAAGGATTTTTATATTTAAAAGTTAATATTATCATACCAAAAGAATTATTTTGATAAAATAAACATTATTTTTAAAATTATAAGGTCAACATTAGTTTAGGGTGAATTTATGAAATTTTTTCTAAAATGATTTATTTTTTTGTGAATAGTTAAAATACAGTTTGGGTTTTTCGGTATGTTTAATGACTTCATAATTATGTAATAATAATGTTATAATTAATTAACTACAATACAAGAATTTTTTTTATATTTTTTCAATATCAATTATTTTAATATATTTTAATCAATTTCAAAACCTATAATTTACTTTCTAAATTCTTAAATGGAAACTTCAACATTAAAAATCTTATTTTGTGGAAACTTTAGTTTTCCATGAAAAAATAAGTAATATAAAATTATTATTAGTTATTGTGGGTTAAAATAACATAAAATATTTCTCAAATTTCCAAAACCATGGAAAAAACAATGGGAAATCCCATGGTTTTTCATTTTCCACAACCTAGATTTCAAAGGCCTATATTTGGAAATCATTAAACAAATCCTACACTTTTTCTATAAATACCCACCCATTTATCCATTTAATTTCAATAAATGTCCATTATCCACGAATATATGGTACTTTTTCCTCCCAATTAGTCCCCCAATGTGTCCTCAAGCCCCCAAGGTTCCATTCCTCAAGATATAGGAGTAACTCTTCAAGGTAAGGGAAATCTCCACTTCTCTTTTCCATTTCAAGTTCCATTTTTATGTAGTATGTCTTACAATTTAAAAAATAATTTATATTTTCCACTTTATTTTATATCATTACTATAATAATATTCTTTAATGCATTGGAGACCCCTTTCCCCTCTCATTTTACCCTTTTCTAAAATCACATTTATACCTATTATGCTGCCGAATATACTTCTCAAAATTTCCCTCTTCTCCTCAAGAAATTATATTTTATTTTATTCTTGTGAATACAAAATCCTCTTTATTTTCCAAGGTTATTCAATTAAATATAAAAATTATTTATTTTATTCATAGATTAATATACATTAAACCCACATTTCATTTCCATGGATTGAAAATGGCATAATGATCATGTTTTTAAGCACTTTTGAAACACTATGATTTTGATATGAAACCCATTTTTTATTCTCCATGGGTTATTTATGAAATGTTTTATTATGATCTATTTAGATCATATTAATTAATAAATATGAATTTTATGATATTATATAACTCCAATGCATTGGGTAATGAATTTAATCTCTAGAGATAACATGTTTTGTTATACCTTGGTGAATAACCTTGGTAATTTTCACGTATGGCACCTCAGTGACAAATCTTGGTGACATGCTTATAAATGTATCATTTAAATGTTTTATACAAATTTACATGTTATGATTAATGTTATTTTTATTATTATATGCCTTATTTTCCTAATCTCATGCATTAATGACATTCCTCATGTTCTTATTGATATTCCTCATGATCACTTGTAAACTAGTTTCCCTTACCGAGCCTCATACTCACCCCTTTCCTTTTGTGTATGTCCCCAAGATATGAGATGAATTAAATATACTTAGGATGAACCCATGAGGATGTATTAAAGTGGATTTAGAATAATTTATTAAGTTTTCATGTATTATGTACCTTATTTCCAATAAAATAAACTTTAAAATATCCTCTATTTGTATCATGTAAATGAAAAGTTTATGTAATAAAAAGGTGGGATGCTATATTCTTGGTTAATTCAAAAACTGGAACAGGGATATATTCCTATTTGGTATCTAGAGTAGAGGTATGTTCCTACTAATTTCCTCCCTTTCCTACTAATGGATACTGATAGTACTCATATGTGGAGGAAAAGAGTTGGGTATTCTCTCTATTTGTCACTAGGACTTTTCAATTGACTTCTCCAGGTGCATACATATGAAACTTATAGTAGGATTGATGAATTCAAGTAGTTGTTCCTTCCTTCTTGCGGATTTCCAAAAAACTTTGTTGGAGGGCTTCTTTGAGTGCTACCAAATGAGTCTATTGACATGATTGATTAGTACGAGCATGTGTATGTTCCTGATCATGGTTTGTTTCTAGATTTAATCGGTGGGCTTACTTGGATATTGGTAGACGAGTCTCTTGGATAGATATATTAAGGTGGGTAGGTGTATGTTCTCTCTGGTAGTTGGCCACCAAATTTGATTGGTGGGATTCATCGGAGGGGAGAGGGTGTGTCCCTACTCCCTGTTGGTCATTTTCTACCCCCGATAGGCCATATTTAATTCCCAGGTCTGGATGAATAGGGTCGGTCTTCCAAGGATGCCACCCTCATCATGTTGAGGGTTCACTATTGTACGATGTTGGTGGTGAAGAATGCTGTAAGGATCCCCTTGGAAGGACCCTTGTGCCTTCTGGATGAGTCCATATATGGCCTCTTAATCTAACTTCCTAAGATATGGGATGGATTGGATGCTATGTTCTGAGGATAAAATCCATAAATGGTTGAAAATAGTGATTAGTTTTTCCTGATTCTAGACCATTAGTCATTTATGACTAGACGGTCGGTGGGGATTTGTGAGCTGGAGGGCCTATCGGGCAGCCTCTTGGGTTGGGATTGTACCATTCTGATGGTCCTCCCTAACTAGTGCGTTCGAGACCCAAAGTTGAAGATGATGGGTTGGCGACGGTTTCCTATTATTGGATGAAAACCTAGAATGGACAGTATCTAGTGTATGCATCTGCGAAAGGTGCTATTGTGGGCACTCTGAAATGATGTTCAGTTTCAGGTTATTTAGGTGCAGTAGAGTGGATGACCAAGGTCATATCTAAAAGGATAAAGTAATTTAAAAACACATTAAAGGTATTTTGAAAATAAAATAAAAGCGAAGAAAAAAATTACTTAAAAGGATGGGTGGGTTTTTGTTTAAAGCTATAATAAGTATCCTGGAAGAAGATCGTATTTTTCTTTGTTTTTGAAATTTGACTGAGAAAACGCAATGAGAAGATGTTTTTTTGAAAATATTTTTAAATATAATAATTGATCTAACTTTACCTCTTCACTTAATTATTAATAATTATCATTTAAATTAACATACAATTAATTATGATCCCCTAATTTGTTAACCCTCGAACCCTATGAGATTTAACTTTGCCATAAAGATGAAGAGTTAAACCCTAAGCTAGCTGCAAAACATGCAATCGCATCACCCTGATTTGATTTTAATTCTAATGATAGATTATGGTTAGTGATATATTAGGGAATAAATATATTCTTGAAATTAATTTTAATTTAGTTTAGGGATTATATTTTAACTCTATAAATTTATCCCGTGTATTTTTTTACTAATTAATTTTGTGCTCTCACAATTTACACAAATCTCAACCTCACGTGTTTTATGTTAATTGCTTAATTTATTTATTAGTTTATTATAATTTATAAACTAAATTAATAGATAATATTATTTGAATTATAGTAGATCATTGTTTCAAAATAAATAAACGAAGAAGGTAAGAGGTAGATCTGTTACTAAGATAACTAATCTTCCATGGGTGGTGTAGTCATCGTAGAAATGAATTGCATCCGTAAAGGTTTAGAAAGGATATAACCCAATACTATTTATACTCTTGATTTCCATCCCAAATATTATGAGTATAGAACAAGATAATTGAATATAACAAAAGAATATAAATAGAAAAAAATAAGTTTATTATAAGAGCAAAAACATTACAACAAAGAAGAGGAAAAGAAGAGTATTTTGGAGGAGATCCAAGCTTAATATATTCCTTAATCCAATTGTGAACTAAAATGGTATGGAACCACTTATCATCTTCTTAAAATATATTAATTCACTTCCTACCCTTTCTAAATTAGAAAAAAAATTTATAGAGTGTAGGGGAGACTAGGTTTTAAGAGGTTTTAAGTGTGAATGGGAAAATTCATCCAAATAATTTAATCCAAATTGAACCACTTTTTTTCCACCAAAACACATGAACCATCTGTCCTTCAAGGGGGATTCTTTTTTCAAAATTGTATCCTAGATATTTTATCCAAATTTTGGCTCATTCCAAGAAAGGATAAATAAGTTATCATCTAAATACTGAAGTGGTGTCCAATCTGGTGAGTCCAGTACAACTTTGAATTCATGACCCATTTATTATAGTAAAATTCATGATTTAGATATGATGTATTGGATGAAAGTTTTATCCCATTAAGTTAGGAATATAGTTTAAAAAAAATTAGTTTAAATAATACACATAAAAACATTTATTTCCTAAATACTACAGTGATCTTTAAATGTACAAAACTAGAATTTTCATCAAATTTTCAAATGAATAGTCTAATCCCAAATATTCTATAAATAAACATATTTAGAAAAATATGAGGAAATTATGTCCTTTTTTATCGATAAAATATTTAATAAAATTGTGTTTTATCAACTCCCCCACACTTAAACATTTTCACTTATGGGAAAAACCTCATACCATATTCTCCAAACAAAGATTATGACAAGATATGAATGTTCATATTCTTCAATCCATAGTGGAAAAATAGGAAAACTAATAATCCCATAAAGAGTCAATATCAATAAATTTTAAATCCATTATCTCATAAATTGCGTCAAAATAGAATCCAGTGAGATTAATTACACGAATAATAGTGAAGCATGTTGTGGGCATACTATGACACTAATTCCCCACATGTGTGTGTGACAACCATTTCCAGTTCATATCTCCACCCTTTATTCGGTATATTCAGGTCAAGTAAAATAATTCTTATTACCTAGTTTAATTCACCAAACCTGTTCTACATTCCTTTTCAATCAAATTTCAAGACCCACTCACTTAAGTATTCCCAAAAGTCAAACCTTAAGATACCAACCTAGATATCCCCATGTGTTGTACATTTCATCACTCCCTTATTTATTAAGATAATAAATATATATTTTTTAGTTTTTTTAATTTTTTTTTGATTTTTTTGAGGTTATACAACTATCGGATATCAAGTACACATGCATAGGTCAATTTGGTATAGTAATGAAACCAATCCGAATAGAAATGAATCTATGAATCAACCATTGATATAATATGATTTTTACCTAACCTAGATATACCTTCAATTAAGTAGGAAAAATTTCACAAGTCATGGTTGTGTGAAAAGTTGTGTGGAGAAATAACTGACACAATTTGCCCTAAAAAAATTTCACAAATAATGGAATCAAAATCTAAAAGGTTTTATAATGACACAAGAAATCATATCATTGAAGACATAAATTTTTATAAAAATAAACCATTAGATAAAGAAATATTTCTCATGATTATCATGCTACCAGTGAATTTGGAAAACATATATTTTCCATATATTCTATATCTAAACGAGCATTTTACATGATATATTTTTTGGTTTTTTTTAAAAAATTAACCAAGAACTTAACAGAAAACAAACAGAAAACACACAAATGAAAATCATAAATATCTACCCCAAAATTTTTTCCCCTCCCACATACTTAAAATATTTCATTATCCTTAATGTGAACCTATGAGATTATATTTAAATGTAAAATGTAGAATTTTAAATAAGACAAATAATATAAAAGTGAAAGGTTTAGGAACAAACTTATATTCTAAAGTGATGACAGGGTCATTCAGTGTGATGAAATCAAATAAATAAGTCGGAATTCCCTCAATATATTTCTTCAAACGTTTACCATTGACTGTAATGACATTCTAGTGTACTCTTGTGTGATCTCCATTGCACCATAAGAAAAAATATTAGATAAAACATAAGGACCTAACCATCTGGAATGTAAATTACCAGGCATCATCTTCATTCATGAACTATAGAGTATAACTTTCTCTCACACATGAAACTCCCTTTGTTGGATCATTCTGTCACGAGATAATTTTTATTTTTCCTTGTAGAACCTTGAGTTCTCATATGATGACAATAAAATCTCCTCAAGATCTTTAATTTTCACCTTTTTATTAATTCTATCCTAATCCAAATACATTTTTCATTTATTTATAGACCAATATGCCTGATGCTCAACTTCCATTTGAAAATGACATGATTTCCAAAAAATAATCCAAAATGGGGACATACTGATTGGTGTATTGTATTCTTTCCTATAAGACCACAATGCATTATCTAGGTGATTTCTCCAATCATTCCTATTCAGCTGCATGATTTTCTACAAAATTTGTTTCAACTCATGATTTGAAAACTCATCCTAGCCATTTATTTGGGGGTGGTATGATGTTGATGTTTTGTGTGTCACCCCATACTTACGAAGGAGTGAAGACAAATTAAAATTGAAAAAGTGTGTCCCATGATCACTGATGATAACCTTTAGTACCCCAAACCTGCAAAAAAAAACTATGTCTTGAAAAATTCCACTACAACATGAGAATCATCAGTCCTGGTGGCCTTATCTTCCACCCATTTTCTCTCATAATAAACAACAACCAAAATGTACAGGAAAAAAAATGAACTTGGAAAAGGACCCATAAAATCAATTCCCCAAACATAAAAAATCTCACAGAATAATATGGGTTGTTGGGGTATATCATGTCTCCTAGAAATGTTTCAAATGTATTGGAAATGAGAGAATGAATTAAAAAACAAACGAGAATCATGAATTAAGCTAGGATAATATAATCCAATGTCTAAGAATTTCCTAGCTATCTGTTGGGGTCCAAAGTGTCCTCCACATGAAAGTGTTTGGAAGATGTATAGAACAGACTCAAAATCATGATCAGGAACACACCACCTAATAACATGATCACTACACACATTCCATAGGTAGGTATCATCCGAAAATAAAACCTAGGATCACTCTTTAATTTTTAGACTTGATGTTTCTTTAAATTTTCATGAATTTTAGAGGTAATAAGGTAGTTAACTAAATCATCATACCAAGTATGTGTAGTTGAGAGTGCATAAAGATAATCATTAGGAAAAGTGTCCTGAAGTGGTACCTGGTCCATAGTGTTAGCCTCTAGTGTGTGATTAATCCTACTAATGTGGTCCACCACCAAGTTTTCTGAACCCTTATTTACCTTTATTTCAATATCAAATTCTTGAAGGAGGAGTATCCATCAGATAATCCTAGGCTTCACATATTTCTTCTTTAAGAGGAATCTTAGAGCTATATGGTCAGAAAAAACAACTACTTTAGATCCCTATAAATATGAGTAGAATTTATCTAAAGAAAATATGATGGGAAGAAATTACTTTTCTGTGGTTGTGTTGTTTTATTGGGATAAATTCAATTTCCTCAAATCATATGAAATCACATGTGAACATCCCTCCACCCTCTATGATAAGACAACTCCAACTGTGAAGTTTGAAGAATCACACATAAGCTCAAACAGAATATCACATCATGGCTGATGTATGATTGGTGGAGTGGTAAGATGATTATTTATCTCATCAAATGATACCATTCATGAATCATAAAAAATTAAATCAATATCTTTTTGAAGTAATCAAGATAAGGATAGAGAGATCTTACTAAAATCTTGGATAAATCATCGATAAAATCTTGTATTCCCTAGGAATTATCTAACATCATGCACACATGAATGATATGGAAAGGATGAATTGATATCTACCTTAGATATATCAACCTCCATTCCATGTTTTTACACTAAATTACCTAATAAAATTCCATGATCCATCATAAAATTACACTTTTCAATGTTCAAAACCAGATTATTCTCAATACAATGATTCAACACCTTTCCCAAACTAAAGATACATTCATCAAATGAGGATCCATATATTGTAAAATCATCCATAAGTACCTCCATGTAGGTCTTAATGAACTATAAAAAACTAATCACAATGCATATCTGGAAGGTACCTAGGGAATTACATAGTTCAAATGGCATCCTTTGGTAGGAAAATGTTATGAATGGACAAGTGAATGTTTTATTCTCATAATCCTCTGGAACTATAGAAACCTGAAAATATCCTGAAAAACCATCCAAGAAACAATGGAATGTATTCCTAGCTAGTATCTCAATCATTTGATCAATAAATGGGAGGGTAAATGATTCTTGTGAGTGGATTGATTTAGTTTCCTATAATAAATACACACACACTAACTATTTTTCACCCTCATTGAAACTAACTCCTCTCTATAATTTCTAACAATTGTAAAACCACTTTTCCTAGGAATAAACAGAATAGGACTCACCCCCTGGGAATCTGAAATGGGATAAATTATACCTTCGTAGAGAAATTTTACAACTTCTTTTTTAATAACTTACAGAAGAGTTGGATTCATCCTGCTTTATGGCTGCCTAACCGATTTATCCCCATCCTCCAAAAGAATACTATGTATGTAAATAGAGAGGATAATACCTAATATGTTATACAAGGTCCACTTAATTTCCCTAATGTTATCCCTAAAAATATTCAAAAGTTTTATTCATGTTAAAAATTGATATTTTCAGCAATGATAAAAAATAATTTCTTACCACTTCACAATTATGAGTATTTGAGATTTGGTGGAAATGGATTGAGTTCCAATGGGGGGGGGGGTGGAGTATGGATAGAGACATTAAAAGAACTGAAATATGCACAAAATGAACATCATTAATGGAATAAAAATCATCAAAATTAAAGAATAATTCATCAAATTCATCATCATACTCAACATCAAAGTCATAATCAAAGTGAACATGATCAAAATCAGAATATTTAAAAATAAAATATTAGAGAGGTTTGTTCATTAGAAACATGAATGGAAGTTATCTTAACTATAAAACTATAAAAAATTCTCATAATCTCTCTAAGAATATGATAATAAAAATCCATGGGGTTTTTACTTGGTGGTTCAAAATGTGAGACAACAAAAGCAGAATGGTCCTCCGAGGGGTACTCCATGTAGTCCATAACATTAAATATGACAACATCATCTAAAAACTCCATGGAAAGTGTAACCTCATGAACATTTATAATTGTTTTTTTATTTTTGCGGAAGGTCCTACCTAAGATAATGGAATCATGATAATTTACCTGATCATCCTTCATGTTAATCATGTAGAAATCTATAGGAAATATCACATCTCTTACCCAAACAAGTATATCCCCAAGGACCTCCACTGGATATTCTGTATCTCTATTCTCCAATTGCACCATTACTCTCATAGAATTAAACTCAACAACCTATAAATAAGATAATATAGAGAGAAACATCACATTTATGTAAGCTCCAAAATCGCATAAAGCATCAGAAAAGTGTAACTCCCCTATGTTTCATGGGATGATGAATGTCTCCAAATCCTTTCACTTTATTGAAATTTCTTGAGTTGGTGTAATGAGTGCTAACACATTTCTTCCAATATTGATCCTCTCATTTTCTTTATCTCTCTTCAATTAGTACAAAGTTACTTAAAAATTTGGCATACCGTGGGATTTTCTTAATTACTTTAAGTAGAGGGAGGCTAATCTCAACATGCTTGAATGTGTCTAAAACCACTTTTTGAATCACCTATTTATCCATATTTTTGTTTTGAACAACTCTATTTGTAAAAGGAAGGGTTTTATGATGAACATCATCAATTTTTTTCTTCTTTTTTTTCTTTCTCCTTGGGCTTCTCATCAGCTGGTCTTGAATGGGGCTTCTCTATAGTTGAGGTAAATCTTAGTTGAATGATAGGTAAAAATGTATCAGTTGTTTGGTTATCACTTCTCAATATGATGGAACTAACATTCCCCTTGGTATTTGGAGTAGGTTGGGAAGTAATATTTCTAGATTTCTTACTTACCATTTCATAGAGGGTGGTGGAAATCTGGATCATTTGTGTCTTTAATTCCCCCAACTCCGAACCTTGACTCTTCAGCTCATTCTATTGATTAAGAGTTTTTTTTTTCAAAATATAATTAGTGTTAGAATATACCTTTTTTTGGGGATTCCATTTTTTGTATTGTTGATTCTTGAGCTTCAAATCACCTTTGGGGTTGTTGGAAACCTTGTTGGTAAGGCTGGGGCTATTAAAAATTTTGTTGAAAAGGGGACCTTTTTTGTTCTCTAGATACATACCTCATGTCTGATTGATCCTTCCACCATTTTTTGTATGTTGGTGAAAAAGAATCATAATTATTATGGGGATGTGTTTTTTTACTGATATGGTCTCCCAGAAAATATGACAGTGCAATCCTTTGTCTCTTGTAATTGGTGACAATAGTCAGTTGGGTGGTCTGTTTCAGTGAAAATTCCACAAGGCCTTTTTGGATAGGGTTGGGATGTATTTTGTACTAAATAAATATATCTCAACATAGCGGTCAATTCTTACAAATTGGTTTCAATAATTTTATTTTCAAGAGAACAAGGACTTACCTGATGTACTCCTCCAACATGTTCTTTACCTCAATCACCAAATTGTTGGGAGTTTTTTTCCATATTTTCAATTAATGAACATGTAACTGCTGGTGTCTTGTCCACCATTTCCCATCCATCTATTGTAACGACCCAATGTTTTTCAATGGAAATTCCCTTCTCATAAGTATGTCATAAAATCACATGAAAACACAACATAATGAACTAATAAGTGCTAAGTGACCTTTAAACATAAGTTCGTTACTTCTGTGTTTGGAATTTCGAAAATCCGACATACACAGTTGTAATCAGTAAGTTATTTGGAGTCTGATAAGGAAAACTTAATTTTTGGTGAATAGTATCCTACCCTAATGAATAGTAACATACCCTTATGAATAGTGATATAACCTAATGAATATTAACCTCACCTATGGTGGTATAAAAATAATATTCAAGTTGGAAGTACGATATACCTATATTTTAGAATAAGTTAATGAATGTTTTAAAACTGGTTTTGATAATAAATTATTATTTTAATTAAATATTAAAATAATCATATTTAAAAAATTATTTTTGAAAAATGGACTTCATTTTTGGATTCTACACATCGAAAAATGGTTAGGGTGAATTTTTGGGATTTTTCTGAAATACTTGAATTTTTGATGAATAGTAGAATCTGATAATTCACAATAAATGCTAAATAATGGATTAATTGAGTCATCAATGATGTTCTGCTGATGTAATCCCACTTGGTTCGGGATCACATGATAAAATCACTATTCTTGGTCATGGAATAATTACTATTCCTTATATTGGGAAGAAATAATAAATTAATGATTATAATATTATGAAATCCCTCCTCTCCTCCACTATAAAGACCCCCTTCACTCCCTCTTCTCTCCAATCCTCTCAAGCCTTGTGTCTTGCCATTATTATTCCCAAATATCTCCCCAAGGTCCTCCCCCACGTCCAAAATCTCTCAGCCTCCTCAAAATCCCAAAACCTCTCCCCTTAAGAGGTTCTCAAAGGAGGAAGTCTCAAGAGGTAAATTCCTCTTCCCAATTTCTTCTTTTCTTTTAAGTTATTTTATTTTTTATTTCTTTCCTCACCTACCTTCACCATAATAGTATGATAAATCCAATAACATACATGTACTGGAATTTATTCATTCTAGTGGTATATTTCATTATCTTCTCTTTTTTCCCACCCTTTTATTTGAAAGAAATGAAAGCACCGTTTGAGATTTGCTAATTTTGCACATTCAAGGACAATGGTTTATCAATTTCTATTATTATATTTAATTATGGTAATGAAACCATTTGTGTTATGGTTGAAACAGATTATTATATATGTAATATATCCTATTTTTTATTATGTAATCCTTTGGTACAAATGGAATTAAGTTATAAAGAAAAACACATTCTTTGTAATCAAATCCACCGATTAACAAAAACAGATATCACGATGGTTATATATATAATAATTTGACTTCACTCTAAGTAAACTAATTAAAATTAAAACCATGTAATCTCATTTATATGAAGTTAATAATATAACTTCAATTTTGGGCAACCACTTTCATCTTGCATATAATCCAAACTTGATTATATGTGAACCGATATTTTAAAGCCAAGTAAACAAACGAGCCTGAACAATGAAATTGAACCTTGCAACTAATCAAAAAGGCTTTGAATGAACTAAAAATGGTTATAATTAATAAATTGAATATATAATAGGTTCTGGACTTATTAATTAATAAGCCTAATTTTTTTATTCAGGTCATTAATAACAAGTGGAGAACACTAACAGATTTAAGGTAAGGGATCCTCCCATTTTCACTCTTAATCAATATTGTTCTCTATGCTATGCATTTTTGTGTAATACCAAGTGATGGGGTATGTTTATACACCTTACCCATACTTATCTAATGTTTTATAAGTGATTATAAACCCCTTATCTCTCTCATCAAGCCCTCTTAGTTACACCGTATACCATGACGATAAATCATAATGGATTCTACCTGAAATTCCTTTATTCCTTCGGGTTGCTCTATATTTCTTTTTACCAAAATATAGTTGTCCTTTATTTTTATGTAGAACTTCAAAATTCTGTTTATATTTTCCAAAATAATGTTCTAAGATCCATATCTCATTCTCTTTCGGGGATATACATGCTTTTAAGTGAATCTCTCCTCGATACTTCCCAATAAGCAAACTCGTTTTAAAGGAACTTCCCGGACTTTTACCAAATTTCAAGTTCACTCTATATTCTATTTTAAGACACCATTGTATTTTTAAATTCAGTATTTTTATTATGAAAACCTTATTGGTTCAATTCTGGTTTGATATAAAATAATTTCTTCTTTACTATTTTAAAACCTCTATAGTATTTTCCTTAAAACCGCACAAAAATGTTTTAATGCTAATGTTTCTCAAATACATTTATTATATGATGTAAATTATATTTGTTACCACATACCATGTTATATTCCTATATCACCTTATTAACGTCCATGTATTTTCTAATCCATTTCTTTCATGGATACTTTCATGATACACTCATTGGTTATGCTTTATGTCATGATTATGGTACCCAATTATCTCCATGTGTAACCTTATGTTTATGTATGGTTGATTATATATGATTATTTATGTGGAAAGAATATTTATGTGGAAAGAATATTCATGAAAATTCTGAGATGTGTGTGCACAGATAGTGCTCCAATACATTGGGTAAGGATAAGTCTCATGAGATGCGATGTGAAACAGGATTGGCGGTTAGCCTTGACCTGTACTGAAATGGGAAATAGGATTGGCGGTTAGCCTTGACCCATACTAAAGAAATGTTTTATGATTATGACACATTTATATTATTCCATGTTTATATGATCTCATGCTTATATTAAATGATTTTATAAGTTTCATTCTTTGGTTATCATTATGTCATGCCTCCTAACTCATGTGCTTGAGATGTATCCTTATGTTCTTTCCCTTACTAGGATTTTTAGCTCATCCCTTTGTTCATGTATTCCCCAGGGTACCCTATGCAGATGTAAGGGCTCAAAGGAAGTTAGAAGCTCTTTATGTAGATTAAATAAAGAAGTTTTTTTGCCCCATGTTTTATGTTATATGTACCTAGTCTTCCAAGACACTAGACTTAACGATCCTTGGCTTGTACTCTGATGATTAATTATGATTAAAATCATGAAATGTTTTACGTAAAAGGCTCGGGTCGCTATATCTATGGAATCCACCACGATCCTCTCTATATGTGTGAGTCCTTCATATAAGTATTGGATAAGTATTTTATCACTTATTTGGTGATCCAGGAAGCTTGCACACAACTTCTTGAATCACTCCCAGTACTCACTCATTAACTCCCCTTGAGCTTTACTGATTCCTATGATCTCATTTCAAATGGCATTGGTCCTTGATGATGGAAAAAATCTCAGAAATAAAATACATTTCAAATCATTTCAACATGTTATATATTTAGGTTGTAAATAATACATCCAATACTTTGTAGTTCCATCAAGTGAGAATGAGAATACTCTTAGTTTTATTTGATCTTTAGAGAAATTTCTTGGTTTTAGGCTTGATAAAACCACATTAAATTCTATAAAATGTTTTTTGGATCCTTAACATATAATCCATAAAATTTTGGAAGAATTTGAATTAACCTAGATTTCAGTTCAAATCCCAATTTGAGATTTGGGTATGTAATAAAATTTAGTTGATAGTTAATGCCTGGTGCATACAATTATAAAATGGTTATATTAAGTTCATTATTATTTTTATTATACATTGTTTATTATTTTATATTTTAATTAAAAGTGTTTCCAATTTTAGTGTTCCAATAATGGAGGAATTCTCCAACTTTTTGACTGTTGAAACTTCCCATAGACTGAGATGATATGATTCAATCTATAAGGATATGTTAAATCTCAGGATCAAGATCCAAGAGATACTTAAGATTAGTTTATATCTAAAATAAAATAAAAATTAAATGAGGAAAATTGAATCATAATAGAAAGATAATAAATTTGATTTGATGGTCCAAGAAAGATAAAGAGAGAAAAAAAAAATAAAATAAGAAAAGAAAAATTGTGAAAGGGGAAAAAAGAAAGAAAGAAGAGAAGAAGATAATAAAATAAAAATAAAAAATTCCTTTAATTGGTTGAATAAATTAATTTACACCCCTAAAAAAATTCCAATTTTAAAGGAGATGTTGTGGGAACTCTCAAATAATGTCCAGTTTCAGGTTATTTAGGTACAACAGAGTGACTGACAAAGGTCATATCTCAAAGGGGGAATTAATTTAAAAACATATTAATGGTATTTTTAAAATAAAATAAAAGGTAACAAAAACATTACTTAAAATTATGATGAGGTTACATTTATAAATATATAATAATTATTCTAGAAAAAGATTGGATTTTTTTTGTTTTTGAAATGTGATTGATAAAACGCAACAAGAAGATGTTTATTTTGAAAATATTTTCAAAAGGCGTAATCAATATAACTCTACCTATTAAATTACATATTAATCATTATAATTTAAATTATAATACACTTAATTATGATACCTTAATTTTTAACCCTCAAACCCTATGATAATTAACTTACCACAAATATGAAAAGAGTTAAACCTTAGGCTAGTTTTGGAACATGAAATCGTAGCACCTTGCTTTGATTGTATTTATAAGGATAGATTATGTTCAATGGTATATTAGGGAATAAATTCATTATGGAAATAAATATTAATCGATTTTATGGATTATATTTTAACTCTACAAATTTATCCTTTGTGGTTTTGTTTTACTGATTAAGTTTCCACTCTCACAATTTACACAAACCTCGACTCATGCGTTTTTGTATTAATTGTTCAATTTCTTGATTAGTTTATTCTAATTTAAAAAATAAATTCATGGATCATATTACGTTAATTATAGTATCTCCTTGATTAAAAATAAATAAATTAAGAAGGTAAGATGTAGATCGATTACTAAGATAACTACTCTTCCATGGGCGGTGTTGTCATTGTAGAAACAAATTGCATTCACAAAGGTTTAGAAATGGTATAACCCAATCCCATTTATACTCTCAATTTCCATAATAAAGAGTATGATTATATACCAAGGTAATTTAATATAATATAATAATTTAAAGAGAAAAAAATAATTTTATTATAAGAACAAAAAAATTACAATAAAGAAGAGGAAAATAAGAGAATTTTGGAGGAGATCCTAGCATGATAGCTTCCATCCTCCAATTATGAATTTAAATGGTATGGAATCACATCTCCTATACCCCCAATATCCAAATTCACATACCAATACATCCAAATGAGTAGAACAAAAATGTATATAGTGGAGGGGAGGCTAGGTTTTAAGAGGTTTCTAGTGTGAATGGGGAAATTAATCCAAATAATTTAATCCAACTTGCACCACCTGTTTGACCAAAAAACGTGTGAACCATCTATCCTTCTAGAAGGATTATTTGTTTAAAATTGGGTCCTCAATCTTATCTCTAAATTTGGGCCCAATCCAAGCACTAATGAAGAAGTTATAGACTAAATACTAATGAGAGTTGGTACGATGCCATTTGTATTAAAGGGAGATCCTGTTGGAAGTACCAGGATATAGATGAAAAACACAAACAAGAAAACCCCAAAAAGTATCATCTCATTTTTAGAAACACATACATGATTTATTTTCTTTCCTTTCCCTCTTTCTTTTAGAGAGTGAAAGGTTCTAACAGATGGGTGAAACTATCATATTGGTTAAGGATTCACATTTGGTTCACCATTTTTTGTTTCTAATGAAAAAGTGTTTCCTGATGATTGATGATTTATTGAAGGGGGTTGTGTTTTGTGAAATCATTTACATCAAGTTCACTATTTAGAAATGGTTTCCAATGGGTTTGTTCGTGTAATCTAAAGAACCCAATGGTTCTATATCCTCAAGGGACTTTCTTTCCAAAGGCAGACACTTATTGGGGATTTTGGAAAATGATGATTAAGAAATCACATTGGTCAAGAGGATGGGAGATTGGAATCATCACAACATTTTGAGGGGAATTGGTTCCTACTTTGAGGCTCACTTATATATTTAATACATGTTCATGAATCCTTCATTAATTCCCAAGTATGGTGTGGGTCTCCCTTGAATTAACAATCAATTATTCTCATACATGGAATTTAGAATCATATATATGTATCTGAGGTTCTTCATTAATGGATATATTAGTATCTATCCAAGGTTCTCTATCAATGGTATCCTATTATGCACTAATTAGTAATTCTATAATCATTATTATGACGATGCTGGTTTTCAGCCACACATTGGGGAGCTCTTGAGTGTATCGTTATCCTAAGAGACGGGAGTTGTTTTGATGTTGGGATCAGACCCATGAAATGGGATTCCTACATATCCTTAAGAAAGGAATAATAACCCACATAGTTCAGTGCTACTTAATGGGTAACATTATACCTTTTAAGGTCATGTGATAAGGACCAAACCATTCAGTTTAAAGTCATGTAGTAAGGACATCTAAGTAGAAGATTCCTGGTCATAAATTGGTGTGGGAATTATGCCGAAGTGTCCTAGGGAACCTAGAAGGGATATAGATTCCTAGGTTGAATAAGAATCTACCAGGAATGTGGCCCATAGAGAATAGGGTTGATTTGAGGTGTTGGTTTTGGACCTTAGGGAGGCTTCATACGTATCCCATTTTGTATAGGAATCAAAGACCATATAGTTTGAGTATGAGGAACTATGCCTATGGAGGCTCTTAGGTTTGTCTCATGGGAGATTATGGAACTTTGATAGGATTAATTTGGGGATTAATCCTGAAGAAGATTCCCTATTAAAGGGTCCATGATGGATTTCCTCGACTCATGGTGATTTGGAGTCTTGTTCGGGGCTTACACTAAAAGAGGAGTCCCATGGATGAGTATGGTTATATGATTGGGGATTATTCCTGGAGAGGAGGACCAAATGTTGGATTTCAAGGCTTATTCCTGAAGTGAATTCCCTGGTTATTTGAAGTTTGGTTGGGACTTACTCTTGAAAAGTATTCTTTGGGTGAGATGTTGGAGCTTATACCAAGTAGGAGGCATAAATGTATGATTTCAAGGATTATTATTGAGGAGTATTCCCTCGTGATTTGAATTTTTTTTGGTATTACTCTCTAAAATGATTCCCTAGGTGATATATTAAGGATTATACCAAGTAGGATTCTGAAAGGTTGGATTTTAGGTCTTATTCCTAAGGAAAAATACATTGGTGATTTGAATTTTGGTTGGGGATTACTCTAAAAAAGGACACTATGGGTGATATGTTGAGGATTATAACAATTAGGAGGCCCAAAGGTTGGATTTTGGGGCTTTTTCATAATGAGTAATGCCTAATTATTTGAATTTTGGTTGGGGCTTACTCCTAAAAAGGACACCCTGAGTGAGATGTTTGGGCTTATACCAAGTAAGAGTCCCATGGATTAGTTGGGATCATGTGGGATTCATGCCCACTTTCAACCTCTAATCCAACATAATTCATGCTCTTTGTAAGAAACAAGAGGAAATGGAAGATCCAGGAAACCACACAATTCACTTTTCAATGAGGTTGGATACATAGCCTTGAGAACCCATTCCTTCTGAAATAAGATTCTTTGACAAAACATTCCTATGGATATGTGAATTCTATGGTCATGGCTATCCTCTAAGCCCATGAATCATGATGAGTCATGGTTTAACCTGAGAAACAAGAGGAAGTAGAAGATATGACAAAACATACACTTCTCCTCCATTAGTGGAAGAGGAAGAGGTGATAGGAGAAGAAAAAGGGTCTTGGATGTGCCTGTTCCCTGTCCTATTTCGTATCCTGGATAGTTAGATCTGAATACCCATATGGACACAACCCTTAGGGGGTAAGGAGAAGAAAAAGTGAAACCTCTTGCAATAAAGGTTAGGGGATTACTCTATAAGGGATTCCCTAAAATTGGTTTCGCAGAAGGATAATAGGATATCATTCCTTTTTGAAGGGAAAGGCAAGTGTGATCCTCACTCCCCTTACTTGGAACTAGAGGCTCTGAGACCTAGAGAAAACTAGGGAAGGATATGGTATGAACCCTAGTACCCATGGTCAGGAAATCCATGACACCGCCTCCAGGGTCGGGGTCCTCATGACCATAGGAATGAATACTCACATTCACCCCAATGACCCTAACTGTTAGGTAGGAAAAGTGTGATAAACCTCTGATCATAGGAATTCATACTCAAATGAGAGACAAGATTATGTGCCTATTTCCATGGTTTTGTAAGTCTATAAGATCTGGAGGAGGTTTCAACTTATCCCCTTTCAGAAAAGGGAGATAAATAAGGAGAGGCCTTACCATTTGTGGCTTGGAAGAGGGCTTGAGAAGTAGATCACACAGGGTAAGGGATGGGCAAGCCAAGGAAGTCTCATATAGGGCATGGGATGGGTGAGCCAAAGGGGTATCATGCATGGTATAGGATAGGTGAGCCAAGGGGGTCTTACGTAGGTAGGCCTGGGTAATCCTGGGAGTTATTCATATAGGTAGGCTTGCATAGGATGAATGTACTTTGGGTGACAAACCACCTAGGTAACAACACTTGGGTGAGGCTTTGCTCAAGCCTTCAAGGGTCTCAACAAGTGTTCCTGAAAGTGTCTCTCATAGGTCCCAAGTTAGGGGAGGATACCTCATGTTAGTTTTTATCAACCACAAGAGAGAGGGTGCCTCACACAGGGATTATGTGTTTTAAACCCGGGAGGAATTTGGTTATACTACCCCCCTAATTACATCTTCTTCAGGTTTTGGAGGGATACTTGGAAGGTTTCAGAGGGCCTAGGTGAATGACTAGGGAAATCAGAGCGTGGTGATTTCTTAGGGAATTTTTTACATACAAATGAAACCCCTAGGGTCCTATTTATAGGAAAATATGGGACCTCGGGAAAATGGTCTTGCTCATATAGGTGTTTCATGTAGGCTGATGCACAGTCCGGTCACATAAGATGATGTGCTGGTACCATGTGCGTTGATGCTTTTAGGGGTACCTAAGTGGAAGTCCTTTATTGAAGGAGTGTGACCTAAGTCCTTATATTGTCTTATTTTCTCATCTTCTTGGTATTTTTCTTTAATAAATTTTCATAAATTTGACAAAAAAGTTTAAAAAATGAGTGATAACTGTAATTATAAGTAAAATCAACCAAGGGAAAGTGTTGTTCCCATGATCTGCTAAAGTCTAAGATGCATGCCAACAATATATCCTCCAATGTATGGATAGTTTCCTCTATATTACCATCTGTTTGAGGGTGGTAAGAAGTGACGAGGAATAACTAATTTCTAAAATCATGATGTAATCCCCTCCATACTCATGAGGTAAAATGAGAATTCGATATGAGACAATGGACTTTGGAACTCCATGAAATCACACCACCTCATCCACATTTCTCTTAGCCAAATCATCCATTGTGCCCAACTCCTTGATCTCTAAGAAGTGGGACGATTTCATCAACTGATCCATGATCACCCAGTTAGAATCACAACATCACTAAGATAGAGGTAATCCTATAATGAAATCCATTTAGATGTCATACCATTTCCAATTAGGAACATCCAAAGTCTATAACAAACCACAAAGAACATGATGCTCAGCCTTTACCTGTAGGAAAACAAAAAACTTCTCCACAAACTCTACCACCTCCCATTTCATGGCGGGCCACCAAAACTAAATTCTCAAGACACAATACATCTTGTATGATCCTAGGTGAGGGAATCCCTTATGCATCACCATTAGAACAAAAACTATCCCCTAAAACATCATCTAGTTCTGACAATCCTTCTTGAGAGTCACCATGGCCAATACGACTGCACATCACCTACACCTCAGAGTATCTACTCTAAGACTTCTCTAACTACTACATCAAATAACGATATACTTTCAATTGAAACAAATATCCTCTACCATCAACCACCCTTTCATCTAAGTGAAAGGCTACTAACTCCTCCATTTCGTTCCAAACATCCCTAGACTCCAGAACACCATCCTTCTACAACTTCCTTCTCAAATATCAGCCACAAAATTCCATTTTACTGAGGTGTAGGATGTCTAAAAAACATAATATTGAAGAAAATACATCCAACACCACTACCATAAATTTATATCACCTAGAGAAAATATATACCTCAAACTCTTGTGTTCCACGAAGACCAAAAATGATCTCCAATGAGGTAATGTCACCAAAAATTCAATGCAAACAAAAAAAAATAGCTCTTGATCTTGGGTGGCATAGTTATGCTCGGTGGTATGCAACTTACAAGACCCATAAGAGATCAATTCCCTACGATAAATCAACATGAATCCTAAGACTAGAAAATAATCGTCACAAAATACCTCAAACATCCCACCCTCCTCAGGTAACTAAAGCACTAGAGCACTGAAAAAATTCCCCTTGAGGTAACCAAAAAATATCTACAATTGATCAATCCACACAAAAGTCTGGTCCTTCTCAGTCAATGATATCAATGGGTATGAAACTCGAGGTAAATTAGGAAAAAAGATATGATAATAGCTTGTAAGACCAAGAGAATTTCAACCCTCTGCCACATTCTTGGGTACTGCCCAAGAAACAACTTCCTTAACCTTCGATGCTTCCACTAACACACCCTGATGAGACACCACATGCCCAAGGAAATTCACCTATTATTTCCAAAACTTACACTTGGAAAAATTCCCATAGAGTTAGTGGCATCAAAGAACCTATAAGATAACTCTGAGATGATCGACATTATCATCCTCTTACTTTGAGTAGATCAATATGTCTTCAATGAAAACGACTATGAACTGGTACAAGAATTCATAGAACACGGATTTCATGGGTCCCATGAACACAAATAGTTCATTTGTGACACTAAATGACTTGACTATAAACTCTAAGTACTCATACCTACATTTGAAGGAAGTATTTGGGATACCACCCTCTTTCACCCTCAACTGGTGATATCTAGACCAAAGATCAGAAAACTAACTCTCCCCTCTCATTTGGTCAATATATTCTCAGAAGTGGGTAACCGTTCTTGAATGTCACTTAATTCAACCTCCATTAGTCTATACACAACCTTAGACCACCATTCCCCTTTTTGGTTAACAATATATGGTCACCCCATTATGACACATTGGGATATATAAAACCCTTTTGTATTAGATCATTTATCTAAATACTCATCTCCCACAACTTATAAATTTTTATCTGATAAGGATCCATCGAAATTAGAGAATCACTAGGCTACAAGTCTATCCTGAACTCAATATCACATTGAGGGGGTAGCATCACAACCTCTTTAGTGAAGTCATCTAGAAACTCCCTAACATCCATGAAGACACCCATTGTCCTAGAATCCACTTATTCTATTGAAAAATCCACCATCAAATAAAGAATGGGATCTACACTCTGATTGAACTCCTGAAATCCCCACTCGATAATGAAAAACACATACTGACCATCCAAATTCGAGAACATGTATCTCTTCTAGAAGCAGTAGATAATAACATGTAAAAAATACAACCAATTGATTCCTAGGATAACATAGTATGGATACATATATAACAATAAAATATCCCCATGGTACTAATGTGCTCCCACCATCATTCTACACCCCTGTCACACATCTAACAAGTTGATCTGGCCTCTAATTTTCATAGTCAAGACCATGGAATGGGAAGACTCTATACATCTAGTCCTAGAGAATATACTAGAGTGGGTTAAACAAAGGAGTGTGAATATCCTAAATCAAAAAAGTCATATACAAGGGTAGACAACAAATCGAGAATTCCAAAAATTATCTCTAGCCCCTCTAGAACTACTTCCTGCACTGCCTGCAACTGACCACGTACAACTACTCTAACTCTTTACTAACGACCACCCTCACGAACAGACTCAGGTTGAGGTCCCAAAACATGAGAAACATCCTATGTTCAGCCTCAATCTACTCCATCCCCCATGGTGGAGCATATACCTACTACCCCTACTGCTAAAACAGTCTCAACAGAAACTACTACTAAGGCTAGCACTGAACCTGTCCACCTCCACCAAACCATGCTTGAAGAAAAACTGGGAACTAGTTTTGGAGATGGAAAGAAATCCCATATAAAAACACACTAGCTCGATATATCTATAAAAATCATTGAAACCACTAGACCCATAAGGCCGGAAGGGAAGATGCTGAGGTCGAATCCCCACTGGTCGAAACCTTGAAGGTACAAATTCCTGAGACCAACCACTAAAACCCTGATCCTCAATGAACCCTGCTGATTACCCTCTCATGGTAAACATCATCGTAAGTGCATCTACTCGATCAACTATGCCTTATTATGAACCTCCAGATACGTTTGAAATGTAAAAAGAGTAACTAAAAACTTGATAGAAGGGAAAATTTTCTTCTTAAGATGCCTCAAACGAGACTCCTCGTCTGAAAAAAGATCTATGAAAAAATATAGAAGGTCCTTGACATTGATTCCCAACTCCTGCACTAACATTCCCCCTACTGAAGAGAAATAATCTTCTACATATTCACTGCCTTTATGGTCGAAGAATGGAACTCTTCATGAAACTATTTCAAAAAGTCAACCCATGAAACATCTTCCTACTATGCTCACCCATATACAACATCCACCACTGGTGCACAACTCCCCACATCTGACTAACTTCCAGAGGGACCCATTATCCCATCAGGACTCGGATTAAACTTAAAGTAATATTGTGCTCCTCCAACCAGATCTTTGTCACCACATTTAAAAAAATGCCCTCGTACTTCCCCAAAGAGTGCCTCTAAAAATATTACAATTCCTTCTTCTAAGCCTCATCCTCCTCTACCAGATTAAACCTATGATGATCAATCAGATAAGCATGAAAAACCTCAACTTCATAATTCACACACATATAACGTCCAAAATCTATAGTTGGAAAGAAAACAAGAATTTTCTATGACCAATAGTATTTAATTTTATTTATATTCATTTTAATTCATTTTATTAATTTTAAACTTCCCCAAAAAACCCATATTCAAAAGGGAAAAAAGACATCATGATGAGTTAAATCTTCTAGTTCTCTACCCTACAAATAGGTCCAACTCACTTTGTCATTCAATAAGCTTAGAGTCCATACACTAGATTACGGGGGGCCCTAAAATATCATGTCCTAGCTGGTCTCCCTAGCCTAGTTCATGCACCAAGGTCAACTGGAACCATCTCCAGACCAACCCATAAAATCCTCACTATGATTAAATCTAAACTCTATCCTATCTCTCAACCTCCCTTTGATATCTCTCTATCACAACTCCTCCCTCCAAAGATACCACAATGAGGAGAGATTGATAATGACCCCCTAAGTCCCATCCCTAGTAGGATCCGGGTTGGTGACTAGCATTGAGGGTATACACATATCATGAAATGGGAGGAAATATGCTATATACTAATATAGGATTAGGAGATAAGATGAATCATCCACAAGAAACCCCATGAAATAATATAAAAAGAAACCCAAACAATCCTACAATGCATGTATAAATAAAACAGGTATAGATAAAAGTATTTAAAAGTAAATACCCAAAATAAAAGCTAAATCAGTGACATAGAAATTCTAAAAAAATGTCTGAGCTAGTACTATCTAGAATAATCCACATAATCCTACTAGAAACCAGAAAATCAGTTTTTACATGTAGGGTGAGCATACAATTATACTTAATAGTAAAACCAAATTCTCTCGTGCACACGTGAAAGAAACATACTAATGCACCCATGAGAAAATATGAGAACCAACATCACCTAAATATGTAAAATATCCATCCCAACCTCACCAGGACATGCTCAATAAATAACTCAAGCCAAGTATAATAACATAATAAGAAGTATATGGATAAAGGGTACCCAAAACCACTTTCCCTATGGTTTTATTATCTCACACCCAAAGTTTCACATCCTGGTACTCCCATATCTTCCAAATAACATATAACACTACCCCAAATTTTGGTCACATCACATCACACCTGCATAAACCTAGGACACCAACCCATAGCATGGTCACATATCATCTCACCCACAAACACCTAGTCCATCACATCACATCCATAACCAGAGTAACAAGGCTTCATGAACATGAAGTACATCATCTTCATACCCTCCTCCCACCACAAATGACACCCACCATATTCCTCCCCACATCATGACTATATCACATCTCACCTAAAAACACTCGGTCTATCACCTAGTGAACTAACAGACCTACAACCATCATGGCCTATGCATATCTACTTGACTGGAAGAGAGAATAATGTAACGTCTTGACCTGAAAGTCACTATTTGATGACCCAAGCCAGTGGGTCATAAGGACTCAAGCACATATCCCCAAATTCCATAGGCTGCTGACTAGTATCGGAGGCCTAGGGTGTGTCTGTGGGGGTAATATTCTCTAATGTTAGAGTTTAGCACAATGGTAGTAAAAATTATAGTCAATTATGGAATTAGTAAATCATCCAGATACAAGAAAAACATCCAAGATAGGAATATATAAAAAATACCAGAAGTAATCTCAAATAAAAAAAGATATGTTATGTCATGTCTCTATAAATCATACAAAATAGATATACAGACATTAGTACAATACATGTATCAAAATAAAAAAAGACAAAAAAGAACTATCCCAGCTAGCATTATGATCCTAGTTCAATCCTGTGTTCTCATTCTCCTAAGAAACAAGCATAAATCTGGCATCATACTATGGGAGCTATCCTGGACCCTACCTGTATCCAATAATTCTATCTGGGTAACCAACAATATCCCGAACAAGGTGTGAGATAACGCTTAGTTGACCACTACTAATAACATCTATAAAAATTACAGGTTTTGAAATACAAGCCAAAGAAGTGTGCAATATATAATAGACATGACAATACTGAATGTAAAGTGAGAAAGTCAGGTGGTAATTTCCTGCTTACCAAGTCACCCTATAAAAAATAATCAAGCTCTTATAACAAGGCAGCTGTAAATAGAAATAAACTAGTCACCCTGTCCATTCTATCAATTTTAATCTAATACCCATACTTGAGATATCTATAAAACATGCCAAAATATCCACCATGAACACATTTCATAACCAGGAAAAAATTTACCACAATCACATTGTATAATCCAGTATATCATTCATCACAACATTTCCATATAATCAAGTTATCCATAACTTCCTCTCTGTGTAATTAGAAGTGTCAGACCATGAAGGGCTGGATCCAAGGTATAGAATATTGAGGAATCTCCATCGAGTCCAAAGAAAATCTCAATGGAAACTCAGTAAATACCTAGGTGGATTCCAAGGAGCATGTCAACAGAACATGTCCAATGCGAGTCTAAGTAAGCTGGATCCAATGGGTAGAAAGGCCCAAGGCATCCTATGGAATCAAGACCCAAGGAGCAATCTCATCCAAGGATTCCACTACCACAATCAATATCTATGGGAGAAACATCCATGGAATCTAATGGAATCATGATCCAAGGTATACCAACCAAGGAATCCACTACCATTTCAATTCATCACCTCATTTAATTCAATAATTCATAATCAATTATATTCCATGAGTTATTCAAAATCACATCAACATTTCTATTTAAACAATTTAAACAATTTATATTATGTAAACACATGGAAAAGGAGGAAAACTTTCTCATAATACATCATTTCAATGTAATTAAATTCGTAATGGGATTACTCTAATTATCCAAGCACACATGCACCCACAGGTGGTATAACAATCGGTAAAGATAAAGGCGCACCCCATGGGTGGCCTAGGTTGGGGAAAAATCACCAAAAAACTCAAAGGAACTATTGGGAATCCATAAAAAGTTTTATTCATTAAATTCAAGCATTTAATAAATTAAAGGGGTTTCGTTGGAAAGTTTGACATGTGATACAACTACAACTAAGAAAATAAAACACCAAACCCTGAGGAAAAGTTATAGACCACCTATCATAGGTCCGTAGTAAAGTAATCATCTAGTATCAACTTTTTATTCAATCCAGATCAGAAGAAAAATGAATAATGGATGAAGAATCTATAAATAGTTCATATTAGATTTCTCTTAAATAACTCCATCAATATGAATTTAAATGAATAACGACACAAGATGATTGAATAATTCACCAGTGAAAATTAAGAAAGATTAGATCAAAAGCTACACTTTGATCTTCAAAGAAGAGCTCCCAAGTTCAAGGTGTTTTCTAGTAGGAGAAGAAGATGATAAATTAGGATTTAAAACTTTTTAAGGTGGAAATGCTAATTTTCACTCAAATTTCTAGGCTGCACGGTTTTTCCACATGGTTGCCCACAGTGTGAGTTAACTGTGATCCCTCCACTATGTTAAGGGGAACCTTGCATGGTTCATGCACAGAATTTTCCTAACCATGTGAAAACTGTGTGAAACCTCTTCTAAAAACTATAAAGACCCTTTCATGGGTGTGTTACCCCATCTGCATGATTTCATTAAACAGTGCACCTCCTGATATATTCCTGGACCACCTTTCATGGTTTATAAGTAACCGTTCGGCCTACCTTTCATGGTTTCTTATAACCATGAAACCTGCCTTGTTTTAAAAAAAACTAGGATTTAGGCTCTAAACAATCCCCAAACACCCCTGATACACCCATGATCACATTGGGTACTCAAATTAGGCCATAAAAAAGAATTTAAACTAAAAAATATAGGATCCATGCCTCATTAGAAAACCCTGAGATCTTATAATCTTCTCCTCTTAAAGAAATTCATCCCCAAATTTCCCTTTCAAGGTTAGTCAAGATTCACCTAAGAATAACTCTGGACACTAATCATGTACGTTGGCCTCCTGACCCCAAGTCTCATCATTTAAATAGTCATGCTTCCATAACACTCATACTAGAGGAACTGACTGGCCTCAAAGAAACTTTGTGATCCTATCAATGATACGAATATGATACTCCTCAAAGGAAGCATATACCTATAAATCCACCTCATACAGTTTTAGAGTGTGAGATGGGTTTTAGTGATAATGGTTCAATTGAGAAACATGGAAGACATCATGCATGGACCGTTACCTATGAGGTAACTACAACTAATAGGCTACTAACCCGACTCTCTCCAGGATTTTAAATGACCCAAAATATCATGGTTAAATATTTCCCTATCTCATAATTTGTCTGTATCCCAGACTCAGTGAGATATGTAAAAATACCATATCCCTGACCACAAACTCTAGAAGTCATAAAAGGTGATCAGAGTAAGATTTATATTGAGATTTTATAGTATCCATCAATTTCCTGATCAACTATACCTATTCATAAATCTCCTCCACATGATATGATCCTATTAAAGCTACCTCGTACGCCTCTAACTAGAACAATGGTGATCGGCATGTCCTATCGTACAAAGCCTCATGAGGTGACATATTTTTAGTCATCTGATAACTATTATTATAGGTGAACTCAACCAGGGGAATATGTATCTCCCAAGAACCGCCAAAATCTAGGATGCATGCTCACGACATGTCCTCAAGAACCTGAATCATGCGCTCTGACTAACCATCAGTTTAATGGTGGTAAGTCATGATTTGAAGCACATGGTTTCCTAATGACATCTGTAAAATATTATATAAATGATACATAAATTATGAATACATATCTGAAATGATTGTACAAGTGACCCCATGAAGACACACTATCTTAAGGATATACATCCTCCCAATCTTATCAACTGAGAAGGTCTCACTGATCGGTAGAAAATGTGATACCTTCATGAGCCTTTCCACAACAACCCAAATGACATTACTACCTTGAGGTGACCTTGATAAAACAATAAAAATTACAATGTGACATTATCCCATTTCTACTCAGTAATGGGTAATTTCTATAAAAGTATAGCTAGTTTCTGATGTTCTGCATTCACCTATTGAAAAACAAAACACCTCATAATAAAACTAGCTACCTCACGTTTCATACCTAGCCACCAATACTGACAATGTAAATCCCAATACATCTTGGTAAAATTGGGATAGATTTTCCAAAATAAGGCATAAAACTCTTGAATCATCTCCTCACATATGTCCAGTGGAACCCAAACACAACCATGTATATAAAGGATCTCATCCTTTCCCACAGTACAACCAGGAATCATGTCCTCACTTTCCACACTCTACCATAGGACTAAGCCCTTAGAATCTGAAAGCTGTTTCATTATCACTCTATCCATGAGATTAGAGGTCATAGATAAAGAAGAAACAAGGTTCTTTCCCTGATCATCCGACACCTCCAAGTGTATATTGTAAAATAAATCCATAAGCTTCCACTTGCTATTATCCTCATGAACTTCCTATATTTGAGTCCTTCTACTTAGTGCATCTGCCACTACATTTCCATTTCCAAGAGAATAAGAAAACTACAAGTCAAAAAACCATAGGTACTCAACCCGCTTTTTCTTCCTCAAATTCACATCACACTATATAAAAAGATACTTGAGGCTTTTTTGGTCCGTGTACACTACAAAATGATCTCCTAGAATGTAATGTCTCCAATAGTACAAATCATGAACAATAATGGATAACTTAAGGTAATGCATCAGGTAGTTCCTCCCATGTGGCCTCAACTTTAGACACCTTTACACCATGACTCTATCTCCCCACATCAAAACTAATCCTATCCAAATACTTGACGAGTCACAATACATAATGTAGCTCCTAGATGACTTTGGAAGAATTAGGATTAGCGCTGAAGTTAGTCTCCCTCTAAAATCCTGAAAGACTATCTCACAGGTATCTATCCACAAAAACTTCACACCGTTCTTAGACAATAATGTATATAGAAATTCTAATTGTGATAAGTCCTATATAAAACACATTTAAAATCCATATTTCCCCAATAAACTCTGTATGTCAAATAAGTTCTTGGGATGATTCTAGGAAAAACAACTTTCACCTTATATGGGTGAAATGATACCCCTATCTTTGAGATAATATGACCCAAGAAGAGAATGCTATCCATATAAAATGGCACATTTTTATCTTAAAATATAAATTATGATCACTCAGTGTATTGAAAATTATCTCAATATGTTTGGCATGGTCATGTCAATTATGATAATACACCAAGATATATTTCATGAAAACCACCATAAACAAATATAGATAAGGATGAAAAACTTGGTTCATCAATGCCATGAAAACTGTTGGTGTGTTATTAAGACCGAAAGACACAACCAGATAATCATATAGACCATACATTCTAAGAAAATATATACAAGGTATGTGTGCAGGTTGAACACATACCTGATGATATCCAGATCTCAAATAAAATTTTTAGAACACCTGAAATCCTAAATGATGATCAAAAGTTCATCTATACATGAAAATGGATACTGGTTCTTAACCATCAACTGGTTAAATTTCCAATAATCTATCCATAACCTAAGGGTACCATCAAACTTTTTCACAAAAAGTACTAAAAAAAACCACAGAGAAGTATTGGTTTATATAAACCCCTTTGCCTCAAAGTCCTCTATCTTCCTCTTGAGCTCTTGTAACTCCTTTGTAGCTATCATATAAGGAGGAATGGATATCAGTGTATCTCTTGGAATGAGATCGATAGAGAACTCAACCTCTATCTCTAGAGGTAAACCAAAAAATTCATCTTTGAAAATGTCCCTGAAATGATCAACCACTGGATGGAAATCTACCTGACATGATCCCTAGTCATCTATATATAGACTAGTAATCTGAGTTATCATCCTGCCCAACCCACAATGCCCTAGTCCAACTCAGCTTTACTAAACATCCCATTCAAACTTGTGAATTAAAACTCTACCCTCTGGTGATATGAAAGTCACCCTCCGATGATAAAAATAAACATAGGCTCGATAAGAAACTCGCCATTCCACCCCGAGTATGACCTCAAACCCAATCATATAAAGGTAAAAAAGATACCATTCAAAGATAAACCCACAAATTTCAAGGGGTCACTCTATAAACTGATGTACATACTCTGTTCTAATCCCCAATAGAGTGTTAAGCATCATCACTCCATAAAACACAGAACAACAAGCCCAAGTATTTCCACAATAGGTATAGATATGAATTTATGAGAAGAAACTATATCAAAAAAGAACTTATACAAGATTATAGGATACTAATATCATACCTATCACCATACCCAAAACTATGATCCTCATGGGTAGATTATACATAATACATCTTTCCTAAACCGCGTCCCTGTGAAAAATCCTCACAACCCAGAGAAATCCCACTATACTATCTATGTACAACTGGTTATTGACTACCTCAACCCTGACCACCACCTCATCCTGAACGAGTGGTATTGATCTAGCTCCCAGACTAATCTAGATCTGTGAAACCTTATCCTAAACCTAAAGTTAGAGATTACCCCTTCCACTAACTACTGGAGGGAAGGTCCTATAAAAATGATATACGTGGCCCATCCTTCCGCTAGCTCAACAATTAATTGGATCCCGATCACACTGATTCCTCATATATCCCTATCCACCACATTGATGATAGAAAACTGAGCTAATAGTACTTATACCCTAGCTGGTACTCATCTCATGAGAAGCCTCAAAACATCACTTCCTGTCATTGGAAGCCAAACTAATGGGTTGACAAGCTAAACTTCCCTACTCTACACCCCTAGATTCCCTCATGTTCTACTCTTTAATCAATGTCCTATTTAGTATCTAAGTAATATTATTCAACCTAAACACACTGGACTAAGATTTAACAACATATCAGAGACCTTCCTCAAAGCATCTCTCCCTTGATAACTCATAAAAAATATATATCATCACAAAATTCTAAATCTCTATAAAGCATTATAAATATTCCATAACTACCATTAAACCATGATATAAATGCATAAACTCACTGGACCTTTCTACTCTTAGGGTATCGAGGAAAAATTAGTCATAAAATCTATTTTGGAAATCACCCCAAACCATTTCTCACAGTCTGTCAGCCTAGTTCAAAACATCCCACCAGTGCTTTGCTGCTCCTCAAAGCATATATGTTATGAGATTCACTCTCCTCTCAATAGGTGTCTAAAAATGATATAATATCAATGATGTATTATTAAACCACATCTCAACATCCTGTGGACTGCCATTTATCGAAAACATGGGAGAATGCTAATGCTAGAACACACACGTCAACTCTTCCATAGATGAGGCAAGTTGTGGTGCTCCCTAAAAAGTCTGCATATAGCATAAAACCCCCTCATAGAACCATTCCTTAGCACCTATGTCCGATAAAATATCTGGTTCCATAGCTGGTACTATATGAGGATACACTGGTAGCCCATGACCCACCTCCTCTGGGTCATGGTCGTTTCCACCCTCCCAGCATACAACTTGAGGTCATCATGGTGGAATGTATCTACAATTCCAAACACATGTCTTATAAATGATCGACAACCATAAGTTCATAAATAAAAGTGTAGGATAGGTGAAAAACTTCCTATAAACAAGACACACCCCTATTTATAATCATAAAGGTAGGACTAAGTAAAAAGGAATAGTCGCAACATCACTAGAGACACTATCTAATTACCACTCAAAAGTCAGGACAAAGTCAAGTTCTATTCTTCACAATTTAAATTTCAATTTGAATTTATATTCATTTCAAAAAAAATTAACCAAATGGTGCATCAATTTTGATCCATAAGGTCCCATAAAACTCATGAACTGAAATATGTCATCCACTTAATTCACACCATAACACGTTCCATTCAATACGACCAATGGTTCAAGACTCAACACACCATAATTAGTTCCCTAGGGTGTCTAATATATCATAATTAGGAAAAAACTACTTATTCATGAAAAAAAAATCTAAGTAAAAACCATGTTTCTCAATCTATTGCATAACCATTTATCAAACAATAGGTATATCACACAAGGAAAATATCACAAATTCATGCAGTCAAGAAATGTATCCTATATGGCATGGCATAATGCATGGCATGTGAATATTGACAGGTGTCTAAAATGATTCATGATATGAATACCATCATCTCATCGAGAAATTATAAATAGATCATCGATCATATCAATGATAACATCACAAATCAAGTGCATCACCCAACGGTGGAATCAAATCAACTGTAATAAGTAAAATCCAGAAAATGACAATTTTTATTATGGGAAATTTTTCTTTTCCTATATGTGGGTTAGATACTCCTAGAAACAACTCATTAGAAAATTTAATTACCTTTATAATCCCCTATATATTTTCACCAAATTGTAAGAAAGAAAAGAAAAAAATCCTTTGATACCACTTTGTAATATCCCAACCTAGAAGCCACTATCTGATGCCCTGTGCCGATGGGTCAAGCACATCTCCACAAATGCCAGAGGATTCCAACTAGCAGTGAGAACCTAGGAGGTATCTTTGTAGAGACTATTCCCTCATGTCAGAGTCTATCACAATGATAATAAACAGAGAAGTAAATAGTGAAACTAGTAAATCATCCAAATACAAGACAAACATCCAAGATAGAAATATATAAACAATGCTAGATGCAATCTCAATTACAAAAAGATATCTCTAGTCAGGTATCTACAAAACATCCAAAATAGGTATACAATAATCAGTAAAATACATGTATCAAAATACCAAAAATATAAAAAATAACTATCCCATCTAGTATCACAAGCCTAGATCACGTACTATGGATTCTTTCTCTGGTTCCTACCTACATCCAATAAATCTATCTGGGCACCCAATGATGACCCAAATAGGGTGTGAGATAACACTCAGTAGGACACCACCAATGGAGTCTATAACAAGTCTAGGCTATTCAATACAAGCTAAAATAGTGTGCAGTATATAAAATATATGATATTACTAAATGTAAAGTGTGAAATTAAAGTGGTATTGTTCTTCCTAGCAAGTCACCCTACAAAAAATAGTCAAGATCCTATAATAAGTCATATATATATATAAATGAACCAGTCACCCTATCTAGTCCAACAACTATAATCTAATACTCATACCTGGGCTATATATAAAACATTCCAAAAGATCCACTATGACCACACCATACAACTAAACAAACATTTACCACGACCATGCCGTAAAATACAATATATCATTCATCACATAATTTCCATATAATCAAGTTATCCAGAATGACCTCACTATATAATTATAAGTTTCCAACCAAAAAGGGACAGATCCGAGGTATATAAGACTAATTCATCCTCATCGAGTCCCAGTATCATCTTAGTGTAAACTCAGTAAAGACTTGGGTGGATTTCAAGGAGCATATAAACAACACATTCTCAATGAGAGTCCAGTAAATCCAAATTCAAGGGGTAGTAAGGTCCAAGGAATTATATGAAATCAATACTCAAGGAGAAATGTCATCCAAGGAGTCCACTACCATAATCAAGATCCATGGGAGAAACATCCATAGAATCTAATGGAATCATGATGTAAGGTATACCAACAAAGGGATACACTACCATTTCAATTCATCAACTCATTTAATTCAATAATTCATAGCTAATTACATTCCATTTGTTATTTTAACTCATATAAACATTTCTATTTAAAAAATTTAAACAATTTACATTATGTTAACACATAGAAAAGGAGGAAATCCTTATCTTAATATCTCATTTAAATTTAATTCAATTAATAAAGGTATTTCTCTAGCTAGGAAAGCACACACACATCCCATGGGTGGTATAATAATAGGAAAATACAAAGTCACACCCCATGGGTGGCCTAGGTTGGGGAAAAAACCTCCAAACAAATCAAAGGAACTAGTGGGAATCCCTATCAGGTTCCAATTAATTCAATTCAATAATTTAATAAATTAATGGGGTGCATCCATGTTGGAATCCTATTGTTTTAATGCTCACAAATCATGTTTAATATTGTTTCATTATGAATTCCTCTAAGTCCTACATGCCATGTAATGCTTACGCCTATGGGCCTTGTAAGGGTTCCACCTCACCCCTTGAAAGGTGGATTATCATAATCAATAAAAAATGAAGGCCTTAGGGCCATTGGATGGAGGTTGAAACTATTTGACCAAGTATGAGTCACCATTAAGGTGAACTCACAATCACCATTTAGTCTGTAAATTGGTAAAGTATGAGACACTGTTATAGTGACCTACCAGTTTAGAATTTTCACAAAGGACCAGACACTGTTCTAACCATTCATAATTTTCACAAAGTCTAAGTGACCATTCCAACCATTTAGAATTTTTCACAAATTTTAAGACACCGTTCTTAAGACATCATTCAAAGACAAATGACAAGTCACCGCTCCTATGTCACCACTCCTGTGGCACCATTCCAGTCTTAGAAATTTATTAATTTACCATTTAAATTCTAAATTATTACTAACAGTCATATTTGAGTTATTTATTGATACTAATTTTATTAATTATTTTTAGACAATATTAATGACCTTGTCTATATACAGTACGAGGTATGAGGTACCTTCACATGATGGAGATCATACTTCTTGTCGGCCCCTGCATCGTAAAAAGGAAAACACATAAGAATAAAATTATGGGCGTACGAGAAAATTAAAAGACATAAAAGACCAAGTTGAAAAACTACACATAAAAATAAAAGAATACTCATCCTTCTAGGCATGAAAAAGGAATAATTTTCTTAGAATCAAAGTGCCAACATCCTTGCATCAATAAAATTTAGTGAAGAGGATCTACGAGGAGCATCTCACCTCAATTGAAACTAGAACATAGAGCATCCACAACACTCTATTTTTGGTGTCTTTTTCTAGAAGTGTACTCAAGCCTCACATCTTCTACATACAACAAGTACAGAAGCATCAAGAAAATCACATAGAGTATTCTAAACCCTTTCTCATTATTTCTACTCTATTGTGTACATTATTACTATTCTTTTGAGTAGTGTGTCTGTCTGTATCACAAACACATACTATCTCCTGAGTTAAGATAGAGGATATAATATATCCTCACTCACTCATATTTATACACCATTTTTATTCCCATGTATAACTTTGGAAGTGTTCCCTGTGTGTCCTAGTTTTTTTGTTCCCACAAATAACTGTGGTAGAGGTCTAGTTGACCTGGAAAAATTGTATGGTATTGGAAAACTTGATCTTGGGTGTGGATCAAATTTATATATATAAACTATTTGGTGGTAGGTTATCACAAAGTGGAGAGGACTAGGTCTCTTCTTGAGATTGGACCTCTTGTTTTTAAATCTATTGTGTTATTTCTAGTTTATTTTTCTTATCTGTTTTCATTAATCAAAATAGAAAATTTTACTTCAATCTGATAGTTAATATTAGTTAGTGTTTGTATTTTAATTTTATTTAGTAGACTAAATTAAAAATTTAAGATAATTATTCAAAGTATTTTAATTGATAACTAATCACTATTTGAGAATTATTTTAAACAATTAAATATTTTATAAATCTGTTTCTTTGGTTAACTAGAAAAAAATTGTTTTAATTAGGGGTTTTTTAAATAATTTTTTTAATATAAATTTTTTATAGGAACTAAATTGACCCCCCTCTTTAGGGTCCTACTCTGACCAAAATTTGGTATTAGAGGTGGTTGTAAAAGCCTTTTCAAAAACCTTTTTCAACTGTGATTTTAGTTGTAATTTTAAAGATCTATAAATTTATATTAATTCTAAATCTTTAGTTATTTAAAAATATAATTAATTATTTAATATTAATAATATATAGGAAGGTGATGTTACCAATACACCTCCCTAATTTAATGGAACTAATTATTCCCAGTGGAAAATTAAGATGAAAATGCATTAGAAAGTATGGGTTTTGAGATTTTGTCTTCAATTAAAGATGAATCTAAGATTCCTAATACTACTAGGAATACTTGGTATGACCCAACCAAAGATTCATATAACAATAATTTCAAATATATTAATTATTTATATTGTTATTTAGGAGATGAATAATTCAATAAGATTTTGACATGTAAAACAGACCATAAAATTTGGGATAATTTAGCTATTTCACATGAAGGAACCATTAATGTTAAGGCAATGAGACTTAACACATATACTATTAAATATGATAACTTCAAAATAAATCATGATGAACCTATATTTGACATGTATCTCAGGTTAAATGATATTTTAAACACTATGATCTCTCTGGTAAAGACTATTACAACTAAGGAACAAATCATACAAATACTTATATGTTTACCAGACAGATGGAGAGGAGCTTCAATGTCAATAAGGGAATCCCGTGACATCTATAATTTTCTAGTGAAGGAGATGATAGGTAATATAATTATGTATGAGGAATAATTTAAGGTCAACAAGGAAGAGTATGATGAACCAAAGAGAAAGGCAGTGGCTCTCAAGACCACTGCTTTTACGCACAAAGAAAAGGAAAAGGCACAAAGTCATTCTTATAGTTCAAGCAATGAATAGTCACCATCTAAAATTGATGAATAAATGGATTAGATATCCATAAGATTCAAAAAATTATATATAAAGAATAATTTTTTCTAAAATCCCAGCTACGAAGGAAAATATGAAAATAAGGTAAACTAGAGAAAGGACTAAAAAAGAAGTGAAAATACTAATGAAATGGTTTGTTATGAGTGCAAAAGGAAATGACTTGTAAAGGCTTATTGTCCAAAATTAAAGTAAATAAATAAATATAAAGATAAGTATAGAAGATACAAAAATTCAATGAAGGCCACATTGAGTGATTATGAGGATAGTTCAAGTGACTCAAAGTCATCACATTATGATAAGGGTGGCAAAGCTAACATGTGTTTCATAACAAACACTTCTATGGTAAGCTGCTTGAAGAGATCCTGTAAGAGCCTGTGGTACTTGGACAGTGGATGTTCAATACATATGACATGGTATTATTTGAGCTTCAAAAATCTTATCAAAGTTGATGGTGGGCATGACACCATTGGCGACAATGAAAAAGGAAAAATAATTGGCCTTATCCAAATTGGTAACTCTAATTCAGTTTTAATTTCATAAGTTATTTTTGTATATGGTTTAAAATACAATTTTATTAGAATTTAGTAGTTATGTGATGATGGATTTCATGTAAAATTTAAAAATTATTCTTACAATGTATTCAATTCTAAAAATTATTTAGGTTTTACTACTTTTAGAAATGAAAATGTTTATGTTGTTAATTTATATTCCTTAGTTTCTCAAAATGTTTGTTTCTTAAGTTTCTTTCACAAAGAGTCTTGGATCTATTATAGGAGAATAGGAAACTATAATATTCAATCACTTAGAAAGATCACTAGAAAAGGTTTATTCAAGGATCTATATAAGATTTAGTTTTTAAATGATAAAGTCTGCAATCCTTGTCAAAAGGGAAAAAACATAAAATATCTTTCAAACTAAAGAAATAAGTTTCAACTTCTAAACCTCTCAAGTTGGTTCACATGGAATTTTTTGGACTTTCTATAGTTTCAAGTTTAATTTGGAAGCACTATGTCTATGTTCTAATAGATGACTTTTCTAGGTATACTTGGACCTTTTTCTTAGCTCACAAAAGTGAATCTTGTTCTCAATTTATCAAGTATACTAAACTTGTAAAAAACCCAAGTGTTATTAGAATTAAATACTTAAGAAGTGACCATGTAAGTGAGTTTGAAAATCAAAAGTTTGAATCTTTTTTCTCACAAAATGTATATAGTCATAACTTATTTTCTCTTAGGGAACCCAATAGAATGGAGTTGTAGAAAGGAGAAATAGAACCTTATAAGAAATAGACTGAACTATGCTTAATTAATATGACTTACCTATTTATTTTTGGGATGAATCTATCAATAAAAATTGTTATATAATTAATAGAGTCTTAATCAGACCAATTCTTTAGAAAACTCCCTATGAGTTATGGAACAATAGGAAAACCAAAGTTATCTACTTTAAGGTTTTTGGTTGTAAGGTTTATATTCTTAATACTAAGAAAAATCTTGACAAATTCTCCACTAAAAGTGATGAAGGAATTTTCCTAGGATATTCAGTCTCTAGAAAATCCTATATAGTTTAATAAATGAACCAAATGTGTGGAAGAATATGTATATATCAAATTTGATAAAACATATACACATGATCCCAAAACCTCCTTAGAAAACTTCAAGGACAATCTACCCAGTTTATAATTAAATCCAAAACCTTTTGATTCTGTTGTGAAACTATCAAATATTTCAAGAAGATCTCCAAATTCTGACCATAGAGAACCTAAACCTATAGAAGAACCTGAAGTGACTATCCCTTATTTTTCTAGACCATTTAGAACTCTTAATAACCATAATTTAGATGATTTAGTTGGATACTTAGATAAAGGGACTCAAAATAGAGATTCTCTCAAAAATTAGGTTAAACATCAAGACTTCTTGTCACAACTTGAACCTAAGAATATCAATGATGCAATCAATGATGAATTCTGGGAAATCGATATGCAAGAATAATTACATTAGTTTAAAAGAAATAAATTTTGGAAACTAGTGGATAGGCCCAAATACATCTTGAACATAGTCACTAAATGAGTGTTTAGAAATAAAGTGGATGAAGATGGCACCATAGTAAGATATAAGGTAAGAATGGTTGAACAAGGATATAGTCAAGAAGAAGGAATTGAATGTGAAAAATCCTCTTCACCTATATCTAGACTTGAAGCCATTATAATCCTATTAGCCTATGTAGCTCATCTCAATTTCAAAATATATCAAATGGATGTTAAGAGTGATTTAATAAATGGGTATATAGTTGAGGTTGTTTTTGTTGAACAACCACTAGTTTTACAAACCCTCATTTTACAGATCATGTTTTTAAATTAGTGAAATCTTCATATGGTTTGAAATAAGCTCCAAGAGTTTTGTATGATAAGATCAACAATTTAATTATTTCAAAAGGTTTTAAAAAAGGTATAACTGATCCTACTCTTTTTATAAAAAATAATTTCTAAATATGTTTTAGGTTTTCAAATCTATATTGATGGTATTATTTTTGGATCTTCTAAAAATTATTTATGTGTTTATTTTTCAAAAATTATGCAAAATGAGTTTTAAATGATTTTAATGGGTGAAATAAAATTCTTTATTGGATTCCAAATTTTTTAAAATAAGGAAGGTATTATTTTAAATAAAATTAAATATATTAAATATCTTCTAAAATATTTTAATTTGTATAGCACTAAAGGTAGTGATACTCCTATGAGTACCACCTATAAATTGGATCTTGATGAAAATAGAAAATCTATTGATCAAACCAATTATAGAGGTATGATTGGAAGTCTTCTCTACGTGAACTCTAGCCAGCCTGATATTATGTTTAGTGTGTGTAGGTGTTCTTATTTTCAATAAAATCCTAAAGAGTCACATATTATTTCTCTTAAAAGAATTTTTAAATACCTCAATCAAACTACCAACTTAGGACTTTTCTATCCAAGAGGGCAGTCATTTGACTTAGTTAGCTATTCTGATCCTGATGGTAGTTGCAAGTTAGATAAAAAAGAACCTCTAGAACATGTCACTTTTTGGGAAGTCTCTAGTATCATGGTGTAGTAAAAATAAAAATTATGTTTCGTTATCTACTACTAAGGCTGAATACATAGTTTCTTGGTAGTTGTTGTGCTCAGATTTTGTGGATGAAACACACTTTTCTAGATTATAGATATCAGTTTAGATATGTCCCTATAAACTGTGACAATACAAGTGCTATTAACATATCAAGGAATCTAGTTTCTCACTCAAGAACAAAAAATATTGATGTAAGAAATCACTTTTTGAGAAATAATTATCAAAAAGGTGATATTAATTTAGAATTCATTGGCACAAAACATTATCTTGGTGAAATTTTTACTAATCCATTAAATTATAAAAGAGTGAGTTACCTCATACATGAATTGGGAATGATCAATTTTGAGTAACTGATTTGATGTCTCACCGTTTGATGTCTCTCCATTTGATGTCTCACCATTTGATGTCTCACCATTTGATGTTTCTCCATTTTATGTCTTACCATTTTATGTCTCACTATTTGATGTCTCGCTATTTGATTTCTATCCATTTGATGTATCATCGATCGATGTCAAACCATTATGATGACACCGCTGATAAAACACTGTCAGGACTCACCATTATGATCCACCGTTCTATACTTAGAAAATTTTTCTGCATCACTATTTTAATTATTTCATTTTATTTTATACCACATTTTCTATTTACAACTTTTAAATCCCTAAATGATAAAAACCGGTCAATCCAACTCACTTCTCACTTCACTCTTTATATCAACTCCCGAAACCAAACCATTCTCTTTCAAACCCCTTTCTCCTTTGAACCCTCTCTACATGTTTGTAAGGGAGATAATGAATAATCCATCTTTCTCAACCCCAAAAAAACATTAGATGATGAAGATATTGAAAAGAGATCCAATCAAAATTCCTGAGGAACCTCTGAACCCTAGTCTCACAAATTGAGTAATCATGCCAGAAAATAAATTTTATGCAAAGTGGATTCTCTCGAGTAAGCCTCTTTTTCTTAGGGTATTGGAAGAGAAGGGTTGGATAGATTGGTTTACCAATGACAAGAGACCCTTACACCTGAAACTTTTTTTCATGTTTTATTAGTATGTTGAGTTTTCTTTCAATGTCAATGATGATTTAATGGTCATATGTTTTGTAAATGGACAAAAATTTTCCTATTCTTTGAGGCTATGGGATTATTTTTTAAAAGTACCTCATGAAGGTATATTTGAGGATCCCTAAGGAGGTCATCCACCTCCAAGTGATATATTCATCCTAGAAGATGCTTTGGGTGATTTAACAGGAAATGGAATAAAGAGAAGTCCTATTTCTATTGATTATGATGGAGAAACCAGATTGTTATTCAAGTTCATTCAACACCTTATCTATATGAGGAAAGGTGATTTTTCAACCTTGAAGTATAAAGATGCGTTCTTGGTACATCATTTAAGAAATTGTCATAAGATAAACTTGTGAAAATATCTTGTCCTTCATTTGTGTGATTTGATCAAAACCTCCCCCAAATCCACTTCCCTATTTTATTTAAGGTTCATCTCTACAATGTTACAAGCCAATAGATTGGTAAGGGATAATGAAGAAACTATTTTGGATTATGATTTTTGTTTGTATAAGGATATATGAAAATAGATGAATATTAGTTAGAATCCCTAGAAGATGATATGGGTTAAAGACAATGAAAAGATATATGAGGATTTTAATCCTATTGATCATCCCTCAAGGACCAAGGATATCACTAACCCTGGTTTGGAACCATATGAGACAATATAATATTCAGATGAGGAAATGGAAGAAGATGTTTCTAGAGTTGAAGCAGTTAATGTTTTTGATAGAGAAGAAAGTGATCTAGATATTCCTAAAAGGAATGAAGAAACTCCACATGAATCTCACAAACCCTCTCAAACTATTCCCTCTATAAAATACCATCTCAGTGAAGGTGATGATGATGAAAGTGAAGAAAATTCAGTTAACTTTGAAGCTTCTATTGAGGAATAATCTACTTTGGAAGAAAATGTTGATAATGAGAAATAGGTAGAAGGAGAAACTGCAGAAGGATAAGTATCTTTACCTACTAGAAAGAGTATTGAATAGACTGAGCAATTAAAAGGAAATATATATGAGAATAAATGGATAGATGGTGATAGGTGGATCTAATTGATCTGAAGCGGCAATGCCCTAGCGGTGATGCCCTAGCGGTGATGTCGGCTCCGGCAGCCCCTCCTCTTCTGGGGGAGGGGCCTCAACCCTAGGACCTCAGACCCCGGGGTTCTTCTATTGGTTCTCCATTTCTTCTCTACAACATCAATGTTTCTCTGAAGGTCCCTGAGATTCTCCATGGGCAACCAGTGGTCCCGATTTATTCACAGGAATTCACTATTGCTTCTTCTCTACTCTCTACGACCCTGGTGGTGACGTTCGTCCGACGACGAACTCCGGTGGAGATGTTTGACAGGTATGTGAACGAGTAATGGGGCTTAAGAAATCCTGCAGTTGTCGGTCTCTTCGGGCCGAGACAGATGCTTTTGAGTTTCAGTGTCGAGGAAGACTCGGTGCGGGCTTGGTCCAGAGCTGGTAGATCTGTTTGCAGATTCCAGTTCCATTTGCTTCACAGGACATTCGACCTACATATGAATCACGACCCCTCCACGATGGCGATTTGGATTCAACTCCCAGGGCTCCCCCTACCCTTCTAGAATCCATATCTTCTTCAATCAATTGGTAATTCCATTGGAAACTTCCTATGTGCAGATTGGAGGACCTCCTCCCTGAAGCACCCTATAGTTGCTCGCATCTGTGTCGAAATGAAACTTTTGAAGCCCCCTCCATAAATGGTCTGGATCGTGATAGAGGAAGAATACATGTATGTACAATACATAGTGTATGAATCTTGGATGAAGTTTTGTTCTTTCTGCTGTAGGAAAGGGCATGTCTTGGGTGATTTCCGCAAAAGGTCTCAGGGTGTGTTGGCCGAACCTCCCGCGGTGCCCGAAGTGTCTACCGACTTGGATGTGGCTGGTGAGGAGCTTTCTGTTCCTGCGTTTGGTCTGGTAGGGACCACAACGAGAGGCAGGGAAGTTTCTATTGATGTGGTTCTCCCTCAGGCTGACATCGCTATGGTGACCAATGGTTCCCACGATCCTGTGGGTTATGGGGCAACCAGGCATGTGCTTCCCCGAGTGGAGGATTCTTCAGGTTTGGGTTTGGGATGCTCCTCAGCCGCAGTGAAGGTATCAGTCCCTAAAGACCCAAAGCCATAGGTTTCAGAGGTTTTCAACCGTTTGATATAGGATTTGGGTATTGGCTCTTTGTTTAGTGGTTCAGGGGCGGCAGTGAAGGGGTATGAGGTTGGGTTTGGGGAGCGGTGCCTCCAACCGGATGTGGTCTCAGAAAGGCAGCAGGAATTCTATGGCTTTTCTACTGAAGTTTCTTCTCGAATTGAAGTATATCCTAGTGCTGGTTATAGGTTTCATAGTGTAGGTTGGGACACTGCAAATAAAAATTTCCAGTACATGGGTCGTGGTTTGAAGCATCCTGGAAGTTCAGAGCTTCCGGAGCGTGTCTCTCAGACCAGCTCAACTTATGCTGATACAGTGAAGTTCGGTGGAAGGGATGGTCTTGCTCCAAACCGGTTCGTAGTGTTGGAAGTTGAAGAGAACCATGTGGTGGTGGGATGGTATGTTGAAGAGGCTGGTACTAAAAAGAACAGTGCCTTGCGACTGGAGGGTTCACAGGAGGAAAACAACTCGGACTTGGACTCTCCTGTCGAGCCAAAGGACGTGGGAATTACTGAGGACTACATTAGATTCTCATCAAAGAAGGGTAAAAACACCATCATTGACCCAGAAGGTCTCATAAAACACTCTAGGAGGCCGCGAAAGAAGAAATACTACTCCTTTCTACCTAGCCCTGCTGTTACTAGGTCCTCAAGTAAAGGGCAGTTTCCTCAGAAGGCATCCAAGAAGGCAAGGATGAATTCTACTAAGGAGTTTGAACCTCTTTCAGGGGAACCATTAACTACTGACCTGGAGGATGCAAGGAAGGAGATGGTTGATTCAAAAACTCCTCTAAGTGGAAGTGAACTGAAGGAATGTGATGAGTGGGAAAAAATCCTCGATTGCAATGAAGAATTCTCAGATAAGATCTTGGAGGTAAACACCACACAAGTGGAATTTAACAGGCTGGTTGGGAGGTGGTTCCCGACCAATATTCCCAAAGAGAAGGGTGCATGGGGACATAAACAACTTGGAATCCTAGAATATGGATTCAACTGGAAGAAGATGACTATGGAATATCTCATACAAACTTGGGATAATATGGTTTACAGCTTCGAAAACATCCTTAATGCAGATTCGGACGAGAAAGATCCTGACCTCCAATGGTCTCTTCTCAGAGGTAAGGTTTCTAAAAGGATCAAACTGCAACTCTCAAATTCGGCTATTTCCTATCATGTTGTTTGAGGGTTTCCTGTGGCTGGTCTGGTTCTCAATTTTCCCTAGAGGGTTTTTCTTAATAAAAATATATTTGGATGGATATGAGACTAAATTTCATCAAGAGATGGTAGAATCTATGGAAAGATTCTAAGAAATGGAGTCATTTAATTCTCAAAAGGAAGCATCTATTGAGGGGGAGAAAAACCCTAGTCTGTAGAGTATTGAAGCACTAAATCCTCTTGATCCAAGTTTAGTAGATTATTTGTACAAGTTTCCAAGTTATTTAAATGTTGATGACTCTCATAGATCCTCAGTTAAGTAAATAGAATTTTCAATAGTGTTTCAACTCAAACCCATGACAACTAAAGAAGTGGTATCTGTTCAAAATCCAGTACCTATCTCTATACCTATCCCCGAACCTGCACAAAAGACCCTAAAATATGTTATTCATGAAGATTTAAAGGCCTTTGGTGAAAATTTATTATTTGTTATTGTAAATCCTATGAATTCACAACCTACTCCTATGACTAACCTTAGTGAAAAGGATACCAGAATGCTTTTGTAGAAGTTAATATGGAAAAATAAACCCAAAATTCTTCATTAAATACAATAGTAAAGGATTTAAAATAGAAATCTAAGTGACTACTTGAAGTCCTTAAAATCATTGGTTGAAGAAATGAGGAGGTAATTGCAAGCTGCTCCAGCTCCATCTCCAGTTTCTAGTCTAAGTGAGGCTGATGTTTTCATGATCTCAGGCAAGGTTGTATATTATATTCAACCTAATTTGGTGTTAGTGGTTGAATAAGTAGTCAAGAAAAACAAAAAATTATCCAATTAAATGAATATAATTGTGTCTGTTATTAATCGACTGACCGATTAATATAAAGGGTCTTTAGATAATATTCTTAAAAAACTTAATGCCTTCACCTCATCTACTCTAGCTCAATATGATTTTGCTCAGACCTCCAATCCTTTGAATACTGACATGATCAGATCTATGATCAGAGAAGAGTTTCAAGCTTTGATTGGTGGATCTAATCAAGAAAACCTTGGTAGAATTAAAAAGCACAATGAGCATGTGCATGACATGGTATGGTTTTACTCAAAATTTTCCACTGATGCTCAAGTAGAAATTTCAAAGAAAGTGGATTACTATTTTAAGAGGATCTATACCAAACACCAACTGACCAATCATTTCAAATACTTGGTGGAGAATCTGCGTCTTCCTCCAATAACCAGGGCCTTTAAGGATCATGTTTAGAAGTTGAAGGATTTTACTACTACACTTGAGAAGTTTATGGAGAATAAGGATGATTTTGAGAAAGAAATGAACTATGGTGGTGAGGTCATTAGAGATTTTATTAATCTACTCAAGCCATACTTGCATCATCAAAAGACAACAATTGTTTCTCCAGTAGCTGCTCCTCTGAGACCTTGACTAATAACTTCTACCACTCCTTCTACCCTTTTTCCACCTGTAACCATGAACCCTTATTAGGATTTGAGACTGATCAAACCGGTCATAATTGAGAATACACTACCTCATTCCTCCTCTAGACCGAGACTTTATCCTTCTATTCTTAAAGGCGTACCTCTACCTTAACTCTCTATTGGACTTTTCCCTTCCACCACTACCACTTCTGCACCTCCTGCACCTCCTTTATTTACTTCTGACAAGGGAATGAAAGTGATGGAATCAGATGTAACCAAGAAGTATTTGGATCATTTCTTGATAGGGACTTATTTTTTTCTTTTATCCTTTGTAATTTCCTTTTGACAATTAATTAAATATCTTACTTCTTTCTTATTTTTTTCTATATAATTTTTTCCTTATTTGTTCTATTTTTTATAATACCAAAAGGGAGAGAACTCATATATGGATTTTAAACAATCTTTATGGTATTCATATGATCCACTATATGAATTTATACCTCTAATATCTAAGTTTTGATACTAAAATATGAGTATGAGATCTGATATTTTACATATATGCTCTGATACTATATTCTATTACTCTGGTATTATTCTTTATATGTTGAATTTAATTGATCTCTATTTATGTATTAATTTTACATAACCTATCTGATATGTTAAGAAAAATATTTATCCTTTACTGTGATCATTATGTATGGATTGTAAATACCATGAGTTGTGATCATCAAAAAGGGGGAGAATTTTTGACTCCTCTAGTTTTAATGCTCACAAATCAATTTTTAATCTTGTTTCATTATGTTTCATTATGTTTATGTATAGTCTTAATCTATTATGTTAAGTATTACTTCACAAGACATGTTTTAAATATTTGACCAAGTTTGAGTCACCGTTGAGGTGAACTCACAGTCACTATTCAGTATGTAAATCGATAAAGTATGAGTCACCATTGCAGTGACCTATCAGTTTAGAATTTTCACAAAGAACTAGACACCGTTGATATGGACCAGATACCATTGCAATGACCTACCTTTTCAGAATTTTTACAAAGGACTAGACATCATTCAAACCGTTCATAATTTTCGTAAAGTCTAATACATTGTTCCAACCATTCATAAATTTTCACAAAGTCTAAGACACTGTTCTTAAGACACTGTTTAGAGACAAAGGAAAAGTCACCACTCCAGTGGAACCACTCTAAACTTATTCATTTCTTCATTTACCAATTAAATTCAAAATTATTACTAACAGTCATACTTGAGTTATTTATTGATACTGGTTTTATTAATTATTTTTTACAGATAATATTAATAACCTTATCTGTAGACAGTACGAGGTATGAGGTACCTTCATGTGATAGAGATCATACTTATTTTTGGCACCTACAAAATAAAAAAGAAAAAACCCGAGAATAAAAGTATGGGCTTGTGAGAATATTAAAAGGCATACAAGACCAAGTAGAAAAACTATACACAAAAAGGGAAGAACACTCATCCTGCTAGGTGTGAACAAGGAAGAATTTTCTTAGAATCAAAGTGACAAAATCCTTGAACCAAAAAACTCTAGTGAGGAGGATATATAAGGATCATCTCACCTCACTTGAAACTAAAACACATAGCATCCACAATACTCTATTTTTGGTGTTTGTTTCCAGAAGTGGACTCGAGCCGCACATATGCTACATACAAGAAGTCTAGAAGAACCAAGCACACCACATAGAGTATTCTAAACCCTTTCTCATTATTTCTACTTTATTGTGTACATTCTTACTATTCTTTAAAGTAGTGTGTGTGTATATATCACAAACACATAATGTCTTCTGAGTTAAGTTGGAGGATATAAGATATACTCACTCACTCATATTTCTAAAACTTTTTACTCCCATGTATAGTTTTCGAAGAGGTCTCGGTGTGGCCTGGTTATTTTTTTGTTCCCACGAATAATTGTGGTAGTGGTATAGTTGACATGGACAACTTGGATACTATTGTAAACCCTAATCTAGTGTGTGTATCAAATTTTCTTATATAAACTAATTAGTGGTAGGTGATCACCAAGTGGAGAGGACTAGGTCTCTGTTTGAGAATGAACCTCTTTTTTTAAAATCCGTTGTGTTATTTCAAGTTTATTTTTCTTATCTATTTTCATTACTCAAACTAGAAAACTTTACTTCACTATGATAATTAATCTTAGATAGTGTTTGTATTTGAATTTGATATAGTATAATGAATTCAAAAGTTAAGATAATTATTCAAAGTATTTTAACTAAAAACTAATCAGTCTTTGAGAATTATTTCAAACAATTATATATTTTATAAATACGATACTTTGGTTAACTATCCATAATTTTTTTTAATTGAATTTTTTTAATAAATTTTTTAAGATGGAATTTTTTTAGGAACTCAATTCACCCCCCTATCGAGTGTCCTACTCTGACCACACTCTAGAAATTCTAATGTGTGTCAAAACTGAAACTAGAAAAATAAAACACCAAACCCTGAGGGAAAGGTATAGACCACCTACCATAGGACTCTAGTAGAGAACTTATCTAGTATCACCTTTTAATTCGATCTAGATCAGATGAAAAATGAAGAATGGGTAAAAAACTTATAAATAATGCATATTATCTTTCACCTAAATAAATATGTTGACATGAACTCAAATGAATAATGACATAAGATGATTTAAGAACTCATTGGAAAAAATCCAACGAGACTGATGGTGTTCGATTCTGAGTTTGAATAGAGAAATGGGATCAAAATCTACACTTTTATCTTCAAAGGAGAGATCCCACATTCATGGTGCTATCCACTAGAAGAATAAGAAGAGAAATTAGGTTTTAAAACATTTTAATTGAAAATGATAATTTTCCCTCAAATTTCTGGGTCAAATGGTTTGGTTGCACAGTTGGTCAAACTTTGCGCCAAACGTGCGCCCTCCACTGTGTTAAGGGGAACCTCGTATGATTCATACACTTGATTTTTATTACTATGTGAAAACCGTGCGACACCCTCTTCTAAAAGCTGTAGATCCCCTCACACGGGAATGCACATTAATGCACATAGTTTCCTTAAATTATGTGCCTCTTGATAGAGGTATGGTCCACTTCACATGGTTTAGACGTAATCATGTGGTCTACCCCGCATGATTTCTTCTAACAGTGCGACTTGCCTCGTTTTTTAGAAAATCCAGGATCCGTTCTACGAACAAGCCCTGAACACCCCTAATACACACATGATAGCATCAGGTACTCACATTAGGCCATAAAAAAGAATATAAACTGAAAAACACAATATTCATATCTCATGGGAAAACCTAATATCTTACATACGGGAAATATCACATAGACAACCATACATCCTCATCACTGGGATGTTATAAAAAAAACCCCCATGTGAAAATATGGGTTTTAGAACATAGTGTTTGATATAGATGGGGTGAATATTAAAATAAAAAAATAATATACAAGTATATACATATATACACACACAAGCCTAACCTATTGGTTCACAAAAAAACACTATCGAACTCAAAACATCCCCACTTTTGCTACCACCTCTAAATGTAAAACACCACACAAACCACAAGCCAATTCTCACACCACCAACCAATTCCATTATCCATCCCATTTGTTTCATTATTTACCAACAATTGCATTTAACCAAACATCCCATCATTTATTTGTTCATTAGTCATTTCCATCACATTAACTAAACAAAACCCCAACAATTTCAAACATTATTAACCAAACATTCCATCACTATCCAGAAATCTGGCACAACACAACCAAATATCACAAGTATATCATCATTCCCATTGAACTATCACCTCACCTCCCCATAAAAATGACCAAACAAACTGTTACCTTGCTTCCCTAAAAGCATGTCCACAAAGACCAACACTTCACTACCCCAAAAGCACAACCAAAAAGGCCATCACCTCACCACCCCAAAAGAATGAAAAAACAAACCACAAATCACTCCACACCGCATCACAACCACACATCACCACCCCATAGCACAACCACACATAAAAACACATCAAAGATCATTTTACATATTTAAAAATGCAGATTTTATAAAAATTTCACTTTATTTTAGGGGTTTTATCACACAAGCCATAAATCTAGGGGAAACAATTTTATTAACCAAATATAATTGGTTAGATAAATTTCAATTTTAGGGTGATGTAACAAAAATCAAGGTTCCACAACTCATTCTAAATTAGTGAAAATAAATCCCCCAACAACCCTAACTTTCATAAGATCATTCAGCTCATACAAACACAATATCATAATAATATCAAAGCTGTAAAATCATGAGAATCATTCCAATTTCATCTTCAATTTCAATCAATCAATTATTTTTCTTAATTATGCCAGAACACACCATACCCCATAGATAAAAAAGAGTAAACCCCTCTATCATGATACACAAAAGTGAGAAACGAGGAATTCCCTACCTTAAATAACTTTGCTAACTCACTATGCACCGTAGGGTGAAGAATAAATACTTGCAAACCACAACCACATGCAAAACCCACAGACCAACCTATACCATATCAAGGGTTATAAAAAAATATACCAACTCACAAACCAAACAAAAAATTCACCATTTCAGTGGATCCTCAGGAGGAGAGCGGAATAAAAACAACTAAGACGAAGATATGGGCTTACCACTAATCACCAACATACATCCACCAGAACGAATGAATCAAATCAGGATGAAGGGTGATGAAAATCCTCTGAGTGTGGCTTAGTGTTCACCCAAAACAAGAGAGAAAATAGGTACGACTGAATGAGGAGGGGTTTATTTTAAATACCTATTTAAAACATGGAACTTGACACTTACACATCATGTAACACATTCACGATGTGAATTTCATAAGAGTTTCCCATAACCAACTTCCACAAAAATTCATGTTGCCTCATCCTAATTTAACTACACATCATGAATTACTTACTTGATGTGAATATGTTTCATGGATTCTCCCATCACCACACATAGGATATGAATCAATCCATCTACATAATCCATGAAAAACAAGTTCAGATCATATAAACCATTCACGAAGTGAATATACCACAGTAGCCCTCTTGTACCTCCATCCACCACTGAACCTCCTCAAGACTCCTCTAAAACACCTCAAACACCCAAAATTGGAAAATTAATGGATCGGGAAGGCACAATCTATTACACAGACAACTTCTCTCCATGTGCATAAATATCTATTTTCACCTAATTCTAAACATATTTCACACTATCATTCATTCTTTATATTTCCTCATGAAGGTGTCTTCTAATAATATCCTCATCAATAAAGACAGAGGTAGGAGGAACTGAGGCATATGTAGAGGGTCTAGAAGGATTGGAAATCACTAATAGGTACCTTATATCCAAAGATGCTATCATTTCTATTAAATCATGCTGAATGGTTCTAATCTAACATCTAAAACCCTCTATATGAGTTCTAAAACTCATAATCTCATGATCTATATGACCAACCTTGAGAAAAAACTTTGGTTAGATATAATAAACCACACTCTTAATAGTGTAGGATACATATTATTGTTTATTATAGTTATTAGACCTATTAATACTTAGAAACACTTTTTTTAAAAATTCTATAAGATTATTCTCAAATTTTATAAAATTGAAATAAGTAATTACATAAGGTGCTATAGAAGAAGGTGTAGCTTGTTGATTAGGGGAAGCTAGAGGAGCATGAGTAGAATAAAGTAAATAGGAAGAGTTAGTGTCACTAAAATATTAATTTTAATGTATCTTCCAAGATCATTTATTGTATAAAAATATACTATGAGGTATCTCAACTTTTTTAATTAAGGTATCTGATATATTGTCTAATTCTTCCATAACCATCACTTCTATTCTGGGTGAAGAATTATAAACTGGTTATACTTGAAAAATATTTTCCAAGGTAGATACAAGAGAAGAAGGTGTGGCCAAGAGTTTAAATATATCATAATATGGTTAAAGTATGATATGATCTTCTAGAACTAGATAAGAAATCTTGGGCACAATATTCTCTATTACTATTGAAGCAACTGGAATGGAATCACTTTCTGTCCTAGGTGTACCATCATTATGATCATCATAATTGGTACAACCATGGTTATGAGTAGATAGATCCATATTAAAGAAATGATTTTATAGTGGAGAATAATATTTGGGGGTTGTGAAATCAAATATGGGATCTCCTACTATTTCCAACATGGGAGGGATCTCTTTAATCTGATCTTCTTCTTTGTCACCCTCAGAATAGGTGATAACAGGTCCCAATAAAAATGAACTAGGAGATCTCTCCCTCTCAAGATATAATCCTTCTCTTATAGGTACTATATCAATAGGAACATAATATTCCTTTTGGAATTTCATGAATATGAGAGTCACCTAATATCTCTTTAAAATCTTGTCTAGATTCTTCAGCTATATCAACTAGATCTTGAGATCTATATTTATCAGAAGAGTAGTTTACTTTAACACTTTTATCTAGATCTAACCCTGTATTAATAACACCCTTTATTCTGGAAGGATTATTCTCTAGATTTAATTTCTCATACAATATGTATTCATCAGATACCCACATACTCTTTCAAGGATTCCAATTGCTCCTCAGTATTCTATGAGTGGTTTGGTTTAAACAAATAACTCTAGAATATATTGATCTTTTAACTACATTAGGAATTATAATTTTCTGTTCAATCATAAAAAAATGAACTTGGGGTATGGAAGGTCATTGAACTAAGAAGAAGGTTTACTTAGCTCTTACATGTGCCTTATCAAAAATCTAGGTAGATATATTTGGATTATGTGAACCATTAAATACAAAAAGAAAAGATCTTAGAGCCTGATTATGCTATAATCTCACTTTTGAGGGTAGATAGTCTGTTGAATGAACTTTAGTATTAAATTAGATTCTCCACTTAACTTGTTTTCACTCAGACTGTGATGGGTTCTATCATCAGAAAGTTCTTCTAGTGAATTCCTGATTTTAAAATGTGAATGATTCAGAGGATATGAACTCTTATAATCCTTAAATTCAATCAAATGTGTAACTGTTAAATAGTCATCCTATCACACTCATAACCACCAATAACAGTCCTAATCATGTCCTCATGATCTACAACTTCAAAACCCATATTTAGGTAGAAATCTTTTACCAAACATAGATAGAAATGATGATTCTAATCCATGAACCAAATCATACAACCTTGACAAAGCATGACTCTATAGACTAAAGAACAGATCATATTGAACCATTTAACATCTATTTATTTTTTCCTAGATGGATTTATGGGATAAAATATATGGCTTCATAATCTTTCTAGATCCACTCTCACTTAATTTTTCTCTCTTTGGAGTGTTAGAGGATTCTGAAATATCTTCCTCAAATGATTTCTTCATCTTGTCTACTTGAAATTAAGATTTGTGGAACTAATGGCTAGGGATTTGGTAAAGGAATCTTTGAAATAGGGTTCAAATGATGGTTCAATTCACGTTAGAAGAAAAATTAATGATTCCGATTTTACTTTTGACATATTATAATCACTTAGGACTTTAATGTATAGTAACATCTGGGAAAATGATAAGATAAATTAAAACTAAAACTAGAAACTCATATGGTATCTTTAATAGGAAAAAATAAATAATTAAAATAATATTACTAATAAACTGAACTTATATTTGTAAATAATTTTTTTATAAAAAATATTAAATTTATAAAATGTTTTAAACATAATTAATAATTCATAGTTCATGCATAATATAATTTAATCTCTCATAATTCAGAGGTTTTATAAAAATTCCAGTAAGATAGAGTTTAATATCAATGAATTCAAGAGTGATATCACCTTTTTGAAAATGATCTCTCAAAAAGAGATGTCATATATCAATGTGTTTTGTCTTAGAATGAGATATAAGATTCTTAGAAATGACAATAAATATTTTATTGTTATAGTTTATGGGGAAATGTCTGAATTGATAACCATTATATAGTAATGTATCTTTCATGAAAAAAATCTAATCATAAAAACTATTTGTGTCTATGTATTTAACTTCAGTAGTGGACAATGCAACAAAAATTTGTTTCATACTTTACCATGAAACTAGAGACTTGACTAAAAAGCGACATGCTCTATAGGTTATTTTTATATCCAACTTACATCCCCCGAAGTCAGCACAAATAAAAATAATTAAATAAAAATAATTTACTCTAGAATAGAAAAATCCTAAATTAGTAGTTTTTTTAGGTATTTAAAAATTATTTTTTGACAATAGTTAAATGATATTCCCTTGGGATTTCTTGAAATCATGCACACATGCACACATGCTCACACTAAACATAATATCTAACTAGATAGTTATTAATTAAAGTAAAATCTCAATCATACCTTTATAAATGGTTTGATCAACTGGTTTACCAGTCTCATCAAGATCTAATTTATTGGTGGTGCTCATTGGTGTATCAATTCCTTTAGAGTTATCTAATCAAAAACATTTTAGTAAAAATTCAGTGTACTTGATTTGATTTAAAATTATTCCTTACTTATTTTAAAATTTTGAAATCCAAGAAATAATTTTAGTTTACCCATCAAACTCATTTTAAATTCATTTTTCATTAGTTTGGAAAATTTAGAACATAAATAATTTCTTGAAGAACCTAAAATAATATCATCAACATATATTTATGAAACTAAAACATTTTTTTGATGTTTTTTAATAAATAAAGTAGTATCAACAACACCTTTTATAAAACAATTTTAAATAATAAAAGTTTTGAGCCTATTATACCAAGCTATTGGTGCTTGTTTTAAACCATAAAGTACTTTTTTTAGTTTGAAAACCTGACTCAGAAAATATGGATTTGAAAATCTAGAGGGTTGTTCAGAAAAAATATCCTCAACAATATAACCGTTAAGGAAAACACTATTAACCTAAATTTGATATAAGTTGAAATTTATATGTTGTATATAAGAAAGAAGTATTCTAACAGATTAAAGTCTTTTTACTGGAGGAAATATTTATTCATATTCAATTCTATCTTCTTGACTATAACCTTGTGCTACTAGTCTAGCTTTATTTCTAATAATATTTCTAGATTCATCAAACTTGTTTCTATATACCCATTAAATACCAATTAAATAGTATTTAGGTATCTGAACTAGTTCCCATATTTTTTCCTTTCAGATTTATTCAATTCTTCTTGCATTTACATTACTCAATGTTAATATCCAATTGCCTCATTAATATCTTTAGGTTAAAGCTGTGGAAAGAATACTTAATGTTCAACCTGGGTTTTAAGTGATTCTTAATTTTGAATTTATTTATTTATATATCAAACAATATCATCTAATGAATGGTAATTTTGGGTTATAATGGTTCTAGGTATACTTTATTCCACTAGGTTTTCATTAGAATTTGGTTCCTCAAAAAGGTCTTTGCTGGGTAATTTTTCAAATAAACCAACATCAATATTTCTGGCCTGAAAGGTGTTATTGATATTCAAATTTGATATATCATCCTACAAGTTTTGTAAATAAACTATTGGTTTATGTGGACATGTCTCATAAAATTTTCCATGAACATATTCTTCTATAATATTTGAACTTTTATTAAAGACTCTATAAGATTTATTGGATGTAGAATATCTAAGAAAAATTAAATCATTAAATTTGGATGAAAATTTATCTATATTATTCTTTTTATTGAGAATATAAAATTTTAATAAAAAAACCTTGAAATAATTCTTTAATATCCTGATATTTTAAAAGAAAACTATGTTCGATAGCATATACAACATGCAACACCGAGGCTAAACAAACCACAAAATGTTATTATTTAAACATGATTATTATAAATTATCCATTAAATTGGTGGGTATGAATAGGGTTAAATAAATTATGAAATATATATAAATATTCTAATCAGTAAAAATTTATTGAATAATTCTTAGGAAATAAGTACTCAATTTTAGAAAATCCATTTTATTCTTCAAAAATGTTTTTTAGTTTAAAAACAATTAGTGTTTTTTGTGAGTGAATAATATAATTAATTTATTCCACTTTTGGAAATGATATTATATAGAAATGATATCATTTTATAGATTATCATGTCAAAAATTATCTTAGGGTAAAATTTTAGTATTTTTATGAAAACATTGATTTTTCACTAAATTGTGAAAAATACTAATTTTTATTGAAAACTATATTTTATTTTACAATATTTATAATGTAAAATTCTATTTTTGATTAGTTTTAAATTTTAATCAGATAATTTTGATTTAATATAACCTAATTATTTTTTTAAAAGAATTTTATATTATAATTTAGTATAAAATCATTTTATACTTTAAAAGTGAATTTTTATGAAAAACAATTTTTCGGAGCATTTTGCCGGTTTATTTTTAAATTAAATTCTGCCACTTATGTGTTTTGAATCTTAAAAAATTGATTCCATATTTATAATAAAAAGTTACAAATTTTTTAAATAGTTCCATTTTATTTTTGGTCAATATCAATAGTAACCTTAGATATTTTTATTACCATAAAAAAATTGTAAATCAGGAAATTAAAGTTAAAAATAAAATGATAAGGACTAAATAATGACCCTAAAACTTGAGTTAATTTTATTGGATAATTATAACTCTTCCATAATAAAAAAAAATAATACATGGCTTTTTGTTTCTGTTTGGACCTGATTTTGACCTCTATAGTATTTAAGTAGATATAAAGCTAAAAATGTCACACTCTTGATTTTAATAACTATAATATTTCTAAAATAGGGATAAAAAGAGGATATTTTTTGTTATAAATAGTAATTTAAAATATATGTGATTTTTTTCATGGTATTTTTTTAAATTTTTAGTGAATAAATAGTTTCCTTAAACGTTTATGCAACATTAACACATTGCTTGTGCAACTTGTAAAAAAATCAATAAAATGATAATGAAAGCTATAAAAATAATATTATTTTATTGAGTTTCTATGTTACACAATTTTATAAGATAAAAGCGACATATTATAGAGGTTTTTTCCTTTTATTCTAATTACACTTTTTTCTTGCAGTTTTAAAAGTCAAATTAAATGAATAGTTCCAAAATTGACATTAATGTTATTTTATAAAAAAATAATATTTTATTAAATGATATTAAATTCTTAAAAATCATATATTTTTCCAAGTAATTATTATATAGTTTAAAATATCAACATTGGTCCATTTATTGGACTTTTTTTCTTTTTATAGTAACTATATTAACCCTTTAAGACTAAGAACATTAATATCACTATAAGGGTTAACGAAGTGTTAAAAAAAGATAAGGGTAAAAATGTGATCCATACTTATCCAAATTTTATTATATGAGATCATTTCTATTAATAATAATATTATTTTCAAATTTTATCAATTTTGATCTATTTGGACAAAAAATTAATTTATATTAATTTAATAATTTTAGAAATTTCAAGAGTGTTACTCCCATTTTTTATAAAAGGGAACCAGTTCTTCTCATTTATTAACACTTAAAAAAAACTTTTGGTTTAGTCAATACCTACCCAAATAACTTTATTCCATACATATACACACCATATAGGACTTATGTAGAGAAAAATATCATCCTTAGAGGTATAAAAATGTAAATAAAAGGTGGTTTTCCGAAGAACATGTATATTTCTTAACCGAGCATTTTTTATTTCTTATTCAACTAACTTCAAATATATTTCAAACACAATGAAATAATAAAAATAGTATCTTACATATACCGAGGCTTTGTTATGTTAATAGAATAACCTATATCCATCTCCTCTTCCATCAAATGAGAAATTAAATCATCATTTGTTTGTACGACAAACTGCCGAATCACAAAACAATGTAATTTACTTTCTATAACCAACTCTCACGAATTCTTATAATGATAGTTTTAATGTATATATATATATGATATTCATGAAATAATTATCTTTATTAAAATTTAATATATCATATGCTTTCTTACCTTCCCATTCATTGAAAAATGATAATGTTATCCTCATGCATGTGTGGGATACCACCTCTACTGTAGAGACACGATTTTTGTGTAATAAGACTTTGAAATATTTTCAAATATTATTTCAAATATAGGTGCTAAGAAGACATGCTATTCTGAGTTCCGGTGTGCCCGAAATTAATTTTATAAAAATATTAAGTGTTTTTATACTACACACATGTCGAAAATGGGATAACTCTTAAATGGTAGCTCAAATCAGAAATCTAAGGTCACAATTGAATCTGGAATGTGGTTTTTACCCTAGACGTGACATAAAATGAGTCAACGCAGGACATTCGAACCCCTCACTTGTTGGCGGAGGATTTTATGTGATTTAATTAATTAAATAAATCAATTAATTAAAATTATCAAAACCTAGATTATGGGTATAAATTCACATTTTAGAGTATTTCACTCAAAATTGTGCTTTCACAAACGATGAAAAACCCCTCTTCCCCTCCTATCCTCCCCATTGATGAACAATGAAGAACGAACGAAAAACCATGGGATTAAGGCAGATAGAAGAAAAATGATGACCACATAGCTTGTCAAATGCACTCTCACCAACGATCAATCCAAACTCCAAGTATGACTCGTCTTTTGGTGTTTTACTCCTCTGGATTAAAGGTTTGAGTAGATTGATATTTTTTCTTTGATCAGATCCCCTCACTACAGCCTTTGCATGTTCCAACATACTAAAATTGAATTATTTATTTTTTTAATGTATATTCTAACCCTAGTGCCCCATTCTTATTCGTTGGCTAAGAACGCTTGGCCAACGACATTTAATCCTTTTTTTGTGCTTTTTCCCCCACCGTTCTTCGTGTTCAACATCATTGGACCATGGGGTCATGATTCGACTCTTCCAGGGTGGGTTTGAACGCAGTCGAACCCCTGGACTCATTGTAGAGAAATAAAAGACATGCAAATCAAAAATTTGGGGATGGATTGATAAACGAGTGGTATGGTGTTTGGTGAACGGATCAGATCAGTACCACGGGTGCATGTTTTTGGTTAGATGTGGTCAGCACGACAAGCGTTAATTATTATTATTATTATTAATGATAATGGAAACACAAAAATGTGTGTGATTGGTAAATGAGTTTAATTTGTTAGGATTTGTGCTATTATTATTGTTTTAATAATAATAATATTGTCTTATTATTTTTATAATTATTTTATAATAATAATAACATTTGAAAAAAATGTGCGACTAAAAAAATTAAATGGTTAATTTTGGTTAGTAAATTAAATGATTTGAATTTAATAAAGGAAAATGGTTTTAATAAAATGGTTTTTAATTAGAATTATTTTCAAAAAAAACTGAAGGTGAGTGGATAATTTTGCCTGAAGGTGATCAGGGCAGATTTGGGGTTTGGGGCATGGGATTTACCTTCCCTCAAGCATTAAAAGTTGTTATTAATTTGTGAAAATTAATAATATAATTTTTGGTTTATTAAAATAAAAAATTTAAAATGGTGGTTTTTCTATTATGAGGCGCTAAAAGTTTTACTCCTATTTAAGAACTACAATAAAATAATAATATAAAATATTATTATTTATTATTTTTGACGTCGAACACAAATTTGATCGTAACTTTTTCATACGACATTGGATTGACGAATCATCAGTGGCAACATGACCCTTAAATTAAGACGGTCATTTTTAAACCAATGTTGGATGCCTTTTACAGACTTGTGGCTCAGGTCAATGAAACACCCCATAATAATAAAATTATTATTATCATGAGATCTTGTATCCGACACATCTCTCTCATTTGGTGTCGGAATGATGAACCGTCTGTGATGTTGGGACCCTGAAATTAAGTCAGGCATTTTAATACAAATTTCAGGTATTTAATTCGAACTCGTGGCTTGGGACCACGAGACGTCATTCGAGCGCAATGTAGTGAAATATGACCTTTTCACTAGGAGTATGATATATACAAATGAATAGTCGATCTCATGCATTTTTCTGTGAGAATTGCAACAGTGAAATCCATATATTTTATTTTGAGGTTGAGACGTGGGCCCCATGATGCACTATTCGTGCACAATGTGGTGAAATGAAGTTTCTTCACTAGGTGTTCTATTTGGGAGAATGAATAGCCAATCATGTTCAATTTTTCATAAAGATCACAATAGTGTAACCCATTTGGTTATCTGGGGCCGTTTGAATAGGAATGTTAGTGAAATTACGTTTCTTCCCTTCGGTCCCACAATGATCATCGTGTGCTCGTCAGCCTCTTGACCTAATATGTCATGTACTCTGAGAGTATACTAGCACACCAAGGGTACACATACACAGTTTATTACCTGAGGATGGTTGGGTACACGACCAAGTGATGAGGCAAGGTCACACATCGTGTGGGGATCATACGCATCGTGTACCTCATTAAGAATCTTTTACCTCTCATATCTCCTTCTTGTGAACTCAAATTTTAGCCCGTGATATTCCTATCCCGAGTTTTTTTCCGCGTAGAACATGCTGGTGACCTCAAAAGTAGTTTTTGAGATATGATTCAGAAGTTCTGGGTTGGCACATGTAGTGACAACACCCGATGACAGTAGTGAATAGATAGGATCACCAGAGCAGTACTGGGTTTACCCTCCAGCAGGGCTAGGAAGTGGAATTCCCTGAAGGAAGTTTAGGGTTTACCCTCTAGCTGGGCTAGGAATTGGAATTACCTAATTACATTTTCGGTCTTACCCACTAGCGAGGATGTGAAGTGGCATTCCCAGATGATAGTGCCGAGTTTACCCTCCAGTGGGGTTGGGAAGTAGCATTCCCCAATGACCCTTTCGGGATTACCCACCAGCAGGAAAGATAAGTTGTGTTTCCCTAATGATAATACTAGGCATACCCTCTACCTGGGTTGGGCAGTAGCGTTCCCCGATGACAATACCAGGTTTACCCTCTAGTTGGGTTGGGCAATGGTGTTCCCAAATAACAGTTCCGGACTTACCCTCTAGCTGGGCTAGACAGTGGCGTTCCCTAATGACAGTTTTGGGATTACCCTCTAGGAAGGATGGGAAGTGGTATTCCCCAATGATACTGCCAAGTTTACCCTCCAGTGGGGCTGGGAAGCGATGTTCCTCAATGGATACCAGAGAAGGGCCCTCGCTTGTGCAACATAGTGATGAGGTGAAATTTAGATTACCTAAGGACTCATGAGAAAGAGGGGAACTTTCCCCACCGAGATGCATCCTTGTGATGTAACCCAAAACCATGTGAGCGAGTTAGTACCTCCCAAAGTGAATAGTATCAAGGTGTGGCGATTTGATCCCCTTTGACTTGTGCGTCCTAGGCAGTTACAATGAGGTACGAGACATCGTAGATGGTTGTTACCTTGGAACTGATGGCTACTCACTTTCCTTGGGATGGTCTATGAAATAGAGATCTTCTTACTCTCTTGTTTGGGTTTCTTTGAATGAGAATATCTATTATTGGGTGGAGCTGTACTCTTATGTTCACTTTTACTTAACCTTGTTCTCTTTACTTCTTCTCTTAAGTGTATCTATTACTACCCCCTTCACCTTTTCGGTGCATCCTACTGAGTATGTATATACTCCCCCCTACATGGGCTTCTCCCAACACGTATCGTGTCTTTTGAAGATGACATACTGGTCGATCGTGATTTCAGAGGAGCTTAGGGATACGAGCTATGTGGACCATGTACAATGGTCATAATTGGGATAGAGGATTGGGGCTCTCAGTGGTTATTCTTTTTCAATTTACTTCAGGTTAGGAGAGGTTTTTGGTTTGGGATTGTGTTGTATCCCTTTGATTTCCAGTTGACACTTCCTTACCCTTATACTGTTTAGAGGTTCATGCATGTTTACTTTACTTTACAGTAGTTGCGCCTTTTTATACTTCCCCCTTACACTTTTGAATTGAGTTGGTTGTGTGCGTGTGTATAGGTTTTAGGCAAAGGTCTCCCTGAGTTTAGTTGTGCCTTTGGCGCTTCTCTCCAATCCCTGGCCTATGGAGGCGGGCTTGGGGTAGTTGCGACTTGAGATCTGGCTTGTATCGGGTCGTGAAAAAGTGGTATTAGATGAAGTTCATTCCTTGGGATGTTTTTCGGACATTTTTCAATCAAAGGATTGGTTGGGTTTAGGTAAATAGTATCAAAGTGTCTCAAGATCGGCTCTCAGGCCAGGGAGTTCAGTGATGGTACGATTGGACAACATATCCATTCACTAGGACCCTGATTACCCACTTGTCGACTCGGAACCTTGAGACACTTGTTACAGGGAACAATGGTACATGAATAATAATGGATTAATTCATTAACTATCCCTAATTTATCTCCCCACTTTCGTTAATATATATATATGCTCATCCAACCGTGATACTCCTTGATAACATTCAGGATGTCTATACAAAGAAAACCATCCTAGATACAATCTATGGTTTGTGATGAAGATTCTGTGAGCAATGAGGCCTTATTTTAGGAACCATAATGTGATCCCTTTCCTCTAGATGGGTAGGTAGCAGTACCTCCACTTGTTGAGCAGCAGACAGCCCCAACAGAGCTAGCCGAGGATGTGTGCAGGTTGAGCGTACTTCACGAGTTACAACATCTGAGACCGCTAAGGTTTCATGATGATCCAGAAACTTAGGAAATAGAGGTTTGATTATATTTGGTGGTCCATCTCATTAGGATTTCATAAACACTGACAGATCATATGGTGTCATTGGCAGCCAACCTTTTCCACAGAGCAGTTGTGCGTTGGTGGAGCTTGGTTACTCAGATACTCGACGATTTAGAACTCTCGTGGGACGACTTCCACTAGCCATTTCATGAGGAGTACTACCCCTCATCCATGGATTCCATTTGACTTCAGGAGATCATCTGGTTTTAGCAAAGAGGGATGATGGTTACTGAGTATGCGACTAGGTTCACAAACCTAACACGCTACTCTTTGGACATTCTCCGTTATGGATACTTATGAGCACAAAGGTTTGATCAAGGACTCCGCAAGGAGATCCATGATATTATATTACCCTTGTGAATCCCTACTTATGTAGGGGTGCTGGAGTAGGTACTGATGACATATAGCCTCCTATCAAACCATATAGCTGGTTATGGTAGAGGGCTCAACGGATATGGGACGTCTACTGCAACTATGAGATGTCAATAGAAAAGATATCAACATATGAGACCTTCAAATAATCAGTCTCAAGCAAATGTTCATATGGGGATGAGACAATGAAGAGCATAGAAACAACCTAGATAGGGCCGATGCTATGCTTGTGACGGGCGAGGTCACATGGCACGAGACTGCCCGACCAGACGTGCTGATAATCTCAGGCATGCAGCAGGTGGACCACCATGAAAAAGAGAGCATCGTGACCATGGTGGTCCATAGGGATGTGATTATATCAGAGGAGTATGAGGATTTTTAGGTGGGGGATGATGTTATAGAGTCCTTCCACCACCAGTAGACAGCCCACGTCAAGCTCAGGGAGCTAGCAGCTGGGTCCACAGACAACCACAAGCTTTGAATGTGTATGTTAATACACTTTAATCTTTTCTACCTTTACATTATAACTTGTTAGAAATTGTGTGAATTGCTCTTTTATCATTTCTTCTTGCTTTAGGTTTTATCTGGGTGATGCAGGGTGTCAATGTAACCCTATGTCGGTGTTTTTCAACATATTTTCGAATGCACAAGGAGAAGTGGATGAGTACCTATGACTTGTGTGTTCAGGGAAAAGTTTTGTGATGAAGTGTAGAATCAGGTCCTGACATTGACAGTGGGGTTTTTATAATTGACCTCATTTTTCTCAGAATGCCACTAGTGGGTATGATGGAGTGTTTAGTTTGGGGATACTCTCCTTCCAAGAGGGGCGAAGACATGTGGGGTATGTCACGTGCTTTCTGTGTTTAGTATCTTGCGGTTGGATGAGTTCACTCACATGCCCTATTAGTTGATACTTTAGATGATCAACGTCAAGTATTGAGACTACAATTATCAAATATTGGTCTAGGTAATGGAGAACCCATGTACAGAACTACATGACTCAGTATCTGGTGTTAAATCCTTCGCTTCTCGAGTATGTAAGAGGGCATCAGTTGTGACACATCGACGGGGAAATCTCACGTGACCGGATATACTTAACCATATGAGTATTCTGAAGGAGGGAATCATGAGACCCTGTTCCAGGGATGATCAGTGATTCCAGTCGTGATGTGGAGTGTAGAGGTTTAGCTGAGGAGGCAAACTATCCCCTGAGTCCTATCAGGCCGTTCGAGATTGTGCAAAGAGATTGTGAGGTTTCCTACCACGTTTCCCTACCCCCAAAATCTAGAGCATGTGCACAAGGTCCCCCACATGTCGCAGATATGGTGATAATTCTATGTTGATACACATGTCATCAACTAAATAAAACCTTATGAGGGTAGACCATCCCAGTGGTCCACATGCTTTGGTAGCGCAGAAGCGTACAGGTTCCCCTAGAAGTAGGTGAGCCTGGTGCGGGCTCAGTTTTCTGAGTTTTTGTTTGGTTTTTCTTTTCAGAGATGGAAATATTGAAGGAGGGAATGATGTAGAGACTCAGTTTTTTTCCTAATAAGACTTTGAAATATTTCCAAAAATTATTCCAGAGTTAGGTGCTGAGATGACGTGCGATTCTGAGGCCCGATGTTCCTGGAATTAATTTTATAAATATTTTAAGTGTTTTTATACTATGCACATGTCAGAAATGGTATATCTCTTAAACGGTAACTTAGATCAGAAATACGAGGCCACAATTGGGTTCAGAACGTAGTTTTTACCCTAGGTGCGACATAAAATGAGTCGTCACGGGACATTCGAACCCCTAACTCATTGGCGGAGGATTTTATGTGATTTAATTAATTAAGTCAATCAATTAATTAAAATTCTCTAAACTTATATTGTGGGTATAAATTCATATTTTAGAGGATTTATCTCACAATTTTGCTTTCACCAATGATAAAAAACCCTCTTCCTCTGCTCTCCTCCCCATTGACGAACAATGAAGAACGAACAATAGACCCTGGGATCAAGGCAGATCGAAGACGAATGCAACGGAGCTTGTCGAACACGTTCTCACCAACGATCAATCCAATCTCTAGGTAGGACTAATCTTTTGGTGCCTCTAGATTAAAATTTTGAGTAGATTGATATTTTTTCTCTGATCTGCGCCCCTCACTGAAGCCTTTTCATGTGCCAACATATTGAAATTAAATTATTTCTTTTTATTTAATGTATGTTTTAAACCTAGTTCTATATTATTATTCGTTAGCCAAGAAGGATTGAATGATGATGTTTAAACCTTTTTTTTTGGTTCTTTTTCCCCCACTATTCTTCACGTTCATCATCGTTGGACCACGAGATCATGATTTGACTCTGCCCGGGTGGGTTCGAACGCGGTCGAACCCCCAAACTCATTGCGGTGGAACGAACGACATGCAGATCAAAGATTTGGCGATGGATTGATAAATGGGTGGTATGGTGTTTGGTTAATGGATCAAATCAGTACCACTGCTATGTGTTTTTGGTTGGATGTGGTCAACATGACAAGTGTTAATTATTATTATTTTTATTAATGATAACGGTGACACAAAAATGTATGTGATTGGTAAATGAAATTAAATGAGTTTAATTTGTTATGAGTTTTTCTATTATTATTATTTCAATAATAATAATAATAATATTTTCTTATTATTAATATAATTATTTTATAATAATAATAATGTTTCTAAAAAATGTGCGACTAACAAAATTAAATGGTTTTAATTTGGGTTAGTAAATTAAATGATTTGAATTTAATAAAGGAAAATGGTTTTAATTAAATGGTTTTTAATTAGTATTGTTTAAAAAAAACTGAAGGTGAGTGGAGAATTTCGTCTGATGGTGAGCTGGGCATGCATGGGGTTTGGGGATTTAAATCATCTCAGTTTGGGCACCTGAACCTGACCCTCAGGTTGGGGTTTTGGATAAAAATGCCCCCATTATGCACTTTTGGGGGTTTTTTTACGTTACCACTACTGGAAATTCCCGTCAAAATTTCCACTGGAAATTCCCGTGTAAATTTCCACTGGAAATTCCTGTGTAAATTTCCACTGGAAATTTCTGGTGTAAATTTCCATAAAAAATTTCCTATGAAAATTTCTACATGAAATTTACACTTCAAATTTTTACTTAAAATTAGAATGAAAATATATTAATACATAGGTAAAAAATCCAAATTTTTATTGAATATTTGCATTAAAATTTATGGTGTAAAATTTATGCATTATTAAGAGTTTATAAACAATTCATAAATCATGTATAGGTAGAATATTTTATTCCCAAGATACTCATTCTGCAAATTTGCAGTGCTAACATCGAATGGAAAATTCTAGTTCAAATTCACACTATAAATTACAAAGAAGATATGTTAATACACAAAAAAATGTAAATTTTCACCAAAAATTTACATTGAGAATTTACACTAGAAACATTTAGTGAAATTTTACCTCGGAAACATTTAGTGAAAGGTTCGATTCAAATTTCCAATGGAATTTTTTAATGTTCATTTTTTCACTAGATATTTTCATTTAAAATTTAGTGCAAATTTTCACTGAAAAATTCCAATAAAAATTCAATGTATGATGAAATTTTCAATGCAAACTAAAAATACACAATGAAACACATAAAAATAAAAATATACATGATAATATTAAATTATATATTTCAAGTGAAAATTGTATTGTGTAAATTTTACAAACCTATATATAAATATCCAAGTAAATTTGCATTGTTATTTGGTGTTTTACATTGTAAATCTCCATTGATATAAATAAAAATATTAATTTTCACTAAAAAGTAATTTAATGACCATTATTATATTTTCTATACTTATAATAAACAAAAATTTTCAGGGCGTAATCTTATAAAAAATAACCATATTAGTTTTCCCATAAAATAATGAAAAAATAGCCATAAATTTTAATATCTTGAAACCTTATTTGTTTTATTTTTAAACAATGAAAAAATTTCTATATAAAACACATATGAATTTTAAATTTTCCCTGAAATTTTATACTATAAATTTTCACTCAAAAATTGATTATGAAAAATCTAAAATCAACGTTTTTTATGTATTTATTATTATTATTAAACAATTTTTATTTTCTAATATTATTAATGTTTTATAATAACAGATTTTATTTTTACATTTTATAGTTATTTATAAAAACAGTTTTCACGGAAGGGGTATTATCGTCCAACCGTTGCAAATGAAACGTTTTGAATTTTAAAAAATGTTTTAAATCAAAAACCAGATCTGCCCCCACATCACATTTTTGTCGGGTGGAATTCATCCCGTGGTGTACCTGACCCTCAGGTCTAATCATTGGACCTGAGATGATAATTTTCTGGGGTTTGCGGTGTGGTATTCCCCTCCCCTCAAGCATTAAAAGTTATTAATTTGTGAAAATTAATAATATTATTTTTGGTTTATTAAAATAAAAAATTTAAAATGATGGTTTTTCCATTATGAGGCACTAACAGCATGAGGAGAAGGGAGTCTCCACGTCAAATTTTTTACTCTAATTTAAGTTCTATAATAAAATAATAATACAAAATATTATTATTTATTATTTTGGATGTTGAACACAAATTTGATCGTAACTTTTTCATATGACATCATATTGACAAATTTTCAGTAGCAGCATAATCGTTAAATTAATACGGTCATTTTAAAATCAATGTTGGATACCTTTTACAGAATCGTGCCTCAGGTCAATGAAACACCCCATAATAATAAAATTATTATTATCATGGGATATTGTATTCGACACATCTCTCTCATAAGGCATCAGAATGATGAACCATCTATGATGATGAGACCCCAAAATTAAAGCGGATGTTTTAAGAAAAATTCCATGTATTTAATTCGGACTCATGGCTTGGTCCCACGAGATGCCATTCGAGCGTAATGTAGTGAAATACGACTTTTTCACAAGGAGTATGATTTTCTAAAATGAATAGTCGACCCCGTGCATTTTTCTTTGAGTATGAAATGGTGCAATACATATATTGTTTTCAAGATCATGATGTGGGCCCCATGAGGCACTATTCATGCACAATGTGGTGAAATGTAGTTTCTTCATCGGGTGTCCGATTCAGGTGAATGAATAGTTGATATTGTGCACTTTTTCACAAGGATTATAAGAGTGTAATCTGTTTGGTTATCTAGGGCCATTTGAGGAGGGATGTTAGTGAAATTACGTTTTTCCCTTTGGACCCACCATGAGCATCATTCGCTCGTCAGCCTCTTGACTAGATATTCCATGTACTCTTGGAGTATACTAGCACACCAAGGTTACATGTACACAGTTTAATACCTGAGGATATCTAGGTACACGATGAGGCAGCGAGGCAGGGTTACACATCGTGTGTGCCCCATACACACCTTGTAACTCATTACGAATCTTTTACTACTCATATATACTTCTTCTAAACATGAATTTTAGCATGCGATATGCCTATCCTAAGTGTTTTTCTACATATAACACAATGGTACCCTCAGAAGAGGCTTTTGAGAAATGATGGGGATGTTTTGGGTTAGCACATGCATAGACGACACCCGATTATGGTAGTGAACATATAGTCTCACCAGACCAGTACCAGATTTATCCTCCAACTGGGATGGGAAGTGGCATTCCCTAAAGGTAGTTCTAGGTATATCCTCCAACTAGGCTGGGAAGTGGAGTTCCCTGATGTCAGTTCTAGGCTTACCCTCCAGCGGGATTGGGAAGTAGCGTTCCTCGATGACAGAACCAGTCTTACCCTCCAGAGGGGCTGAGAAGTGGCGTTCCCCAATGATAGTATTGAGTTTAACCTCCATTAGGGCTTGAAAGTGGCATTCATCAATGGAACTTTTAGGATTACCCTCCAGCCGAGCTGGGAAGTGACATTTCTTTGAAAACAGTATCGAGCTTACCCTCCAGTTGGGCTGGGTAGTGGCATTCCTCGATGACAGTACTTAGCTTACCCTCTAGCTGGGCTGAGTAGTGGCATTCCCCGACAACAGTTCTGGGATTACCCTCCAGCTGGGTTGGGAAGTGGCATTCAACGATGACAGTTCCAGGGTTACCCTCCAATAGGATTGGGAAGTAGCATTCCCTAATAATAGTGCCGACTTTACCCTCTAGCGGGGCTGGGAAGTGGTGTTCCTTGATGACTACCAGAGTAGGACCCTCGCCAATGCAACATAGTGATGAGGTTCAGTTTGGATTACCCAAGGACTCATTAGAAAGAGGGGAGCTTTCCCCACTGAGACGCATCCTTGTGGCGTGACGCAAAACCTTACAGATGAGTCAGTGCCACCCAAAGAAGATAGTATCAAGGTGTGGTGATTTGATCCCCTTTGACTTGTGACTCATAGGCAGTTAAAATGAGGTGAGGGACATCATAGATGGTTGTTACCTTGGAACTGATGGCTACTCATTTCCCTTGGGATGGGCTATGAAATAGAGATCTCCTTACTCTCTCATCTGAGTTTCTTTGAATGAGCATATTTATTATTGGGTGGAGCTGTACTCTTCTGTTCACTTTTACTATACCATGTTCTCTATACTGCTTCTCTTCAGTGTATCTCTTACTTCTCCCCATTCACCTTTTCAGGGCATCCTACTAATTATCTATATACTCACCCCTGCATGGGCTTCACCCAACATGTGTTGTGTCTTTTGCAGACAATAGACACGTCGATCATGATTTCAGAGGAGCTTTGGGATACCGGCTGCGTGGATCACGTATAGTGGTCGTCGTTAGGATACATGAGCAGGGATCTCGACAGTTATTATTTTTTCACTTTCTTTTAGGTTGGGATAGGTTTCTAGTTTGGGCATGTGTTTTCCCCTTTTTTTCTAGTTGACACTTTTCTACCCTTGTACTATTTAGAGTTCATGCATGTTTACTTTACTTTACAGCAAATGCTCCTTTTTATACTTTTCCCCTGCACTTTTTCATTGAGTGGGTTGTGTGCATGTGTATAGGTTTTAGGAAAAGGCCTCCCCAAGTTTAGTTGTTCCTTTAGTGATTGTCGCCAACCCCTAGCCTATGGAGGCGGGCTTGGGGTAGTTGCGGCTCAAGCCCTAGCTTGGGTCGGGTCGTGACATCCATAAAGAGATGTGATTAATTTTTCATCACTACATCACATGTATGATACATACAAGTATATTTAAATAAATAATATGGTATTTATGATATAATAATTATTCTTTAAAGTTAAAATAATATAGCAACCCAATAATTTTTACACATATTATTACATGATTCTTAAACATAAATATCCATTAATAAAACACAAGGATCGAAAAGGCCTAGTGTCTTTAGAAGACTAGGTTCTTAATAAATAAAAGGAAATTAAAACAAAGAATACTTATTTTATTCTCCATAGTGAGATCCTAAAATCCATTTGATCCCCTAAATCAGCATGGGATAACCCGACGAATACATAAATAAATGGGTGATAAAAAAAGTCCAGTAAGGCAATAAGCATGATAAGTAAGTATAACATGTGAGTCAAACGTATAACATGATATCATAAAAAGAGAAATTAAATGAGTAATCAAGTTAGAGAATAACATAAAGAGAATAGTATCATAAGATAATTTCAATATAAGAAAGTGTAAACATGACAAAAACATAAGTCAAGGCTAATTTTCAAGACAACATCACATGGTGAACATAGTCCCATAATGGATTAGGTTCACTCCCTAATCCCATAAATGATGTCTCATGAGACTAAAACATTACCCAATCAATTGTAGGGATATATAATTTTGAGATCACATATAACATTCATTTAATTTAAATTAATATTCATGCAATATATGGATATCCATCACAAAGAATAAACATAATAATTACCTATGAAAAAATGGGTTTCATAATATTATCTCATAATATAATCAAAAGCAATTCTATAAAGAAGGAATTTGAAAAATAGTCATAAGGAATTCATTAAACCATTTAAGTAAGGGATAATAATCTAGGTATACATGTTAGAGTAATATATAAATAATTTTTAAGCATTCCATAACTTTAAATAGAGTGGAAGTAAGTTATAGATATAATGGCCATAACCCGAAGAAAAGGGTAGGTTATAAAAATCCCTTACCTCGAGCCAGATTTGTCACATGCATTATTTATCTTACTAAAAATAAAATCATGTTAATTATTTAATTTCTTAATTTTTTAAGTTTATTATTCCTTTTATTTTATTTTTTACCATGTCATATTCAATTACTTAACCAATTAATTTCACATCGGACGTTTTAATGATACACGACATGTATGTCCAAAATCACTTTGGTAAGTTGAATATGGTCAAAGGAATTGTTATTTAATCATACCCAGAATGTTTATAATGAAATAATTATCATTTATATACATAAATTATACTTTTAAAACCAATCATAAATCATGGTTATGAAAAATTAACTACATTACAATCATAGAGACGATAGACCATATGTATGCATGAGTAACATTTCCATTTTTTTGAAGATCATGAAGTATACAAGGTAAGTGTTATTTTATATTTAAATTATGATAATTATATCTCAAATATAACATTATTTATTTAAATATCCTTACAGATACCATTAATTTGATGCAGTAATAAAAACGAATCGCATCACTTCGCGAGGTAGTAGTCCGCCATACACATGATTGATTCTATCACTTATTCAATGAATGGTAAGGTAAGAAATTATATGATATATTTATTTTAAATAATGATTAATATTTAATTAATATCATATATAAACATAAAATTAGTCCTTATTATCATCTATGTAAAGTGTAAGTGAAAAATAAATCACAACGCTTCGCGAGGCAGTAGTCCACCGTACGCCCGAGCGGCATTATCATATTCCCTAAGGAATGGAAAGTAAGAATGTGTATGTGATATGATAATTATATAATTATATTTATATCATAAGTATCATATATAAACATTAAATATTTCATTATATCCATCAATGAAAATCTTTGATGGAAAAACAAATTACGTCAGTTCGTGAGGCGGTAGTCCGCCATACACATGATCAACCGTTTCGTTTCCCATTTGAAGGAGGAGGTGATGGTTTTAGGTCATGAAATTAAAATTAAAAAATCTCAATATATTTAATATTATTATATTATTATATCATCATGTTTTAATAATATTTTAATTAGGTGTAAAAATAAATAGAATAATACTCTTGGTTAGGGACATTACCTATTCTTCGGACAACTTCTTTAGGTTTGCACCAAAATCATTTCTAGGTTAGATTTATGGAAAGAAAAGATTATAATATGAGGGTAGGGAATTAATGAATCTATTTTTGAAGTTATTTTATTAAAAAATGGATTTTGTAAGTTTGGAAATGAGGGGAGAGTGGGTGGCCTTTTATAAGTTGGGGAGATGACACACTTGGAATTTTTGAAAAGAAAGAATTACATCCACATTTTTCTCATTACAAAAGGATCCAAAATAGAAAATATTTGAAAATTATAATTTATAATGTATAAATATGTCTATATAATTTTAATTAGATAAGTTTTGGGTCATTTTTAACCCTTATATTTTAGTTTAACCCCTGCTAAACCTATTTTTACCTTAACCGCAATAATTAATTTTTACCGTTTTCACTATTAATTATGGTTAAAAATTAATTTGAGATTATTAGATAATATTAATTATGATTATTAAAAATATGGAATAAATTTTTCCAAATTAAACCCACAAAAGTGACAGAATTTAATTTAAAATTAATCCCATAGACGTGTCGAAAAAACTGGTTTTTAAGAAATGCATTTTTAAGAAAAAGATGATCTCATTTTAACTACATGAAAAGTAAAAATAATTAAATGAATTAAAATTCATATATATATATATAAACTTTAAATTTAATTTAACTCATTTCTCATTACTTTTTACTTTATTTATTTAAAATGGAGAAACATTATGCACTTTAAAATAGTTGTTAGAAAAATGTGTTTCAAAGACTAAAAATAATCTTATAATAAAATCCTGTATAAATATGATTTAAATGTTATTAATTGGATTAAATAAAAATTAATAATAATAATGTTAATTTAAAATCAAATTAAGAGAATAATTGAGGTTAATTTATTAAAAATAAATAATAATTTTATAAAAATCTTTATTTTTCACTATTTACTGAAAAATTAATATTTTATAAAAAATCCCAAAATGTCACCCTAAGTTAATATTGATATGATGATTTAAAAAATGAGTCTAATTTTATAAAATAAAATTTCTAAAATTTCCAAAAAATCATTATAAAATTTTCTCATAAAATAAATTAAAATAATTTTTGAAAGAAACATATTTTTTGTTGAATAAAATATATTTATTAAAGTTGAGTGATTATTTGTTAAGCATTTGTAAATAAATTTATATTGAGTAGGAATTTAATAATGTAGTTAATAATATTTATATTCACCAATTTAATAGCCAGGTTATATTGATCACATTTAAATAATAATATTTTATTATTATATCATGGTTTGTCTAAACTTAGTGTTGTGTGTCGCATACACTATCAAACATAGTTTTACCTTTTAAAAACTTATTGTGTTACATTAAACCCCCTTAAGTAAATTCACCTGTGATGTTTTATATTATAAACTAAGGTGAAAATAGGTGAGGGTACTTCTTATTCATCACCTCTTCTGGTTCCCATGTTGCTTCCTCAAACTTGTGGTTCTGCCAAAACACTTTGACCATGTGAGTTTTCTTATTTTGTAGAACTTTTTATCTATGATCTAAGATCTTCACTAGATGATCCTTGTATGAAAGGTCTTTCTCAAAAAGTACCACCTCTAGATTTAGTACATGTGAGGTATCTGGTATGTACTTCCTCAAGAGGGAAACATGGAACACATCATGAACTTGAGATATGTTGGGTGGGAGTTCTAGTTGATATGCCACTACTCTGATGAGATTAAGGATATCAAAGGGGTTGATGTATTTAGGACTAAGCTTCACCTTATTCCCAAACCACATGAATTTATTCCACAATGATATATAGAGTAACACCTTATCATTGAACTTAAACTATAGGTCTCATTAATGATTGTATGCATAACATTTATATCGACTTTATGTAGTTTTAAAATGACACTAAATTGTTTGGAACTTTTCTTTCATATCTTGGACAAGGACTAGTCCCATCATCTTCCGGTCTCTATCTTTATCCCATCATGTCAGAGTTTGAAACTACTTCCTATATAGAGCCTCATAAGGTGCCATTTGAATGCTAGAATGGAAGTTTTTGTTATATGATAACTATACCGAGGTAAGGTGTTTATCCTAACATCCTTATAAATCCATTGAACAAGACCTCAACATATCATCTAGAGTTTGGACGGTTCTCTTAGATTCACTATCTGACTGAAGGTGATAAGCAGTACCAAAGCCGAGTTATGTATCCATATTTTTTCTGAAGGATTTTCCAGAACCTTGAGGTAAACCAAGGATATTGATCAAATAGAATATAGATAGTAACTCAATGAAATATTACCACTGACCTTATGCATATAACAACCTGGTCAAGAGATAAATCTTCCTTGATAGAAATAAAATGCGATGAATTTTGAAAGGTGATCAACTACCACCCAGATGATATTATTTTCTTTAGGTGTCCTAAGGATTCCTATTAATAAATACATGGTTATGTTTCCCCATTTACATAGTAGTGTGGGAATTGGTTTCATCATACCATTATAATTTTATCATCCATCCTTGACTTTTTTTCATACTAAGCATTGAGATACAAATTCTGAAATCTCCCTCTTCATGTTATCCCACCAAAAGTTTTTCTTTAGATATCTATAAATCTTAGTGATTACTGGATTAATATATAATTATGATCTATGTTTATCATCTAGAATCTTAAATTTCAGCTCTTGTTTTTATGGGACACATATTTGGGTTCCAAACCTTATAATCCCATTTTTAGAAAATTTGAACTCTATAACATTCACTACCTTTTTTATAGAACCTAATCCTATTTATCAGCCACTTAAATCCTCTAAATAATAGATGTATAAGGATTTATTTGAGAAAGTCAGGATAAATATCATTTTATTATTCCTATATACAACCTTTTCAAGTCTAAAATACTAGATCCTTTTTAATTCTCATCATTGATAAAATTGGTGAATGCTTTCTACTTAAACCTCTGCCACTTTTATTTCTTTCCCAGTATGGTAATGGATAAAACAACCATAGTACTTGATCATATTTAACCATATTCATTGGTGCACATTAATCTCCTTCTATGTGAATGAATATTTTAGGCTCTTGTAATCTCTATATATTTCACACTTTTCCCCATAGTGACAATGTTATCAGATCTTCAACATAAAGATCACTGGAACCAACTCTAGATCATGTGTTGGATAGTTATTCTTATGAACTTTCAAATGAATTGAGGTATATGATATCAATTTATCATTATAAATTAGTATATATCCCAAAACCTTATTTGAAGTATCGTTGTATACCATAAAAATATTCCCACTTGAGGGAAGCATGAGTAATAGTGTAGTGATAAGACTTCTTTTCAAATACTAAAATCTCTCTTCACATTTAATGGTTCAAAAAATCATTACTCCATTCTAAGTTATCTTGGTTAGAAGGTTTGAAAATTGTGAGAAGTTGTTCAAAAATCATCAGAAATACCTAGATAATCCAAGGAAACTATAGATCTCTATTGCATATGCTAGTCTAGGATGATCCTTGATCACCTTTGTATTAAAAGGGTCTACATATATCCTTTTTTTGGTGATAATATGTCCCAAAAAATGAAAATTCCTTTATCCATAACTCACATATACTATAATTTTCATATAGTTTCTCCTTTATAAATGTCTTTAGCACAATATTAAATTGCTCAACATGCTCCTATTTATTTTAGAGTAAATCAGAATATCATCTATAAATACTAACACAAATTTGTTGATTTAATCTCTAAATAATATATTAATTAAGTCTATAAATATTTCTATAGAATTAATGAGTTTGTAAGATGTCACTATGAACTCATAGTGTCTATACCTTGTTTGAAAGGTAGTTTTGGGAATATCTTCCTTCTTCACCCTTAATTGGTGGTATCCTGAAGAAAGGTCCACCTTATAGAAATGCTGATCCCCACATAGTTTATCAAACAAGTCTTATATCATTTATAGGGGATACTTGTTTTTTATCATTATTTTTTTGAGTTCATGATAATCAATTCATATACACATTGACCCATCCTTATTCTTGATGAAGAGGGCCGGTGCACCCCATGGAGAAGCACATAGGCATATAAACCCTTCATCCAGATTCTCTTATCTTTGATTCTTTATCACCTTAAATTAAATAATGGAAATTATATATGAATTCTTAGATATTGATAAAGATCTAGGTATAAGATCATTTAAAAATTAAACCTCTCATTTAGGAGGAAGACCTGGAAACTCTTCAGGGAATACATTGATATAATCCATCATAATGGGAATGTCTTCAAGAATGATTTTTTCCTAGTCTAAATCATTTTAGAAAGATAAATTTTCTCAAAAGATTAAAATATCCATGCATTAGATGATGATACCAAATGAGATTCACCCTCCTCCTTACACTTGTATAAAATTGGAGGGTGGTTCATGATTTTAAGGGTGATTTTATTCTCTCATAAGTTTATGTTGGATATATATATAAGGAAATCCAATCCATGAATATAATTGAATCAAATTCCACTAAAGGAAGTATCACAAGGTTTTCTGGGAAGTTAAGTCAAAAAATTCGGACAAGGGATGAGTTATATGCTTGGGATTCTATAACTGACACATTCATTGTTTTTAATGATAACTCAACTTACTTATTTTGATTTGGTTCTTGACTAGTTCTAATAAAATTGTGTGATATAAAAGAATAAATATAAATAGAATCAAAAAGTGAGTTTTCTATTCTTGAATGAATAACTAACACACCTATCACCACTTCATTATTGAGATCCACCTCCATAGTTTTGATAGCATAATATCGACATTTTTATCCAGACCTTGGAGGTTTGTGTCATCAATTGTCATCAATTTTCATAAAAAAAAAATTAGATTAGTGCATTAGTTCACATAGTTTCCTTGTTCTTTATAGTTTTAACATTGGATAACAGGCTGAGGGTTGGTTGGAGTGTTCCTTTATTCCATCACATTGGTGAGTTTCTGCCATTGTAAATCACTATCTAGGTACCCTTCCTTCCCTCACCTAAAGCATTTACTGTTCCCCTTTAGAAAATTTCCATGATGTTTCTTCCCACACTTTTGAAAAGTATGATATTGGAATTTATTAACACCATTATATTTATCCATCATACCAACATAGTTAAACTACATTTTCTGATTCTTATCCCCATGAGAGTCTTGAGATTCACTGATATACATATTGATTTTGAGGGAACATAGGACAATTTTCCCATAGTTACTGAAGTCTCAAATTTCCAAATATATTTATAGAATTTTATTTAGACCACCAAAGAAGTAGTTAACTTTACTTTCAAGGGAGATTACAATGCTGAAGGCATATCGTGCAAGTCTTGTGAAGTTTTCTTTGTACACCCCAACATATTCTTCATCATTTTGATTGAAAAAAGGAAATCCATATCCATTTAATTTTAGATAGTGAGAGGAATATATTTGTTGAAAAATATTTTAAGGAATTCGTTCCACTCTATATCTTTGATATCTTCCCCATAATTTTTATTTTTGATCAACATCCACCATTGATCAACTTCTCCCTCTATATGATAAATAGCTAGTGCACCCATATCTTAACCGGATCATTAATGGATAGAAAGATCTTTTCAATGAATTTGATATATTTTTATGAAATTAAATGATATGAAGATCCACTGAATGTTCGATGCCTTTTCCACATAAAGGTTTCAACTACAACTTTCCCTTTCTTGGGGGGATTCGGTCATTCCTTCTAATTCAAGTTTTGGTTCAAAACACGAGTTAGACAATACATTATTTTCATGAAGTTCCTCATTCATGCTTCCATCGAGGTGGGAATCTCATTTGGGATGACATCACAGTGACCCTTAAAACACTCGTCGACTCTGTTTCTCATATTCCCAACCATTTGACTAAAAAAAGGAGAATTTGGGATGATTATGTTTTAACTATTAAAAACATACATAGGGGACTATAGACATTAAAGGGATAACTCATAAATGGAATATATTCATTAAAATATGAATTTTTAGGTTTTAACCTAAATTATCCATGATCTATTTCATAAAATAAAATCATATGGTCATTTTTGTTCCCTTCATAATGGTTCGTATAGAGTTTGTGAATTTCCAAAGCATATCCCATGGGATTTTCAAACCATATGTATAGTAAGGCACGTTTTCATGTACTAGGTAGCACTCGAGTTAATCCCGATGCACATTTTTCAGAGTTATTACCCCTAGGTACATTTTTTCCAGAAGCACAAACACTTATAGTATCTTGATAGGGATGTAATTTCTTAGAGACCATTTGCTCAATATTTCACCAAGATTCTAGGATATTTTCCTATACTTAGTCTTATACTTAAACATATCCTTGGACTTATCCCTAGGGTATCCCTGAAGTTTTATTATCACATTTTCAAAAGTTTAACTAAACCTTACCATTGATACCAACTATTGTAACCAAATAATTTTTACACATATTATTACATGATTTTTAAACATAATATCCATTAATACAAAACAAGGATCATAAATGCCTAATGTATTTGGAAGATCAGGTTCTTAATACATAAAAGGAAACTAAAACATGGAATCCCAATTTTATTCTCTATAATTAGCTCCTAAAATCTATTCAAGTTACTAAATCAAGATGAGATAACCTAAGGAATACAAAAATAAATGGTTGAGTTAAAAATACCCATAAGGGAATAAACATGATAAGGAAGCATAACATATGAGTCAAAGGTATAACATGATATAATAAAAGATAAGGTACATGAGTAATCAAGTGGAATAATAACATAAATAGAATCATGTAATAAAATAATTACAACATGGGAAAGTGTAAATAATATAAAACATGATATAAACATAATTCAAGGATAACTTCCCAGACAACATCACATGGTGGACAAAGTACCATAATAGATTAAGTTCATTCCTTAATCCTAAACATGACGTCTCATGAGACTAAAACATTACCAAATGCATTGGAGGGATATATAATTACAGGATCATCTATAATATTCATTTCATTTACATGCATATTCATTCCACATAAAGATATCAATCATAATGCATAAACATAATAATTACCTATGGAAAGAAATAGGTTACATAATTTTGTGTCATAACGTAATGAAAAGAGATTTTTCAAAGAATATATTTGAGAAATGGTCATAAGGAATACATTACCTCTATAAAAGGAAGAGAGAATAAGCTAGTTATACATTTTATAGACATATATACATAATTTATAAGATTTACATAACTTTAAGTAGAGATAAAGTGAGTTAAAGAGAGAATGTTCATAACCCAAAGATAATGGTGGGTTAGAAAGATCCATTACCTTGAACCCGATTTATCACATGCATTATTTATATTAATAAATAATTAAATTATATTAATTATTTACTTTTTGAAGAACCTTTTTAAATTTTATTATTCTTTTTATTTAATTTTTTACCATTTCATATTCAATTACTTAACCAATTAATTTCACATTGGATGTTTTAATGATAAACAACATATATGTCCAAAATCACTTTGGTAAGTTGAATAAGGTCAAAGTTATTAGTATTTAATCACCAATATAATGGTAATAATGAAGTAATTATAATTTTTATACATTAATTATACTTTTAAAACCAACTATGAAATATGGTTATGAAAAATGAACTATGTTACAATCATGGAGATGATAAACCATACGTACACACGAGTAACATTTACATTTTTTGAAGGTCATGATGGAAGAAGGTAAGTATTATTTTATTTTTTTAGGATGATAATTATATCTTAAATATTATATTATTCCTTTTAATATCCTTACACATACCATCCATGTGATGCAGTAATAAAAATGAATCACATTGCTTCAAGAGGCAGTAGACCTCCGTACACATGAACGATATTATCATTTATTAAATGGATGGTAAAGTAAGAAATTATATGATATATTTATTTTATATAATTATTTAAATTTAATTAATATCATATATAAACTTCAAATTAATCTATATTACCTTCTATGTAAAGAGTAAGTGAAAAAAATCGTATTGCATTGCGAGGGGCTAGTCTGCCGTACAGACGAGCAATGTTATCGTATTCCCTATGGAATGAAATGTAAAGAGTATGTGATATTATAATTAAATAAGTATAATTATATCAAAAATATAATATATAAACATTAAATATATCATTATATACATCCATGAGAAGTAGTGGTGGAAAACAAACTACATCTGATCGCGATGCAGTAGTCCTTCGTACACATGATCAAGATTTCATTTCCCATTTGAGGGAGGAGGATATGGATTTAGGTCATGAACATAACATGAAAAATTTAAGTATATGGAATAAAATAAGTTTATTGTATCATCATATTATAATAATATTTTAAGGATGTGTAATATGAAAGAAAATAAAATTCTCTGTTAAGGATGTTACCTCTACTCTGAACAACTTCTTTAGGTTTTCACCAAAAGCATTTTTAGGTTTACATTATGATAAAAAAATGATTATTGTATTAGGGGAGGAATTAAATAATTTATTTGGGAAGGTATGGGATGAAACAATGAGTTTTGGAAGTGTGTAAAGGAGAGGATAGGGGTGACCTTTTATAAGTGGGGGACATTACCCACTTGGTATTTTTTAAAAGAAATAATTAAACTCATATTTTTATCATGTCAAAAGGATATAAAATGGAACATTTTAGAACCTCAGAATATATAAGGTCAAAATATAACCATAAAATAGTAATTAGAGATGTTTTTAATCATTTTTAACCCTTATATTTTTAGTTTAACCCCTCAAAAAACCTGTTTTTACCTTAACCATGGTAATTAATTTTTATTATTTTCAATATTCATTATGGAAAAAAATTAAGTTGAATTTATTAGAAAATATAAATTATTATGATTCCAAATATGGAATCCATTTTTTTTAAATTACAATCACATAAGTGTCAGAATTTAATTTAAAATTAATCCCGTAGACGTGTAGAAAAACGGTTTTTCAAGAAATATATTTTGAAGAAAAAAATGATCTCATATTAACTATATGAAAATTAACCAAAATTAAATGAATTTATATTAATATATATAATTATAAATTTAATTTAAATAATTCCTCATTTGGGGTTATTTTATTTATTTAATATGGAGAAACACTATGAACTTTAAAATAGTTTTAAGAAAAATGTATTTTAAGTCCTAAAAATAAACTTAAAATAAAATCCAGTATAAAGATGATTTAAATTAAATTAATTTAATTCCATATAAATAAATAATAATTATGGTAATTTAAAACAAAATTAATCGAATAATAGGAATTAATTTATTAAAAATAAATGACAATTTTATAAAAATGGATAATTTTCATTATTTATTGAAAAATTAATATTTTTTGAGAAATATTAAAATTTAACCCTTAGATAATATCGACATGTTTATTTAAAAAACTATGTTAATTTTATAAAATAAAATTTCAAAAATTTCTAAAAAATAATTATAAATTTTTTCTCATAAAATAAATAAAAATAATTTTTGAAGGATATATATTTTTTTACAGAATACAATTTCTTTAGTAAAACTGAGTTATTATTTATTAAGAATTTTTAAATAAATTTATATTGTGTAATAAATTTATATATATTTCATAAATTATTTAATACTATTAATACCCACCAATTTAACAGCTAAGTTATATCAGTAATGTTTAAACAATAATATTTTAATATTATATCGCGATTTGTTTAAACTCATTGCTGCATGTTGTATACTATATAAACTATATTTTTTCCTTTTAAAAATGTAGGGTGTTACAAATAATACTTACCTTATTTCCATAGTGATCATTGAAAAATGGAAACATTACACATGCAGACTTATGGCCTACCATCTCAAGGATTGTAATGTAGTTCATTTTTCATAACCATCTTTCATGGTTGGTTTTTAAAGTAAAATTGATATATAAAAATTAAATTTATTTCATTATTATTATTTTGGAGATGATGGAATAATGAACACTTTTAACATAGTCAACCTACCAAATTCATTTTGAACATATAAGCTGAATATCATCAAAACTTTAATTGTGAACTTAAATGATTAAGTAATTATATATAACATGGTAATAAGTAGAATAAAAGGAAAAATAAACTTAAAAAATTTTCTAAAGAAATTAAATAATTATCATAATTTTATCATTCATAAAGATAATAAATTCACATGATGAGTCGGGCTCGAGGTAAGGGACACTTGACTTTAAAAACCATGTTTTAAATGTTTTCAAGTTTTATTTTCTAAATATTTATTTTTTATGTCCATGTACTTCTAAAACTTTTATAAAAAATTCTAATTTATACTTAAAGGGTTTATATAGGTCATTTTAACCATATGTTACTTATTTACAATGTTTTTAAATGAAATTATCTTTTTATGATTTTATATAAGGCACTTTGTTTTAAAAACCATCTTTTAAAATTTCCCTTTCAAATCTTTTTCTTCCATGTCAATATTTATTAAAAGTGTTTTATATATGTGTTTATATTGAAATAAAATAATTATAAAGTAAATTTTATGTCTCTTTTTACTTTATTTTAATGTTTTTCAAAAATCAACCTTTTTACAAAATGTTTTGAATTTATTTACAGGTGAAAAAAGTAATGTTCTATTTTAACATATATGGAGATTTTTTTAATGCCATAACCATTATTTTTTTGGATTTTTTTTAATATTTAATGATTTATTTAAATAAAAACTCTATTTCTTTTACTTTTGGGTATTTTATTTTTTAAAATCAGTTTTGATAAGAAATGATATTTTAATATCTAAAGGGGTTTTAAAAACAGGTTTAAAATATTTTTTCAAAGGTTTTATATAAATATGTAAGAATAAAATGTTTTCTTCATGATATGGTACTTGATAGTTATATATGAGAAATTGGTGATCCTTATATAGCTTATATAAAGGGTTTAAGCCCATTATAGCTCATGAAAAATGAGTGATTCTGATACAACTTAGACAAAGGGTGATCCCTATTATATCTTATTAATAAATTGGGTATATTCCTTTTCCTAAAAGGAAAGAATGAGAGAGTTACCTATGGGGTTTATGTTATAGATTTAACTAGGATCTAGTTATTTATGATATGAGTTTAAAATGGGTTATGAATATGATTCAATAATTTTCCTAAAAATGGTTTTTTTTTTCTTTATATGGGTGTTAAAGATTTTATTTGAGAAAAAGGTGTGTGTTTTTCATGTATAAATGATTTATTTCATACGATCAAACAATAATGTGATAAAGGTAAGTATTTTATGGATTTTCATGTTTTTCAATGGACTAATAGATTTATTATTTTTATGTACATTACTTAGCTTATTTTTCTCATCCCACATTTTAAAATGTTTTTCACAAGGTTTTAAAGATGATTAGAGACATGGATGTGGTAAATATATTTTTTTGAAGATATACAAGGAAAATAAAACATTTTTATTTTTAAGAGTTTTATATTATGAAAAAAATTGATACTAAGTGGAAGTTTCCAATTTGTAATGTAATATTTATTTCTGTAAGGGTGATGGCCTAATTATCTAAAAATATAAAACTAAAATATATTTGTGAATGAAATAAAGTGAATTATAGTTTAAATACATTAGATAATGTAATATTTAAGGAAGTGTCCTTACAATTGGCATCAGAGCAGGGTTTAGATAGCTTTGAAGATTATGATGTTTTAATGAGAGGTTATCTTAAGAGTTATGGATACCATAATGATTTTATAAGTTTAAATTTTATTATAATTTCAAATTCTTAGACACCCATTTTAGGTTTTAAGTGATGGGATTTTATGGTGATTAATGAAATTTTGGGAGGCATTTTATTGGGTTGAAGTATATGCAACCCTTAAATTTAACGTAAAGGATTATTTCTGAAGAATTCTATTATGTTATTTGGGGATGTAAGTGAAAAGTTATGAGATAACCTTTGAGGTTAAAAAATTATTAAATATTCATGTTATTAAGGTTATTTTTTGAGGATTCTAAGGTTAACATATTATGTAATCTCTATGGGTATTGTCCTTATAAGGACTATTTTCATTTTAAAGTGAAATAATTCATTTCATGTTTTAATGATTCTATTATCTATAGATTAAAGATCATTTATCAATATGGAAGGGAAATGTTATCACAAAACCTTTTTTCCCTTCTAGATAGTTTAATTATCACTATTATGAAAAAATCTTGATCAAATGATTTTAAATGATTTTTGAACATCCAAATCACCTGCATGAAATTATTTGATCTATCCAAAAACTTTTTATTTATTCAAAATTTTTATGGATCATGGTATTTATTTTATTTTATTTAAAAATCTCAACTCATCCATCTCATTCAAAAAGTGGAATACCACTAAGAACTTAACTATCTTTAGTAACCCCAACCCCAACATCCTAGAGCCAATATATGCTACCGTTAAATAGGAATAAGATACAAGGAATCACATCCCAAAGGACCAAATAGTTTAGTAGTCTTTGAGAACCAGATACATACATGAGTCTTAAATTAAACTTGAATACAAAAATTAAAAAATAATTTTTTTCTATAATATCAATATTCCATCTAGGATATTCATGCATATCTGTCAAAGTAAACTTTATAGAATCTTGGGGAAAAGAAAAAAAATAAGGGTAATCTCAAATGCTTAGTAAAGGTTAATTACAAAATAAGATATCATGAATTAATGAGAATAATAAATATGGAAAGATAAATAATTGATCAAACATGCCATTTAAATAATTGGTTAAGGCATAATCAATATGGAAAGGTAAATAACTGAAAACATATTCCATTTAATAAATAAACTAATAATGAATCCAGATATAATATAATCTGGAAAATATCATGGATAATTACAATTGAACTCTTAATGAAGGCAATGATTAATTATCAGACATCATGTCTCGGGTAATGATACCTTTATCATCAAGAAAATTCACAAGACAATTTAATATACAGGTAAAAACCTATTTAATGCTAGCTTAACTAATTTGTCTCATGAGACCTATAAATGCATTGAGGGGATATATAATGTTAGGACCCACCCAACATTTCAAGTCCAAATCAGTCCTAATATATCAAACAATCTATTTAATTCATGAATCAATATAACTTAATATAAAATACCCATATTGAGTATAGGATACGAATTTATCAATATTTACACAGTCAATTAAATAACTTTCAAAGTAAAACACCATATTTATAAATGAGACATAGTTTAAAAAATAATCATATACATGATAAATAATTTGTATATTTAGGTGAAATTTAATATCTAATTATCAAAATAAAGTGAACATTTCAAGGTGAAGTTAATGACTACAAAATGAAATAAGGAAGTGAATGTCAATACTATACATGGTCAAAATAATCATAAACCATCCAGCGAATGAATAAGGTTGATATAAAAATAAAATAATTAGATTAAGAACAAAGTGTTGTTTTCATTGAGGAATGTAAATACCATAAAATTATCTTTAAAAATATTCTTGATTAAAATATCCTTTTCATTTTAAAAAATATTTTGAAAATAATTTTCTTTGAAAATCACTTTAAAAAAAATTCCTTTAAAAATATCCCTGCAAACTTGAAAAGGATGATTCAAATAAATTATAGTCATGATGTTGATTAATTCCATACATGACATAAAATTTAAAAATAATATTCCTTTTACACTATAAAAAGTTTAGGAAATTTCCTTGTTCAGAAAACGATAAGAATATTTCTTTCACATTTTCGGTAAAAACTAAACACACATTGTTTTAAAAACTACATAAGATTCATTTAAAATAATTTTATAAAGAGTAAAAATGGGTGAATATAAATTTGATAAATAGTTTTTAAAGGTTAATTTTTTTGAAAACATTTTAAGAAAACATGGTTTTGGAAGAAAACATATTTCTTATTGAAGAGAGAAATGTAGTTGGATTTTCTAAAGAACATTTTATAAAAGATTTTAAGCATTAAAGAGTGGAAAAAAGATACTATTACTTGAAAATATCATGTATAACTTGAGGATAATAAAATGAAATGAGTTTATTAGGAAATTATCAGTTAATTTTATTCAATTGGTATTCAAGAGTAAACAATCTCATTTAGAATGAGATTTTGAAATAACCCTTAAAATGATCATAATGTTAAAGTGAGAATTAATCATTGGATTGATTATGTGTATTAAATTTAAATCCACATAAAACAATTGGAAATACAACATAATATAACAAAAATTAATTACACACATAATATTATCATGATATAATCAACAAAGTAGAAGTTTAACCTAATGAGTGAAAATTGAGTTAAGAAACCCCTTACCACTTAGTAAATTTTAATTAAAATATCATTAGATGAAATAATTGAAATTGAAACATAAAATACCATGAATAATGAATTATTTATGATATTACATGTCAAATGGTCAGTATATACACCATATAAAAGAAACTAGATGCATAACATTACAAAACGCCTCAATGAAATTAAATTGAGACGAAATCCCTTACCTTTTTCTTCCTTTTGGTTGAACATTATTTAACATCCTGTATATTGGTTTTAAAAAATGTTATTAACTTATTTAGGAACGATACTCATATTTATAATATCATATATTATCCTCTTATAATATTTTTCCTTCCATTTGTTAATAATATTTCATTATTTTCATTGTTTTGTGTGTTAATTGCCTTGTTTATCATTAATGATTTGTTATGAAATTTCCAATTAATGTGTATATTATATAGTTCCATCATATCCAAACTAATAATTATGAAATAATTACCATATTTTTATATAAATTTTATTGTTAAAACCAATCATGAATGATAATTATGAAAAAACGAAGTATGTTATGATCATGGAGGAAACTGGTCATAAATATGCATGAGTAACATTTCCATTTTTCAATGATCATTACGGAAATATGATATGTAAAATTTTACCTTTAAATAATTACCATAATATCACACACACACACATATAACATATCATATACTTATATATATCATCCATGTGGTGTGGTGATGAAAATAGAGTCACATCGCTTCATGGAGGCGGAAGTCCACATATACACGAACAATGTTATCATCATTAACTGTGAAAAGAAAATAAATAAAATGATATATATTATCTTTATAGAATGATAAATATGTAATGAATAAAATAATTATGTCATTTATATCTCAAATAATCATTAACAGTCACATCCATGACTTATTTTAAATGTATTTTTTCATTTAATTACTATTCTTGATTTTTTGTGGGGGTTTCTCATATAGTTTTGGAGGAAAGAGTGTGTTTTTATGATTTGGACCAAACCGTGAGCCAATTTCATGTTTTAAAAACAATATTTTTTACAACTCCTTCAGTTTTCAATATTTTACACCCATTCTACTTCCCAATTAGCATCCCCTGGTATAATAAAACCACTATATCCATTTGTAACTAAAATGAATTTATAATCATGATGGATTTGGGTTTTTTATCAAGGTATTAGGCCATCCAATAACCCATTTCCTGCTTTTAAAAGAAATTTAATTCTTTAATATCTCATAAATTTTTTAATTTTTTCGGTGATTCTAACTCTCACCCGAGACCACTTACCCAAGGCATTATCCCATGTTCTTTTCCCCCCTTTGGAGCTCATATTCATCTCATATTAGGGAAAAAATTCCCTGGATTTCTCAAATCATGCATATTTGAATAGGTAACTTGTTTCTTTCATTAACTCCTTTATTTTTTACTCTTTTCCATCTATTTTAGTTCTCAATTTACCTAATCAGCCTTATTAGTACCTAAATTTCATTTTTGGCTTTTTGGAAATTCAAATGATGGTGTATTTGGGGCGTTTTATTCAAGATATCTCATGTAAGTGGGTTTCCTTCCTTCCTTCTCCTTTTTCTTAGGATTTCTTCCTTTTTCTTAGGGTTTCATCCCTATTTTCTTGAAGTTCATAATTTCCAGAAAGTAAGGATTCGAACCTAGGGTTTTATCTTAGGTTTATTGGTCTAATATTGTGGTTTTAGGTTTTATGTAAATCCCTTGTGGTGCGGCTATGGTGCGAGTGAAATTTTGCACAAGGATTTGGTGTTTTGACATTTGTGGTAGGTGATTACATGTGTAAGATTTTTTTGATGAGTTTTCTTGCTTGATTTATTTATTTATAATTTTATTGATATGTTTTCTGTGGTGTGAAAACTATTTTTGGTATCACCGGTTGAGCGGTTAATTTTAAAGTATCATTTTTTTGTAAAGATGTGTGGTTATCTTGTGTATTTTATGTTGTACCACTTGGGGATATTTTATGGTTCATGAAATGGTTTTATTAAATGGTTATAAGGCTTCCAATTCAGGTTTTTTGTTATATTGGAATGCATTTGGTTTAAAAAATAGGGATTTTAGAAGGATTTTATGTGAAAAGCTTGGTCACACTCCTTGGAATTGTTTTATGAAGTTTTTTAATAATTTATAGATTTATTTAAGAGGTGCAACTATGTTGGAACACTGTTTTAGTAGGAGTGTACTTTTGAAATGGTCTATTTTAATGTGAAATGGCTCTTATGTGATGTGTAATATCTTGTAATGTTTTTATAAAATTATTTAAAGTATTTATTAAAGTGTGAAAGAGATGTGAAACGCGTTGTGGGCTGTTTTGGTATGATTATGGTTTCCAAATAAATTTGAATGAAAAAGAAAATTATATGACATGTGTGTGCGGTGTTGGTGTGTGTGTGATTTGGAAATGGTATTTGAATGTGAAAATGGTATTTCATGTATTGTGGAACTTGTTTGAGAAGAAGGGAGAAAACTCAGGTATCTAGGTGGGTGGACGTGTACTAGTATGCTAATGATCCCATGGGGTTTGGCCCCTATTTCATGTAGAAATTTTGAAGAGGAAAACACTAACTAAACTATGATGATAATGATGTTGGTGGACCACCATGAAAAAGAGAGCATCGTGACCATGGTGGTCCATAGGGAGGTGGTTATATCAGAGGAGTATGAGGATTTTTAGGTGGGGGATGATGTTATAGAGTCCTTCCACCACCAGTAGACAACCCACGTCAAGCTCAGGGAGCTGGCAGCTGGGTCCACAGACAACCACAAGCTTTGAATGTGTATGTTAATACACTTTAATCTTTTCTACCTTTACATTAGAACTTGTTAGAAATTGTGTGAATTGCTCTTTTCTCCTTTCTTCTTGCTTTAGGTTTTATCTGGGTGATGCAGGGTGTTAGTGTAACCCTATGTCAGTGTTTTTCAACATATTTTCGAATGCACAAGGAGAAGTGGATGAGTACCTATGACTTGTGTGTTCAGGGAAAAGTTTTGTGATGAAGTGTAGAATCAGGTCCTGACATTGACAGTGGGGTTTTTATAATTGACCTCATTTTTCTCGGAATTCCACTAGTGGGTATGATGGAGTGTTTAGTTTGGGGATACTCTCCTTCCAAGAGGGGCGAAGACATGTGGGGTATGTCACGTGCTTTCTGTGTTTAGTATCTTGCGGTTGGATGAGTTCACTCACATGACCTATTAGTTGGTACTTTATATGATCAACGTCAAGTATTGAGACTACAATTATCAAATACTGGTCTAGGTAATGGAGAACCCATGTACAGAACTACATAACTCAGTATCTGGTGTTAAATCCTTCGCTTCTCGAGCATGTAAGAGGGCATCAGTTGTGACACATCGACGGGGAAATCTCACGTGACCGGATATACTTAACCATATGAGTATTCTGAAGGAGGTAATCATGAGACCCTGTTCCAGGGATGATCAGTGATTCCAGTCGTGATGTGGAGTGTAGAGGTTTAGCTGAGGAGGCAAACTATCCCCTGAGTCCTATCAGGCCGTTCGAGATTGTGCAAAGAGATTGTGAGGTTTCCTACCGCGTTTCCCTACCCCCAAAATCTAGAGCATGTGCACAAGGTCCCCCACATGTCGCAGATATGGTGATAATTCTATGTTGATACACATGTCATCAACTAAATAAAACCTTATGAGGGTGGACCATCCCATTGGTCCACATGCTTTGGTAGCACAGAAGCGTACAGGTTCCCCTGGAAGTAGGTGAGCCTAGTGCGGGCTCAGTTTTCTGAGTTTTTGTTTGGTTTTTCTTTTCAGAGATGGAAATATTGAAGGAGGGAATGATGTAGAGACCCGGTTTTTTTCCTAATAAGACTTTGAAATATTTCCAAAAATTATTCCAGAGCTAGGTGCTGAGATGACGTGCAATTCTGATGCCCGATGTTCCTGGAATTAATTTTATAAATATTTTAAGTGTTTATATACTATGCACATGTCGGAAATGGTATATCTCTTAAACGGTAACTTAGATCAGAAATACGAGGCCACGATTGGGTTCAGAACGTAGTTTTTACCCTAGGTGCGACATAAAATGAGTCGGCACGGGACATTCGAACCCCTCACTCATTGGCAGAGGATTTTATGTGATTTAATTAATTAAGTCAATCAATTAATTAAAATTCCCTAAACTTATATTGTGGGTATAAATTCATATTTTAGAGGATTTCTCTCACAATTTTGCTTTCACCAAAGATAAAAAACCCTCTTCCTCTGCTCTCCTCCCCATTGACGAACAATGAAGAACGAACAATAGACCCTGGGATCAAGGAAGATCGAAGACGAATGAAACGGAGCTTGTTGAACATGTTCTCACCAACGATCAATCCAATCTCTAGGTAGGACTAATCTTTTGGTGCCTTTGGATTAAAATTTTGAGTAGATTGATATTTTTTCTTTGATCTGCGCCCCTCACTGAAGCCTTTTCATGTGCCAACATATTGAAATTAAATTATTTCTTTTTATTTAATGTATGTTTTAAACCTAGTTCCATATTATTATTCGTTATCCAATAAGGCTTGAATGATGATGTTTAAACCTTTGTTTTTGGTTCTTTTTCCCCCACTGTTCTTCACGTTCATTATCATTGGACCACGAGATCATGATTTGACTCTGCCCGGGTGGGTTCGAACGCGGTCGAACCCCCAAACTCATTGCGGTGGAACGAATGACATGCAGATCAAAGATTTGGGGATGGATTGATAAATGGGTGGTATGGTGTTTGGTTAACGGATCAAATCAGTACCACTGCTATGTGTTTTTGGTTGGATGTGGTCAACATGACAAGTGTTAATTATTATTATTTTTATTAATGATAACGGTGACACAAAAATGTATGTGATTGGTAAATGAAATTAAATGAGTTTAATTTGTTAGGAGTTTTTCTATTATTATTATTTTAATAATTATAATAATAATATTTTATTATTATTAATATAATTATTTTATAATAATAATAATGTTTCTAAAAAATGTGCAACTAACAAAATTAAATGGTTTTAATTTGGGTTAGTAAATTAAATGATTTGAATTTAATAAAGGAAAATGGTTTTAATTAAATGGTTTTTAATTAGTATTGTTTAAAAAAAACTGAAGGTGAGTGGAGAATTTCGTCTGATGGTGAGCTGGGCATGCATGGGGTTTGGGGATTTAAATCATCTCATGTTGGGCACCTGAACCTGACCCTCAAGTTGGGGTTTTGGATGAAAATGCCCCCATTATGCACTTTTGGGGGTTTTTTTACGTTACCAATGCTGGAAATTCCCGTCAAAATTTCCACTGGAAATTCCCGTGTAAATTTCCACTGGAAATTCCTGTGTAAATTTCCACTGGAAATTTCTGGTGTAAATTTCTATAAAAAATTTCCTATGAAAATTTCCACATGAAATTTACACTTCAAATTTTTACTTAAAATTAGAATGAAAATATATTAATACATAGGTAAAAAATCCAAATTTTTATTGAATATTTGCATTAAAATTTATGGTGTAAAATTTATGCATTCTTAAGAGTTTATAAAAAATTCATAAATCATGTATAGGTAGAATATTTTATTCCCAAGATACTCATTCTGCAAATTTGCAGTGCTAACATCGAATGAAAAATTCTAGTTCAAATTCACACTATAAATTACAAAGAAGATATGTTAATACACAAAAAAATGTAAATTTTCACCAAAAATTTACATTGAGAATTTACACTAGAAAAATTTAGTGAAAATTTACCTCGGAAACATTTAGTGAAAGGTTCGATTCAAATTTCCAATGGAATTTTTTAATGTTCATTTTTTCATTAGATATTTTCATTTAAAATTTAGTGCAAATTTTCACTGAAAAATTCCAATAAAAATTCAATGTATGATGAAATTTTCAATGCAAACTAAAAATACACAATGAAACACATAAAAATAAAAATATACATGATAATATTAAATTATATATTTCAAGTGAAAATTGTATTGTGTAAATTTTACAAACCTATATATAAACATCCAAGTAAATTTGCATTGTTATTTGGTGTTTTACATTGTAAATCTCTATTGATATAAATAAAAATGTTAATTTTCACTAAAAAGTAATTTAATGACCATTATTATATTTTCTATACTTATAATAAACAAAAATTTTCAAGGTGTAATCTTATAAAAAATAACCTTATTAGTTTTCCCATAAAATAATGAAAAAATAGCCATAAATTTTAATATCTTGAAACCTTATTTGTTTTATTTTTAAACAATGAAAAAATTTCTATATAAAACACATATGAATTTTAAATTTTCCCTGAAATTTTATACTATAAATTTTCACTCAAAAATTGATTATGAAAAATCTAAAATCAACGTTTTTTATGTATTTATTATTATTATTAAACAGTTTTTATTTTCTAATATTATTAATGTTTTATAATAACATATTTTATTTTTACATATTATAGTTATTTATAAAAACAGTTTTCATGGAAGGGGTATTATCGTCCAACCGTTGCAAATGAAACGTTTTGAATTTTAAAAAATGTTTTAAATCAAAAACCAGATCTGCCCCCACATCACATTTTTTCCGGGTGGAATTCATCCCGTGGTGTACCTGACCCTCAGGTCTAATCATTGGACCTGAGATGATAATTTTCTGGGGTTTGGGGTGTGGTATTCCCCTCCCCTCAAGCATTAAAAGTTATTAATTTGTGAAAATTAATAATATTATTTTTGGTTTATTAAAATAAAAAATTTAAAATGATGGTTTTTCCATTATGAGGCACTAACAGCATGAGGAGAAGGGACTCTCCACGTCAAATTTTTTACTCTAATTTAAGTTCTATAATAAAATAATAATACAAAATATTATTATTTATTATTTTGGATGTTGAACACAAATTTGATCGTAACTTTTTCATATGACATCAGATTGACAAATTGTCAGTAGCTGCATAATCGTTAAATTAATACGATCATTTTAAAATCAATGTTGGATACCTTTTACAGAATCGTGCCTCAGGTCAATGAAACACCCCATAATAATAAAATTATTATTATCATGGGATATTGTATTCGACACATCTCTCTCATAAGGCATCAGAATGATGAACCATCTATGATGATGAGACCCCGAAATTAAAGCGGACGTTTTAAGAAAAATTCTGTGTATTTAATTCGGACTCATGGCTTGGTCCCACAAGATGTCATTCGAGCGTAATGTAGTGAAATACGACTTTTTAACAAGGAGTATGATTTTCTCAAATGAATAGTCGACCCCGTGCATTTTTCCTTGAGTATGAAATGGTGCAATCCATATATTTTTTTCAAGATCATGACGTGGGCCCCATGAGGCACTATTCATGCACAATGTGGTGAAATGTAGTTTCTTCATCGGGTGTCCGATTCAGGTGAATGAATAGTTGATATTGTGCACTTTTTCACAAGGATTGTAAGAGTGTAATCTGTTTGGTTATCTAGGGCCATTTGAGGAGGGATGTCAGTGAAATTACGTTTTTCCCTTTGGACCCACCATGAGCATCATTCGCTCGTCAGCCTCTTGACTAGATATTCCATGTACTCTTGGAGTATACTAGAACACCAAGGTTACATGTACACAGTTTAATAACTGAGGATATCTAGGTACACGATGAGGCAGCGAGGCAGGGTTACACATCGTGTGTGCCCCATACACACCATGTAACTCATTACGAATCTTCTACTACTCATATATACTTCTTCTAAACATGAATTTTAGCCCGCGATATGCCTATCCTAAGTGTTTTTCTACATATAACACAATGGTACCCTCAGAAGAGGCTTTTGAGAAATGATGGGGATGTTTTGGGTTAGCACATGCATAGACGACACCCGATGATGGTAGTGAACATATAGTCTCACCAGACCAGTACCAGATTTATCCTCCAACTGGGATGGGAAGTGGCATTCCCTAAAGGTAGTTCTAGGTATACCCTCCAACTAGGCTGGGAAGTGGAGTTCCCTGATGACAGTTCTAGGCTTACCCTCCAGCGGGATTGGGAAGTAGCGTTCCTCGATGACAATACCAGTCTTACCCTCCAGAGGGGATGAGAAGTGGCGTTCCCCAATGATAGTATTGAGTTTAACCTCCATCAGGGCTAGAAAGTGACATTCATCAATGGAACTTTTAGGATTACCCTCCAGCCAGACTGGGAAGTGACATTTCCTTGAAAACAGTATCGAGCTTACCCTCCAGTTGGGCTGGGTAGTGGCATTCCTCAATGACAGTACTGAGCTTACCCTCTAGCTGGGCTGAGTAGTGGCATTCCCCGACAACAGTTCTGGGATTACCCTCCAGCTGGGTTGGGAAGTGGAATTCCACGACGACAGTTCCAGGGTTACCCTCCAATAGGATTGGGAAGTAGCATTCCCTAATAATAGGGCCGATTTTACCCTCTAGCGGGGCTGGGAAGTGGTGTTCCTTGATGACTACCAGAGTAGGAACCTCGCCAATGAAACATAGTGATGAGGTTCAGTTTGGATTACCCAAGGACTCATGAGAAAGAGGGGAGATTTCCCCACTGAGACACATCCTTGTGTCGTGACGCAAAACCTTACAGATGAGTCAGTGCCACCCAAAGCAGATAGTATCAAGGTGTGGTGATTTGATCCCCTTTGACTTGTGACTCATAGGCAGTTAAAATGAGGCGAGGGACATCATAGACGGTTGTTACCTTGGAACTGATGGCTACTCATTTCCCTTAGGATGGGCTATGAAATGGATATCTCCTTACTCTCTCTTCTGAGTTTCTTTGAATGAGCATATTTATTATTGGGTGGAGCTGTACTCTTCTGTTCACTTTTACTATACCATGTTCTCTATACTTCTTCTCTTCAGTGTATCTCTTACTTCTCCCCATTCACCTTTTCAGGGCATCCTACTAATTATGTATATACTCACCCCTGCATGGGCTTCACCCAACATGTGTTGTGTCTTTTGCAGACAATAGACACGTCGATCATGATTTCAGAGGAGCTTTGGGATACCGGCTGCGTGGATCGCGTATAGTGGCCGTTGTTAGGATACATGAGCTGGGATCTCGACAGTTATTATTTTTCACTTTCTTTTAGGTTGAGATAGGTTTCTAGTTTGGGCATGTGTTTTCCCCTTTTTTTCTAGTTGACACTTTTGTACCCTTGTACTGTTTAGAGTTCATGCATGTTTACTTTACTTTACAGCAACTGCACCTTTTTATACTTTTCCCCTACACTTTTGCATTGAGTGGGTTGTGTGCATGTGTATAGGTTTTAGGAAAAGGCCTCCCCAAGTTTAGTTGTTAATTTAGTGATTGTCGCCAACCCCTGGCCTATGGAGGCGGGCTTGGGGTAGTTACGGCTCGAGCCCTAGCTTGGGTCGGGTCGTGACATCCATAAAAAGATGTGATTAATTTTTCATCACTACATCACATGTATGATACATACAAGTATATTTAAATAAATAATATTGTATTTATGATATAATAATTATTCTTTAAAGTTAAAATAATATAGCAACCCAATAATTTTTACACATATTATTACATGATTCTTAAACATAAATATCCATTAATAAAACACAAGGATCTAAAAGGCCTAGTGTCTTTAGAAGACTAGGTTCTTAATAAATAAAAGGAAATTAAAACAAATAATACTTATTTTATTCTCTATAGTGAGATCCTAAAATCCATTTGATCCCCTAAATCAGCATGGGATAACCCGACGAATACATAAATAAATGGGTGATAAAAAAAGTCCAGTAAGGAAATAAGCATGATAAGTAAGTATAACATGTGAGTCAAACGTATAACATGATATCCTAAAAAGAGAAATTACATGAGTAATCAAGTTAGAGAATAACATAAAGAGAATGGTATCATAAGATAATTTCAATATAAGAAAGTGTAAACATGACATAAACATAAGTCAAGGCTAATTTTCAAGACAACATCACATGGTGAACATAGTCCCATAATGGATTAGGTTCACTCCCTAATCCCATAAATGATGTCTCATGAGACTAAAACATTACCCAATCAATTGTAGGGATATATAATTTTGAGATCACATATAACATTCATTTAATTTAAATTAATATTCATGCCACATATGGATATCCATCACAAAGAATAAACATAATAATTACCTATGAAAAAATGGGTTTCATAATATTATCTCATAATATAATCAAAAGCAATTCTATAAAGAAGGAATTTGAAAAATAGTCATAAGGAATTCATTAACCCATTTAAGTAAGGGATAATAATCTAGGTATACATGTTAGAGTAATATATAAATAATTTTTAAGCATTCCATAACTTTAAATAGAGTGGAAGTAAGTTATAGATATAATGGCCATAACCCGAAGAAAAGGGTAGGTTATAAAGATCCCTTACCTCGAGCCAGATTTGTCACATGCATTATTTATCTTACTAAAAATAAAATCATGTTAATTATTTAATTTCTTAATTTTTTAAGTTTATTATTCCTTTTATTTTATTTTTTACCATGTCATATTCAATTACTTAACCAATTAATTTCACATCGGACGTTTTAATGATACACGACATGTATGTCCAAAATCACTTTGGTAAGTTAAATATGGTCAAAGGAATTGTTATTTAATCATACCCAGAATGTTTATAATGAAATAATTATCATTTATATACATAAATTATACTTTTAAAACCAATCATAAATCATGGTTATGAAAAATTAACTACATTACAATCATAGAGACGATAGACCATATGTATGCATGAGTAACATTTCCATTTTTTTGAAGATCATGAAGTATACAAGGTAAGTGTTATTTTATATTTAAATTATGATAATTATATCTCAAATATAACATTATTTATTTAAATATCCTTACAGATACCATTAATTTGATGTAGTAATAAAAACGAATCGCATCACTTCGCGAGGTAGTAGTCCGCCATACACATGATTGATTCTATCACTTATTCAATGAATGGTAAGGTAAGAAATTATATGATATATTTATTTTAAATAATGATTAATATTTCATTAATATCATATATAAACATAAAATTAGTCCTTATTATCATCTATGTAAATTGTAAGTGAAAAATAAATCACAACGCTTCGCGAGGCAGTAGTCCACCGTACGCCCGAGCAGCATTATCATAATCCCTATGGAATGGAAAGTAAGAATGTGTATGTGATATGATAATTATATAATTATATTTATATCATAAGTATCATATATAAACATTAAATATTTCATTATATCCATCCATGAAAATCTTTGATGGAAAAACAAATTACGTCAGTTCGTGAGGCGGTAGTCCGCCATACACATGATCAACCGTTTCGTTTCCCATTTGAAGGAGGAGGTGATGGTTTTAGGTCATGAAATTAAAATTAAAAAATCTCAATATATTTAATATTATTATATTATTATATCATCATGTTTTAATAATATTTTAATTATGTGTAAAAATAAATAGAATAATACTCTTGGTTAGGGACATTACCTATTCTTCGGACAACTTCTTTAGGTTTGCACCAAAATCATTTCTAGGTTAGATTTATGGAAAGAAAAGATTATAATATGAGGGTAGGGAATTAATGAATCTATTTTTGAAGTTATTGTATTAAAAAATGGATTTTGTAAGTTTGGAAATGAGGGGAGAGTGGGTGGCCTTTTATAAGTTGGGGAGATGACACACTTGGAATTTTTGAAAAGAAAGAATTACATCCACATTTTTCTCATTACAAAAGGATCCAAAATAGAAAATATTTGAAAATTATAATTTATAATGTATAAATATGTCTATATAATTTTAATTAGATAAGTTTTGGGTCATTTTTAACCCTTATATTTTAGTTTAACCCCTGCTAAACCTATTTTTACCTTAACCGCAATAATTAATTTTTACCGTTTTCACTATTAATTATGGTTAAAAATTAATTTGAGATTATTAGATAATATTAATTATGATTATTAAAAATATGGAATAAATTTTTCCAAATTAAACCCACAAAAGTGACATAATTTAATTTAAAATTAATCCCATAGACGTGTCGAAAAAACTGGTTTTTAAGAAATGCATTTTTAAGAAAAAGATGATCTCATTTTAACTACATGAAAAGTAAAAATAATTAAATGAATTAAAATTCATATATATATATATATAAACTTTAAATTTAATTTAACTCATTTCTCATTACTTTTTACTTTATTTATTTAAAATGGAGAAACATTATGCACTTTAAAATAGTTTTTAGAAAAATGTGTTTCAAAGACTAAAAATAATCTTATAATAAAATCCTGTATAAATATGATTTAAATGTTATTAATTGGATTAAATATAAATTAATAATAATAATGTTAATTTAAAATCAAATTAAGAGAATAATTGGGGTTAATTTATTAAAAATAAATAATAATTTTATAAAAATCTTTATTTTTCACTATTTACTGAAAAATTAATATTTTATAAAAAATCCCAAAATGTAACCCTAAGTTAATATTGAAATGATGATTTAAAAAATGAGACTAATTTTATAAAATAAAATTTCTAAAATTTCCAAAAAATCATTATAATATTTTCTCATAAAATAAATTAAAATAATTTTTGAAAGAAACATATTTTTTGTTGAATAAAATATATTTATTAAAGTTGAGTGATTATTTGTTAAGCATTTTTAAATAAATTTATATTGAGTAGGAATTTAATAATGTAGTTAATAATATTTATATTCACCAATTTAATAGCCAGGTTATATTGATCATATTTAAATAATAATATTTTATTATTATATCATGGTTTGTCTAAACTTAGTGTTGTGTGTCGCATACACTATCAAACATAGTTTTACCTTTTAAAAACTTATTGTGTTACATTAAACCCCCTTAAGTAAATTCACCTGTGATGTTTTATATTATAAACTAAGGTGAAAATAGGTGAGGGTACTTCTTATTCATCACCTATTCTGGTTCCCATGTTGCTTCCTCAAACTTGTGGTTCTGCCAAAACACTTTGACCATGTGAGTTTTCTTATTTTGTAGAACTTTTTATCTATGATCTAAGATCTTCACTAGATGATCCTTGTATGAAAGGTCTTTCTCAAAAAGTACCACCTCTAGATTTAGTACATGTGAGGTATCTGGTATGTACTTCCTCAAGAGGGATACATGGAACACATCATGAACTTGAGATAGGTTGGGTGGGAGTTCTAGTTGATATGCCACTACTCTGATGAGATCAAGGATATCAAAGGGGTTGATGTATTTAGGACTAAGCTTCACCTTATTCCCAAACCACATGACTTTATTCCACAATGATATATAGAGTAACACCTTATCGTTGAACTTAAACTCTAGGTCTCATTAATGATTGTATGCATAACATTTATATCGACTTTATGTAGTTTTAAAATGACACTAAATTTTTTGGAACTTCTCTTTCATATCTTGGACAAGGACTAGTCCCATCATCTTCCGCTCTCTATCTTTATCCCATCATGTCAGAGTTTGAAACTACTTCCTATATAGAGCCTCATAAGGTGCCATTTGAATGCTAGAATGGAAGTTTTTGTTATATGATAACTATACTGAGGTAAGGTATTTATCCTAACATCCTTATAAATCCATTGAACAAGACCTCAACATATCATCTAGAGTTTGGAGGGTTCTCTTAGATTGACTATCTGACTGAAGGTGATAAGCAGTACCAAAGCCGTGTTATGTATCCATATTTTTTCTGAAAGATTTTCCAGAACCTTGAGGTAAACCAAGGATATTGATCAAATAGAATATAGATAGTAACTCCATGAAATATTACCACTGAACTTATGCATATAACAACCTGGTCAAGAGATAAATCTTCCTTGATAGAAATAAAATGCGATGAATTTTGAAAGGTGATCAACTACCACCCATATGATATTATTTTCTTTAGGTGTCCTAAGGATTCCTATGAATAAATACATGGTTATGTTTCCCCATTTAAAAAGTAGTGTAGGAATTGGTTTCATCATACCATTATAATTTTATCATCCATCCTTGACTTTTTTTCATACTAAGCATTGAGATACAAATTCTGAAATCTCCCTCTTCATGTTATCCCACCAAAAGTTTTTCTTTAGATATCTATAAATCTTAGTGATTACTGGATTAATATATAATTATGATCTATGTGTATCATCTAGAATCTTAAATTTCATCTCTTGTTTTTATGGGACACATATTTGGGTTCCAAACCTTATAATCCCATTTTTAGAAAATTTGAACTCTATAATATTCACTACCTTTTTTATAGAACCTAATCCTATTTATCAGCCACTTAAATCCTCTAAATAATAGATGTATAAGGATTTATTTGAGAAAGTTAGGATAAATATCATTTTATTATTCCTATATACAACCTTTTCAAGTCTAAAATACTGGATCCTTTTCAATTCTCATCATTGATAAAATTGGTGAATGCTTTCTACTTAAACCTCTGCCACTTTTATTTCTTTCCCAGTATGGTAATGGATAAAACAACCATAGTACTTGATCATATTTAACCATATTCATTGGTTCACATTAATCTCCTTCTATGTGAATGAATATTTTAGGCTCTTGTAATCTCTATATATTTCACACTTTTCCCCATAGTGACAATGTTATCAGATCTTCAACATAAAGATCACTGGAACCAACTCTAGATCATGTGTTGGATAGTTATTCTTATGAACTTTCAAATGAATTGAGGTATATGATATCAATTTATCATTATAAATTAGTATATATCCCAAAACCTTATTTGAAGTATCGTTGTATACCATAAAAATATTCCCACTTGAGGGAAGCATGAGTAATAGTGTAGTGATAAGACTCCTTTTCAAATACTAAAATCTCTCTTCATATTTAATGGTTCAAAAAATCATTACTCCATTCTAAGTTATCTTGGTTAGAAGGTTTGAAAATTGTGAGAATTTGTTCAAAAATCATCAGAAATACCTAGATAATCCAAGGAAACTATAGATCTCTATTTCATATGCTAGTCTAGGATGATCCTTGATCACCTTTGTTTTAAAAGGGTCTACATATATCCTTTTTTGGTGATAATATGTCCCAAAAAATGAAAATTCATTTATCCATAACTCACATATACTATAATTTTCATATAGTTTCTCCTTTATAAATGTCTTTAGCACAATATTAAAATGCTCAACATGCTCCTATTTATTTTAGAGTAAATCAGAATATCATCTATAAATACTAACACAAATTTGTTGATTTAATCTCTAAATAATCTATTAATTAAGTCTATAAATATTTCTATAGAATTAATGAGTTTGTAAGATATCACTATGAACTCATAGTGTCTATACCTTGTTTGAAAGGTAGTTTTGGGAATATCTTCCTTCTTCACCCTTAATTGGTGGTATCCTGAAGAAAGGTCCACCTTATAGAAATACTGATCCCCACATAGTTTATCAAACAAGTCTTCTATCATTTATAGGGGATACTTGTTTTTTATCATTATTTTTTTGAATTCATGATAATCAATTCATATACACATTGACCCATCCTTATTCTTGATGAAGAGGGCCGGTGCACCCCATGGAGAAGCACATAGGCATATAAACCCTTCATCCAGATTCTCTTATCTTTGATTCTTTATCACCTTAAATTAAATAATGGAAATTATATATGAATTCTTAGATATTGATAAAGATCTAGGTATAAGATCATTAAAAAATTAAACCTCTCATTTAGGAGGAAGACCTGGAAACTCTTCAGGGAATACATTGGTATAATCCATCATAATGGGAATGTCTTCAAGAATGATTTTTTCCTAGTGTAAATCATTTTAGAAAGATAAATTTTCTCAAAAGATTAAAATATCCATGCATTAGATGATGATACCAAATGAGATTCACCCTCCTCCTTACACTTGTATAAAATTGGAGGGTGGTTCATGATTTGAAGGGTGATTTTATTCTCTCATAAGTTTATGTTGGATATATATATAAGGAAATCCAATCCATGAATATAATTGAATCAAATTCAACTAAAGGAAGTATCACAAGGTTTTCTGGGAAGTTAAGTCAAAAAATTTGGACAAGGGATGAGTTATATGCTTGGGATTGTATAACTGACACATTCATTGTTTTTAATGATAACTCAACTTACTTATTTTGATTTGGTTCTTGACTAGTTATAATAAAATTGTGTGATATAAAAGAATAAATATAAATAGAATCAAAAAGTGAGTTTTCTATTCTTGAATGAATAACTAACACACCTATCACCACTTCATTATTGAGATCCACCTCCATAGTTTTGATAGCATAATATCGACCTTTTTATCCAGGCCTTGGAGGTTTGTGTCATCAATTGTCATCAATTGTCATAAAAAAACATTAGATTAGTGCATTAGTTCACATAGTTTCCTTGTTCCTTATAGTTTTAACATTGGATAACAGGCTGAGGGTTGGTTGGAGTGTTCCTTTATTCCATCACATTGGTGAGTTTCTGCCATTGTAAATCACTATCTAGGTACCCTTCCTTCCCTCACCTAAAGCATTTACTGTTCCCCTTTAGAAAATTTCCATGATGTTTCTTCCCACACTTTTGAAAAGTATGATATTGGAATTTATTAACACCATTATATTTATCCATCATACCAACATAGTTAAACTACATTTTCTGATTCTTATCCCCATGAGAGTCTTGAGATTCACTGATATACATATTGATTTTGAGGGAACATAGGACAATTTTACCATAGTTACTGAAGTCTCAAATTTCCAAATATATTTATAGAATTTTATTTAGACCACCAAAGAAGTAGTTAACTTTACTTTCAAGGGAGATTACAAAGCTGAAGGCATATCGTGCAAGTCTTGTGAAGTTTTCTTTGTACACCCCAACATATTCTTCATCATTTTGATTGAAAAAAGGAAATCCATATCCATTTAATTTTAGATAGTGATAGGAATATATTTGTTGAAAAATATTTTAAGGAATTCGTTCCACTCTATATCTTTGATATCTTCCCCATAATTTTTATTTTTGATCAACATCCACCATTGATCAACTTCTCCCTCTATATGATAAATAGCTAGTGCACCCATATCTTAACCAGATCATTAATGGATAGAAAGATATTTTCAATGAATTTGATATATTTTTATGAAATTAAATGATATGAAGATCCACTGAATGTTCGATGCCTTTTCCACATAAAGGTTTCAACTACAACTTTCCCTTTCTTGGGGGGATTCGGTCATTCCTTCTAATTCAAGTTTTGGTTCAAAACACGAGTTAGACAATACATTATTTTCATGAAGTTCCTCATTCATGCTTCCATGGAGGTGGGAATCTCATTTGGGATGACATCACAGTGACCCTTAAAACACTCGTCGACTCTGTTTCTCATATTCCCAACCATTTGACTAAAAAAAGGATAATTTGGGATGATTATGTTTTAACTATTAAAAACATACATAGGGGACTATAGACATTAAAGGGATAACTCATAAATGGAATATATTCATTAAAATATGAATTTTTAGGTTTTAACCTAAATTATCCATGATCTATTTCATAAAATAAAATCATATGGTCATTTTTGTTCCCTTCATAATGGTTCGTATAGAGTTTGTGAATTTCCAAAGCATATCCCATGGGATTGTCAAACCATATGTATAGTAAGGCACGTTTTCATGTACTAGGTAACACTCGAGTTAATCCCGATGCACATTTTTCAGAGTTATTACCCCTAGGTACATTTTTTCCAGAAGCACAAACACTTATAGTATCTTTATAGGGATGTAATTTCTTAGAGACCATTTGCTCAATATTTCACCAAGATTCTAGGATATTTTCCTATACTTAGTCTTATACTAAAACATATCCTTGGACTTATCCCTAGGGTATCACTGAAGTTTTATTATCACATTTTCAAAAGTTTAACTAAACCCTACCATTGATACCAACTATTGTAACCAAATCATTTTTACACATATTATTACATTATTTTTAAACATAATATCCATTAATACAAAACAAGGATCATAAATGCCTAATGTATTTGGAAGATCAGGTTCTTAATACATAAAAGGAAACTAAAACATGGAATCCCAATTTTATTCTCTATAATTAGATCCTAAAATCTATTCAAGTTCCTAAATCAAGATGAGATAACCTAAGGAATACACAAATAAATGGTTGAGTTAAAAATACCCATAAGGGAATAAACATGATAAGGAAGCATAACATATGAGTCAAAGGTATAACATGATATCATAAAAGATAAGGTACATGAGTAATCAAGTGGAATAATAACATAAATAGAATCATGTAATAAAATAATTACAACATGGGAAAGTGTAAATAATATAAAACATGATATAAACATAATTCAAGTATAACTTCCCAGACAACATCACATGGTGGACAAAGTACCATAATAGATTAAGTTCATTCCTTAATCCTAAACATGACGTCTCATGAGACTAAAACATTACCAAATGCATTGGAGGGATATATAATTACAGGATAATCTATAATATTCATTTCATTTACATGCATATTCATTCCACATAAAGATATCAATCATAATGCATAAACATAATAATTAACTATAGAAAGAAATAGGTTACATAATTTTGTGTCATAACGTAATGAAAAGAGATTTTTCAAAGAATATATTTGAGAAATGGTCATAAGGAATACATTACCTCTATAAAAGGAAGATATAATAAGCTAGTTATACATTTTATAGACATATATACATAATTTATAATATTTACATAACTTTAAGTAGAGATAAAGTGAGTTAAAGAGAGAATGTTCATAACCCAAAGATAATGGTGGGTTAGAAAGATCCATTACCTTGAACCCGATTTATCACATGCATTATTTATATTCCTAAATAATTAAATTATATTAATTATTTACTTTTTGAAGAACCTTTTTAAATTTTATTATTCTTTTTATTTAATTTTTTACCATGTCATTTCAATTACTTAACCAATTAATTTCACATTGGATGTTTTAATGATAAACAACATATATGTACGAAATCACTTTGGTAAGTTGAATAAGGTAAAAGATATTAGTATTTAATCACCAATATAATGGTAATAATGAAGTAATTATAATTTTTATACATAAATTATACTTTTAAAACCAACTATGAAATATGGTTATGAAAAATGAAGTATGTTACAATCATGGAGACGATAAATCATACGTACACACGAGTAACATTTACATTTTTTGAAGGTCATGATGGAAGAAGGTAAGTATTATTTTATATTTTTAGGATTATAATTATATCTTAAATATTATATTATTCCTTTTAATATCCTTACACATACCATCCATGTGATGCAGTAATAAAAATGAATCACATTGCTTCGAGAGGCAGTAGACCTCCGTACACATGAACGATATTATCATTTATTAAATGGATGGTAAAGTAAGAAATTATATGATATATTTATTTTCTATAATTATTAAAATTTAATTAATATCATATATAAACTTCAAATTAATCTATATTACCTTCTATGTAAAGAGTAAGTGAAAAAAATCGTATTGCATTGCGAGGGGCTAGTCTGCTGTACAGACGAGCAATGTTATCGTATTCCCTATGGAATGGAATGTAAAGAGTATGCGATATTATAATTAAATAAGTATAATTATATCATAAATATAATATATAAACATTAAATATATCATTATATACATCCATGAGAAGTAGTGGTGGAAAACAAACTACATCTGATCGCGATGCAGTAGTTCGTCGTACACATGATCAAGATTTCATTTCCCATTTGAGGGAGGAGGATATGGATTTAGTTCATGAACATAACATGAAAAATTTAAGTATATGGAATAAAATAAGTTTATCGTATCATCATATTATAATAATATTTTAAGGATGTGTAATATGAAATAAAATAAAATTCTCGGTTAAGGATGTTACCTCTACTCTGAACAACTTCTTTAGGTTTTCACCAAAAGCATTTTTAGGTTTACATTATGATAAAAAATGATTATAGTATTAGGGGAGGAATTAAATAATTTATTTGGGAAGGTATGGGATGAAACAATGAGTTTTGGAAGTGTGTAAAGGAGAGGATAGGGGTGACCTTTTATAAGTGGGGGACATTACCCACTTGGTATTTTTTAAAAGAAATAATTAAACTCATATTTTTATCATGTCAAAAGGATATAAAATGGAACATTTTAGAACCTTAGAATATATAAGGTCAAAATATAACCATAAAATAGTAATTAGAGATGTTTTTAATCATTTTTAACCCATATATTTTTAGTATAACCCCTCAAAAAACCTGTTTTTACCTTAACCATGGTAATTAATTTTTATTATTTTCAATATTCATTATGGAAAAAAATTAAGTTGAATTTATTAGATAATATAAATTATTATGATTCCAAATATGGAATCCATTTTTTTTAAATTACAATCACATAAGTGTCAGAATTTAATTTAAAATTAATCCCGTAGACGTGTAGAAAAAACGGTTTTTCAAGAAATATATTTTAAAGAAAAAAATGATCTCATATTAACTATATGAAAATTAACCAAAATTAAATGAATTTATATTAATATATATAATTATAAATTTAATTTAAATAATTCCTCATTAGGGGTTATTTTATTTATTTAATATGGAGAAACACAATGAACTTTAAAATAGTTTTAAGAAAAATGTATTTTAAGTCCTAAAAATAAACTTAAAATAAAATCCAGTATAAATGTGATTTAAATTAAATTAATTTAATTCCATATAAATAAATAATAATTATGGTAATTTAAAAGAAAATTAATAGAATAATAGGAATTAATTTATTAAAAATAAATGACAATTTTATAAAAATAGATAATTTTCATTATTTATTGAAAAATTAATATTTTTCGAGAAATATTAAAATTTAACCCTTAGATAATATCTAAATGTTTATTTAAAAAATTATGTTAATTTTATAAAATAAAATTTCAAAAATTTCTAAAAAATAATTATAAATTTTTTCTCATAAAATAAATAAAAATAATTTTTGAAGGATATATATTTTTTTACAGAATACAATTTCTTTAGTAAAACTATGTTATTATTTATTAAGAATTTTTAAATAAATTTATATTGTGTAATAAATTTATATATATTTCATAAATTATTTAATACTATTAATACCCACCAATTTAACAGCTAAGTTATATCAGTAATGTTTAAACAATAATATTTTAATATTATATCGCAATTTTTTTAAACTCATTGCTGCATGTTGTATACTATATAAACTATAGTTTTTCCTTTTAAAAATGTAGGGTGTTACAAATAATACTTACCTTATTTCCATAGTGATCATTGAAAAATGGAAACATTACACATGCAGACTTATGGCCTACCATCTCAAGGATTGTAATATAGTTCATTTTTCATAACCATCTTTCATGGTTGGTTTTTAAAGTAAAATTGATATATAAAAATGAAATTTATTTCATTATTATTATTTTGGAGATGATGGAATAATGACCACTTTTAACATAGTCAACCTACCAAATTCATTTTGAACATATAAGCTGAATATCATCAAAACTTTAATCGTGAACTTAAATGATTAAGTAATTGTATATAACATGGTAATAAGTAGAATAAAAGGAAAAATAAACTTAAAAAATTTTCTAAAGAAATTAAATAATTATCATAATTTTATCATTCATGAAGATAATAAATTCACATGATGAGTCGGGCTCGAGGTAAGGGACACTTGACTTTAAAAACCATGTTTTAAATGTTTTCAAGTTTTATTTTCTAAATATTTATTTTTTATGTCCATGTACTTATAAAACTTTTATAAAAAATTCTAATTTATACTTAAAGGGTTTATAGAGGTCATTTTAACCATATTTTACTTATTTACAATGTTTTTAAATGAAATAATCTTTTTATGATTTTATATAAGGGACTTTGTTTTAAAAACCATCTTTTAAAATTTCCCTTTCAAATCTTTTTCTTCCATGTCAATATTTATTAAAATTGTTTTATATATGTGTTTATATTGAAATAAAATAATTATAAAGTAAATTTTATGTCTCTTTTTACTTTATTTTAATGTTTTTCAAAAATCAACCTTTTTACAGAATGTTTTGAATTTATTTACAGGTGAAAAAAGTAATGTTCTATTTTAACATATATGGAGATTTTTTTAATGCCATAACCATTATTTTTTTGGATTTATTTTAATATTTAATGATTTATTTAAATAAAAACTCTATTTCTTTTACTTTTGGGTATTTTATTTTTTAAAATCAGTTTTGATAAGAAATGATATTTTAATATCTAAAGGAGTTTTAAAAACAGGTTTAAAATATTTTTTCAAAGGTTTTATATAAATATGTAAGAATAAAATGTTTTCTTCATGATATGGTACTTGATAGTTATATATGCGAAATTGGTGAGCCTTATATAGCTTATATAAAGGGTTTAGGCCCATTATAGCTCATGAAAAATGAGTGATTCTGATACAACTTAGACAAAGGGTGATCCCTATTATATCTTATTAATAAATTGGGTATATTCCTTTTCCTAAAAGGAAACAATGAGAGAGTTACCTATGGGGTTTATGTTATAGATTTAACTAGGATCTAGTTATTTATGATATGAGTTTAAAATGGGTTATGAATATGATTCAATAATTTTCCTAAAAATGGTTTTTTATTTTCTTTATATGGGTGTTAAAGATTTTATTTGAGAAAAAGTTGTGTATTTTTCATTTATAAATGATTTATTTCATACGATCAAACAATAATGTGATAAAGGTAAGTATTTTATAGATTTTCATGTTTTTCAATGGACTAATAGATTTATTATTTTTATGTACATTACTTAGCTTATTTTTCTCATCCCACATTTTAAAATGTTTTTCACAAGGTTTTAAAGATGATTAGAGACATGGATGTGGTAAATATATTTTTTTTGAAGATATACAAGGAAAATAAAACATTTTTATTTTTAAGAGTTTTATATTATGAAAAAAATGGATACTAAGTGGAAGTTTCCAATTTGTAATGTAATATTTATTTCTGTAAGGGTGATGGCCTAAGTATCTAAAAATATAAAACTAAAATATATTTGTGAATGAAATAAAGTGAATTATAGTTTAAATACATTAGATAATGTAATATTTAAGGAAGTGTCCTTACAATTGGCATCAGAGCAGGGTTTAGATTGCTTTGAAGATTATGATGTTTTAATGAGAGGTTATCTTAAGAGTTATGGATACCATAATGGTTTTATAAGTTTAAATTTTATTATAATTTCAAATTCGTAGACACCCATTTTAGGTTTTAAGTGATGGGATTTTATGGTGATTAATGAAATTTTGGGAGGCATTTTATTGGGTTGAAGTATATGCAACCCTTAAATTTAACGTAAAGGATTATTTCTGAAGAATTCTATTATATTATTTGTGGATGTAAGTGAAAAGTTATGAGATAACCTTTGAGGTTAAAACATTATTAAATATTAATGTTATTAAGGTTATTTTTGAGGATTCTAAGGTTAACATATTATGTAATCTCTATGGGTATTGTCCTTATAAGGACTATTTTCATTTTAAAGTGAAATAATTCATTTCATGTTTTAATGATTCTCTTATCTATAGATTAAAGATCATTTATCAATATGGAAGGGAAATGTTATCACAAAACCTTTTTTCCCTTCTAGATAGTTTAATTATCACTATTATGAAAAAATCTTGATCAAATGATTTTAAATGATTTTTGAACATCCAAATCACCTGCATGAAATTATTTGATCTATCCAAAAACTTTTTATTTATTCAAAATTTTTATGGATCATGGTATTTATTTTATTTTATTTAAAAATCTCAACTCATCCATCTCATTCAAAAAGTAGAATACCACTAAGAACTTAACTATCTTTAGTAACCCCAACCCAAACATCCTAGAGCCAATATATGCTACCGTTAAATAGGAATAAGATACAAGGAATCACATCCCAAAGGACCAAATAGTTTAGTAGTCTTTGAGAACCAGATACATACATGAGTCTTAAATTAAACTTGAATACAAAAATTAAAAAATAATTTTTTTCTATAATATCAATATTCCTTCTAGGATATTCATGCATATCTGTCAAAGTAAACTTTATAGAATCTTGGGGAAAAGAAAAAAAATAAGGGTAATCTCAAATGCTTAGTAAAGGTTAAGTACAACATAAGATATCATGAATTAATGAGAATAATAAATATGGAAAGATAAATAATTGATGAAACATGCCATTTAAATAATTGGTTAAGGCATAATAAATATGGAAAGGTAAATAACTGAAAACATATTCCAATTAATAAATAAACTAATAATGAATCCAGATATAATATAATCTAGAAAATGTCATGGATAATTAAAATTGAACTCTTAATGAAGGCAATGCTTAATTATCAGACATCATGTCTCGGGTAATGATACCTTTATCATCAAGAAAATTCAAAAGACAATTTAATCTACCAGTAAAAACCTATTTAATGCTAGCTTAACTAATTTGTCTCATGAGACCTATAAATGCATTGAGGGGATATATAATGTTAGGACCCACCCAACATTTCAAGTCCAAATCAGTCCTAATATATCAAACAATCTATTTAATTCATGAATCAATATAACTTAATATAAAATACCCATTTTGAGTAAAGGATACAAATTTATCAATATTTACGCAGTCAATTAAATAACTTTCAACGTAAAACACCGTATTTATAAATGAGACATAGTTTAAAAAATAATCATATACATGATAAATAATATGTATATTTAGGTGAAATTTAATATCTAATTATCAAAATAAAGTTTACATTTCAAGGTGAAGTTAATGACTACAAAATGAAATAAGGAAGTGAATGTCAATACTATACATGGTCAAAATAATCATAAACTATCCAGCTAATGAATAAGGTTGTTATAAAAATAAAATAATTAGATTAAGAACAAAGTGTTGTTTTCATTGAGGAATGTAAATACCATAAAATTATCTTTGAAAATATTCTTGATTAAAATATCCTTTTCATTTTAAAAAATATTTTGAAAATAATTTTCTTTGAAAATCACTTTAAAAAAATTCCTTTAAAAATATCCTTGCAAACTTGAAAAGGATGATTCAAATAAATTATAGTCATGATGTTGATTAATTCCATACATGACATAAAATTTAAAAATAATATTCCTTTTACACTATAAAAAGTTTAGGAAAGTTCCTTGTTCAGAAAATGATAAGAATATTTCTTTCACATTTTCGGTAAAAACTAAACAGACATTGTTTTAAAAACTACATAAGATTCATTTAAAATAATTTTATAAAGAGTAAAAATGGGTGAATATAAATTTTATAAATAATTTTTAAAGGTTAATTTTTTTGAAAACATTTTAAGAAAACATGGTTTTGGAAGAAAACATATTTCTGATTGAAGAGAGAAATGTAGTTGGATTTTCTAAAGAACATTTTATAAAAGATTTTAAGAATTAAAGAGTGGAAAAAAGATACTATTACTTTAAAATATCATGGATAACTTGAGGATAATAAAATGAAATGAGTTTATTAGGAAATTTTCAGGTAATTTTATTCAATTGGTATTCAAGAGTAAACAATCTCATTTAGAATGAGATTTTGAAATAACCCTTAAAATGATCATAATGTTAAAGTGAGAATTAATCATTGGATTGATTATGTGTATTAAATTTAAATCCACATAAAACAATTGGAAATACAACATAAGATAATAAAAATTAATTACACACATAATATTATCATGATATAATCAACAAAGTAGAAGTTTAACCTAATGAGTGAAAATTGAGTTAAGAAACCCCTTACCACTTAGTAAATTTTAATTAAAATATCATTAGATGAAATAATTGAAATTGAAACATAAAATACCATTAATAATGAATTATTTATGATATTACATGTCAAATGGTCAGTATATACACCATATAAAAGAAACTAGATGCATAACATTACAAAACGCCTCAATGAAATTAAATTGGGACGAAATCCCTTACCTTTTTCTTCCTTTTGGTTGAACATTATTTAACATCCTGTATATTGGTTTTAAAAAATGTTATTAACTTATTTAAGAACCATACTAATATTTATAATATCATATATGATCCTCTTATAATATTTTTCCTTCCATTTGTTAATAATATTTCATTATTTTCATTGTTTTGTGTGTTAATCGCCTTGTTTATCATTAATGATTTGTTATGAAATTTCCAATTAATGTGTATATTATATAGTTCCATCATATCCAAACTAATAATTATGAAATAATTACCATATTTTTATATAAATTTTATTGTTAAAACCAATCATGAATGATAATTATGAAAAAACGAAGTATGTTATGATCATGGAGGAAACTGATCATAAATATGCATGAGTAACATTTCCATTTTTCAATGATCATTACGGAAATATGGTATGTAAAATTTTACCTTTAAATAATTACCATAATATCACACACACACACACATATAACATATCATATACTTATATATATCATCCATGTGGTGTGGTGATGAAAATAGAGTCACATCGCTTCATGGAGGCGGAAGTCCACACATACACGAACAATGTTATCATCATTAAATGTGAAAAGAAAATAAATAAAATGATATATATTATCTTTATAGAATGATAAATATGTAATGAATAAAATAATTATGTCATTTATATCTCAAATAATCATTAACAGTCACATCCATGACTTATTTTAAAGGTATTTTTTCATTTAATTACTATTCTTAATTTTTTGTGGGGTTTTATCATATATTTTTGGAGGAAAGAGTGTGTTTTTATGATTTGGACCAAACCGTGAGCCAATTTCATGTTTTAAAAACAATTTTTTTACAACTCCTTCAGTTTTCAATATTTTACACCCATTCCACTTCCCAATTAGCATCCCCTGGTATAATAAAACCACTATATCCATTTGTAACTAAAAGGAATTTATAATCATGATGGATTTGGGTTTTTTATCAAGGTATTAGGCCAGCCAGTAACCCATTTCCTGCTTTTAAAAGAAATTTAATTCTTTAATATCTCATAAATTTTTTAATTTTTTCGGTGATTCTAACTCTCACCCGAGACCACTTACCCAAGGCATTATCCCATGTTCGTTTCCCCCATTTGGAGCTCATATTCATCTCATATTAGGGAAAAAATTCCCTGGATTTCTCAAATCATCCATATTTGAATAGGTAACTTGTTTCTTTCATTAACTACTTTATTTTTTACTCTTTTCCATCTATTTTAGTTCTCAATTTACCTAATCAGCCTTATTAGTACCTAAATTTCATTTTTGGCTATTTGGAAATTCAAATGATGGTGTATTTGGGGCGTTTTATTCAAGATATCTCATGTAAGTGGGTTTCCTTCCTTCCTTCTCCTTTTTCTTTGGATTTCTTCCTTTTTCTTAGGGTTTCATCCCTATTTTCTTGAAGTTCATAATTTCCAGAAAGTAAGGATTCGAACCAAGGGTTTTATATTAGGTTTATTGGTCTAATATTGTGGTTTTAGGTTTTATTTAAATCCCTTGTGGTGCGGCGGTGGTGCAGGTGAACTTTTGCACAAGGATTTGGTGTTTTGACATTTGTGGTAGGTGATTACATGTGTAAGATTTTTTTGATGAGTTTTTTTTCTTGATTTATTTATTTATAATTTTATTGATATGTTTTCTGTGGTGTGAAAACTATTTTTGGTATCACCGGTTGAGCGGTTAATTTTAAAGTATCATTTTTTTGTAAAGATGTGTGGTTATCTTGTGTATTTTATGTTGTACCACTTGGGGATATTTTATGGTTCATGAAATGGTTTTATTAAATGGTTATAAGGCTTCCAATTCAGGTTTTTTGTTATATTGGAATGCATTTGGTTTAAAAAATAGGGATTTTAGAAGGATTTTATGTGCAAAGCTTGGTCACACTCCTTGGAATTGTTTTATGAAGTTTTTTAATAATTTATAGATTTATTTAAGAGGTGAAACTATGTTGGAACACTGTTTTAGTAGGAGTGTACTTTTGAAATGGTCTATTTTAATGTGAAAGGGCTCTTATGTGATGTGTAATATCTTGTAATGTTTTTATAAAATTATTTAAAGTATTTATTAAATTGTGAAAGAGATGTTTAACGCGTTGTGGGCTGTTTTGGTATGATTATGGTTTCCAAATAAATTTGAATGAAAAAGAAAATTATATGACATGTGTGTGGGGTGTTTGGTGTGTGTGTGATTTGGAAATGGTATTTGAATGTGAAAATGGTATTTCATGTATTGTGGAACTTGTTTGAGAAGAAGGGAGAAAACTCAGGTATCTAGGTGGGTGGACGTGTACTAGTATGATAATGATCCCATGGGGTTTGGCCCCTATTTCATGTAGAAATTTTGAAGAGGAAAACACTAACTAAACTATGATGATAATGATGTTGGGGGAAAACTAAGTTAGGGGTATTATCCCTACTAGTGTCTTGTGTGCATGAGAACAGATATTTGTATGGTTACTTTCACTGAGATACGAGGTACCTGGGACCCACAACGAGCTAGTGCCTAGGGTGTTCCCATTTCTAGTGCTCATTGGACATTTTACACTCATCGTGTGAATATGGTGTGTTTGGATGAGAAAATTCAGTATCTTGTGCATTTTATTTAAAAGTTTTGATTCTTTAAAATAGGCCACTTGAAAACTTATTTTATTTAAAGTTTCATTTACTAATGATTTTTACTAGCATCCCTTGTTTACAAAACTTTCAATCTTTTTGTCTTATAATGATTATCATATGGAATATTTTTGTGGTGGAATCCTACTGGGTTTTTTGTAACACCCTACTTACACCTTTGGGTGTAAGTAGACTTGGTAATATTTGTTGCAGGTTTGGGTAAAGCTCTTAGAACTGGTAGTCTGAGTTTCTAGCAGTCCTTCATGATGTGGTGTTGTGGTATGGCTTGAGGGTGATCCCCCCTTTCTTTGAGGCTGTTATTGGGCTTTCCATTTTGGATTTTTTTTTGTAGTCTTTGGGCTTTGTATAAACCTTGTTTCCAAATTCTGAATTTTATTAAATGCTTGTTTGGGGTAAATATCAGATTTAGTTTATTTATTGTATTTGGTTGTATTATGTTTCTAAACTCAGGTAAATATTACCAAACACTCATATATAATACCCTTGAACTTGTTCCAACCTGTGTGGATCAGAAATTCCCTTCAGGTCTTGCTACAGACTGGGTTGGGTGCTGGTTTTCAAGGCGACCAGATCTGGCTCATGAAAAAATGGTATTAGAGGAGGTTTTCTCTCTTGGGTCATGTTATTTTGGGAAGAGTCGGGATAGTTTGGGGATAGGATTTTCAGGACTTGACATTATGATTACAAGTTGGGTGCCTGGCCAGTACAACTGGTGATGAGATTCAAGTTGCCAGGGGAAGTCAGTTTTTATCTGAGTTCTTTGTTTCTCATGGTTCATTGATGATTGTGGGAAATGAAAATAGAGTAGGGTTGATAGTCCCAATGATCTCGCAGGGTCTATAAATCTATGTGGAGCCAGATATATTTCCCTAGAACACTCTTAATGATGGTGAAGTGATTGGAATATATCCACCAACCATATATCAAAGTCACCCACCGACACTAGTTTCCTATCTTATTGTATTGTGTCTTTTTGTTTTGGAATCTTGGAAATTTGGTTTTATAATAAAAATGACTTGGTTTTAAGAAATGAGAATTTTTTTTGAAATGATTTTCTAATAAAGTGGAAGTTATTTTATTTCAAAATGGGTGTAAATTAATTTTCAGAATTATTTTTAAATGGTAAATTGTGTGGTTACACCACCTTTTAACACATAAATTATGTTAAAGTGGGTTTTGAAAATCTGTTTCAAATAAAGTTTTCTAAAATATTGAAAATTATTTCAAATGGATTAATGTGTTTTATAATTTATGTATGGGGGTTGAAGATGGATTTTTATTTGGTAACTAATGATCATTTTAAATGTTTTATGGAATTTTAGAACCTTGTTTTGAAATGAGAATAGTTTAGCTCTTAATTAAATGGCGATTTAGGAAATAGAGTTTTTCATGAAATTAATTTTTTTTAAAATGGGTTGAAATGTTTTGAAATAGTTGTTAAAGGAATAAAAGTGAGTTTTTATTGAATGATGGATGCTTTTATAAATGGTTTTTTAATATTTAAATTGGGTTTTGATTTTATGGTTAGTAGTTTTGATAAAGGGAAAGTGTGGTTACAATGTTTAGATTTTAAAAAGAGGAAAGGTTTGGTTTTGGTCTTTGGTGTTCTCAAGGTTAACCACATGAATGGGTTTATATGGTAATATGGATGGTTAATGGAATGACTATATGAGTTTAAGGATGGATATGGGGTGGGTTCCTGGTGTGGAATGTAAACATGCATGTGTGAGGCTCATGAGATACCATTGGTAAATGCACAACCCACCAACACTGTTTTTTAAGAATGATTTTGAAGGAAAGTCTTGTATTTTGATAATTTATGGTTGGGAGGTGTGGATTATTCATTTTCGGGATTGTTATTATGGGATGTTTCGAGTTCAAGAACTCATCTTATTTAGATGATGTTTTGGGTTGGTGTTTCGTTGATAAGTTGGAATGCAGTATTGGTTAGTGGTCTCATTTGTGAAAAAGTTCAGGAGGCCAATGTGGTGTCTCCCATCATGTGTTCGGTTCTGGTTTGTGGTATGTTGTGACCAAATTACTATCTTGGTTGTGTCCTTGGGTTTTCTTGTTGTTTAGGGTACACCCCCATAAAGAGTTAATTCCTGACTGATGTGTGGCCCATGACAATTCTCCATTGGATGATCCTCTAGTTGATCAACATAAGGACTTTCTTCTTGAGATTTGGAGATTGAGTTTACCCCTATTCTTTTTCAGTTATGTGGATCCCCTTGTAGAGGGAGAGTGTTTGTGAGAGGTTGAAATAGACCCCAGTTTCTTAAGTTTCCTGAGTCATTAAAGGTGAATGCATTTCAGGGTTGTCAGTGTAGAATTATGTCTTAAAGGGCCTTTGGGTCTTTATTCTGTCTCATCAAAGAAGGAGTTCATGTTAGGAAACCAGTGTGGAAAATATAGCCAAGAGTGGCTATTATGGATGCTTTCTAGAATCATTTGATATTTGGGACTCGACATAATTTCCCTCTTCTTGTGCTTTGTTATTAGCTGCAATGGTCATGTTCGGTGATGCCTTGCGATGTCACATGTTTGTTTGACTATAAGGGTGAAGGTTGTACAATCTTATGAGAGTCTTTATTTTGTTGGATGCATGTATCCCTTTAAGGAATTTTAAAATCCTATGTTCTAGAGGAATATGTTTCTATGTTTCCTTTAATAATTTTTTTCCCATACAAAGAAACAAGGGGTGACATGTGTACATCCTCTAATCCCGTGTTTTGGTAAAATGATGGGTTAGGGTAAAGTGAGTTTGAAGTGTGTCATGTCTCATTGAGCCCATATGAGATCACAATGTAATTGTTTGTGGCACTAGAAGGAAAATTTTTATTTGGGTGACTTTGAGGTAGGAGATGCTTCAATCATTTGAGATCTAGCCATAGGTCCTGGAGTTAAGCTAGCACGTAGTCAGGGGAAATCCAAGGGTCATTCAAACCTTTGGTCAAAGTCCTATCCTTAGTATGAAAAATGGGAATATTTTAAACCTATAGTGTTTTTATCTTGTTCTAGGTGTCCCCGTTTGTTGGTAGAGGTGGGAGGACCTCGTTTCCTTGTTATATCCAGAGTTCATGTTATTCCCTTTAATTTCCTTTGATTTTTTAGAGAAAAGATGAAATTTGGGCTAGGTACATTGAAGAGCACGATTTGCGCACTATTAGCAGTAACCGTGCGCTAACCTAGGAAACTATGTGATAAGAGACAGTAGCTACCACACAATCTCCACACGACCATTCACATCATCCCATGTAACCATGTGGTCATACCAACTCTTTAAATTTTGGGGTCTTTTGTGCCTGCCCGTGCTAGTCAGTTAAGATGGTTGGTTCTTATGGTGGGGAGAACCACTATGAGTCTCATGTAAGTTCTTTTGGAAAATTCTAATGAAAGTATCCACTTATATTAGGAGTCCGTTCAGGCCTCCCCTGTTAGTGTCTCGATTCTATCTCAGAAAAAAATTGAGTTTCCCCTTATGATGGGGAGTCTGTTTGTGTCTCCCCGTATTAGTAGCTTGGTTTTGTCTCTAGTGTTGGTTTGGAAATAGGTAGTCTCATTCATAGTTATTTAACCACCAACTTACTCCTTGAGTAAACGTTGGGATTGGAGTGTTCCCAAATTGTTTGTTGAAGTAAGACTGCAGTGACCTCGTTCATTTTTGTTGTTATTTCCAGGTAAGTTTCTTGAGTATTGTTCGGATAGTGTTTGAGGTGTTTTGTTTTGGTATGTAGTTTAAATATGCTTGATTGTTTCAGAAAGTGGTGTATGTTTTTGTTGGTGATAGTATTACTTCCTTGATTGATCAATTGGAGGTGTTTTGGCCTTTTGGGGGGGTGGTCAAAACTTGGAAAAGGAGTCCATTTTGGAATTTCGGTAGGGTCGTGTTTTTGATTTTAGCCTTACTGTGGCTTTTCGAGGGAATAAAATTTTATGGTGGGGATAATTGTCACATCCATGAATTCTTTTAAAGCTATTTTTTCATTAAGTTACTATTTTTTATTTTTTTGTGGGGGTTTCCCATGTAGTTTTGTAGGAAAGGGTGTGTTTTCATGATTTGGGCCAAACCGTGAGCCCATTTCATGTTTTAAAAATAAATTTTGTTTTTTAAAACTCCTTAATTTTTCAACATTTTACACCCATTCCATTTCTCAATTGGCATTTCCTATTATATAAAAACCACCATATCCATTTTTACCTCATAGAAATCCATAATTATGATGGATTTAGGTTTTTTATTAAGGTATTGGGCCAGCCTGTAAGACTATTTCCTAATTTAAAAAAATTTAATTCCTTAACATATCATTCAATTTTTAAGGTTTTTTGGTGATTATAACTCTCACCCAAGACCACTTACCTAAGGCGCGACCCCATCTCTTTTACCCCTCTCTGGAGCTCATATTCATCGCAAATTAGGGAAAAACTTCTCTAGATTTCTCAAATCGTCCATATTTAAAGAGGTAACTTGTTTCTTCCATAACTCCTTAATTTTTTAGTCTTTTACCTCCATTTTAGTTCTCAATTGACCAAATCAGCCTTATTATAACCTCACTTTCATTTTTGGATGTTTCAAAATTCAGATACTCGTGTATTTGGGCCATTTTATTCAAGATATCTCAAGTAAGTGGGTTTCCTTCTGTCTTTATCCCTTTTTCTTAGAGTTTCTTCCTTTTTCTTAGAGTTTCATCCATATTTTATTGAAGTTCATAATTTATAGAAAGTAGGGATTCGAACCTATGGGTTTATCTTAGGTTTATTGGTCTAATATTGTGGTTTTTGGTTTTATTTACCTTCTTTGTGGTGAGGCGGTGGCGTGGGTGAACTTTCACACAAGGATTTGGTGTTTTGACATTTGTGGTAGGTGATTCCATGTGAAATAATTTGTTTATGATTTCTATTACTTTATTTATTTATTTATAATGTTCCTAATATGTTGTGTGTAATGTGAAAACTATTGTTTCTATCATTGGTTGATCGACTAATTTTAAAGTAGTATTTTTGTGTAAAAATGTGTGTTTGTCTTGTGTATTCCATGTGGTACCACTTGGGGCTATTTTATGGTTCATGAAATGGTTTTATTAAATGTATATAGGGCTGAGAATTCTGGTTTTAAGTTATATTGGCATGAATTTGGTTTCCAAATAGGGTTTTTATAAGGATTTTATGTGCAAATCTTGGTTACACTCCTTAGAATTGTTTTATGAAGGTTTTAAATGGTTTCTTGATTTATGTAAGAGGTGAAACTATGTTTGCAAACTATTTTGGTAGGAGTGTACTTTTTAAATGGTCTATTTTAATGTGAAAAGGCTATTATGTGATGTTTAATATCTTGTAAATGTTTTATAAAATTGTTTAAAGTATTTATTGAAGTGTGAAAAAGATGTGAAACACGTTGTGGGCTATTTTGGTGTAGGTATGGTTTCAAAATGAATTTGAATGAAAAAAGAAATAATGTGACATCTGTGTGGGGTGTTTGGTGTGTGTTTGATTTGGAAATGGTATTTTAATGTGAAAATGGTATTTCATGGATTGTGGAACTTTTTTTAGTGCAAGAGGTAAAACCCGAGTATGTAGGTGGGTGGACGTGTACTAGTATGCTAGTGATCCCATGGGGTTTGGCCCATGTTTCACGTAGCAATTTTGATGATGACAACACTAACTAAACTACAATTATGATGATATTGTGTGATCACTAGGTTATTGGTATGATCCCTACTAGTGGCTTATGTGAACAAGAATAGATATTTGTATGGTTACTTTCACCGAGATATGAGGTACATGGGACCCACAATGAGCTAGTGCCTAAGGGTGTTCCCGTTGCTAGTGCTCATTGGACATTTTAAAATCATCATGGGTATACGGTGTTTTTGGATGAAAAAATTTAGTATCTTGTGTATTTTATTTAAAAGTGTTGATTCTTTAAAATATCCCACTTGAAAACTTATTTTATTTAAAGTTATATTTCCTAAATATTTTTACTAGAATTCCTTATTTACAAAACTTACAAGATTTTTTTCTTATAATGATTATCACATGGAATATTTTTGTGGTGGAATCATAATGGAATTTGGATCACACCCTACTTACACTATTGGGTGTAAGTATACTTGGTAATGTTTGTTGCAGTTTTTGGTAAAGCACTTAGAATTGGTTGTTTGAGTTTCTAGTAGTCCTTCGTGCTATGGTATTGTGGGATAACTTCAGGGTGATTCCCCCTTGCCTTGAGGTGGTTCTTGGGCTATAAATTTTGGATTTATTCTTCTTTTTTATAGTCTTTTGGATTTTCATAAACATTGTTTCCCAATTATGAATTTTATTAAAGGCTTCTTTGGGGTAAAATTTCAGATTCAGTTTATTTGTTTTATTTGGTTGTCTTATGTTTCTGAACTCAGGTAAATCATTCACAAACACTCATTTATGATACCCGGACACTTATACCAACCTATGGGGATCGAGAATTCCATTTGGGTATTTCCAGGGACCAAGTTGGGTGATGGTTTTTAAGGATACCAGATCTGGTTTGTGACATTAACTTTATCTTCATCACCTTCCATGTGAAGCATTAGGGAAAGATGAATCACATTTCTTCACGAGGCGGTAGTCTGTCGTACACACGAGCAACATTATCATATAACCTATGGAATGGAAGGTAAATATATATATGATATAGTTACTCCATAGGTGTAAATATGTTATAAATATCATATATATACTTTATATCTGTCGTCACACCTAACCTTGGGTGGTGAAAATGAAAAAACGAATGACATCTGTTCGTGATGTGGTAGTTCTTTGTACACACGAATGATGATTTTGTAACCCATTTGATGGAAGTAGATATGGTTTTTGGTCATGAACATATTATAACAAAATAAAAGTATATTTAATATAATTAGGTTATTATATTATTATTTGTTAATAAAAATGGAAGGAGGTGGAGAAAGAAGTAAAATAGAGATGCTTGTTGACATTACGTCTTCTTTGGGTATCCACCGTAGGTTTGAACTAAAGCCTACAAAGGTTTGATTTATGCCCAAAATAATTATTCTAGGATCAGGTTAGGGAATTTTGGAAGTGATTTGGTTAGGTATTGACCTAACCAAATAGGTTTTAAGGTTTTAATAATAGAGGAGAGGGGGTGGCCTTTTATAAGTGGGGGAGAGGACACACTGGGTATTTTTTAAAATAACTGAGTGCTCCCATATTATTCATATGTAACAAGGGTATAAAATGGGACATTATAGAACCTTATATGTGTAATGATCTAAATATTTTCATAAAATTGTTTTTGAAAAAGTTTATAGGTCATTGGACCCTTATCTTTTTAGTTTAACCCTCGGTAAATCAAATTTTACCTCAACCACGATAATAAACTTTTACTGCATTCACTATTTATTTTGGTCAAAAATTAAGTTGAAATTATTATAATTTATAAATTATTCTGATTTAAAATATGGAATCAATTTTTTTAAATTTAATTAATATAAGTGTAAAAATTTAATTTAAAATTAACCCCAAAGATGTGATGAGAAAACATGTTTCTAATGTGAAAATGTTCAAAATTTTACAAAGATTTTATATCTAAACTCATTATGAAAATAAATAAAATGACATAAATTGGATTAATTTTTGTATAATCTAACTATTTTTTACTTTAAAACCAATTAAAAAATTATTTTAACATTATAAATTATTTAAATAAAAAGATAGTTTTCAATTAAAATTCATTATTTTTCACTATTTATCTAGAAATAAAAATTCTCATAAAAATCACAAAAAATAATACTATGATAATTTTAGTATCCCAATTTCAAATTTTTTTTTCATATTAATTTTCAAAAATTGGAAAAAATTAATTTTAAATTATGTGCTCCAAGCTTGACTAAACCGTCTTTTAAGAAAATACAGTTTTTTTCCAAAAATATTTCTTTTCATTTTAATGATTATTATTATCATTTATAATCAATATATAACCAATAAATGTTTATAAACTATATATTTTCATAATTTAGTTAATTCTATTTATTCCCACCATTCCAACATCTAGGCGATAACTGCCATATTAAATTATAATATTAATAGTAACCGTTGTTTGATAAAACTCAGTCTTGTGTGTAATGCAAGATATTGATGAAACTTGTTTTTGTGTGTAACAAAAGTTAAAATTAGTGTTATGTATAACATAAAATATCAAATGAAATGATATTCTTTTATATTTTTTAGGGTGTTACATTTTCCCCACCTTAAATAAATTTCATCTTCATAATTTAAACTTGATCTTTATAATAATTGGTTTGACATTTGGAAAAACCATTATTGAAGAAACCAAATCACAAATGATTTAATAAAATATCCTCTTAATAAGAGAAAAATTGAATTACATAGTCATATAGAATAACACATAACTAGGATTCCAATTAGGATAACATTAGTGACAAGTGAAGATATGAACATGGAGGAAAAGTGTATATAATTATAGAGAATGATAGAGTTAACTGATCACAAGTAGTTGAACGATTAATGGAAAGTTAAGGGGCTCAAAAACATAAATATGTGATGATTTAAATGACCATATGATTCATCAAAAATGAATGTAATAGGGTATTTTTTTTGTTTCAAGATCATTTTTCTAATGTTGAGGAATTATTTTACTATATAAGAATATATGAAAATATACTTACTCGATACATTTCTATTTATTAAACACAATTTCATCATTTGGTTATTTTTTAATAAATTTACAATTTATTCGTTTACTCGAAGAAATTAATATCCAAAAATGAAATTTTTATATTTGAAGCACTAATATTTACTTTTAACTAATCATAAGACCCATAAAATAGAGACAAGCCTTTCCATCCGTATCAATATATTTTTCAAAACCAATATAGTTAGCATAAGTTATAATAAATTAATCTATAAACCTCAAAATTAACACCACTAGTTCATCATTAATATTTATTATTATTTTTTCAAATCATTTAACTAAAAATAATGATATATTAACTATTACTTTACATAGGATAGTGGTAGGCACTAAACCCTTATCATCCTTCGATCTTGGGTTCAAGCCCCACAACCTTTCCGGACATGATGGGTTGTCACCCAAAATATATGTTGTACTTTTTATAAACTATATTAATATAATTAATATAACTTTCCCAATAAAATATGATGGGAATCCTTGAAATAAACTTAATCATTAAATAACCTTTTTACTAATGTTTTCAGTATGACTTATATTTTTTACACAAAATCTAATAATATTATTTTACTATTATTAAAATACCATTAATGATCATACCAACCATAAAGGTTATCAATACCTTTAAAATTATGTCTATAAAATGTGGAGGAATTATTTCTCAAATAAAGTTTTTACTAGAACAAATACTAAACCAATGGGATGATTGCCATAAATTTCTCCAAAAATATCCTTAATATTGTTAGTCTCCTATAATATAAAACCTAAAAATAGGTGTTTAAGACTTTGAACTTATGATAAATCTTAAACTTATAATCCTGTGGTTCTTTTCATAACTCTTAAGTTAATGAATACATATATGATTCTAACACAATCCAAAAACATTTCATGATTCTTATAACTAAAATACCAATGGTAAAAATACTTCTACAATATAATTATTGAATCCCAATACATAAATACTTCATCTGTTTTATTTCCACATAGGTCCTTACTTGGTCTAGGGGATAACCTTTAGATGAGGGCATTGATTCGGGAAGTTCCTAGGTTCTTCACATTTAAGACAGTAAACTATAAATGGATCAATATGATGATATTTATTTTCTTGAATCATAATATTTATTCCTCATTATAAATTATTTTATTTATGCCCTTCCTTTCCACACATAAATCACTTTTACATTCCATTAAAACACTTTCCTGGGTGTCTCCTTCTATATTTCTTACATGATGGAAATCAAACCTTATTTTCTCCATGGTCTCCACTACTCAGGTTCTTAAAAACTACCATAGTTCTCTTATTTGGAGAGTCTAAGAGTTTTTTAATGTATATGTTGTTAATCATATTTTGAGAAAATTTATTATTCATAATTAAAATATATTTCACTCAAGTATTCACCTCATTTGGTTTCTCATATCCACCAACTTATTCTTAATATTTGATATTATCATGATTTCTTTTGGTTCCATCCATTTACTAAAACCAAAATCATAGTGTGATCAATAAAAATCATAGAGGGAAATCCATATGATCATTTATAGGATGTCTAAATCATGAGACATTATTTTCAATCTAATACACCTTAGGTTTAGCATAGTTTATTCATTGTCATTATCTATTCATATACTTCATAATGGTTTGTAAAGAAAATATGAGTTATCTTAAGAATATCCCTCAAGAGTTTAAAACCAGGTTCATAGTAAGGACTATTATTATGCACTAGGTAATGATTGAGTCAATCACAACATGAATTTTTTAGAGTTATTACACCTAGGTAAATTTGTTCCAGAACCACATCCACTTATAGTATCCAAACATGGATTTATTTCTAGGAATAACCACATAATATCTACCTTACCAAAACTTTAGGATGATATTATATACTTATCCTCAAATTATATCATATATTCATGTTCTATAAAATATATTTTCCTAAATCTAGTTCTCATGGTTTCTACAAAACTTACGTTGATACCAAATGTAGCGATCCTGACCCCAGAAGCCCGAATCTAGTGCCTACCACCATTACATTGCCATAAGATACAAGGAATCACATCCCAAAGGACCAAATATTTTAGTATTATTGGAAAACCATATAAATACATGAGTCTTAAATTACATTTTAATACACAAATTATAATATATTTTTTTCTAAGAAAATCATTATTCCCTCTAGAATATTCTTTTATATCTGTTATAGTAAACTTCATGGTATCCTGGGGAAAGGAAAAAAAATATGGGTGCGCTTAAATTCTCAGTAAGGGTTAAGTACAATAGAATCTATCATTAATCAATGAGAATAATCAATATGGAAAGGTAAATAATTGATCAAACATTCTATTTAAATAACTAGTTAAGGAATAATCAATATGGAAAGGTAAATAACTAAAAACACATTCCATTTAATCAATAACTTTAAAATAAAATGAATCCATAGATAATATCATAGTGAAAATCTCATGGATAATAATAATTGAACTCTTAATGAAGTAAATTATTAATTATTGGATGTTATATCTCAGGATCATGATTCCTCTATCATCAAGACCTTTCACAAGATGGTTTAATCTATAGATAAAAACCCATTTAATGCTAGCTTAAATAATTTGTATCATGAGACATAACGATGAATCAAGGAAATATATAATTCCAAGACCACAATTCACTATAGGTCCAAATAATTCCTCATTTATCAAATAATCAATTTAATTCATGAATCAATATGTATTAATATCAAATATCCATATTGAGTAAAGGATATAGATTAATCAATATTTCCCTAGTCAATTAAAAAAATTCTAATTAAAACATCGTATGTAGAAATGAGATAGAAATTCAGAAATAAGAATATCCAAGATAAATAATATGGATATTTAGGGTAAATTTAATGTCTAATGATCACATGAAAGTGAATATTTCAAGGGGATGTTAATGAATACAAAATAAAACAAGGAAGTGAATGTCAATACTATCCTTGGTTAAAATAATCATAAACCATCCAGAGGAAGAATAAGGATGGTATGAACATATACCCATTGGAGTGATAATAAAGGGTTATTTTTATTTATTAATATAAAGACCATAAAATACATTTAAAATCGTTCTTGGGGAAAATAATATTTTTTTAGAAAAAAATTTTGAAAATATTTTTCTTTGAAAATCAATTTTAAAAACATTTTCTTTAAAAATATCCTCATAAACTTACAAAGGAAGCTTTAAATAAATGCTTTTAATGATAGAGGGTAATTATATACATGCCTTAAAAGTTAAAAATAACATTTATCTTTAAATATAAAAAGGTTAGGAAAGTGATTTTTTTAGAAAATGATAAAAATATTCCTTTCACATTATCAGTAAAATCCAAATAGGAATTATTTTAAAAAAACATAAGATTACCTTGAAAACATTTTATAAAGAGTAAAAATGGAGGAAATTAATTTTATTAATCATTTTTAAAGGTTAATTTTTTTTAAGAAAACATGGTTTTGGGAGAAAACTTATTTCTGATGAAAGAGAGAAATGAAGTAGGATATTCTAGAAAAAAGTTTCTAAAATATTTTAATTACCCAAGAGTGAAAAAATAGAACTATTACTTGAAAATATCATGGATAAATATAGGATAAGAAAATTAAATGTGTTTATTATAATATTTTCAATTAATTCCCTTCAAATTATATTCAAGAATAAACAATCTCGATTAGAATGAGATTGTGAAATAACCCTTAAAATGATTATATCGTTGAGGTGAGAATTAATCAATGGATCTGTTATGTATATTGTATAATACTATTATTATTTTTAAGCATTAATAAACCCCTATTTTTACCACACTTTGGAAGTATTTTTTTGGGGATGTTTTGGGTTGAGTTTTTAAGAGTTTTGAAAATTCTGGGCTAGTGCATGGCTGGCGCAAATTTTTTCAAATTGTGCACCCTCTTAGAGTAAACCATGAAACCCATGGAAGTGGGATTTTGTATGGTTAGTGAATTTTTAGTCAATCCTTGAAATCTCTTTAGATAAATAGTGGACCCTTTATAATAGGTTCATGGCATGCGTATGGTTCGTTTAAACTGTGCGCCTCTGCTTAGGAAACCGTGAAAACATGATTTTAGGTAAATTTAATTTTGATTAAAAATTACTGAACCCATTTTTAGGATACCAATGGACCAGTACGGCCTAATATAGGTTTCTACCATCCGTATATCTCCCAATAAGGATTTTCCCCCTCAGATCCCTCCCTAAAGCAATTCGAAGCTTGAGGAATTCCCTTCATTCTTCTCTCTGTTAGTTTCTTCCCCCCGATCTTATCCTCCAATGATATATATTCTCCTCCATAGGATTACATGAATCCACATGTTAATTTTTGGATCTAATAACCACTATTTTGGATCTAAACTAAGGTCTGATTCATAGATAATTATTGTCTTCGTTCTCCGTATGAGTTTTCCATTTAGGGATTTTTTATTCGAGATCCGTTGATCCCAAGGTAGGTGGTTCCATTATGATACCAAATTTATATTAACCCTAAATTTATTTGTTTAATTTCAATTTTTTAAAATAAATTAAATTGTTTTATTTATATTAAATTTATTTCAATTGGTTTTTTGGAAAAATCAAATTCCATTGAATTGGGGTTTTAAAATTGGGTTTTGGCATGAAATTAGAAAACCCACAATTCCATTGAATTGGGGCGAGTTTATGAAAATCAGTGAGATTTAAATTGATTAATTTAAATTGGGGAATTATTTCAATTAAATTTTCAAATTTAATTGTGGAAAATGGATTTGATGGAAAATTTTGAAAACCCTAATTCCATTGAATTGGGGTTTTGTTATGAAGTTGATGAAATTGGTTTGAAAATTAAATTATTGAATTTAATTATGGAAATTGGATTGTGAAATTTTATGGTTAATTGATTTAAAACCCCTATTTTTGAAAATGTATTAAAAATGGTTTTGATAGAAACCTTAGGGGTTTTCTCTGGGTAAAAGGCCTATTTTTGATTAAAACCCCATTATGGTTTTTAAATGGAAAATTGGAATATTTGAAATAGAGAATGGGATGAATTATATTTTAATCAGTCTTGAAATAAATTGCTCATCATTGTTTTTTACTAGAGAATAATAAATCATTAGGTAGTTAGTGAGTTATTTTGATAATACCCTATGATTCTACAATGTTTGAAAATATCCTATTATCACATCACATCTATTAGGCGATGGTGATGAGTCCTCTTTAGCTTGAGTTCCAAGGGATGTGTGTATAAACATTTTTTTTGTATAAACTTGAGAGTGTGGAGAGTCTCTATAGCCTATAATATCATACCTTATTAGGCATATGACCATGTTTATCACTTGTTTGTATTTCAAATGAATATATTCCATTGTTGTAAACTATTTTACACACCTTATGATTTATATAAACTAATTTATGTAAAAGTATTTATTTAATCCATTTTTGTAAAGAACCACTTTTTTTAAAATAAATTCCATCATTTGAAATTTATTTCCATCATTTTAAATGTGAAACATGAACTAATAAATAATTTCCATCTTATTAAATGTAAAGTGTGATTTGTTGAAGTATTTTATTTATATTCCAAACATGTTTATTTTAAAATTGACAGCACTTTATTATTTAATTGACATTGGAATCTGTTATGGAATCCCTGGTGAGATCATACTGGTATTTTTATCTCACACCCTACTTGTGCCTTTGGCCGTTTGTATATTTCCTCCTCCCAGGTTCAAACAAGGGTAAAGGATCATTTATAGGTGGTTCTAGATGCTGATACATGGACATGGTGAGTGCATCTTAGTTGGGTTTTGGGAAGTTTGTATTCCTATTTTTATGGTACTTGGTTATAGAACTTTGGGTTGTTATACCTATTTGACTTATGGTACTTTACTCAAAGTGGAGTTTCATTTGCATGAAAACTATATTGTTTCTTTTACTACCATAATGTTTGTGAAATAATAATTCCTAATTTCATTTTTTATGATTCCAGGTGATAGTTTATGACCCATGGGGATTGGGAACACCCTTTGGGCTATGTTAGGGTTGGATCGGTTATCAGGTTACCAAGGTACCTAGGCTGGTTCATGACAAACTGGTATCAATGCTCTAGGTTGAGCTTCTTGACTTGAAGTCAGTATGCATTGTGTTGTCTTGTCGTGACTTTGGAGGTAGTTTCAATTGAGTACCTAACTAGCTCTCACCCCAATGAACCTTAAGTCACCAGGGGTGGTTTGGGGAAGATTCCATGTGGATTAGTTCTACTCCTTTCCCTATTTTGATTTTGATAGAGTGAAATCCAAATATTGGTTTTCCTTCTATTAGGATTAATTTCCCTTATTGCTCTATTTGAGTGTTAATATGATGTCTGCTAATTTTGTGTAGAATCATGCCTCTGAGAAGATATGAAAATTAGATCCTAGAGGAGCCTACTGCTAAACCTTAGTGAGCGAATCATCCAGTGGACCCAAATCTGGTTGAGGTGAATGTGCGTACTGTCTATGCTCTAGTACATGCACCAAATACAGTTCTCATTTAGGCTCCAGCTATGGAACCTTAGAAGTATGTTCTAAAGTTTTTTTTATCAAGAATTCCTTCTCCAGAAGACAGAACTATTCAAAGGCTCAAATGATTCTCAGGAGGCTAAGGAGTGGTTGAGCAGAATGGAATTTTTGTTTAGGTTCTTGGACACACCTGATGAAATTAAGGTGAAGTGTGACACCTTCATGTTTGAAGGACTGAGCATGAGATAGTGGGACATGATGGTAACGATGAAGAAAAATGAGGGATTAGAATGGAAAGAATTCAAGGTTCTTTTCATTAACCTGTTTTACCCATAGTCAATGTTGTTGGCTAAGGCTGCTAAGTTTTTCAAACTTGAGTAGGATGAAAGGACCATGAAAAAATATTCAAACCGTTTTATTGAGATCTTTCACTTCTCACATGAGATAGTATCAAAGGAGAAGATGAAGGCTTGGAGGTTTGAGTTGGGACTTCATTAATACATTCATTTTCAGGTTTTCTTGCTAATTATTCCTTCTTATACTGATGTGATGGATAGAGCGCTGACGGTTAAGATAGACCTGGATGGAAATTAAGGGTTATCAGGAGTTTCTTTCTCTTCTAGTGGTAGTGTACATTCCTCTAAGTGAAATAGTAAGTGTGGTGATTATAATGGTGGTTCTCACTGGCAGGGTTTTTCTAAACCTCTTATAATGTTTGGATGAGGTCCTTTAGTTTGTTACCAATGTGGAAGGCCAGGACATTCAAAAAGGGTTTACAACGAGGCACCCAAGAACTGTAGATCTTGAAAATGCTCTGGTAACTTATATATATTATTCTATGTTTATTCCACTCCACGTAGTAGAACAGGATCATCATCACCTTCTAAAACTGTGGTGCAATCAGATTCTACACGTGAAAAAGGTTTTTAGCCACATGCATCCAGAATGAAGATTCTTCACATAGTAGAAGAGTCTCTACAGAAAGTGGATATGGGTCCAACAACCGTGAGAGGTACCATTACTATATATTCATCATTAGTGACTTCTCTATTTGATACTGGTGCAACTAATTTGTTTATTTCAACCTATATTTTTAATCTTTTAAATCATCCTATGGATCTTTTATCTTGTGCAATGAATATTACAACACCCCTTGGTACGAAGAGAGAGAAGGTTCTCTGTAGTCCTATTTGTGTTTTCTCTATATCAAATGTTGATCTTGCCTGGAATTTTCTAATTCTCAACATGAAACCTCTTGCTGGCATTTTTGAGATGGATTGGATCATCACCAATATAGCCCGGATTGATTGTTATCATCGATAGGTCTTATTCACTACACTTGATGTTGTGTGACTTATCTTTTAAAGAGAATATAAACCAAGTTCAATCATAGATATACCTTCTTATCTAGAGTTGGGGAAATTAATATTACTATTTTCCTTTGTTCTAGAGTATGAATCTTTGAGTAGTGATCTCTCTCCAGTCATCATCAAGTTTTCTGATGAATTTCCTTCATATTTATATGGTTTTCACCTAGTAAGGGAGGTTGAGTTTTCCATTGATCTAATGCCTATTACTCAACCAGTTTCTATTCCTTGTTACCATATAGAACTAGCTAAAATGAAATAGTTGAAGTCCCAGTCAGGCGATCTTCAAGAGAAAGGATTTATATGCCCAAGTGTGTCACCTTGAGTGGTGCTAGTTCTCTTTTCCAATAAATATGATGGTTCACTTCTACTATGTGTTGATTATCAAAAGATCAATAGAGTTACAATAAATAAAAAGTATCTATTTCCAAAAATTGATGACCTGTTTAATTAGTTGAAAGGGGAAAAGTGGTTATCAAAGGTCGACCTTCGATCTGATTTCCATTAGTTAAGGATAAAAGAATATGACATTAAAAATATGTCTTTCAGTGTAGGTATGATCATAATGAGTACCTTGTTATGACCTTTGGTTTAATAAATGCTCCAATAATTTTCATGGATTTAATGAACATGATTTTCCATGAGTATCTAGATACCTTTTTTGGTTTTATTTGTGGATGAAATCCTTATTTACTCTAAGTTGAAGGAGGATCATGTATATCATATTATAATAGTTTTGAGTTTTCTGAGAAATCATTGAATTTATAACAATATTTCAAAATGTGATTTCTAGATCTGGGTAGTGATGTTATTAGGAAATCTAGTGTCATAACATGGTATTTTAGTTGATCTTGTAATGGTGAAAGTGTTTATGACATGGGAGAAACCATGAAATGTCATTGAGATTCATAGATTCTTGGGATTAACTGGATATTATCACTGGTTTTTTAAAGACTTCTCAAAGTTGGATTATTTGATGACTACTCAAACTTGAAAGGGAGTAAAGTTTTATTAGGATGAAAAATATCGGAATTCTTTTGTTGAGTTGAAACATATTTTAGCTACTGCTCTAGTGTTGACTCTCCCAGAGGCCAATCAGGGCTATGTGGTATTTTTTTGATTCATCGGGTTCAGGCTTAGGATGTGTTCTTATGCAGGGTAATCATGTTTTTGTTTATGGATATCATCAGCTTAGGATACACAAGAATAATTATCCAACCCATGACCTTGAACTCATAGATGTGATGCACACACTTAAGAGTTGGTGGAATTAAATTTATAGAGAAAGGTTTACCATGTATTTAGACCACAAGATCTTGAGTTATATCTTCTCTCCAAATTATTTTAATCTCTGCTAGAGGAATTGAGTGGAATACCTACAATATTTTGACTTTGACTTCTCCTATACCCCAGGGAAAGGTAATGTCATCATGGATTCTTTGAGTAGAAAACTTACAACTCACACAATGAAATAATCATAAGAAGAGTGGAAATTGATGGATCACTTTGCATAGTTTCATATTGAAGTCTAGGAAACTAGGGATGAGGTATCCCTAAAAATTGTTTAGTTAACATCCACTCTTCTTGAATTAATTCTTCAAGAACAACAACTTGATGATGATTTCCATTTCATTAGAGACTCTCTTAATGGGTGGGGAGACCATGCTAGATTGTTCATTATCCAAATATGGAATTATGTGATTTCAAAGATATTTTTTGTACCATCTTCATTAAAGAAATATGTTATGAGTGGCTGACATAACTCCCAGTGATCTATGAATCCAATAAACATGAAGATGTTCTATGACATGTGACAACAGTTCTGGTGGCTAGGTATGAGATGGTACATTGCTAAATTTATCTCTCATTATTGTACTTTCCAACATGTTAAGGCCAAGCATCATAAGCCTTAGGATTTTCATCAGCCACTTCGAGTCCTTACTTGGAAGTGGGATGAAATTTCTATGGACTTTGTGGTTGGGTTACCACGTACCTAGAGAAAGAAGAATACAATATGGGTTGTTATTGATATTATAACTAAATCGGATCAATTCTTACCTATTAATTATATAACTAAAGTTGAGGAGTTGAGAAATATCTATGTGAAATATGTTTTTCATTTTCATGGTGTACTATAAGCTATATTCTTTGATAGGGATCCTCAGTTCACTTCTCGTTTTTTGGAGAGGCCTTTATAAGGCACTGGGATCTCACATCCATTTGAGCACGACATACCATCCACAGTGAGATTTACAGATAGAAAGAGCTATACATAATCTTGAGGACATGATTTTCACTTGTGTTCTAAACTTTGGTGGATCATAGGATGATTATTTGGGGCTGGTTGAGTTTTCTTATAACAACAATTACTAGTTTGCGACTAGGATGACTCCTTTTGAGGTCTTATATGGACGGACATGTAGATATTTGTTGTGTTGGTTAGAGGTTGGTAAAAGTTCCTTTTTTTGGGACATTTTTGGTGAATTATATGATATAAAATACTTTTCTTATTCACTAGATAATTCATAGGGCCTATTTAAGTCTTATGTTGATCGTCGTCGCAAGCTGTTGGAGTTCTCATTTGGTGACCAGGTGTTCTTGAAAGTTTCAAACCAGTTTGGTCATAAATGGATTGGGAGGTAAGGGAAGATTTACCCTTTCTTTTTGGGACCTTTTAAGGTTATTGAGAAGTTGGGTAAAGTTTATTAATATTTAGCACTATCACTGTAGTAGACATCGATACATAAAGTGTCCCATGTATCTCATCTACGAAAATATATATCTGATCCATCTCATGTTCTGAGTTGGAGTGATATTTAATTTAAACCTAATTTTACATGAATGAATGGAAATCAGGATAGTTTATTCTAAAACTAAGGTACTTCATGGGAGGATGATACCTTTGGTTCATGTGCTGTGGTAGCCTGGTTTTGATTATCAAGAGACGTGAGATGTTTTTAGCATGAAAGATTCTTTGTAGGATTTCTGGGGACAAAAAGTTTCTATTATGGGGAAGTTGTAACATCTTCTTGTTGTTTTAAAGTATTAATAAACATCTATTTTTACCAATATTTGGCTGGGTTTCATTTGGGGTTGTTTCGAGATGATTTTTAAGAGTTTTGAAAATTCTGGGCTAGTGCACGATTGGTGCACAGTTTGCCAAACTGTGCGCCCTCTCAGAGAAAACCATGAAACCCAAGGTAGTGAGATTTTTAATGGTTGGAACATGGTTATTAAATCTATTTTCCCTATTATGAGAATCTGTGAGGCCAATTTTTAAGAGATGCACACCTTTCACACAGTTTGTCTAAACCACGCGCCTTTTCCTAGTAAACCGTGCAAACTGGATTTTAAGTGATCTAAATTTTGATTAAAAATTTCTGAACCCCCTTTTTTGTCCCTCGACAAACCAGTACGACCTAATATTAGTTTCTCCCATCCTTGTATCTCCCAAGAAGGATTTTTGGCACCTTTTATCCCTCCCAAAAGCGATATAAAGCTTGAGGAATTTGCTTCGACATTCTCTCAATTAGTTTCCTTAACCCGATATCATTCTACCACGATCTCTCTTATCCTCCACAAGGTTACTTGAATCCTCATATTGATTTATGGATCTAATACCCAATGTTTTTGATCTAAACCTAGGTGTGATTCATATATACTTTTTTCCCTCATTCTCCACAAAAGTTTTATATTTAGGGATTTGTGATTTGAGATCCGTTGATCATAAGGTAGGTGGTTCCATTATGATTCCCAATTTATATTAACCCTAAATTTATTTTGTTTTTTTATTTTAAATTGTTTTAATTAAATTAAATTAATTGATTTTTATTAAATGGATTTCAATCGGTTTTTTAGAAAAACTCAATTCCACTAAATTGGGGTTTTAAAAATGGGTTTTGACATGAAATTGGAAAACCCCTAATTCCATTGAATTAGGTTGTGTTTATGTAATTTTTTTATATTTAAATTTATTAATTTAAATCATGGAATTGTTTCAATTAAATTTTATAATTTAATTGTGAAAAAAGGATTTGATGGAAAATTGTGAAAACCCCAATTCCATTGAATTGGGGGTTTTCTATGATATTGATGGAATTTATTTGAAAATTAAATTATTTAATTTAATTGTGAAAATTAAATTGTTAAATTTAATGGTGAATTGATTTCAAATCCATTTTTGTGAAAATGGATTATTTGTTTTGATAGAAACCTTATTGTTTTTTCAGGGTAAAATGGACGTTTTTTTATTAAAAACACGGTATGGGTTTTAAATGTAAAATTAGCATATTTGAAATGGAGAGTGAGATGAATTTTATTTTGAGCAGTCTTGAAATAAATTTATAATAATTTTTTTACTAGATCACATGAAAGACTTAGGTAGTTAGTGATTTATTTAGAAAACACTCTACAATTCTAGAATTTTCTAAAACATAATATCAGCACATCACATCCCTTAGGTAATGGTGATGAGTCCTCTATGGATTTATTTCAAAGGGATGTGTGTATACAAATTTTTTTATATCACTTTTAGAGTTTGTGGAGTCCCTATAGCCTAGAACTATCACACCTTCTTAGTCATATGACCATGTTGCTTGATTGTTTTTATTTCACATGAATATACTCCATTCTTATAAACTATTTTACATACCTTATAATTTATATAAACTATTTTTTCTAAAAGTGTTTATTTAAGCCATTTGTGTAAAGAACCCCTTTTGTTTAAAATCAATTCTATTATTTGAAATGTATTTCCATCATTTGAAATATAAAGCAGGAACTGCTAAAGAATTTCCATATTATTAAATGTAAATCATGATTTATTGGAATGTTATCTTTAAATAGAAAACCTATTTATTTTAAAATTGAAATCACTTTCTTGGTTAATTTTATATTGACATATGTTATGGAATCCCTGGTGAGATCCTATCATGATTTTTAGCTCACACCATACTTGTGCCTTCAAGTGTTTGTATATTTCCTCCTTTCAGGTTATACAATGGGAAAATAATAATTTATAAGAGGTTATAGATGCAGATCTGTGGACTTGGTGAGTGTTTTTGAGTTGGGTTTTGGGAAGTCTATCTTCCAATTTTTTTGGTTCTTTGTTGTAGTACTTTAGGTTGTTATACCTATTTGAATTATGATACATTACTCCCAATAGAGTTTCCTTTGTATATATATTGTCTTTTTTATTTTTTTTCCATAATGTTTTTGAAAAAATCCTTCCCACTTTTATTTTTTATGATGCCAGGTGCTAGTCACTAACTCATGAGGACCGAGAACGCCCTTTAGGATATGTTAGGGCCATCTCGGTTATCAGGTTACTAGGGTGAACAAGATGGTTTGTGACATATATCAACTATAAATCCACATAAAACAAGTGGAAATAAAACATAAAATAATAAAAATTCATTACACACATAATCGTTTCATGACATAATAAATGAAGTAGAAGTTTAACCTAATGAGTGGAAATTGAGTTAAGAAATTCCTCACCACTTGGAAACTTTTAAGTCAAATCCACTTAGATGAAATAATTCAAATTGAAACTTCAAAAACCATTAAGTATGAATTATTCATGGTATTACATATCAAATGGGTATTATATAAAACATATAAAATAAACTAGGTGCATACCATTACAATATACCTCAATGAAATGAAATTGAGACGAAATCCATTACCTTATGTTTCCTTTTTATTGAAAATTATTTAACTTCATGTATAGTGGTTGTAAAAAACATTATCAAATTATTATCGTAACATAATAATATTTATAATATCATATATGATCAACTTGTAATATTTTTTGCAACCATTTGTTAATAATATTTAATTATTTTCATTGTTTTGGGTGTTAATCGCCTTGTTTTCTCATTTGTGTATTGGTATTAAAGTTCAAATTATTGTGTATATTTTATAGTTTTTTCATATCAAAAATGATAATATTGATATAATTATCATATTTTTATATCAATTTTACTTTTAAAACCAATCACAAATGATTTTTATAAAAAATGATGCACGTTGCGATCATAGAGATGGTAGACCGTACATACGCATGAGTAAAATTTACTTTTTTCAATAATAATTATGGAAATGTGGTAATTAAGTTTTTACCTTTATAAAATGATAATAAAATAATATATAACATATTATATACTTATATATGTCATCCATGTGGTGTGGTGATGAAAAGAGAGTCACATCGCTTTATGAAGGCGATATCCCACATGTTCACAAACGATGTTATCATCTTTATGTGAGTGAAAAGGAAGGAAAGAAAATAAAATATATTATATTTATTTAATGATAAATATGTCATTAATATCATAATTATATCATTTATATCACATATAATATCTAACTTTTTCTTAATCACCTTCCATATAAAGCATTAGTGAAAGATGAATCACATCGCTTTGCGAGGTGGTTATCCACCGTACACACGAGCGACATTATCGTATCTCCAATGTAATTAAAGATATATATATATATATGATATAGTGAATACATAGGTATAAATATATTATAAATATTATATATATACTTTATATCCATCATCATACCCAACATTTGGAGGTGTAAATAAAAAGCGAACAACATCGGTTCGTGAGGCAGTAATCCAATGTACACATGAATGATGATTTCATAACCCATTTGATGGAAGTGGAGATGGTTTTAGGCAATGGAATTATAATTTCAAAATCCCATTATGTTTAATATACTGAGGATATTATATTAGCATGATTTCATAAAAATTGAAGGATGTGGAGAAAGAAAAATAAAGACCCTCGTTGAAGAACATTACCTCTTTTTAGGCATCTTCCTTAGTTTTGAACTAAAGACTTAAAAGGTTTGATTTATACCAAAAATCAGGATTCTAGGATGAGGGGAGGGAAGTTAGAAATTTATTTGGTTAGGTATTTTTTGAACTAAAGAGGTTTATGGTGTAAGGAAGAGAGGAGAGTGGGTGGCCTTTTATAAGTTGGGAAAAGGACACACATCATATTTTGAAATGAATTGTGTGCTCCCACATTTCTCATATTTTAAAGGGGTAAAAATGGACCATTATATAGAATTATAGGTTTCATGGTCTAAATATTTCCATAAAATAGTTTTTGGACAAGTATATAAGTCATTTTTACCATTATCATTTTAGTTTAACCCTCGGTAAATCAATTTATACCTTAATCATGATAATTAATTTTTACTACATTCATGATCCATTTTATTAAAAAATTAATTTGAAATTATTAGAAATTAAAAATTATTCTGATTTAAAATATGGAATCCATTTTTAAAAATTCAATTCCCATTGGTGGACATTTTTAATTTAAAATTAATTCCACAAACGTGATGAGAAATGAGTTTTTAATGTGGAATTTTTCAAAAGTTTACAAAGTTGTTATATCTAAATTAAAAATAAAAATGATTCCAATGACATAAATTAGATTAATTATTGTATAATTTAACTTATTTTACTTTAAAAATAATTCAAATAAATTTTAATATTGTAAATTAATTAGACGAAAAGGCAGTTTTTAATTAATATTCAGTATTTTCACTATTCATTACAAAATGAAACCTTTCAAAAAAATTCCAAAAATTAATAATAATATAATTTTGGTATTCTAATTTGAAAAATTAATTATATATTTTTCATTTATATTTTATAAAACTGGTAAAAAATAATTTTAAATTTTGGGATCCAAGAGCGACTAAACCTTCTTTTAGGAAAATACAATTTTTTTAAAAACATTTCTTTTTCTTTTAAATGATTACTATAATTATTTATAATAAATAGATAACTAATAAATGTGAGTAAAATATATATTTTTTAATAAGTTATTTAATCCTATTTCCCCTATATTCCAACAGTTAGGTGATGAATATTAGATTAAAGAATAATATTAGTAATATATTGTTGTTCAGTAAAACCCAGTCTTGTGTATAACACTGGATATTAAAGAAACTTGTTATCTCATGTAACACAAGTTAAAATTAGTGTTGAATGTAACATAAAATATCAAATAAAATGGTATTATTTTATATTTTTTATGTTGTTACACTATCTCTTTTCTAGTGATATGAACTTCATGCTAGAAGATAAAGTGGATATCAATAACATAAAGGAAGGCCCCAATGTCTAGATTTAAGGTATAAATTATTTTATTATGTTCTAAGTGTGAATCATGAATCATAAGGAAATATTTCATATCATTTTATCAGATGAGAAAGCATGGTTAAAGTTTCAATAAAAAATAAGTTGAATGAAGGATTTCTTTATTAATGATATTTTGATATATTATAAATGTTATGATTATTATGAAACATTGTATACTAGATTTAGTTTTTAAAATTTGGAAACATATGTTAGATAAAATAGATACCTTTAAAAAGTGGTGTAGAGAAAATGTGATAATTTTTAGGGTGACTCATTTAAGGACATATGATAAAGGGATGAATAAAACATGGAGTTAATATGTTCATAATGACAGTTGATTAATATTATTTGATTTTGTTGAAAAATGAGATATATAGAAAACCTTCAAGGTTTATAAGTGATTTAATGATTAATGATACTTTTTATTATTTTGATATTAATTTTGGAAATGTTATAGAAATTATATTAATATAGTTTTAGTAAAAGTACAACCCATAGGCCGAGAAACAACCCGTTTCATCTAGCATGGCTAGAGGGCTTGAACCCACAACCAAAGTGAGAGAAGGTTACAACATCTACCATGATCCTATGTGATGTCTTTGTTAGAATAAATTTATTTTTTATTATTTTTATTTTTGGAACATATGTTTTATATTATAGATAACCATGGGATTGAAAAATGATTTGGTGATTAGGTGATAATGTTATTTTGAAAGAAGTTCACTATTTTGAGAACCTTATATGATTAAGTTAAATAGAACATAATTGGATTTTATTTTAGGATTAAATGATGAATTATCCTTTGGAATAATATATTACTTTAATGTGTATTTATGATGAAAAGTTTTATTTATGGAAACAATTAGAATATTTTTTAAATTATATGATTAGGGAATATGCATTTGGGTAGGATAAAGAAAATTAATTTTTTTATTTCAAACAATTTTAAGAAAAAAGTGAGAAACCAAGCATCAACCAAAAAAAAAGATCATAGTCATTAAAGAGAAATTTAAGCCTACCTAAATCATTTTCCCTAAAAAATTTCCAGGAGATGGTGGTTAACTAAGTGCTTGGATCTTCCTTTAAAAACTCTTTAAAAGAAGATGTCAGCTTATCTCATACATGAATATACTCTTCAATGCTGATCTTCCCCTTGTTGAATCCCCCAAACAGAATCATGTCTTTCTTATCAATCTAGGCATATTGATCCTCAGTTAGAGAATTTTTTATTGAACTCACCATCATTTTGGCCACTTCCTCTTTAGAGGTATTGAGTAACATGACCTACTCAACCATTTCTGCTTTCGAACTCATAATCAGATCCAAGTTTTGTTCACCCATACCTCCTGGTTTCTGTTGACTAATGAACTCACCATCCCTCTTCTTGTCATTTTTAATTTTTGCTGACCGAGTTACCAGATGGGGTGGTAGAGAGGAGTAATCCTTCCTACCCTTCCTCCTCCTCACACCCCTATTTCCCATCGGTCTTGAAGCTTCACCTACGGAAAGGCTATAATCAAGATCATTGGGATATTTTAAATAGCCCCTATCATCTGAGTCTATATAGAAAAAGCCCAATACTTGCATCGCTAGACTTTCAAATCTATTTGTTAGCTGAATTGGAGGCTGGTTCCTTGGATCTGGACCCCCTGACTTACCAATTTGGACATCCATACCCCTAGAAGACCCCTTCCTACCTGTGTGCAGCGGCCCACTACCTGAACAAACCACCGATGCATAAGAAATAAATATAATGTCCTCTTCTCCACTTGCCACCTGAACCGCACCAGTAACACACACATCCGTTTGCGGATCACAAGGGTCAAACTCTTTCCAGGCAGAGCCCATGCAATCTCTGACATAGGAATTTCTAGGATCACAACTACTGGAGGGGACATCCAAATCATTTCTCTACCTACTAAAGATATTAGAAAACCTTGGGTTTTCCTGAACCTCCACTAGCTATTTCCTGTTACCACATCTATCCTACTCATGTGAATCAGTGAGACACTACCCAATCGTCCCATTTCCACAGACTCCTCATTCCCAGGTAGTGATGACTAGTGTAGCCCACCCCCTGGGGAATGAACATCCTAAGAACTATATTCCCTACCAGTTGTTGTCTGATCCAATAATCCATCCCCACCATGAAGCTCTGTCTCCTTACCACTACCATTTTCGGTCTCAGCCATCAACTAAGACCCCCATTAACAAATCTCTATCGCATGACCCAGGTGCTTGCAGACATCATAGAAGTTAGTCCAGGATTCATATACCACTCGTTTCTTGAAATAGTACTCCTCACCAACTGTAATCCAAACATATTCGAATGGTACTCTTGACACTTCCATTTCAACACAAACACATGGATTCATAGGATGAAAAAGGGCCTCCACGCGATGGTCCAAACCCATATACCTACCAACAAGGTTCTCGAGCATTATAATAATAGCAGGATTTTGAAATGGTAGGAGGAGATTGGAAAAAATCACCCAAATCACCATTTTAGGCAGATCACACTTCATATGAAAATAAAAGGACCATAAAAACAAGAAAAATTAGAATCCATTCAAGCTGTGAGGTTCACTTAACCATGCTTTTATTAGGTCTGCCTCAGAGCTGAAATGAATCATTATAAGGTGATTGTCTAGAAGGACCACTATCACCCTGTCCTGTAAATTCCAAGGGTCGAATACATACCTATAGAATGAATCAACTGAAGGGCAATGTTTCTTAAACCAAGAAACCAAAGTTAGATTCAGGAGATCTGAGGATTCCGAGAACTCTGCAGAAAAGATCAGGTGATTAGGGAAATTATCTAGAAAATCTAGAACTTTTAGGAAAAGAGATACATGAGGGAAATATGGTTGGAGGGAAGGATTTGTGAAGGGGAGGAAGGAGGGATCCACTCCTTTATTGGATTTTGGGGGTCCCTCCCCCTATGGTGGGAGAGGGACTGGCGTAGAGGCCACCACCATCAAAAATAGGAACACGACATTAGGGTTCCCCCAAGGTGAAACCTAAATTTGACTTCTGGAGGATACACATTTGGGTATGAGACTTTAAGATTGATTGACATTATTTAGAGATGAATGTTGTAAGAATATGTGATCAAATAATTTTAATATTTGGGTTTCAATATTAATCATATATATATTTAATAATTTTAAGGATAATTATTTAAAGGGTGATTTAGTTTGAACTTTGGGTATTGCTGTTGAATTTTGGATATTACTATATTGTTTCTTTATATAAAGGTTTATTAATTTTTGGAATTATTTTACCTTTTTCTAAACATTTTTGTTTCAATTAATGTATAAATATATGAAAAATATTTTTTATCCTTTTTTATAAGTATATTATTCAATGGAATTTTTTTTGAGCGCTTCATGCATAAAAATTTCATCTTGAATACTCATCATTTGGAGAAAAAATTGATATTGTGGTGGAAATTGATTAAAGGATGAAATTATAATTTCAATTAAGAATATTTTATTATGTTATTAATATAGATGGAATGGTATTCCTAAAGTTTAGGAAAAGGATATTGAAACAAAAAATTTATCTTATTACCTTCATGTTCGATGAATCAATGGTCTTTTTCACATGTCTTTGGTTTATGGTTTTGTGGTCATTAAGTTTCTCATGATAGATCACTTCCTTGTGATATATGTTCTATATCAATCTAAATTATCATTTTGACATTAATTGTTTTATTCCATGTCTATATTTTCACTTCTCAATAATGTTATCCTATTTGGAAACCCATTTATGTGTTATTCCAGATGACCTTTATATATCCCTTTCTCTCTTTTTAAGAGGAAGTATTATTAACACTTTTTATGATGTGGGATTTCAAAAAATGTATTTTCAAATGTAAACCATTTGATTAACATGTTTGTGTTTAAATTGAAATTATGAAATTAATTAAAGTGTAGGGGGTGAGAATGTAATATCTTGAGATTTTAAAAGAAAAGTATGTTTGATAGTGTATAGGACACTCAACACTGAGCCAAAATGAACAATAAAATATTATTATTTATATATGACCAATATAAAATAGTATTTAAATTGAAGGGTATGAATAGGGTTAACTACTTTATGAAATATTTATAAATGTTTCAATCAATACATATGTATGAATTAATTATTAGAAAATAACCACTCAATTTTAGTAAATCCATTTAATTCTTCAAAAATGCGTTTCCTTTAGAAATGATTTTTATTGCTTTTTGTGAGTGGATAAAATACTAATTTATGAAACTTTTAGACATTATATTTTATAAAACTGATATAAGTTTTGAAATTATCATGTAAATAATTATCTTAGGGTGATATTTTAGTATATTTCTGAAAAGATTTATTTTTCAATGAACAGTGAAAATACTGATTTTTATTGAAAAATGTATTGTTTTAAAGTATTTATAAAGTGAAATTATATTTTAGATTAGTTATAAATTTTAATTAGTTAATTTTTATTTCAAATAATATAATTATGGTTTTTAAATTAATTTTATACTTTAATTTAGTATAAAAACATTTTATACTTTAAAAGGGATTTTTTATGAAAAATAGTTTTTTTGTCATGTTTTTCTGATTTAATTATAAAATAAATTCTGCCACTTTAATGTCTTTAATATTTAAAAATGGATTCCTTATTTTAAATCAATCATTCCAAATTTAGTGAATAGGTCCATTTTTTGGTCAATATGAATAGTAACCTTAGTAATTTTTGTTACCATAATAAATAGTAAATCATGTAATTAAAGTTAAAAATAAAATGATAAGGACTGAAGAATAACCCTAACACTTGACTTCATTTTATTTGATAAATTTAAATCATCCATAACCATAAAAAATTATATTATATGTATTTTTTCCATTTAGACATTATTTTGACCATTATAATATTTAAGTGGATATAAAACCAAAAATGTCACACTGTTTCTTTAAATAACTATAATATTTTTAACATAGGGATAAATTGAGGATACATTAGGTTGTAATTATTCATTCTAAATCTAAATTATTTTTATCATTTTTATTTTTAATTTCTATTTTAGAAGTAACTTCCTTAAATGTTTGTGCAACACTGACATTGTTCTTGTGCTAATAATAAAAAAAATCAGTAAAATGATTTTGAAAACTCTAAAAATAATATTATTCGAGTGAGTTTTTATATTGAAATATTTTTTAGATAAAAATTTTATATTATAGTGATGTGTATGAATTTTATTCTAATCCCATTTTTGTATTATAGTTTTAAGAGTCTAATTAAATGAATAGTTCCAAAATTAACATTAACGTTATTTTATAATAAATAATATTTTATTAAAAGATATTAAATTTCTAAAAATCCCATATTCAGATAATTAATTTTCATATAGCTGAAAATATAAACCATCTTCCATTTATGATATTTTTTTTCCTTTTATATTAAATATATTAACCCCTTAAGAGTAAAAAATATTGCTATCACCCTAATTGTAAAAAGGGTTAAGAGGGGGTTAAAGCAGAAAGATAAGTGTAGAAATATTATCCAAATTTATAAAACATTTATTTTATGAGATTATAGATACTCATAAAAATATTATATTCTTAATGTTATTAATTTTTATCCATTTTAACATCAAAATTATTCTATATTAGTTTAATATTTTAAGAAATTCCAAGAGTGCTCCTCCCCTATCTTATAAAAGGGAACCTATGATTCTCATTTATTGACACTTCAAAAACCTTTTAGTTAACTCAATAACTACCCAAATCCATTAATTAAATACATATACACATAATAGAGTCTTCATTTAGTACAAAATACCATATTTAGTGGTCTTAAGGTGTAAATAAAAGGAGATTGTCTGAAAGAGAGGTATAGTTCTTAAAAAACATTTTTTGTTTTATTTATTCTACTACCACCTTAAAATATTACTGAACCATTATAAATTAATAAAAACAGTATATTAAATATAATTAGGTGTTTTTATGTTAATTTTACAACCTATATCCATTTCATGTTCCATCAAATGGGAAACAAAACCATTGTTTATGTGTACAGAGGACTATCACCTCACGAACCGATGCAATTATTTTTCACTCACCACCTCCTAAGGATGGTTATAATTATGGATTTAATATATATATATATTATATTAATGAAATAATTATCATTATTAAATTATAGTACATCATACACTTTATTACATTTCCATTCATTGGAAAATGACAATGTCGTTCGTGCATATATGTGGAATACCACCTCCATGAAGCGATGAAATTTGTTTTTAATCACCAAATAATATGGATAATTCATATAATTAAATTTAAATAAATAATATGGTATTTATTATATAATTATAATTTTTTAAATATAAAATAATTCTTACCTTCTTTCCATAATGGTCGTTGAAAAATGGAAATGTTACACAAGTGTACGTAAGACCTACCATCTCCATGATTGTAACATGGTTCATTTTTCATAACCATATTTCATTTTTAGTTTAAAAGTATAATTTATATATAAAAATGATAATTATTCCATTATTATTATTATTTTTAATATATAATAAAGAACTATTTTACCATATTCAACCTACTAAATTCATTTTTGACATATAAGTTTAATATCATCAAAAATTATAATGTGAACTTAAATGATTATGTAAATGTATATAACATGGTAATAAGTGAAATAAAAAGAATAATAAACTTGAAACATTTTCTAAAGTAAGTAAATAATTAACATAAGTTTATCATTTAGGAATATAAGGAATGCACGTGATGATTCGGGCTCGAGATAAGGGACACTTTACTTTATAAAATTTATTTTAAATGTTTTCAAGATTTATTTTATAAATATTTATATTCCTTATCCATGTACTTATAAATGTTTTAAGAAAAATTTATATTTATAATTCAAGGGTTTATAAATTTAATTTTTACCATATTTTACTTATTTAAATTTTTTTAAAAGAAAGAATCATATTAATATTTTATGTAAGGTACTTTATTTTAAAAATCATATTTAAATATTTCCCTTTCAACTCTTTTTCTTCCATGTACACTTTTTTTAAAATTATTTTATGGATGTATTTATATGGAAATAAAATAATTATAAAGTAAGTTTTATATCTCATTTTTAGTTTCTTTAAAAGGATTTCAAAAATGAATCTTTTTACAATATGTTTTGACTTTATTTATAAGAGACTAAATGAATACTCTATTTTAACGTATATGGAGAAAAAAACTTTTTCCACCACCATATACATTATTTATTTCATATTATTATTTTAAAAATTTCATTATTTCTCAAAATAAAATCCCTCTTTCGATTTATTTTTTGTATTTCAGTTTTTAAAATGGGTTTTGAAAATAAATGATATTTTAATATTTGAAAGTTTTTTGAAAATTAGTTTAAAAGAATTTTTCAATGGTTTTCTGATAAAGGTGAAAGAATAAAATGTTTTATTCATGATATGTTACTTGATAATTATATATGATAAATAGTTGAGATCAATATAGCTTATATTATGGGTTGAGCCCCATTACAGCTCATGAAAAACGGGTGAGCCCGATATTGCTTATATGAAGGGAGAACCCTATTATAGATCCTCAATGAATTTGGTATGTTCCTTTTCATAAAAGGAAATAAGTATGGAGTTAATGATGATGTTTCTATTATGGATTTAACTAGGCTCTAGTTATTTTTTACATAGGTTTAAAATGGGTCTTGAATAAGATGTTATATGTTTCCTAAAAAGGGTTTTTATTTTCTTGCTATGAGTGTTAAAGGTTTTATTTGGGAAAAAGTTGTGTGTTTTTTATGTGGAAATTATTTATTTCATATGATCAAATAATAATGTGATAAAGGTATGTATTTTATGGGGTTTCATGTTTTTAACTAGATTATCATATTTCTTCTTTTTATGTCCCTTACTAAGATTTTTTTCCAATCCCATGTTTTAAAATGTTTTTTCATTGGGTTTTAACAATAATTAGGGGAAAAGATAAGGTCAAGATCAAAATCTATAAATATATGTCATGAAAATAAAACATTTTTATTTTTAAAATTTTTATATTATGAGAAAAATGGATACTAAGTGGAAGTTTCCACTTTTTAATGTAATATTTATTTTTTTAAGTGTGATGAACTAATTATATAAAACTCTAAACCTAAAAGATATTTAAGAATGAAAGAAAGTGAGTTCTAGTCTAAAGACACTATGTTATGTAATTCTTTAGGTCATGTCCTTACAAATTTACCTTAGGTTTTCTTCCATTCTATAATCCATATGGATTGTTCTTTAAAATATGTTTTATTAAGACTTAATTAATTACATAACAAGATGTACTTACAACTTTAACCCAAAAATAGACTGGTAAGTCATATTCACTGAGCATAGTATTAGATTTCTCTTGAAGAGTAATTTTTTATCTTTCAACTACCTCATCTTTTTGAGGTGTTCTTGGAGTAGATAAATTATGATTATATCCATATTGTGATCATAAGGATCTAAAATTTTGATTATCAAAATGAAGACCATGATAAATTATCTAACTCTTAATGGTAATTCCACTATGTTTTTTTATTGATTTTTCATACTTTTAAAAACATTTATAGGATTTAATATTCTGAGTCAAGAAATATACACAAGTAAACCTTGAATAATCATAAAAAATTACATAAGAATAATGTTTTCCTACCTAACCATAAAATCTATATGGTATAAACAAATCCATGTGAACTAATTCTAGTGGTTGATAAGTTAAAACATATTTCTTTTATTTGAAATAAAATTTATATCGCTTTCTATTTTAACTGGTATTGCACACTATGTCTTTATAAAAATATAGATTTGGTAGATCTTTGACTAAAACTTTTTTGTCCAACTTTCTAATTGAGTATATATTACATTTTCCTAGTCTCCTATTCCAAAAAAAAGATTCATGATAAAAATCATTTAAGTAACAAAAATTTTGAGAAAATAAAGAATTTAAATCCACTAGATAAACATTATTATTCCTTAAGTAAGTATATACTAAATTAAATTTAGAATCATAAATATTACATGCATTATCCTCAAATTTGAGATGAAATCCATAATCAAAAAATTGAGATATAATAATAATATTGTAATCTAAACCATCATAAAATAAAACTTTTGAAATTAAACAGGTTTTAGAGTTACTGACTTGATTGAGCCTGATAATCTAAGCTTTGGTATTTTCACTGAAAGTGACATGAACACCATCTACTCTATTCCGATTCTAGAAGCTTGAAAGTATCCTGTAATATGTCTAGAACACCTATTATCCAAACACTATATCTTTTTTCAATATCTTCTCACATATTTTTCCTATAATTAACTAAATTCACATTGAATTTGGTACCCATATCTAATTATTTTTAGATAGGTTATCAATTAAAGATTTTTGAATCCATATATATCTAATATATTTATTCCTAGATCTATGAATATAATTAAATGAGTTATAAAAGTAATATTTCTTAGGTACAAATTATATTGATTTAGATCTTGAAGTTATTATTGTGTGATTTTATATTGGTTTAAATGTATCAATTGAGTTATAAATAAAATAATTTCTATAATTTTCCTCTTTTTATCTAGGTTGATAACCAAAATAAGCTCCTGGTTTAGGTATAACTTGACTACCCAAATTTTTTTTAAGGGTTTCATTTATTGTAGTAAAACCTTAAATATCCTATTTTAATTTCACATTTACTAATTTTAAATCATTAATTTATTTAATAAGAAGTTGTTTCTTTTTTTTCTACATTAAGATCTAATTTGATATGAAAAGATAAAGCATACTATTTATTTAATTTTTTATACTTATATTTAAGTTCATTAAAAGATTATTCTAATATATTAAAATATTATAATAAATATTCACAAGAAATATTTTCATTTTTATTGATATTAGAAGTATGATTAGAAGATATAAAGACAATATTTATTACCTCATATGTGTTTGAAATAAAATACATATTGACCCTTTCATTGTTATCTTCCTTTCTTGAATCAAGTTCACTAGATATATCCTTAGAAGCAATACAAGTTGCCTTTATTTCCCTCTTATATTTATACCCTTTATCCTCATAAAATTTCTTGTATTTTATCTTTAGACAATCATCTATGATATTTCCTTTTCTTTTACACTCATATTTGGTCACCTCAAAGTTTCCATATTTATTCCAATCTCCTTCCTTGTCATACTTTCCTTTTAAGTTTTACTTATTGAGGAAATTTTTTTTCCTATAGAATTTATTAAATCTCCTAGATAGATTAGACATATCCTCATCACTATCAGAGTCACCATCACTTCCATTGGTGCTCTTTTCCATGCTTATTTTTTTAGCCTTTGACCGAGATGTCTTAAATAAAATCAATATTTTTGGTTCAACATATTCATCATTTAACATTAGATATTCTTCATAAATCATGTGTTTTCCAATTATCTTATTTAACGGTAGCTTTCTTACTTCACAAGATTCTCATATTTATACAACAGTTCCTCTCCATATGTCATGTAAGCATATTATAATCCTCAACACTTGAGATTTTTCATCAATGGTCTTTCCCAATTCATGCATCATATTAGTGATCTCATTAAACCTAAGATACATTTTATAAATAGATTCATCAGGATTCATATCAAATGTATCATATTTAAGAGTATAAGTATTTAATATAATTTCTTTTACATTTTATATCCCTTCACGAGACATAGATAAGGTATCCCAGATTTCAAAAGTAGTAAAACGTGAAATTTTTTTATTGAATTAATATTCCCCTAAAGAATAATATAATGAACTCATATCTTTGAAATCAAAATAAAAAAATGGCCTTAGTGACATCACTCCAATCAGTTCTAGGGTCCTTAGGTTTCTCATATTTATCTTAAATTATATTCCATATATAAAAACCCATACTTTTTAGATGTATTTTCATTTTTATTTTCCTCATAGTATAATTTCTACCATTAAAATATGGAGGTATGTTAGTAGAAATACCCTAAAGCCTATTATTATCTGTAAATATATAAATATATAAATTATTTTTTAGATATTTTTATAAAACAAACTAGACCAGTTAAAATAAATAAAAATCTACTAATACTAAATGTTGGTTAGACTCAAAAACTCGATAGGGGGTGAATTGAGTTTCAAATTAAAATTTATATTTAAAAATATTTAAAAAAAATCACCAATTTGAATAAAAAATAGTTAATTAATATAGTAGTTATATATTATCAATTACTTTAAATAGACCTTCAAAATTTTGATCAAAACTTAGTAAAAATAATCTGAGGATTATTCCAAGATTCTGAGATTATTCTAATTGCACTAAACAAAAGAAACATCACTTGTAAAAATGAACTATCAAAGTGAAGTTTCATAAAACTCATTTCCAAAATAGTTAAAATAATAGAGTAAAAAAACTTTGGAACACAATAAATCTCAAAAATACAAGATCTTCAATATCAATCCAAGACCCAATACTCTCCACATATAAGTCACCCACTGATAATCTATTCATTATGAAATGAACAAATCCAAAACATGGATCAAGTTTTATGTAAAACTACACACATATATTTCAAACTATGCAAATCCACTTATATAGTTCTTTTTGGTATAATAGATATCAATGAAATTTTAGAGAGAGTATCTGTATACTCTCTAATATAGTACATAATATTATGATCAAGAAATAAAACATTTATAGTTAGCAAAACTTATATGTAAGAAAAAAATAGATAGATAAGAGAAGATAATTATAGTGAAAAAAAAGAGTAGAGATCTATTATTCTATAGATTATTCTTATTTTCTCAATGTTTTTCTTTAGGTTAGCACTGCGATTTTAATATTCTATGATGTTCTATGGTCCAATGATGAAGTTTTGATCAAAACAGAGTATCATGAATTTTTTACATTCATAAAAACTTGTTGTTACATATTTTTGTCTATTTTGTATATATTTTTATCTATCTTTTGGATTCTATAAAAAGAAAACTTACTCTAAAAATATCCATTGAAAAATCATCTTTAGAAATCCTCATACTCAGCATAAAATCCAAGACCATTGAATTCCCCAGACCAATATTTAATTTTTTATATAAAAAGTGGTTGGAATATTATATTTAATAAATAATTTATCTAGAAATTATGATTGCTTTAAACAGTTCCATGTCATTTCTTATGGTAGCTTTGAAACTTTGAAATAATTCTGATCAAATTCCTTAAAAAGGTTGTATGGTGGATCAAATTTAACTTACAATTGATCCATTACTTTGTCATATTTTGACTACCTTCCATGGTCACTTCACCTGGTCATGTGGATACTTCATTACCTTGCTAAAAGTCCAATTTTCACATATGGTCACTTCACTTCAACATGCAGTCAAATAAATTCTTTATGAGAAAAAAACCATAGTCGATCTATTAGGTGTGTAGTGGAGCCAATGATCATGCAATCAATTCATTCCTTTGTAGAAATATTGATCATTATGATTAATTTTAATATTACATATGGTCACTTGATTCAAATTGCGGTCACTTGAGTCATTTGTGATGTCTTCCAAGGTTGATGCAATCACCCGCATTAGTCTCCTACCACTATGTGTTTGAGAAATACATATGGATTGATTCCCATTCTCATGGGATACACAGTAACACCTGAAATATTTCATCTCGGGCCCTGCCCTTCCATCCACTTAGCTCAGTGTCATTCCCCTCCAATCTAGGCTCAATTCTCACCTACCCACACATTAATCTATCATGTTTTATCACATGGAGAAACAGATCATATGAAACATAATATTTACTCCATGAAATTTCCCACTTAAACTTCTATAGTTTCCCCTTTTTCTGATTTGGATAATTTTCATTCTACTAAAATGAAAAGGATCCTTAATAGAAATAGTCCCACGTTACACTGGCCCACCTTCAATACTAGGATCACACCTTGACAGATCTTTAGAAAAAAACAATGGATCCCACATTTCAAATTCAGTCGACCATCGATCCTAATTTTTTTCACCTCATCCTAAGCCCACAGAAGTATAAAACCTATGTTTCGAACACTGTCAATAGTCATTAATTTCTTATTGGTCTATTTTCATTATCTGTGTCATGAAATTAACAATTTTCGTATGGTATTCGTCGATCACTTTTTCCACTTGTTATGTAATCCCTTGTAATAAATGGGAACTCTATGCCACTCCTTATTTCTCGCACCGAGTATGGATCACATGGGATTAGGGGTTAAGATGATATTATTTTCCAGAAAGTTTGAGATGTGTGAGCACCCCATTGGTCCAAATTCTATGACCTTAAACTAAGATCCCATAGTTTGAACTATATAACTCTAAACTAGGATTTAAAGTCTAAGAATATTAACTTTAAACTATGTGAAAGTCCTCCCTTGGAATGTGTTGTGTGGAATCTGGCCTTCTTGGTCCTCAATTCACATCTAGTTGTCACTATGCCATGTTACACATTTCCTTTTGGGATATTCAAACCATTGGTCCAAACTCTACTACCATAAACTACAATCTTGAGTCCAAGCATCACAGCCTTAAACTATGTGTGGTTTATCTTAGGGATGTTTCAGGCAGCATCAGGTGGCCTCCTAGGTCTATCCTTTCATTTGGGGTAATATTCTTTCAGTTACAAACACATTCCCCAAATACAAAACACATTTTCCCCAAGCATTATGACATTAAACTATTTTCAAATGGTTGTAACTCAATGAAATTAAACTAGGAGACAAAGTCCAATCAGCATGAATTTAAACTATGTACAAGTATCCCTAGGAATTTATTGTGTGGTGTCAGGGATTCTTAGTCATTAATTCACTTTGGGTTGTCACTCTATCACACTACACATATCCTGTTGGGATGCTCATCCCATATTTCAAGATCCATGACCTTAAACTAATAGTCTTGGCCTAAGAATCATGACCTTAAACCGTGTGCAAATATGTATTTGGGTTATTTCATATGGTGGGGTCTACTAATAGCCTCACTCACATCAGGTTTCCTCTCCCCTGAGCCACACACATCTACTTTGAGGTACACATCCATTTGGTCCAAGAATCATGACCTTAAACAATGTGTGGGTTGTCTCAAGGATATTTTTTATGGAATTGGATGGCCTCCTAGGCCCATTATTTCACATTGGGTAACCTTTATTTTATGCCGCACATGTTCCTTTGAGACATAAAGCCCCCTGGTCCATGCATTATGAACCTAAACTATTTAAAATTTGTCCAAAATCGATGACCATAAACTAGGATCCGAAGTCCAAGCATTAAAACCACAAACTATGTGCAAGATGTCTCCAGGATATTCTATGTGGAATGGACTTCTAAGATCCTCATTCACATCAGGTTACCTCTCCCTTATGCCACAAATACCCCCTATAATATGAAAAAATGGTCTGAACTCTACAAATTTAAACTAAGAGTCCAACATTCTCACCATATGATGTTAAACTACATGTCCACCATCCTCACCATATGATAATAAACAAAATTTCTATCATCCTCATTGTACGATGATAAAATGAGGGCAATCTTAGGCCCTTTACCAAGAATTCCTAGCATTTGGTTTCAGTCACCTACCACATTGTTCATGTTCTTCATTACTCTATATTCGAGATGACACTCCCCTTAGAAGATGAGTTTGAATCTTTCTCAAACCAATATGCCTACCCAATGTACTCAAAGCCACAGTGGTGTAATTCTAATATTTTTGGACTCAATTCAAAAATTCCACCACTTCATCTCCATGATTCACATCTCCCTTGACTTGGATCCCCATCATCTTCCATGTCCGAATGGGTCCCCTTTGACAACATAGTATCATGACACACTATCTCACCTACCATACTAGGCTAGGCCCCAGAATAATTTAGAGAACATTTTGAGATAGGTCCTATTTTTTGAACATGTTCATCAATCGAACCTCAATTGTTTCACCATCCATAAGAAAATGATAAGGGATGATATCTTTCAAACATGGTCAGCAATTACCCTCTATTATCACACCACCCCCTTTGTGTTCAAAATCACGGGAATCTTGATTCACGATCTTCACTCCCCTTTGTTCGTATATAATTAAATTCCTTTGGTGTTACCCAATTCATGAACTTGCACACATTGTAAAAGAAAGTTGGCTATTCAGAGATATCATCCTCCACCCATGAACATTCTTGGTCAGGACACTCCTAGTTGTTGATAAACAAGTTCGAACCTCGAGTGTTAACCATTGTGTTGTACTCCCATATAAATGACCAATCTTTGAGTTATCCCTTGTTTCGCATACTAAGCACGACTCACGTGTTCCTAGAGATTTATTATTGGTTGTCTCATTAATATAATCAGAGATACAATATACTAGAAACATTTACAAACATATGGGAGTTTAAAATAAACCATCCTATGTTTAGGAGGGTCATCCATATATTGGAGCCTCCCCTTTATTCTAGGGGTAAAGTAAAATTTCCTTAGGGTCATACCTTGTGAGAGAGCACTCGAGCTTGGATAGCCTCCGTTGAGTGGCTTATAGGGTGCATTTCCACTCCACCAGGTTGGGCATATCCTCCTTAGATTCAAGACAACCCTCCAACATAGTATATGAGATTTCCCATAACCCCATTTATTATAGAAAAGTATATGTGAAACACCTATTTTCATTAGAACAAGTGGTGGAATATTATACAGAATACAAAGAAAATGAATTGATTATGAGGAAAAAATTGGTTGAATAAAATATATCAGTCAGGTTTTAGACCTCAACTAATCCTCAATATAGAATTCTGAAAATATTATTGGAATAATGTGTGCATTAAATTCACCTAAATATATGGATTAATCTTCATCACCTAAGGAATAAATTATTTCCTTATGATCGATATGAAGGTCATGTTAATGTAATATAATAACTATGTCATCAAATTAACTTAGATAACATTTCGACTATGTGATGCCCAAAATCAAGGAAATAATGGGATGGTCTCCAATGCGCATTCCTTAATGAGTTAAGAAACATATACTCCATAATGACAAATTCCCCAGCTGATGTCCAAATCAGGGGATGGGAAGAGCATGTAGAAATGCATTTTACCTCACTCCTTAATCAACAGATCCTACCAGAAGTGAAATTATAAAATGCCATTTCCTCTAGTCGAATATCAAAAGAAAACTATTCCCATGACAAATGAAACACTATGTTGGAATAAACCTTGGAAAAATCTCCATAGCATCAGGACCAATGAGATCGATCCATTAAAATAATCTTGCATGAGGTATCCGAGAAGGTTGAGTAGGCTTCTCATTTAAGGAAGGTCAATGTTTAAACAAAAATAATTCCTTCAAAATCCAGTTTCCCATGTGTAGATCATACAATGCACATAGTTAATGCTCGAATAAAGATCTACAAGATGAATAGAGAATACATGGAATATGTATCTATAATGAAATAAGAGTAACCCTAGCCCACATGGTTGGGAAATTTCTAACTCAACCCATCCCCATAGGAAAGAAAAATCTAATCTAAAATATTGTAGTAGTGGTGAAAGAACAAACCTAGGCCTTAGAGATGGGGTAATTTTTACCTCATTATGCTCCCTAAATGAGGATGGTATTTTCCCGATTAGGAGGAGTGTCGAAAGGATAACCCAATTAGTTTTTCCCATTTTGTGACCCAACTTACTCGATTGGAACATGTATGATAAAACTAGTGTGAGATTCCGTTAAGTCCACCCTTCATAAGACAGATCTAAGGGATCGTTGAAAGAGAATATGTAGCCTGTAGAGGGAACAAACAAGATAGATATATCAAGGGTACAATCACTCCTAAAGATGACAGTTTCTTCTGTAGATATTTTCAGAAAAACTAACCCTCCTATCATTACAATGATAATATGGAACTGGTAATTCATTATCAATTTGTGAATATTATTATCACCACCCTAAAAGATGATACAGAACATGAGTTCGATATCAAGGAAAAGTAGGAGGATGTTTCCATATAAAATATTGTCTATATGGAAATGAATGAAGAAGGTATGCATACCAAGAACCATAGGTGGTACCACTCCCATCACAAGGTGTGGTCCAAATTATAATTTAAGGTTCCGTTCTAAACCAACTAACTAGGTAGTTAGTGGAAGTTGGGGTCGATCCCATAGGGAACACGTGGAAGAAATGGAGAAGTTAAATTCAATGAGTTTTAGTCGATTATCCAGATAAATGAAATAAAGGGAAGCATTGAAATAATTAAATTATTTGTGAAAATTAAAATTAAAATAAGAGAAGGACAAAAAATAGAAAACAAGAATGTTAGGGTTGAAATCTGATTATGTTTTATTGTTTATTTCATTCTTTAGCATCTATATTATAGATAAAAATATTTTACCACAAGGATTTAATTCTATCACAGTTTCTTGGTTCAATAACTAGTGATTTTGTATTTAAAATCCAATTCCTTGGTCCGATAATTGAACATTGAAATATACATTAATACCATACCCCTAAAATAGTGGCAATGGGTTCCTCCAATGGTCATTGGTTCATCCACTATAAATCCTTTAGTGTCCAGTATTGGAATCATTCTTGGTCCAATACGATACCAATGGTGATTTTTGGAATTAGATTCAATAAAGGAATTGTAAAACAAAATTCATAATAAAATTAACACTTCATAATTTAAATCACAACAAAAAAGAATATTATAACATCCCCAAAATGAAGGAACTAGCCTCTTATAAACATGGTCACGGTGTGTGGATTGAGACAAGACTCAATCCCTACCATGGATACGAGAGGAATATGGGGAATGTGAGAATTACACTAAAATAAAAATTAAAAGTAGTAAAGAAAACTCAAAATGGATCAAAGGGAGGTCCGAATGGTAGAGCTACATCACCTTCCCCTAAATTTCCAACAATAATTTATGTGTGTGTGTGTGGGGGGGGGGGTGTACCCTTTTATTTATAGAAAACAATACTACACAACGTGTACAAGAAAGTACATGAAATGTTTTGAGGTCAACTGTTTTCTTTGATATCTCTACTAGTAGGTGATCTATGCACCACTCCCTAACTTTGAATGTATCGGCGGTCAGTTGGTAGACATAAAAAGTGTTTAGAACCACCCCACATGGCATGTAGTATCAACTTCATCCACCAACTGCTTTTATAAGGGAGGACACAACATGTGAATTAGTAGTACATGACGTGTGAACTCTGGACAGCTATAGGGGAGTGTGCTCAGTCTGTACAATCTGTGTCTAGGAAATGTTACACAAAAAGTGTTTATAAATTACACACCATGTATATGTGATTTTTTTTATGATCTTTCTTGATTTGTGACTTTGGATGGAAAATACCTGAAAATCACCATGAACACTGAAATTAATCATTTTATCTACAAAACAACATGTATTTGGAGAAAACATGTTTCTATACTAAAAAATATGTATGAAAAGGCATACAAAAACCAGGCACATCAATAGACTCAATAAAAATTTGGGGTCTCTCTCAAATTTTCTATAACCACCTCCTTGATGATCTTCTTCAAAGGAAAAGGGAAAAGGTGTAGTTGTATTTCACCTGTCCCGTGAAGAGGTTGAACCTCTCACACATGATAAAATATTTTCTCAGTGTGAGGAAGATATGAATGAGTTTATAAATCTTAATGAGGAACTACTCTAAGGAAATATCCTTACCAGATATGTTCTTCAAGTACAACCTTATCTCATTCTTCAAGACGATGTATGTAACGACCCGGAATTTTTAAATAAATTTTGTTTCCTAATTTTATGTGTTATTGTTATACTCAACAAAAATGTCTTATTTGATAAACATGATTATAATTAAAATGAGATCAGTGGGTTTTGACTATTATATAACCATCGGTCAACATGACCGCTGTGAACAAAATGTTTTGATTATTGTCTCTAAATATCAGTAATCATGGTTAATTATTATAGAAAGAAGATTCGATGGCCTCACCTAGTAGTCTTGGACCGATCGAAGCCCATCTAACAGAGCTTGGGAAGGAGGTAGCACCACTGGGCTTTGCTCTGGATCAAATCCAAGCCGAACTTCATCATGTAAAGCTGGAACGAAATCGCCTTCGTGAGAAGTTCAAACTGATAGAAATTACTACTCAGGCAATGTTGACTGAGCCGCCCCAAGCTTCTATCACCCTAGAACACCTTACTCTTAGGTCCTATGCTGGTATTATAAGGGGTTATGTAACGAGACCGTAACTACCTTGTGTAATCCTTATTTTAAATAAAAATTGGGATTTCTTCTTATGATGAAGTTTATGAATTTTGAAATGACCGGATAAATATAGTATGCATATTTTTGATGAATTTTAGAAAAAGGATATTTTAAATATGTTTATGTAAACCCTAAATAATTAAAAATGTGTAATGATTTTCAAAAAATGGTCTTCTGCAATTATGTTCAGTACTAAATTTAGAGTCTAATAAGATCAACTTGATTTTTGATGAATAGTAAATTATGAATAGTGATTTTATGATTAGGATTAGTAATATGACCAAATGGATTAGTAATCTCACTTAAAGAAAGTTTTAAAATAATCTAGGCACCTTGATTAAGTAATGTGATTCAATAAAATAGTTAAATAACGGTTTCATTAATTATTATTCAAGTATTAGTTTTTTCGGGTGAATAGTGTTTTTTAATTAAAAATTTAATTAAAAACAATTAGAAAATTATTTTTATAAAAATGACTTTATTTTTGAACTCAGAGCATCGATATTATGTTATGGTAATTTTTGGGGTTTTTTCTGAAAAAAATGAATTTTCGAGGAATAGTGTTTTTATTTAAAAATTAAATTAAAAATATTTAGAAAATTATTTTTATAAAATGGATTTAATTTTTGAAATCAGAGCATTGATATTTGCTTAATGTGAAATTTTGGGATTTTTCTGAGAAAGTTGAATTTTTAGTGAATAGTAAAAATACAGTTTTAGGGTTTCGGTATGTTTAATGACATCATAACGGTGTCATGATGATGTCATGAGATCTTTTGAGGGTTGGCCGGCCAAGGGTGATGAATTATTGTTTTGGGGGCCCCATGTGGCCTAACTCCATGATAAATGACAAGGGAGAACACATGGGTTTGAGAAAAGCACATGTGAGGTGTCCCTTGGCCATTAATGCCTTGTCCCCTCACTTTCCCTATAAATACCAAGCCCTCCTCTCATCCATTCGACTCCCTACTCATTCCCAACGAATTTCTGGTCTCATTACCTCCCAAGGAGTCCTCCCAAGGTTCCCCCAAGCCCTCAAGGTCCCAACCTTTGAGGTTTAAGAGTTACATTTTAAGGTAAGGGATCCGACCTCTCTCTTTCTTTTCAAGTAATCTCTTTTATGTCTTTTCTTTTATACTCCATATTCTTATGTTGGAGGATGTTCTTTTATATTCATCCTACTGCCTATTTCATGTTCATATGATGAGAGACCCCCCCCCCCCCCTTGCTCTCATCAATTCGTTTTAAGAATGTTTAAGTGGCGCCGTTAGGCTGCCGAATTTTTAAGGGATTCTTTCACCTTCCTCGTTTTCAAGTTCTATTTTCATTCAAGTCTTTAATGTTCCTTTTTATTATGTTGGGGTATGATCTCTAAATTATCATACTGATATCTTATGATCATATGATGAGAGAACCCATTTTATCGCTTCAATTAAGTATTTTGAAGTTTTAAGTGGCGCCGTTAGGCTGCCGAATTTTTAAGTGGTTCTTCACCCTTCTCGTTTTGAAGTTCTACTTTCATGTCAATTATTTCAAGTTCCTTTTTGTTATATTGGGGTATTATATCTATATATATCATACTGGACTCTTATTTTCATATGATGAGAGACCCCATTTGATTGCTTCAATTCATTATTTTGAAGTTTTAAGTGGCGCCGTTAGGCTGCCGAATTTTTAAGTGGTTCTTCACCCTTCTCGTTTTGAAGTTCTACTTTCATGTCAATTATTTCAAGTTCCTTTTTGTTATATTGGGGTATGATCTCTATATATATCATACTGGAATCTTATGTTCATATGATGAGAGAATCCATTTGATCTCTTCAATTCAGTATTTTGATGTTTTAAGTGGCGCCGCTAGGCTGCCGAATTTTTAAGTGGTTCTTCACCCTTCTCGTTTTGAAGTTATACTTTCATGTCAATTCTTTCAAGTTCCTTTTTGTTATGTTGGGGAATTATCTATATATATATTATACTGAAATCTTATGTTCACATGATGAGATACCCTATTTGATCTTTTCAAATCATTTTTGTTGAAGTTTAAGTAACGCCGTTAGGCTGCCGAACTTTCATTAGAGAAATCTAATTTTTGTCTTCCTTCCATGTTTTTAATTTCAAATGGTATGTCCTTGAAATTTAATTACCATGATTATGTATCCTTCTTATTCTTTCCATATACTATTTTATGGGTCATTTATGAATGTTTGACCCATTTTACCTCTCTTTTTAATGTCTTCTAAAACCTCGTAACATAGCCGTTATGCTGCAGAATTTCCGTCTCAAAATGTCTCTCTATTTTTCTAAAGTTCTTTTATATTATTAAGTGAATACTCAAAGATCTTTCTTCTAAAGGGGTATTCACATATATACCAAAATGTTCTATTTTAAATTCTGGGATTTACATACATGAGACCCACCTTCCTTTTCTGTGGGGTTTAAAGTGATGTAAAGATCATGTCTTTAAAGCAGTTTTTAAAACGTTATGATTATGAAATGAAAACCATTTATTTTATGCTATATGGGTTATTTATGAAATGTTTGATGATGATATATGTGGCTCACATGATAATAAAGGCAAATTTAAGGGTGCGCCCTGATAGCGCTCCAATGCATTGGGTAATGATGTAACCACTAGAGATTACAATTTTCACGATACCTTGGTGAATAACCTTGGTAATTTTAAAATGACACCTTGGGGATGGACCTTGGTGATATGTTCATGATTGTCTATGTTAAATGATGTAGCCACATCTTCAAGTTATGAAAAAGTTTTATTTTTATTATGATATGCCTCATGATTTCATTTTCATGCATTAAAGTTCTTTTCATGAATTTATTGATGTATCTCAAGTTCATATGTAAAATGTTTCACTTGTTTCCCTTGCTGGGCCTTCTGCTCACCCTTCCTTTTGATGTATGTCCCCAGGTTATGAGATGAAGTAATGAGCCTAGGGTGAACATGAGGAGAAGCCTTTCAAGTGTTTAAGAAGAATGTTTTTTTTGTTTCATGTTTTATGTTCCTTGTTTCCAAGACACTAAACCTTAAAGATCCTCAGTTCCGTGTAATGGAATGAAAAGTTATGTTATAAAAAGACGGGATGCTATAATGTACCTCAACCAAGAGTATTTTCACAATAACTGATGTAGATTTAGAACATCTTATTAATATGGGATACTGAAAACCAATATACTTAGACCCTATAGTGGAGATATATCATAAATTACCTCTATTGGGGATAAAAATAGAGCCATGTCAGATGCATCATCATTGGACAACACCTGAAAGTTACCCACTTTGAGTATAGGGAGAACCGCCACCGCTGGCTCAACTCATTGTTCCCCTTGTTCAGGATTCTGTACAGTTGGTTATTCCTCCCCATATCATCAAAAATAATGAATGACTAGAGGATATATTGGAATATTTGGAAGGATGAAATACACCATTACAAATAAAAAGGAATCCATACACTAAATGGGTGGATCTAACTCTTCCCCCTCCAATATTGGGTAATCCTACATTCCCAACATTCAATGGATGGGGGGATCTGGAACAATATTTGACAAACTGTGTCTCAGTGTGGTCCCATGATAGGAACAATTGAAAAACAAGAGGTAATGAAGTTTATGCGTTTTGTGAAAACCATAGAGGGACTAACCTTTTTCTGGTACACTAGTTTACCAGCCAAATTGATTAAGGGGTGGGAAGAACTTTGTTGATAATTACTCAATAAATTCAAATATACGCTATAGAAAAAAATAGTCCTCTAGCTCTCAAGTTTCAATTAGTAAGAGAATAAGAGGTTCTAAGATTATATTTTTATATGAAGGTTTTGACTTACTACTTGAACCTACAACTCCCTCAAGAGGCTTGTTAAGTCTTTTCATTGAGAACCTTCATGATGATCTGTAAAAACCATTCATTTTCGTGAAGTATATGGGTGGGTTATGGGGTCTTTCTTTGATTCAAAAAGGTTGTAGGATTCCATTTTATGAACCAGAGCCAAATCTATACTAACACCAATAACTTAGGGAAAGAGAATGGATTGAGTGGAAACCATGACCATTACCTTAAAACTATACTCTATGTTGGCTCTAGCTACAAATCCCATAATTACTCACACAGTACTACCAACTGAATGGAAATGTTAGAAAAAAATAATACCTCTCAGGATAAGAAAAGAGAACCTAAATTATCTCAATTTGAATATTGTAAGAATAAATTCCATTCCTTACAAGATAATAAAGTTTGAGGTTACTTTATTACTGCCATGAAAAATAACCTACTAAAATTTCTGGATCCTAAAAGGATCGACCAAGTGGGTCTCAAAGATTTTACAAATTATTTATCATTTCACCAAACATTGTTCCACACCATCTGAGATTATTTTTTTATATAAATCCTATAAAAAATTGTTGACTCTGGGAAAGTGAAGCTGGTTAAACCACTAGAACAAGTGGAGTATGTTCCTATCATCAATCTCGAAGAAGATGGAGAATGTAAATAATTCATGAGAAATAGAATACAAAAGTTTAGTTATTGTATGACGAGGAAAATAATCAACAAAACTCATGTTATCCTTAGGGAAGAGTTAAATAAACCAACTTCATCCTCAGTTTCCTCTGCCATAATATAACCAAATTAATTGTCATTGTAATCCTCCAAAAGTCAATCTTCCATGAAATAAATATACAAAATAATAAAAACTAGGTACATGAGGATGAAGTTATAAAAATTCCAAATCTATTCTTTACTCTATTTGATTTTATACCTCTACCCCAAGAGAATGGGCATCGTACCACCAAACAGTACCACGAGAATTGTCCCTCCAAGCGTAACCCGCATCAAATAATGAATTAATCACTAGTTTTATTAAAATCATTAATTTAATGAATCCCATATCTAATGATTATTAGGACTATGAACTTGATTTACAAATTTTAGATTGGATAACCATGGGTAGAGTCCACATGAGATAAGGAGGAAGAGGAATACATAGTCTACTTCAAATCCAATATTATTTACATGTTGCCGCCTGAGCTGTTTAAGCAATTGAGACTTGAGAAAGATCCCTTTAATGAGAACATGAATAGTAGGTAAGTGAACATATATTCGTTAATATTCTTCTAGACCTAGTTATTTTGGAGGATTTATTGGAAGGGGTGAAATAGTCTTTTCAGCCTAGACTGGTAGGCAAGCTAAGATGACCTAATATAATAGCATCCAAGGTGCCCTCAACATCTATTCAACCATTCGACACATCTAACCCAGGTTATTTAACCTATAATGTGAATTATATGGAATCATTCCTCATATTAAGATGTATAAATCTGACTAAAAAATATGATATCTTGAAGAAGTTGTCCACAATCCCAGTGATAATTTCAATACTGGATGCTTTTAACTTGTCAAAGTATCTCCGAGAAGTACTTGAAGAGTCCCTGTTATGCCCTCAGGTGTTTTAAGATGAGGTCACTACCACTAAGATATACTGTGAAGAGATAGACCCTATATAATTTCTTGTGGTTATCTCTTTTACAGAACTAGATAAGGATGTTGTGATACAAGGACACATTAGTCCCTTATACAAGTCTTATAGTCTAGATAACATTGATATCCATTGATATTTCATCAATAATGTATTGGGATCCAACATAATTATGATATAAACACTTTTCTGGTTGGGTTATAGTAAATATGATCTATCTCCCTCTCTTGAAACTTCAAGGTTATGAAAAAAGTGAACAAAAACCACTTGGTCATATCAAGATCACAAATCAATTTAGGGACCTATTGTCTAACTCTAAATTCCTAGTCTTCTAGAAGTACACAATCTTCAATGTCTTCTAGGAAGGAATTTTTTACACTAAAATGTGACAATACCATCATCAAATCACCAATGTCTCAAGTACTAAATCAATGGGAAAAGTGGGTCACTATACGGTGATAAATCATTATTTGAATCTGGGAGGCTCAATACATTGATGCTGAATTTTATTGTAGAGAAGGGAATAAACCCATGGATGATGATGCTACTAAGGTCACCACCCCAAGTGGTCTATAAAAGACCATTTACCAAACCATTCAAGGATATTAGTGATGAATAAGTGCTTCCCATTAACCAGATCGAATATTTCAGTTCAGGATTGTGACTGTATTCATTAACACTCATGATATCAGTCATGTCAGTTAAACTCGACCATAATGAAGAGATACCTGATCCTCCTATTGGAAATGAAACCTTATGTGAAAAATAACTCAGTTTATCACCACAAATTTAACATACCTAAACAACATCATCTAAATCAGGGGGAATAATCATATCACCATTGGGAAATGGTGACATCTTTACCTATGAATCTTAGAATATCAATATTTTTTTTCAACTCTAAAGATTCCCATTCACCACTCATATTTCCCAATTAAGGCAAAGAGGAACATAAAGAGGAAGCTTAAGAGGGAGAGGAGGATGGACTCAAAGAAAAATCTCCAACATTTTTGGATGGTGTCTCTACCACTATCGATGAACTATGATAGGTAAATATAGGAATATAAGATTATTTACGACCTATGTTGATTAGTGTGGCTATGACCATTGAGTAATAAAAGGTATATAAATATTTATTAAAGAAATATTGATATTTATTTTCCTATAATTACACAAAAATTCTAGGCCTTGATTCTGATATGGCCACCCACCACTTGGGTCTTCTAAAAGATCATCGTGTCTACAAATAGACATCTATGCAAACACATCAAACCCATTCTACAAACATCAAATCCAAAGTTGATAATCTCATTAAAGGAAACTAAATTAGAGAATTGTAGTGCCCAAAATGGATTTCAAATATAGTTATAGTCAAGAAGAAAAATGGGAAGATCAGAGTTTTCATTTATTTTATGGATCTCAACCGACACTATCCAAAATTTGATTTCCCAGTTCCAATTACATAACTTCTGATTGATGAAATAACTAGATACCAAGCTCTATTCTTCATGGATGGATACTTAGAATATAACCAAAGATAAATTTACCTTGAAGATGAATAATATATTTACTTCAGGGAACCTCAAGGAATATATTTCTTTTGGATGATTCCATTCGACCTAAAGAATCCTGGTGTTACATATTAGCATGTCATGCAGTGCATCTTAAAACCCTTTCAGGTAAAGTCTACTGACTATAATGCCAAAAATCTTGTGGTGAAATGATGGAAATTTTCTAACCGTCTCTCTAACCTTGATATGGTTTTCAAAAAAATGTGACAACATGTACTGAAAATGAATCCCCTAAAATTTGCTTTTAGTGAAGCCTCAAGAAAGTTTCTTGTCTTCGTAGCACTCCATCATGGAATTATAGTCCCTCCTAATAAGATAAGGTATGTACTTGAAATTTTAACTCCTAAAACCCTCAAATAGTTAATAGGAATATAAGGATGACTTTCCTCCATTATAAACATTATATAAAATCTTGTTGGAATTTGATTTCCATTCACTAAGTTGATGAAAAAAGAGATAACATATATGTGTAATGATGACTATCAAGAAGCATTCAATGGTATCCAGAAGTATTTTCTAATTCCACCAATGATGATACTACATTTTGATGGAAATCAACTCATATTATATGTGACAACATTAGAGATATCATTGGGTTCTTTTATCACAAAAAATAATGACATAAAAAATGAAAATAGTCTCTATTATCTCAATTAGACCATGCTCGATACTGAGACTCTTTATTTAGATATCAAGAAGAACTTTCTGGAATTAATATTTGTGGTTTAGAAACTGTGGAACTACTTTCAATATCATAAGGTCTATTTGGTCTCTCTAATTGAACCACTCAATTGCATCCTCAACTTTCCTATGTTGACTGAACGATTGGAATAGTGGATGGTCATCCTATAGTAGTTTGACATCCGGTTCATACCATAGAAGGCAATAAAGGTGAAATATTTGGTATACTTTCTTATAGAGAATACTTCATTGGAAGAAATTCCTATGAATACTGAAATTACAAATGAATAAATATTCTCTATCCTAGACACCCCCAGAACATGGGAGATGTACTTTGATGGCACATCTAGAATCCCAACAGGAAAAAGGTTAGAAGACGCAAAAATCAATAAATTCTAGTTGGGATTCATCCTTATCTCTCAAGCAAAGGAAAGTTTTCCTTATTATTTCCTATTGTCCGAAGGTTGCACCAATAATGAGGAAAAATACTAGGCCCTCATTTCCTATTTAGATCTCACATTGAAAATACCAGTGCCCCATCTAAATATCAAAGTTGACCCAGATATGGAATTCAAGTAGTTAAATGGTGATTACTCTCTCAAGAAAGAATATACGATCCCCCTACTTGAATATGTCCAAGTATTTATTGATAAATTCCCCTCAAAGCCAATTTTGACTCATATTCTACACTCAAAAAGTGTTCAGGAAAATGATCTAGAAAAGTCCTCAGTATATTTATAAGATCCAGATAGGGATGAAATAGTTATCAACATTGCACAATGTAGAATTGTGTTGTTTTTTGTTCATAGTAACATGGAGGAGATCAACAAGATCAATTCTACTCTTGCACAAGATAAACCCATGAATAGTTGGATGATTACCATCCTAGACTATCTTCAAAGTGGGACTCTTCCATCATAAAGAGAAAGAAAAGAGAAGATCTGATGGTGGGTAGTAAAGTTTAACCTATACAATAGTCTTGGTCATTATAAGGTCCTCTATAAACGAGTATTTGAAGGAATACTCTTTAGATAAATTGATAGAGAAGATATTATCAACATTATTAAAGAAGTTAATTCCAGTACCCATGGAACCCATAAATCAGGAACCAAGAATTCTAACCCAATTAGAAGGCTCAAATATTTTTGTCCTTTGATGATGTAGGATTGTACACAATTCACCAAAAAGTTTCATCCATGTCAAGTGCATTCCAATTTCATCCAACAACCCCCAAAAGTTATTTCACATAGCCAAATAATCTTGTTCATTCACCATATGGGGAATAGATGTTGTGGGACCATACCCTCCCATTGTATCTAGGAAGTTTAAATATATCCTCACTACTACCAAATTCTTATCCAAATAGGCTAAAGAAATTCCACTCAAATAATTCAGTAAAAAAAGAATCATCAATTTTGTAAAGACCAACATCATCACCAGGTTTGGTGTCCCCCATAAAATACTAAAGGAAAATGGAACAATTGTTTTCTTTCTAATTGAAGAGGTTTTACCAGGAATATAACATTGATTCTAACCATTCATCCCACTATCATGCAGAAAAAAATGGATATTTAGAGGATTTTAATAAAACCCCATTGAGTATACTCCAAAAATAATGGAAAAAGACAAGAAATCCTGGCCTACAGAGATTCTACATCCCTTTTGGGCCTACTACACCACAACTAGTACTACTATACAAGAAACCCTAAATTAACTATTATACTATACAGAATCATTTTTCCCATTAAAGTATATTTTTTTCACTTTTCATTTCCATTTGTGATCATTTGTACAAAGATGAGTGGTCCTAGAAGCGTTTGGACAAATTTTAATGATTGAATGAAAAAATACTACACAACTTTCTTGATTTAGAGTTTTACCAAAACTGAATATCTCAAGATTTCAATAAGAAATTAACCTTCATTCATTCCTACTAGGGGAATTGGTTTAGATCATTAGGATCTCGGTGATACTTGGGAATAATCCTATGAAGCTTTAACCAAAATGGGAAGTACCTTTTTAATCCATAAGGTATATTCCAATATAGAATATTCATTGATATCTATGAACGATGAGAATACTACACCCCACTAATGAAAGATTTATCAAGAAATATTTTATGTGATTAATGACAAGTGGTACTAGTCGTATGACCTAAAACTAAAATAAACCATTCATCCTCACTGTATGATGCTAAAATATACAGAGTGGTCCTAGTCATTTGACCTAAAACTATAATACACCATTCATCCTCAACACATGGTGTTAATCTATATAGAGCGGTCCTAGTCATAGGACCTAAAAATACAAGACACCATTCTTCCTCACCACACAATACTAAACTACACGTAGTGGTCCTAGTCATATGACCTAAAACTACAAGACACCATTATTACTCACTATATGATGGTAATATTCATGGAGTGGTTCTAGTCGTATGACCTAAAACAACAAGACACCATCCGTCCTCACCATACAACGCTAAACTGCATAGAGTGGTCCTAGTTGTAGCACATGATCTTCAGCCCAGTTGGCGAGGACTCCTTAGGTGCATCCAGATGACTTGGGATCAAATCCAGGTGAAGACCAATTTCTGGGGTTTTGTAGTGGTGCTGTAGTAGGAACTATGCAGTACTATAGCATGTACTACAATGGGAACTGCAGCAGGCACTATTTGGCACTATAGCAGTTGGGAATATTCCCCCGTTTGGGCCTTCGGGCCATTGATTTGGTCCCCGAGTCCTTTAAGGCCTTCGGGCCACCCATGACTTCAGGTCAGTAAGGCCTTCGGGCCACCTCAAGGCCTTTGTGCCACCTTAAGTGCATATGAAAACCAGACAACCTACAAAGAACAAGCTTCAAAAAAAGGATGAGCAAGGAGATTTCACCAGTGCAGAAGCTAAACAGATTGCAAGAATGAGAGGGTATGACACCTTCCATTGGGACAAGACTATGCATGCACGGGAAATCCTATCCAAATAGCCATGAAAAGGTAGAGAGTTGATTTTACGATGAAGATGTTGGGGAGGAGCAGTTCCAAGTAGTTAGTCTGGGTTGTATGTAATGTTTGAAGCCCACATGCAATTAATTCCTATAAGGCCTACAAGCCATGTAATACTTATGCCTATGGGCCTTGTAAGGGTTCCACCTCACCCCTTGAAAGGTAGATTATCAAAAGTCAATAAAAAATGAAGGCCTTCCGGCCATTGGATGGTTCTAGTTGTATGACCTAAAACAAAAATACACCATTCTTCCTCACCATAATATAATAAAATGTATGGAGTAGTCTTTTTCATATGAACCTAAAAGGCATGACTCATACCGTCATAGTCACAAGATGATGAGTTATATGAAAACATATTCCGTACATGATGTTAAAATATATTCTTACCCTATGCACCAAGTATAGGATTCCCTAGGTTAAAAGTGTAGGAATCCTTGTGAGATGAACATGATATACATCTTATGATATGATTTTGCAAATGCCTAGGAAACTCCTCTTGTGGGATGATTTCTCAAATGTCTGGGAAAATCATATTATTAGATGATTTCACAAACACATAAGAAACTCCAATTATGAGATGATTTACCGAACTCCTATTCAATTCCTATTATGAGATGATTTCTCAAATTCTGGGGCATCTTTTAATGTATAAGATCTACATCTCTTTTCATTAATCCTTCTATGTTACAAGTTTCCTTACTGAATGACGTTAAAATAAATGGAATGATAAGAAATATGTGTGGATTTATTCTCATTTTGATGAGATTGGTAGTGATTCTTGGGCCCCTCATCCTAGGCCCAACCAAAAAACAAAAAAATGTTGGCCTATTCCCTACATACGAGTCAATTCAGTGTAGGGAATCTTTACCCTGAATTACGTATGGCTTGATTTAGTTTGCCACATGATATGCAGAGATGCCTAGAACATATATCTTAGGCCTAGACATATATTCAAAAATTGGGTTTGATTATTTTCACTAGTTTTTGACTCCATTCCATTCATTCATGTCAGATTAATTCTTAATATCTAACAAGTCCACTCCATACCCGCTGGTGTTAATAAGATGCTTCACCAAATTTTTTTGAACCACCTACATTATATAAAATAAATCCTAACCATTACTTGTTTCTCACACCATTCATAGCTCATTTGGGATTAGGACTATTTTAAGGGGCCTCCTCACATGGTCAAGTCACAACTCAGTTAAAGCACCATGACTTTAAACTACATGTACTTCATTCCAAAGGTGTCTGTGCAATGAAAGACTTCATACCTCCTCTTTTGGTTGGGTAACCTATGTCCTTGTTTCATGATGTTAATCTAAATGGTTTAAGTACCTTTCATATGATATTAAATTGTCCATTTTTGTGGCCCTTTCTAGAGAGAACAACCATTACCAGTGTTGGTCCTCTACCACACCTATATCTTAGAACTACACGTGTCTTGATTATCATCTTGATGAGACATGTAATAAATCCTAGATTATCCATCTCAGGCACATATAAAAAATAAAAAAATATTACCCACTCTACTATGTATGAGTTAGATCCAAATGAGAGAGTATGGGGTGGGTTGTCATTTCACTTCGGAACCCATATTCAAAAAATTCCCCTCCTTATATACGGACCATACCTATATAGGGAAATTTCTCTAGAACTATGTACGGATTGATTCCCTTTACCAAAAGATACATAGTGATGCTTGAATCTAAAATATTGGGTCCAGTCTCAAATATTCCCTTCATTACATATGATTCATACCAATGTAAGGAACACTCTACCCATTCCAAGTCAATTATGGTTGAAAATCAATGTTCATACTCAAGCATATTCCCTTTGTAAAATATACTCACTACCTTTAGGAATTAAGATCCCCATTAGATTTCCTATGGCTATTGGTAATAAGAGTGTTCAACTCCAAAGGACACCTTTGTTTTGGATATACATAATACACCTCAAATATGTCTTTGCATAATATGTATTCAAATGCAGCCTATCAATGAAAGGAACTTTCATACCTAAGAGAAAATACTCTTATCTTCATATAATTTGAAGACATTGTATTGGAAACCACGTTTTGAACATGGTCTTCCTTCATCCCTTACATGCATATACCATCCCACTCATTCATATATGGGTACCCCAAGGTTATGAATTATAGCCACCCCTTCACACCCAGTGAATTCCAGATCATTCTTGGTTGGATCACCGTGAAATGGGTGGTCCTAGATACAAGAACTTAAAAGGAACACTAGACATCCTTGTCAAATTTCATTAAATTATTGGGAAACTTCCTTTCCATACGATGTTAAACTACATGGTTCACATCCTCACCATATGATGTAAAACTGTGCATTATTATGGCCCTTGCTTGAGAGGACCATTGTTCCTAGTGTCAGTCTCCCACCACACCTTTATGTCATAACTAAATGTGTCTTGATTCTCATCCTAATGAGATACACAATGATGCATGGATCCTTACTTTTAGGCCCAACCACGAATGAAACACCAATACTATTATCCTATATATGATCTAGGTATAATATTCTTCACTCAATTATATCCAACATCAGTCTAAATTCCTCCAGCATAATCTAGACACCATCCTTTCACAAATCACATTTCGTGTCTTGGGAAACTCATATCCCCATGAGCTTTCTTTTTCCTATTCTTAATAAGAGTGTCCAAATCCAAATGAAAATTTTGTTTTGACAATGTATAATATGCCTCAAACATGGATTTACATAATATAACTCCAAATACAGTCTATTAATCAAAGGTATTTCCATCCCCAGGGGAAGGTCCTCTTATCTCCATATGCATTGATTTCATCATAATGAAAACCAATTTTCAAACATGGTATGTAGTATTCCCTTAAATTCCTACCCTATCCCACTCATTTGAATCTAATAACCCCAAGGTCTTGATTTATGACCTCCCCCATATCCCTAATGTCTAGACTCTATTGCAATATATTTGGCCAGAACCCCCAAAACGTTGTGTTTTGTAGAATGGTGTCTCCACCATAGTCTCTGGTCCACCCTGTATGACCTTAAACTATTCAGAGTGGCTTTCTATGTGTATTTTTTCCTTACATATGGGTCAGATATGAATAGGTAATATCTATCCCAGAACTATGTATGGATTTATTCTCATTCCAATGAGATACATAGTGATTCTTGGATATCTTATTCTAGGCTTAGCCACCATTGATATTTTACCCCTCTCTCCCACACATGGTCCTAATAAATGTCAGGAATTCCATCATGAGTCCATTTTTTGATAAACTCATGATTTGAGTAAAATTACCCTCCCTCATTCATGGATGATTCCAACCTAAATGTTTCCTTCATCCCCAGACACATTCATTTTAGCTAACCACACTTCATGGTTTCAGGAAACTCAGACCTTCACAAACATCTCATGGCCATCAGTTATAAGGGAATACAAAATATGTAGGGGACCTTTGTTTTTACTATTCATAATACACCTCAAACACATATTTTCATAATACACCTAAAAATATGTCATATTAGTAGAAGTATTTTCCATCTCAAGGAGAAAATACTATTATCTTTATACACCTTGACAACATCACAATGAGAATCACTTTTCAAAAAATGGTCCAAGACAATTCATTATGTACATATCCAATTTCATCTATTCGGATCTAAAAATTCTTGGAACATGACTTAAATTTTTTTCTCCTCATATCCAAAAATTGTTGGAGATTTCTTGGATTTCAAGTCTTCTTTGGGTTGTTATCCCTATAAATCATGGTCAAAGATGTTTGAACTAAAACATCAGTTCCATTGGCCAGGCTTGTAAGTCCTTAAACTACAAATTAATGAGACAAAATTCTCTCCTTGATGAAAAACCACAAATAAAACCCTTGGTAAGAAATGAGTTTCATATCACTAGACATGAAAACCACATGATTTAGGAAAAATTTATAATTTGAAATTTAAATGGTATTAAACTTATTAGGTTGAAAACCGGTAAAGGATGGCCTAATAAAAATTTGAGTCTCATTATCTATGTAATAATATAGATTACTTAGGTAAAAATTAGGGATATGATACAAAAAGCACAAAGTTCATAGGGCAATTTATGTGTCTCTTACAAAAATCAGACAATTCTTGTAGGGTCCCAATACCTTAGCAAAACATAGAGTATCCTCCCACTGGTGAGAAGAATCTAGATCCTACCTAATTATTTATGAATGATTTAAAGTTCCTTATGTTTACCTAAGAATTAAATTATTTTAATTCTAAATTAATCCAATTCCAAGGGGGAAATTTTGTTGGAATCAAAAAATTTGTGTCACACACTTAGCTGTAGAATTCATAAGTAGAATTGTTTCACCATACTGTAAGAATAATCAGATTGTATTTCCATGTTCTATAATACTACTCTACACAAAGGTATAAATATTCATTAGAATTCTTCCTAATATAGTTTCATGGTGGTGTGAACCTCCCTTTGAGAGTAATACATGTATTCTATAAAATTATGATAAAAAGGTATTGATTCCTTATACTCATTTTGAGGGTCTCCTAGACACTTTTTGGCATCATGAAACCACTTCTTATGGTATATAAATGATATCCACGAACTTAGTTAACTTCAAAGGATTTTATTTGAATGACCATAGGGACCAAAGGGATTTATGGATCAGAAGTTATGGATGTCAGAAGTCAGTAATTTTTATAAATGAATTTGATATCTCATGTAGCTCCTTCATAAAAATACTTCGCCCATCTCACGTAAGTCCCAAATTCGAGGAGAACCTTCATGGAATAGCCTAAGTAGAATAGCCTACATAAAGGACCTATGGATTCAACTTTAATAGACAATCCTACATAGACCAGTCTATGTGGAGCACCAATACAGAGAACCTATCTAGAGGACTTATATAGACCAACCTACATGAACCACTTGTACAATCCACTAGTGAAGATGACTTGTAAAAAATGACTCCTATTACTAAGGTCCTAAGATTTCATATAAATAAAATCATTGGGAACCCCATTTGAGATAAATAGTAGACCAGAAGATGGTTTGAATCTCTGATCACTTATTACTTTTCCCAAGTCCTCAAAACCCTTTAGGCAGCTCTCTAAGATTAAAAAGAGGAGGTAATTAATGAGATTCCAGGTATTAGAGTTTTACCAAGGTATAAAACTATAAATTCACAACCCATATTCCACTAAACTACTCCCTGATTTAGTGGGTCACATGGACTCAATCACACCTCCCCATACACCAGAGGCTGCTGACTAGCAGCGAGAGCCTAGGGTTTTTCCATGGAGAGACTACTCCCTTATATAGGAGTGTATCACAATGATAGTAAACATATTAGTAAATATCGTAAGAAAAATATAAACCAAGACCTAATATAAATATCCAAGATAGGAATATATAAGCAATGTTAAGGTAATCTCATATACAAAATGATGTGTCATGTCATGTCTCTACAAAGTTGGAAAATAGGTATATAAGAATCCAATGAAATAAATATATCAAAATGCTAAAAATACTAAAAAAAAACTATCCCAACTAGAATAACATGCTTTATCTTGGTCTTGTGCTCCCTTGATCCTAAGAATAGCACAACTCAAGCATAATAATGTGGGTGATTTCCCCAATCCCTACTTACATTCATATAGTCTGTCTGGGTACCCAACAACAGCCTGAATAGGGTGTGAGATAACACTCAGTAGGCCACCTCCAATAGTGTCTATAATAAATATAGGCTATTCATAATAAGTTAAAATAGTGTGAAATATATAACAATTATAATAGTATAATAAGTAAAGATCCCAAGGAATATGTGACAAAATAAAGTAATATTGTCCATCTAAATAATTCTCTCTATAAAAAATAGTCAAGATCCCATAAAAAAAGGGTAGATATAAATCATAAATAAAATAGTCACACTATCTAGCCTAACAAATGTAACCCAATACCTATACCAGGGTTATCTGTAAGAATATAAAAATATCCACTACTTCCAAGCCATATAAAAAAGTGTAAAACTACTACCATGTCTATGTTGTATAATCAAGTATATAACATTCATCACGATCTCACTGTATAATCAAGTGTTAGAACACAAAGGGATGGATCCAAGGTTTATAAGACCAAGGAATCCATGTCAAGAACTAGGAGTAACTCAATGTAAACTCTTTAAAGACTTGGGTGGGGTCCATGGATCATGTTAACTGACTATGTCCACTGTGAGCCCAATAAAAAATGATCTAAGGGGTATAAAGGCCCAAGGAATCCTAAAAAATCATGGCCCAATGAGAAAACAATTCCAAGTAATCCACTACTACACTCAAGATCTATGGGATAAATGTCTATGTCATCTAATGGAATCGGGATCCAAGGTATACCAACAGAGGAATCCACTACCATTTTCATCTCATCATTTCATTACATTAATAATTTCATAAAAAATTACATTACATGAGTTTATCCAACTCATATTCAAAAATACATATAAACCATTTAATAAAAAGTAAACAACATGTCATCACAAGGAAAAGGAGGCATCAACTATCTCTTAACATCTCAGTTCAAAATAATTAAATTTATAAAGGGGATACCTTTAACTGGGTGAGATCACACACACCCCAAGGGTGGTATAATGAAAGGTAGAAACAAAGGAACACCCCAAGGGTGTACTAGGTTTGGGATAAAAACCTCCAATAATCTCAAAACATAATCAAGGGAAACCTAAATAGGTTCCAATTCATTTAATCATGGTATTCAATTCATTTTAGGGGCACTGCCAGAAAGTCCGAAATGCGACAAAACTATAACTAGGAATATAAAACAATAAAAAATGAGGGAAAGGTATAGACCACATATCATAGGTCTGTAATAGATAAATTTTCTAGTATCGATCTCTCATTCGGTCCAAATCAAGAGAAAAATGAAGAACGGATGAAGAACCAGGGAATATGGCATATTTGCTTGCACCTAAATAACAATATCGATACGAAGTCAAACAAAAGACTACACAATGTGATCTAGGAACTTATTGGTGAAGACATAATGAGATTGATAATGTTCGATTTTGAGACCAGATGATGAAATGATAGAAAATCCTATGAAAGATCTTCAAGGGGAGCTACTGAGAATGAGGCTGCTATCCGATGGAAAAATAAAAGAATGAGTTTATGTTTTAAAATATTTTAAGGGAGAAATGGTCATTTACCACATTTTACCGGGTCACATGGTTTGACCACATGGTTTACCAAACCATGCACCAACTGTATTCCCTTCACTGTGTCAAATGGGACCTTTCATGCTTTTATGTGCACAGTTTGGAAAACTATACACAAACCATGTCTTAGCATCTGTCAAAAGTTGAAGAGCCATCCACATGAGCGTGCACTTGAGGTTTCACAATTTCCTTGAACTATGAGACTTATTGAACCCCTCTTCCTAGCCTTTCACTATTAGGTGTAACTGTGCATCCAATCCCGAACAATTTATACTAATTGTGCGGCCAGTCTTGTTTTATGAATAGTGTGGTTTCAGGCTCCGAACAAGGCCTGAACACCCCCAAAACACCCATGAACTCATTGAGAACCCTAAATAGGTCATAAAAAAGAATTTAAACTAAAAAATATTTGTTCCTCATAGGAAAACATGATATATTACAATATCCCCCTTAAATAAATTTATCCCTGAATTTCCCTTCTAAGGGTGGTCAAGAATTACCTGAGAATAATGTCATCCACTGAGAATGTACATCAGCCTACCACTCCCAAGTCTCATCCTGTAAATGTCCATGATGATATAGCACCCACACTGGAGGAACTAACTAGCCTTGGAGAACCTTTATTCTTCTTTCAATGAAACAAATAGAATGATCCTCAAAGGACACATATACCTGTAACTACACCTCATCTGAATTCAGAGTATGAGACATGTCTAAGTGATAACAGTGAAGCTAAGATACGTAGAAGACATCATGCATGGATGAATTCTTATAAGGCAACTAAAACCAATAGGATACCATCCCGACTCTCTCTAGAATCTTTAAAAACCCAAAATATCATGGTGAAAGCTTACCCCGTCTCTTAGTCCATCTATATCCCAACCTTGGTGAGATATGAAAAAAGACCTTATCCATAGCCTCAAACACTAGAGGTCATCGAAAATGATTAGTGTATTATTTATGTAGATAATATGTAGTATCCATCCACTTTTTTGATCAACTGTAAAGTTTCTTGAACAAGACACAGTCCTAGTAAAGCTACCTCTCCTACCTCTAACCAGTACATGGGTGATCTAAATAGCCTACCATACAAAGCCACATATGGTTCCATCTATATAGTCACATAATAACTATTTTTTAGTCAGTCTCAACTAGGGGTATATGTCTTTCCCAAGAGCCCCAAAAATATAGGATGCTTGCTCTCTAGATGTCTTCAATCACCTGAACCATTATCTCTCACTGGACATCTGTCTAAGACTGGTATGCTACACTTATAAGCACCAATGTACCCATCATCCTATATATAATCTACCAAAAGAGATATGTAAACTAGGAATCCCCATTTGATACCGCATTCTAACGTAGCCCGTGAAGTTGTAATATCTCATGGATATACAAAATCCCAACTTCATCTACTGAGAAGGTCTCCCTGATCATAAGTAAATGAGTAAACTTTGTGAGACTATCCACTACAACAAAAAAATTACTGCCTTGAGGATACCTCAGCAACCCAGTCAATAAATCCATCAAAAAATTCTCTCATTTTTACTCGGGAGTAGGCAACTGTTGTAAAAGCCCTACTAGTCACTGATGTTCCACCTTAAACTACTGACAATTGAAAAAACTCATATAAAAATCATCTACCTTTCATTTCATCTTCAACCACCAATACTTTCAATGTAAATTATAATACATCTTGGTAACATCGATATGTACTGCCTAAACTGAAGCATGAAACTCCCACATTATCTCCTAGAGTATTTCTAATGGAACCCAAATGCGACCATGTATACGTAAGATCTCATCCTCAACCATAGTCCAACAAGGAGGTAGGTCCTCACCTACCACACTACCCCATAAGACTAGGCCCTCAGAATTAGAAAACTATCTTATCCTCAAACTATCCAGAAGAGTAGAGATCATAGCTAAGTATGAAAGAATTTTTCCCCTTACGATTCTTCACCTCCATGTGCATCTATTAAAACTAGGCCATAATCTACCACTCACTTATAGACTCCTAAAATTCCTATTTCCGAGTCATTCTACTCAGTGCATCGATAACTGCATTTCCCTTTCTAGGATTATAGGCAAGATCTAAGTCGAAAGACTATAGGAACTCAACCCACCTTCACCACCTCAGAATTAGATCATGTTGTGTAAATATATACTTGATGATTTTTTGGTCCGTGTACACCACAAAATAATCTCCCTGTAAATAGTGTCTTCAACAACACAAATCATGAACGATTGGAACTAACTTGAGATCATGAATCGGGTAATTCCTCTCATGAGGTATAAAATAACTAAACCCATATGTCACGATTCTATCCCCAACAAAATAAATTCTCCTAGACTGATACCTAATTCATATTAATTCATAGTGTATATCCTACCCAAATATGGATTAATTAGGACTGATGCTGAAGTTAGCATCCCTTTCATCTCCCAAAAGGATGTATCATAGGTATATAACCATAAAAACTTTACACCCTTCTTAGTCAATCCCATAAAATGTGTTTCTAAGTGTGAGAAGTCTTGTATGAAATGCCTATAATATACATCTAGCCCCAAGAAACTCCATATGTCAAATATGTTCTTGGGATTCTCTTAGGAAACTAGAGATCTCACCTTCTGTGGATCAATTAATACTTCTGTCTCTGAGATAATATGAACCTGGAAGTGAATTTCATCCATATTGAAGTGGTACTTTGTGAGCTTAGCATATAACTAATTCTATATTAGAGTATGCAAAAAGGTATCAAGATGTTTGGAATGGTTATGTTGATTGTTATGATACACCCAGAAATTGTCCATGAATAACACCATAAAATAATTCAAATAAGGATAAAAAACTTGGTTTATTATCACCATGAAAATTGATGGCATGTTCGTGAGACTAAACAACACAACTAGATAATCATAAAGACCACACCTACTATTAAAAGTTTTATGAGGTATGTCTATAGGTGAAACATGCACCTGATGATATCCAGATCTCAAATAAATTTTCAAGAACACCTGAGCTCATCGAAGGTGATAAAAAAGGTCATCTATATATGTTAAGGGGTATCAGTTCTTAAACATCAACTACTTCAATTTCCGATAATCCACATATAGCCAAAGGGAACCATCCACCTATTTCAAAAAATGGACCAACGAACCCCACAGAGAAGTTTTAGGTTGTATAAAACCCTTTACCTCTAAGTACTCTAGTTACCTCTTGATCTATGAAAACTTTATTGTAGTCATCCTATAATGAGGAATGGATAAATTTGTAGCTTGTGGAACTAGCTTGATGGATAACTCCACTTCTCTCTCAAGAGGTAAACTAGAAAATTCATTTGGGAAAACATCCTTGAAATAATCAACCACTGGAGGGAAATATGCCTGACGTGATCCCTATGATTCCATATATAAACTAGAAATATGGGTTGTCATTCTACCTAGTCTATGATGCTCTGGTCTAGCTCGGCTTTCCTAGATATCCCATTAACACTTGTGAATGAAAATACATCCCTCTGGTGATGTAAAGGCCACCATATGATAATATAAATCACCATGGGATCAATATAAAACTAATTAGCACACCCTGAGTATAATGTTAAACCTTGTAATCTCAAGGAAAATGAGATCTCACCCTGAGTATGAAGTGACACCCACCAATCCAAAGGGGGAACTCCCTACACTAGAATACACCCTCTATTTTAATCCCCAATAGAGTATCCAAGGTCATAAAACATCATAAAACTGAACAACAATACAAATTCTTTCCACAATAGGTATAGATATGAAACTATGTGAAGAACCTGTATAAAAAAGAGTATAAACAAGAGAAGAGGCTATTAAGATCATAACTATCACCGTAGATGGACCAATGCTCTTCTCCTATGGTGTACACTGTATATAATATATATTTCCTGAACCAAAGCCCTGTGAAATAGCCTCACTACATGGAGTAGTCCCAGTCTACTGTCTAGGTACAAATAGTGCATGATTATCTCGACCATAACCATCACATTATATTGAATGACCAGTATTTCTCCAAATCCTAGCCTGAAATGGATCAATGAAACCCACTCCTGAACCTAGAGTCAGAGTTGGCCCCTTACACTAACTACTGGAGGGAAGGTCATGTAGAAACATTGTATGTGGACTATCCTGCCATAAGCTCAGCACTCAACTGGGTCTCGATCACAGTAATTTTTTAAGTGTCACCATATTCCACACTGATGAAGGAAAACAAAGCTAAAAGTATTGAAATCTTGGTTGGTACTCACCTCACGAGAACCCTCAAAATTTCGTTTCCTTCCACTGGAATCTGAACCACTAGGTCAAGAGACCAAACTTCCATTCCTCAAAGCATCTCACCCTCAATGCTTCATTAGTAAGATATATTGGAAAAAATACTGCATCTCTGTAAAGCATTCAAAATATTCCATAATTTTCATCAATCCTTACTCCAAATGAATAAAATCACTGGCCCACTATTCTCTCAATGTCTTGGGGGAAAAATTATTCAATGAACCCATTTTGGAAATCATCCCAAACCATATCTCATAGCCTATCGTACTGGTTCAAAATATCCCACCAGTGATTTGCTACTCCCTAAAGCATATAAGTTTCAAGCATCACTCTCCTCTCAAGAGGTTTCTCTAGATGATCAAAGATCAAAAATGTAGTAATAAGCCACAAATCAACAACCTATGGATTTACATCCCCCAAAAATGTGGGCATATACTACTACTGAAACACATACATCAGCTCATCTATAAACGGGGTGAGCTGTGGTGCTCCCTGAATGGTTTAGATGAATCATATAAAACTCTCGTGGAATTGTGCCTCAACACCTATGTCTGATAAAAATTATAGTTCCTAAGATGGAACTATAGAATGATCTACTGGTAGCCCATGGACCACCACCTCCAGAGCATTGTCATCACCACCCTCCTGGTGTATGATTGGAGGTCATCATGGTGTCATGTATCTACAATACCAAACACATACCTAAGAAAAGACTTATAACTAGAATTTCACAACATAAATCATAGGACATGCTAAAATTTTCCTATAAACAGGTGACACCCATATTTCTACTTCTGAAGCTAGGACTGGGTAAAAAGGAATAGTCATAAACCCCACTAGAGACACCGCCTACTACCCACTCAAAAGTCGGGTCTAGGTCAAGTTATCTATTTCACAATTTAAATTTTTACACGAATTCATATTCATTTCAAAATTCTATTTAAATGGATGAACTAAATATTTCATCACTTTCAATCCATAAGGGCCTATACACCTCATGAACTGAAGTATGGTGTCCACTTAATCCAAACCATAACACGTTCCAGTCCATGTGACTAATACTTCATGATTAAACATTCCATAGTTGTCTTCTTAGGGTGTTTGGTATTGAATAATTAGAAAAAAAATTGTTTAGGTTATGATATTCACTCTAATTACCTACCATGTTTCACAATTTCCTATACAAATCATTTATCACAATAACATATATATCACTCATAGCATACAATAATAGTGTCATGAAGTCAAGCAATGTATCTTATATGGAATGGCATAATGCATGGAATGTGAATCCTAGAAGGTTCCTAAAATGATTCATGAGATTCATACACTCATATCATCAGGAAAGAAATAAATCTAGAATCACAAAAACATAAAAAAACAAGTACATCACCCAAAAATGGAATAAAATCAACTCTAATAGAAAAAATATAGAAAATATAATTTTTGTTACATAAAATTTATCTCTTTCCTATAAGTAGGTTAGCTACTCCTAGGAACAACTCTTTGTCAAATTACAATACCTTCCTAACCCCTGTCTATTTTCTTAAAATATAAAAGAAACTATAAAATAAACTTTTTCTGATACCACTTTGTGAAATCCAAAACTAGATTCCACTAAACGGTACCCCGAGCTGGTGGGTAATGTGGACTCATGCACACCTCCTAGCATTCTAGAGACTATCGAATAGTAGTGAGGTCTTAGAGTGTATCCTTGGGGAGACTATTCCCTCATGTCAGAGTGTATCAAAATGATAGTAAAAATAACAATCAATAGAAAAATCATAATATAATCCAAGACTGTTGATAACCATACAAGGCACGAATATATAAACAATGCCAAGGTAATCTAATATAAAAAATTATGTGTCATGTCATGGATTTACAAATATTGAAAAATGTTATACAAGTATCTAGTGAAATACCTGTATCAAAATTAAAAAAAGACCAAAATAAACTATCTCATCCAGCATCACGAGCCTCAGCTTGGTCCTGTGCTCCCCTACTTCTAATCATAGCACAAATAAAGCATCATATTGTAGGTGCTTTCCCCAATCCCTAACTACATCCATATAGTCAGTACAAGTACCCAAAAAATGGCTCGAAAAGGGTTTGTGATAAAACTCAGTAGGCCACCACCAATAGTGTTTATAACAAATCCAGGCTATGTATAACCAGCTAAAACAATGTGCACTGTATAATAGGTATACCAGTAGAACAAGTATAGTGACCAAGACATATGTGATAAAATAAAGTAATATAATCTATCCAAACAAGGATCCCTACAAAAAATAGTCAAGATCCCATAAATAAGGGTAGCTATAAATAATAAATAAACAAGTCAAACTATCTATTATAATAACTATAATCTGATACCCATACTAGGGCTATCTATAAGAATATAAAAATATCCACTATGGTCGTGGTGTATAAGCAAGTGTAAAACCAATACCACGGTGATACCATATAATTTAGTATATAATATTCAACACATCTACATCATATAATCAAAAGTGTCATACCATGAAGGGCTAAATCCAAGGTATAGAAGACCAAGGCATCCATGTCGAGTCCTAAGATTATCTTGATGGAAACATGGTAAAGACTTAGGTGGGGTCCAAAGAACATGTCAACTGACCATGTCTACTATGAGGCCAATAAATCCAAATATAAGGGGTAGTAAGGCCCAAGGCATCCTACAAAATCAGTACCCAAGTAGAAAAAAGTCCAAGGCATCCACTACCATACTCAAGATCCATGGGAGAAACATCCATGACATCTAGTGGAATCATGTTCTAAGGTACACCAACTAAGGAATCCACTAACATTTTCATCTCATCATTTCATTTCATTAATCATTTTATAAAAAAATACATTCCACGACTTCATCCAACTCATCTTCACAAATATATGTACACCATTTAATAAAAAGCAAACAACATGTCATCATAAGTAAAAGGAGGCATCAACTCTCTCCTAAAATATCAATTCAATTCAATTCATTTTATAAAGGTTCTATCTCTAACCAGGTGAGATCACATGCACCCCAAGGGTGATATAGCATAAGTAAGAAACAAATTCTCACCTCATGGGTGGCCTAGGTTAGGGATAACAACCTACAATAATCTCAAAAGTACTCAAGGGAAACCTAAACATGTTCCAATTAATTTAATCATTGCATTCAATTTATTTTAAGGGAACCTATGGAAAGTCCAACATGTGGAACAAATCCAACTAGGAATATAAAACACCAAATAACAAGGGAAAGATATATACCAACTATTGTAGGTCTGTAGTACAAAAATCATACAATATCAATCTCTGATTCGGTCCAGATCGAGAGAAAAATTGAGAATGGATGAAGAACCAAGAAATAGGGAAAATTAGATTTCACCTAAATACATTCCTCAATAAAAAAGTTAAATGAAAAATGCAAAAATATGATCAAAGAACTTATCAACATGAATCCAATAAGACCAATGATGTTCAATTTCGATATCGGATGACAAAACCATAGAAATGAATATGGAAGAGCTTCAAGGGGACCACCCAAGCATGAGGCTACTGTTCGGTGGAATAATAAAATAATAGGTTTAGGTGTTAAAATATTTTAAGGGAAAAATGGTTATTTCTTATATTTTTACTAATTTGTATGGTTTAGCCACACGGTTGTTCAAACAGTTCACATATCATGCACCCTTCACTATACCAAAGGGACCTCCCATGGTTTTAATATGCATGGTTTGGAAAACCATGTCTAAGCCTCGATCAAAAGTTACAGAACCCCCTGAAAAAGAATTCACCTGAGGTTTCATGGTTTCCTCAAACTATGCGACCTCCTTCACCCCTATGTCAAGCCCCACACAGTTAGGTGAAACTATGTGGCAAGTACCACACAGTTTCTACTAACCATGTGGCCTACCTTGTTTTCCTAAAAAGTGGGGACATAGGCTCCAAAAAAGACTTGGACACTATCAAATCACCCATGGAATCATTAAGAAGACTTAATAGGTCATAAAAAGTTTAATAAAACAAACAAATATCCATACCTCATAGGAAAACCCAGTATATTACAAAAACAATAAATACCTCCATGAGAAGCCACTCCCCCCTATTCCAAATATACTAGGGATAAGGCCCTTTACTAAGATCAGGAAATGTGAAAGACCCTTCTAGGAGAACCTGAGGTGACATTTAGAATTCCTAGTGAAGTATCGCCCAAGTTTCACTACATAGGTTGTTCTTGATCCAAGTAAAACATAGGATAAGTACCTCCCACCTCTCTGAAGTATCACATGGGTGAAGCCAGAGCTAGTTCGCCTAGGTATCACCTAGGAAAAGCTAGAGCCATATCGCCTGGGAATCACCTGGGTGAAGCCAGAGAAAGATCACCTAGGTATTACCAGGTTGAATCAAGAGCTAGATCACCCATGAATCACCTAGGTGAAGCTAGAGATAGTTATCCCAAGTATCACCTTGGTGAAGACCCCTTTGGGCCCTCTCTCATACGATCAATGAGCTGTACCTCACATCAGGACTCTTATTTGAAGGAAATCAAGTCAAAACTTCAACTAAGGCCCCCATATTTTCATAATCATAGAACAATATGCATTAGTGTTTCTCCCATTTGAATGTTCATTCCCTTGATAAAATATTAATTTCACTTATCTTACCAAAAAGGTAGGGTCCTCAGGGTGTTTACAATTGCTAATCCCCTTGGTAACGAGGAACCCAACCTTGGAGGTAGTTCTAGGGACCACCCCATTTCTAATAGTGAGAAGAACCAATTGATTTTACCTTTTATGATAACTAGTATTGTATTATTATCCCCTCTACTTTGAAACTAGGAACTGGGCATCGATCCTAGAGTAAGACCCTAGTCATTCTTGTGGGATATCTCCCACCTTACATACCCTCACCCTCATTTACCACCAGATGAAGAAGATCCTATGAAGTGTCAAATATTTCACTTCCTATTGTTTCTCCCAATGAGCATGATTCATGTGGGATTAGAGGTTAGTAATGATCATATCACTAGCTTGATAAAATATCCGCACATAGGCATCCTACTAGGTTTAATTCCCAAAACCTTATTACCATCCTCTCAAAGGGCCACATTCCCATGATAATAAAATTCAATGAACTATATTCCTAATGAAGAAACCAAATGGGCCTCCTCCATTGGTGTAAGACCAAACCCTTTTTAACTGAATGATATTTGATTCCTATCTAAATGAGATACGTAGGAAGCCTCCCTAAGGTTCAAACCCAACACCCCAAACCCACCCTAATATTCTTTGGGCCATATTCCCAGTAGGGTAATATCCAACATGGAGGGACATATTCTCTCTGGATCCCTACATATCCATACTTATTAGGTTATATTCTTAGCAAGATTACCCCTTCACCTAGGAGGATATATCCCTTCCAGATCCCTCAGGCAATTTCGATGTAAGTTCCACACAATCCCTTTCTAGGAATCTTTCTCCTAGAAGTCCCCATTGTATGATGTTAAACTACATGGCTTGGTCCATGTCGCTTGACCTTAAAAGGTATGATTTGTCCCATAAAGTGGAACTGAACTATGTGGGTTTTAATTACTTAGGAAGGCCCTATCATGGACCTGATCCCAACATAAAAACAACTCTAATATTCCTAGATGATGATAAATTATAAAGTACCTAACTAGGTGGCTTAAAACCAGCATACCAAAACAATGAATGTAACCAATATTGAGAACCGTTGATATATATAGATGGTTCCATTTATATATATTCTCATATACATATAGATGGTTCCATCAATGGAGAACCTCAGATGAATATAGATGGATTCCCATCAACACATGTCTATAATTTATTGTTAATACATATGGTTGATTGGTTAGATATTTTTAATTTAAAAATGAATCAAAAATATGTCATAAATCTATAAGAGAGTCCCAAATTATGAAAAAATAACCCCCAAAAGTGTGTGATGAGCCAAATTCCCATCCACTTGACCAATGTGAGTTCTCAAGTGTCATTTATTAAGTTCCCAATGACCATCTGGCTTTGGAAAGAAAGCCAATGATCCTTGATGGATATGAGAGTCATTTAGTGTTTATAGTTCAATGAATTAAGCCTATTATAAATCATCCCACCATGAACAGGCATGAAACATCAGGTCTTCCATAAGATAAATTACCTTATCACAAATTGAATTTTAGAACAAGAGATAATACTATAAATAAGATAATTCTTAATCATGTAAGATAAATATAAGCACGTAAGAGGAAGTCCTTAACGAATTTTTCTACAACAAATGAAATCAATAAAATGAGTTAATAATAAGTGATATGTTCCAAAAATAATTAATATAAACATATCTGTAAAACAAATGAGGATTTTGGTAACAAAAAAATATAGATAACTTTATGAGATATGGTGGAACAATATATGTCTCTACAATAATTCTAGTTGGATGTAAATTAAATTATGTTTAATTTGTTTACAAAATTTTCAATTTTAATCAATTTTTTAAAATAAGAAATCAAAATTTCACTAAAACAATTTAATTATTAAGGGGTGAGTCACATTTTTATCCAAAGAGATTCCATAGTATAAAATCATTTTCTAAATAAATTCTTTGTTTCATTTTAGTTTTTCACTCTTGAGAATTATTCTTTTCCACTGCTTTTGTTGAATTATTTTCTTAAGGAAAAGAAATATATTAAATTTGGGGTAATTTTATGTGGATTTATTTTTATTCATATTAGATATATATATTTTAGGATTATTTGATTATTTTTTGTGTCAAAATGATTTTATAATGGTGATTAATTGGTAAATTATGATTTTATGTCAAAGATATTTTTCTCTGAATATTTTAATAAAGTCACGTGTTTTTGGTACTTAATTATTAAAATGAACAATTATTTTGTTTTATTATTATTTTATTAGAACCATAAATTTTTTTATATGATGAATTCTAATTGAAATAATAATTTTTTGGAGAACACATGAGTATGTTGTAATTGATTTTAGTCTATGAGAGGAATTTTATTTAAAATATTTTTTTAAATGTTTTTTGGTGGATTCTAAAATTCTCAAAGTTCTATGCTTTTATTTCCAATAATTTTCATTGGAAATTTTTTTTAGTTGAACTTTAAATAGAATTTATTCTTAAAGTAACTTGGGTGTTGGTTATTAAGTTCTTAAAATTCATTATTGTGATTTTAAATAGTCATTGTTTAAATTATTATTATAATGTTTGTTGAGTGTTCAATATATAAATTCATAAATTAAATTTCTATGAGGAATTTTTTAGAGTTTATTTTATTTTCAATGGATTTGAATTTTTATTTTGTGTGCACCAACCTAAGAAAGTTTTGGAAAGTCACCTGGTAAGTGACATTTTAAGTAGTGGGTGTTTAAGACAATTTCTTAAAAATTTATTCTACAAAATAAGTGATTTTAAAGAAGTGGATCATAATATTGTTTTGCAACTCCCTATAATATAATTATCTGTAAAAGAAATTCCAACTGTTCTATAAGAGAAATGTCTGGCTAGATCTGAAGATAATTTATTGTCTGCCATGAAAGAGAATAATCATAAGACAGTTTTACAATTACCATAAGATAATGAAATTTTAAATATTTAGCTTATTATTATTGCTAGGGGTGAAGCGTAGTGGGTTTGTATATATGGGTCTTGTGGGAGGTCTTATGATCATGTCTCCAAGAGATTGGGTTTTTATTTTTATTTTTAATCCCGTTTACAAGATAAGATTTTAAATATCTTGTTGGAAATAGAAGCTCGAAACCAACCAAGAATTATCAAATAAGTTTGAATAACTAAATGTGGAATCTTGAAGCGTGGTTATGACCACATCATCGCCTTAAAAAAGGAAGAAGAATCATGATCACAAACATGTTGTGGAATTTGAAGAACTAAATTCAACCAATGAGTCAATAAAGGAGAACATGAACTGAGGCTAGATTTGTTGTTTTAATTAGAAGAATATAAAACCAAGACAAGGGATTGTGAACCAAGAAAGAGATTTTTTACCTTATATTGAGCTCAGAGTTGGGGTTAGAGTTGGTCTAGGATGAAGATGAGGATTTTTTTTGTTGATTTTTATTGTAGGACCATTTCTTGAAATCGAAGAGGTAGTTCCACCATGATTGAAGAAGATAACAACAAGGGAGTTAACTGAAGCTCAATGTTTTGAGTATATTTGATGGAATAGATGATATCAGGTGTGATTATCTTAATTTTGGTGTTTTTAGGGCACTGAGACCACACCTAGTTTGGTGATTTCCAATTTAAGAAACAAATATCATTGAAATTGGTGAATTTGAGTTGAAGATAGAAATAAGCCAGAGTTTGCAGATCTTTTTTTGTTGGAGTTTTTTCTATCTTCATATTAAGATTAAGATTATGGAGATTTCTCCTTGTTCCTGAATTATATGGGTGCATCGTCTCAAGTGGATGTATGTAATGTGTTCAATCATTTTTCTTTGTAAATATGAGGAGTAAGGTGTTTATTAGAGTAGATGTTTGAAGATGATCATGTTTGTCCATATAAGAAGTTTGGATCAAATTTGAGTTCTAACAATGAAATCGATCTATTAAATTAGGTCCAACACTTGTAGACTCAATGATAAGGAAGTAAAAAGCTTACCAGGACAAAAATTTTAAAGTTATCAATCTTAGAACATCATTTTCCATTCAAATATGCATATTATATTTGAGTTATGGGCTGACACCAAAGATAACTTTGATTCTTGATCCTTAGAGAATTCAAGGAAGGCTGATGATGAATGGGGTTTAGTGAAGTATTGTGGAATTCCAGGGAGTCCAAATTCATACATGTTGAAATTAACTGAGAAAAAATTCATGTGAAGAAATTATAGGAGGTTTTCAACAAATATTAAAGTTTATATTCTAGAAAGGCACAATAGGACTAGCTACACATATTTCCCAAATACTTTTGGGAGTGAAGCTAGAGGGAAGTAAAGAATGATACTGTAATACATAGACAAAGATCTTTGGGGAGAATAAGATCAAGGGAATACTACTCATATTCATCTTAGATCAAGGGAAAAAACTCTTCTTCTTATTCTTTTTTTTCATTTTTGGTTTGAAATTATTGTGCTATTAAATTTCAATAATATTTCTAGACAAAAATTGATTGATTGAATAAGATTTATTTAGTTCACTTATTTATCTTCATTTGTGCTTCAATTTTAAATTGAATCAACTTAATTATCCGTTATAATTGAGAGAGTAAGTGAAGAACTAAAAATTCAGTAAAATTATAATCAAATATCTCGACAGAGGTTACAGCTACATGTTTTTGATCATTTAACTTAATATTATTTTCTCAAACAAAGACATGTATTTAACCAATAAATCCAAATTCCCCCCAGTTTTCATCCTTTTTAATTATATATTGCTATTATATGTCTGTTTGTGCCTTGACTCATCCAATTCATCAATATATATTCTTCTGTTATTTCAAAAAGGATATGACCATCATCACTCTTTATAGACATGATTTATCTATTTTTGTTGCTTGTTTTAAGTTTTAGTTTGTTTTCTTGGCTGCACATAATTACCATCCTTATGGATTCAATACCTTTCTCATTGTTACTTAATAGTTTTTAGGTTTTAAATTTGATATTTCCAATGATATTTCATCACATGTGTTGCAATTATATCACAGAAGCCATGATCTATAGTATTGTATGATAGATATCTTTTTCACCCAATGAGTTCATCCCTATAATATAGTTTAAATCCTTAAAAATTATATAATATAAAAATTTGTTTCTCTTGAATTTTAATTATGAATTGAATAAAATAATTTATAAAATTTTGGTAAAATTATAGAGAGAGTTATTTTGTGATTTTATTTAATTTATAAAGGTGTTTATAAATTAATTAATTATAAATAGTTTATAATTAATTGATCTATTTTTTATGAAATACTTATTAAATAAATCTCCATAAATATTAATTGTTAATATTAAATACTTTTTAAATTATATGGCATGACTTATAGTTTAGATATAAAATGTTTATATGGAAATATAAGTGAAATTTATAAAGTGTTCATAAATTACAAAATAAGACAAAAATATAAAATATTTTATATTTAAAATATGAATTATTTATAATTATATAATCTGCCTTGTTCAAATTAAAGTTTTTATTTGAGACTTATTTAAACCATATCAAAATAATTTTGATAATTAATATGATCATGGTTTTAATAATATAGAATATGTGATATTTAAATTATGCAACTTGTTTATATAATAGAATTAAAACATAAAATGTATATATTTCATTTAATATCATATATTTAATGAAAATTTGATATGAAGAGTAATATTAAGGAGTTAATATTTTTAATTATGGACTGTCCATAATGCATGGATATATTATAAAGTCTTTATAATTGTTGTATTTTTGAATTGTTTATTAATTATTTATCACAAGTTTAAATATACGAATTATATATTTATTTAATTTATTCCATGTTTTATTCATAAAATACAATTTTTATATTATGAATTAATGTATTATTTATTTTAAAAAGTCAAACTGCTTTGGTAAATTTCAATACATGTATATAAGAAGTAACATGTTATATAGGAAAATTGATTTAATTTTATTCTACCATGATTTTTGTTTGTATTATCTCATGAGCTTAAATTTAGAAGTTAATTATCGTGTATACATATTAGGTGTTAGACATATTATGAAATTGATGTCTCTGGAGAATTATTATTTACCTAGAGAAGTAGGGGGTTGGTTATCTATCACTCCAAACTTACTCTTTGAAATGTTCCGACCTGGGAGCCACTGAAATTGTGTCTCGGGCCCGTCAGTCAAATGGAAAAAATCATCCCTTCTCGTATGCTATAGGATACTGAATAGCAGTTAGAGTCCAATGATGTTATTATGGGGAGACTATACCCTTATTACCAGATTATCATAGTCGTACAAGAGATATAAATTAATAGATAAAAATATAAAAAATATAAATGAAAGTAAGAGATGTAGAATAATTATAGTAACTAAAGAAAAAAAACGAAATGAACAAATCCAAATGTAGAACTACCCATGAATGTCCATATGATACTACAATATACTATAAAGCAGATAAATATAGTACATAAATAAGGAAAAGAACAAGAATCCCCAAGAGATAACTCCACGAACATCCTAATTACTAGCTCACTCCTATACTCCTAAGCTCCCAGGTACAATGCATAACACAAGAAATAATCCATGGACCCTTGAACATGAGGCTTGATCTAGTACCCCAGTGCATTGGAGGCTAGAGAAAGGTATGAGATATACTTAGTAGGCCATCACCAATGGTGTCTAAAGAATAATCAAGTACATGGATATAAATACTCCAGTGTGAAAGTATAACTGATAAGGTCGTAAATAAACCAGTGATCAAATATAAACATGTCAGGCTTAGGTCCCTCAAGGAAACCTAACCTGACCATACTTGCTTTTTCCTATGCCTGAATATCTCTGAACTAGGGTCAACCTGTGTGCATATAAACTATATAAATAATTACAGGGTGTGTTCACAAGGGAACATAACTAGACCATAAAAGGGATAAAGAAAACATGGACCAAACCCAAGAATATTCTTTGTCTTGGTGGATGCATCCTTAAATATGATAAACTATCATTCCATAGATCATTAAATAAGAGGTGTCAAGGTTCTTCATCAAAATTCATCCCGTGACCGTCCAAGGCGATCTGTAAAGAGGAATCCCATGTATCGTACTTGGAGCACTATAATTACCCATCACCGTAAGTTTCCATCCAAGGCAATCCGTAAAGAAGAATCTCAAGTATCACTCTAGGTTTGGTATGAAGGCATAACCCACTGAATCCATCATAGGAATCTCACTTAGGGGACATAGTGTAACATCCCGGTTCTGGAAGCCACCCAGAGGCACCCCATACCCAGTTGGTCATATGGCCTCAAGCGCATTTCCCCGAACGCTAGAGGATTCCGACTAGCAGCGACGGCCTTGGGTGTGATAGTGGGGAAACTACTCCCTCATTGGCAGAGTACACAGTGGAAGTAAAAAACACATACAATAGCGGAAACAGTAAATATCCAACAACAGTAAACAATGGAAGACTAAAAAAATAAACAAATGGAGCACATATATATATGAAATGATGCATGATACATATGTCTAGGAAAGCATCCAAACAAGTCACAATGCTGAATACAAAACTAAACCGAAGTACAAAAGAAAACAGATAATCAACTCCTCAGCATCGCAAGCCCTATCTTTGTCCCATGCCCTCCTGCTCTAATTCAAGTCAAGTACAAGAAGTGGAAGGGAACTTTACCTTATCTATACCTGCAACAATATAATTTGTTTGGGCCCAAAATCATGACCCAAACAGGGTGTGAGACTAAATCCCAGTAGGAAACCACCCGAAGATCTATGCCTAACCGTTAGTGAGTATATGGTAGGTAAAAGTACAGTAAATAGTAAACAGTGAACATGAAAGTAATCAGTAGAAAACAATCCATAGATCCTAGCATTTAATTTACAAATAGGCATGCAGTCACTCCAACAAGTAGAACAAATATGTAACCTATGGGTAGTTCTCATAGCCTAACCCCCATGGTTTAACCTACAAGTACTAGAAACCCTCTCGGAGGCACACACAGTCTCACCCCTCTGGTTCAGCTAAAGAAAGAATAGACTCTCTGGGGAAGAACTCCCCGTCAATTCCCCCTATAGTCTCGTATTGTACTAAAGGCGCTTTGGGGAAGCACTCAATGTCTCATTCCCCCTATGGCCCACGTCAAGGAACTACATACAATCTGAGGAAGCACTCAATGTCAATTCCCCCTTGTGGTCTCGCATCGTATTATAAGGACACTTTGGAGAATCCCTTACATCCATTCTTCCTATGGTCTACTACACTAGGTTCCCACAGCCCTGTGTAAAGTCAGCAAGTATCGCATCGCGTAATGGAAAAATTGAACCTCAAGAAATACTTGTCTAGTAGTCTACATCATAACAGCATGTCAGAAAAAGGACACTCCATCCTACAATGCTAGGCATGGAAACTGGAAAAAGCATAATAGGTAAAACTAGACCAAATGGTCATAAATAGGAAAAACATGCATGAAAAAACATCCAAATCATAGTGAATTACCCTATTCACAAACAATATCTTCTACTCAGGCATATAAGAAAAGCAGGCAAAAAACAAGGGCAAAACAGGAAACACGCAATACCCCGTTCAAGGGTATTGGTGGAATTTTGCACAAATACCCAAATACTTTCTACAGAAAGGAAAAAAACACCTACCTTGATGTTAGGATATTGATATAATTGAACCACGGGGCTTGAATCACCTTATAATGTCAAATATCTACAAAAAATTCTAAAACATTCAACCAATGATAACTTGGAAAAGAGAAGGAATTGGGAAACGAGGTTCCAGCAGAAGAGTGAACTCACCGATGCAGTTCCAACGCAATTGACGAGGTTCAATTCAGAGGAAGTATTTTCTCTCATGGGTTCGTCAAAGATCCACAGTCGTTCGGGATTTCTCGGCTAAACGAGACCTAAAAGGTGGTGTTTCTGGGGATTAGACGCGACCACTATGTGTTTAATTAAAAATAAAGAAAGTACACGGTGTGTACTTTTTGGAGTACACGGCGTGTACTCTCCTTTTCTGTACTCTGATTTAGGAGGCCTCCAAGTCACCCCTACATGGCCATGTGTGTGGCCATGACACGGCCAGCACACGACCTCATGCGACCACGAAGTACATGACGTGTACTTCAAAAATTTTAAGAAACTATTCTTTTATCAAAAACTCCAGAAAAAGGTAAAACATACCTGAAAAGATGGTTCAGGTTCTTACAACCCCCCCCCCTTTAAAGAAATTCATCCATGAATTTCTCTAGCACAGAGTAGAAGAAGAAACCCTGAAAAACTCTGGCCACTACGATCGTACATCGACCTCCCTCTCCCAAGTCTCGTCTTGTACTCACCCATGACCCCATAGCACCCGTACTAGAGGAACAGACCAGCCACGAAGAATTTTCGTACTGCGATCGACAATCCGGATATGTTGCTCCTCAAACGATGCATCCGCTTCGAGCTCAACCTCCTCAGGTTGAAAGACATGAGACAGGTCTGAAAAATAACATTGGAGCTGAGAAATGTGGAAGTCGCCGTGCATAGCCCGGTACCTCTGAGGTAACTGCAACCGATAGGCAACCAGACCAACTCTCTCCAACACCTCAAACGGCCCGACGTACCTCGGTGAAAGATTACCCTGTCTCCGAATGCTCTTGTGTCCCAACCTCGGTGCAACAAACAAAAAAACCTGATCCCTAACCTCGAACTCCAGAGGTCGTCTCTGCTGATCAGCATAAGGCTTCTGTCGAGACTGTTCCATATCCATCCTCTTCTGAATCAAACTTATCTGCTCTGAGGTCTCCTAAAAAAGATGAGGTCCAAAAAAAGCTGCCTCTCCTGCCTCCAGCCAACATAAAGGTGATCGACATGGCCTACCGTACAAAGCCTCGTAAGGTTCCATATGAATAGTTGCTTGAAAACTATTATTGTAGGAAAACTCTACAAGAGGTATATGCTTCTCACAAGATCCTACAAAATCTAGAATGCAAGATCGGAGCATATACTCAAGCACCTGAATCGTACACTCGGACTGGCCATCTGTCTTGGGATGGTATGATGTACTCAAAAGTACCTGTGTACCCAAAGCCTTATGAAGCCCCTGCCAGACCTGTGAAGTAAAACGTGAAACCCTGTCTGACACGATGGAGTGTCGAACCCCATGCAGACGTACAATCTCCCAGATGTACAACTGCCCCAGTTCGTCAACGCTGAAGGTCTCCTTGATCGGAAAAAAGTGAGAAACCTTCGTAAGCCTGTCAATGAAAACCCAAACAACATCATTCCCTCGAGGTGACCTCGAAAAACCGGTCACGAAGTCCATCGCGACTTCGTTCTACTTCCACTCCAGAATGGGTAACTACTGCAAAAGGCCTGCTGGTTGCTGATGCTCTGCTTTCACCTGCTGACAAGTGGAACACCTCATGTCAAAACCAACAACATCTCTCATCATACCTAGCCACCAATACTTGCGGTGTAGATCATGATACATCTTGGTGACGCGAGGATGAGCTTCGCAAACTGAGGAATGAAAGTCCATCATCAGCTCCTCGCGTATGTCTGCTGGCACCCATAGGCGTCCCTGGAAATGCAAGATCTCATCCTAGCCTACTCTCCATCCAGGAATAGGGTCCTCTCTTGACACGCTTTCCCTTAGGACTAGGACTTAATAATCTAATAGATTCCTTATTCAAACTCGATCGAGAAGGGTAGAGGTAATAAATACAGAAAAAAGAAACATCTTCCCCTAACTGTCATGCACCTCCAAATTCATCTCAGAGAATAGATCCATAAGCTGCCACTCACTACTGGCCTCCTGAACTGCCTGTAACTGATTCCTCCTGCTCAGTGCATCAGCCACAACATTTCCTTTCCCATGTGTGTAGGCAAGCTCAAAGTCAAAAGACTGAAGGTACTCAACCCACCTTCGCTGTCTCAAATTCAGATTACGCTGAGTGAAGATGTACTTGAGACTTTTGTGGTCGGTGAAAACCACAAAATTCTCACCCAAAAGATAATATCTCCAATAGCGTAAGGCATGAAAAACAATTTCCAACTCTAGATCATGCGTCGGGTAGTTCCTCTCATGTGGACTCAACTGCCGAGACCCGTATGCAACGAATCCATCTCCCTGCATAAGAAAAACACCCAGTCCAATACCTGTCACATCACAGTAAATAGTATAACTCTTGCCCGGATTCGGTAAGATCAATATCGGTGTTGAAGTCAACCTCCATTTCAGCTCCTGAAAGGATGACTCGCAAGAATCTGACCATAAGAACTTCACACCCTTCTTGGTAAGACCATTCAGCAGTGATGATAAGCACGAAAAGACTTGTGTGAAATGTCTGTAGTATCCAGAAAGCCCTAGAAAACTCCGCACCTCAAAGACATTTTTCGGATTCTCCCAGGAAACTACTGCTCTCACTTTCTCTGGGTCCACTGATACTCCATTATCTGAGATAATGTAGCCCCAAAAGTGAATCAGTTCCATCCAAAAGTGTCATTTTGAGAGCTTAGCATATAACTGATGCTCTCTTAGTGTACTCAAAACGATCTCAAGATGGGTAGCATGGGCGTGTCGACTAGGAGAGTACACCAAGATATCAACCACAAAGACCACCAAAAAAGTGTCTATGTATGGATGGAACACTCGGTTCATTAGTGCCATGAAAACTGCAGGCACGTTCGTGAGGCCGAACGACATAACCATATACTCATATAGACCATACCTACTCCAGAAAGCTATAAGAGGTATATCAGATGGTCTAACATGCAACTAATGATAACCGAATCTCAAATCAATCTTCAATCACACTCGGGCTCCTTGAAGCTGATCAAAGAGATCATCGATCCTCGGCAAGGGATATCGGTTCTTGACCGTCAACTGGTTCAAATTCCAATAGTCCACACATATCCTGAGGGTACTGTATGCCTTCTTCGCAAATAGGACAGACGAACCCCAAGGAGAAGTACTGGGTTGGATGAAACCCTATGCCTGTAACTCCTCCAACTGTTTCTTGATCTCTTGTAACTCAGGGGTAGCCATCCTATAAGGAGGAATGGACATCGGTTCCACTCCTGGAACAAGCTCAATCGAGAAGTCTACCTCATGCTCATGAGGCAAACCTGAAAAGTCCTCTGGAAATACATCTCTGAAACGATCCACCACTGGGGGAAAGTCTAACTGTGAATTCCCCTAGTCATTTAGATAAAGACTAGTGATCTAGGCTGTAACTACTCCCAAACCATGACGCTGTAGGCCCGCTCTGCTTACCTGGACATCCCATTCACCTCTATAAAGAAAGGTTCCTCCCTCAGGTGATATGAAACTCACCCTGCGGCGATAACAGTCTACAACTGCTTGGAATAGAACTAGACAGTCCATTCCAAGAATGATATCATAGCCTATCATCTCTAGGACATAGAGATCCAATAGAAAGTGATACCCAACCACCTCGAGAGGGCACTCCTTGAACTGATGCACACTAGCCGTCCTAGTCCCCAACGTGTGTCTATGGTGAAAGTATCAGTAGGGGAAAAGATACAGAGCCCAAGGCTCTCCACAATAGCAATAGATATAAACCTATGGGAATCTCCTGTATCAAAAAGAGAAGAAGATAAAACTGAGGTTACGAAGATCGTACCTCGAACTTAGAGGGTTCGGGATCCTGCTTCTGCTGGGTCTGCTCCACTGCAAAAGCCTAACCTGTACCACAACCCTATGACCCTGCCTGAGCACTCTGAGCTGATCCACCTTATTGTCACTAAAAGACCAGTGAATGACCACCACGACCTTTACCTCCACCTTAGCCCAAATGGTAAGAAGAACTCCAGTTCCCATACTGGTGAGAAACTGGTGGCGCTGCTCTTAAACGAGGAGTCGTGGATGAACCCCTATCACCACCTAATAGTGATAAAACCTGATAGAAGCACTAGAGGTGACCCATCTTGCCGCAAGATCAGCACTCCACTGGGTCTCTATGGCACTGTGGCCTCGTATGCCCAACCCTTCCACACTGGTAGCATACCACCTGGCTACCTGAAGATGTGTCTCGCCACCTCGAATCACCGCACGTAGACTCCCTACGACACTTCCTGATATCAGCTGGCGAAGCACTAAATTTGGAAGCGGAACTACCCTAGATCTCAGCACCAGAATCTCTCAGATTGCGCTATGCAATCAGTTCCTGGTTGACAATGGAAGTGATGAAAGTAAGCCTGAAGATATTCACCTATGAGCGGATCTCCCATCTGAGACCATCCTCAAACTTCCTTACCAAGAATAACCCATATCCTCCCTGAAGGGGCGTGAAACTTTGAAGAACAATGAAATGAGAGGAATACATCATAACAGAAAGAGTACCCTGCTCTAGGCTCATGAACTCTCGGGCTCGGTTGACCCTTAGGGTCTTCAGATAGAAGTAGTTTTAAAAGATTCACTTAAACTCCTCCCATGCCATAACCTGTTGATGACCCTCCTGTGAGACCACATCCCACCACCTCTTGGTAGAGTCTTGTAGAATGTAGGTAGTTAGCTTGACCAACCTTTCTGGAGGTGTCTCCAGATGCTTGAAGATCGTCTTCATGGTTTCTAGCCAGGAATCTGCAGCCTAAGGTCCTCCTTCCCCTGAGAAGGTGGGAGGATGATGCTGTTGGAAAACCTATGTCATGTATTCCATAGTCGAGGTAGGAGGCGATGCTCCCTAAAAGGTCTTCATCATCCTCAGAAAGCCTTCCCTAAACTATGCATCAGTTCCTGTAACCGGTATCACTCCTGGTGCCAATGCTGGCACAACATGAGGATCTATGTGAAGTCCCTAATCATCCATATCGAGCATCTGATCACCGCCTGACAGCTAGCATGCAACCGGAGGACGTCTCGGTGGCATGACTCTGCAAGGTCAAGCACATATCTTAGATCAAGATTATCAAGGACTGAAAACAAGAGTGTAATAATGGAACATGAGAAATAAAGAACTCAAGTTTTACAAAACATGACTACACGATGTGTACATTTACTACACGGCGTGTTCCCTAAAGTTATTCACATGGGCATGAACTCCTATCCAGACTAGTTTTATAACACCCCAGACACATGGTGTGTTTTCCCCACACACGGCATGTACTTGAGTCCCCTTTCCCTACCCGAGTCCTTATATACGGCTAAGCCACACGACTCTCTCCTAAGGCAAGACTACATGGCGTGTAAAAGTCCTACACGACGTGTACTAGACAACCTTCACGTGGCTTGTGTTGTTAGTTAAACAACTTGTGTACCCAGGTCATGCTACACAACGTGTTCCAGAAGGACACGACACGTACAAAGAAGTCCCAACAGACCGTGTGGTTAGCTACACGACCATCTACACGACTAACACTTACACGGCGTGTTCCAGGAAGCCACGACTTGTATAAGAAAGGATGACACCGTCCCGTGTTTTTTGTGACAAAGTTGAGTACCTGGGTCAGACTATACAGTGTGTTCAACATGGAAACGACATGTATAAGAAGAGACGTCACCGACCCTGTTGTTAACTACACAACTGGACTCCTAGTATTACACTACACGGTGTGCACAACCGGTACACGACGTATTCTTGGAATATTTTTCATAACCCCGTGTCTTTTCCCACACAGTCAGTGACATTGTTATAAACTACACGGCATGTATTCATAAAGTACACACTGTGTATTTTGGGTTTTTCCAGACAGTAGCCTCAGAAACTGCTCTGGAGCCCAGAAAACACAGAAAACAATCCTTAAGTTGCCAAATTATGATCTGTAAGGTCCCATACTCCCCGCAAATCAAAGCTTGGAATCTTATACAAGTTATAACAAGGCAAAAAGTAATGATCCACCAAATTCCGGTCCCTAAGGGCCCATAAAAACTCAATAACCAAAGTTTGGTGTCCATATAAGCAATGTACTATACAAAACAATTCTCTATCAAATAGTAGAGATTTTATCAAATCATTTATCACAACAACATGCATAGTCTACAAAACATCTCACACAACAACATGAAATTGCTAATGCATCCTAGATGGCATGGCAAGAATGCATGGCATGTGATTTCTAGCAAGTTCCTATATGATGTATGAGATGGAATACCCTCATCTCATTGGGTTGCAACAGAAATAGAACCTGAACAATATCAACAATAACAACACGAATCATGTGAGTCACTCAAGGTGAAATCATATCAACTATAAAATTTTCAAAACCTGAAGAAATTGAAATAAATGAGGTAGATTGCCTTTTCCCTGTACACGGGTTAGCTACTCCCGGGCACATCTTATTACCAAGTACCTATTCCGTCCTATCCCTGGATAAAGGCTTCAAATAGTAAGTCAAGAGAAAAGAAACTGCCTCTAATACCACTTTTTAACTTCCCGGTTCTAAAATCCACCTAGAGGTGCCCCGTACCCAGTTGGTCACATGGCCTCAAGCACATTTCCTCGAACGCCAGAGGATGCCGACTAGTAGTGTGAGCCTTGGTTGTGATAGTGGGGAAACTATGCTCTCATTGGAAGAGTACACAATGGAAGTAAAAAACACATACAATAGTGGAAAAAATAAATATCCAACAATAGTAAACAGTGGAAGACTAAAACAATAAACAACTGGAGAACATATATATATGAAATGATGCATGATACATATGTATAGGAAAGTAGACAAACAAGTCACAATGCTAAATACAGTACTAAACCAAAGTAAAAAAGAAAACATATATGTAACTCCTCAGTATCACAAGCCTCGGCTTGGTCCCATGATCTCCTACTCCAATGAAAGTCAGGCACCTGAAGTGGAAGGGCGCTTACCCTTATCTATACCTACAACAATATAATCTTTTTGGGCCCAAAAGCATGACCCAAACAGGGTGTGAGACTAAATCCCAGTAGGAAACCACCCAAAGATCTGTGCCTAACAGTTAGTGAGTATATGGAAGGTAAAAGTATAGTAAAAAGTAAACAGTGAACATGAAAGTAATCAGCAACAAACAATCCACAAATCCTAGCATTTAATTTACAAATAGGGAGGAAATCACTCCAGCAAGTAGAAAAAATAGGTAACCTATGGGTAGTTCTCACAGCGTAACCCCTATGGTTATAACTACAAGTACTAGAAACCCTCTGGGAGGCACACACAGTCTCACCCCTCTGGTTCAGCTAAATAAAGAATAGTCTCTCTAGGGAAGCACTCACCATCAATTCTCCCTATAGTCTCGTATCGTACTAAAGGTGCTTTGGGGAAGCACTCAACATCTCATTCCCCCTGTGGCCCGCGTCGAGGAACTACATACACTCTGAGGAAGCACTCAATGTCAATTCCCCCTGTAATTTCACATCGTATTATAAAGACACTCTGGAGAATCCCTTACGTCCATTATCCCTATGGTCTACTACACTAGGTTCCCACAACTCTGTGTAAAGTCAGCAAGTATCGCATCGCATAACGGCCAAAGTGAACCTCAAGAACAACTTGGCTAGCAGTCTACAACAAAACAGCATGTCAGAAAAAGGACACTCCATCCTACAATGCTAGGCCTGGAAACTGGAAAAAGCCTAATAGACAAAACTAGACCAAATGGTCATAAACAGAAAAAACATGCATGGAAAATCATCCAAAGCATAGTGAATCACCCTATTCACAAACAATATCTTCTACTCAGGAATATAATCAAATCATACAAAAAATAAGGGAAAAATAGGAAACATGCGATACCCCATTCAAGGGTATTGGTGGAATGTTTCACAAATACCCAAATACTTTCTATAGAAAGGAACAAACCACCTACATTGATGTTAGAAGATCGATATACTTGAACCACAGGGCTTGAATCACATTAGAATGTCGAAGATCTACAAAAACATCTAAAACGTTCAACCCATGATAACATGGAAAATATAAGGAATTGGAAAATGAGGTTCCAATAGAAGAGAGAACTCACCGATGCGGTTCCAAAGCAATCAACGGGGTTCGATTTAGAGGAAGAACGGTCACTCAGGGGTTCGTCGAAGATCCGCGGCCATTTAGGAGCTGTCGGCCGAATGAGACCTAAAAGGAGGTGTTTCTGGCGATTAGATGTGACCCTGGTGCATTTAATGAAAAAAAGAAAGTACAAAGTGTGTAATTTTGGAGTACATGTCGTGTACTCACCTTTTCCGTACTCCTCTTTACGAAGCCTCCAAGTCACCCCTACATGGCCGTGTGTGTGGCCATGACACGGCCAGCACACGACCTCGTGTGGCCACAAAGTACACAACGTGTACTTATAAATTACACAGTGTGTACTTCAAAAATTTCTAGATACTCCTATTTTCTCAAAAACTCCAGAAAAAGGGAAAACATACCTGAAAAGAAGGTCCGGGTTCTTACACATAGTATCGCTCGTTACATGGGATAACCATCTTTCCACTGAGCCCATCCAAGGTGACCCCCCTAAGGATCTGATATCACTCATGGGGATAGTAATCCCAATCTACCTATGAGACCATCCAAGGAATTCATACGTGGGAATATGAGTATCAATCAAGTAAAATACAAAAAAACTCACCCTAAGAGTCCTTCCAAGTAATTCCTAAATGGGAATCCAAGTATCACTCTAGGTGTAATATGAAACAAGTGACCTTTGAGGCTGTCCTTGTCATTCCGCAAAGAGGTAACCCAAGTATCTCTCATGGTACATAGTTCATCAATTCATTTATATTAAAAAATAGGATGTATATGTTTATAAAAATTCCACATAACCAGTAATGTATACATAAATAGTTCCATTCCCATTTACCATATTAATTAAAGAAGAATAAAGGCTATGTACTTAAGCATGCCATACACAATTTATCAAATTAATTTACTAGCCTAAATATTAATTCACAATTTGAATAATAATATAGGAGGAGGATATGGGAAGTTTATACCAATATCATTCCACTTATCAAGAGGGGCCAAGTACCAATAAAAGTATTAGGGGCCAAGTGTACTATTCATAAATAGGAAACACCCTATATGCAAAGGGGTAAAAGATAGGCCATGATAACATGCATGCCACTACAAATCATCAGGTTATTTTGAAAATAAAGTAGGATAAAAACTTAGAAGATGATTTAGTAACTAGGGAAATAATATGGTTGAGTGATAAATCCTCCCACATTCCAATTAATCAACTCGTTTACATTTTATAAGGAAACACACCACAACATGTGGCTTTATTAGAGAAACAATTGATTAATTAAAGGAATTCAAGGGACACATACTCAATGGGTGGTTATATCTTGAGGTACATGACCTTAAAAAATTAAAATTTAATATAAAAGACTATAAGAATTTGGGCATTAGATTCAACATCAAGTAATACAAATTTTAGAGGCATCGCACGGAAATACTAGAACGTGACCCAATGATGTAAATTATAAAATGACTAAACTTTGGGGAAAAATCTATATAACACATAAATCATGCTTAGGATGGTTCACTTATCTAATATAATTCTTTAAATTTATCTGAATTGAGAGAATATGTAAGATTTGACAAACTTTAAGAAAATAGGGTGAATTAGATTACACCAAAATAATGCCAAAGATGGCGAGATAAATGAAGAAGATAAAGAAGAGTAATCGATAGCTTACCACTATGAATCCAAAAAGACTGACGATAATAAAAAATAGACATTGGATGAAGGATATCTTCACAAAACCTTAGATAGGGGAGGTATTTTCTGCCATGTGGAGCACCCTTTGTACATGAATAAATGAGGGGTCAATCCCCTACTTCCCTTTTTTAAAAAAGGATTCCCGCATATTAGATTTCTTGTAATTGTTACATGTCATATAATATTTGTATGATGTGTAATAGATACACATTGTCTACTCCTTGAGAAAATTCCTTGAGCTTTCACATTGTGAATATACCGGGCCACACCCCATGAAACCATTACATGCCGTGTAGAAGTTTTACCGGATGTGTAAAACTCGCATCATCTGTTTTCAACAACCAAATCATCAGTTCTTGATTCAGTCTTTTCCTAAACCCTAGAGACTTCCACCAAAACATAAAGTACATCCAAAAACACCATTTTTAGACGTTCAAACCCTTAGAACCTTACTATACTTCCTGAAATCTAAAACACGCCATCCCCCAAAGGAAAATTTTAAATTCCTTTGGGAATTCCATTTGGTCCAAAATGAAGGATTCTACAATCTCCACACTTTAAAAATTCTTGACCTCAAGAATCATTGGGGAAGAAAGAAAAAAACCCATCCCAATGAGGTTGTGAAGTTTGGTTTAAATAGAAACATTGCATTTCTAACTCCCAACAAACCATTAAGAACCCCTTTAAGCATACAATACATAAGCCAAAAAAACAAGACCCAATGATCGAATTCAAAAACAAAAATACCAAGATGGTGATTACATGATCCTGTCTAACCCGATACATGATCAGGTTTCAATATATTTAATAAAAAAACATAGGGAACTCCCCACCAAAGGTTTTAATATGAAAACCAATTCCGATTCCACGTTACCTTTACCACCATAATCGCCTATTTAAGCATTATCCTAGCACTCTAACGACGCTCATGATGTGATTCTCAACTTGATCAAATGATCAATTTTCAATCGACCTAAATTAGCCTAGTTGAGATGGATTTTCATGAAAATCCTCATATGACCTTTCAAGACAATCACCTCATCTTGATAACATGCCTGATGTAGTACCTAACCGATCACATTCAACAAATAAAAGGAAACAATGTAGTTCCACAACTAATCGAATATCCTAGAAATGCTTAGATTTAGTGGTCGATTCATAAAAACTCAACCCCGATGCGTTTTATCTAATGAACTTAAGATTTATTTTAGAACAAAAACCGAAAATCTTACTCAACTTTTAATGAAGTCTCTATACAAACATTTACTTATGTTTTCATGACATAGCACAAACATAGGTTTATACAGGATCCAAAACACTTGGATCGTCACCCATTAAACACCTTATCCAAGCCCGACTGTAGTCAGGGGTAACCTCAAGATCATCAACTAGAGTCTAAGGATCTCATCCAAATTAGTCCAAACTCTGTTATTTACAAGTGAGATGCTGATACATAGCCATGTATTCCACATATTAAGAACACTGACTGATCCCAATAGTAGTCAAGTCAAAGAGTCAAGTGGTGTTTGTGAGTTCATCCAAGGAATTCATAATTGGGAACCCAAGTATCTCTCAGGGACCTCCATGCCTCTGTAAAAAACAATTCTTCTAGAGAAAAACTTCCATAGAGTCTATTTATCAAATAGTAAATTCATTTTATGTTTTTATCTCAGTGTGTAACCATCGCTCTATTAGTGCACCCTGAATGATGTCAAGATAGGGGCCATGATCATTTCTAAACAAAAATTACACTAAGAGGATAAGAAATAATTCCAAAAAGGGACTGAGACACTCCCACTACATAAAATATTAAGTACTCGGTATATTTTCAAACCAATCATCTCCAACTATGAAAAGAGAGGATAGTCAAACCATCATTGATCAACTTTTTAAGAAGAAGATCATATGTAATTTCCAACACATTATTACTAACTGATCATGATTCCTTCACCACCTATGGTCTCTCATGATCAATCTATCATAACCACTGAATTCTATTCTTGACTAACAATTTTTCAAGGGTTTATTAAATAGCCCACCACGTCATCGTCATGCTATCTTGCAAGCACCAACACAATTGAAAGCTTACTAGCACCGTGAGAATTCAAAATCATTAATGACCATTTTCAAATGGTACACTTTGGTTGTATCCCTTTTAATTGGAAGAAAACAATTATATAAAATTTATGCAATGCTTCCCACCTTATAAGTGTGCTTATCATTAGATTTACTATAATATGGAACCTATCCCACATCACACGCTCCTTCAACCACTGATTGTGGGCCCTATAGGTGGCTAACATGATTTTGTGAAGAATTAAACCAGAAGGAGAGATATAATAGATTATTACAATAACAACAATCCATATTTACTTTTTATATACGCATGACACTCCTTATGAGTTACATCCAAACATGCTATAACATCTGGTGTAAAAGCCAAAACCAACCGAACAACATGTCAAAACACCTAATTGTTTTTCGACATCATCCTGAGTATTTGGATGAGTTTGATTTCCTCTAACTCCCTGGACAATGTACTTTGGAGATGACCCATGAATGTAGAAAATCATATCAAGGCCTTAACATGTACCACCAGACTCATATGATTTGTTGTACCATTTTTCACTACTTGACGAGCACAACATGTATCAACACATACTACACCAAGATTTCACAATAAAAATGGAACCTCCATAACACTATCCATAGGCTTATCATCCCCATGAATCCAATAATATGATGTCCCATAAAAAATGAATTCTCCTAGAGTCATATTATAACATGCAATAATAAATCAGGCTGATGACCTTCCGAGTCGTCCATTATTAAAGAAGAATAAGAAATGGGGTCACAACCCACTAAGTGGATGTCCATTCCCTATGCATGTCCAAACCGCTAAAACTAATCATTTTATGATGATCACTCCCACAATAAGAGTCAACTTATCAAATGACCAACCATCAATGATTTTTTTTTGTTTTAGAAATAAGAGTCCTACATGGGACAAATGCCACTGAAACTGTACCAAACGTTAGAAAAATAATCAAAGAAACTCATAATTATTTAAAGTTATAAGGTAATTAACTACTTTAGGTTATCCCCTTAATGAAGTATAAAGCATAAATACTACCCAGAGGTCACGCCAACAAAGGTCACTAGGCCCTACCACTTATCTAACATGTTAAAAGAAGCTTACAGTTAACGTTCACATTCCCATTATAAGGAAAGATTAAAGAGAATTGAAACTACCCTTACAAGAGGGCTAAAGACAAAAAACCACCTTAAGGTCATCATTTAAGAAATTACATTAATTATCATTTATCTCTTTAAACATTTCAAGGATTAGTTTTGAAGAAAATCTAGTACCAGTCATAAGAAAAAAGTGTTTGGTACTTTATTTAGCTAAATCCATAAGGCAAACATGAAAGTATTATCAAACTTCCTTTCATGTATTATTTATTTAGCTGAAATCCTATCATATTTAGGAATTTTATCACATAAAATCTATTCAAAACACCATTAATTTATTCATAAGCTTTCACAATTTTCTTAGTTAAAAAAATATCAATTCCAATCTATAGAGGAATAGTCTCTTTTGGTTGTAATTTGAATTTTAATTAACTAATTCCTCATATAGGTACAGATAAAAAGTAGATAACTAGTATTTTATAATTCAATGGATCTGTTTTAGTAATATGACACCATAAACATATATGTAAAACCATATAAATGGCTGTACAAACCTTAAATAATTATCCCTATATAACATAAGTATACCGCCATGGGGTTAAGAACTAAGTAATATAAAACAAAGGAAACCTACAAGGGTCCCATCAATAAATAATAAAGAAAATCTACAAGGGTATCATCAAAAAAGTCAATATAAAGTTTTAAAACACCCTTAATGGGTTTATAACGTAAGCACAAAAAGCCAAGGTTGACCTACTTGGGTCAGGCCAAGCATAAGGAACATATGAAACCAATTTATTTAAAGTTAAAATTCAACATATTTTATATTTAGAAAATGGTTTCTAGGTATATAAAGCTCATGAAATATGGTTTGATTATATTGGTCACCGTTTTCCATTTTATAAAGTGCCCGTACACTTTATAAATTGCAAATTGGATCCCATTTAATCGCAACCCATATGTTTTATCCCATGAGACCAATGATACAAGGCTCAAACATGCCAAGATTGGTTAATTAAGGTGTCACCATAAATATATGCGGGAAAAAATCTTTAAGGTTAATTATATAACTTTAATAACAATTTCAAATTAAAATTATAATTAGGAATACTATCACATGTAAAAAATACAAAAAACCACAAAAAATAATTACCTAATTATGGTAAGCAAGTAAACATACAAAATAATCATGAATCATGGTACAATAATCACAGAAAAAAACTATACAGAAAAACATTCTAGATAAATCACAGATCATGTTATATAAAAAAGTATTCTAATGAAGTACAAAAGAAGGTATAAAACTAAGAATGTTACTAAAATAACTAACATGGTATATAACAATCATGCTAATAAACACAGAAGGAGCATCAACAATTCTAAAATAGCCCAGCGATGGAATCTACATGGCATGACATATGCATGACATGCGAATCTCTATGTGCCCAGAATAATGCATGTGATACTAATTCCTTGTCATAGCAGGCCAAGGGTAAACTACTTTAGATCTCATAAATCAGTAATTATAAAAAGTACACCATTCAATCTAGGTGAATTCATAATCAATTGTAACAATGAACAACACGAGCAATAATTCCATCTCTATCCACTTGGACTTTTACCCATGCATGGGTCGATGAATCCAAGACACAACTATTTACCAAGTACCGAAACATTCCTAGTGTATTGTATACTATCCCCAAATAGTAATACACAAAAAAGAATACTCTATTACCACTTTGTAATGTCCCTACTTGGGAGCTATTGAAATGGTTCCCTAAACTGAATGTTTACATGAAATCAAGCATGCCTCCCTATATGTCAAAGGATTCCAACTAGCAGAGATGGTCTAATGATGGTACGATGAGAAGAATATACCCTAATGACCAGAGTAACAAAATGTCATAAGATATATAAATCAATAGAAAACCAAAAAAGAAATATAAATGAAATGAAGAGTAGTGGAATAATAATAATAAGTGGATAAAATAATAATAAATAGCCAATTCCAAATGTAAAACAATGCATGCATGTCCATATAAGACTACAATATACAATACGATAGATAAATACAACGCATAAAAAAGGAAATGAACAAGAAGCCCCAAGGTATAACTCTGTGATCATCATAAGTAATAGCTCAATCTTATAGTCCTAATATCCCAAGTACAATTAACAACACAAGCAATAATCCATGGACCTATGATCATGAGGTCTGCTAAAGTACCCCAGTGTAATGGCAGCCTAAGAAGGGTGTGAGATATACTCAGTAGGCCACCACCAATAGAATCTAAAGTATAATATAGTCTGTGGATATAAACTACAGTAGTGTTCACCTGATAAGGTTGTAAAGAAACTAATTATTATGTTCCTCAAGGACATATGGCCCGACCATAACTTCTTTGTCCTAATCCGGAATATCTCTAAACTAGGGTCAACCTGTGTAGATATAAATTGTATAAATAATTATAGGGTGTATTCACAAGGGAACATAACTAGGCCATGAAAAGGGATGAAAAAATATAGAATGAACCTAAGCATGTTCTTTGTCTTGGAGGGCACATCCTTAAATATGATAAAATATCATTCCATAGATTACTAAATAAGAGGCGTTAAGGTTCTTAATCAAAATACATCTTGGTCCCATCCAAGGTGATCCAGAAAGAGGAATACCAAGTATCTCACCAAGATCACTATAATTACCCATCACTATAAGAGTCCATCCAAGGTGATTTTTAAAGAGGAATCCCAAGTATCACTCTCAGTGTAATACCCCAACCCCAGTTACCCAGAGTCGGTGAATTATTACATAAAATTGGCATGATCATAAGGAAATCATGTCTTAAAAGACTGACTAGTTTAGTATTATTGGAAACAAGATTCATACATAAGTTCAAATTTACAACATGAAAAGAAATACAAAAAATATATATTTCATTAGAAATATCCAAGCCTTCTAGATTATGCATGCTGGTCACTCATAACTAACTTCTTCATATCCTGAAAAAATGAAACATAAGAAAGGGGTGAGCTCAAATTCTTAGTAAGGGTAAGTAATACAACGAAAAATGACATAAATACTAAGCATGGTAAATAATTGAAACCACATTCCTTTACCAATAATAAACATGAATAATTTTATGGAAACAATATGAGATGAGTAAATAATGCCATAATAAAACATAATCATGGGTATTCTACTAGTCCAATGACCACATGCACCATCAATATTATTTCCATAATGAGGGAATGTATAATGCTATACATTCTAAAACATTTTGTCAAGGCCTCATCCAAGACGTCTAAAAATGATTAAGGACTCGACCAAAACCATAAATCAAATTGGGAAAGGGCCTCGGCCAATTCCACATCTAGTTGTCTCATGAGACCTACCGATGCATCGAGGAGCTATAGCGGGCTCCACCCGTCACTTACTAAGTCTAATACATTCCTCATATTAAAAGGTTTAAACATATCATAAACATTCGTATTAAAACTAGCATTCGAAATGTCAATACATTAACCATAAATCATGAATCGTATAAAAATAGCACATCCACAGTCAAACATATCACAAAACCTTCAATACAATATGGAAGTTTTGTATCATAATAAATCAACTACAAATAAACTTAAAATCCATCAAAGTATGTTGACATAGATGAAATCAAAACTCTTTTTAGATAAATATCTCTTTCTACTTCGAAACCATTTAAGAGTCACATAATTATAAAATAAAACATTTACTTTCAAAATATTCTTATAATCTTGTAAGGGAAGCTTCAACGTGTTTATAAAGGTAGAAAATAGCTGCACCCGCCGTATAAGTTAAAAAGAGACATTCTTACCTTAATTTTGTCGAAAAGGTTAAAAAGGACCTTGTTTGGAAAACGATGGAAAGATTACTTTATAAAAATCTTATAAATAGTCAAACAAGGGTATAAATGACTTTAACCCATATTCTGTAAAATAGTAAGAATGTTTTGAAATACATTTTTAAGAAACATGGATGTGGATGATAAAGAGGTCCCAGTAGATAATTATGTATAAACAACCACAGATAATAAAGAGATTTTGAAATAAACCCTTACCTTGTACTTTTTCTTGGTTGAGGGTAGGTTAACCTCCTGTATGATGGTGAAATAATTGTTATTAAATTATACAATAATCATATACATTAATATGATATCAGATATGATCTTTTAACATTTCTTTGTTAATAATATCTTAGTATTATCATTGTTTCGGGTGTTAACTTACTCATTTTATTTTATATGTTTTGTTACATAAGTTGTGTTTGTTATGGATAGGTTGTATATAATTCATATACAGAATGATATCAAGTCTATAAAAATTATTTTTAACCATCAAATGAAAATTATTCTTGAATGGATACGATGGGGAATTAATCTCATCGCGTTCATGGAGACGATAGTCCGTACGTACGCACGAGCGACAATATCATTATTTTGATGTTAAAATAATATATAATTGGATGATATATAATATATACAGAATCATTATCATGTTATATTTATTAATTACCTGAATTACACATCATTATTATATCCATCCAAATAATAATGTTTTGAATAACAATTACACCACGACGCGGAGACGGTAAGCCGTACGTACGCACGTATGGTGACATGTCATTCAAATGATGGATAGAATACTGAATATGGTTGTACCATATTTATAATAACATCATATTATATAGAAGATACTAGGGCTATTATTTTATAATGGAAATAACAAAGAAAGAAGAAGTTGAAGAAGAAAGGAACTTAAAAGAGGGTGGTGAAAACATTACCACTTCTTCAGGTTCTTCCTTTTGATTTGATCAAAAGGGATCCTTAGGTTGGCTTTATGATCATAATAAGGCCTCTAGGTTAAATTGAGGGATGTTTAGAGAATATTTGGTCTGGGTTTGGGAGATCCAAAAGGCTTTGAAGGTATGAATTTGTGAGAAGGGGGAGTTCCCTTTTATAAGAGGGGTGAGGGGCACCTTAGGAAAAGCTAGAAATATTATTTTATAATAAATTAATATTCAGTTTATAATGGATTAAAAGTAGATTATTTAAAGGTTAACGTGGGGATGGGTCGAAAACCACCCAACGAATAGGTTTTATACTGGTTTGGGTCACTATATTAACCTTATATTTTAGTTTTAACTCTTAGTTAATTAGTTTCACATTTACCAGGTCTCTTTTTATATTTATATTATATAGTTAATAAACTTACTATAAACTTCCAATATACCTCCACGTGGTCCATTAATGATACACCTATCATTATATAAGTCTCTTGGCCGAACCTTATATTTTTAGGAATTTAATATCAATTAATAATATAATATTTGTTTTAAAAACTCTTTTATGTGAATTTTGACACTATTTGGTATTTTATTTTTGTGAAACTCATAAAAGCATGATTACTTAGAAAAAACATAATTAAATTAATCCTAATATGTCATATTAACATATAAAATTAGTGGAATTCATAAAAATGCTCAAATTATATTTATTTTGATATTTATAATATCAATTATGTTAATATTTTATTAATTAGGTAATTACTAGATCACCATTGTTTCATAAATTTATTAAATTATTTAATGTCTAAAAATTATAAATAAAATAAAATTATGTAGTAAAGATTTTTATATTTCTAAGTAATATTTATAATCTAATTTATCTTATGTATAACCCTATATTAAAAATGTTTTAGTTAATAAACTTTGATTTTAACTCTTTTAACTCTTCTTTGAATTAAATAAAAATAAATGTACTAATCTAATAAAAGTAGACCTAAATGATAATATTTTATTCCTAAGATTTTTTTGGTCGAGATACACTTTTCCAATAGAATTAGGAAATGTGTTAGGGTAATATTAATATCATTTTACCCTTAATAACCATATTTACTTTTAACCGTGGTAAATAAAAGTAAAAAGTTACTATTCACCAAAAAATATTTTCATCTTATTGAATCACATTTTACTCCTTGATATTAACCATGTCTCTCATATTTTCTAAATTTAACTCACATAAGCGGTAAAATTAATTTTTATGTGAATTTCCAAATTCTCCTAGGAGGTGGGTAAAAGACGGTGAAAAGTTCCCTAAAATTTTTATATATCTAAAATTATTCTAAACTAACTCCCATGAATTACATTGAACTTATATATGTATTATGTATCCATTCTTACCTTAATTAAATTTTAAATAAAATAAATAATTATTTAAACAAAAATTTGGTTTTAAACTATAACTCAGTGTTTTTTCACTATTAATCAAAAATTGAATGTTTTCAGAAAAACACCAAAAATTTACCCAAAGTTAATTTTGATATTACGAATCCAAAAATGAAGTCCATTTTGAAAGATAAAATTTATAAAATTTCAAAAAGTAGGTATTACTATTCATAACAACTAGTTTGATTGGTTGTGGTGTGTGTTAGAACTCGAGGTTGCGTACAACACACGCTACAGTATTATTCAAATAGAAGCATACCGTGGAAGCTTGGGGTGTTACATTCTCCCCTCCTTCAAATAATTTCGTCCTTGAAATTTCTAGAATAATACTGCATGAAAAGACTTGGGTGGTTATTCATCATATGTTCCTCGGGTTCCTACGTTGCCTCTTCCATCTTATGGTTTCTCCATAGAAATTTTACCAGACGAGTCGTCCGGTTTCTCAGCACTTGTTCTCTTGTATCAAGAATCCTGACAGGCTCTTCACAATAAGACAGATCAGGTTCCAGTTCTAATTACTCATAGGTGAGTACATGTGTTGGGTCAGGCATGTATTTTCTCAATTGTGATATGTGGAACGCATCGTGAACTTTGGAGAGATTTGGCGGCATTGACAAACGGTAATCTACAGCCCCAATTCGTTCTAGAATTTCGAAAGGTCCAATATACCTGGGACTCAATTTACCCTTCTTACCGAAATTTATAACTCCCTTCCATGGATATACCTTTAAGAAAACATGATCTCCTACCTGAAATTCCAAATCCTTCCTTTGGTTATCGGTATAACTCTTTTGACTACTTTGAGCTGCTTTGATGTGTTTTTGGATTACCTTTACCTTTTCAATCGTGTCCTCCACCAATTCTGGGCCTACAAGTTTTCTTTCACCAACGTCATCCCAACAGGTTGGTGTGCGACATCTCTTTTCGTATAACGCTTCATATGGTGCCATCTAAATACTTGAATGGAATCTATTATTATAGGAAAATTATACCAAAGGTAAATATTGATCCCACATACCCTGAAAGTCAAGTGAGAAATATCTCAACATGTCTTATAAGGTTTGAATAGTCTGTTCTGATTGTCCATCTATTTGAGGGTGGTAGGCAGTGCTCAAATGAAGTTCAGTATCCAAGGACTTCTGAATACTTTTCCAGAATCTTGAAGTAAAACGGGGATCACGATCAGAAACAATCACTAGGGGTACTCCATGAAGTCTTACAACTTCATTAATTTATAGTCTTGCTAGGCGTTCGAGTGGTAAATATTCCCTTATTGCAAGAAAATGTGCTGACTTAGTAAGATGATCAACAATGACCCATATTACATCGTTCTTTCTAGGAGTCTTTGGTAGTCCCATGATAAAGTCCATCGTAGTATTATCCCATTTCCACTCAGGTATGGGAAGAGGTTTCATGACTCCTCTAGGCTGTTACCTTCCAGCTTTCACTTGTTGACAAACCATACATCTTGACACAAAATCAGAAATCCCCCTCTTCATGTTGTCCCACCAAATATTTTCCTTCAAATCACTATACATTTTAGTGCTCCTAGGGTGTATAGTGAAATTGGAACTATGAGCATCATCCAAAAACTCTCTTTTTAGTTCAGGTATATTGGGAACACAAAGTCTCTTCCCAAATTTCAAAATTCCATCTTCATACACAATGTCACTCAATCTCCCATCATTCACAGCGTTAATATTCTTTTGAAACTCTTCATCACCAGTCTGAGAACTCTTTATCCTTTCTAGTAAATATGGTTTGGAAACCATTTGAAAAAGTATTGAGGTTTCACCTTCCATGGTGATTCCCATATCCATATTTACTAGATCCATGTATATAGGATCCTTTTCAACTCTCATCTTGTTCAAAACTCCATGATCCTTTCTGATCAAAGCATATTCCAACTTATTTTCCTTCCCTGGGTGGTAGTGTATTGTACAATCATAATCCTTGAGTAGTTCAAGCCATCTCGTTTGCCTCATGTTGAGTTATTTCTGTGAGAAAATATACTTCAAACTCTTATGATCAGTATAAATCTCACACTTTTCACCATAGAGATAGTGTCTCCAAATCTTCAAAGAGAATATTGCAACAACTAACTCAATATCATGAGTAGGATAGTTTTTCTCATGAAGTTTCAGATGTCGTGATGCATAAGCAACAACTCTATCATTCTGCATAAGTACACAACCAAATCCTTTCTTCGATGCATCACTATAAATAAAAAACCTGTTATTTCCTGATGGTAGAGTCAAAATAGGATCATTGAATAATCTTATCTTTAGTTATTCAAAACATTATTCACACTCTTTTGTCCAATAAAATTTAACCCATTTACGTGTGAGCTTCGTTAATGGGTTAGCCAATCGGGCAAAGCTCTGGACGAAACGTCGATAATAACCTACTAAACCAATAAAACTGTGTACCTACATTATACTCGTTGGTGGTGACCATTCTTGGATTTCTCTTTTCTTAGAATGATTAACGGAAATTCCATCCTTAGAGACAATATGGACAAGAAAAGAAATATCATGAAGCCAGAATTCACACTTGCTAAACTTCCCATATAATTCATGTCTTCTCAGAGTCTTCAATATAATGCGCAAGTTATTTTCATGATCTTCATTGCTTTTGGAGTATACCAAGATATCATCAATAAATACCACTACAAAGTCATCAAGGTATTCCTTGATAAATCTTTTCATTAGATCCATGAAAACAGAGGGTGAATTAGTTATCCCAGAAGGCATTACTGTAAAATCATAATGCTTGTACCTGGTTCAAAATGCTGTCTTCGGAATGTCTTCCTTATTCACACACAACTGATGGTATCCAGATCGAAGTTAAATCTTTGAAAATTATGGAGCTCCATGTAGTTGGTCAAATAAATCATCAATGCGAGGTAGGGGATACTTGTTCTTTATTGTTATAGCATTGATCTCCCTGTAGTCAATGCATAACCTCATAGATCCATCTTTTTTCTTAACAAAAAGGACAGGGTCTCCCCATGGATAAACACTAGGGTGAATAAATCCCTTATTACTCAATTCACTATTGGAAAATAGGTCTATACCCATGGTTTTCCAAAACCGTGGGTATAGGGATAGTATGTGAACCTATACCCACGTTTGTGCCAAAAACCATGGGTATAGTTTTCTTTTAAGACCTATACCCACGGTTTTGGAGAAAACCATGGGTATAGGGTATTTTTCGAAGACGTATACCGATGGTTCTTGAAAACCGTAGGTATTGTGGTTTTTTTTGAAGACCTATACCCACGGTTCTCCAGAACCGTGGGTATATCTTTCCCGCGTTATGGGGGGAAAATAAAATTAGGCGGGACACGGGAAAAATTTACCGGGGGTACATTTTTTCACGATTTAGATTAATATATTTATATAAATATAAATATAAACCAACAAAAGTTTTATAGCTAGGTTAGTCCGTTGGTGGGGCGCTGTCGCGGGTGTCAGCGCACAGCCTGGGTTCGAAACCCCCTGGGCGGGTTTTTTTGAATTTAAATACAATATATTAATATATATACGCAAGTATATATATTTATACCAAATGGAAATCCCAACTGGGTCGGTCCGTTGGGGTTGCGCGGCCGTGAGGCACAACACTTGGCGCGGTTTCAAAACCCCCTGGGAGCATTTTTTTGAATTTAAATACCCCATATTAATATATATACAGAGATATATGTATATAAAACAAATAAAAATAATAGTTGGGTTGGTCCGTTGGTGAGGTGCAGCCACGAAGCTTAGCGCGCAGCGCGGGTTCAAAACCCCCTGAGTGCGTTTTTTTGAAAATAAATACCCCACGGTTTTCAAACTATGGGGTCTGATGTGTGCCACGCTGGAACATCGGTGTGCCACATTAGACTCCCCTATATCCACGGTTCTCCAAACCGTGGGTATATTTTGAGACCCCTATACCGACGCCATTCTAGCCCACGGTTCCCAAAACCATGGGTATAGGCTATACCCACGGTTTTGGGGGCTATACCCATGGTTTTGAACCATGAGTATAGGTCATTTTTCGAGTAGTGATTCCTATAGTTGTTTCTTTAGTTCAACTAACTCCACATTTTCCATTCTATAATGGGTCTTTGATATGGGCCTTGAACCAGGAATTAATTCTATGGAAAACTCAATTTCTCGTTCTAGAGGATGTCCAGGTAAATCTTTCAGAAACACATCTATATATTCTTTCACAATAGGTACATCTTCTATTTGAACATTCCTTTCCTAACCCATAGTCATTTCATTCTCTTCCTCCCCAATAATTGAATTTAGTAGAGATACTGGGGGTGGATCTAGATAGGAATCAAGTGGTGATGATTCTTCTCTAAAGATATGGTGTTCCTTATCATCATCATCAAAAATCGTAACCTCCTTCTTCTTACAATAAATTTTCGCATCATGGTCCAAAAGCCAATCCATACCGAGGATTTTATCAAATTCAGTCATGGTTATGACGATGAGATCAACACATAAAGAACATTTATTTTCCCTAATGGGAACAGATCCATAGAACTTTGTAACAATGATACTTCCCTTGGGAGTTTTAACTGAAAAATCCCTTGTTAAATCAAATTGGAAATATCTAATTTTCTTAGCAAACTAGGATGATATGAAACAATGCGATGATCCAGAATCAAATAAAGCATTTGATAAAATTGAGGAAACCATTAAATTACCTGCCACCATGTCTTTTGGAGCTTCAACCTCAGCAGTAGTGATTGCATAATATTGGCCTTGGTCCCTAGGCCTTTTTTGTGGTAAGTTTCCCTCATGCTTAGGACATTCATTTGAATAATGTACCATCTCCCTGCAATTGTAGCATTGAACATTGGTAGCATATTTCTTTCCTTTACAATCACCATCTAGATGACATTTCTATCCACACTTGTAGCATACTCATTTTCCTTTTAGACAGGAACCTGGGTGCTTCCTTCCGCAATTATCACAAGGTGGAAATTCAATTCTTCCCTTCTTCACTGTTTCCTTATTTCCTTTCCCAGAGTGTGCAACAGATCGCTTCTTCTATTTCTTTGATTTAAAGTCATAAGACTTAGAGAATTCTTTTTTTGTCTTGATAGCACATGCGACAATATCTTCAAATGACGAGAAGGATTGTTAGACCAATGCTTGATGAAGAAATAGTTTTAACCCATCAAAGAAACGATCAATATTACTTCTTGGGTTATGTATATAATCTACAACATACCTTTCTATCCTTGTAAGGTTAGCCTCATACTTTGTGACATTCTCATCCTCCTTTTGTCTCAGACTCAGAAATTGCCTTTCCATATCCGCTTGATGCTCACGAGGAAAGTATATTTCTAAAAACAGATCTTTGAACTCCCTCTATTCCATATTTTATACTTCATTATCTTCCTTTGTGTTTTGAATCAATGACCACCATTGATCAACATCTCCAGTGAGGCGGTAAACTGCCATGATAACCTTTTCCCTTTCACTACTCCCCAAGGCATGGAATATTTTCTCTAAATAATTTATCTATTGCTCAGCTACTAAGGGATTTGTACTCCCATTGAATGTTGGTGGTTGTTTCCTCATGAAGCGGTCTAACATTGATCCTCCACGCTGTGGATCATGGTGCTTCATAAAGGTAAGGTTATTATTCATAACTTTAGTGAGTTGTCCCAGTATTGTGATTAGCTGTTCATCACTAGTTGCATCACTATCTCAACTATAATTATCTTGAGATGGAGGTAAATACCTACATGGAGTGCGTGCATTGATACAGTTTCCATTCCTTCCATTAGGAGCCATTTATAAACAATGGAATAAACTAGATTAGTTTATGAATCGAAATATATAATTCCAAACTTCTAAAACACTTAACATAAATTCAATAGTTTATGGATATAACCCATAATCATAAAAAAAATGTTTTCTTTGAGGAAGTATATATGCATAAACCCTTAATAATGGTTTGTAAAGAAAATGAGAATTATCCAAAGCATATCCCCCGGGAGTGTCGTATCCAAGATTACAAAAAGGCCCGTTGTCGTGCACCAGTTCCTGTTCGAGTCTAGATCAAAGAGGTGTTTTCGGGTTTTACCCCTAGGTACATCTGTGCCAGAGCCGCCTCTACCTGATCGTATCTAGACAGAGATGTATTTCTTGAAAAACTCACAAAATCTTTACAATACCAAAATTCTAGGAATTTCTTCTATACTAATCCTCAAAGTCCATCTTAGGTCTATGTGGTCTAATCGGAGTTTATCTAAATATAGTTTCCAAGGTTTGTACTAAGCTTCCTCCTATACCAACTGTAACGCCCCAACCCCAGTTACCCATAGTCGATGGATTATTACATAACATTGGCATGATCATAAGGAAATCATGTCTCTAAAGACCGATCATTTTAGTATTATTGGAAACAAGATTCATACATAAGTTCAAATTTACAACTTGAAAATAAATACAACAAAAATATATTTCATTAGAAACATACAAGCCTCCTAGATTATGACTACTGGTCACTCATAATTAACTTCTTTATATCCTGGGAAAATGAAACATAAGAAAGGGGTGAGCTCAAACTCTCAGTAAGGGTAAGTAATACAGTGGAAAATGACATAAATATTAAGCATGGTAAATAATTGAAACCACATGCCTTTACTAATAATAAACATGAATACTTTTATGGAAAGAATATGAGTTGAGTAAATAATTCCATAATAAAACATAATCATGAGTATTCTACTAGTCGAATAATAACGTGAACCATCAATATTAATTCCATAATGAGGGAATGTATAATTCTGGACATTCTGAAATATTTTTTCAAGGCCTCGGCCAAAACCATAAATAAAATTGGGAAAGGGCCTCGGCCAATTACACATCTAGTTGTCTCATGAGACCTGCCGATGCATTGAGAAGCTATAGCGGGCTCCACCCGTCCCTTACTAAGTCCAATACATTCCTCATATGAAAAGGTTTAAACATATCATAAACATTCATATTAAAACTAGCACACAAAATGTCAATACTTTAACCATAAATCATGAATTGTATAAAAATAGCACATCCACAGTCAAACATATCACAAAACCTTCAATACAATAATGAAGTTTTGTATCATAATAAATCAACTCCAAATAAACTTAAAATCCATCAAAGGATGTTGACAGAGATGAAATCAAAACTATTTTTAGAGAAATATATCTTGATACTTTGAAATCATTTAGGAGTCAAATATTTATAAAATAAAACATTTAATTTGAAAATATTCTTATAATATTGTAATGGAATCTTCGATGAGTTTATAATGGTAGAAAATAGCCGCACCCGCTATATAAGTCAAAAAGAGACATTCTTACCTTAATTTTATCGAAAAGGTTAAAAAGGACCTTGTTTGGAAAATGATGGAAATATTATTTTATAAAAATCTTATAAAAAGTCAAACAAGGGTATAAATTAATTTAACCCATATTCTTTAAAATAGTAAGAATGTTTTGAAATACATTTTTAAGAAACACGGATGTGGATGATAAAGAGGTCCCAGTAGATAATTACGTATAAACAACCTCAGATAATAAAGAGATTGTAAAATAAACCTGACGCACACCTGTTGTAGGGCGTGGAAAAACAATTATTTCCTAAGTTAAAATGTAGTAATGTGGTTTACCTAGGATGTCTCCCGAAGAGCAGTGCACACAAAACGGGTTTTCACTTTAAAACGGGGGTAAAAATGTTGTGAAGGAAATTTGAAATTGAAATGATTAAAAAACTATGAAATTAAAAGGGTGATAAGGTCGGGGTCGATTTCCTAATTATAATTCTATCCTTGTTCAATTTAATTCAAACCTCTTCTTCTTAGTTGATTAAAGTGAGTTTCCACAATCGTTTCCTCTCACTTCCTTGGTGAAATTATTATTGTGAGAGAAAACCTTACCAAGATCTTGGTTTTGTCAACTCTCATTCCATGTGTAAAATAGTTGTATTGAATATCCTTAATTGAAATGGGCAATACCCAATCAGGTATTTTTTATCCCAAAAAATCATGAACATTCACTACACCTTTTACACGTACTGACGATCGTTGAGTACTTCACCACTAATTCCTAGTTTATTCCATCATATATAAACCAGAAATTAGTGGAGGGAGATATTGATTATTTTACCAAGGAAAAAATAAATAACGGAATTAATATTCAAGAACGATCGAACTTGATAATAAAATCCGCTATAAGAAATTGAAAAAAACTTTGAAGAAGAAAGAAATTTATTCAATTGCGTCCAAGAACTCAATCATTACAATTTTAGAAACCAGCCCTTCCAAGTTTGACGCACACCAGTCGTAGGGCGTGGAAAAAAATTATTTCCTAAGTTAAAATGTAGTAATGTGGTTGACCTAGGATGTCTCCCGAAGAGGAGTGCACACAAAACGGGTTGTCAATTTAAAACGGGGGTAAAAATGTTGTTGAAAGGAAATTTGAAATTTAAATGATTGAAAAACTATGAAATTAAAAGGGTGATTAAGTTGGGGTCAGTTTCCTAATTATAATTCTATCCTTATTCAATTTAATTCAAACCTCTTCTTCTTAGTTGATTAAAGTGAGTTTCCACAATCGTTTCCTCTCACTTCCTTGGTGAAATTATTATTGTGAGAGAAAACCTTACCAAGATCTTGGTTTGATCAACTCTCATTCCATGTGTAAAATAGTTGTATTGAATATCCTTAATTGAAATGGGCAATACCCGATCGGGTATTGTTTATCCCAAAAAATCAAGAACATTCACTACACCTTTTACACGTACTGACGATCGTCGAGTACTTCACCACTAATTCCTGGTTTATTCCATCGTATATAAACCAGAAATTAGTGGAGGGAGATATTGATTATTTTACCAAGGGAAAAATAAAAAACAGAATTAATATTCAATAATGATCTAACTTGATAATAAAATCCGCTATAAGAAATTGAAAACAACTTTGAAGAAGAAAGAAATTTATTCAATTGCATCCAAGAACTCAAGCATTACAATGTTGGAAACCAACCCTTCCCCAATCACTCCAAGTGATTTACCCCACCATGGTAAGGGTAATCGAGATGAATGGGAAAGAAGAAGGCATTATAAAACTATGAAAAAGAAAAGAAATAAAAAATAAAGCCGAAAAGATCTTCTTCTTGGTGTCCTAGAAGGAATGGGGTGGAGAATGGGACGCTTTGAGAAGGTGGAGCTCTCCTCCTTTTATAGCCAGAATGTTTCCCCCGAATGTTGACGCATTTCAGACCCATTAAATGACATCTTCACGCGTTGAGACCTTCTTTAATATCGTTCATAATTCCCTTGGACGTGTCCCCTCAAAATCTCAACAGATTTGGAAATGTATTCCGAGAGTTATGGCTGTTTTACTATGAGCATTTATTATGTCCAGTCAGACTCTCCAAAACGACATCCTCCGGATTAGGGTGATTTAATGACCCCCTAAAAGGCCAATTCACTCAGTGATTACTTCATAAAAGATTCTCCCAAACCCCTTGCGCGTCTACCCACCGAAGTTCACAACATGTGGGCCCACAGTGATTGAGTTATGGATCCCACATCAAAACTAGGCAGAACTGAAAACAGTTTTCTTGAGCCAACTTGTGAGCTTCTTTGGAGCTTCCATATGGCCGATTCAGATTTTAGTCCAAAAATAGTACATGAATCCCTGGATGTTTAGAATCTGGAAAAGAAATAATTTTTCAATTTGGATCAGTGTAGGTAATGTTATGGCCAAACTACTGAAATACTTTTAAACTGTTAAAAATCCAAAATGGCCAATTTTTACTATTCAGCTCAAAATAACACCATTATCATAAAAATGAAACAATTCATCTTAGAGGAACAATTTTGTGGGTTTAAAACAATGATATTAAATATAAATTAATTGAAAATATTTTCTCTATCAATTCCCCCACACTTAGAACTTGGACTCCTGGACAAGTAAAAATCGAATCAAATCAAATCCAAAACACATATCAATGAGATCAATCAAATCAATTTCAAGAAACAAAAAGATATCATGCCTCATAAAAAACTGTTATTTCAAGTTCTCCATTTAATATTTTAATATATTTCCACTTCATTTATTATCCCATGCACACAAAACACCTACCTCACATGAATTTTCTCTCATCTCACAAATGTAAAGGCTGAACAAGGCTTTTCTCATCCAAACTCACACAAGAGTCCCCATAGGTTTGATAAATTCCTACTTCTCCACCTGATGTGAGTCAAGGACATGTGTTTCTCATGAGGACTTTTTAGGGTTGTTCTGTGGATTTCGGTTGGTAGGATTTAGATGTTAAAAGTTCTGAGGCCGAAAAAGGAAGGCTTGGCTCTTTTTGAAGCAAAATTGAAAGATTCTAAATTTCACTCAAATATGGTATCCTTCACTTCCCCTTTGTTGAAAATAGGCTCCATCATCATTCAATCAGCTCAACAAAAAACATTTAAATCTTTTCAAACATGATTTTTTTTAAAGATCCAGATAGGCACAACTTTCTTTTTACATTGGAAGTTCCAGAAAGGCACAACTTCTCTTGTCATAAAAGCTCCAGAAAAGGCACATCTTTAAACAGAATAATTTTTCAGCATCACACACATCTCTTCCACAATTTATTTTCCACCCAATGTATAACCAAATGAGGTAGTTCACCACAAGAAATATTCCCCCACACTTAAGTTCAACTAGATCATGCAATTTCACTTCAAGAGCAGGTAGGATAAAGAAAATTGGCTGGTAATGTGGCTAACCTAACAGGGAATTCATGGATACTAGGGGCTACAATGAAGGATAAACGTAAAGGTGGGACATAATGAAAAGGATTATTTTGAAAAGGGGGCTTCAAACCAAATAAATGCCTCAATCATTTAAAACACACATACCCCAAACCCTCAAGTTTTGAAAGGAATAAATCAAATTCTGGTTAAAGAAAGCATGGTCTGGTTCTCTCAAGAAATGAGTTGAATGAAAAGAATATGACAAAAATGGTTCAGAAGCCTCACAAGAAAGTGATTTCAAAGATATAGACAGTGAAATATGGCATGGGTTTAAAAAATCAGTGTACTTTTCATGAAATTCCAAAATATTTGAACTTGAAACAAAGTTATTTCAGCATTAATTTAAACTCAATTTCATGGAATAGATTGGTTCAATCATTGAAATAGGTTTTAAAAATGGTATTCATAATCATTTCAGCTCAAAAGTTTCAAAAACACACCAAAAACCGAAAAATAAACACAAAAATTTGAAAACACACAGTTTTTTTTTAATTTTTTTTAATTATTTTGAAAATGAAACACAAAATGAAAATCCTAAACTACCAAGGTTCCCTCCCCCACACTTAAATGATGCAGTGTCCTCAGTGAATTCAAATGTATTGAACATATAAGAAGATTTTTGATTGATTCACAACAAGCAAGTAAGAATAAAGGAGAGGTACAACCTGGCTTATTTGCAGTGCAACATTGAGTTAACCTCCAAAGTGTTGTACTATGAAACCCTACAAAAGAAAACATAATATATTTATTGAAATAAAGGAAAATAGAATAGGATGAGAATAGAAGGATAAAACTTAGTTTAATCCCCCAAGTGGGCCTTGGGTTTTGACTGCCTCCAGAGGGGCAGTTCTAATAGGTTATCCCCAATCTGATGGTGGATGATGTTTTTTTGATTTGAACCACCACATGTGGCTCTTCCCAGCTTTCATTTCATTTTTCATGTTGAGGAGGACTCTATAGATAGAGTACAACAGATCCACCCCCTTCGCAATGTGGTATAATGTTCATGGTGGGGGTAGTATGAAGTACAGAGCCTCCTCCTCATTTGTTGCTACTTGTGCAACTATCTTGTCTTCCAGTGCTAGATTCATGGGGGATTCGACCTCTTGTATTATTTCCTCAGCCTTAGCAACTTGGATCTCATTATGATTGGGCTCCTCCAAAAGATATTCCATGACTTCTGGGAGCTCCAGGTGTTCCTCAACAGGTGCATCTTTGTTTGTCTCTTCATCCTCTAGGGAATAATAGGAGTCATCTGATTCTGAAAATTCAAAACAATTGGGAGTTATACTCAAATTAGTTTCAACAAAATTAAAATAATTTGAGTTCAAAAATGTATCATCTCCCTGAGTTGTTTCAGCTTGAATCTCTTCTTGATTTGAAAGTTCCTCTTGGAGTTGATTATCGCTGGATGGAGGTAGGTAGTCATGCTCCTCCACCTCGAGTTTGGATTAAACTTCATGGATGTCTTCAGTGAAATCCGGGAAGACCAGTGGCACTTCCTTTTTGGACTTGAATCTTTTTAAGTCAACTTGGAGTTTATTGACCATGGCCATCAAATCTTCTGGTGAGATCCATGTTGTTATGCCTCTTTCCACCTTGCTGAACATTATCATTAGTGCATCAACTCTTCGTTGGAGGGCCTCCTCAGTGTAGAATTCTTCTTTCACATGTGAGTAATTTTCATTCCATGTAGAATAATAATCATTTGAATTCATTATGGAAAGATTTTATTTGTGTTTTTTTAAGAAAAAAAATTTCAAAAATTTACAAAAATATTGCGGAACTACCTCCCCGGCAACGACGCCAAGTTTGACGAACACCTGTCGTAGGGAGTGGCAAAACAATTATTTCCTAAGTTAAAATGTAGTAATATGGTTGACCTAGGATGTCTCCCGAAGAGGAGTGCACACAAAATGGGTTTTCACTTTAAAATGGGGGTAAAAATGTTGTGAAAGGAAATTTGAAATTCAAATGATTGAAAAACTAGGAAATTAAAAGGGGGATTAGGTCAGGGTCGGTTTCCTAATTATAATGCTATCCTTGTTCAATTTAATTCAAACCTCTTATTCTTAGTTGATTAAAGTGAGTTTCCACAATCGTTTCCTCTCACTTCCTTGTTGAAATTATTATTGTGAGAGAAAACCTTACCAAGATCTTGGTTTTGTCAAATATCCTTCCATGTGTAAAATAGTTGTATTGAATATCCTTAATTGAAATGGGCAACACTCGATCGGGTATTGTTTATCCCAAAAAATCAAGAACATTCACTACACCTTTTACACGTACTGATGATTGTCGAGTACTTCAGCACTAATTCCTGGTTTATTCCATCGTATATAAACCAGAAATTAGTGGAGGGAGATACTGATTATTTTACCAAGGAAAAAATAAATAACGGAATTAATATTCAAGAACGATCGAACATGATAATAAAATCCACTATAGGAAATTGAAAACAACTTTGAAGAAGAAAGAAATTTATTCAATTGCGTCCAAGAACTCAATCATTATAATGTTGGAAACCAACCCTTCCTAGTTTGACGCACACCTGTCGTAGGGCGTGGAAAAATAATTATTTCCTAAGTTAAAATGTACTAATGTGGTTGACCTAGGATGTCTCCCGAAGAGGAGTGAACACAAAACGGGTTGTCACTTTAAAACGGGGGTAAAAATGTTGTGAAAGGAAATTTGAAATTCAAATGATTGAAAAACTATGAAATTAAAAGGGTGATTAGGTCGGGGTCAGTTTCCAAATTATAATTCTATCCTTGTTCAATTTAATTCTAACCTCTTCTTCTTAGTTGATTAAAGTGAGTTTCCACAATCGTTTCCTCTCACTTCCTTGGTGAAATTATTGTTGTGAGAGAAAACCTTACCAAGATCTTGGTTTGATCAACTCTCTTTCCATGTGTAAAATAGTTGTATTGAATATCCTTAATTGAAATGGGCAATACCCGATCGGGTATTGTTTATCCCAAAAAATCAAGAACATTCACTACACCTTTTACACGTACTGACGATCGTCGAGTACTTCACCACTAATTGCTGGTTTATTCTATCGTATATAAACCAGAAATTAGTGGAGGGAGATATTGATTATTTTACCAAGGAAAAAATAAACAACATAATTAATAATCAAGAACGATCGAACTTGATAATAAAATCCACTATAAGAAATTGAAATCAACTTTGAAGAAGAAAGAAATTTATTCAATTGCGTCTAAGAACTCAAGCATTACAATGTTGGAAACCAACCCTTCCCCAATCACTCCAAATGTTTACCCCACCATGGTAAGGGTAATCGAGATGAATGGGGAAGAAGAAGGCATTGTAAAACTATGAAAAATAAAAGAAATAAAAAATAAAGCCTAAAATATCTTCTTCTTGGTGTCCTAGAAGGAATGGGGTGGAGAATGGGATGCTTTGAGAAGGTGGAGCTCTCCTCCTTTTATAGCCAGAATGTTTCCCCAGAATGTTGACGCGTTTTATCCCCATTAAATGACATCTTAACGCGTTTAGACCTTCTTTAATGTTGTTCATTATTCCCTTGGACGTGTCCCCTCAAAATCTCAGCGGATTTGGAAATGTATTCCGAGAGTTATGACTGTTTTACTATGAGCATTTATTCTGTCCAGTCAGACTCTCCAAAACGACATCCTCCGGATTAGGGTGATTTAATGACCCCCTAAATGGCCAATTCACTCAGTGCCTACTCCATAAAAGATGCTCCAAAACTCCTTCGCGTCCACCCACCGAATTTCACAACATGTATGTAACACCCCAAGATTTCATAGTGTGTTATTTCTTCAAAATAATTCAATAACTTGCACTACACGCAACACTGAGTTCAATCACACCATGACTTACAAAAAAAAAGCCATTCAAAAGAGGTTATGAATAGTATTATCTAAATTTTAAACTTTATATAATCCTTATAATTTTAGAATCCATATTATGAGTTTCTTAGATATAATGCAAGAACAAATTCATTTTCAGTATTGCACTTTTATCAACTTTTAATAGTGAACCCTTTTTAAATACAATATTTTAAACTTTTTGACTAAATGGGGACATCAAAAATTTAAAATGAAACATCCCAAGCTTCCACGGTACACTTTCTTTGAATAATACAGTAGCGTGTGTTGTAGGCAACCTTGAGTTTTAACACACACCACAACCAATCAAACTAGCCGTTATGAATAGTAATACCTACTTTTTGAAATTATATATATTTTATATTTGAAAATGGACTTCATTTTTGGATTCGGAATATCGAATTTAGCCTAAGGTGAAATTTTGGTACATTTCGGATAACTTTCATATTTTGATGAATAGTGAAAATTACTAAGTTTTAATTAAAAACAACTTTTTTAATCAAAATAATTAATAGTGATAAATTATGAATTTGAGTGGTTTTAAAGTATATATAGAATATATTTTTACCATTTAATATAATGTTGGTCATTGGACATAATTTTACAATTAAACCGAACATAAACGAGTGTCAATCTTTTGATAGTTATTATCTCTTAAAAACACGCTTTTTGTTTTGACAGCGGGAATTAATTTTAAATTAATTTCTGCCACTTCTGTGTTTAGAATTTAGGAAAATGGATTCCATATTTGGAATCAGGATGTTCAAATTGTGTAAATAGGTAACTTTTATTTTTAGACATTTTGAATAATTACTGCGGTAAATATTTTATTTACCATGGTTAAGGGTAAATCCGGTAAATAAGGGTTAAAAAAATAATATTATAATAATACTAAATTACCCTAAAATGTGTCTTAACCCTATTGGTTGTTACATGGTCGACCATGGGAATCTTTGGGTCTATTTTGGGACCCCATGGATCCACTTGTAAGTGATAATGACACTTTATTTTAATTAAGTTAAAATGAATACAAAAATGACACAAGCATATATCTTTTAGAAAAACAATTGTTACATAGGGTTATATATGTTGGATTTTAGATTATAAATATTCATTAGAAAGATAAAAAGATTTCATACATAATGAAATTTTATTTATAATTTTTAGACATTAAATAATTTATTTTATTTATGACACAATGATGATGCAGTAATTACTATAATAGTGAAAAATTAAAACAATTGATATTATAAATACCCAAATAAATATAATATGAAACTTTTAATGAATTAAACTAATTTTATAGGATAATATGATATATTAGGATTGATTTAATTGACTTTTTTCGAAGTAATCAATCTGTTATGAGTTTCACAAAAATAAACTATTGAATAGTGTCAAAATTGACATAAAAGAGTTCTTAAAACAAATATTATATTATTAATTGATATTAAATTCGTAAAAATCTAAGGTTCGGCCAAGAGATTTATATCATGATAGGTTCATCATTAATGTACCACTTGGGGGTCGCTTGGATGTATATAGTAAGTTTATTAACCATATTATATAAAAATACAAAGAGACATTGTAAAAGTGAAACTAATTAACTTAGAGTTAATACTTAAAGATAAGGTTAATATAAGTACCCAAACCTGTCTAAATTATATTGGTTGAGTGGTTTTAGACCTATCCCCACCTTAACCTTTGAATAATAAGCTTTGGAGCCATTAGAAACCGAATATGAATTTATTATAAATTAATATTTCTAGCTTTTCCAAAGGTGCCCCTCACCCCTCTTATAAAAGGGCACTCCTCCTTCTCATTTCTTCACACCTTAAAAGCCTTTTGGTTCGGCAAAACTCTGCCCAAATAATCTCCCAACATCCCTAAATACAACCTAGAGGCCTTATTTTGATCATAAAGCCAACCTAAGGAGCCCTTTTGATCAAATCAAAAGGAAGAACCCGAAGAAGAGGTAATGATTTCACCACCCTTCTCCAAGTTCATTTCTTCTTCCACTTCTTCTTCCTTTGTTCTTACCATTCTAAAATAATAACTCCAGTATATCACATATACTGTGATGTTATTATAAATATGGTACAATCATATTCAGTATTCTATCCACCCTTTGAATAACATGTCACCATACGTGCGTACGTACGGCTTACCGTCTCCATGTCGTGGTGTAATTGTTATTCAATATAATATTATTTGGATGGGTATAATAATGATGTGTAACTCATGTAAATAATAAATATAACATGTTAATGATTCTGTATATATGATATACCATCCATTTATATATTATTTTAATATCAAAAGAATGATATTGTCGCTCGTGCGTACGTACGGACTACCGTCTCCACGAACGCGATGAGATTCATTCTCCATCGTATCCATTCAAGTATAATTATCATTTGATGATTTAAAAATGATGTTTAAGGACTTGATATCATTCTGGACATGAATAATAAACAACCTATCCTTTACAAAAAGGTCTTACGTAACAAAACATATAAAAGAAAACAAGTAAGTTAACACCCGAAACAACGATAATACTAAGATATTATTATAAATCGATATTAAAAGATCATATATGATATCATATTAATGTATATGATTATTTTATAATTTAGTAACAATTATGTCACCATTATACAGGAGGTTAACCTACCCCAACCAAGGAAAAAGTACAAGGTAAGGGTTATTTCACAATCTCTTCATTATCCGAGGTTGTTTATACGTAATAATCTTCTGGGATATCTTTATCATCCACTTCCATGTTTCTTAAAAATGTATTTCAAAATATTTTTACTATTTACAAGAATATGGGTTAAAGTCATTTATACCCTTGTTTGACTTTTTATAAGAGGTTTATAAAGGAATCTTTCCGTCGTTTTCTAAACAAGGTCCTTTTTAACCTTTTCGACAGAATTGAGGTAAGAATGTTTTTTTTAACTTATACGGCGGGTGCGGTTATTTTACGCCGTTATAAAATCTTCAAAGCTTTCCTTACAAGCTTATAAGAATATTTTCAAAGAAAATGTTTTATTTTATATGGATCTTAAATGATTTCAAAATAAAAGGAGATATTTCTTTAAAAAGAATTTTGATTTCATCTACGTCAACATCCTTTGATGGATTTTAAGATTATTTGAAGTTGATTTATTATGATACAAAACTTCTATATTGTATTGAAGGTTTTGTGATATGTTTGACTATGGATGTGCTATTTTTATACCATTCATAGTTTATGGTGAAATTATTGACATTTCGTATGCTAGTTTTAATACGAATGTTTATGTTATGTTTAAACCTTTTCATATGGGAATGCATTGGACTTAATAAGTGACGGGTGGAGCCCGCTATAGCTCCTCGATGCATCGGTAGGTCTCATGAGACAAACTAGTGTCTTGGAACAAGGCCTTGACAAAATCTTATTTGTAGTCTTGGCACGAGGCCTTGACTATGTGGTTATGATAGTCTGGCATTATGCATTCCAACATTATGAAAGTGGTTATTGATTTTTGCATGTGATTATTCGATTAGTAGAATATCCATGTGAATAACTAAATGGAATTATTTAATTTTATTTATGCCATACCATGTTGAAAGTTCATGTTTGAAAGGTTTTTGTTTTATTTATACATTGCCTTAAAAGTTTATTCTTATTTATGAAAGTTTCCGCTATATTGTTATCCTTACTGGGCATTTGAGCTCACCCCTTTTCTATGTTTTATTTTTCCCAGGATGTGAAGATGTAAGTTATGAATGACCTGCAGGGATATTATGAGGGGATTATAGTGTGGACTGTGGAAACATTATGTCGTTGTAGTAGTTTTTCATTTTATGATGTAATGTAAAACTTATGAATATATCTAGTATTTCCAAGGCTACTAAACCAATCGGTCTTTCGAGATTTGATCTTTCTTGTGATCATGCCAATGTTATGTAATAATGCACCGACTCTGGGTAACTGGGGTCGGGGCGTTACAGTTGGTATCAGAGGAAGTTTAGTACAAACCTTGGAAGCTAGATTTAGATAAACTCTGATTAGAGAACGTAGACCTAAGATGAAATTTGAGGATTAGTATAGAAGAACTTCCTAGAATTTTGGTATTGTAGAGATTTTGTGAGTTTTCCGAGCAATACATCCCTGTCTGGATACGAGCAGGTAGAGGCGACTCTGGCACAGATGTACCTAGGGGTAAAACCCGAAAACACCGCTTTGAGCTAGACTCGAACGGGAACTGGTGCACGACAACGGGCCTTGCTGCACTCTTGGTTACGACACTCCCGGGGGATATGCTTAGGATAATTCTCATTTTCTTTACAAACCATTATGAAGGGTTTATGAGTATATACATCCTCAAAGGAGACATTTTTATTATTATGGATTATATCCATAAATAGTTCAATTTATGTTAAGTGTTTTATAAGTATGGGATTATGTATTTTGATTCATAAACTGATCTAGTGTATGCCATTGTTTAGAAATGGAGCCCAGTAGAAGGAATGAGAACTCTAGCAATGCACATGATACAAAGAGAAAGAAGGATCATATATTTTATGGTCTTAAGCCAGAATTTACAAGAGAATTAGTCTCGCATGTATTATCATCATATGAAGAAATAATATCATGTGTTGATAAGATAAGTAAAGATTTTACAGAGTCATATGGCTTTGAAGGGAAGCAAGAGAAGAAAAGGATGGAAGAGAGAAAGATGGATAAAGGGAAGAGGGAAAAGAAGAATTTTCCCATATTTGGTAACTGTGGAAAGAAACACCCTGGAACTTGCCTGAAAGGAATGGGAGTTTGTTATAAGTGTGGAGGAAAAGGGCACAAAGTACGTGACTGCAAGGGTAAGAAAATGGTTTTAAATGTACAATGCTTCATTTGCAAAAAGTTTGGACACTACGCGAACCTATGTCCCAGTCATCAGACTATGCTGCAAATGATGTTATTGGATAATAACCAAGTTATGATACTACCACAGATGAAGAGGAATGATTAGAGTTCTTATGTTGATTATGTCAATTGAGTGTTATATCAACAATGTACTTGTTATAATAATTATGGAGTATATAAGGATTGTACTGCAGTACTATTTCATTAAGGACTTGAGATTATGTGGAACAAAGAAAAGTGACTCAATAGCAGGATAAATTTTTGGAAAATATATGGTTGAGAGAATGATAAATCATAATATAGTTCTGATACTGAGGTAGTGATTTTGGAATAATATGTGATTGTTTTGGATAAATTATATTGGATATTCTTGACTACCTTGGAACTAATTAATGATTTGTATATTCCATCATTGTTGGGGTTTAAAACATTTTTGGATTAATGAAGTATATCCAGCATTCTATATGGAATAGGGGAGCATGAATGTAATCAATAAGGAATATGGTAATTCAAGATGTTTCAGTTTATTAAAAGAATACAAGATGAAGGTATTCATATGCTATTGAGGGGTAAAAAGGATCTATATTATGTTTACCTTCCTTATAAATGTTGGACTGTGAGTTTGGACAGAAGTATTTTGGATAGTTCTAGTTTGGATTATTTTGGATTACCATAAAAGGAAAACCCGGAGGTTGGGCGGCAACCCGTCGCGTCCGGCAAGGCTGCGAGACTTGAACCCACAACCGAAGGGAGACAAGGGTGTATCACCTACCACTGTACCACGAGATTTCATGAATTAAATAATGTAGTTTTTTTTAAAAGATCTGGTAGATGAATTATAAATTCATTTATTTTGGAACCCTATACGAATAGTATAAATAGAAAAAAAAAATTTACGTTCTAGAGTGAAAGATGAGTTTGTGGTAGAAATTTATTAATGGGTAAAATTCTAATTATAAAGTAAGTATATCTCCTTATTATCTTAGCCAATCTCATAAATAAATTCCTCAACATTAATAATAGAAACTTAGAACAAAAATGTTGTCCTAGATGGTACCTTAAATCGTCACAAATTTATGGCTTTGGGATTGTTGGCCTTTTCATAGCCATGTTCTCTACCACTCTCCATCAGATAATTGATGGTTAGATTTCTCTTCCATATCCATATTTTCCTGCATGGAACCCTAGTATGTGTTATTTTCGGTAATCTTCATACTTTCCACTCTTTATTTTAAATAGAGGCCTCATTAATTCATTTTTCGATGTGGGATTTCAACTAAGATATTTTGAAACGTCAAAAATGTGTTATCCCAATACCCTATATTTTGTTTAACCGATGGTACTTCAAATCATCATAGATTGATGAGTTTAAGGACTTCAATTTTATACTTTTTTGTGATTGATGACCTCAATCACTACCTATAAATATTTACGTTTTTCCTCCAATTATATGTCTCTAATTTCCACCAATGTTCTCCTAATCAAGATCATAATTTGGTGGTGACCCTTTCATTTCTCTTTTCCTCATATTAAGACTAAATTTTAGTAACCCAATTTCCGATGTGGGTTTTCCCACAAATATATTTTCTATTTTCAACCTTTTATTTTCGAAGAACAATTTCATATTGCGAGGACGCAATTTATTGAAGGAGGGGAGAATGTAACACCCCAAGATTTCATAGTGTGTTATTTCTTCAAAATAATTCAATAACTTGCACTACACGCAACACTGAGTTCAATCACACCATGACTTACAAAAAAAAAGCCATTCAAAAGAGGTTATGAATAGTATTATCTAAATTTTAAACTTTATATAATCCTTATAATTTTAGAATCCATATTATGAGTTTCTTAGATATAATGCAAGAACAAATTCATTTTCAGTATTGCACTTTTATCAAATTTTAATAGTGAACCCTTTTTAAATACAATATTTTAAACTTTTTGACTAAATGGGGACATCAAAAATTTAAAATGAAACATCCCAAGCTTCCACGGTACACTTTCTTTGAATAATACAGTAGCGTGTGTTGTACGTAACCTTGAGTTTTAACACACACCACAACCAATCAAACTAGCCGTTATGAATAGTAATACCTAATTTTTGAAATTATATATATTTTATATTTGAAAATGGACTTCATTTTTGGATTTGGAATATCGAATTTAGCCTAAGGTGAAATTTTGGTACATTTCGGATAACTTTCATATTTTGATGAATAGTGAAAATTACTAAGTTTTAATTAAAAACAACTTTTTTAATAAAAATAATTAATAGTGATAAATTATGCATTTGAGTGGTTTTAAAGTATATTTAGAATATATTTTTACCATTTAATATAATGTTGGTCATTGGACATAATTTTACAATTAAACCGAACATAAACGAGTGTCAATCTTTTGATAGTTATTATCTCTTAAAAACACGCTTTTTGTTTTGACAGCGGGAATTAATTTTAAATTAATTTCTGCCACTTCTGTGTTTAGAATTTAGGAAAATGGATTCCATATTTGGAATCAGGATGTTCAAATTGTGTAAATAGGTAACTTTTATTTTTAGACATTTTGAATAATTACTGCGGTAAATATTTTATTTACCATGGTTAAGGGTAAATCCGGTAAATAAGGGTTAAAAAAGTAATATTATAATAATACTAAATTACCCTAAAACGTGTCTTAACCCTATTTGTTGTTACATGGTCGACCATGGGAATCTTTGGGTCTATTTTGGGACCCCATGGATCCACTTGTAAGTGATAATGACACTTTATTTTAATTAAGTTAAAATGAATACAAAAATGACACAAGCATATATCGTTTAGAAAAACAATTGTTACATAGGGTTATATATGTTGTATTTTAGATTATAAATATTCATTAGAAATATAGAAAGATTTCCTACATAATGACATTTTATTTATAATTTTTAGACATTAAATAATTTATTTTATTTATGACACAATGATGATGCAGTAATTACTATAATAGTGAAAAATTAAAATAATTGATATGATAAATACCCAAATAAATATAATATGAAACTTTTAATGAATTAAACTAATTTTCTAGGATAATATGATATATTAGTATTGATTTAAATGACTTTTTTCGAAGTAATCAATCTGTTATGAGTTTCACAAAAATAAACTATTGAATAGTGTCAAAATTGACATAAAAGAGTTCTTAAAACAAATATTATATTATTAATTGATATTAAATTCGTAAAAATCTAAGGTTCGGCCAAGAGACTTATATCATGATAGGTTCATCATTAATGTACCACTTGGGGGTCGCTTGGATGTATATAGTAAGTTTATTAACCATATTATATAAAAATACAAAGAGACATTGTAAAAGTGAAACTAATTAACTTAGAGTTAATACTTAAAGATAAGGTTAATATAAGTACCCAAACCTGTCTAAATTCTATTGGTTGAGTGGTTTTCGACCTATCACCACCTTAACCTTTGAATAATAAGCTTTGGAGCCATTAGAAACCGAATATGAATTTATTATAAATTAATATTTCTAGCTTTTCCAAAGGTGCCCCTCACCCCTCTTATAAAAGGGCACTCCTCCTTCTCATTTCTTCACACCTTAAAAGCCTTTTGGTTCGGCCAAACTCTGCCCAAATACTCTCCCAACATCCCTCACTACAACCTAGAGTCCTTAGTTTGATCAGAAAGCCAACCTAAGGATCCCTTTTGATCAAATCAAAAGGAAGAACCCGAAGAAGAGGTAATGATTTCACCACCCTTCTCCAAGTTCATTTCTTCTTCCACTTCTTCTTCCTTTGTTCTTACCATTATAAAATAATAACTCCAGTATCTCACATATACTGTGATGTTATTATAAATATGGTACAATCATATTCAGTATTCTATCCACCCTTTGAATAACATGTCACCATAAGTGCGTACGTACGGCTTACCGTCTCCACGTCGTGGTGTAATTGTTATTCAATATAATATTATTTGGATGGGTATAATAATGATGTGTAACTCATGTAAATAATAAATATAACATGTTAATGATTCTGTATATATTATATACCATCCATTTATATATTATTTTAATATCAAAAGAATGATATTGTTGCTCGTGCGTACGTACAGACTACCGTCTCCACGAACGCGATGAGATTCACTCTCCATCGTATCCATTCAAGTATAATTATCATTTGATGATTTAAAAATGATGTTTAAGGACTTGATATCATTATGGATATGAATAATAAACAACCTATCCTTTACAAAAAGGTCTTACGTAACAAAACATATAAAAGAAAACAAGTAAGTTAACACCCGAAACAACGATAATACTAAGATATTATTATAAATCGATATTAAAAGATCATATATGATATCATATTAATGTATATGATTCTTGTATAATTTAGTAACAATTATTTCACCATTATACAGGAGGTTAACCTACCCCAACCAAGGAAAAAGTACAAGGTAAGGGTTATTTCACAATCTCTTCATTATCCGAGGTTGTTTATACGTAATAATCTACTGGGATATCTTTATCATCCACATCCATGTTTCTTAAAAATATATTTCAAAACATTTTTACTATTTACAAGAATATGGGTTAAAGTCATTTATACCCTTGTTTGACTTTTTATAAGAGGTTTATAAAGGAATCTTTCCGTCGTTTTCAAAACAAGGTCCTTTTTAACCTTTTCGACAGAATTGAGGTAAGAATGTTTTTTTTAACTTATACGGCGGGTGCGGTTATTTTACGCAGTTATAAAATCTTCAAAGCTTTCCTTACAAGCTTATAAGAATATTTTCAAAGAAAATGTTTTATTTTATATGGATCTTAAATGATTTCAAAATAAAAGGAGATATTTCTTTAAAAAGAATTTTGATTTCATCTACGTCAACATCCTTTGATGGATTTTAAGATTATTTGAAGTTGATTTATTATGATAAAAAACTTCTATATTGTATTGAAGGTTTTGTGATATGTTTGACTATGGATGTGCTATTTTTATACCATTCATAGTTTGTGGTGAAATTATTGACATTTCGTATGCTAGTTTTAATACGAATGTTTATGTTATGTTTAAACCTTTTCATATGGGAATGCATTGGACTTAATAAGTGACGGGTGGAGCCCGCTATAGCTCCTCGATGCATCGGTAGGTCTCATGAGACAAACTAGTGTCTTGGCACAAGGCCTTGACAAAATCTTATTTGTAGTCTTGGCACGAGGCCTTGACTATGTGGTTATGATAGTCTGACATTATGCATTCCAACATTATGAAAGTGGTTATTGATTTTTGCATGTGATTATTCGATTAGTAGAATATCCATGTGAATAAGTAAATGGCATTATTTCATTTTATTTATGCCATACCATGTTGAAAGTTCATGTTTGAATGGTTTTTGTTTTAGTTATACATTGCCTTAAAAGTTTATTCTTATTTATGAAAGTTTCCGCTATATTGTTATCCTTACTGGGCATTTGAGCTCACCCCTTTTCTATGTTTTATTTTTCCCAGGATGTGAAGATGTAAGTTATGAATGACCTGCAAGGATATTATGAGGGGATTATAGTGTGGACTGTGGAAACATTATGTCGTTGTAGTAGTTTTTCATTTTATGATATAATGTAAAACCTATGAATATATCTAGTATTTCCAAGGCTACTAAACCAATCGGTCTTTCGAGATTTGATCTTTCTTGTGATCATGCCAATGTTATGTAATAATGCACCGACTCTGGGTAACTGGGGTCGGGGCGTTACAATGTAGGCCCACATTGTCTGAGTTATGGATCCCACATCAAAACTAGGCAGAACTGACAACAGTTTTCTTGAGCCAACTTGTGAGCTTCTTTTGAGCTTCCATATGGACGATTCATATTTTAGTCCAAAAATAGTACATGAAGCCCTGGATGTGTATAATATGTAATAGAATAAATTTTTCAATTTGGATCAATGTAGATAATGTTATGGCCAAACTACCGAAATAATTTAAAACTGTTAAAAATCCAACATGGCCAATTTTTACTATTCAGCTCAAAATAACACCATTATCATAAAAATGAAACAATTCATCTTAGAGGAACAATTTTGTGGGTTTAAAACAATGATATTCAATATAAATTAATTAAAAATATTTGCTCTATCAATTCCCCCACACTTAGTACTTAGACTCCTGGACAAGTAAAAATAAAATCAAATCAAATCCAAAACACATATCAATGAGATCAATCAAATCAATTTCAAGAAACAAAAAGATATCATGCCTCATCAAATACTGTTATTTCAAGTTCTCCATTTAAGATTTTAATATATTTACACTTCATTTCTTATCCCATGCACACAAAACACCTACCTCACATGAATTTTCTCTCATCTCACAAATGTAAAGGCTGAACAAGGCTTTTATAATCCAAACTCACACAAGAGTCACCATAGGTTTGATAAATTCCTACTTCTCCAGCCGATGTGAGTCAAGGACATGTGTTTCTCATGAGAACTTTTTAGGGTTGTTCTGCGGCTTTCGGTTGGTAGGATTTAGATGTTAAAAGTTCTGAGGCCGAAAAAGGAAGGCTTGTCTCTTATTGAAGCAAAATGGCAAGATTCTAATTTTCACTCAAATATGGAATCATTCACTTGACCTTTGTTGAAAATAGGCTTCATCATCATTCAATCAGATCAACAACAAACATTTCAATCTTTTCAAACATGATTTTTTTAAAGCTCCAGATAGGCACAGCTTTCTTTTTACATTGGAAGCTCCAGAAAGGCACAACTTCTCTTGTCATAAAAGCTCCAGAAAAGGCACAGCTTTCAACAAGAATAATTTTTCAGCATCACAGACATATCTTCCACAATTTATTTTCCACCCAAAGTATAACCAAATGAGGTAGTAAACCACAAGACATATTCCCCCACACTTAAGTTCAACTAGATCATGCAATTTCACTTCAAGAGCAGGTAGGATAGGGAAAATTGGCTGGTAATGTGGCTAACCTAACAGGAAATTCATGGCTACTAGGGGCTACAATGAAGGATAAATGTAAAGGTTGTCCATAATGAAAAGGATTATTTTGAAAAGGGGGCTTCAAACTAAATAAATGCCTCAATCATTTAAAACACACATACCCAAACCCTCAAGTTTTGAAAGAAATAAATAAAATTCTGGTTAAAGCAAGCATGGTATGGTTCTCTCAAGAAATGAGTTGAATGAAAAGAATATGACAAAAATGGTTCAGAAGACTCATAGGAAAGTGATTTCAAAGATATAGACAGTGAAATATGGAATGGGTTTAAAAAATCAGTCTACTTTTCATGAAATTCCAAAAGATTTGAACTTGAAACAAAGTTATTTCAGCATTCATTTAAACTCAGTTTCATGGAATAGATTGGTTCACTAATTGAAATGGGTTTCAAAAATGGTATTGATAATCATTTCAGCTCGAAAGTTTCAAAAACACACCAAAAACTGAAAAATAAACACAAAAATTTGAAAACACACAATTTTTTTTTTTAATTTTTTTAATTTTTTTGGAAAATCAAACACAAAATGAAAATCCTAAACTACCAAGGTTCCCTCCCCCACACTTAAATTATGTAGTGTCCTCAGTGAATTCAAATTTATTGAACATATAAGAAGATTTTTGATTGATTCACAACAAACAAGTAAGAATAAAGGAGAGGTACAACCTGGCTTATTTGTAGTGCAACAATGAGTTAACCTCCAAAGTGTTGTACTCTGAAACCCTACAAAAGAAAACATAAGATATTTATTGAAATAAATGAAAATAGAAATGGGATGAGATTAGTAGGATAAACCTTGGATTAATCCCCCAAGTGGGCCCTGGGTTTTGACTGCCTCCAGAGGGGCAGTTCTAATCGGTTATCCCCAATCTAATGGTGGATGATGTTTTTTTGATTTGAACCACCACATGTGGCTCTTCCCAGATTTCATTTCATTTTTCATGTTGAGGAGGACTCTATAGATAGAGTACAATAGATCCACCCCCTTCGCAATGTGGTACAATGTTCATGGTGGGGGTAGTATGAAGTACAAGCCTCCTCTTCATTTGTTGCTACATGTGCAACTATCTTGTCTTCCAGTTCTAGCTTCATGGGGGCTTCGACCTCTTGTATTATTTCCTCATCCTTAGAAACTTGGATCTTTTATGATTGGGCTCCTCCAGTAGATATTACATGACTTATGGGAGCTCCAGGTGTTCCTCAATAGGTGCATCTTCGTTTGTCTCTTAATCCTCTAGGGCATAATAGGAGTCATCTGATTCTAAAAATTCAAAACAATTTGGAGTTATAATCAAATTAGTTTCAACAAAATTAAAATAATTTGAGTTCAAAATTGTATCATCTCCATAAGTTGGTTCAGCTTGAATCTCTTCTTGATTTTAAAGTGCCTCTTGGAGTTGATTATCGCTGGATGGAGGTAGGTAGTCATGCTCCTCCACCTCGAGTTTGGATTCAACTTCATGGATGTCTCTAGTGAAATCCGGGAAGACCAGTGGCACTTCCTTTTTGGCCTTGAATATTTTTTAAGTCAACTTGGAGTTCATTGACCATGGCCATAAAATCTTCCGGTGAGATCCATGTTGTTATGCCTCTTTCCACCTGCTTGAACATTATTATCAGTGCATCAGCTCTTCGTTAGAGGGCCTCCTCAGTGTAGACTTTTTCTTGAACCTGTGAGTAATTTTCATTCCATGTAGAATAATAATCATTTGAATTCATTATGGAAAGATTTTATTTGTGTTTTTTAAGAAAAAAATGTCAAAAATTTACAAAAATATTGCAGCACTACCTCCCCGGCAACGACGCCAAGTTTGATGTACACCTGTCGTAGGCCATGGCAAAACAATTATTTCCTAAGTTAAAATGTAGTAATGTGGTAGACCTAGGATGTCTCTCGAAGAGGAGTGCACACAAAACAGGTTGTCACTTTAAAATGGAGGTAAAAATGTTGTGAAAGGAAATTTGAAATTTAAATGATTAAAAAACTATGAAATTAAAAGGGTGATTAGGTCGGGGTCGGTTTCCTAATTATAATGCTATCCTTGTTCAATTTAATTCAAACCTCTTCTTCTTAGTTGATTAAAGTGAGTTTCCACAATTGTTTCCTCTCACTTCCTTGGTGAAATTATTATTGTGAGAGAAAACCTTACCAATATCTTGGTTTGGTCAAATCTCCTTCCATGTGTAAAATAGTTGTATTGAATATCCTTAATTGAATTGGGCAATACCCGATAGGGTATTGTTTATCCCAAAAAATCAAGAACATTCACTACACCTTTTACACGTACTGATGATCGTCGAGTACTTCACCAATATTTCCTGGTTTATTCCATCTTATATAAACCAGAAATTAGTGGAGGGAGATATTGATTATTTTACCAAGGCAAAAATAAATAACGGAATTAATATTCAAGAAAGATCGAACTTGATAGTAAAATCCGTTATAAGAAATTGAAAACAACTTTGAAGAAGAAAGAAATTTATTCAATTGTGTCTAAGAACTCAATCATTACAATGTTGGAAACCAATATTCCAAGTTTGACGCACACCTGTCGTAGGGCGTGACAAAAAAATTATTTCCTAAGTTAAAATGTAGTAATGTGGTTGACCTAGGATGTCTCCCGAAGAGGAGTGCACACAAAACGGGTTATCACTTTAAAATGGGGGTAAAAATGTTGTGAAAGGAAATTTGAAATTCAAATGATTGAAAAACTATGAAATTAAAAGGGTGATTAGGTCGGGGTCGGTTTCCTAATTATAATTCTATCCTTGTTCAATTTAATTCAAACCTCTTCTTCTTAGTTGATTAAAGTGAGTTTCCACAATCCTTTCCTCTCACTTCCTTGGTAAAATTATTATTGTGAGAGAAAACCTTACCAAGATCTTGGTTTGGTCAAATCTCCTTCCATGTGTAAAATAGTTGTATTGAATATCCTTAATTGAAATGGGAAATACTCGATTGGGTATTGTTTATCCCAAAAAATCAAGAACATTCACTACACCTTTTACACGTACTGACGATCGTCGAGTACTTCACCACTAATTCCTGGTTTATTCCATCGTATATAAACCAGAAATTAGTGGAGGGAGATATTGATTATTTTACCAAGGAAAAAATAAACAACGGAATTAATATTCAAGAATGATCGAACTTGATAATAAAATATTCTATAAGAAATTGAAAACAACTTTGAAGAAGAAAGAAATTTATTCAATTGCGTCCAAGAACTCAAGCATTACAATGTTGGAAACCAATCCTTCCCCAATCACTCCAAATGTTTACCCCACCATGGTAAGGGTAATCAAGATGAATGGGGAAGAAGAAGGCATTATAAAACTATGAAAAAGAAAAGAAATAAAAAATAAAGCCAAAAAGATCTTCTTCTTGGTGTCCCAAAAGGAATGGGGTGGAGAATGAGATGCTTTGAGAAGGTGGAGCTCTCCTCCTTTTATAGAAAGAATGTTTCCCCCGAATTTTGATGCGTTTTCTCCCCATTAAATGACATCTTCACACGTTGATCCCTTCTTTAAAGTTGTTCATAATTCCCTTGTACATGTCCCCTAAAAATATCAGCAGATGTGGACCTGTATTTCGAGAGTTATGGCCGTTTTACTATGAGAATTTATTCTGTCCAGTCAGACTCTCCAAAACGACATCCTCCGGATTAGGGTGATTTAATGACCCCCTAAACGGCCAATTCACTCACTTCTTCCTTCATAAAAGATGCTCCAAAACTCCTTGTGCGTCCACCCACCGAATTTAACAACATTTGGGCCCAAAGTGGATGCGTTATTGATCCCACATCAAAACTAGGAAGAACTGAAAACAGTTTTCTTGAGCCAACTTGTGAGCTTATTTGGAGCTTCCATATGGCCGATTCAGATTTTAGTCCATCAATAGTAAATGAGTCCCTGGATGTGTTGAATCTGGAAAAGAAAGAATTTTGCAATTTGGATCAGTGTAGATAATGTTATGTCTAAACTACCGAAATAATTTAAAACTGTTAAAAATAAAAAATGGCCACTTTTTACTATTCGGCTCAAAATAACACCATTATCATAAAAATGAAAAAAGTCATCTTAGAGGAACAATTTTGTGGGTTCAAAACAATGATATTCAATATAAATTAATTGAAAATATTTGCTCTATCAAAACCCTTACCTTTTACTTTTCCTTGGTTGAGGGTAGGTTAACCTCCTGTATGATAGTTAAATAATTGTTATTAAATTATAAAATAATCATATACATTAATATGATATTAGATATGATCTTTTAACATTTATCTGTTAATGATATCTTAGTATTATCTTCGTTTCATGTGTTAACTTACTCGTTTTATTTTATATGTTTTGTTACATAAGCCATGTTTATTATGAATAGTTTGTATCTTATTTATATCTAGAATGATATGAAGTCCATAAACATTATTTTTAACCATCAAATGAAAATTATTCTTGAATGGATACGATGGGAAATGAATCTCATCGCGTTCGTGGAGACGGTAGTCCGTACGTACGCATGAGCGATAATATCATTCTTTTGATATTAAAATAATATATAATTGGATGGTGTATCATATATACAGAATCATTATCATGTTATTTTTATTATTTACATGAATTACACATCATTATTATATCCATCCAAATAATAATGTTTTGAATAACAATTACACCATGACGTGGAGACAGTAAGCTGTACGTACGCACGTATGGTGACATGTCATTCAAAGGATGGATAGAATACTGAATATGGTTGTACCATATTTATAATAAAATCACAGTATATAAAAGATACTGTATTTATTATTTTATAATGGAAATAACAAATAAAGAAGAAGTTGAAGAAGAAAGGAACTTGAAAGAGGGTTGTGAAAACATTACCTCTTCTTCGGGTTCTTCCTTTTGATTTGATCAAAAGGGATCCTTAGGTTGGATTTATGATAATAATATTTCCTCTAGGTTGAAGTGAGGGATATTGATAGAATATTTGGGCATTTTTTGGCCAAGCCAATAGACTTTGAAGGTATTAATTTGAGAGAAGGGGGAGTGCCCTTTTATAAGAGGGTTGAGGGGTACCTTAGGAAAAGCTAGAAATATTATTTTATAATAAATTAATATTCTATTTATAATGGATTAAAAGTGGATTATTTAATGTTTAATGTGGGTAATGGGTCTAAAAACACACAACCAATAGGTTTTAGATAGGTTTGGGTCACTATATTAACCTTATCTTTTAGTTTTAACTCTTAGTTAATTAGTTTCACATTTACCATGTCTCTTTGTATTTTTATATTATATAGTTAATAAAATTACTATAAACTTCCAAAAGACCCCCAAGTGGTCCAATAAAGATAAAAATATCATTATATAAGTATCTTGGCCGAACATTAGATTTTTAGTAATTTAATATCAATTAATAATATAATATTTGTTTAAAAAACTCTTTTATGTCAATTTTGACACTATTTGGTATTTGATTTTTTTGAAAATCATAACATCATGATTACTTAAAAAAACATAATTAAATAAATACTAATATGTCATATTAACCTATAAAATTAGTGTAATTCATAAAAAGTCTCAAATTACATTTATTTTGATATTTATAATATCAATTATTTTAATATTTCATTAAATAGGTAATTACTGCATCACCGTTGTGTAACAAATAAATTAAATTATTTAATGTCTAAAAATTATAAATAAAATACCATTATGTAGGAAGTCATTTTATCTTTCTAATTAATATTTATAATATAATTTATCTTATGTATAACCCTATATTAAAAAGGTTTTAGTTAATGAACTTTGATTTTAACTCTTTTAACTCTTCTTTGAATTAAATAATAATAAATGTCCTAATATAATCCAAGTGGACATTAATGATAATATTTTATTCCTAAGGTTGTTTTTGGTCGAGATACACTTGTCCAATAGAATTAGGACATGTGTTAGGGTAATATTAATATCATTTTTACCCTTAATTACACTACTTACTTTTAAATGTGGTAAATAAAAGTAAAAAGTTACTATTCACCAGAAATTATTTTTATCTTATTGAACCAAATTTTAATCTTTGATATTAACCATGTCTCTTGTATTTTCTAAATTCCACTCACAGAAGCAGTAAAATTAAGTTTTATGTAAATTTCCAAATTCTCTTAGAAGGTGGGTAAAAGACAGTGAAAAGTTCCATAAAATTTTTATATATCTAAAATTATTCTAAAATAACTCTAATGAATTACATTTAACTTATATAGGTATTATGTATCAATTTTGAAATTAATTAAATTTAAATAAAATAAATAATTATTTAAATAAAAATTCAATTTTAAACTATAACTTAGTGGTTTTTCACTATTCATCAAAAATTGAATGTTTTCAGAAAAATACCAAAAATTCTCCCTAAGCTAATTTCAATATTCCAAATCCAAAAATTAAGTCCATTTTGAAAGATAAAATTTATAAAATTTCAAAAAGTAGGTATTACTATTCATAACGGCTAGTTTGATTGGTTATGGTGTGTGTAAGAACTCAAGGTTGCGTACAACACACTCTACTGTATTATTGAAAGAGAAGTGTACCGTGGAAGATTGGGGTGTTACACTCAGTATGGTATAAAGGAATAACACACTGATCCCATTCTAAGAATATAATTTAGGGGACTGAGTATTTCTTGTGACATAAGATATCCATCTCGCCACAAAGCCCATCCAAGGTGACTCTCATAGGGATCCGATATTGCTCATGGGGATAGTAATACTAATCATCCATTGATCAATTAAAAAGAATAATTACATTGTAATTTTAGTATCTCTCAAGGTAAATAAAACAAATCAACCTAAGAGTCCATCCAACGAATTTCTATATGGGAATCCAAGTATCACTCTAGGCATAGTATAAAACAAGTGACCTAGAATACCATCCTTAGCATTCCGTAAAGAGGTAACCAAAGTATAACTCAAGGTACATAATTCATCTATTCATTTATATTAAACAAATAGGAAGGATATGTTTATAAACATTCCACATCACCATTCATGTATACATAAAGTGGTCCACACACATTTACCATTTCAATTAAAGAATAATAATGATCATGTACTTAAGCATGACATATAAAATTTATCAAATTCATTTACTAGCCCAATGATTAATTCAAAATTCAATTAATAATAAAGGATACGACTATTGTAATTCCATGTTAATATCACTCCACTTATCATGAGGGACCAAGTACCACTAAAACTATTAGGGTCCATGTGTACTATTCATAAATAGGAAACACCCTACATGTAAAGGGGTAAAAATAGGCCTTGATAACATTCATTCCATAATAATTAATGAGTTTATTTAAAAAAAACTTAGTCCATAACCACTTAGGATATGTTTTGGTCACTATTAAAATAATATGGTTGATTTCTACATGCTTCCACATTCCAATTAATCAACTTGTTTACATTATACAAGACAAATCACCATAATAGGTGGTTTTGTCAGAAAATAAATTGATTAATTAAAGGAATTCAACAAATAGATCCTCAAGGGTGGTTACATCACTACGGGAAAAATGGGTATTTGCGACGGGGGTCTTTACCCGTCGCAAATAAGTCGTCTTTTGCGACGGGATAGGCTTCCCCGTCGCAAATAGTTTTCCCGCGATTTGGCGCCAAATCGCGGGAAAACTATTTGCGACGGGGAAGCCTATCCCGTCGCAAATAGTTTTCCCGGGCTTTGGCGCCAAATCCGGGGAAAACTATTTGCGACGGGTAGCCTTTCCCCGTCGCAAATAACCGGCGGCGGTAAAAGGTATTTGCGACGGGAAAGTATTCCCGTCGCAAATAGTATGTTACTTGCGACGGGTCCCGTCGCAAATAACTATTTACCGGTTGACCGTAATAAATGCGGGCGAAGGTATTTGCGACGGTGCCCGTCGCAAATAATACTATTTGCGACGGGAATCCCGTCGCAAATGGACCCGTCGCTAATAATCTAACCTATAAATACCCCCATCCGTTTTTCTCAAATCATTCTCATTCTCCACCTTCTTCTGCTCTAAAATTTCTATTTCTAAATTTGAGTTTTTGTTCAGTTTAATTTTTTTCTTCGGAGCTGTTATTAAAGTTTTGAAGAACGATCAGAGCTCATCAATTTTCAAGGTATTTATGTTCATTTTAATTTAATATTTATTTTTAATTTTGTATTAATTTCAATTATTTTTGATTAGTTGTAATTTAATTATGTTTATATTGTTTTCTTAATAAATTTAAATTATTAGTATTGTTCATAGTTAATGGTAATTAGGAATAATTTGTAATAATTTTTAATAATTAAGAATAAATATTAATAATTAGTAATAATTACCAATAATTAGTAATAATTAGTAATAATTAGTAATAATTAGTAATAATTACCAATAATTAGTAATAATTAGGAATAATTAGTAATAATTAGTAATAATTAACAATAAATAGTAATAATTAGTAATAATTAACAATAAATAGTAATAATTACCTATAATTTGGAATAATTACCAATAATTAACAATAATTAGTAATAATTAGTAATAATTGCCAATAATTGCCAATAATTACCAATAATTGCAAATAATTAGGAATAATTAGGAATAATTAGTAATAATTAGTAATAATTAGGAATAATTAGTAATAATTAGGAATAATTAGTAATAATTAGGAATAATTAGTAATAATTAGGAATAATTAGTAATAATTATCAATAATTAGTAATAATTACCAATAATTAGTAATAATTACCAATAATTAGCAATAATTAGCAATAATTAGCAATAATTAGCAATAATTAGGAATAATTAGCAATAATTAGGAATAATTACCAATAATTAGGAATAATTACCTATAATTTGGAATAATTACCAATAATTTGGAATAATTACCAATAATTTGGAATAATTACCAATAATTAACAATAATTAGTAATAATTTGTAATAATTACCAATAATTTGTAATAATTAGGAATAATTAGTAATAATTAGTAATAATTAGTAATAATTAGGAATAATTAGTAATAATTAGGAATAATTACCAATAATTGCCAATAATTAGTAATAATTATCAATAATTGCAAATAATTAGGAATAATTGCAAATAATTAGGAATAATTAGTAATAATTAGGAATAATTAGGAATAATTAGTAATAATTAGTAATAATTAGTAATAATTTGGAATAATTTTTAATAATTACCAATAATTGCAAATAATTGCAAATAATTAGGAATAATTAGTAATAATTAGTAATAATTAGGAATAATTAGTAATAATTAGGAATAATTAGCAATAATTATCAATAATTAGTAATAATTAGGAATAATTAGAATAATTATCAATAATTAGCAATAATTACCAATAATTAGTAATAATTACCAATAATTAGCAATAATTAGCAATAATTAGCAATAATTAGGAATAATTAGCAATAATTAAGAATAATTAGGAATAATTAGGAATAATTACCAATAATTTGGAATAATTACCAATAATTTGGAATAATTACCAATAATTTGGAATAATTACCAATAATTTGGAATAATTACCAATAATTAACAATAATTAGTAATAACTTGTAATAATTACCAATAATTTGTAATAATTAGGAATAATTAGTAATAATTAGTAATAATTAGGAATAATTAGTAATAATTAGGAATAATTAGTAATAATTAGGAATAATTAGTAATAATTAGGAATAGTTACCAATAATTACCAATAATTTGTAATAATTAGGAATAATTACCAATAATTACCAATAATTGCCAAAAGTAATGTTGCAATCAGACAAACCAAGTCATTCCCTTCTTATCTATAAGAATCATCTCACATGAACCTTTACATAGACCATTCTTCCTTGAAAATTTAAGGGAAAAATAATGATATCCCCTCAATTTTTTAAGGAAGAATGATCTATGTAAAGGTTCATGTGAGATAATTCTTATAGATAAGAAGGGAATGACTTGGTTTGTCTGATTGCAACATTACTTGCGAAGTGATCAACCATGCAAGGACAATTATAGAGTTTACATTAGACATGGCTAACACAAACTTTTTATTGCGCATGACCTGACAATTAGCGACCCTTTAAGATTTGAACATGTTAATAATAGAACAAAGTATGTTATGAATATTGATAATTTTAATATTTTTTAATTTTTGTTATTATTTTAATAATATTAATATTGTTTTTTCGTAAATATTGATAATATTTTTTTTATTACTAATAATTAGTAAACGAAATCTGCTTGGATAATGAAGGGAAAATTTATAATCATCTCCACAACGATGATTACCAAATTTCCTTTCATTATTCAAGCAGTTTTCCTTTTGCTAAGTATTGCTAAGTATTACTAAATTAGTAATAAATAGTAATAATTAGCAATAAATTGTAATAATTAGTAATAAATTGTAATAATTAGTAACAATTAGTAATAAATTGTAATAGATTGTAATAATTAGGAATAATTAGGAATAATTACCTTATTACATTATTTGTATATTTTATTATTAATATTAAAATAATATAATTTTCTATATTATATACAATTCTCTTTTCTTCTGTGTTTTTTTTGTCTCCACATGTAATATTGGCATTCTTTTTCAAAATTATCAACCTACTCGCCAATGGGGAGGTGAAAGTGAATGTCAATATTACATGTGGAGACAGAATGTGAAACACACAGATGAAAGGAGAATTGTATATAATATAAAAAATTATATTATTTTAATATTAATAATAAAATATACTAATAATGTAATGATGTTATTATTATATAATTAATATTTATAAAAAAAATTATATTAGTATTATTAAAAAAAATAAAAAATCAATATAATATTAAAATTATCAATATTTGTAACAGGTTTTGATTTATTCTCAATATATTCAATCCTTGCTTGAGTGTTTTTTCTAACAAATTATTCAAAACCAGTAATGCTTTTATATTTTATAGAAAAATATGGAACAACGAGGTCGTCAACAGTCATTATTAGATGACCGCATATGGATAAATCAACGTAGAAATCCAAATGGTTCTGGTTTAAATCCAGTATATATAGAGGGTGTGGAGATTTTTTTATCATTTGCGGCATCAAATTCAGAATTTGTTTCAGAAGGAAAGATAAAATTCCCTTGTAGAAAATGTGCATTGAGAACGTTTGACACGTTTGACAAAGTGGGGGAACATCTCTTGCGTTTTGGTTTTCAACCAGATTATGTTTTTTGGTATCAACATGGTGAACGCAGTTCCAGAGCAGGTGATACCAACTTGATTCCAGATCCATCCCGGTTTCAAGATTTAGTACATGATGTTGCAGGTTCATCTGTTCAACATACAGAAACTCCGGCTGATATAGCTTCAAATCCTGAGTTGGGACCGTCTGAATTTTATGAGTTGTTGAAGTCTGCTGAGGATGCTTTATATCCTGGCTGCAAGATGAGCAAATTAGAAGCAGTTGCAAAATTTATGGCTATCAAATCAGATAACGGAATGTCAAACACATGTTTTGACCAGATATTTTCATTGCTGAAAACACTGTTACCCGAAGGAAATGTTTTACCTACAAATTACTATGAAAGTAAGAGGTTGGTTCGAAATTTGGGACTTACTTGTCAGAAGATTCATGCATGTTCAAATGATTGAATTTTATATTCAGGGGAAAATGAGTCGTTGGATAGTTGTCCCACATGTGGGCAACTGAGATATAAAGAAGGACAACACGGGAAGTCTGGTTTGATTCCTGTAAAACAGTTGAGATATTTTCCGCTTACATCCAGACTTCAGCGTTTATTCATGTCTAAGAATACAGCGACAATGATGTCATGGCATAAAGAGAATATTTCAACCGATAAAAGGTTGAATCATCCAGCCGATGGTGATTCATGGAAACATTTTGATAGAGTGCATCCATCATTTGCTTTAGAAGCTAGAAATGTTTGACTGGGCCTTTCCACTGATGGTTTCTGTCCGTTTGGATCTTATGGTAGTCAATATTCATGTTGGCCTGTTTTTTTAACTCCGTATAATTTACCTCCATGGATGTTGATGAAGGAGCCATATATCTTTTTGACTTTACTAATTCCAGGACATCCGAAGAAAAATATTGATGTTTATTTGAAGCCATTGATTGATGAATTAAATTTATTGTGGAGTACTAGTGTCAGTACATATGATGTTGCAACGAAACAGAATTTCATATTGAGAGCAGCATTGATGTGGACAATAAGTGACTTCCCGGCTTATTTTTATTTTTGAATTATAATTCTACTATTATTATAGTAATTAAAATAATTTATTATTTTCATTTGTAAATTATAATTCTATTATTATATTAATTAAAATAATTTATTAATAATTTATTTTTTTTATTTTTTTTATAGTATTTGCGACGGGATACTATGCCCGTCGCAAATACTAGTATTATTAATAGTTTTTTATTTTTTTTAAAGAGTATTTGCGACGGGTCCCGGTTCCCGTCGCAAATACTAGTATTATTAATTTTTTTTATTTTTTTAAAAAAGAGTTTTTGCGACGGAACCGTCGCAAAAACTATTTGCGACGGAACCGTCGCAAAAACTATTTGCGACGGGTCCCGTCGCAAAAGGTATTTGCGACGGGCCCGTCGTAATAACTGTTTAAAAAGTTTTTTACAAAAATACGGAATACTATTTGCAACGGGGAGAATGCCCGTCGCAAAAAAAGGCTTTAGCGACGGTCCCGTCGCAAATAAGTTTAGTTGCGACGGCGTTTTCAGCAACGGGCTATTTGCGACGGGATCCCGTCGCAAATAGCCCGTCGCAAATACCTGCTTTTCTAGTAGTGCATCTTGAGGTTCATTACCTTCAATGATTTCAATTTAATATATAAGGCTATTAGAATTAGGGTATTATATTCTGCATAAATTAGTACATATTTCAGAGGCATCACATGGAAATAACGACATATTACGCAATGAAATAAATTAAAAAATGATAAAAATTTGAGGGAAAATCTACAGAACACCTAACTCATGTTTAGGATGGTCCAATTATCCAACATCGGCCTTTAAATTGAGTGGAATCGATATAAAATCGAAGATTTTAAGAATTCATGGAAAATATGGCGAATTAACTCACACCAAAATAACACTAAATATGGATAAATAAATGAAGAAGATAAGGAATAGGATTTTAGAGATTATTGATAAACATCCTATGAGACCAATGACAAGAAAAATGGACACTGGATGGAGGAGATCTTGAGAAAACCTTGGAGAGGGGAGGGAGGTGCTGCCAAGTGGGGCACTCTCTGTGCATGAAGAAATGAGGGGCTGAGTCCTTGGTTCCCTTTTTTTAAAAAGGCTTCCCACATATTACACGGTGTGTAATTTTTGCACGTCATAAAAAAGTTTCATGATGTGTATCAGATACAAATCATGTATTCCTCGGGGCAATCCCCTAAGCATTAATGTCACGAATCCATTGGGATGTACCCCGTGAAACCATTACATGCCTTATAAATGTTTTATATGACATGTAAAACTCATAGAAGTTATTTTTAAAATCCTGGCCATCCGTTCTTCCTCTGATGTTCACAAAAACCCACATTACTTCTTCCAAAATATAAAATACATCTAAAAACACCACTTATGGAAATTCAAACCCTCATAACCTTACTATGGTTCCCAAAATATAAAATGACCCATCCCCTAATGTAAAATTTTAAATTACTTTGGAAATTACATTTGGTTTAAAACATGGGACGCTACACTTTTTGAGGTGATTATTGATTTCATATTAGTCTATGTTTTGACATGAAATGGTTTCATGAACCTCATGCATGTCAGGTATTTGGTTATGTATGAGTACACCTAGATTTTAATTTGGGATAGTGACATAAACTATGAGTCATGTATAGAGTAACACATCAATATGGTTTGAACATATTGATTTGGTGGAAGGAATATGATTTCCAAACAAATTAGTAGAAGCATGTATACCTATAAAAGGAATACATGAAATAATATTGTTAGATTAAATCCAATTTAAAATACTAAGTGTTATATTCCTTCCATAGTACTTATCAATACCTTGTACATTAAGTACAGGTGACCTTAAACATTCGGTGCCCATGGATTATCTTATATAAGGAAAGCATGTAATGAGGTGACCCTAACTGTTAGGTGGCTCATTCTTGGAATATGATTTGGGTTACACTTAGTTGGGAAACACTAACCATTAGGATTCCATATGAATAGAGTTGATTTATTCCATATAATGGATAAATAAAAGAGTTTTCTACTCAATTATCTAAGAGTCATATATGATATGATTGATGTTATTGTCTACCGGATATAGTCATGACTTATTTATGTTATTAATCGATGTAATTCATGATAAAATATGGATCTTAAAATACTAATGTATATGATTTATTAAAAAAAGGTCATCATTATAGTGGGGGTTCATTTAATAAAATTCCTTGTTAAATTATTGTAAAAAATGATACTCATCTGATAAAATATTATATTATAGATAAATAGAATCATCATCATCAAGCTTTACTTTGATATGAATCTATATAAAAGAAGGATCTTAAGGTATGAAAAATCATAAGACTGGTACAAAAAATTAAGAATTATTCTTGAGTAAGAAAAATTCAATGTGATAGAGAAACCCCTTCTTGATTAATGATTCACTCAAGGTTTTAAAATCATTATGTAAAAAATGGCCTAAAGAACATGTCTTCACTCATGTATTCAATATGATTTGATATGTTAAGGAGTTAGTGAAACGAGAGGATCCTTAAGGATTTTTCTGTCTATGGAATTCATATTAGATTCATTATTGGTATTTTTTTGACAATGTGAATGAGTTCAAGAAATTATTACCCTATTTTCTAAATGTGTTGAGGATAAATGAACTAGGGTATGTAATGTACACGTTCTGGTGCTATATTGATAGTATAAGTGAATACAAGTTCAAACTGAAAGAAGAAAAGTTAGCTGGAGAGTCCAATAATTCATCTTTATAATAACCAATCCTTGGAATTGAAACATAAAGGGAATGTCAAGAAGTAAGAACATTTTTTCCATATGATAGAATTTTTTGGGATACTTGAAGGAGTTTAGCATACACCATGGAATTCCAATGTCAGGTACTGATGTTATGGAAATTAATAATTATATTTTAAGGGTATATGATACCAAATTTATATTTCAAAAATGTTATAAATATAAAAGACTTCAAAATTAAGGAAAGAATTGATGGAGAATATAGTTTTCGTTTGATCGATACTGAAAAGGGTCCCTAAATAATGTATTTGAATATAAAGGAAACTATAAATCTCAAATGGATCTAAGTAAATGATATGTATAATTATCCCATTCATCTTATGTGATAAGATAAGTTATTTATTAAAAAAGTGTTATTTTGAACAATATGACATGATTGATTTAATATACATGATTTATGAATCATCCGATTCTATAACTTTTTTGAGAAGTAGATAATAGATAAAATTATTTTATCAAGGATAAAAGTGTTTATCTAGATGTTCGTTAAAATATGATGGATTTTATCCAATCACCTTCAGTTATATATTTTAAATAATAAAATCTTATTTTCAGAATAATGTTCAAAACACATAGAATACCATATATTATATGGATATAATGGTTTATTTGTTAAAAATTTATCATTAAAGTAAATAAGAGTTATTCTATAACCCAAGAAACCCTGGGGGGGGGGGGGGTGAAAAATCATGTCACCCAATCCATACTTCTTCATTCCTTAAAAATTCATTTAGATATTGTTCCCTTATTAGAAGGAAGAAAATTCAATCTACATCCTTATTAAAATAACTCACATCAAATATCACACACATGTGTAGAAAGTAAAACATGCAATTCACATAGATTTTTCTTGGTTCTCCCGCACTATGATACATACAAGGATTATACACACATCATTGTACTAGTGCATCAAAAATCCAATATAACTCATTTTTTTGGTAAATAAAATGCTTAAGTTAATTCACTCATCACCAAGGCTCATTACCTTTACAATTTTATGTTAATTGACTCCTCACTAAGGCTTACTACATATTGAATTGTTTATGAAATGACTCATGCCACCCAAGGGTACCTCCATTATCCTTATTCGTAAACTACTTCGCAAGATATTAGTTTATAGATTTATATGTCTCTTATTAGTTTATTGACCTAAAGGTTACACCATGAAAAATAGTTTTAATTTTCATTATAACTCCAAATATGATACTCCCATGAATACCAAATTCTACTTCCAATTTCCAAAACTAGATATAATCAACTCCTTATCAGAAGAGTTAAATTTTTTATCTTCAAACAATATTCAAATAAAAAACTTCATATAAAATAACTCAAGCATGGTAATTATATTTAATTAATTCCTTATTCCTAAATATTATAATTTAGACTATCCATGATGTTCCTCAACCCTTTATTATTATTCTTTACTAAAAATCAGATTAAATAAGAATAACTATCTCCCCAATTCATCCTTTCCTTTGGACTAGATATTTTATATTATTTCTTCTTTAGAGAACAACACTTTCATATTCAAAAATATCTCCAATAAAATTCTATTCAACAACAACTCAATCCTATTTATTAGATATTCAATGAATCCCTTATTGCTGACCACTTTCTTCTCCCTTATACCTTCTTGGAACACCAAGTTCCATTAGTCTCTATTATTTTTTTCTATTCTCAATTTTCTTTTTCTATACTATAGGTTATAATATAACATGGTGCTTTTGAAATTTTAATTTAATATTCATTCTTCAATCCAAATCCAAATTCCACTACTTAAAATCCAACAATCAAATCATTACCAAGTGGATATTCACCATAGAAATTCAAATAGGTAGTTTATTAACATATTATAAACTACCAAACCTACTTTATAATTCCAAATCATCCAAAATTCTCCAAAACTTCATATTCCAATAACCATGGAATGATGAAATATATGATGGCGGGACAAATTATTTCCTTCTTTATGTTTCTTCAACTAAGAATAACATCATGGTGTGACACAAAGATTCATGGTGTGATCTTGTTTTCCCTTAAAAAATAGTTTGAACCATAAATTTCATATCCCTAATTATTTCTTCACAATCTCAAGATCATGATGTGTATCATTTAATCATGTCATGGTACATAGATTCATGGAATGATATTTATTTTCAATGCAAAACAACTTTAAGCCTAACCTTCACAAACTTCTTTCTTCCTTCACGACCTATATGGTGCGGAATTGTTCAATAAATCATGACATGGTATTTGTATAATAGATTAATAAAATATAGATATCCTCAAAATCCATACCTTTTATCCCGTCATGGCATGAAAACTATGTTAGGGAAATAAATATCCTTACATTTTATCTAGAACTCCCACATAGGAAATATTCATGTCTTGTCCAAACTCATTAGAGTATGACCAACTGTAGAAATTTTCTATTTTTCTAAAAGAAACTACCCTCATGGCGTGACCCTCATTATCATGTCATGATCTATTACTACAATATCTTTAAAACTCTAGGTACATAAACCAAACCACATCAACTCAACTCTAAACATCTTTAAAAACATCAAACTTCTTCAAATCACTTCTAATGGTCTTCCAATTCATGAATAACTTCCATAGTTATAAATATTCACTTCCATAATTATTCCAAAAAAATTCTTGGTCCTCTACATCCAAAATATAAAATATCTATAATTTCAATTATTCATCTACCAAAATTAAATTTCTTTACTTTTTAAGGAACAAATCCGTCTCAGAACTTCTGTGAAACACACAGCCTTCACATACTTTTAAAAAACACACAACCTTTACATACATTCTATAAAAGACAATTAATTATGATTCTTTAATCTCCAATGATTATAATTCATCATCCTTTAACGACTTTCAATAAATATAATATACAACCTTCTGATTGAAATAATCACCCCTTTGGTTTTTATTGATAGTACTTTGATAAAATCCTTAAATAGTCAAGAGACGGAGATGATATCCCCCCTATCTCATTCAATCCATCATCCTCCAATCTTATGGATTTTATGAATTCTTTCCCCTATCAGTAAAATTTAAAGGATTTATCTTCACTATACACTTCCTAATTTCCCCTTTTTCATAAAAGGTATTGGGGTGTCTTTACTATCTTTAAACCCCCTTTTTAAACTACATTCTTATACTTGATTTTCAAGAAATACCATCATTATGTCATTACTCCAAGAACCTCTATATTCAAAGGGTATATACTCCCATTTGGTAACCCATACCTTCACTGTAGGTACTAGAGTTTAGTAGAAGTAGTCAGGTCCATTCTCTAGTTTTTCATCAACTCATTCAGATTTATCCTTAGAAATAGAAAAAACAACATCCTCAAAATCCATGAGATGGGATCCTCACATAAAAATTATAATTAATTTATATAAATGAAGAATTATCTCACATTGATTATTTCTTTTTTAAATATTCAATAAACAACTTATTGATATAACTTCATTACGGTGAGAAGATTCCATGGAATAATTCCTCTATCAGTGACCCACACGTGCTTTGTGTACATTCAAATATCCCTGTAGAAATCCCCGGATTCTATCATGGAAGATTTAAATGCCTATTTTTTTCATTATCTATCACCATAATAACCTCTTCAAGAATGAAGGATTACTTATCTCTCTCTAGACCTGAGAGGGTGGAGGTGGAGGATCACTCTTCATTCTTGAGCATGTTCTAAGAGAAGATCTCTCTAGGGCTTGAGAGGATTCTCTATATAATTCATTGTGTGCATCAGAATGACTAGGTTAGGGTTAGAGAATTATATAACTGGGTATTTATAGACATAGCTTTCAAGAATAAATAATTTCATATAGACCCTTTTTATTCTATTGATCCCTGGAGAACCCCATTTCTAAATAATAATGTCACCAATATCATTTACTTGACATGTTCTAAACTTGTGGATAAATATATATTATATCTTGAATAAATAAACTAACATTTATTGAAATAATATTTAATATATAATTTCACCCCATACTATTAACACTTCCCATCATTCCTACATAGTATTTAACAAACATTGAATAATTTCTATTCTTTTAAATAAATAAATATCACTGCATTATTCACCAATAAATAGAAAAATATTAGATTCACTAAAATAAAATAGAAATATTTATTAAATATTCAACTCACATATATTCTCTCAATTATCTAGTGACTAAATATATAGGATCAAATAAACATGAATAATTATTATACTATGTATGTGAATAATATTTAGTCAATATGTTAAATTCATAGATAATTTAATTGAGATTCTGAATACACTTAGCATGTGATCACCTAGGCCTCTTTCACAGTGGTATTAAGAAATACCACTTAAAGTAAAAGGTTAGTTTCCAACAACAAATCAACACACCTATAGAGAATGAAGAAAAATTCCACAATGATAAAACAACATACTAATGTACCTTGTTTTATATAATCACTTTATCTTGAAAAATCTATCCAAGTAGGTTACATACTGGTGTCATCAATCTATGTTCTCAATGTCTCTTTCTCTGACATACCAAAAAGAGAACCTACTAATAGAACACCATGGACATGTACTTGTTAAAAATATTCCATTCCCATTAAAGGGTATGAAATATCAACTTCCATTAATGAACAAATGATAAAAATCCTTTCTCACATAATTCATTAATTCAACATTAGTCATGATGCATCCAATATACCATACTTTTCTAAGGACAACTACGATCATGGTTTATAAAAATACATAAAAGTACGTGACTCATGATATGAATTAATAATAATCTTAAAGAATAAGAACCATTATAAAAATATGCAGATAAGAACATCCAATGGCACATATAAATATGGATTTCATACTAGCAAGTGAAATTCTCATAACCACCTTTATTGAGATTACCATGGATATACTTCACAAGAATAAGTATTAATGTCTTATGATCCCCCTAACCCTAATAATCTATACCATTTGTATCTCATCTAACGATATCATCCACCTATGTAGCACATGTTTATAATATTGTCATAACACTTCTTGGTTCTCATCATAGCAGAGAACTTCTTTGACTTTCAGTGCGATAAGTACTCAAAGGAAATTATCACATTCATTGTCATGCATGAGAATGATCGAAATGTGATAAGATATTAATTAATATTCAACACCATGAGTATTATTCCAATATAATGTATATATTAGTTAATTTTAGGACACCAACTCCAATAGACTCCCACTTTCACTAAATCCCACTACTAACAACTCAACTAGTTAGCCACACAAGATAAACATGCTTATGTTGATATATGGATATAGATGCTGATCCTACCATGCTTCTTATAACAGATCTTCTTACTAAAACTTCATTTCACTAGGAAAATCCCTCAAGATATGATATGAACAATTATATATTTTTGTTCCTCTCACTAAAGAAAACATAATTAGATGTGTTTTTTTAAATTATCCACATTTATAATTATGGTTAATGTTTTACACATATTTTGTAAAAATATCAGGAATTCATGCATGGTACTTTATCCACATTCTAAAACATAATATCCATGTAGGATTTTCACACCTTTATTTAAAATGCAGGTAAATTGCTAAATGGTTTCCCATGATTTAAATAAATGTGGGTAAATATGTTTTTTAATAGTTTCCCATGTGGCCCCATCCCTCTTGAGAATTTACCCAAATTTTTAATGAACATGGGCAAATTTGTTTTTAACCATTTCCCCATGCTCCTACCCACTGTTCACCTATGTGAAGCCCTCCACCTGCGTTGACCCTGCATTCCCCCCATGCCTACCAAAATTGAACCTACTGATCGCACCTCACCCATGTGTTGAATCCCCATTATGTTTCTTTGGCTTTGTTTACACCTCATGCAGGTATCATCTGTTATCCCCACCCTCTAAATCACTATACACCACACATATAAAATCAGTTTCTCCTCAGATTAGATGTGGGCATGAAGACTATGAAGCACCGATGAAACCGCTACACCACTATAAAGTTGTGTTTTAATAATATATTAGATTATATATATATGTATGTAAATTAATTTATATATATGTATTCATATTAATTTATATGTATGTATATTAATTTATATATTAATATATATATATATGAATACTAATATATATATATGTATGTATATTAATTTATATATATATTAGTGATCATCTATATAGTTATTGTTAATATATATATATGTATATATTAATGATCATTTATTTAGTTATTATTAATTAATTATAATTATGTTTTTAATATTATGTTTGTGTATGTATATGTGCATATATTAATTTTACATAAAATGACACTTATTTTTATTACTATACAATACAAACATCATATGATTATGTTTATAAATTAATATATATATATATATATATTATATTTATAGTATATGTTAATATATTTTTGTGTGTGTATAAATACTTAAAATTTTATATATTTATTTATATATTAAAATATCAATTTACACACATGTGCACCCACCCACACATATTAATATACATATATAAATTAACACACAAACAAACACAATTTAATATATGAATATATATGTTTAAATTAATATATATATATATATATAATATGTAATTTTTAACATAATTACATATGTATTCACATATTTAATTATTTATTATTAATGATCATTTATTTAGTTATTATCAATTAATTGTAATTATGTTTCGACTGTGTGTGTGTTTATATGTTTTTATATATGTATGTATATGTGTGTATGTATTAGTAATTTTATATGAATAACATTTATTTTCAATTTTATGTAAAAATATTATAAAGATATACATATACAATAACTTATAATTAATAACTTAATATTGTGACATCTAAAATTCAGTTAAAATAAAAGTTAGCCACATTTTAAAAAACATTAAAAATTAAAAATTTACAACATTTTAAAACACATAAAATAATGACATATTAAAACATGACTAAATGAGTTAAATTTTAAAATTTGGATAAATTAGAGATATTTTAAAACAAAACTAAATTAATGACACTTTAAAATGCAACTTAATTATTGATGTTTTAAAAAACATACAAAATAATCACATTTTAAAACATAGTTAAATTAAAAATCTGTGATATTTTAAAATAAGGATAAAAAACATGGCTAAATTAACTAAATTTTAATGGAAATATGGATAAATTAAAATTTATCCATGTTTTTAGACAAAATAACTAAAAAATGAAAATAAATCAAAATTCATCCATATTTTAAAAACATGGATAAAAACACTACTAATGTAACGCCCCGACCCCAATTACTCAGAATTGGTGCATTATTATAAAACATTGGCATGATACAAAGAATCATGTCCTGAAAGACTGATCAGTTTAGTAGCCTAGGAAGTACTAGATATATACATAAGTTTTACATTAAATCATGAAATAAAAATTAACAACATTGTGTCCCCATTGAACACTCTTATATCCCTTAGACTATTCCTGCAGGTTAATCATAATATAATTCTGTGCATCCTAGGAAAAATAAAACATAATAAAGGGGTGATATCTGATGCTCAGTAAGGATAACAATATAACAAAAAATGTCATAAATAAGATCAATCATTTAAGGCAATGTATAAGATTAGAACACAAGCCTTTTAAACTTAAACTTACACATAATATAGAAAAGATAAATCAAATAATTCCATTTACTTATTCACATGGATATTCTACTAGTCTAATAATCACATGTAATATCAATAGCCAATTTCATAATTATGGAATGCATAATTCCTGACTTCATAACCACATAGTCAAGGCCTTGTGCCAAGACTACAAATAAGATTTTGTCAAGGCCTTGTGCCAAGACACTAGTTTGTCTCATGATACCTACAGATGAATCGAGGAGCTATAGTGGGATCCACCCGTCACTTACTAAGTCCAATTCATTCCTCATATAAAAAGGATTAAACATAACATAAACATTCGTATTAAAACTAGTATACGAAATGTCAATAATTTATCCATAAACCATGAATGGTATAAAAATAACACAAACATAGTCAAACATATCACAAAACCTTCAATACAGTATAAAATATTTGTATCATAATAAATAATCCTTGATCAAGAATAATATCCCGTAAAGGATACTGACATAGTTTAAAATGATCAGTAAAAATATTTGAGAGAAATATTCCTTTTTAGGAAAACTTTTAAAAGTATCATTATTTATCAAGAAGCTGTTTAAAATAGATTTTTAAATCAAAGTGTCCCATACCACTTTGAAACTTTTAAAATTAATTTCTATTTTAAAACATTAATTTCCATATAAATAAAACCTTAAAACCATTTTTAAAACATGGACATTAATGAGAAAGATTTAGAAGAATAAAATTTTAAAACATTTAAAATGATATTTTAGTTAGAGTTAAAATCAAAATTAGAGACACTTGAATACAAATAATTGAGGTAATAAAAAATTTATAATATCATGATAATAAAAGGGATTCATGATATAATATGTCAAAGTACATTATATACATAAAATAAAAGTGAATTGGCGCATAACGACAAAGATGTCTCAAGGGAATGTAAGTTGAGATGAATTCCTTTATAAAAACCATATCCTTAGGTTAATGATAAATAAATGACATAATTATATGTTAAAAATATAAATACACTCAATATTATTGGATATTAAGTGCAAATCAATTTGAGGACACTCACACATCTTCTTGTAAAAACAACACCAATGACTTGGATGTTTAACTCAATGAATAGAAATTGAGTTAAAATTACTCTTATAAAGTTTATATCGATGTCTTGAAAATTTATCAATGGAGTTATTATGTGTATCAAAAGTATATCCACACAAAGGGTAGTGGAAATTACTACATAAGTAAATAAATAGTGATTTCACAAATAATCTTGGAGTAAAGTAATCAATTAAGTTTGCATAAAATCGAATGAGTGGAAATTGAAATTTGAAATTACCTTACTGATTTGGTAACTTATGAAACATACACCCTATGAAATAAGGGTCATCCAATGATGATTTAAATACCCATAAATTAAATTATATTACTCAAACAATACAATCATGGGCGGTACATTCACCACAAATAAGGTAATAGTGGAAAATATAACATGAATCTCACAAGATTAAAAGTGAGATGAAAACCCCTTACCACATTGTGATCAATCAATTCGTATGAAAAAAAGTTAATAAAAACCAAATTAATCACCAAATACCATGAATATAAAAAGAATCATGATAATATATATCAAATGGTAGTACACAATACACCACATGCGATAAATATGTGTTGAACAATGGAAATATCACGGAATTAAAAGTGAGATAGAAAACCCCTTACATTGTACTTTTCCTTAGTATAGGGTAGGTTAAACTACTGTATAATTGTTAAATAATTGTTATTAAATTATAAAAGAACCAAATAAATAAATATGATATCATATATGATCTTCTATTATTTCTTTGTTAATAATATTTCAGTAGTATCATCATTTTTTGGTGTTAACTGATTCGTTTTCCTTTATATGCTTGGTTACATAATCCATATTTGTTATGAATATGATGTATTTAATTAATATACATAATGATATTATGTTTATAAACATTATTATTTATAATAAAATGAAAATATTTGATTAATTATTCTGATGGGGAATGAATCACATCGTGTTCGTGGAGACGGTAATCCGTACGTACGCACGAGCGACAATATCATTATATTGATGGTGAAATAGATTGTAATTAGATGGTATATATTATATACAGAATAATTATAATTTTATATTTATTATTTTCATCATTTATACTCATTATTATACCCATCCAAATAATGAAGTGTTTGAATAACAAACTACACCACGATGTGGAGAAGGTAATCCGTACGTACGCACGTATGGTGACTTTGACATTTATAGGATGGATAGAATAATGAACATGGTTCTACTATATTTATAATGAAATCATATAATTTATAAGTTACTAGAGTTATTATTTTGATATGGAAACAAAAAAAAGAGGAAGTGGAAGAAGAAAAGAACTTGAAAAATGGTGGTGAAATTATTACCTCTTCCTCGGGTGTTTCCTTTTGAGTTGATCAAAAGGGCTCCTTATGTTGGATTCAGGATAAAAGTAAGGACTATAGGTTTATGTGAGTGACGTTGGGAGGATATTTGGGTAGGGCTTGGCCGATCCAAATGGCTTTGGAGGTGTGAAATTAAGAGAAGGGGAAGTACCCTTTTATAAGATAGGTCATGATCACTTTTGGAAAACCTTGAAATATTATATTATAATAAAATAATTTTTGGTTTCTAATGGATCCAAAATGATTTATTTAAAATATAAGGTGGGTATGGGTCGCGAAACTCTCTACAAATAGGTTTTAGAAAAGTTTAGGTTACCATTTTAACCGTATCATTTAGATTTAACTCTTAGTTAAATAGTTTAACTTTTACCATGTCTTCTTGTATTCTTACACAATATGGTTAATAAACTTACTCTAAACTTACAAGAGACCCTCAAGTGGTTCATTAATGACATATATAATATTATTTAACCCCTTTTTCCAAACCATATATTTTTATAAATATTATATCAACAAATAATATATTGTTCGTTTTAAAAACTCATTTACGTCAATTTTGACATTATTTAGTATTTGGTTTTTGTGAAAATCATAATAGCATGATTACTTCGAAAAAAATTATTTAATCAACCCTATAATGTAATATTAACATATAAAATTAGTTTAATTCATAAAAATTCTAAAATTACATTTATTTGGATATTTTTAATATCAATTATTTTAATCTTTCAATAATAAGATAATTACTCCATCATCATTGTGGCATAAATAAATTTAATTATTTAATGTCTAAAAATTATAAATAAATTACCATTATGTATTAAATATTTTTATCTTTATAATTAGTATTTATAGTTGAATTTATCTTATATATAACCCTATATTAAAATTTGTTTAGTTATTAAACTCTTAATTTAACTCTTTTAACTCTTATTTAAATTAAATAATAATAAATGCCCTAATCTAATCCAAGTGGACCAAAGAGGATCATATTTTATTAATAAGTTTTTTGGGTCTAATTACACTTATTAAATAGAGTTAGGACATGTTTTAGGGAAATTATAATATCATTTTTACCCTTAATTACCCTATTTACTTTTAACCGTGGTAAATAAAAGTCAAAAGTTACTATTCATCAAAAATTATTTTCATCTTATTGAACAACATTTTACTTACCAATGTCCACTTTTCCTCTTGTATTTTTGAAATTAAATTCATATAAGTGGTTAAATTATGTTTTATGCAAATTTTCAAATGCTCCTAGAAGGTGGGTAAAAGAAAGTAAAAAGTTCAATAAAATTTTAAACATCTAATTTTATTATAAAATGACTCCAATAAATTAAATTTAAATCAAATAGGTATTATATATATATTTTTACTTAAAATAAATTTAAATAAAATAAATAATTATTTAAATAAAAATTGGGTTTTAAACTACAACGCATTGTTTTTCACAATTCATCAAAAATTGAATGTTTTCAGAAAAACACAAACAATTCACCCTAAGATAATTTTTATATTCAAAATTAAAAAATGAATTAAATTTTACCAAATTAAAAACATAGAAGTTGCATTAATTAATTTAAAATTAAATCCCGCTGTCGAAACCAAAAAGTGGGTTTTTAAAAAGTAAAAACTATGAAAATATTGGCATGTGTTTATGTCAAATTTGAACGAGAAATTACTTATAATGACCTAAATTATATTAAATGATAAAAATATAATCTAATTATACTTTCAAACCATTCAAATTCATAATTTTACCCTATATATTATTTCAATTAAAAAAGTTTTTTTCAATTAAAATTTACTATTTTTCAATATTCATCAAAATATGAAAGTTATCAGAAAAGTACCAAAAATTTATTGAAAATAAATTTTTATGTCCCAATTATAAAGAATAATTTAATATCATTAAATTTAATATATAAATGTGTCAAATATTGGTTTTAAAAAGGGTATTCCATTAGATTGTGGTGAAATTGCATTTTTTGAAAAATAAATATTTTATCTGAAAAAATTAATTTGTTCTTATATTATGTATAAGAAACAAATAATATGGATTCTAAAATTATATGGAGTATATAAAGTTCAAAATTTAGTTAATAATATTCATAACCACTTTTGAATGATAATTTTGGTAAGTATTGGTGCGCTCAAACTCGGTGTTGCGTGTAGTGCAAGCTATTGAATTACTTTAAAGAAAATAACTTACTATGAAATATTGGGGTGTTACATTATTACTCCCTTTTGGAAATTGCGTTCTCAAAATTTTAGAATTGAGATTGGTAACTTCATTGAAAGTCCCACATAGAAAAAAGAGTCAATAAAACTATCACTTTAAAAGAAATAAAGAGAAGTACAAAGGATGCCCAAGATAACCCATACTATGATTCAATGTTGGAAAACATGGATATGGAAGATAAAATAAGTGCAAGTTCTGATGGAGAGTGATAGAAAACCTGATTAGGGGAAAGATAACAATAGGAAAACCACAAAATTGTGATGGGATAAATGGTCATTAGTTTCCCAATAGGAAAAGTAAACATAAAACATTTTTTTTATTTTAAGTTCTATTTCATAAAGTTGAGGAATTTATTTATGAGATTGAATAAGAAAATAAAGATATATAATTAATTTTTAAGAAGAGTTTCATCCTTTAATAAATTTCTACCACTAAATCATCTTTTTTTTCAAACAATGAGTATTCAAGATGGCTTGGTCACACCTGAAGTGCTAAATAAACTTCTAGAGAATCACATGATCCACAAAGGATAAACTATATATTTCATTTGTATTTAGAGATTATCCAAAACCAAAATGGTTAGTATAAGATCAGATGATCCCAAAAAAGGACAATTATTTAGAGAAATAAATACTAATTTTAATTTCTAAAATTAAACCAACAATACTGAAAGTTCAATAAATATTATTCAATAAACAATTGTCCTTAAAATACTTCAATATAATCCCAACTAATATTGAAACAAAAAACATAGAATAATTTTATTACGTAGTCTTCTGAATTAAATTGTATCTCCAAATACCATTGACTAATCTTAAAGTCACACACATAAAGTAATTAACCTAATCACATATTCTCTATGATAGGTTAATCATTTCCAAAATAACCCAAATCTCTTTAAATACAAAATAAAAACAAAAATAAAAAATCCACCATTACTCCTAAAATGAAATCTCATAGTATTCTATTTTCCTTAGGCATATAGTGTTCCCAACAGAGCGAACATCTTCCAAAATAACATTTATCACTTAATCACCAAATCATTTTCCTATACTAAGGATATCCATTTGATAAGACATAAGATCCCAAATCAACTTATTATTGATAAATAAAATCATTTAACTAAAAATAATTAGTCACACCAACTAGGGACGTCACGTAGTCCAGTGGTAGGTGATAAATCCCAATCTCACTATGGTTGAGGGTTCGATTCCTATAGCTTTGTTTGACGCGACGGATTGTCACATGGTCTTCATGTTGTTATTTTTCAAAAACTATATTTTATAACATTCAAAAAATGAGAAAAATTCTCCAAAATAACCATAACATAATTTCACCACAAATTTTATCTCATACCTCACATTTTCATCCCAAAATTTAATAACTTATAATTTCCTCAAATTCAAGGATCATATAAACCCAAATGGTTATTTATAACTATAATAGAAAATATAATTCTTCTTAAAATATAATTTTCACATAACAAACTATAGGGTTACACATAGAAGAAAAAAGTATTCCAAAGTAACCCCATCCACAAATATCAATAATACTTTTAAACATTTCACCATTAATTTATTTCCACATAGGTTTTTCCTTAATAAAGAGGTTATCCTAAAGAATAGGGCATTCACTCGGTTAATTCCCATGTACCCTATATTTACGACAAATTACTGTAAATGGATTCTTGGGATCATTTTTATTTTCTTCCATAGTACTCTTAATTTTTCTTCAGAAATTCTTTACTTTACATACTTTTTTCCCACACATAAATAATTTCTTTGTTCCATTGAGACACTTTCCTAGGTGTCTCCTTCCAAATTTCCTGCATGATGGAAATTGAGCTTTATTTTCTCTCTGGTCTCCACTGTTGGAGCTCTTATCTTTCACCACCTTTCTCTTCTTTGTTGAGTCCAAGAGTTGATTAATATATATGTTGTTGATCATATTTTTGGAATACTGATTTGGAATGATCACAATATCTTTTACACCTATCAAAAATCCATTTTGTTGCTCATTTCCACCACCGTTCCCACCTTGTACATCATGTTTAATGTTACTATGACTTACTTGGAATCCAACCATTTACTAACAAAAGAAAAGCCTAATGTGAGTCATAAAATCATTTATAGAATATCATAACACCTTATTTTCAATCTAAAACACCTTAGGATTAACCAAGTTTATTTATTATCATCTTATATTAAAATCCTTTAAATCGATTTGTATAGAAAATGTGAATTATCCTAAGCATAACCCCCGAGAGTGTCATAACCAAGAGTGCAGCAAAGCTCGCTGTCGTGTACCAGGATACCCTAGGTTAAGCCCGAAACTCCTTGTCAGAGTTTTCACTTCTAGGTACATATGTGCCAGATCCTCCTCTACATGCTTGTATCCAGACAGGGATGTATTTTTTGGAAAACCCACATAATTTTTACATTACCAAAATTTTTGGATGTTATTATATACTAATCTTTAATCTCTATCTTAGGGCAGTGTTTCCAAATAATAGTTTTTTCTAAATCTAGCTTCCAAGGTTTGTACTAAACTTCCTCTGATACCAACTGTAACGCCCCGACCCTAGTTAACATGAATTGGTGCACTATTAAATAACATTGGCATGATACAAGGAATCATGTCCTGAAAGGCCGACAAGTTTAATATCCTTGGAAGTACTAGATACATACATAAGTTTTACATTACATCAGGAAATAAAAAAACAACGCTGTTTCCCTTTTGAACACTCTTATATCCCTTAGCCTATTCCTGTAGGTTAATAATAATATACTTCTTTGCATCCTGGGAAGAATAAAACATACTAAAGGGTAGAGATCATATGATCAGTAAGTATAACAATATAGCAGAAACTGTTATAAATAAGAAAAAACATTTAATGTAATGTATAAGAGTAGAACAAAAGCCTTTTAAACTTAAACTTCAACATAATATGGAAAAGATAAATCAAATAATTCCATTTACTTATTCACATGGATATTCTATTATTTTAATATTCATATGTAATATCAATATCCTATTTCATAATGATGGAATGTATAATTCCTGACTTCATAACCACATAGTCAAGGCCTTATGCCAAGACAAAAAATAAGATTTTGTCAAGGCCATGTCCCAAGACACTAGTTTGTCTCATGAGACCTAACAATGAATCGAGGAGCTATAGCAGGCTCCACCCATCAATTACTAAGTCCAATGCATTCCTCATATGAAAAGGTTTAAACTTAACATAAACATTCATATTAAAACTAGCATTCGAAATGTCAATACTTTATCCATAAACCATGAGTGGTATAAAAATAACACATCCACAATAAAAAATATCAAAAAAACTTCAAAACATTATGAAATATTTGTATCATAATAAATCAACCTCAGTCAAGAATAATATCCTGTAAAGGATGTGTAAATAGTTGAAAATGATCAGTAAAAATCCTTGAGAGAAATAACCTTTTTTAATGAAAACATTTAAAAGTCTCACTATTTATCAAGAAGATCTTTAAAATAGTTTTTGAAATCAAAGTTTCCTTAAAAATTTGAAACTTTTAAATGGATTTTAAATTTTAAAACACTAATTTACATATAAATAAAACCTTAAAACCATTTTTAAAACAAGTACATTAATGAGAAAGATTTATAAGAATAAATTTTTAAAACATTTAAAATGATATTTTAGTTAGAGTTCCTAACCAAATGAGAGATGATTGAATAAAAATAATTGAGTTAATAAAAACATTATAATATCATGATAATAAAGGGATTCATGATATACTATGTCAATGTACATTATATACACCAAATAAAAGTGAATTGGCACATAACAACAATGAATTATCAATGGAATGTAAGTTGAGATAAATTCATTTATAAAGACCGTATCCTTAGGTTAAGGATAAATAAATGAAATAATTATGTGTGAAAAATATAAATACACTCAATATTATTGGATATTAAGTGTAAATAAATCAGATGACATTCACACATATTCTGGTAAAAACAACACCAATGACTTGGATGTTTAACTCAATGAATAGAAATTGAGTTAAAATTACTCTTATCAAGTTTATATCGAGGACTTGAGAATTTATAAATGGTTTTATTATGTGTATCAAAATTATATACACACATAGGGGAGTTAAAATTACTACATAATTAAATAGATAGTTATTTCACACATGATCTTGGAGTAAAGTAATCAATGAAGTTTGCGTAAAACCGAATGAGTAGAAATTGAAATTTGAAATTCTCTTACCTATTTGGTAACTTAAGAAACATACACCACATGAAAAAATGATCATCCAATGATGATGTAAATACCCATAAATTAAATTATATTATACAAACAATACAATCATGGGCAGTACATACACCACACAAAAGGTAATAGTGGAAAATATTGCATGAATCTCACGGGAATAAAAGTGAGATGAAAACCCCTTACCACATTGTAATCAATCGAGTCGTATGACCAAACATTTATAACCACAAAATTAATCACCAAATACCATGAATATAAAGAAAATCATGATAATATATATCAAATGGAAGTACACAATACACCACATGCAATAAATATGTGGCGAACAATGGAAATCTCACAGAATTAAAAGTGAGATAAGAAACCCCTTACCTTGTACTTTTCCTTAGTATAGGGTAGGATAACCTAATGTATAATGGTGAAATAATTTTTATTAAATTATTAAAGAACAAAATACTTAAATATGATATCATATATGATATTCTAATATTTCTTTGTTAATAATATTTCAGCTGTATCATCATTTCAGGTGTTAACTGATTCATTTTCCTTTATATGCTTGGTTATGTAAGCCATGTTTTTTATAAATATTAGGTATTTGATTCATATATAGAATGATATTATGTTCATTAAAATTATTTTTAATCAAAAAATGAAAATTATTCTTGAATGATTACGGTGGGGAATGGATCTCATAGAGTTCGTGGAGACTATAATCCATACGTACGCACGAGCGATAATATCATTATATTGATGGTGAAATCATATATAATTGGATGGTATATCATATATAAAGAATAATTATCATGTTATATTTATTATTTACATCAGTTATACTCATTATACCCATCCAAATAATGAAGTGTTTGAATTACAAATTACACCATGACATGGAGGCGGTAAGCCGTATGTACGCACACATGGTTACTTTGTCATTTATAGGATGGATAGAATAATGAATATGGTTGTACCATATTTATAATAAAATAATAGTATGTAGAAGGTACTGGAGTTATTATTTTGGTATAAAAAAAAATAGGAAGTGGAAGAAGAAAAGAACTTGAAAGAGGGTGGTGAAATTATTAGCTCTTCCTCAGGTGTTTCCTTTTGAGTTGATCAAAGGGCTCCATTGGTTGGATTTATGATCAAAGTAAGGACTCTAGGTTGATTTTAGTTAAGTTGGGAGGATTTTTGGTCAGGGTTTGGTCTAGCCAAATGGCTTTGGAGGAGTGAAATTAAGAGAAGGGGAAGTACCCTTTTATAAGAGAGGTGAGGGTCACTTTAGGAAAACCTTGAAATATTATTTTATAATAAAATCATTTGTAGTTTCTAATGGATCCAAAGTAATTTGTTTATAAGATAATGTGGGGATGGGTCAAAAACATATCAACTAAAAGGTTTTACACATGTTTAGGATACCATTTTAACCTTATCTTTTAGATATAACACTTAGTTAAATAGTTTAACTTTTACTGTGTCTTCTTGTATTATTACACTATATGGTTAATAAACTCACTCTAAAATTCCAAGAGAAACTCAAGTGGTTCATTAATGAAATATATAATATTATTTAACCCCTTTTTATAGATATTATATTTTTAAATATATTATATCAACCAATAATATAATATTTGTTTTAAAAAATCATTTATGTCAATTTTAACATTATTTAGTATTTCGTTTTTTTGAAAATCATAACAGCATTATTACTTAGAAAACAAATTATTTAATCAACCCTAAAATGTCATAGTAACCTAGAAAATTAGTGTAATTCATAAAAAGTCTGAAATTACATTTATTTGGATATTTATAATATCAATTATTTTAATCTTTCATTAATAAGGTAATTACTACATTATCATCGTGTCATAAGTGAATTTAATTATTTAATGTCTAAAAATTATAAATAAAATACCATTATGTAGGAAATATTTTTATTTTTCTAATGAATATTTATAGTTGAATTTATCTTATGTATAAACCTATATTAAAAATGGTTTTGTCATTAAACTTTAAATTTAACTCTTTTAACTCTTCTTTAAATAAACTAATAATAAATGTCCTAATCTAATCCAAGTGGACCAAATAGGATCATATTTTATCCCTAAGGTTGTTTTTGGGATAATTACACTTATCCAATAGAATTGGGACACGTGTTAGGGTAATTACAATATCATTTTTACCCTTAATTTCCCTATTTATTTTTAACCGTGGTAAATAAAAGTCAAAAGGTACTATTCACCAAAAATTATTTTCATCTTATTGAACAAAAATTTACTTACTAATCTCAACCATGTCTCTTGGATTTTTTAAATTCAACTGACAGAAGTGGTAAAATTAAGTTTTATTCAAATTTGCAAATGCTCCTAGAAGGTGGGTAAAAGACAGTAAAAAGTTCAATAAAATTGTATACATCTAATTTTATTATAAAATGACTCTAATGAATTAAATTGAACTTATATAGGTATTATATATCTTTTTTTACTTAAAATAAATTTAAATAAAATAAATAATTATTTATATAAAAAGTCGGTTTTAAAATATAACGTTGTGTTTTTCACTATTCATCAAAATTTGAATGTTTTCAGAAAAATACCAAAAATTCACCCTAAGATAATTTTGATATTCCGATTTCAAAAATGAATTATATTTTACCAAATTTAAAACATAGAAGTTTCATTAATTAATTTAAAATTAATTCCCGTTGTCGAAACCAAAAAACGGGTTTTTAAAAAGTAAAACTATCAAATGATTTTTTTAAAAGGTAACACTTTGGTCAAAGACCAAAGAACAATTTATTGATAAGAAAAAAGATTAAAAAATTTGGAAGGATGATATTTTTTTACAATATCTATCAAACAGATATAATAAGTCATCTGGAAGAGTGTCCGGCCAAGTCATGCTCTGATGTACTCCTTTGTTAGCAAGAGCATCTGCAACAACATTCGCTTCATGATAGGCATGGGTAGCTATGTAATCAATCCCATGGAGCGAGTTCAGACAATTCATCCAAAGTGTGGTAAGCGACCAGGAAAGATGAATGTTGCCATTCCAAATGGCATGAACGATAGTGGTAGAATCACTTTAAATCCAAAGCTTTCTCAAACCTCTTTGAAGTGAAAAATCAACTGCATGGATGACCCCCAGCATTTCAGCCTCCATAGATGAAGAATGTCCACACCCAACATAGAAGCAACCCTGGAACTGGCCAGCTAAGTCTCTGAAGATGGCACCACAACTGGTAGGGCCTGTATTGCTTTTAGAAGCACCATCAACGTTCACTTTGATCCATCCCAGCATCGGTGATTGCCAGAATACTTCAATGGAACTTTTGGGCTTTGGGTATATGCCAGAAACACGGAGACGACGAAGGATCTCAAATTCACCAACCGAGTTGTTGCAACAGTATTTTTGAATTGAAGAAGCTTCATGAATCGCAATAAGAATCCGATATTTTTCTGCATTGAAACTAAATGAGCATTAATCTGAATAAGATCATTTCTAATGTACCAGATCTCATGCAGGAGTTCCGCCACCACCGCAAGAAAAATATTTTTAACCTGTAGAGAGGCTTCATATCTAATTCATTTTTTTAAAAACAAACAAATAGAGTCAGATAAGGGCCATAAGCAATTAAATAATTCAAAAACATAATTCCATAAAGCAGAGGCTGTCACACAAGACAAAAAAAGATGATTAGCATCCTCCCTGTGATGATTACTTAAGTGACATTTAGAGTAGTGTTATATGTTCAAAGTTTGCAGACCAGTTTTAGTAGGCAATATATTATGAGAAATGCGCCAAATAAGGGTGAGCCTAGAAGGTTTGATCCAAGGATTTTTAAATTGACTCACCCATTTATAATTAGATTCATCTCCAGAAAAGTTATGTTTATAGTAGTTTTTAGAGTCTAGGATTCCATTTGATGCAGGTTCCCAAACAAGGAAGTCACCATTAGAAGAAAAAAGTTGATTATCGATGATCTGCACAATATTGTCAGGGAGGTCATGTATATGAAATTGTAAGACATCCTTTATAGAATTACTAGTATCATAAGGAATAATATTATGAGGTAACAATGATATCAGTAGGTTACCACACCATTTTTCACACAAAAAATTAATGGAAGAAACAACACTAACCATCCATCTAGAATTTTCCATGATCTTGTAGTACGAGTCCCTAATAGAAGTCAAGATTGAAGAGTTGATGAAATTAAAATTCCCATTTAAGAGTTTAAAGAGGAATCTATGGTTCAAGAATTCAGAAGCTTTAGAAGTACAATTAATAATACACCAAGTAAGACGGGCTTGAAGAGAATTATTGAACTACTTTTAATTTTTTATACCAATTCCACATTTATCAAGAGGTTTACAATAGGATTTCCAAGGGATAGTGACAAGTTTCTTTCCAAAAATACATCCCGTACAAATGATGTTTTTAATATAAGTATTAATTTTCCTGAAGATGCCAACTAGCCATTTATAAATCATAAGAGAGTAGACCATTTTAGAGACAATGGTCGATTTGACCAAACATATTATTCCATCCATGGAGAGAGATTTCTCTTTCCAAGTAGAGAGTTGGTTTATGATTTGATCAATGATATTATCAAAGTATCTTTCTTTAGGAGGACCCCAAAATATTTGGATGCCTAAATAAGTGAAAGGTAAGAGGCCTTATTGAATTCCAAGATAAGTGGTAATGCTATATTTCCTTCTGACAGGAAAGCTCTTTCCAAATAAATATACGATTTATTCCAGGAAATCGCTTTTCCTGAGACTTCCTAATAGTGATTAAGATATTTCTTGAGGACATGAATATTTTTTTGATCCCCTTTGAGAAACAGGATGATATCATCTGCATATAAAAGGTGGGTAGGGGTATTTAGGTTTCTGGCAACTTGTATAGGCTTAAGCTTACTTTGATCAACCAGATTATTGAGGAGTCTACTAAAGTAATCCTCCGCAATAACAAAGAGAATGGAAGAAAGAGGGTTGACCTGCCTGACACCTTTAGAGCATTTGAAAAAACATCCAGGGGTTCCATTAATCAAAATAGAAATAAAACTGAGCGAAATAAAGTTTTAAGTATTCCAATGAATGAATCATGAAATCCAAAGTTTTTTAAGACTTTGAAAATAAAATTCTAGTCTATGGTGTCAAAATACTTTCTGATATCAAGTTTGATGGCCACACACCCCCCTCTAGTATTTTTATTTAAACTATTGGTACATTCGGTGGAAAGAAAAATGCAGTCCTAGATGGACCTTCCTTTAATAAAACCAAACTGATTCCATGAATCTATTTTATTGCAAATAGGCACATGTCTATTCACAATAATTTTTGTAATGATCTTATAAAGTGTGTTAATCAGAGCAATAGTTCTGAATTGATGGATCTCTGAGGCATTCTCAACCTTAGGTATTAAAGTTATAAATTAAGCATTGATTCCATGAGGAAGAGATCCATGAATAAAAAAGGTATTAACAAGGTTACAGACATCATTTTGGATTATATCTCAATGCTTTTGGTATAAACCATTATTGAACCCATCCGTACCAGGCGCACTGTCTGGATTAAGGCCAAAAACTATATCTTTAATTTCATGATCAAGTGGGGTGCTTAAAAGAGACTCATTGTCTCTTTCATCCACCATTAAGGGAATAATATCAGATATGAGATCAATATTTATCTCTGGACCATTAAAGATGTCATAAAAGTACGAGATAACATGATCCGTTATGGCCTCTTCAAAATCAATGATCAAATCATTATGGATAATCTTAGAAAGTGGACGATTGTCTTTTCTGATTATTTGAAGGGAATTATAAAATTTAGTATTACGATCACCATCTGTAAGACATTTAGTCCTATAAATTTTCTTACGAATATTTTCCTTAAATGTGAGCAAGGAATTAAGTTTAAGGGAGATATTTTCTTCCAATTGAGGATCCATATTAAAATCTGAATTAGTGCTTTGTGTTTGGACACAATTAAGTTCATTTTCAAGAGAGGAAATATCTAGGTCTATTTGATAATTTTTAGTTTTACACCATCCTTTAAGGGCCTGTTTTAGGATTTTCAACTTGTACATACAGGACAATTAATCCTTATGGTGTTTCATAGAGTTACAAGCGTTATGAATAAATGTGACACAATCAGGATTCGAGGACCAATCATTATTAAATTTAAAAGGAATAACAAGCTTACGATCATTCATAAGGATCATAACTAAGAAAGGATGATGGTCAGAGTTAAGTCTAGGCAGAGTCACACTGGATATATTATCCCAAATATCAAGAGCCTTCATGTTAACAAAATCCCTTTCAAGCTTACTGGCAACAGTTTTGTTATAGTGTTTTCTGTACCAAGTATATTTTTCACCAGTAAGAGTGACTTCAAAAAGGCTACAGTCTTCAATAGAATACCTGAATTCCCTTGAGGATATAGAAATATTTGAGGGACCAATTTTTTCATAAGTGTTAAGTATGGAATTTAAGTCTCCCATAACAACCCAAGGATCCTGAATGGAGTTGGCCATATCAAATAGGTCATGCCATAAAACTCTTCTATCTTGATATCTATTATTGGAATAAACCATAGTGTAAAAGGTATGTCGAACATTCCACAAGAAATCATAGGTAAGTTGTTGCTCAGTATTTTTAAAGATGTTGAAATTTTGTAGGGTATTGTGATAAAAGATCCACATAGAGTCAGTTTGAGGACCATTTTTACAAGCGCTTAGAAAACTGTAATTAAGAGAACCAGATCTCATGAAGTTCATATTGAAATTGACTTTAGGTTCTGAAATGACAAAGAGATAAGGCTTATGAGTGTTTAAGAACCTCCTAAGTGTTGTGGAGGTATTATTGTTGGCCAAACCTTGGCAATTCCAATAGAGAAAATTCATTTCTATTTGAGTTTTGGGTTAGAACCTTTTTTTTAGATTTTACAGATCCTTTCTTCCTTTGGGATCGCCTAACCATAGGGGAGGAATAAAGTTTTTTTCTCTCTCATAAGTTTCAGAACTTGGAGAAGTATCTATTTTCAAAGTAGAATTTTAATTAGGTTCAGAAACTAGAGTACCTAAAATGTCAGTACTTTCCAGATAATGATCCTTCACAGCTACATGAACAGGGGTCTATTCTATTGGAGGAGGATTCTCAATTCTAACCAGAGTATCTTTAGACTTTGGTGATAACTGATCTAGGCTTATGGATAGGGAATTAGGGGAAACATTTGTGGAGTCAGGTGGCAGGATAGTATAGTCCTGAGGGGTGTGTGAAGCAAGATCAAACATGTGTAGATATCATGGAATGTGAGATATATTTATAAATTACTCTTAGGCATATGTAGTCTATACATACCAATAATTCCATGTCATAATAGAAACAATTTAGGTGCATTGTTCCACCTAGTATTTTAATACCATGTTATCCATGTATAATGACTTGGATTAAGTAACCCCTTAATCTATGATAGAATAACTCGTTCTATAAAACTTTTTTTCCTATTTTATTTAATTTTGAAAAATAAAATTTAGTAATAATTATCCATAAGACTATTCACTTGTTTTCTATATGTTAGAAAACCTATTTTCCTTGAAAAATATAGAACTTGTACTAACAACTTGTTGACACATGAGAACACATTCATTTAAATTGAATTTCCTATGATGATTATGACTATTTCAATAATTAAATTGATCCTTAAAATTTATATATCGTATTGTTATTTCTTGATGCCACCAAACTTTCTATTCATTTCATATAGCCATCTCCCATAATGCTTCCACTGAGGAGAATTTTTTTAACATACAGTACCCAATAAAATGATCATATAAAATTTATGGAAGGTAAAATTTTAATGGAATTTAACATGATGATTATTTAAAAGGAATTATCACCCACTAAGATGAATATATACTACGTACAGATATTTTAAACCTTTCATGAATCATACATTATTTATTAGTTTTAACATGACTATCCATGTATAATTTATCTTGAATATCTACCAATGGATTTACACCAACTCGAGAAATTAACAAAATGACGACCCAGGTTTTGGTACATGGAATCCATCTTTAATTTCAAATAAACTTGTCAATCATAGCTAGGCATCTACTCAATGATACCTATAAAAAAATATTCTTACTGTGTAATATATATCACCCACTATAAGGAATATAACACCACTACTTTGTTTTCATATTTCCTATGCAGTATATGTCTATGAAAAAATTCACCCCACTAAATGTTTTGGAGTTAATTGTTCTTACACTAAATTGTTCACCTAGATCCAAGATTCAACTGAATCCATGCTTGCTCCCATCATCTCAAAAGATATGTACTTTCCATAGATAAATTTAGTTGGTATAATTAATACATTTCTATATTAGTGATGTTAATATCCTCAACAACTATAAGATAATTAACTAAGATATAGTTTCTGTTTCCTTTGATGCACATTTGAAACTAAGGCCATATTAACAAATTATTCTCATCAAAACTCCTTAGGTTGTGACATAATAGATTTCCATCATATCGTAACTCATATGAAATCTATTTGTCAATTTAGTTGGCATATGGTTAGTTGTTACACATCTATATTATAAAACATGTCTAAAAAAGTATCATGGAAGACTTGTAATATATATATAACTCACCATCTATCTACCTCACATTATTACTATCTTTATGATGTGAATAAGGAAATGAAAGATTAGTAAAAACCTTAACTCTCTATTTAATGACTATTGAATACTTGGTTAAGACATTCTCTGAAAAACTTGCTCAGAGGATCCTGTATCTTTTACCAAGTGCATTCATTACTTTCATTTATCATTACTAAATTTTTTTAAAGTAATTTAATGAAAATTATATAAATTTACCTAAAGATTTACCTTGAAATACTTCAAACCATCCAGCTAAAATAACTTCCGATGCTTTGTGGAATACCTTTATTTCTAAAGGTTTCTTTATATAAAACTTGATAATTAAGTTTGTTAGTATACCTATTGTTTTATATAAAAGATATTAAACACTCTCTAGGTTATATAATTGTCAATTATAATCATTTATTCTTGAAAAATAATTATATATTCACAACCAAGTATGAGTATTATATTGTATATTTCATCACTGATTTCCTGATTGATCGTTTTTTATTCAAAATTTTTGAAAAATTAGTTATGTATAAAGAACCGAAAAAAATTATTCCACAAATAAAATAATGTCTTGTTTTTTATAATTATATATTTTAATAAATGTTTTGGTAAAACATGATACAAAATAACAGTTTAACTTGAATCAGTCCTCTTGATAATGAAGTCATGAAATTATCATGGATGATATAAGAATCACTCTTTTAACCTCTAGGAGAATTCAACCTTACTTCTTGAAGACATGTGGTTCTAATGATTGACATATGAATCAAACTTCCTAAGCTCTTTAGAGAGCACACCTTACTTATTTGGTTCTTGTATTAAAATAAAAATGAATTAAATACATAAAAACTGAAATAGAAACATCATATACTATGATTAATATATTCCTAAAGTAGATTAAAATGATATATTCTTATTTAATTCATTATAGTTTTTTTAAATGAACATTATATCTATATGAAGAGAAAATATTCTTATGTTCACCATACTACCTAAAAATAATTTATCTCTTTGAAAGATGTTGTAAAAGAACTATTGACATAAATTAGATCATAGGATTTTCAACCTTGATTTTTCATATTGTTCACTATTAGGGTTACCGAATCAAGTTACCCACAACACATATTCATGTTGTGAAGATTAGTCAAAATATTCCTAAGATTCTCATCTATATTGTTCATCACATAATATTTATGAATAAGGAGAACCTGAAAGGTAGAGATGATAAAATGAGATTAATCTATAATTTCTCAATATGGAAGCCCAAACCTCACTAATAGATCAATGTATTTTAGTATATTGGAGACAAGATCAATAGCTAAGTACCCTATTCTAGTTTACACTAGCATAGTTTAGTGACACTCACATTATTATAAAGCCTCTCTTTCTCCTTTTGAAGAGATAAAAGATAAGATATCATGGTGTAATCATTCATTTCCTTATGTTTCATTATCAATTATCCAGATATATCTGTTATCCCAATGTAATAGACAATTGAAAAATCCCCTTGTATATTCTATAATAATCTTTCTCACCTTCAATTATTGTATGAGATGGATAAATAGTTATATGAAATTATAGAAAACAATATTAATTTTATTATAGTAGTTTAGTTTATGAAACAACTATACCACCCTTAGAAATATGTTCTGGTGAACACATGGTAAGTTTCCTTAAAGGTCATAGTGTTATGGTGACTATGATTTCCTTATTATATATTAATTAAAATTATATTTTAATTTTTATCTGGATTACAAAAATAGATAATAAAATTTCATTTATTAATCTCCCATTATTTTATCAAGACCCAAAAACCATCACCATTGTTTTTAGAATATCCTATCAAACAGATATTATAGTGGAAAAGATCTATATTTACCTTCCCAAAACCTAGATGATGGAATGAAAATATTTTTTAAGGTATTTGGGTAGGTGGTTCTTTGAAACTAAATTAACTCATAACTTATTGATCCATCGAGTGGACTTAAAAAACTAAGATGATGTACTTGGATTTCCTAAGAAATTATCTATAAATTTTTATTGGATAGATATATTCCATTACACCCAAAACAAATTTATTTAAGTTTACAGAAAAATTTCTTTAGAACTCCACATTAAATGGAAGTGTCTAAATGAAGTCCATGAAAGCACTCTGATCTAGTGGTTCTACTATAAGACAAGTAACGATAGGAGAAATGAATTTAATATATTGATTGATGGATTTTTATCTTTATGTTTAAATTTAAAATGTTTTTTATTTATGTGATTTTTAATATTAATTGGATTTTACTTAAGTAATTAACCATGCCTATATAAAATTTATGCATAGTATAGTTTATTTGAATTCCATCTTGTATTATTGTTAATTCATTCATTTAGTGATAATGATAAATCATCCATAAATAATTAACCATGAAACTAACATAAATGAAATAATAAATATAGAATGATCATGAGATTATCCAATGGTTAGTTTATCTATAATATGATAAAATAACCCCTTAATCTAGGAAAATACCCCTTGAACCATAAATTGGTTTGAGTTATGACAATCCACATGTATTATAATGTAACTCCTGGGTTGGTTTAACCTTGGATTTGAACATGAATTTCTTCCACTAGTCTAGGCACTACATACATTATATAATATTTTACCCACCCATAGGTGAGGGTAAAAAGGATTAGTTATTGGGTGTACATAAAAGAAACCATGGGCACACACAACCTTACATAATTGAGGAGGGGGTGAAACACAAGCTGTAATTTTAATTTAATAAAATATTTTTAAAAAACCTATGTAATAATGTAAAATTAAAAGAAAACAAGGACATACATTGGTCAATTTAATATCATGATCATACACACATGTAACAAATACATATTTTGACACTATATAACATTAACTTAAATACATTTTTATTAAGATAAAATCTACTCAAATTTATCCATTTATTATCTAATTAATTCATCAATTCATTTTATCTTAATGTCCGTACAAATCTTCTTGGAAATTCTACCATCCATAATTTTCTAAAAATTAATCAAATTATTTTTATTTAACATTAAAAAAGTACACTTGGTGTACTAGGATTCAACATGTCATGTAACTAAATTCACCATATTTAGTCATGTATTAAATACTCACATGGCCTATCAACATACATGACAAGTCATGTGGTTAAGCAGTGTGAAATTTTATGTTTCATAATACTATGTAACTATGTCATCCATCCTATCACAAACCCTCTCTCCAAAGCCACCCCTCCTGGGATGAAAATGAAGGAATAGAGATAATGACCCCTCGAGTCCCACCTCCAATAGGTCCCAGGTTAGTGACAAGCACCGAGGGTATACAAATATAACACATGGGAGGAATTATCCTCTATAATAGTATAAAACCGGGAGATAGGATAATAAAACACCGAACAAATTTAGCACATAACATAAAAATAAACCCAAAACCATCCCACAATGCATGAAAAATTTCAACAAAACAAATAAAAGTCTCTATTTTAATACCAAAAGATAGTCCTATGCTATAAACTCAACAACATCTCTAAAACCCAATATAATAATGTCCAAATCAGTGCCAAAATTCCTCTTGAAAACTCTAAAAATAGTTTATATATATAGGGTGATCATAACATGTATACTCAATAGGATCGTACCCTAGATCATGAGTTCAAATGTGAAAAGAACATACTAATGTTCTAGTAAATAAACAATAGAACCAACATGCGCCTAAATATGTAAACTAACCAATCACATACTCACCATTGCACACTAATAAAATCACACATACAATATAGTAACATAATATAAAAATAAAAAAAATAATAGGTTCCAAGAATCACTTCACCACTAATTTGTTAATATCATTCACTATCATCAAGCATACCGTGTTCCAATCACTTCCATACATATCACACCACACATATGGCCATCTATTATGTAGATCGAGACACATACCTATGTATCCCAATCTCCCATAGGGTATAACATCTAGATATAGCATCAATCATCATCACATCACAACCTCATCACATAAACAAGTAAGTAGAGTATCATGGATGTGAAAGAAATCAACATTGTGTGCTCTTACCACCACAAATGAACCCCATCACATATCACATCCTCACCTCCTCTCACTAATCTCTAACACCAACACATATCATCACTTGTTAATATCCAAAACTAACCCATATCATCCCACTTTAATCTCCAACACAAAATCGTATCATCATTGCTACTGAAGGGAGAGTGGGTAAGAGGGGGTCACTAGATATCCATATCGCCACCAACCTAGATGTTGGGGAAAATACCTAGAACCCAAAACATTTGTGTGTTGGTAAGGTTATCCAACTCAGGTGGGGAGCATATAGAAATAATATATAATACATGATAGATAGATTCCACATAATTCCCAACCTATATGTTAAAATTGATTACACTATAATACTCCACATCACCGCTACTACAACATACAATATACATGACAACTACTTCCACCACTAAATACATCACCCATACAACCACCACACATAGTCACACGATTTCACTTTCAATTATTGGTCCCACCATTGACCATATCTAATGAGTCTCCACTAACAACCATTTACCAATACATTTCATTTCACATTAACAAAACCCATTCATTTATTGTTTATTTATTTTAGTCTATTTACCACATTTAAATTCCATCCCATTCTTGTTCATTTACCAACACATGTCATTTTTATTATAAAATTAAAATTTATTCCATGGATAGTTGGAAAAATAACACAATTGAACTATAGAATATCTCTTGTATCTCACTCCAACCATCACCATAACACCACATCGGCCAAGTAGTCGCACCACAACAACCAACCATCTCAACCACTGCACAACACAACCACCACACATCAACACCATCACACAACCACCAAAATCTCATCCCATACCAACCAAGCATCATATCATTGCCCCATGTATTACCCAGACCATTTAGTCACCATTATCACCTTAAAAAATACCACATCATAGAAGGAAACATAATAAGAACAACCTCACATAACGTCACATCTTGAATTACACAAGTTACCATAATTTAGGTTTAGGGGATTTTATTACCTTCCTTCATTAATTTTCATGGGTATTGTCCAAAAAATTCCATATTTACATGGGAAAAAAATTCATTATCCATATATACATTCTTATACTTTTATTCAATAACTGTACCCCAAGTAAGGCTCCCAATAGCTGTGATTTTAGCAATGAAAATAAGTATGCCTAATCTCATAAAAAATATCATAAAAGTAGTAAAAAAATGAAATTTCTCCCATTTATAATCAATTCAGATTAATCCAATTCATTATATTCATTATATTGACCCTTAATATTCAAAACAAGGAAGAAAAAAGAATTAAATCCCCACACATGAACATAATTAGGGAGATAACAAGGATCCCCTACCTTAAGGAATCTTTTTAAACTACTACACACAATAAGGAAAAGAGGAAATAATTATAAGGCCAAAACAATGAAAGTGAAACTTAGATTATCTTGAAACACATCAAAGGATCATCAAAACATAGCCCAAAAACTCCCCAGACTAGAGAAACACCACCACTGATAATTCCTAAAGAGTAATTGTATAAATTAAGGGATTAAAGGGGATTTACTCACCATAGATTCAAAAATACCAAACTTTAGGAGTTAAGGATTAATGTAGGAGGAAAAGGGATGGAAGGTCCCCCAAAATTTCCCAGGTTTCACCCAAGGTTTGATGAAAATGTGATAGGAATGAAATAATTCATGAGTTCTATGAAATTTATAAACAAGAAGGACTTTAGTACATTCAGATTTCGACTCATTGGTTTACACCAAGAGTTTTCATGAGGCCCTATAATTCATGTTTTGATTCATATTCAGGTCATGAATCCAAAAAATTACAAACTATATGAACATCCTTTTATTTTCATGGCACCTCACATTAAAATTAATTCACATCATGAACAATTCCTTCATATCGTGAGTTCATTATGCACAAAACTCTAATATGATACTTCAAGTGATGAATCTCTAGCCTCTAAGTCATAAAAAACCACTCACATCATGAATACCTATTAATTTCATGAAAAACCTAATGTAAAATAATTTCATCTCCAGCTTCATCAAACCCTCCTCAAGCCTCTTTCAAACACCTCCATCCTCCAAAATAGTAATGTAAAGGGCCAAAAAGGCACAAACCATTACTTTAGAAACCTCTAAAATGATTCTCATCTTTCAGAATCAAAACCAAACCTAAAAATGAAGGTAAGGTTCTTAAAAATATCCCATACGATACCTCTCAGGGTTCTCATTATACCCCAAAAACTACCACTAACCAAATACACCAAGACAATCCAAAAAGTCTTAAAAATTCACCACACAACCACATTGACATCATTTAGCAGGAACAACACTAAACCACCTAACTCCAACCATAAGCTACCTCCCTTTCTCATATTCATTCCCACAACCATTCCAACCACTGTACATCCCAATCCAAAAAACACCTCAAATATCACACAACACTAACTAGACCACACAAATCAAGGAAATCCACCCTCTATATCAAGAAATTGTCTAATGTGGGAGATATTAACTCACCCACATGGTTTCAAAAATGTCATAAACATAATGAATCATTATTAGGAAGGGGTTTTCCCATATTTATATACTAAAATACATAACAAACATCACCATAAAGGGAAAGACACATCTCATAAATTAGAAATGTTTAAACAATACATCATTAAAGAAAAATGTAACAAGGAAAAAATCCAAAATATCTCTGCATACTGGGTATAAATTGATGTATCATATTCCCAATTACTCTCATCTAGGTCACCATACCAGCACAACACAAGAACCTAGGGGACAATTTATCCAGGAAAAACATTATCTTGAAGATTCTAGATCTCTAAATCCATGAATTTTTCATCTTCCTTGATATCCAAATATTATTAGTCAATGAGATGAGAGTCATCAGAAAGATACTGATAAATATGGGAAAACATGGAAGAAATCACAGATCTTATCCAGCCATGGTGGAAGTGTCGACTGATAATCATCGTCGCCAATACTCCCCAACACCTCAATAGGCCTAAAAAATCAAGGAAAAAGATTACTCCCCCTTCCAAACCTCTTCTATAACCAATAAAGGAAAACCATTAAAAATATGTGGTCTCTATCCTCAAACTACATGGGCCTCGAACAATGATCAACATAGGCCTTCTAATGGTCCTGTAATGGACTATTCCTTATTGGCCTATTACTTTTTGATTTTAGGTGTTGGAGGTTCTCAGAAGAGGCTTGAGGATGGCTTGATGGAGTTGGAATTACTATTCTACCATAGTAGGTTGTTCATAATGTGAATAGGTATCCATAATGTGAGATATTTGTTTTTGGCTTGGAGGCTGGAGATTCAAGATATGATGTTTTAGATAGTAGTTCTGTGATTAATGATATTATGATGTGAAAGAATTATTCATGACATGAATCTATTCCTGCTTGAGGTTCCATGAAAATTGGTGGATGTTCATAATTTTTGGAATTTTGGGGTTTCATTTTCTCAATATATTTAATATCTTAAATTGGTAGACCTCATAAAAACTCATGGTGTGAACTAGTGAGTCAAAAAATGATTATGTCAAGGTCCAAATTCTTTATCAATTTTAGATAACTATTGAATTATTTTATTCCTATCTCATTTCTCACAAACCTTGGGTGAACTGAAGGTGATTTTAGAGGATCATCTAGTCCCTTTCCTACTTCTTTGATTCTTCATTTTTGGAGATTGATCCTTGGAAATCCGCCAGGAGTGAATAACTTTTTCCCCCACAATTTCATTGGCTACTCTTTGGGAATTCCTATTAATGGTGTTTTTATGGTTTGAGGAGTGTTTGTGATATGTTTTGATGATCCTTTGATGTGGACCAGGTTTATATGAGGTTTCCTTGTGTGGTTGTGGTCTTCTAGTTATTTCTCCTTCACCCTATTGCATGTAACCATTCATAAATCTTCTTTGGGGAAGTTTATCCTTATTATCTCCCTAATTATGTTCATGTATGAGGATTTCATGTTTCTTTCCATCCATTGGGTGGATAATAAAGATCAAATTAATGAAGATAATGAATTAGCTTAATCTGAGTTGATGGGATATAGTATAAATCCCATGCTTTACTACTTTGATGATATTACTGTTGAGATTATGCATGCTTGTTTCCATTGATGAAAATCATGGATTTTGGGAGCCTTTATTATTATATAGTTTATGTGTATAGGAGACCCTTGCTATGTTGATTGTTTTTTTCACCCTGAATAAATGGATAAGAAAATATATATGGATAATGAATTGGATTTCCATGGAAATATTGAATTTGTGTGAGAATACCCATTCTAAATAATTAATTAGAGTAATGAAACCCCATTATCCCAAATTTTGTTAAATTTTTAATTATAGGATGTGATTCTATATGTGGTTGTTCTTGCTGTGCTGCCTTATGTGATGTGTAAAGTAGTGTGGTGATAGAAGTGACTGAATATGTTGTGGAATAAGTCGGAAAGTGATGTGATGGTTGGTTGGAATATGATGTTATGTGGGTGGTTGTGCAATGGTGGTGACATGAGGTGGTTTTGTTGTACATTGGTTAAGATGGATGGTTGTTGTGGTGATATGGTTTGGCTAATTTGGTGTTGTGGAGATGGTTGATGTGAGTTGGGAGAGCTATTTCATGTCATGGTGGTGTTAGTTTCCTGGTTATCCATAGAAGAAATTGTAATGTCGTAAGAGAAATGACATGGGTTAGTAAATGAATAATAATGGTATGAATTTGTTATATGGTAAATTTATTAAATTAAATAAATGATAAATTAATGGGTTGTGTTAATGTGAAATGAAATGTCTTAGTAAATGGGAGTTAGTGGAAACTCATTAAATCTTGGAAATGGTGGTACCTATAATTGAGAGTGGAATCATGTGGATATGTGTAGTGGTTGTGTGTGTGATTCTTTTTATGGTAGAAATAGTTGTGATGGATGTTTTATGGTGAAATAGTGGTGACATGGAGTATGCTGGTGTGATTTTTTAACCCATAGGTTGGGAATTGTTTGATATCTATCTATCTATCTATCATGTGTTTTATGTTATTTCTATATGCACCCCACCCGAGTTTGATAACCTTACAAACACCCAAATGTTTTAGGTTTGAATTTTTTTCACCAAAATCTAGGTTGGTGGTGACATGAATGGATGGATACTCCCCTTCCCCTCTCTTCCATCAGCAGTAGTGATGATATAGGTTAGAGATGAAAATTATCGAAGAATGATATGAGTTAGTGTAAGATATTACTATTTACAATAGAAATGGGACTTCATTGGGAAATAAAATCACTATTTCTAAATGGTTTCCAATAGGTTTGTTCATGGAACTGGAAACACCCAAGAGTTTTGTACCCATAGGGACCTTCTTTCCAAAGGCAAATGCTTATTAGGGATTTTGACCCATGATTCTTAAGAAATCACATTGGTTGATAGGATGGGAGGTTGAGATAATCATACCCTTTTGTGGGGAATTATTTACTAATATGATAATCTCTTATAGATTTACGATATGTTAACAAATCCTTCATTAAGTAACAAGTATGACACAAGTTTCCCTTGAAATTAGCAACCAATTTTTAGTATGTATTGAATTCAGAATCATCTATATGTATCCAAGGTTCATCATCAATGGAGATATCAATATGTATTTAAGGTTCTCTATCAATGTATCCTATTATATACTACATAGATATTCTTTGTCCCTCATTATAATGATACTGGTTTTCTAGCCATGTAGTGGGGAACTCTGGAGTGTATTGTTATCTTGGTAGATGAAGGTCTCTCTGGAGTTGATCGTCATCCAAGGAGATGGAAGTTGTTTTGATATTGGGATTGAACCCATAAATGGTATTCCTACATATCCTTGTGAAAGGAATCATAACCCACATAGTTCAATGACACTTAATAGGACACATCATACCTTTTATGGTCAGGTGATAAGGGCCTAACCATACAATTTAATGTTATGCGGAAAGGACACCTAGGCGGAAGGTGACTAGTCAATGTTTTGTGTGGTAATTATACCGAATAATCCCAAAGAACATGGAAGGGATATGAGTTTTCATGTTAAATTAGACCCTACTGAGGACATGACTTAGAGATAATAGGGTTGATTTGGGGTGTTGGGTTTGAACCTCAACAAGGCTTCCTATGTATCCTGTTTATATGGGAATCAAATCCCACATAGTTTAGTCTTTCTCACAGGAGAGTATAGCCCTTTGAGATAAATAATGTGGGTCTTACTCCTGAAGGGGATTCACTATAAAAATAACCATGAGTGATGTATTATCTCATGTTGATATGGGGGCTTAATTCGTGCCTACTCCTAAGAAGGATGCCCAGATTAAGGGAATTATGATTGGGGCTTAATATGGATGAGGATGCCAATTGAGCTCAGGCCCTAAGTGGGCTTCCTACATATCCTAATTCATTTTTAACTTGGAATCAGAGTTCTTGTATTTCAATTATTTATGTGGATCAAGTGGGTATTATTATCATCACTAATTGATGAGAGAAACAAGAGGAAGTGGAAGATTCAACAAACCACACATTTTCCTCCTTCACTAGTGGAAGGGGCTGGTGCAATGGTGAAATAGGATAGGGGTACAAAACTTACCTTTCTTAACTTTACAATGGACCTGAATCCAAATTGAGAAAATAAATAAGGTGAAGGATGCATTGGTAGAGAGGAACAATATAGAAAACTATTACATGAAAGGCTAGGGGATTACTCTAGGAGGAATGCCTTGAAATTGGTTCGATAGTAGGAGAAGGATCTCATTCCATGTTGAATGGAAAATCAAGTGTGATTCAAACCCTCCCTATTGAGAACCAGAAGCTCTAGGTTCAAGATAGGAGAAGGGATAGACATTGTCCTATCCCTGGAATCCAAGACTAGGAACCCCAACACTGTCCCTAAGGTAAGGTTCTTTAGGAACATAGATATACAAATCTATAGATTCCACGAGGATTCAGACCCTCTGGTAGGAAAAGTGTGGGAAACCTCTGACTGTATAAATCCAAATATAAATGGGAGACACAATTATATTCCTTTTTCCAAGGTTTTTTAGATTACAAGGTCTAGGTGGGGGTTTCAAATTGATCCCTCTCATACAAGGGAGAAAAAATAAAATAGGATCTTGTATGGATGGATCAAAATAAGGCATCATGATTGGATAATGAAGGATGAATGGTGAGGTGAACCAAGGAAGATCACATAGGGGGTGGTCTTTGAAAGTAGGATTGGGAAAATTGGTGACACTTTTCAAACGACAACTCATGCCCCTTATGCCCTTCTATGCCTGAATCCCCTCTCCATGCTCTCATTCAATGCCCTGGGGCTCAGGAGGTTTGGAATGGCTGGGGATCTACTACGGAGCTGTCCCTGGACGTCGCCTCAGATCTTACCTCTCTCCTGATGCGATGGTGCTCCTCCTTTTCACCGGCTAAAGCAGGCGCCCTGTGCATTCTGACTTGGATTATCTGGGATAGGCGGAACGAGGCCATTTTTAATCTTTTTCGGAGGCCCCCCAGATTTTGGATTGACCGGGCATCATCATGGATTGCGGTTTGGCAGAACCACCCTGAGAAGCAAAGACTTTTCACCCCCTCTCCTCATTCCCAACATTGGTGCCCCCCACTGGAAGGGATTATTAAGATCAATGTGGATGCCTCTCTCCCTAAGGATGGCACGGTTGGACTAGGTTTGCTGGCCCGAGACAACCAAGGAAATCTTATCGCAGCCAAATACGAAGCACGCTACGCACTTTGGGAGTCCTCAGTCGCGGAGGCCGCCGCTATCCTTGCTGGGTTAAACTTTTCAAAAGACCATGGTTGGGATTCCATTCACATCGAATATGATTGCCTCACCGTAATCAATGCCATCAATATCACTGACGGCGAGCTTCAACCTTTCGTCTCCATTACTCGGTGTATTCACTCTCTGAGACAGGGCTTCACATCCTACAATTTCTCATTTATTAAAAGGGAAGCGAATGAAGCCGCTCACAAGATGGCAGTCGTTGGCCCTCCTTACAAGGCTTTGCTCTGGTTTAATCATTTCCCATCGTGGTTATGTGACTGTATTTCTGCTGATCTCCATCATTAATGGATTCATCTTATTTTGTCAAAAAAAGGGTCTCTACAAGTATTCCTGTATGTGATTAACATAAGTTACTATTTGAGGAAGGGTGACTCATGTTATTCTTATTAAATTAGGGGGTTGGGTGAATTAAAAACTCAAGTGTCATTTATTTTTAACACTAGATGAACAAAAGTCTCACTATTCCCCATTAATTCCTTCTCTTTTAGGTATTATAATTCTTCATAATAGGTTTTAGAGGGCTTGAGCAAAGTACTATGGCAATCAGAGAAGTAATCTACCTTTGAGAAACATTCATCATTCTAAATAAAGACCCAAAGGGTCTATTTATATGAAAATATGGGACTTTGGGTGAAGGTTTCTATTTGTGAAAGTGGGTATCACACTAGTACTTACCTACTGAAATTTTTTTGGGGGACTTGGGAAAACCAGTTTCTCCATACCACATGACCTGTACCCCTACACCTCTACTCGAGATCACCGACGGGTTGCGGTCCCGACCCTTTGGGCTCATCCCTTCACCACCTTCACTAACCCCCATGAAAAAATAGATTGTCATACTGTTAAATTTTCAAGCCTAGATGAGGTCATTTTCTATGACCGCACATGGAAATCTAATCTACTACTTCTTTCTTTATAGATACATATTTCTACTTAAACACAACATTTGGTTTCTAAGTGAGGTTAAAATTTATACTTGTTTTGAATAGTTCATGGAACACATTTCACTATGTCTACAAAGCCCCCCCTTAGAATTATATTTTATTTAAATGAAAAGAATCTGGTTCTAAGGTAAATTTAGGTCACTCTGACACATTCCAACATCATCTGGTTGGCTTTGACACTACATCATGTTTGGAAGGATGATCTAATTTTTTCCTAAGCCATGGGGCCTAGAGAACATGGTTTGACTATTTCTAAGATTATATGGACAACCCTACAAAAATTTGTTTCTTTTGTGCCATCACCACAATTTTTTACTAAGATCAATATGGAGGAGACTTAGAGGGTGAGGCTTGTATTTTTCTTAAGATTCCACTTTTTTCAGCCTAACAAGTATTGATCCTTTTGACTTTTTATTGCTTGATATTTCTTAATCCATATAAAATATCGGTCTAGAAAGCTAAGTCTTTACTTTTTTTATAGATTTCCATTTGTGTGTTTTCAACTTGGTGAGTACTATGTCTCATTTTGTGGGTAGTTTAATGTCACGAATTTTTAACTAATAAAGACTATGTTTTAGGTCAAACAGTTTTGACCATAAATTTTGAGATGATAACCCAAATAAGGATTGATGTACGATAAGGTTTTGATATTCTTTAGATACTTACAAGGGAATTATTGAGTCATTATTTTTATGGTTTTCGAATCTAAAACATGAAATATAAGAATAAAGGATATTTCTTATGAGGGATAAGTTATCTCTAACTAAAAAACCCATTATCGGGGCTATTTTATGCAAGGATTACTAGGGCATGTACTGCATAGTCAAGTAGTGGTATCCTTAGGATGAAATACTCATTATGTGGGGATTTATGAAATTCTAATTGGGGAAAAAAATTCATAGTCAGGTAAAGGAGTTCCTATGAATTCTGATATTCTACTACTGATAGAAAAATAAAGTTTAATATTTGGACATCTCAAGACCATAGTGGGTGGTTTTGATAAGGAAAGACGTGTGAGAATAAAGGAATCATATATACTGACATATTCCATGAATAAGAGGCCACTCCTACAAAAATTTTATGTGTGAAGGAGGGTACATTTTTTATATAACAAATTATAGGGGGATAAGACCCCTTTCTAAAAAAGGATAAAGTGATTGTACAATTTAATGTTGTGAGACTAAGACATTTACTATGTAGTTTAACATATTACAGTAATGACATTTTATTGTGTAGTTCAAATTATTGCAGTAAGGATATTATGCTATGTAGTTTAAAGTCAGGCAGTAAGGACATTATGATGGGTAGTTTAATTTTAGGTTGTAAATACATTGCGATGTACAATATAAATTCACACAGAAAGGACATCTTGGGTCTATAATTTATATTCTTTAGCATTGACCAATGATTTTATGGTTTATCTATTATTGATATTTTTTAAATGATATACTTTATTTAGGTATGTAAGAAGAAATTTTTAAGCTATGATTTGGGGATTCTTGGATATGAAGGTGATATGGGAAAAAAGGATAATGGCATTAGAGGATGTATCTTCCAAGAATGAAGTTACCACTACTTGAAAGACCTGTTATGGGGGATGTTTTATTCAAGAAAATGGGGGAACATACTGGATAGTCAATAGTGGAATCATTAGGCTGACATGCCTATTATGTGGGAGACTTATACAAGTCCAATTGGGGTATGTACTACATATCCAGGTAAAGGATATCTCAAGAATTATGACATTCTATTGTTAAAAACCAATGAAATTTTATGGAGATCCAGATCTTCCTAAGCAAAGAGTTTGGTTTGTGGAGAAAAGTGACTAAATAATGAATAGGTATTTCATGTAATTATTTTTAAAGAATCATGGATGTAGTATCTCTATAAAGGCTTTATCCAAACATATAAAGTATGGAACTGATAGTTTTAGGTCATAAGACTAGGACACTAATATTATGAACATAATGGATGATATGTGGTCGAATGGACAAAGGTTATTTCAATATGATTCAAACATACGAAGGGGGAAAATATAAACCATGTTCTTGGATAATTTTAGGTCAAGAGAAAGGATATGGGAAAAATATACAGAGGATGACTACTAATTTTAAATTACAGGTTCCTACATACATTCATTAAATCTTAAAGGGATAGAAGAGGCATATCCTAAGAATGAAGTTACCACTATTTGACAAAACCTGTTATGGGGTATGTTTTATGAAAGGCCAATTAGGAAACATATTTTATAGAAATAAAATGGAATCCTTTGGCTGACAGGACCATTATGTGAGAAAATAATTCATGTACAACTAGGGAACATACTACATATTTAGGCAAATGAGATCCCAGGTATTAGACATTATGCCACTAGAATCCTAGGAAGGATTATGAAGATTTGAAAGTATTCAATATTTGGAGTATGAAACGAGAAAGGGGAATTGTACAGTGCACAAAGGAAATGTTTGGACTGATATTTTCCATGAGTTTAAAGTCCCTTGCATAGATTTGATTCATATGTAGAAGGGTGAATCTCCTGTTTCCATGGTGGGATATATAAGGAAAGTGACCAAAATAAAATCGCCTGCATAATTTTTTGATTGTATGCAAGATATGGGGATTTTCTTTTACCCCATGGCTAGGACTAGGATCTAAGGCATAGTTTTCACTACGTATCTCAATGGGATGAGTATCAAGCCATACTTAGTTCTCTGGATACTGTGTAGTTTAATGTCACACAACAAGGATATAGGTGTATTTTCATGAAGCGAAATAAAAAAATGTGACTAGACTAGGGAATATGACCCAAGCGTAACTACATATCTTGTGAAAGTAACAATCAAGACCCACATTGTCCTAACGAATACAGGTTCATGAATAAAACGAGAACTCATATTGGATATCCTCATAGAGATCTGACTTATACACAAGAGAGTAAAGGATTTTCCATGTTTTGTTTTGGCTAGGCCCAAGATTGAAGAACTGGATGTCACTACGTATCTCATAAGGGTGAGAATCAGGCCACATGTAGTTCTTAAATAAAGGTCCCTCACCCTAACAGAATTTATAAGTGTAGGATAGTGGTTTTATTTAATACAGTCTCATACATAGGATGCGAAATCGTATTAAATATCTTCATGTATATTTAACTCATACAATAGAGGAAAGATGCATTTATTGTATCATGTTGTGGATGGGTCCAATATTGAATGTTTGGATGTCACTACGTATCTCATAGGGGTGAGAATCAAGCGACATATAGTTCTTAAAGAACCATGTAGTTTATCATCATGCAGTGAGGATGTGAGTGATTCCGACATGAAATGGAATATTTTAGCTTGACCAAGGGATATAACCCAGGGGTCACTATGTATCTTGATGGGGAAATAATCAAGACACACAATGTTCTTGAAAAACATTCCACACATCAATTGGATTTTGATGTTAGGAAATGGGTATTTTGATAATTTCCATACTGATGGTTGGGCCTAAAGCATGGTTTCTAGGTATCACCATGTATCTTGTTATAATGAGTATCAATCCATAAGTCCTAGAAAGGTTCCCTATGTAGATACACTAGTACAAATATGGCTTTTATTAGCGCTAAAAATGTCCATTAACAGCACTAGAAAAAGTGCTATTAATTCTGAAAAAGATAAAGGGGGTCCCCTTTATTAGTGCTCCAAAAAGCGCTGATAAAGACCCCTTTTATCAGCTCTAAAAAAAGCGCTGATAAAAGGGGCTTTTATCAGCGCTAAAACGAAGCACTGATGAAAGGGTCTTTTATTAGTGCTTTTTTTTTAATGCTGATAAAAGACCAATTTTATCAGCGCTTTTTTTAGCATCGATAAAAATTAAAAAAATAAAAATAAAAATAAAAAAAATAAAAAAAAATACAGCCAATCTAGGGGGGTCTTTTTACAGCGCTTGAGCCCCCCTTTATCAGTGATTTCCTGCACCTCCAGCACCCGCCCACACCACCTACACCCTTTATCAGCGCTAGCCCTTTTAATCAAACTTGCGCGCGGACCCATGCCTCCACCCGGATTTGATCTCGAGACCTCCCCCCTGCGCACCTAAAGCCTTTACCACTACCCTATATTGATTTTTTATCTTATTTATGATATATCTATTTATTTATATATATATTTAGTTATATTTATTCGTATAGTAATATATATTTATATTAATATATATAGTTATATTAATATATATATAGTTATATTAATATATATATATAGTTATATTAATATATATATATAGTTATATTAATATATACATATAGTTATATTAATATATATATATATAGTTATCTTAATATATGTATAGTTATATTAATATATAGTAGTTATATAAATATTTACATATTTTTATTTTAAATAAAATGGATATTAGTTATTATTTATATAAATCTAATGTATTTTATATGTAAATATGGTTAATTATTTATTTCAAAAATTTAATTTTTAGGTGTGAATATATAAAAAATATGTACATGTAGTTATATGTTTGATTATAAATAGCAGTGCATTAAAAAAAAGGATAAAATTTTAAATAAATAATATCAATATGAATGTAATACCTTTGAATAAATTCATTCCTCACCAAGAAAAATCCAATAATACCCCCTTAAATGAGGGTGAAAATCCACAAAATGTTAAAAAATGTGGGTACCCCGACTAAAAACTTAGTTTTGGAGGCCTTATGGGCCTCTTTTGGCCTTGAAATATACTTGACCAAGGTCCCCCCGGTCATAAAGACGTAGAGATCGTCACAGGCTTCGATTTGACATGTGGTAGAGCTCAAACGGACACCCGAATCAAAAGTTATGACCGTTTGAAGTTCGAGTTGCATGTTCAACATATTTTGGATCTTTTTTATTCTTTTTAAATTTTTTTAGTCTTCAAATTGTTATTAAATGACTAATACTCCATAATAATTATAAAATTATTAATTAAAAATATTTTTTTAAATTTTTTAAGAATCCATTTTCACTAAATATATAATAAGTGTAAATGTACATTTATACTTATCTAAAATATATTTAAAAATTATATATTATATTTATATCAATATAACTATATAACTATATTTATATATTAATATTTTAAATAATTTTTTTTTGAAGTCGACCCTTTATCAGCGCTACTAAACAAGCGCTGATAAAGGGGGTCCCTTTATTAGCGTTAAAAAAAGCGCTGATAAAGGGGGGGGGGGCTTATCAGCGCTAAAAGAAAGGGCTGATAAAGGGGTACTTTTATCAGCGCTGATAAAGGCACCATTTATCAGCACTTTTTTGAGCGCTGATAATGCCCCCCCTTTATCAGCACTTTTTTTTAGTGCTGATAAAGGGATGGCGTTGGCCTTGCCCAGTTTTGTGGTAGTGATATAATTCATGCGTGGATAGAAGAAAGGTAGTTTTGTTTTCCAAAATCATGTATGGACCCAGAATTGGTGATCCAAGCAACATTACATATCTCAATATAATGATAATAAATCCATGTGTAGTTCTTTAACTCCCATTTAGTTTAACATCATGTACTATGGATGAAAATGAACAAACATGAAAAGATGGAAATATTATAGATGGACCAAGCTATAGGACCCGAGCATCACTATGTATCTTGATGGGGAAATAATCAAGGCACACATAGTTCTTGTAGAAATGTTCCCGGTGTAGGTATGATTCATACACATAGGGAATGAAGGGGATTCTTTTGTGGTCATGGTTGGACCCAAGATTAGAAATCTGGGCGTCCCTACGTATCTTATTGGAATAAAAATCAATCCATATGTTGTTCTTTAATTGGTTACCCACACCAACTGGGTTTTAATGTGGGGAAGAATCTTTAATTATTTTCTATAATAATGGTTGGGCTCAAGACACAAGATGTTATGAGAATCAAATATATGTTCTGGAAGAATTCCCTATAAAGAATTGGTTCATATAAAAAAAGGGGAAATTGTTTCTTTTTAGTCATGGTTGGTCCTAAGATTAGAGATCTGGGCATCACTATGTATCTCATTAGAATGATAATCAATCCATACATAGTTCTTGATAGTGGTTCTCCAAGTAGGTATGATTCAAACATATGGAGAAATAGGGTTCAATTGCCACTAGGGAGTGGCAATGATGTGAGTGATGTTTACGCATGGAAGATACTCATTTTTTAAAAGAACAAGGAGTTTCTACTCGTGGTATCTTAGGGAATTTCTTAACATAAACGGAGGGAGATGTTAATTATATAGTTTAGTGTCATTTAGTGAGGAAAAATGGTGTTTTTCAATTTTGGGTCCTGTAACTAGGACCTCATGTCATGTAGTTTATTATCATGTGACAAGGATGATGATGATATGTAGTTTAACATTTTGAAACATAGACGTATATAGTGATATACAGTTTAACATCCTATAGCTACGACAAACACTGTGTGACTACACAAATTAATTATTTAGTAACCTTTTATTGGTTAGATTTGTAGCGAGTTATCCATTCATTGAGATTAAGGAATATGCTTCATTAGAGTGGACCTTATTTATGGAGTAAGGTCCTTCCCACTTTAGCTCAATCTTTGGAGACTTATCTCTTGGCATCATTAGATTCCTAAGAAACAATACCAATTCTTCATGTAGGAATGAACAAAGGTGGACCTTCTTGTTAAAGGACCATGCTATTCGGTTCTGATAGACTTCAAAGTGATGAAAGGAATTCAATCTCTTTTCATCCAGTAGCTCCCAATCATCCAATCGTTTCTTGGATTTCTCATCTGTAGATATCTGGAAATAGATGGAAAATCTGAGTGATTGAAACTGAAACTCAATGGGCATGACTGATTTTGTTCTGTACATCAATGAGTACAAGGTTTCTCATGCAGTAGTGAAGGTCGTAGTCTAGTAGGCCCATAAGGCATGCAATAGATTATTAGGCCAAAATTTCTTATCTTTATCCACCATATTATGGAGTATGTTTGATAGGGTCTTATTAAAATCCTATATTTGTCCATTGGACAATGTGTTATAGTGGGATTAATGGTTGGATTTGATATTGTATTCCTGATATAGCTTCTCCACCTCACCCGAAAAGATATTGGTTCCATTTTCAATCAAAATTATACGATGGACAAAAAATCTGGTAATGATATTGGTTTTGATGAAGCTAACAATGCTTTTGGCCCTGAATTCATTGAGAGATATTTACTCATCCCATTTAGATAAGAGATTGGTAGCAGTAAGGATTTACTTGAACTTCTTAGTTGTAGCTGGAGGATAGATCCCCACTACATTCATTCTACATGTAGCAAATGTCTAGGAGTATTTAGCCATATGTATTAACTATAGGGGTTGATGGATGGAATTAGTATATAATTGGCAGTGATGAAACCTCTTAGTGAATTCTGTGAAATCCTATTTCATCGAAGGCTAGAATTATCCAAGCATTCATATTTGATCAGAATTCATATACCCAGACTAATGGGAACTATAGGCTCCTTCATGTACTACTTCCATAATAGCCATTTTCTCTTCCCCCATCGATTCATATGAGGAGTATTCTATCAAATCTTTATCTGTAGAGGATCTTTAGGTGATTTGGGCCATCATAAAGAGTGAAATTGACCACTCATCGCCGAATTGTCTCATTCCCAGCTCTATCTGGTGGAAGTAATCTCTCTTGGAGGTATTACATTATGGGTATCATCCATCCCTTGGTAGGACCATATGGCTCAGGAATGGGGATAAATTAATTAATTTCCTCTATTATGATTTGAAAAAAAGGTGAGACAACGTGATGATGGGCAATGATGATGATTATTTCATCCCTGTTTGGATCTTCTAGGGTTGGGGCTACATTTTCCAATGCATCATCTTGGGCATTTTGTGATTGTGGGATGTAATAAAATAGTGGCTCTGATAGAATTTATTCCATTAATCTTCGAACATAATCGCATAGGGGGATTAGATCCTCTTTTCTAATAACGTCCCTATTGATCTATTTGATTATACATTATGAATCACCCTTCACCTCTAGGTGGTTCACTGGTGCTTGGAGTTCCAATTCTAGGCCTGGAATGAGAGCATGATATTCTACCACATTGTTGGTACCACCTTTAGATAACAAGGAGTATGGAAATACTACCTTTTCTAGGGAGATAAGTAAAATTCCAAAACCAACTTTGTTGAGTTTAGGGTCTTCCATTATCATCCATATAGGACTCATAGAATCACCATCAAAATACATTTACCATGTTTAAGGGCTATGCTGAATAGAGAATATTTCTTCATTAGATAGTTCAGTATTTAATGACATCTCATATATTGATGGGTGTTAAAAAACAAATTCTGCCAAGGCATGGACTTTCACTTCTTTTTGAAATGCTATAGAATAACTACCCACTATACCAAAGGTCCTGTCAGCATAAAATGAATGAGGTTAAATTTGAGCAGGTTATTGTGATAAACTAAGTGTTACTCATGATTCTATAGATAATATATTAATGTCTAAACTACAAATATTAATACCAAACAACTCTTATAAATATCTGAATATTGAGTATCTGCATCGTGCATGGTTAGAGTGAGATAATAAAGGCTATTTTCATTCCAAGCATCATTATTTTGTGCAAGGAAGGCACCCAATGTTCTCTCTAAGGATTTCACATAAAGGATGAGAGAATTTCCTTCAAGAGGTTTCATTAATACCAGTGGGATCAGGAGATATTTATTAACGGTATCAAATTATTCTTGACAGTCATTGTCCCATTGATATGCGACTCCCTTATTCATTAATTTGGTGAAGGGTAGGCACCTGCCTCCAAGGTTGGATATGAAAAACCAGATATAGTCCAAATTTCCCCAAAGTCCTCTAAAATCATTCAAGTTTTGAGGAGGTGAAATTCCAAGGATAGATTTAGTCTTATCGAGATAAAATTTTATGTCATGATGGCGTATAACCAAGCCAAGAATGTTTCCAGAGGTTACCCCAAAAGAACATGTCAAGGTGTTTATATTCAGATTATGCTATCAAAGCTTTATAAATATGGTATCTAGGCCAATCATGTGATAGTAACATTGTTGTTATTTGACCATTATATCATGAACATTTAATTCAACAAACTTTTCTAGAAAGGGATTGAATATGTGATGCATTGCAGGTTGGTATGTGGCACCAAAAGTTTTCAAGCCAAAGGGAATTACCCAAAAGAAAATACTCCCTAAGGGGATTTGAAGGTTGTGGATTATTAATATTTTGGGGACATTTGGATTTGGTTTTACCCATAGTATCCATCCATAAAATAAAGATCTTGGTAGCCAACGATTTCATCAATCAAGTGTTCTATGATTAGAACCAAAAAGAAATCCTTGGGAAAATTCCCATTGAGATCTATGAAATTAATAAAAACTATTATTTTACCATTCTTTTTTTTCACATGGACAGTATTGGATATCCATTTTGGATATTTAATCTCTCAAATGAAGTCATTATTTTTGACATTTTCTACTTTATCTTCAATTTTGGAGGCATGAGTCGGGTGCGTTCTTCTTGTAGTATGCTTGTATCCCTGATGCTCTTTTGGAAAACCCAAATTATGGGTTGCCACATTAGGGTCATTGACTAGAATATTTATGTAATTAGAGACAAAAACATCCTAGAGTTTATTCATAAGTAATGTATATTTTCTATTATTCAGGATTCATGGCCACACTAATCAATGTGGATCGTAGATCTTCCTATGTACCTTGATTTATCTCTCTGAGTTTATCCACAGTGGTAGAGATTCCTTCCTCAAATTCTTGAGGGTCATCCCTAAGGCATTATTCTTCTTCATTTTCTTCATGATTTACTTATTCTACCTCTTCTATGAGGGTAGGGGATGAAGTAAGAATCTCATAATAAGGGGAGGAGTCAGTATTTGGACATCTAAAAGAGGAGGAAACCATTTCTGACCCAACTAATGATAAAGGGTCTTTTTGAATCCCTAAAGGGAAGATGAAGTGCTGATAATCAAAAACTCAATAATTTTCCATTAGTGTAATATAGTTTTCCAGTCTAGATGACGAGGAATAGATTTTTTGAAGCTTGGGGTATGGAATGGAGAAATTCTAATATGGATTTTCATCGCTTCTTGGAGAGTTAACAACTTCTTCTATGTCATCGAGTTCAGTTTCCACAACTAATATTATGGAATCCATTTAATGATTTATATGATATGGGCCTTCTCATTCAATTTAATTGATGTGAATCGCATAATATATATTGATATGATTGAATAGATTAGATAAGATCTTCTCCAGACCATTTGGGGCATTGATTCTTGTGACATTATCTTCCATGCACTATTTTCCCCATTGATGATGGAACTCTGCATTAATTTACTGAGATTCACAAGATTTTAATGGGTCCTTGTCACCATGAAAGTTACCAATTTTATTGTTTAAACAATATTTGATACATTGGGGGTGTGTTGAAGGAATGGACACATGATGATGTAGATAAGGTCTTCCCTGAAGAATATTGAAAGCTGTGTCCTGCCGGAAAACCTTGAGTTCTGAATCATACACAAGATATTCGAAATGAGTTCTGAGTGTAATCTCACAAAGTGGTTCTTGATATATATTATCATAACCCTGTAACATCAGAGTGGAGGGTGAAAAGTGGGATTTAGTGATACCCAATTAGAAAATTTTCCAAATTGGAATGAGATTTCCACCTAATCCGTTATCAATGAAGGCTCATCAGACATCAGTTTCATTAATCCTACCGGATATGTACATGGGAATAATGTTTCCTTGCATGATAGAATCCTCATCCTGGTCCATGAAAGATATGATCATATGGAATTATTTAGGCTTATTCCCTATATGGTAAAACTCCACAGAATCAACCTCAATTATAAACTCTTGAGGACTTGACAAAGCCTCAATAAGTGCTTCCCAAAGATCCTTTGACCGAATCAGGGAATCCAGGATTGATAGCTTGTCTGGTACTTGGGACAACTTCTTCAAAACATCTTACTTTTGATCCAGAGGTCTACATTTCCCAGCATGGAGTTACTCTTTTGTAGGTTCCTTAGGAGTCTATTTTCATGATTTGGATGGACCCTCTTTTGGGGAAGGAGTTGGAAGTGATTATAATCTTGGTGGATAAGGTCATCTAGGTCTTTCCACCCACTGATGAGGTGATGAAATATCCTCTAACCAGTCTTCCAGGATGATCATATTAGTGTATACCCTTTCATGTGTGGGGGTGTTCCCTTGTTCCTGCTGATCTCACTAGAGAGATCTCTCATGAGTTTCAGTTGTATAAATTTTTTGAGCAGGGGTGTGGTTGAAATAGTGATTTCTAGCATGACAATGTCTTCCCCTGTATCCACTAACTTAATGAATCTATCCTTTATTTCCCCAATCAAGTGTTGGGAAATAGGGTTCACAATCATACTCATCAATTTATAAGGGATTAGTTATGTGAATAAAATTAATGGAACTAAGGACCGACTCTTCTTTTAATGAAGGTTCTTCCTGAGAGTTCAACTCTTATTGTTCCATTTTGTAAAATAGTGACCATGCTTTTGAAATTGTTTTCATGACATACTCTAAGGTCAAGGAATAATTTTTCCTTGAAAAATCAATATTATTCTATTTTTTCTTTATCCTTCTAGACATGTCAAATCTCTGAGGATTGGAATTTAGAGGATTTTACTTTTAATGAATCCTGCTTTACTATAGTAGAAACAGAAGGAGGAATAATCATCTATTACAACTATGTTTGTAAAATGGAATGAGTTTGGTTGATTGTTTTCATGACTATACATTCACCAAAAATTTTCACACTCTTTATTTTAACTTAATTCCACTCACCTTCCTCCTCTGGATTGGTAGCAGAAACACATGCTACCTAGGATAGAGAATTTTTTAATTTCACTTTCCCCAAGTCTAATATATTTTGTAGGAGATATTTAAAAACAAATCCATACTGGATGGGGTTCCCCAACATTTTATGGAAGGGTAAATATTTTTAGAGATCTTCATCAGCATATTTGTTAGGCTTCTTGGGCCTTTTCAACTAAACTAAGTTTTTTTCCAATGTCGAGATGAAGTATCCAAGAACCTATTCATTCTGAAAAGAATAGGAATTATTTTTAAACTCTTCACACTATCACTACCTCTGATCTCTTTGATCATCTTGATTAGGTTTCCATTATTTTTGATTCTTAAGAGGTAGATCCCTATGATATGATGCGGAATTCAAAGTATAAGTTGGTACAAGTACCTTCTTAAGTGTAAGTTTAGAGGCCCCTTATTTTCCTTCTCTTCTTCATAGAGCTGATGGAATTACTCAGTATTTGGATTTAGTCTCTGTGATGGAGTTATCTACTTTTGAGCAATTGAGTAAAGGTCCCAAAACCCTCCTATGTATTTTATAGGGATTAATGGTGTACAAAAATCATTGGGAAGATTCAAAACACATATGTTTAACAACTCTTCTTGAGGGAGAGGTAGATTTAAGGAGCATGTAAATCCTTTCCACAAAGAAATTATATCCGAGACTCTTTTATTCTCCATTTTCTTGTAGTTCATGAGATCAAAGACTACTATATTCTATATCATTGAGCAGAATTGGAAGAGGAACTTCTGATATAGATCCTTTGATCTAGTGATTGATCGAGACTACAAACTTGTGTACCAAAAAAGGATGGATTATGAAATGATTGTATGAAGCATCTGAGTTTTACTACCACCATCTGTTCAAGGGTCCCCATCATAGGATCACAACAAGAGATGAAATATGTCAAGTGATAATATGGATCTCTTGAGATATTGAGGATATGAAATATGCGATTCCAAAAGTTTGGTGAGGGAGGAGTCAGATCTAGCCATTTGGGGTAATCATTTTCTTGGTTGTACCAAAGCACACCATTATTCCATAGCTTAAAATCAAGATGTTAATGAGTCAATAGTTATCATAAGCATTTGGAAAACATCTGGCTGATCTAGGAGCTAAAAAAGTGTGATGGATGGAGCTTGAAAGAGTGCCACAACTGGTAGTACCACTGGTAGTGGTACTGCTGGAATCTATTGCAGGTAACCCATAAGGATAGGCCTGTAAGGATGTTCTTGACCCTATTATGGTTGCTACTAAAATTGAGAGAATTTATGATATGTTGTAGTTATTGCAACAAAACCTCTTTATTTAAGTGATCCAAATGGAATTAAAAGTTGAAGATCCACTTGTGGAGTATATCTAATAGGAAGGATGCTTTAGAGTGAATCTGTATTATGTTTTCTCAACACTTTCATTTCTTCCTATTTATGAGAAAATATTTACTCTAATGAAAGGGATTGAATCTCTCTAGGGGGAAGGTGAGACATTGTCTGACTCTTACCTTTTTCCCTATTATGTGGCTTTGAGGAGGTAGAGGTGGATTATTAGGGGGATTACCAAATTATAGGAATGCCTCTAATTTTGGGTATACACACCTCCTTCATTCACTTAGGTGTGGACCGAATCATGAACATGAACATCAACTGACTCTGAACCATATTCATGTTCTAGAGTATTTTTAGTGACAACATTGATGAAATTCACTAATTCATAATGCATTGTGGGAATTTTTTTGGTATCTCTACGAGATCATATTCTTATATGTCCTCCATGAAACTTTTTCATCTTGTTTTTTAGTCCCTAGGAATAATTTGGCGGATAGTAACATGAAGGGAATACCCTAATAGTTCAATTGTGCATGTTCTAAGTGAAGGTACTGAATCACAGGATGGCAAGAACTGAGAGGATTCATTTCACAGCTTCTTCCCTAATTGGGAGAAAAAAGATTCCCACTGAGGAGAATATTGTTGATGTGAAAATCCCCCAGCCCTGAGGGTTGGAGGTATCTCTATTATTCTTTCATAACCCTTCATGACCTATTTATTGGCTCCAAGGGTTGGGTTAAAAAATCCCATATCCCTAAGGGCTGGGGTGGATCCTGAACTACAATAGATGATATCACCATTGTTTATCTTCTGATTTTATGGATTTTGGTCTGAACGTGGGCTGTGATCATTATCCAACACTCACTTAAATCACTCATTTTAGAAAACTATTGTGTTATTTCATAAATCTATCCAATTTGAGGGCTGTAATCCTTTAAACGGGAGGGATACTTGATATTCTTAGACATTTGATGCAAAGCTCTTTCAATAGCTCACTCTCTTTGGGTCTGATGTTATTGAGAGTCAGTCAGGTCCTGTTATTGTGGAGTATATCTTTATTAATGGACAGAATCCATTTGTTATAGCTGGCCTTAGGAAATTACATTGTATGATACCATTAGAGGTGGAATTTTCTGGATAGGGAGTGTAGTGAAATTATACACTCCATGTATACCCCATCCTCTAATATGAACACCTGATGAGGTATCTATGATTAATCGTCACAACCTCATTAATGCATTGAGGCGTGTATATTGAATGGATCCTTTATATTTATTGATATTTAGATTTTGAGAATCCAGGATATATGCCAAGTCAATTTGGCACTACAACCCTTCTATTACCTTGAAATTAATTTGATACTCATCATAAGGCAATACCTTTTCTTTTAGGTTCTGAATAGTTTTCCACATGCTGAGGAGGATTTCATGCATACAATCTTCTTCCAACCCCTATGGAATGCTGTATTGAGGGGTGGATAAAGTCCAAAACATGAATAATATTTCATATTTAACTAGTTGATTCCTCATGTTTGAAATATCATATTCAACTTTTTCCATAGGATTCTCTACTTGGTCAAACCAAAGTTAGCGTTTTCCTACCATTTTATTAAAATTAGCAAGATTGGTATGGAGTTCCTCTGTTGCACTAGAAGGAAAGTGGACCAAGGGTGGTTTGGAGAATGACAGTCACCTTGGTATGTCTTCTGGATAAGAAAGGATTTCACTTTCCAGTGACAGGGTGTTAGATATGACCAAACTTGTGTTTTCAAGTGCCTCAAGATAAGAGGGGTTTCTCATCACAACATTTTCCATTGGAGAACTTTCTTGACAATGTGAATAAATATTATGAAGAGAACTTTCACAGCAAATTCCATCATTTAGAGGACCATCATGGTGGATTATATCAAGGGGAATACCCTCTTGATACTTGGTCTTCTAACTACACTAAGGGTTTCCATGAATCTCATCAAGAGATAGGCTCTTGATATTGACCGGATTATCACGAACCAATACATAATGAGGAATTTTATGACAAGGACCTTTATAATTATTGCTACTACTCACATAATTTGGTAATAGGAGGGTAGGATCTTGAGATTCTATAGATAAATGTATTATAGATTCAAGAACTCCATCATTCAGAGGAGCCATATCACAAATCAAATCTTTATTTTCTAACTATGTTTGATAAGATGTATTATTGTATTCATTCTTATAATAATTTGGGGATACTTAATGGGAGAATTGGTTTTCATGGGAAGGTGTATGTGTTTTCCATGGAGTGGCCATCAGGATAGGCCAGTTATCTGTAGTTGGAGAAGGTGTATGTTTCTAATCCAATTATCCATATGATATGGGGTAATTTTCCCCATGATATTCCTATATGGGAAAAAAGGTATGTATATACTCCACAGTGAAATGATGATGAGCCCCCCACATGTGGGGAAATAGTTATGTTTTTATACCTTGGGTGCTGCTGTCATCATTGATATAATGGTCTGGAAGGTTTCTAGGATGTGCACAGTGATTTTGTTTTCCCTTTCACCATTTCTAGGTTAGGTTTGGTGACTTCAGTGATTGGAATGGGGATATACATCCATTCTGTATCTTGAGTAGGTGTATTTGTATACTCCTTTACTCCCTTTTTTACTGGTGGATATTGAAAATTCTCATGCATGGGGTAGAGAGTTGAGTCTACTCCTTGCTTGTCATTGGGGCTTTTAGACTGAGTTCTCCAAGTTCTGCTAGACAAGGCTGCTAGTAGGTTTGATGGATACTAGAAGGTGTGTGTGCTTTCCCACTGTTTGCTACCAAACATGTTCGGTATACTTCTTTGAGGGATTCCATATGAGTCTACTAGAAAGAATGGTGGGTGTAGGTAGGTGTATGTTACCACTTGAATATTGCCACTGTATTTGGTTGGTGGGCTTCTTTGAATATTTCTAGGTGAGACTGCCGGTTGGATGAGTGAAGGGGGATGGATGTATGTTCCTGCTCACTATTTTTTTTCCAAAATGGGTTGATGGGACTCTAAAGAGGGAGGAAAATGTGTGAACCTACACCATAATGGATGGTTATCATCCCCTATGGGCCGTCTTGCATGTCCGATTTTGAAGGATCTATGATAGGAAATAGATGGTGACACCTTCATCTTGTTGAGGGTTCACTACCGTGCAACGTTGGGGGAAGATATTATTGGTATGAGATCTTGAAAAGGACCCTTATGTCTTCGGTATGAGGCTTTAGGTGGAATTTTGATCCACCTCCCTATGAAATGGGAGGGACTGGTTGTTTCTTTGTGAAGATAATCTTTTAAAATGGTTGAAGATTATGGTTGGCACTGTTTGCTTCAGGACCACCAGTCATTACTGATCAAATGACCAGGGGTGTTTATTGAGATGGAGGGCTTGTCGGGTGGCCTCTAGGGTCAGGATGTTATCATGCTGATGATACTCTAAAACCAGTGCATTGGAGACTGAGCGTTGAATATAACGGGTTGGTGATGGTGTCATTTATATGGATGAAGATTTATCTTGAGTATCATCCATGGATTTTGTTGGGGAAAACATGAAGAAATCCATCGGATCAAAGGGTGTTCTGAAAAGGGGTGCCTGAATATATGACAGGCATGATCAAGAAAATCCTATTAAAGTAGTATCTACTTGAAAGAACACATTCCTGATTTATTGCCTTGTTTGGATCACTTTTATCAATTGAAAGGGGATTGACATGTGGGTAACACTATCATCTTGGTTAAGGATTAATGGTAGGTTCACCGTTTTTTGTTTTCAACAAAAATGGGACTTAGTTTGGAAATGGAATCACTATTTTTGAATGGTTTCCAACAGGTTTGTTCATGGAACAAGAAACACCAAATTTTATGTTTCTGTAGGGACATTCTTTCCAAAGGTATATTATTATAGGGATTTTGAACCATGATTATTTATAACTCACACTGGTAAAGATGATGGGAGGTCGGGCTCATTGCACCCTTTTGGGGAGAATTGTTGCCTATTCTGGGACTCTTTTATAGATTTAAGATTAGTTCATGACTCCTTCATTAATTAGAAGTATGAAATAGGTTTCCCATGAAATTAGAAATCAATTATTAGCATGTATTTAATTTATAACCATATGTATGTATCCAACGTTCTTTATCAATGGATATATCTATATGTATCCAAGGTTCTCTATCAATGGTATCCTTTTATATACTACTTAAAGATACTTGGTCATCATTATAATGATGCTGGGTTTTTAGCTGTGTAGTGGGGAACTCTGGAGTTTATTGTCATACAGGTAGATGAAGGTCACTCTGGAGATTTTCATCATCCAGGGAGACAAAAGTTGTTTTTATGTAAGGATCAGACACATAAATGAGATTCCAATGTATCCTTGTGAAAGGAATCAGAACCCACATACTTTGATGCCACTTAATGGGACACATCATATACTTTAAGGTCATGTGATAATATCCTAACCATACAATTTAATGTCATGATGCAAGGGAATATAGGTATAAGGTTCCTAGTCAATGTTTGGTGTGGGACTTATACCAGAGAATCCCAAGGAACCTATAAGGGATATGAGTATCCAAGTTGAATTATACCCTACTGGGGATATTGACTAGAGAGAACATGGTTAATTTAGGGTATTGGTTTTGAACCTTAGGGAGGTTTCCTACGTATCCTGTTTAGATGGGAATCAAATCCCACATAGTTCGGTCAGTCTCGCAGGAGAGTATGTCCCATTGAGAGAAATTAGTTAGGTCTTACTTCTAAAGATGATTCCCTATAAAAGGGACCACGAGTGTTGTATTATCTCATGGCGATTTGGGGGCTTAATTTAGGGATTACTCTTAATGAGGATTCCTAAATTAAGGGAATAATTATTTGGGCTTAATCCCTAGGAGGATTCCCGTTTAGATCGGGCCCTAAGTGGGATTCCAATGTATCCTAATTCATTTGTAAATAGGAATCAGAGTTCTTATAGTTAAATCCTTCAGGTGGACCAAGAAGGTATTGTGATAATCACTAACCTATAATCCCACATGAGTCATGATCAGTGTGATAAACAAGAGGAAGTGAAATATTCCACAAACCACAAACTTTTCCTCCTTCACTGGTGGAAGATGTCGAGGTAACGGTGGAAGAGGCTGGGGGTCCGATACTTCTCTCTCTTCACTTTACATTGGATTTCAGTCCAAAGTAAGGAAGGAATGAAGGTGAAGGATACAATGGTATAGAGAAGAAAGACTACAACCTCTTACATGAAAGGATAGAGGATTACTCTAGGAGGGATGCCATGAAATTGGTTCAGTAGTGGGAGGAGAATCTCATTCCATGTTGAATGGAAAATCAAGTGTGATCCTTACCCTCCCTATTAGAAACCAAAGTCTCTAAGTTTCAAAGATGAGAAGTTATAGACATTGTCCTATCCCCAGAATTTGAGACTGGGAACTCCCCAATATTGTCCCTAGGGTAAGGGTCCTCATGATCATAGATATACAAATCTATAGACGCCGTGTGGATCCTAACCCTTTTGTAGGAAAAGTGTTGGAAACGTTTTACTGTATAAATAAAAATCCATATGGGAGACACATTGATATACCTTTCCCCAAGGTTTTTTAGATCTGGAGGTCTTAGTGGATGATTCAAATTGATCACTCTCAGACAATAGATCCAAAAGATAAGAGGGTATACTATGGATGGATCTAAAGAAGGCCTCATGAATGGATCACATAGTCTATATGGTTCGGCGAACCAAGGAGTATTGCATAGGTGGTTTTCCATGCAACTAGGATTGGGATAATTAGTGAAAAATTAGGTGATGAAGAACCAGAATGACTACACTTGGGTGAGGATTTTCTAAAGCCTTCAAGGGTCACAACAATTATTCCCAAAAGTGATTAGCACAAGTTCCGATTTGAAGAAGGGATACTCATTCTATTCTACATGAATTAGGGGGTTGGGTGAATGAATCTCACAAGTTTTATTCATTTTTAATACTGGATGAACTTAAGTCTCACTATTCCCCTTTAATTCCGTCTCTTTTAGGTATTATAAATCAACCTAGAAGGTTTAGAAGGGCTTAATTGAAGTACTAGGGTGATCAGAGCATCAATCATCCTTTGGTAAAATTAATCTTTCTAAATGAAGACCCCACGAGTATATTTATAAGAAAACATGGGACCTTGGGAAAAGGTTTCTATTCATGAAATTGGATAGCGTATAGGTAATTGCATGCCGATGATGTTTTGGGGGACTTGGGAAAACCAGATTCTCCATACCGTGGGGTTTGCACCCTCATACCCCTTCTCAGGACCACTACTGAGATATAGTCCCAACCCTTCGGTCTAGTCCCTTTGCTACCTCCACTAACCACCATGAAAAAATGGAGAGTTGCAACATAAACTTTTCGAGCCCGATCGAGGTTATTTCTGTCACCACACATGGAAATCCAATCTTCTCCTTCTTCCGGTATAAATACATATTTATAATTAAACTCAACATTTGGTGTCTAAGAGAGGTTCACATCTTTAATTTTGTGGAAAAGTGCCTAGAACACATTTCATGGTGTCTACAATTACATAGAGATGATATGGGTTAGTGTTGGAGATTACCTAGAGGTGATGAAAATCAGATATATGGTGGGGGTTATGTTTAGTGGGAGGAGGAAATTGGGTTGATACCCTTCATTTTCATGATACCCTAATTCCTTTGTTATGTGATGAGGTTGTGATGTTATGATGACTAATTCTAGCACCAATGCTAGAACCTACAAGAGATTTGTATTGGTGGAAATGCCTCTTGAACCACATCCAATATGGATGGATTTTTGACTTAATATGCATGGAAGGGGTGTAAGCACATGAACATTGACGTTAGGGTGTGAGAGAGAAAAATCAATGGGGAGGTGGTTGCAGGGCACCAATGCTTTGTGTTATTTTGATAATACATTACTATATTAGATGCATGTTTTGGTGACCATTCAATTTCAAGTATAAGATTGGTTAGTTGAACTATTTAGGTGCATGTTTCTTATACTGTTTATTCACTAGTGCATTAGTATTGTACTTTAATATGTTCTATTTATACCTTGGGTATGATCATACTGAGCATATATGTTATAATTACCCTATTCATAATTTTTTATTTAGGTTTTTAGTAGGATTTATGGGGCATAGATGGACATTATTATCTTGGATTTTGGAGCTTCTGTTGAGTCATTACCATAACACTATCTTTTAGCATTTACTTGGATAATTTTATTTATATTTGTTGACATTGTTCATGAATTTTGGGATGGTTTTGGTTATAATTTTATGTTATGTTCATGAATGTTTTGGTGGTTTATTATCCTATCTCCCAATCATATACTATTATAGAAGGTAATTCCTCCAATGTGTGAGATTTTTATGCCCTTGGTGTTTGTCGCTAACCCGTGGCCTACTAGAGGTGGGAGTCAAGGTTCATTATCGATATTCCTTTATTTATTGCATAGAAGGAGTACCTTTGTAGGTAGGAGGTCATTATAGAGTGGTATTAAAGGTTTTTTTTGATATGGGATAGATTTTAGAGTTATAAAATATGAGGATTGCATGTGCTGGTAGGGAAACAATGTTATCTGATATTGGTACATGAAATATGCAAGGCATACCATCTAGGAAATTATATTTTTTAGCCCCCACGATCTCATGAAAAAAATATGAGATTATTTAATGGCCAAGTGAGGAGGAATTATTTACAAGGTAGAGACCTAGGATTAGCTTCTAATGTAACAGTCCATGCCTTATCGTCCTGTTAATTTTTTGGTTTGGGAGTTGGAGGTGTTCAGAATATGCTAGAGGATGATTTGATGGGGTTGAAGCCTCAATTATTCTAAAGTAAATCATTTATTACATGAATATGTATTCAGTAAATAAGCAGTTATTAATGGTCTGGAGGATGGAAATTCATAACATGATGTTTTGGATGGGCGTTCTACATTTAATGAACCCATGATGTAAAGGCATTATTTACAATGTGAATTAATTCAGGATTAAGGAACCCTGAAAATTAGTGGATGTTCATTAGGTTTGGAATTTGAGGGATTCATGACCAAAATAGGTTTCATGATATAAATTGGAGGGCCTTATGAAAAACCACATTGTGAACCAGTGAGTCATGACATGAATGTGTTGAGGTCCCTCTCATTTATAAACTTCAAAGAACCCCTAAATTCTTTCATTCTGCTCTCATTTCTCTCAAACATTAGGTGAAACCAAGTTGATTTTAGAGGATCTTCCATCCCATTTACTTCTAATTTTATCATTAGCTTCTTGAGGTTGATATTTGAAAATTCATGGTGATTAAATCCTTTTTATCTCTTGATTTCTATGGTTCCTCTTTGAGAATTCTTAGTGGCTTTATTGTTCTGGTTTAGGGAGTGTTTGGGATATGTTTCGATGATTCATTGATGTGGTTCTAGTTGATCCAAAGTTTCTTTTGGTTGTTTCCACTTTTCCCTATTATTCATAGTAGTTGAAAAGTTTCTTTGAGTTAGGGGACCCTTGTTCTCTCTCTAATTATGTGAATGTGTGGGGATTACTTGATTTTTCCTTCCATTGGGTGGAAAGTAGGGGTGATCTTATTGAAGATGAAAAATTTTATTAATCTGAATTGATTGAAAGGGGATAAAACACATGTTTTACTACTTTGATGATATTGATGATGTTATTATGCATTCTCCTTTCCATTACTAAAAATAACAACTGCTGGGAGCCTTTCTTGTGTTATAGTAGATGTTTATGCAAGACCCTTTCTATGTTGATTGTTTTTTTTCATCCATAATGAAGGAAAACAACATATATATGTATAATTAATTGGTTGACCATGTAAATCCTATTTATTTGTTAGAATATCCATGATAAATAATGAAGTAAAGTAATAAAATACCCTAGACTTTAATTATGAAAAATGGTGGAAGTCAGTATGTGATGCTATGTTTAGTTGTGTTTGTTTTTTGAATTCAGTGATGTGGGAAGTTGTGCAGTTATGGTAGCGTCCGGCTGGGTTGTGGAATGAGTGGGGGAAGTAACGTGATGGTTTAGTTTAATGGGATGCGATGTGGGTAGTTATGTGATGGTGGAGATGTATGGTGGTTGTGTTGTGTAGTGGTTGATATGGGTGGTTGTTGTGGTGATATGGTTTTTCTGATGTGGTGTTGTATCAATGGTTGACATGAGATGAGTGAGCTATTCTGTAGTGTGGTTGTGTTCATTTCCTGGTTATCCATTAACTAAATTGCAATGCTGTAAGAGAAATGAAATGGGATGGTAAATGAATAATAATGGGATAGAATTTATATATGGTAAATAGATTAAATAAAATAAAATATAAATTAATAGGTTGTGTTAATATAAAATGAAATTGATTAGTAAATGTGAGTTAGTGAAACTTGTTAAATCTAGGAAATAGTGGTACCTTTAATTGAAAGTGGAATCATGAGGCTATGTTTCATGGTTGTGTGGGTGATGCATTTAGTGGTGGCAGAAATTGTTACAAATATTGTATGGTGTAGTAGTGGTGAAATTGAGTATGAAATTGTAGTCATTGTGAACTAATAAGTTGGAAATTGTGTGTTATCTATCTATCATTATTTTATGTTATTTCTATACATGTCACACCCTAGTTGTATAACCTTAAAAATTTCCAAATTTTTTGGGTTCCAGGTGTTTTTCTCAACATCTAGTTTGGCAGGGATAGAATGGATAGATAACCCATCTTCCCCACTCTTCCATAATTATTAGGGATGATACAAGTTAGTGTTAGAGATTACCCAAGGATGATACGGGTTGGTGTTGGATATTACCTGGGGATGATACATGTTGGTGCTGGATATTACCCAGAGGTGATAATGATGTGAATATGTCAGGAGTCTTGTGTAGTAGGAGGAGGGTATGTTGTCAATTCCTTTAACATTCTTGATTCCCCACTTCCTTGGTTATTTGATTAGTTTTTGATGTGATGATGACTAATTTTATCACCATATGATAGACCCTACATGTGGTTGGGATAAGTAAGGATGCATCCTGATCCACATCTATGATGGCTGGATATGCGACATGATATGTATGGAAGGGATTGGAGCACATTACGTTTGACGTTGGTATGTGAGAGTGTAAATTTTTTTTGGGAAGAATTTGTGGGGAACCTATGATTAATGTTATTTTTATATGATGTTACTATATCAAATATGTGATTTTGTGAGAACGCTAGGATGAGGTTGGGATTGGTTAGTTGACCTATTTAGTTGCATATTGGTTCTTCTGTTTGTTCGCTGGCACATTAATATGATCTTCTCACATGATCACTTTATAACTTGGGTATTATTCCTCTAAGTATACATGTTATGATCACTATATGTATATAAACACTTTTTTAGGGTTCCAGGAGGACTTCCGAGACCAAGCTGAACATTACTAGTTTGGGTTTTAAAGATGTTGTTGAGCCTACCACAAGAATATCTTTTGGTATTTACTTGGAGACCTTTATTTGTATTTTTTGACATTGTTCATGCATTTTGGGATGGTTTTGGGTTTACTTTTATGTTATGCGATGGAGTTTTTTGGAGGTTAATTATACTATCTCATTATCTAATACTATTATAGAGGGAAATTCCTTCTATGTGTGAGATTTTTATACCCTCGGTGTATGCTTCCAACCTAGGACCTACTGGTGGTGGGACTTAGGGCTCATTATCTCTCTTCCTTCATTATTTTCCCAAGAAGGGTACCTTTGGAGGGAGGGGGTTGTGACATATCTATAACTCCTAGAACCTCCATATTGAACAGTTAGTCATTCTTTATCCGTTCTTCATGCGTTCTTGATCATATAAAGGTAAAGAAACACATAATATCAACTTTCTAATTTTATAAAAATGAATTAATATAACTGAAGTACTAAAAATAAAAATGCACATCAATCAACAAGAAAAAAATAATTATAATTTTTAGCTGACTATTTTGATTCCACTTTTAGATTCTAGGGCACAATTGAAGCAGTCAAGCCCATGCCCAATAATGGGTTTTCATCACATCCTTCATATTTCTTCTCTAAACTAAACGAAATAAAACTACCTGAATCCATGAGACATGATCATCACATATAATTTATAATTAATTTATATAAATTAATAATTACCTCATGTTGGAACTATTTCTTACATGAATTTTTTGAAGACCACTTCTTGAAGAACCACCATTGTGGAGAGAGGAGTCAAGGGTAGAATCCCTCTTGCAGTGATCCACATGTGCTCCACGAACCTAAAAATGTTGTTGTATAAACCCCATGTTCTATCCCTAAATAATTTAGTTATTATGTCATTCATTATTTATTTATATAATAATATATTTAAGTTATAAGGATTTATTTTTTTATCTCTATACTTGAGATGATAGAGGGGAATGATCACTCTCCATTCTTGAGAACATTCTAGAAGAATAGGTCTCGAGGGTTGTAGAGGAATCTATATAGAATTAGTTGTATGCAATGATTAAAATAACTAGAATAGAGTTAGAAAATAACATAATCAGGTATTTATAGACAAAAGGTTAGAGAATAAATAATTACATATGTGTCCTTATTATTCTCTTAATCCACAGTAAACCCCATGTATAATTAATAATAACAGTAAAACTATTATTTAGTTGAAAAGCACTAAAATCATAGATAAATAAATATTATTTCTTGAATAAATAAATTAACATTTTATGAAATAATATTTAAAATATTATTTGTCTCATAACTATTAACATAGCCCGTATTTCCTTTGATTTTATCAAACCATGAATACTGACAATTTTTTGAACAAATAAATATCACTGCATTATTCACTAATAAATATAAAATATTTTATTAAAAAAATAGAGAATAAATATTTATGAAATATTTAACTCACATATCTTCTCATGAATAACTAGTGACTGAATACTTGTGACCAACCACACATGAATAATTATCAAACCATGTGTGTGAATAGTATTTATTCATCATGTTAACTTCATATTGAATTTAACTATGATTCTAAATACACTTAGTATGTTACTGTTGAGGCCTCTTTTTGAGTTACATTAGGAAATACCACCTAGATTACAAGGTTAGAATTTTGCAACACACTAAGGCACCCATAAAGAAATAAGTTAAATACCAAAATGAAAATAACTATATATAGACACACATTATATAATATGATCCCTTTATCTCAATATCTCTAATCAAATAGGTTTCATAATGATTACATCAATAAATGAATTAAATGTCAATTTTTTAATTTCCATAAATGAAATTGTTGAAAGAACACCATGGTTATGGACTTGTTCAAAAGATTTTATTCCCATCAAAGGTCTTGAGATATTAACTTCTATTAAAGAACAGAAGAGAAAAATACTTTATCACATTATTATTTAATTAAATATCAGTCGTGACACACCTAACATAAACAACTTTACCATAAATATCTCTCTTCATGGTTTAGAACAATATATAAAATTTTGCAACTAATGATATTCATTAATAATAATCTTGATGTCTAAGGACCATTACACATGTTTCTAGATAAGAAGATGAAATGAAACAAATAAATGTGAATTTAATACTATCAGATAATGTTCTCATAACTCATTTATTGAGATTAACAAGGATAAAATTCATGATAAGAAGTCTCAATGTCTTATGATCCCCCTACCCCCAGTAGCCTGTATCATTTGTGCCCAATCAAATGATATCATTAAAACATAGAACATGTATTTAGAATACTGTCATAACACTTCCTATATCTCATCATAGTGAGAAACTACTATAAACTTTTAGTGTGAAAAGTAATCAAAAGGCATTATCATATTCATTGTCACATAGAAGAACGCTCAAGATGTGATAAGTTATTAATTAATATCTGACATCATGAATATTTTGATAATCAAATGTATATAGTAGTTTTTTCTGGGGAACCAACTCTAACATTTATAGTTTTCATTCATTTTCATTCACCTTTAGTAGATTCCATCTATTTTTCAACCATCTATCAAATTTCTTCAGGGTTTATGAGATTCTATAAACTATTATTCATTGTAACATTAATTTTATCTCACTATATTTTCCAAATTAATTATTCTCAAGAAATTCTAGAAAGTGAATTTATCACTTGGGAAATATTTATCAAAAAATCTTCTAATTGTACTGAGTCAAAACGTTGTGTAGGAAATAATAATTTAAGTCAATAATTTCAATTATTTTGATGTAACCCATTCACTTACATAAGCTTAAACAACTTAAGAAATAAAATTACTTCAATATTTAAATTCATATGATCTCAATAAAACTTATGTAAGACTATAATGTATAAAAAATAAATAAAAATATGTGAGAGTAAATTTTTTTATATTAATTTATATCGTTACTTTATAATAAAAAGTGAAACTAATTGATATACAATATCTTCCATTCTTCACTAGATATTTTCTTTATTCTCAGATAAGTCTAATCAACCTTTAAATGTTCATCATTAACACCACTTAATTTATTCAATTTTGGGCACAAAATATTGTGATATTGTTCATCATGGGAAAAAAACTTATTGGTTATAATAATATGCTCTTAGAAAATTTTAGTATCCTATAAATAAACTAGATAATACCACATTATTAGTTTATAAAAAAATAAAACATGTACTCCTCCCTGAAAATAGATGATATGCCATCAATATCTCAACCTTTCTCTTCAGTTTCTATCATCACTTCATAAAGGCCGGATACCACATTTTTGTCTTCCAAAAATGTCTTCAAACCATTTGGAAAGCTCAAATATGGGCTTAACACTCGTTTCATTCCAAAATTGGATATTTAAAACTTTTACTTCATTATTTCAACATGTATAATAATATTCATCTTTAATATCACTTGGTAATCATGTTTTGGATTTATACCACTTGAATTTATTCATCACTTTAAGTATATCTAAATTTATCAAGGTTCTTATTTTAATATCTATCAACCCATTGATTGTATTAGATTTATATTTGGTTCTTTTAATCTCTCTCAACCCATTGATTGTATCAGTTTTTTATTTGGAATCCATAGTGGTTACTTACAATATCACTTGTTGTGTTTTTATCTACTCTCAATGAAACCTATTCATCTCAAAGAATTCACCCTACAACTATGAATTCATTTGTCTTAAATTCATATACACCCCATGGATTATATCCCCCCTTAGCTCCAATCATCATATATAAAAATCAATTGTAAGGGGAGAGGGGTACATATGGTATCCTCAAGTAGAGGGATGTGATTGATCTTATTGAACTAATCATTGAATTATGATTTTCTTCCAACTATTTATATAGATAAAAAACTTGTATAAAATTGTATATGAATGTTTGAACTTGAATTATTATTTTTTACATGGATTAGTATTCATCTCCATTTTTAGAATCATCTTACTAGTTCATGTATCCCTCTTTGATACACCATTTTCTCCATTTTTTCCATGTTTCTTTTTCCATGTATGGTTATCATAACTATTCTTCCACTCATGCATTATAATAGTATGTATAAAATCACTTAAAAATGATTTGTGTTTTTAATTAGTGATTTACATTAAACCCACTTCATATTTATTTACCCTTGATTAAATTTTCATTAAAAATCCATACAAATTTTGCCGGATGGGAATAACCTCCTTAATTTTATAAAGTGAGGGTATTTCTTTCATATCCTCCTTGATAACCATGAGAGTAACATATTATTTCTTCCTTACTCTCTATGTTTGTTTCTTATATTTACAGGAAGTCTTGTGTAAGAAATCAACCTTTGGTGTTTGATTCACTATATGTTTCCTCCTTTATTACTATCCTCTAAATCCATCAATATATTCCCCAATGTGATATATTTATAATTCTTCCATTCATGTATCCTTATGGTCATATGAGTGTGTGATCTCATCTTGTCACCTCTATTACACTTATTACTATAGTATATCTCTATATGACTAAATTTAGCATAAATACAACACCTGTTGATAAAATAACACAATGTGTAAAGTTTTTATGGTTGATATATGATCGAATTAAATCTTCCCCCTTTATTGAACTTTATATTTTCCCATTTAAGTAGTAGAAAAATACTCAAGACAGGGGGTGGATTGAGTCCTTTAAATTAATTTCATAGAACTTAAAATTAACTCTTAAATTTGTTTGATTTTTTCCTTCTATTTTTAATTGATTAATGTAGTAGAAATATAATGAAATAAAGATAAAGGAACAAAAAAAAATTTATAATGGTTTGAGGCGATAAGAACAAACCCCAATCTACTCCACCAACACCCAATATATGCTTGGTTTATTTGGATCCTTTTACAAGGGATCTTCCACCTGAGTGAATGTGGCTTTCAATTATTATAACAATGATTTCAAAGTTCCGTAAGATCCATTTACCAAGGATCTCAAAACTAAGTACTAGTAGTTAAAACTTACTCTAAAACTAAGTAAAAGTCACTAAAACTTTACCAAAACCCTGTAAACGTAGTTGATACTTAGGTTAAAATAGATGATATGTAGAGAGTGAACAACTTTACAACATATTTACAGCTCTAGAAATTTAAAATAGATGAGTTTTCTTTCAGATAATGAATCTTCAGAGTATATGAACAATGAAGTGACCCTTTACTATAATTGATCTTCAATGAAGAAAAAAATCAACAACATGATATCTTAGATACAACACACTAATGGATTCTTATTTTTAATTCTTATTTTCTCATCCTCTTTATTCTAATCATAAAATATGGTATAAATATGTTTAATATAAGTGAATAGAATAATGAATGTACAATGTATTTTCCTTTATCTCTTCGAGTGTGTTAATGTAAGTTGCAACACCTCCCAATATTTCCAAAAAAATTATAATTTAGAGAATAATATAACTGTTTTAATCTTATTTTTTCCTTTTAAAATTTAAAATATATAGAAAAGAAATCCATAATATCCTCCATAAAAATAAAACAATCATTGAAAACTTATATCTATTTGGAAATCAAACCAGAATAACCAAGTCAATAGATTTCCATAAATTAATCCAATATTTAAGAATATTCATTTTGGTTCTTCTTATTCAAAATATATAAACACATTTAAATAATCATTAAAATATTATAGGTCAATCTCTATAATATTATAATCTTTAAATTTTCATTTAAAATCATTTAATAGATTAAAAAAATCCCTATAACAATCATAAAATTTTAATTCTAATTTGAATCAAGTTTTCTTAAATATCATTTATCAACAATAAATTATATTCTATGTAGAGTCATTTTTTTGACTTAAAAAAAATCCAATAGCTCATAGTTCATAAATTTTAAAAAACTTAGATATCAAAAGTCCAATATACAATTTCATTATTCAAATTGTAATTTGTTATATATCTTCAATACTCTACAAAATACATAAGAAGAATCACTTAGGGAAATTTACAAACATAATATCATAGATAATATTTTCTCTATTCTTATGAATAAGATATTTTACATAATGAAAATATCAACATAGGAAAAATTTAAAACCTTCTCCAGACGTGTAAATTATTTTCATTTTCTAAAACCTCAATATGTAATATATTTCTAATAATTCATAATATACATATTAAATTCATATTATTCTTAACTTATCTAATTATCTAAATATCCCCAATATATAATATTATTTAGCCATGTGTAATATAATTCCTCCTATATAATATTTTTCCTCATCCTTTTATTATAAATAATATTTTTCACTTTACTGAAGTCACTAAAACCATTATATGTAAGATTTTATTTAGCTTCTGACCAGTGCATGACTTAATTAACTTTTTGATATTTCAAGAATTATTCCAACCAATTGCAATATTCTGGACTTTATGAAAATCCCAAAGTTGAAGATATATAATTTAATTTCTTTAGAAATTTATCCACATAAAAAGTGAGTAATAAAAAAATAATAATTCGTAAATAATATTAAACCAAACAATAAAATAATTAAAACAAATAAAACAAATTTAGGTTTGATGTAATTATTAAAACATAGATAATGTGGCAAGGAGCCACTAAACATTCTCCCCTTTTTAATAATTAAAAAAAATCATATCAATCAAAATATCTCTATTTTTTAATGATAAAAAAGGTTAATTCAATAAAGAGTAGATTAAGTAAAAATATTTCATAGAATATAATTAACATATTCTCCCTAAAATAGAATAAAATAAATAATCACTGAGGTCAATAAAAAACAAAATCTTCCTATTACTAATAAAATAAACACATGAGCATTACCCATTTTAATAAATAATATATAATAACAAAAATTTGATTTAAATGAATAAACATGAATAAAATAAGCAAACATATATAAAATTAACATTCTCCATCCCCTTTAAGATACTGAAAATCGTATTTAAATAGAAAAAATCATCCTAAACAAGAACGTATTCAAAATATATATCAGATGTAAAAATAATAATCAAATAATAAATCAATAGAATCATCTCCTTAATTTAAGATAATTGCACGTGAAAATATATAATAACAAAAAATTCCTTTATTTAAAAGATAGGGTAGTGAGTACTCATCAAATTTAACTCCTCATATACAAGTATATAACCTACCATGATCCATGGAACAAGTTAGAAATATTCAAAGATTTAAATATAAATTCTAATTTAGATATTTCTAATAAAATAGTATAACTCATACAAGTAATAAAAATAATAAAACCATAAATAAATCCTTACAAGTAAAAATAATAATATATAAATAAACTCATGATAATATAATAATAAATAAAACTATAAAAGCATGCATGCTAGTCATAAGTTAATAAAATTATTAAAAAAATATCAAATGGTGATATCATTTCTGAAATCACTACAATTATAATGTACAATATAGAATTATAAAAGATAAATTGTTGATAAAATTCTCTCCTATTGTATAAAATTAGTTCACTTTAATAAATAATTATTGAGATAACTCAAGCCTAAAATACATACATATTACATCATTTTAGATGAATATTAAATATATTTCAAAATAATACATACCCAAAGACCATAAAGGTATAGTGTATTTCAATACTAGAAACATAATCAACTTATTTCATAAAAATATCTTCAACATCTCCCAATAAGTTTTTCTAACGTAGTACACTAGTTAGGTCCACTAGGCTAGATACCCTAAGGGGGGGGGTGAATCAAGGTATGCCAGATTAAAACAACTGCCACTTTTGATCTTGTTTTGATGTTAGACAAAACACTCTTCTCTATCCTTCCTGTTGCAGAGTATGAATAAACCTTAAAGCATGTACATGACACAATACTTTTTACTTGGTTCACCCTCACTGGGATATTTCCAAGGAGCATAAACTGACAGTGTGCCAATGTACCAATTCCACTATAAGCGTACTATTGTTTACAAGTTCAAAGCGAACTCACCATCCCTCCTAGTTTACAACCACTCACAATTTGAGAACTCACTACTCTCTCAACTATAGTGAGATCACTACTTCTTCAGAAGACCCACTCATAGTTTATAGACCTATAGGTCTTTTCATTAACATTAATAAATGCATCCTCTACTATATGTAGACGCACTATTAAAGTCCAATTTTCATCCATTGATGAATACCCAGTTTCCCCTAACCACTGGGCAATAACCTTTGGGTAGTGCCTTCACAAAGCACAAAACTTCACGAAGCTCCCAATTTCACGAAGCTCAAACAAGCCTTAGCGAAGCTCCAACGTTTTTGTGAAGCTCACACCTTCACAGAGGTCAGGCCATTGCAGAGCTCAAGTCATCGCAGTGTTACGTCCTTCGTGAAGCTCACTGAGCCAATGCAGAGCACACAAATTTCGTCGAGCTAGATTAGCCGCCGTGAAGCTCTTTCTTTTCGCGGAGTACACTACCTTCACGAACCACTATCGCGAGATGAGAGCAACAAAATTTTCTTGGAAAGCACTATACTTCTCTCGAGGGGTTGGGGACTATTTACAGGCGATTCCACTGAACCTCAAACCTTTCGCACGAAGTCAGCGCAATGTCATCTCAAATCGTGAAGCTCCAAAATTTCCTCTGAAATTATCTCAATATCGTGAAGCACCACGAAAATTTTCAGATCACAGATCTCATAGTAATCACAGAGCATTCCTTCAATTACTTCGCGCCGCCGCCACGAAACTCCCTCACATTTCCCTTCAACTCTTCCATTCATGAATCTCATCATAATCACAAAGAATACTGTCAACATTCTTCTTGTCTTCACAAAATCCAATCCATGAAGCCTATCTTCATGAAACTCATTCCTTTTCCATATTTTGATGAGATCTTCAAGTAAATCTATATTTCTGGATACTCACCAAACTCAAAATTTTGGACCCCAAAAATTTGGCAAACACTGGAAAACGGTGACACCTTGTTTCTGATCTTTTTGTACCACCTCTAGATATTCTACTCATTTTTAGTAGTTCTTTGTCAACATGAATTGTCAACAAAATCTATAGAACTTGAAAAATCACCATAGAAACCTACATTTTCAACAAACACAAGCAACCCAAAAATTCTGCAAAGTTACCTTTAGGGATTTTTCCTAATAATCTCCCCCTTAGGGTTTGTTGACAACTTCTCTTAGAATGATTCTCTACACTTTGATACCTCACTAAGTCTCCTTCCATCATCTACCATTATTCACCTCTTTCGATTCAGATAGCGACCAAATATTCACTCACCACATACTCTATGCCTACATGAGCAGTGTTAGGCATGAGAAACAAGAGTAGTATAAAAAGTTAATCAATAAATCACTTCATTTCATACACCAACTATTAACACAAAACTAATACTAATTATTAAACTGGTACCAATTGTTGATCACTGGAAACCTTGAAACACCATTCCAATGTCACTCTTTTTCTTTTATCATGATCCTCAGCTATCGTGATATCTATTCTTTGATCAATCACTTCTAGAATTGTTATATTTTAAAAATCTCCCCCTATCTCATTACTCTCCCCCAATCTCACAACTCCACCTATCAGATTATCCCCGTGTCTTTGACTAAGAAGTTTTATCCCTTCATTAGCCACTGTTTCTCCCACTCTAGGAGTCACTATTTCTCCTCCTTTGTCAATGAATCCAAAGGTCACTCGGTTGTGGTCAAAAACATTGAAGAGAACACATATTAGCGTATTAGAGAAAAGCATACCATACCTCGGGGAGGGGGGGGGGGTCTGCCACATCCACACTTGTTCAAGTGTGTGGTTCCAACTAAACTCCCAAAGCCAGTGGATGCCTGTCAAAAGCTTCTTTTGGTAAGGCCTTTGTCAAAATGTCTGCAACTTGTAGTTCTATTGGCACATACTTTAACTTCACAATCCCCTGCTCAACCTTCTCCTTGATAAAATGATACTTTATCTCAATGTACTTTGTCCTTTAGTGATGGATAGGATTTTTGCTGGGATTTATTTCACTTGAGTTATCATACTGGATTCCCATTGGAGACTTCACTTCAACGCCCATATTATCAAGCTGCTACTTCATCCACAATAACTATGTGCATGCTTGAGTGGCCACAACATAATCAACCTCTGTGGTTCTTAATGAAATGAAATCTTTCTTCTTTTTTAGCTAAGAAATACACAAACCACTAAGATATAAATCACCTCCCGACGTTGATTTCCTGTCATCCGTTGAACCATCCCAATATGCTTCAGTATATCCCAATAACTCTGACTGAAATTTGTCAGTATATATCAAGAAGAAATCCATGGTTCCCTTGATATACCAAAATATTCTCTTAACTGAAATCATGTGGAATTCATTGGGATTGCATTGATATCGCGCTACTTGGCATGTGGCGAAAAAAATATCAGGTCTCGTCATTGTAAGGTATAGTAAAATTCCCATAATCTGCATATATTATATGATATTAACTACCTTGCCATCATCATATTTCAATAATTTCATCTGGGTAGCTACCAGAGTCTTCATATCCTTTTAATTTGCGATTCCAAATCTCCTCAGAACCTCCTTGGCATATTTGTATTGAGAAATGAATGTGCCATTACTTCCTTGTGTCACCTGTAAACTAAGGAAGAACGTCATCTCACCAATCATAGACATTTCAAACTAATGTTTCACGAATTCAGAAAACTGTCTACACTGTGCTTCATCTGATCTGCGAAAGATTACGTCATCAACATAAACCAGCACTATCATCCTCTGATTACTATTGTTGTTGAAATAGAGATTGTAATCAACTCCACCACGCTGGAAACCAAGCTTCTTCAAATACTGATCAAGCCTAGAGTACCATGCTCTCGGTGCTTGTTTCAGACCACATAACACCTTCTTCAGTCGACAACCCTTATTCACATCCTCATGAATGGTAAAACCTTTTGGATGCTCGATATACACTTCTACCTCCAAAATACCATTCAAGAATGTAGATTTGACATCCATCTGGAATACTTTGAACTTTCATTGTACTGCAATGGCTAGGAATAATCTGATTGTCTCAAGCCGTGGAACCAGTGAAAATATCTTATCGACATTAAATCCCTAAATATTGGAGTATCCTTTTAACACTAATCATGCTTTGTTTCAAATAACTATTACATCTTTATTCATCTTGTTGTTAAAGACCCATTTAGTCCCGATGCCGTTCTTATCAGCTCGCCTCAGAACAATCTCCCACATCTGATTCTTCTCAATCTAATCTAGCTCTTCATTCATAGACTTAACCCAATTTTCATAGTCAGCTGCATCATGAAAACATTTATGCTCTACCTGAGATAAGAAAGATATATGCTTCAGATATTTCATTCTTCTTGTCTGAACTGGAGCTGACTGATCACCAATGATATTTTTTCTGTCAATTTCTACTTGAATCCTTAGCTTCTATGTAGATACATATTTTTCTTCTTCATGCTCATCATCAGTATCTTCTTATGAATTAGCATCTTCCACTTCTGATCCTCCTATGTTACTTTCCTCCTCACCACTTTCACCTGGAAATTGTTCACTGTGTTGTTGAATACTCTCTTAATTCTCTACTACAGTGACATCATTGATCTCAACTACTTTCCTAGCCTTTTGTTAAAGAATTTATATGCTTGTATTTTTCCTAAGTAGCCAAGGAATATCCCCTTATCTCCACACGACTCAAATTTACTATGTTTCTCTTTATTTAGGATAAAAAAATTCCTTCCAAATATTAGAAATTATTTCACTGTTTGATTATTTCCATACCACATCTCATAAGGAGTATTTCCTTTATTTGGACACAACAGATCCTTGTTAGAAATGTAGACTGATGTCAATACTACCTCCTACCAAAATTTCTCTGGAAGGTCTTTTTCTATGAGCATCATTATGGACATGTTGTTGATGATCTGATTTCTCCTTTCAACCACTCCATTCGGATGGGGAGTTCTCACTAAGGAAACTTGATTCCTTATCCCGTGTTTCTCGAGATAGTCTTTCACCTGACTGTTTGTGAATTTCATACCTTTATCAGTATGAAAATTCATAATTTTATATCCAAGAATCCTTTCGCACTCTCTCCGGCACTTCTTTAAGAAGATGAACACATCAAACTTATGAGAAAAAACAAATACCCATGCCATTATGCTATAGTCATCAATAAAAAGAACATAGTACCTCTTTCTGTAAATTTCTCATGGTGTGATAGACCCACAAACATCATAATGCACCAATTCAATCACTCTTGTTGACTTCTTTTCATTTTCCTTATATGCATTTCTAAGGATCTTACCTTATTGGCATGAATCACACATGTGAGTATGATCACATGAAATCTTAGGGAGGTCTCTTACTGCATCACACTTTAACAGATCTTCCAGGGATGGTTGACATAGATGACCAAGTAATTTTATGCCACAACTTTTTTCTTCTTCTCTAGATAGAAATCACATATATTCTTCTCCACTTACCAGGTATATATTTCCCTTTATTATTTTTCCCTATAGAACCACTTCCCTGTCTCTTCCTTTGACAATACACATATTCTTAGTAAACCTTATAGAATGTCCATAGTCACATAGTTGGCTCACACTGAGAAAATTGTGACTGAGTCCTTCTACTACTAAGACATCAGCACGTCTCATCTCTTTGCCCCCAAACTTGTCCTTTCCTAAGACAATAATCTTCAGGCCTTTATCATTTCGAAATATAAGAACTCCTTCTTTGTCATATTTTAAACCTGTAACAAGATCCTTTTTACCTATCATGTGAGATGTTTAACCGCTGTCAAGGATCCACACACCAGAGAGATTTAATGCTTTAAGGGAAATTTCTGCCACCACAATTCCATATCATCCTTTTTCTTCTTGGTCCATATTTTTTTCTTCACACTCATCATGGATGGAGACTTTTGATCTTTCTCAGAGTACGATGGACCAGCTTCATCATGTAAATATGAAAATCTATTTTTCATTCTCAATTCTCCTATTGGTTAATTGATCTGCTGCTTGCGAAAATTTTGGTTCTTCTTTGGCATATTTCTATGTATAGTCGAAGTGTAGTACCTAGCCATGTTCCCAAATCCTCTACACCAAAAACAGCGCCCTTAAAAATATGTTCTATATAACCATTATCTTTTTGGATTCCACCTTTGTTCTTGTGCCCTTTGATATCTCTTGGATATGGAACACACATACTATGAATGTCCCATATTTCCACAACAATAACACCTCATATAAGGAAAATTCCTTCATGTCACATAAGCACTACTAGTTTCCCATTGGGATCTGTGAATATTATGAATCTTCTTTATGCCCAAATCAACCTTCAATCTTGGAATGGTTTCTTGTGGTCTGACTTCAATTTTCACAGTTTTCTATTTTTGATCAAGCCCCCCATCGGAGTTAGCATATGAACATAATTGTTTCTTCCTTTCTACTGAAACTCTATTCTCAACTTTTAACTTCTTGGTTTTCTGAGTGATGTGCTTTCCAGATGTCCCAGTAGGAGTCAAGAGTTTTTATTGATCCTTAACTTGTTTTTGAAAACTGAATAATTCTCCTTCAAGTTCTTTAATACACTTGATTTGATCTTTCCTTGTGTTATTCAAGCTATCAATCTCCCTTTTCTGTTATCCAATATTTATTTTATAATCACTAACTGATTCTGAGTCCTCTGGTGTCGATGAATTGAGTTTCTCAATTTCTCCTATCAACCCAGACTTCTCTTCTTCCTGATGCAACATATAGATTTCGACGTCATGAAAAACATAGTTTTCTTTCTTTGTTTTGGCTCTCCAACTCAGATTTCAAATCAACTATTCCCTAAACTTCTTCTTCTTCATCATCTTCAGTTTCATTCTTCTTCTAAGAACTACAGACAACTGCCACCATATCATTTTCTCCATGATCTCTGTAGTTATCTATATCTTCAACTTCCTTAACCGTAGACTCATCTGAACTATCACATTCTTTTGAAAGAAGGTTCTTTTTCTTAATGAAATTTCTCTTGAACTGTTTCTTTCCTTTCTTATAGGCTGGAAACTTCTTCTTAGGAATTTCTATTTCATCAAAATCATCATCCTCTTGAAACTTTTTGGGGCACCTTGCCGTAAGATTTCCAACCTTTCCACATCAAAAACAAGCAAGTGGAAGCTTCCCTTTAAGCCTTTATTTTCCTCTTTGAAGGTTTGAGGAGAGGCATGACATCACCTCATCTATCTCTTTTTCTTCCTAAGAATCTTCAATGGTGAGGTTCTTCATGGCCTTAAATGCCACCCCTTTGGATTTACCTTTTTACAAAACATCATTATCATCATTTCTCATCTCATATGAAACAAGGATGTTGTGAAGGTTATACAATGTCAGCTCTTTCGGGTTTTTATCTTCCAAAACCGAAACTTTCGGATTGAACTGAGGTGGAAGTTTCTTCAAGATGTGCTTTACAATATTTATGTATTCAATGAGTTCTATAAGACCTCGTATGCCTTCTACTACAACATTTATCCTACCAAAGAATGCATCAACAGACTCATTTGGGTTCATTCTCAAATCTTCATACTTGTTCCACAACACTTGCAACTTTTCCTCTCTAACCTTTGTATATCCTTCAGAAATATTCAATAGATTTTCCCACATGGTATGTGATGTTTTGCATGACATCACCTTCGTATAAATATAATTGGATAGGGATCCCCCTAAAGAACTAATTCCCTTGGAATCAACATCCAATTCTCTACACTCAGCATCAGATAATTCACCACTATTAATATCAAATATTATGTCATACATTGCTGTTGTGAACACATCCATTCCCAAGGATTGAAAGTAGTGTTGCATCTGATTCTTCCATAGCTAAAAATTGTTACTATCGAATATCGAAATCCCTTTGTGATTGGTGACCTCCATTTGAGAGAGAAACATTGATAACAACCTTTACCTATGGTACTAATTGTTAGGTCCACTAGGCTAGATACCCTGAGGGGGGGGGGGGGGTGAATCAGGGTATGGAAGATTAAAACAAATTCCCCTTTTGATCTTGTTTTTCTATTATACAAAACCCTCTTCTCTCCCTTTCCCATTGCAGAGTATGAATAATCCTTAAAGAATGCACAAAACACAACAATTTTTTACTTGGTTCACCCCCATTGGTCTACATCTGAGGAGCATACACCAAAAGTGTGCTGATGTACCAATTACAATATAAGCACACTACTATTTACAAGTTCGAAGAGGACTCACTGCTCCTCCTAGTTTACAACCTCTCACAATTTGAGAACTCACTGCTCTCTCAACTGAAGTGAGCTCACTGCTTCTTCAGAAGATCCACTCATAGTTTATAGACCTGTAGGTCTCTTCATTACCATTAATGAATGCATAATCCACTATATGTAGATGCACTATTGAAGTCCAAATTTCATCCACTGATGAATACCCCTTTTCACCTAACCACTGGGAAATAACTATTGGGAATTACCTTCGCAAAGCACCCTACTTCGCGATGCTCCCAATTTCAAGAAGCTCAAACAAGCTTTAGAGAAAATCCTACCTTTTCACGAAGCTCACACCTTCGCAGAGATCAGGCTGTCGTAGAGGTCAAGTCATCATAGAGTTACTTCCTTCCGAGTCTCACTGAGCCAACACAGAGCACACAACTTTCGCGGAGCTAGATTAGCCACCGTGAAGCTCCTTATTTTCACGAAGCACACTACCTTCACAAACCACCTACGTGAGATGAGAGAAAACAAATTCTCTTAGAAAACTCTCTACTTCTCTTGATGGGGTTGAGGCCTATTTATAGTTGATTCCACTGACCCACGAACCTTCCATGCGAAGTTAGCACCACGTTATCTCAAATCGAGAAGCTCCAAAATTTCTTCCGAAATTCTCTCAATATCATGAAGCACTACAACAATATTTGGATCATAGAGCTCATCGTAATCATGGAGCATTCCATCAATTACTTTGCACTGACGCCGCTAAGCTCCCTCGTATTTCCCTTCAACTCTGCCGTTCGCGAAGTTCGTTGTAATTGCGAAGAAAACCATCAAAATTCATCTTATCTTCGCGAAATCCAATCCATGAAGCAAATATTCTCGAAACTCATTCCTTTTCCATATTTTTATGAGATCTTCAAGGAAATACATATTTCGTGATACTCACTAACTCCAAATTTTGGACCCCAAAAAATTGGCACACTGGAAAATGGAACCACCTTGTATCTGCTCTTTTTGTACCACCACAAGATATTCTTTTCCTTTTTCATGGTTATTTGTCAACATGGATTGTAAAAAACATCTCTAGAACTCAAAAAATCACCATGGAAACCTGCATTGTCAAAAAACACATGCAAAACAAAAATGCTACAAAGTAACCTTCATGGATTTTTTCCCAACAACACTTCTTAGACATACCTTACTTAAAACCCCTTTTTTTAACATAGGGAAATAAAACAGAAGAAAGGTTGATCTAAAATTCATAATAAGGATAAACATAGTATATATGAATCAATAATCATAAGTGAATATAAGATAATCATAAGGATATGAGAAAAAAATCATAACTTACAAAATTAAACCCAATCATTCAAAGATCATTAATCATAAATCATAGAAGAATGATTATTCATGAAAAAATACATAATTCATAAGTGTGTTTTTGGAATGAAAATAAGAATAGAAAATCATTTCCTTAGTTAGGGATCACTACCAAGACCATTACAGTGGATTGGGTTCTCTACACATTCCTTCATTTTCATAGACTTGATTCACTTCTAAGACTATTATAGTGGAAAAATTCCCTTACTAAACTGGGTTCACTCTTCATTAAAATCTTTATTATCTTATGAGATATCCATATTTACCCAATGCATTGGCAGGATATATAATTCTAGCCCTAATTGTCACATAATTAAAACCATAGGAATGTGTTTCACAAGTTCATAAAACATTCATAATATCATCATATCATAACCCATGGAAAGGAAATGTGTTTCATAAAATTTTTATAATTTCATTATTGCATAACTCATGAAAAATAAACAACCTTCATAAAGGTTTAATTATAACTTTATTAACCCATGGGAAATAAACAAGTTTCATAGAATCATCATTAAATTATCATTATTATAATCTATCCATAGAAATAAAGTTGATGGTATTAAATTATCATATCACCAATAAATAATAAAAATACTTAAATGATTTTGAAATAGATGAAAATATCATCAAAATATCATTCAAAACTTTCTTTGAAAACATGAGAAAAATATACTTTTCTTTTGATAATATTTTAACTAAAAATTCCCAGAATATTAAGAATTTTTTTGTTTGAAAATAACCATTTAAAATTGTAAATGAAGCTTCAAAGAGAATAATGGTAATAAGAATAGAAAAATTCATTCATCTCATATATGTTAAAAGAGAACTGACATAGCTCATATTTTCATATTTCAAAATAAGTTTTTAAATAATTTAATCCATTCCCATTAATAAATTTGATTACATTCTCATCATTTTATGAATTTTGGTGAGTTTTGAGCTTAAGTGTAAAAATTGGCTAATTATGGACATTTAAAAGGTCTATGTTTCCACTATATTATGAGCATAAATCATAAAATATTAATCCAATGCATGTGATTCCTTTTTTTTAGGATGATATGGTTCTTGTGCTACATATAATTCTTTAGGAACCAAATCCAATTCGAACTCCAACAAGACAAAACAAATCCCTCAATGTGAAAACTTATTTTGGCCAACAGAATAGACCATGACTCATTCAATGAATCATATATCAGGCTATCGACCATCCAATTGGATGATTACAGTTGATCTCGAAATAAAACTAGATGAGGAATCTTCATAATAAATTTCATGCAGAAATGAGTTCATATAGGCCACCCTTCAACCGGTCAAAGTATGGTTGGTGGAATAGTGCTTGGCAGCCAGAAAACGTTAGGTCTACTAATTCAGACATAACTCATTCCAAACAGCCCAAAATTCCCTGAAACTTCGTGGGTAGATAGAAAACGCCATTATTCACCTTCTATAATAAGGGACCTCGGCCTTATTTGATCATATGGTTGGATAACCAAAGCTGAACTTCTAGTGGAATGATTCTGGAGGAAATGTTTATGTTCTTCTTTTTCCCTCTTTTCTTTCTTTTAGTTTTGTATTTTATTTTTTTTCCTTGTTCTTATCAATTACCCTTACCATGGTGGGGTAAATATTTTGAGTGATTAGGTATGTTTAGGTTTTATCTTTTATAATATTTGAGTTCTTGAATTTCATTGAATAAAAACTCTTTCTCTTCTACGGTGTTGGTTTCAAATTCTAATAAACGGTTTTATTATCTTATGAGATTGTATTTGATTTAATATTATATTGTTATTATTGCTTTGGTAAATTCTAATAATATCCCTCCAATAGGTCCTGGTCTATATACGATGAAATAGATCAGGTCTTAGTGGTGAAGTACTCAACGATCGTCAGTACGTGTGGTAGGGGTATTGAATATTCTTAATTGTTTGGGATAATCAAGACCCGATTGGAAATTTCCTAACTCAATTGACGAAATTCGCTACATCTGTTTAACACATAGGATGTAGAGTAGACCAGTCTAATATATTGGTAACATTTACTCTCACCATCACCATTAACTAAGGGAGTGGTAGGAAGTGATCGTGAAATATCACTTAAACCAACTTAGCAGAAGATGACTGAATAACATTGAAACTATGATAACATTAAAATTGAGAAATCAACCCCAAACTGATCACCCAATTATTATCAATATTTTTAATCAAATTGTTTTTCAATTTGTTTTAAATCTTATACATTACTGATTTCTTTAGTTTTGATTCATTGTTTTCAAAACCAAACAAATTAAAAAACAAAGTGACAAACATGATTGTTGTGCACTTCTCTCTGGAGAAAACCTAGGTTAACCACTATACTACATTTTAACTTAGTAAATAATTTTTTTTCCACACCCCACGATAGGCATGTGTCAGAACTTGGCATCATTTCTGGGGAGGTAGTGCCACAATCTAATTATAAATATTTAACACTTCTCAAAAAAACATAAAAACTATTTTTCCATGACGTTTTTAAATGATCATCTATTTAATACATGGAACAATTACCCACAAGTGGAACAAGAAGATGAGTTTGGGTATAATATAGTTTAAATGAAAGAACTTATAAGTGACATATAACAACTAGAGAGAAAAGTAGAACTTGCATTTGAATATGTCCGTTCATTTATGGAGAAACGAGAACCTAAGCACGAACTTGAGGAGGCCAAGATGGAAGAATTGAATACTGAGATACATGTGGATGATCAAAAATATATGTATGGATTATAAACTAAGTGTGAAGAACTAATTGATCCACATATTCCATACAAAGTATAAGAACTAGAACCATTGAAGGAAGACACCACCAAAGCGGTGGAATTTAAAGAAAATGTGAAGGAGCCTGATTTCCTGCCTTTATCTTGTGAAATTCAACTAAAAGAGGCACCTCCAATTAAAGAAGCAATTGAAGATGAACTAACTCAGGGAGATAATCTTTTCTTATAATCTTTTCATTCATATTTTTTAAATCTGAATTGAGTATTACCTCCCCATGTTATAAATTTTCAGATTTGTCTGACAATTGTATTGTCTCGGGGGATGAGGAAGCAAAAGAAGATACACATCTTAAAAAAATATGGGGCTCCATGAACTAGATGAACACTTATTGGAGGGAGTTCAAGAGGATACAAAAGATTATTTCTATGAGGAAATTGATACACATGATTCATAATTTGAAAGGCAATAATTTTATTTTGATTCTTCATGCTTTAATTTTGTTCAAATTGAATTACTTATTAATTCTCCCATTGATTATTATTTTGATACCGCATACCTTGAGGAACCAATGAAGAATAAAGAAGTTGTGAAAGTGGAAACCAAGAAAGAGGAGGACTTATTATTTGTCCAACCCCCGCCATACAAGTTTAATATAATTTTCATAGGGGTGAATTTGGTGTACTATATCCATGTAGTCCACAACAAAAAGAAGATGTTCATAATAGAAGGAAGAAGTTCTGGTGGTTCATATTAAAGAAACTTCACCCACTATTAGATTCGGGATAACCAACTAAAATTTCCCATCTGGAGGAAGTCAAAACCCAGGGCACACTTGCAGGATTAAACCAAGATCTATCCTTCTATTCTCATTTTATTTCTATTTTCTTTACTTTTAATAAATTTATTATGTTTTATTATCTACCTCTATTTGTAGGTTTTTATATGCGTAACACTAAGGAGCTTAACTCAATATTGCACTACCAATAAGTTAGGTTGTACCTATCCTTATCTCTTTCCTTATTGTTTTGATTCAATTTAAATTTTAATTACATGTTAAATCCAATTGAATCCATTGCATACATTAAATCATTTAAGTGTGGGGGAGGGAACCTTTGAAGTTTAGTATTTTTAATTATTTGTTTCAAAAAAAATTGTTTATTTTTAAACTTTTTGTGTGTTTTGGAAACTATTGAGCTGAAATGATTATCATCGCAAATTTAGAAACCCATTTCATTGTGTGAAACAATTTATCCAATGAAACTGAGCTTAAATTAATACTGAAATTGACTTTGTTTCAAGTTCAAATGTTTGGAAATTTCATGGAAAATAATCTAATTTTTGAATTCCATTCCACAATTCACTGTCTTTATATTTGAAATCACTTTCCCATGAGGCTTCTAAACCTAGTTTTCATAATATTTTCCTTTACCTCACTTCTTGAGAGAACCATACCATGATGGATTTAACTATAATTTGATTTATTTCTGTCAAAACATGAGGGTTTGAGGTATATGTGTTTTAAATTATTGACGCATTTCTTTGGTATTAAATCTCCCTTTTAAAAATAATCCATTTTATTATGGAATACCATTGAACATTTAATCCTTGCAACCCTTATAATCCATGAATATCCTGTTAGGTTAGCCACATTACCAGCCAATTTTCCCTATCCAACCAGCTCTTAAAGTAAAATTGCATGATCTAGTTGAACTTACGTGTAGGGGAAGATGTATTTCATTATGCTACCTGATTTGGTGATACATTAGGTGGAAAATAAAATTTTGAAGACATGTTCTTGTTTCTGAAAAAAATCATTCTGTTGAAAGCTGTGCCTTATCTGGAGAATTCATATAAAAGAAGTTGTGCCTTTCGGGATCTTCTAATGAAAAAAAGAAGAAATTTGTGCCTATCTAGAGCTTTCAAGAAAAATCATGTTCGAGATGACTGATACTATTCCAGATAAAATGTTGAATGGTGTGAAATTTCACTGATTTTTTATGCTGATGCAGCTAATTTTCTACTAATGGGGAGTAATGAGGAGACCGTACTTGAGTAAAAATTAGAATAATGCAATTTTTCTACAAAAAGAGCCAAGCACTCCTCATTCAGCCTCATAATTTTCAAATCTAAATTATACCAACCTGAATCCATAGAACAACCCTATAAATTCTTTATTATAAACATATATAGTTGAATCACATCAATTAGAGATGTAGGAATTTATTAGGCCTATGGTGACCCTTGAATGAGTATTGGATGAGAAATACATTTTTGAAAATTGATATTTGTGTGATGAGAGAAAATGCATGTTAGGTAAGTGTTTTGTGCGCATAGGAGAATAAATGAAGAGGAAATATATATAATGAACTGAATTTTGAACTTGTAAAAATGTTTGTTGATGAGGCATGATATCTTTTATTTCTTGGTGTTATTTTTTTAGATCTCATGGATATGTGTTTTAAATTTTCTATGATTTGTTAGCGATATTTAATTTTCCAGGATTCCAAGTACTAAGTGTGAGGGAATTGAGAGAGATCATATTTTAATATTTATACATATGTTTTTAAATGATTTAATCCCTTCCAATTAATAAATTTGATCTTATTCATATCATTTTATGAATTTTGGTGATTTTTGAGCTTAAGTGTAAAAATTGGCTAATTTTGGACATTTTACAGGTTTATGTTGCCTATGTATTTTGAGAATAAATACTAAAATATTCATTAAATGAACGTGAATAATTTTTTGTTGGATGACATCGTTCTTGCGATACATATAAGTCTTCAGGACACAAATCCAATTCGAACTCCAACAAGACTAAATAAATCGGTCAATGTGAATACTTATTATGGCCGAAAGAATAGATAGTGACTCTCTCAATGAGTCGTATCTCATGATACCAATCGTAAAATTAGATTATTATGGATGGGTTCGAAATAAAATTCATCTTGGAAGATTAAAAATAAATTTCATGCAAAAATGATTTCATATAGGCTGCCCTTCAACTGGTCAAAGTATGGTTGGTGGAATATAGATTGGCAGCCAGAAAATTCAGGTATACTAATTCGTCCATAAGTCATTCTACACATATAAAAATGCCTTAAAACATCTTGGGTAGATGGCCAAATCCATTATTCACCTCCTATAAGAAGGGACCTCAGCCTGATTTGATCAGATGGTGGGAGAACCGAAGTTGGACTTCTGGTGGAATGATTCTGGAGGAAATGTTCATGTTCTTCTTTTTCCCACTTTTATTTATTTTAGTTTTGTAATGTATTCTTCTTCCATATTCATCTCGATTACCCTTACCATGGTGGGGTAAATATTTTGAGTGATTGGCTATGGTTAGTTTTTATCTTTTTTAATGTTTGAGTTCCTTCATTTGATTGAATAAAAACTCTTTCTCTTCTGCGGTGTTGGTTTTAAATTATAATAAATGGTTTTTATTATCTTATGAGATTGTATTTGATTTAATATTATATTGTTATTATTGCTTTGGTAAATGTTCATAATCTCCCTCCACAAGGTCCTGGTCTATATATGATGGAATAGATTTGGGATTAGTGGTGAAGTACTCGGTGATCGTTAGTACGTGTGGCCGGGGTATTGAATATTCTTAATTGTTTGGGATAAAAAAGTCCCGATCAAGAATTACCTAACTCAATTGTGGGTATTCGCTACATCAGTTTAACACATAGGAAGGAGAGTAGACAAAGATTAGATATTGGTAAGGTTTACTCTCACCATCACCACTTACTAAGGGAGTGATTGGAAGCGATCATGAAATATCATTTAAACTGACTTAGCAGAGCAGTATTGAATAAAATTGGAACCATGATAACATTAAAATTGAGAAATCAACCCCAAACTGATCAAAAAATTATTATCAACATTTTTAATCACATTCTTTTTCAATTTGTTTTAAATATTATACGTTTTTTCTTTATTTAGTTTTGTTTCATTGTTTTCAAAACCAAACAAATTAAAAAACATAGTGACAAACATGATTGTTGTGTGCTCCTCTCTAGAGACAACCTATCTTAACCAATATTCTATATTTTAACTTAGTAAATAAATGTTTTTTCCACACCCCATGATAGACACGTGTCAAGAACATTCTTTTCACACTTTTGCAGAATGTTAAAAATAACTTGTTCAGAAAATTTTATCAATAAAGATTCCTTTTAAATATTTTTAAATAAAGTAAAAGTTAAGTAAAATGAAGCTTTTCAAATATTTAAAGTATAATTAAAACCATCCATAATTTTATTTGGGTTGAATATACATAGAAGAAAAAATTCGTCAACTAAAAAGGAAACAGGGTCAACTTTTCATTAAAAAATCTGTATCGATCATTTTAATTACCAAAGAGAAGAAAATGTCAATAATAGATAAAAATTATTGGAATAAATATAAGAGAATAAAAAATAAATATTTAAATGATATTATCTATACAATTTCCCCCAATGGAAATTTAACATAGACAATCCCGAAAAGAAATGAGATTGTAACATAAACCCATACCTCAAGTCTTGTCTTGATTCATATGCATTCAAATATCCAAAATTAAAATTATATATTTATTATACATATATTAAAGAACCATATTTATACATAAATTACTATTCATAATTCTTTCATAATTTACAATTATCATTTTATTAATAATTTATTCATCAAAAATATAATTCGTGTGAAATATAGTCTATTTTCCATGCATGTTTCAGTTTGATGGTTTCAATACATTAATATTGGCCCTGGATTCATCATTTCAAGAATATTTATCATGAAATAAATATCATATTTATTCATCATTTATAATTTTATAATCATTCATATAATATATAAATGAAAAATTAATCATATTACTTTGTGGAGGTGGTAATCCAAACATAAGCATGATCAACATTATCATTTTCCAACGCATGGAAAGGTAAAAAGGTAGATAATATATTATAATTAAAGATTTATAATTATTTAATAAATATTATATATAAACATTAAATCTATCATAATAACCATCCATGAATGATAGTGATTAAAAATAATATATATAGCTTCGTGAGGCGGAAATCTACAAGTAATCATGAATGAGGAATTGATTTACCTTTTGATGGAGAAATAAAGAAAGAAAGGTTTTTATATAAGAATAATAACATAAAATTATATGTAATATACTAATTTTTTTATATCATCATGTTTATTTTATAATTTAAGGATGTATAGAGATAAACAAAATGAAAATACTTGGTTAAGAGCTATACCTCTTCAATGGAAACCTCCTTTGGAATATACCTCAAGACATATAAGGTTGAATTTTTGATCAAAAAAATATCTCTAGATCAGGGGGAGGGATGTTAGGAAAGTATTTGGTTATGTATTTTCTGATATATAATGATTATTAAGTGTGAGGAATAGAGAATATGTGGTGTCATTTTATTAGTGAGGGAGAGGACATGCTTGGAATTTTTCAAAATATTTAGATACATTAATATATCACTCAAGTAAATTAGATACAAAATGAAACAGAATAGAATATAATTAGTACAAGGTCAATATAGCATCAAAAAATCAAATTAAATCATTTTTTTGTGATTTTTAAACCTTATTTCATAGGTTATCCCTTGGTAAACCCTTCTTAACCTTAACTGTGACAAGAAATTTTACTATTTTACAATTAATTATGTTCAAAAATTAATTTTACTCTATTAAAATATATTAATTATGATGATTAGAAATATGTAATCCATTTTAAGGGATCAAATTTTATAAGTGGTATAAATTTATTGTATAATAATCATTGAAAATACAACGAAAATTGCTTTTATAAAAATTCATTTTTAATTGTAAAACAAGATTTATTCTTATTCCATGGTAGTTAAAAGCTATTCTTTTAATGTAGAAACATGTAACACCCAAATTATCTTCAAGTTATGGATAATTGGTTTTTATCTTAAATTCATTTTTCCATCCCTAAAAATGTTTCGTAATGGAGTCATGGATGTCTCGGGGGTGTCCAAGACTTCTTCAGTGCCTGGATCCTTGAAATTTGAAGAAGAAGACTGGGCCATATGGTTAGATGAAACCATGAAATCCATCCCCCATGGGTTTTATAACCATATGGATTGAGATAATGGAGTTAAGGGCCTCACATGGTTTCATGAAACCATGGGAAGAGGCCCCAAATCCCATAAAACTTGTCTCAGACAAGTTGTGGTGGAATTTTGCATGGGCGGAGCATGGTTAACAAAACCCTATGCCTATCCCATGAGAGGGTCCTCTATAGGTAGTGGAATAACACATGATTGGTGCACAGTTTAGAAATCCTTGCATCCAAGCCATGCTGCCCTATCTGTGTGGGTAAAATTCCACCTTTATTACTTAATCAAATTAAGGTTTTAACCCTCATTCTTCCTATTTCTCTTCCAGCGGATGAACTCCTCCATTATCCACTTGTGAACTCTCCTCCAAAATCTCATAGGTTTTTAGGTATCTACTTAATATGAGCTCTAAATATCTCACCATCAGATCCATCATAAATCTTGAGGTAATCTATATAATCTACTTTCTTTAGTTCTTTATTGATTTTCCCATCTGTTGCACTATTTTTCGTGCAACCTGTTTCCCCCTTTTTTTTAGGGAATTAGAAGATTTCTCCGATAACTACAATTCTAGTTTGATTAAAAGGTTGCTGATGGATGAGTTGTGTGATATGAACCTAATATGGGTGTTCTATTTCCATTACCTTAGTTTCACTGCTTTTATAACATGTGATATTGTGCCATGCGCCAAACCCTTATAGAAACACAACTAATTTTCTAAATAAATTTAATATAATTGTTTTCCGTACCTGTTATGAACCTAGCTAGTGGTGAATCACCACTGAGGTTGATCTCCCTGACTTAAACCACCTCAATGGATGTAATCTACCTTAGAGGCCTTTTTACCCTTGTTCAAAATTGGATAAAAACCCCTTTAGGGGTGCATCCTTATAATTAATTCCTTAAGTTAATTAGTTAAATTTAATTTAACGATGATCCAAGAGTTAATCCCTACACCTTATGACAAAAATGGTTTTCTAAATTAAATGCCTTGGACAATTTGATAATCTTGTTAAGAATGATTTCCTTGTTAAATTGGATGAACTTAGAATCCAGAACATGCAATCACCTTAGAGCCGAGGGCGATATTAAGGGTTTAAAATTAAGGACAACCTTGGACGGGCCTGTCATGCCTTTTTTTAACAATTTTTAATGAATGATAAACATACCATGGGAGAAAATAGATAATTATAAAATGGGATAACCATGAATTTTATTTTACCTCCAAACAAGTGACCCCAGTTCCTTAGTGGAGAACCCATAGAAAGACTCAGTGTCGAGATGGTTGTAGCATGCCCTAGAGAGGCTCGATCCCCTACATGTGATACCAAGGACAATATTGGAGGTTAGTTATTGATGTTATCACACCATTCTTGGAGTGACACCAATGATTTCATTAATGGGTAACCTCAGATGAAATCATATGAAATTGGTCATATACAAATCTCATAGAGAAAAACTTCGGGTCCCACCTGGACTGCCTTAGACAGACTGAGGGTGAATCTGACAAGTTCAAGGAATGTTTTAAATAAGAAATTACATGTATAAATTGAGAATTTCGGGACATTTCCTCCAATTAGAGTCACAATCTTTTGTAAAATCCATCTTCTTACACTTTCTTCTTCTCACCTTAATTGTGTATGACTTCTCAACTTAGACACACCCGACTTAGGCTGAAACATGTAATGTTAGATGGATTTCCCAAGTGTAAAACAATACTATGTACATATTTATTTAATTATATATTGCATTTATTATTAATGGAACACTATTTATTTTATATTTAATGAGTATGATTGATCTAGATACTATTGGTGGTGTCATAGTGAGTATATCTCACACCCTTATTGGGACACCTTTGGTACCCAAGAAGACTTCTTGATTGCAAGTATAGATAAAGGGAATAATCAAACTTATGATTCTTGATTAACATTTCTAGGACAGAGTACAAGTGTAGAGGATTGAGCCTATGATCATGATGATAATAGTGGATGTATTTTTGGAATTTTTGTTTCTTTATAGCATGTGTTATATGCATGTATTCCCTGTTCCTAATGAACATTTTTTGTATAGTTAAATGACATCATGATCATAATATTTTTTATCTATTTTAGTTTAGATTCTTAAAGTTGTTTATTCATCCTACATTTTTTATTATTAACGTTCCACTGCTATCTGTCTATTGAAACTGTTTCTACTACGATGGGTTACTGGTCCGATTTAATTACTTGTCACTTCATATATTTTTTATATATTGTTTTCCATTGTGCTCTCTTTGATCTATGAAGGAATAGTCTATCTACAGGAACACCCTAGGCCCTCACTTCTAGTAAAAATCCTCTGGTGTATGGGGAGGAATGCTTGAGGTATTGTGGCCACTGTCTTAGGGTACCACTAGGTGGATTCCATGGTGGGATGCTACAAAGTGTTATTAGAGGATTTTTCCATTTTTAATACGTTTTGGTTTAGATTTGAAACTAGGAAAAAATGGAATTTGGTAAAGAGATTTTTGTTGGGAGTTGTTAACCCACGTATAGGGGAATCCAAATTTTCTGGGATGCGTTTTTTGTTTTATTGGTTACACTATTATATTTGATCATATTATACCATTGGGTGAAGCACTTGTTTTCTGGTATTACTATTATTGATGGTTTTATAACGAATTGCTTTACCTTGTACCAATGATTTGAGGGTGTATAATTTGTGTATTATACTATGCACCAGAGGACGTAAATTCCATGGATTGTTCCACACCATATCTATATTTCTACGTGCATTACCTGTATTTCATGTGCTTGTTGTATGTGCCTTGATTGTTATTCCCTACAGTGTGCTATTATTTTTTGCAGGATGACATAATTGGTTCAATTAAAGTTTCATCATCAATATAGATGGTAATTTCCCATATATATTGAGGATGACACCTTAACTAACCATGTATTCCACCTTAGTTAGTTTGATTGAGAAATGAATAGTCAATTTGAGGGGTGAATAATCCTAAATTCGAAATGTAGTTAAATTAATCAAATCACTATGCATGAGCAGTTACATCCTGATATCAGATGTGCGGGACAAGCTACAGTTACTTGACATGCCAATTTCCATTTATGAGTGTATGGGCCTTATAAATTTAGAATAGGTGATAAAATTAACTCGGATATGATGTTTATACCTAAATAAATAAAAATGAACTTAAATAAATCAAATATTAAAAATAAAAAGGTTATTTCTAGAAGAAGATATCAAATGAAATGTAATGGGTGTTTTCCTCTATAGCTTTCATTGTATTTGACACACCATATATTGGAACCTCTACTATTTTATATGGGACCTTGATCCTAACCCAACCTTAGTAGTGGGTAGTAGGACAAGTATCTATGATACTTCTATGACTTTTCCTTATCACCTAGACTTGGCTCTAGGATCAGGCCGAGGGTAGTGACTTTCTTGTAAGAAGGCCTTGTGCGTGACCCTTCCTTTATCTATTTTCCAATCTATTGTAAATATTGTATAAGGAGTGTAATTGGAAATTATATAGATTTCCACTATAACATACTCATGTTGTATGATAGGAAAGTGGCGATGAGCATACTCCCTAGGTGGTAGGCCCTGGGATGCCAGTGATACCTCCTATAGTACCACCCAAGGAATGTCCTTCAGATCTTCCATTAGGCACTGAGGCTCAGTTCTGTGAAAACGTTTTCTGTTTCATGAAGCCTATATAGGTTTCTCCCCAAACTACCACTAATATGGTAGAGTTGACTCAATAGTTCCAATAGTAGTATCCTCCCACCTTCTTAGGGGATATAAAACCTCAGGATGATGAGCCATGTATAGAGAATATGATGTCCATCTTCGAGTATATCGAGATGCCTTCAGAGAATAGAGTCAATATCACCACAAATATGCTATGTGGATCCACCAATAATTGGCAGGAAGTCCTTACTCAGGCCGATCAACATAGTGGTATGGTTTGACTGGACTTCCAGACAGACTTTTTGGAATTCTTATTTCCACAGACCTTGAGAACAGACCATGCTCATGAGTTTCTACATCTTCAATAAGGTGACATATCAGTGATGGAAAATTAAGATCACTTCACCAAATTACAGCATTTTTCACTGACTCTGATCGGTGATGAGTTGAAAATCGTAAGTTGATTTAAGGATAGGCTTGAAAATTCCATCAACTCGCAAATGAATGTTTTACGGTTGACCACCATATTAGAAATCATGATTTAGGACCTCATCACTGAGTGAAACCTAAGGTAGTATGATAATGTGATCCATGATGGTTCAATATAAAAGTATAAAATTCATTTATCTAGAAGTAGGAAAAGTTATTTCAAGGGTGCACATGGGGGCTACACCAGCCAGGTGGCACACACCAAAAACTATTTAGTGTGTCACTAGTGTGGAAGGGACATCAGCAAAAATTTCCACTATATGAGGAACCAAATCGAGTACCAGGACTACAACATGATAGGACACCACCAGTATTTCTATTGATCCTCTCATTTAGTTCCCAATGAATGTGGATCTGTGCTGGCACCTCTTTTAGGTGTAGGATCAGCGACTCCACATTAGGCGATAATATGGTCTTTTAACGACTGATCAGGCCGATGGGGTGGTCATGGCCAAGGTACTTAGGATTCATATGTTCTACACCATTAGAGTGGACCAGACCAAGCTAGTTAGGCTACATATCAGGGCCCATGTTTGGGACATATATATGCAGTACAACCTACACCTGAGGAGTAGAGTCTAGGGACTGATATGGTTTGAGGTAGTATTCTGATATACACTACTAGTATCTTACTTGTTTGATATAGGTTCATCACACTCATTTCTATCTTCTATAACTATAGAAAGTATATGCCTAGAAATTCAGTAATAAAGTGTCATGATAACTCTTGACACACCTCTAGGGGACCGATCATAGAATATTCAACAGTGCAAGGAGTGTCCCCTCAAAATACGTGGGTACCATTTTTGTATAATTTCTTCATCCTCGAGATGGTTAGAAGTCTTTATAGCTCTAATGAATTAGTTTTTTCACGCATACCTTGATTCATTTGCGGTAGTATGTGTAGAATACATCATAGTGTATTATCATACTAGAAATGACTATGCCAACCATCTTGAGATCTTGATGAATACACTAAAAGAGAACCAACTATATGAAAAGATTAGTAAATTCCACTTTTGGATTACTAAGATTCAATTCTTGGGTTATATCATATATATGGTAGGTGTATCTTTTGACCCAAATAAGGTGAGTATCATGGTTTCATAAGAGAATACCAAGAATTTGTGTGATATACAGAATTTTTTAGGGATGAATAGATATTACATGTGATTCATCTTGAATTTATCATGCCTAGTAGTGCCGCTTATGGGATTGACCAAGAAGGGTGTGAAATTCAACTGAACTGAATCTTATGAGATAAATTTTTAAGAGTTAAATGGGAGACTAACTTTAGCGCCGATACTGATTCTTCTAGAGTTGGGAACTGGCAATACTTTTTACTATGATGCTTTCAGGATTGATTTGGGAATAGTTCTGATGCAGGGTGAATGGGTTTTGGCACATGGGGCCCGCAAATTGATGCCTCATGAGAGAAATTGCCCTACCCAACCTCAATCTAGTAGTTGTGGTTCATGGATTACACTGTTTAAGGAATTAACTTTTTGGAGAGTGGTTCATCATCTAAATGAAACATAAAAGTCTCAAATATATATCTAAATTATGAGGCTTGAATTTGAGGTAGTGTAGGTTCGTTGAATACCTGCAGTCCTTCAACTTTGAGCTTTCTTATACACCCAGAATGGGTAATGTATTGGCTGATTTATTGGGAAAGAAAGTTCATACCCATGATTTTTGGGAGGCCAACAGTAAGTGGAAGATGATGGATCTATTTTTTGAGTTTCACCTAGGGGTTAAGGAATATCTTGGGAATCTAGTTTTAGCAGTTATGATAGTGAAATTCTACCATCTGGATACGGTCCAGATGAGTTAGCTATATAATTCTAAGGGCCTCATATGTAGGGAGAGTATCATGGGTGGGAACCCACATCATGGTTGGGAAGTTGATGAGAATCAGATCCCGATCTTCTGTGGGAATGTGTGGGTGACTTCTTATATAAGAGTAGAGATGACGAGGTAATCCCATGAAATCATTTGGAATGTTAATCTTGGGCTTACCATGATATAACAGGATGTACATCTTTAGTATTGGTGGCCAAGTATGAATAGGGAAATAGAAGGATTCCTCATGAGGTGTTCCACTAGTCAATAGGTGAAGGAGGAACACCAACGACTTAGTGAACTTCTACACCCTCTCTATATTTCTGAATGGAAGTGGAATGAAATCACCATGGATTTTATGGCGAGATTTCCAAAATTCCCTTGAGGCAGAAATTCGATATGGGTGATCATTAATAGGTTGAACAAGGTCACACAAATTAAGCTAATCTGAGAGACCATCTCAGTTGATGTGCTTAAGTGGTTTTTTATCCAGGAGAGAGTACACCTTCATGGTGTTCCCCAGTATATCATTTCTAACCTATCCACACTATTTCCCTCATAATTCAAGAAAGGGTAGTAGAAGGCACTAAAAGAATAGGTTCTCTTGAGTACATCATATCACCCTCAGAGTTATGAGAAGTCCAAGAAAATGATACGAGTGCCAGGGGACATGCTCTAGGAATGTATTCTTGATTTTGGGGGTTCATGGGAAAAACATATAACACTAATCAATTCTTCCTATAATAAAAACATGTAGAAGAAAGTTCAGAAATATCCATATGAGTATTTTTATGGTAGGCTATTCTGTTCACCTCTGTTCTGAATAGAGGCAGGTGAGGTAGCACTACTAGGTCCTTGTCTTGTTCAGGAAAATTTAGAGTAAGTCCAACTGATTCAGAAGCTTATGGCTACAACTCAGTCCATCCAGAAGTCTTATACTAATTATCGCTGTAGACCACATGATTTTGAAGTGGGACATTGGTCATTTATTTCGGTATCACGTTTATTGGGTCATAAATAGATTCATAGATAGGGAAAGATATTTCCTTGATATTTTGGCCTTTTGAGATAGTGGAGATATTTGGGCTGGTATACTATCAGTTGTAGTTATCTTAGAGGTACAAATACATGAATGAAAGCTTACACATATCCCAACTTAGATGATATCTTGATTACCCATCTCATTTATTTGACCTTGAGTATATTGAGATGGATATAGATGCATCCTTCAAGGATCATCTGATACATATTTTTGATCAGATCACGAAGGCTCTCTGATGTAGGCCAATTTATTTGGTTCCGGTGATATGGTAGCACAATCCCATTCAGGATGAGACCTAGGAATAGGAGGCCAATGTATGTGATTAGAGGATGGAACTCTTCTCTGTCCTTGTTTTACCACCCTCAAAAGGGAAAGTATTGGATGAGTTGTATTAAGGAGGTGGTGTTATAACGTCCTGATTTTTTTTCATGGTATGGATCCTTGGTTTTTGGTTTAAATTCCCTTTTTGACCCTAGAAAAATTTCCTAATGGATTCATGGATTTTTTGGGGGGTGTCTGAGGCTTTTTCTGAGCTCAGAGACCAAAAATTTGATGAAGAACACTGAGATGCAAGATTTGGAGAAACCATGTAGCCTTGATCACATGGTTTTTCTAATAATGTGTCTTGAGAAAGTGGGGAGAAAGGATCCATGTGGTTTATAAGAAACTATGTAAAGAGGCCTGCATGCCCATGCAACTTGTCTCAGACAAGTTTCAGAGTCATTTTTACAGGATTCAAATAGTTAACCAAACCAAGCCCCTAGCCCGTGTGAGGGTCCTCCCTGGGGAAGTGGCATGGCGCATGGTTTGGCCAACTGTGTGGCCAAACTGGGCACCCCTTTCTATGTGGGTAAAATTCTATATTTTCCCTTACTAAAATTATTATTTTAGACTCCTTATTTGTATTTCTCTTCTAGCATATGAACTCCTCTATTCTCCTCTCTTGAACTCTCCTCCCACCTCTCATAGGTTTTGTGGTAGTTCATTTATAGGAGCTTCAAATCTCTCTCAATCAAATCCATCGAAAACCTTGAGGTAATATCTATACTCATATTCCTTCAATTCTTTATTTATTTTAACATTTTTTGGGCTATTTAGGGGTGACCTATTTTTCTCTATTTTCAGGGTATTCAACGATTTATCTAATAACTCTCATTCTAGTTCAATTCAAAGGATGAAACTGGACAAGGGAAGTGCTAAACACCTAAGGTTGGTGGTCTTGTTCCTTTCCCTTATTTTCTTTTCTTTCATAACATGATATGTTGTGCAACGTGCCAAACCATTTTTGTACGAACTCTAATTTTCTTAATAAATTCAATTGAGATGTTTTTCACACCTGTTATGATCCTAACTAATGGAAAATTGCCACTTAGGTTGACCACCTTGATTTAAACCACCCCAATGGGTGTTTTTTACCTTATATTACTTTCCCCTTGTAATAATGTGTCTAAACACCCCTTGGGGGGAGTTTACTTATAATTAATTCATTGAGTTAATTAATTATGTTTAATTTAAAAATGATCCATGAGTTTTTCCCTATAAATTATGCCCAAAATCGTTTGATTAATTAATCGTCTTATCCAATTTGAAAATCATGTTAAAAATGTTTTCCTTATTAAATTTCATGAACTTAGAAGCCAAAAATTCCATCAAATTAGAGATGTGGGATATACAGGGGGTTCTAACTAAAGGACTACCTTGGACATGCTCATCATGCCTTTCTGTTATAATTTTTAATGAATTATAAACACACCGGTTTGATAAGATATATCTGGGTTGGGGTCACCGTTCACTTACTTTTACCTCTAGATGAGTGACACTAGTTTTCTAGGGGAGACCCCATTGATGGGCTTAGTGGCGATATGGTTGTATCATGCCACGAGAGAGACTCGGGCCCCTTCATGCAATACCAGGGATAGACATGAAGGTTAATTCTTGATGTTATCACACCATTCCTGGAGTGACACTTGGGATTTCATTCACGGGTCACCTTGGATAGACTCTTATGGAATTGGTCATATACAGACCCCCTATAGTGATACTTGGGATCCCACCTTGACCATCTTGGATGGGATTAGGGTGTATATTCCTAAGTTCAAGGATTGTTTTAAATAGTAAATAACATGTATAAATTAAGAATCCAGGGGTGTGTCCTCCAAGTCAAATCAAAAGATTAGGGAATGTCCATATTATTATAGATTCTTCTACTCAATTTAATTGGGTAGGACTTCTTGGCTCAGACACACCCGAGTTAGGCCGAAGCATGTAAAATTAGATAGGTGTCCCAAGTGGAACCCAATCCTATGAACTTATTTATTTAATTCCATCGTTAATTTATTTTTAATCCCTTACCATTAATTTTATGTTGGATGAGTTAGATTGATCTAGACATAGTTGGTAGTGGCCAATTGAGTATATCTTACACCTTGCATGGTATTCCTTTGGTAACCAAGAAGACTTCATGATTATAGGTATAGATAAAGGAAATCATCTATATTACGATTCTTGATTAAAATTTCTATGATGGAGTATGGGAGTAGAGGACCAAACCTATACTCATGAAGCTAGTAGTGGTTGTCTTTTTGTACATTTTATATCTTGATAGCATTTGGGATATTGCAGTATCCCCTATTACCCATGAAATATTTTTTTAACGTTACATGATATCAGGATCATAATATTTTATATATATTTAATTTTATCTTTCTCTAGTTGTTTATTCATCATCCATGTTTTATTATTATCGTTCTGCTGCTATCTGTCTGTTGATACTATTTCCGCTACGACGGGTTACTAGACCTATTGACTTAGTGTATACTTCCTCTATTTATTATATATTGTTTTATTATGTTCTCACCCTAATCTATAAAGGAATAGTCTCCCCATAGAAATAACCAATACCCTCACTTCTAGTCAGCAAGTAATAGTGTACGGGGAGGCACATTTGAGGTCTTGTGGACATCGTCTTGAGGCACTGCCAACTGGCTTTTGGGGTGGGAAAATTAAAAACATTTTATTAAATATATAATCTATGAAATTAATTCAATTAATTCATCAATAAGGATAAATTTAATTTATTAATATTAAAACAAAATATGAGCATAAATATAATTTTTCAAAATCACTTCTCTATTTTCATTCATATTCTATTATTTTCATTTATAACTAATTGATAATCAGTGAATTCATTTTATACAAGTGTAAAAATTATTATTTTTATAATTTAGCTAGTTATATTCATATAATCCAATCCAGTAGTTTGGTGATAACTATCAAATTATATAATAATATTTTCATAGTATATCGTGGTTCGTTTAAAATCAGTGTTGGGTATAAAGAAATCTATGAAGAAAATAAAATTTATTTGAAGATAAATATATCATAAAATATTAGGGTGTTACATTATATGATCATATAAGAATTTACACTTAAAAATACCATCACTCTTATACAAACCACTGAGGATATTTATGAATCATCACATCCTTGGGTTCCCACACATCTTCCTTAAATTTATGTGTTCGCCATAAAACTGTAACCATGTGAGTAGTCTTTTTTTGGAAAACTTTATCCATTTGATTTAGAATCTCCCAAAGTTGGTCCTCATAAGAGAGATCATGATCCATTGGTTTGACCTCTAAATTAAATATATATAAATTATTAGGTATATATTTCATTAGGATAGATAAATGGAATGCATCATGATCTTGAGAGAGGTTCGATGGAATCACAAAGTGACAATGAACCTTCTTTATCTCTTCAAGAATCTATAAGGGCATGATAAATCTAGGGCTCAAATTTACCTTTTATACAATTCTCATAACCTTATTTGAAGGATATATTCATTGGAATACCTTTTCACCAACATCAATCTACAGATCTTGTTGATGATTATTAGCATAACTTTTGAGTTGAATCTAAGATACCCTGATGTTCTACTAAAAGGAACTGTCATGGGTGCTCTCAAATGATGTTCAGTTTTTGGTTGTTTAGGTGTAATAGAGTGGCAGAACAAGGTTATCTCTCAAAGAAGGAAGTAATAAAAAAACGTATTATAGGTATTTAAAAAAAAACATAAACACACTACTTAAAATGATTGAGGGTGATTACCATTTATAAATATTGAATATGTATCCTAGAATATGACTTTTTTTGTTTTTTTTTTGTAATGAAATTTAATTAATAAGACATAATGAGAAAATGTTTTTTTAGAAAATATTTTTAGAAGGAATAATTGATATAACTCTACCACTTTAATTAATTATTAATCACTATAAATTAAATTAATATCCACTTAATTATGACCCCTTATTTTGTTGATCTAACTCTACCTCATAACTTATTGATCCATCGAGTGGACTTAAAAAACTAAGATGATGTACTTGGATTTCCTAAAAAATTACCTATAAATTTTTATTTGATAGATAAATTCCATTACACCTAAAACAAATTTATTTAAGTGTACAGAAAAATTTCTTTAGAACTCCACATTAAATGGAAGTGTCTAAATGTAGTCCATGAAAGCACTCTGATCTAGTGGTTCTACTATAAGACAAGTAACGATAGGAGAAACCAATTTAATATATTGATTGATGGATTTTTATCTTTATGTTTAAATTTCAAATTATTTTTATTTATGTGATTTTTAATATTAATTGGATTTTACTTAAGTAATTAACCATGCCTATATAAAATTTATGCATAGTCTAGTTTATTTGAATTCCATCTTGTATTATTGTTAATTCATTCATTTAGTGATAATGATAAATCATCCATAAATAATTAACCATGAAACAAACATAAATGAAATAATAAATATAGAATGATCATGAGCTTATCCAATGGTTAGTTTATCTCTAATATGATAAAATAACCCCTTAATCTAGGAAAATACCCCTTGAACCATAAATTGGTTTGAGTTATGACAATCCACATGTATTATAATGTAACTCCTGGGTTGGTTTAACCTTGGATTTGAACATGAATTTCTTCCACTAGTCTAGGCACTACATACATTATATAATATTTTACCCACACATAGGTGAGGGTAAAAAGGATTAGTTATTGGGTTTACATAAAAGAAACCATTGGCACACACAACCTTACATAATTGAGGAGGGGGTGAAACACAAGCTGTAATTTTAATTTAATAAAATATTTTTACAAAACCTATGTAATAATGTAAAATTAAAAGAAAACAAGGACATACATTGGTCAATTTAATATCATGATCATACACACATGTAACAAATACATATTTTGACACTATATAACATTAACTTAAATTCATTTTTATTAAGATAAAATCTCCTCAAATTTATCCATTTACTTTTCTTATTAATTCATCAATTCATTTTATCTTAATGTCCTTACAAATCGTCTTGGAAATTCTACCATCCATAATTTTCTAAAAATTAATCAAATTATTTTTATTTAACATTAAAAAAGTACACTTGGTGTACTAGGATTCAACATGTCATGTAACTAACTTCACCATATTTAGTCATGTATTAAATACTCACATGGCCTATCAACATACATGACAAGTCATGTGGTTAAGCAGTGTGAAATTTTATGTTTCATAATACTGTGTAACTATGTCATCCATCCTATCACAAACCCTCTCTCCAAAGCCACCCCTCCTGGGATGAAAATGAAGGAATAGAGATAATGACCCCTCGAGTCCCACCTCCAATAGGTCCCAGGTTAGTGACAAGCACCGAGGGTATACAAATATAACACATGGGAGGAATTATCCTCTATAATAGTATAAAACCGGGAGATAGGATAATAAAACACCGAACAAATTTAGCACATAACATAAAAATAAACCCAAAACCATCCCACAATGCGTGAAAAATTTCAACAAAACAAATAAAAGTCTCTATTTTAATACCAAAAGATAGTCCTATGCTATAAACTCAACAAAATATCTAAAACCCAATATAATAATGTCCAAATCAGTGCCAAAATTCCTCTTGAAAACTCTAAAAATAGTTTATATACATAGGGTGATCATAACATGTATACTCAATAGGATCGTACCCTATATCATGAGTTCAAATGTGAAAAGAACATACTAATGTTCTAGTAAATAAACAATAGAACCAACATGCACCTAAATATGTAAACTAACCAATCACATACTCACCATTGCACACTAATCAAATCACACATCCAATATAGTAACATAATATAAAACTAAAAAAAATAATAGGTTCCAAGAACCACTTCACCACTAATTTGTTAATATCATTCACTATCATCAAGAATACCGTGTTCCAATCACTTCCATACATATCACACCACACATCTGGCCATCTATGATGTCGATAGAGACACATACCTATGTATCCCAATCTCCCATAGGGTATAACATCTAGATATAGCATCAATCATCATCACATCACAACCTCATCACATCACAACCTCATCACATAACCAAGTAAGTAGAGTATCATGAATGTGAAAGAAATCAACATTGTGTTCTCTTACCACCACAAATGAACCCCATCACATATCACATCCTCACCTCCTATCACTAATCTCTAACACCAACACATATCATCACTGGTTAATATCCAAAACTAACCCATATCATCCCACTTTAATCTCCAACACAAAATCGTATCATCATTGCTACTGAAGGGAGAGTGGGTAAGAGGGGGTCACTAGATATCCATATCGCCGCCAACCTAGATGTTGGGGAAAATACCTAGAACCCAAAACATTTGTGTGTTGTTAAGGTTATCCAACTCAGGAGGGGAGCATATAGAAATAATATATAATACATGATAGATAGATTCCACATAATTCCCAACCTATATGTTAAAAATGATTACACTATAATACTCCACATCACCGCTACTACAACATACAATATACATGACAACTACTTCCACCACTAAATACATCACCCATACAACCACCACACATAGCCACATGATTTCACTTTCAATTATTGGTCCCACCATTGACCATATCTAATGAGTTTCCACTAACAACCATTTACCAATACATTTCATTTCACATTAACAAAACCCATTCATTTATTGTTTATTTATTTTAGTCTATTTACCACATTTAAATTCCATCCCATTCTTGTTCATTTACCAACACATGTCATTTTTATTATAAAATTAAAATTTATTCCATGGATAGTTGGAAAAATAACACAATTGAACTATAGAATATCTCTTGTATCTCACTCCAACCATCACCATAACACCACATCGGCCAAGTATTCTCACCACAACAACCAACCATCTGAACCACTGCACAACACAACCACCACACATCACCACCATCACACAACCACCAAAATATCATCCCATACCAACCAAGCATCATATCATTGCCCCATGTATTACCAAGACCATTTAGTCACCATTATCACCTTAAAAAATACCACATCATAGAAGGAAACATAATAAGAACAACCTCACATAACATCACATCTTGAATTACACAAGTTACCATAATTTAGGTTTAGGGAATTTTATTACCTTCCTTCATTACTTTTCATGGGTATTGTCACAAAAATTCTATATTTACATGGGAAAAAAATTCATTATCCATATATACATTCTTATCCTTTTATTCAATAACTGTACCCCAAGTAAGGCTCCCAATAGCTTTGATTTTAGAAATGAAAATAAGTATTCCTAATCTCATAAAAAATATCATAAAAGTAGTAAAAAAATGAAATTTCTCCCATTTATAATCAATTCAGATTAATCCAATTCATTATATTCATTATATTGACCCTTAATATTCAAAACAAGGAAGAAGAAAGAATGAAATCCCCACACATGAACATAATTAGGGAGATAACGAGGATCCCCTACCTTAAGGAATCTTTTTAAACTACTACACACAATAAGGAAAAGAGGAAATAATTAGAAGGCCAAAAAAATGAAAGTGAAACTTAGATTATCTTGAAACACATCAAAGGATCATCAAAACATAGCCCAAAAACTCCCCAGACTAGAGAAACACCACCACTGATAATTCCCAAAGAGTAATTGTATAAATTAAGGGATTAAAGGGGATTTACTCACCATAGATTCAAAAATACCAAACTTTAGGAGTTAAGGATTAATATAGGAGGAAAGGGGATGGAAGGTCCCCCAAAATTTCCCAGGGTTCACCCAAGGTTTGAGGGAAATGTGATAGGAATGAAATAATTCATGAGTTATATGAAATTTATAAACAAGATGGACTTTAGTACATTCAGATTTCGACTCATTGGTTTACACCTAGAGTTTTCATTAGGCCCTCTAATTCATGTTGTGATTCATATTCAGGTCATGAATCCCAAAAATTACAAACTATATGAACATCCTTTTATTTTTATGGCACCTCACATTAAAATTAATTCACATCATGAACAATTCCTTTATATCGTGAGTTCATTATGCACAAAACTATAATATGATACTTCAAGTGATGAATCTCTAGCCTCTAAGTCATAAAAAACCACTCACATCATGAATCCCTATTAATTTCATGAAAAACCTAATGTAGAATAATTGCATCTCCAGCTTCATCAAACCCTCCTCAAGCCTCTTTCAAACACCTCCATCCTCCAAAATAGTAATGTAAAGGGCCAAAAAGGAACAAACCATTACATTAGAAACCTCTAAAATGATCCTCATCTTTCAGAATCAAAACCAAACCTAAAAATGAAGGTAAGGGTCTTAAAAATATCCCATAAGATACCTCTCAGGGATCTCATTATACCCCAAACACTACCACTAACCAAATACACCAAGACAATCCAAAAAGTCTTAAAAATTCACCACACAACCACATTGACATCATTTAGCAGGAACAAAACTAAACCACCTAACTCCTACCACAAGCTACCTCCCTTCCTCATATTCATTCCCACAACCATTCCAACCACTGTACATCCCAATCCAAAAAACACCTCAAATATCACACAACACTAACTCGACCACACAAATCAAGGAAATCCACCCTCTATATCAAGAAATTGTCTAATGTGGGAGATATTAACTCACCCACATGGTTTCAAAAATGTCATAAACATAATGAATCATTATTAGGAAGGGGTTTTCCCATATTTATATACTAAAATACATAACAAACATCACCATAAAGGGAAAGACACATCTCATAAATTAGAAATTTTTAAACAATAATTCATTAAAGAAAAATGTAACAAGGAAAAACTCCAAAATATCTCTGCATACTGGGTATAAATTGATGTATCATATTCCCAATTACTCTCATCTAGGTCACCATACCAGCACAACACAAGAACCTGGGGGACAATTTATCCAGGAAAAACATTATCTTGAAGATTCTAGATCTCTAACTCCATGAATTTTTCATCTTCCTTGATATCCAAATATTATTAGTCAATTAGATGAGAGTCATCAGAAAGATACTGATAAATATGGGAAACATGGAAGAAATCACAGATCTTATCCAGCCATGGTGGAAGTGTCGACTGATAATCATCGTCGCCAATACTCCCCAACACCTCAATAGGCCTAAAAAATCAAGGAAAAAGATTACTCCCCCTTCCAAACCTCTTCTATAATCAATAAAGGAAAACCATTAAAAATATGTGGTCTCTATCCTCAAACTACATGGGCCTCGAACAATGATCAACATAGGCCTTCTAATGGTCCTGTAATGGACTATTCCTTATTGGCCTATTACTTTTTGAGTTTAGGTGTTGGAGGTTATCAGAGGAGGCTTGAGGATGGCTTGATGGAGTTGGAAGTACTATTCTACCATAGTAGGTTGTTCAGAATGTGAATAGGTATCCATAATGTGAGATATTTGTTTTTGGCTTGGAGGCTGGAGATTCAAGATATGATGTTTTAGATAGTAGTTCTGTGCTTAATTATATTATGATGTGAAAGAATTATTCATGACATGAATCTATTCCTACTTGAGGTTCCATGAAAATTGGTGGATGTTCATAATTTTTGGAATTTTGGGGTTTCATTTTCTCAATATATTTAATATCTTAAATTGGTAGACCTCATAAGAACTCACGGTGTGAACTAGTGAGTAAAAAAATTATTGTGTCAAGGTACAAATTCTTTATAAATTTTAGATAACTATTGAATTATTTTATTCCTATCTCATTTCTCACAAACCTTGGGTGAACTGAAGGTGATTTTAGAGGATCATCTAGTCCCTTTCCTACTTCTTTGATTCTTCATTTTTGGAGATTGATCCTTGGAAATCCACCAGGAGTGAATAACTTTTCCCCCCACAATTTCTTTGGCTACTCTTTGGGAATTCCTATTAATGGTGTTTTTATGGTTTGGGGAGTGTTTGGGATATGTTTGGATGTTCCTTTGATGTGGCCCAGGTTTATATGAGGTTTCCTAGTGTGGTTGTGGTCTTCTGGTTGTTTCTCCTTCACCCTATTGCGTGTAACCATTCATAAATATTCTTTGGGGAAGTTGATCCTTATTATCTCCCTAATTATGTTCATGTATGGGGATTTCATGTTTCTTTCCATCCATTGGGTGGATAATAAAGATCAAATTAATGAAGATAATGAATTAGCTTAATCTGAGTTGATGGGATATAGTATAAATCCCATGCTTTACTACTTGGATGATATTACTGTCGAGATTATGCATGCTTGTTTCCATTGATGAAAATCATGGATTTTGGGAGACTTTATTATTCTATAGTTTATGTGTATAGGAGACCCTTTCTATGTTGATTGTTTTTTTCACCCTTAATAAATGGATAATAAAATATATGTGGATAATGAATTGGATTTCCATGGAAATATTGAATTTGTGTGAGAATACCCATTCTAAATAATTAATTAGAGTAATGAAACCCCATTATCCCAAATTTTGTTAAATTTTTAATTATAGGATGTGATTCTATATGTGGTTGTGCTTGCTGTGCTGCCTTATGTGACGTGGAAAGTAGTGTGGTGATAGAAGTGACTGAATATGTTGTGGAATATGTGGGAAGGTGATGTGATGGTTGGTTGGAATATGATGTTATGTGGGTGGTTGTGCGATGGTGGTGACACGAGGTGGTTGTGTTGTACATTGGTTAAGATGGATGGTTGTTGTGGTGATATGGTTTGGCTAATTTGGTGTTGTGGAGATGGTTGATGTGAGTTGGGAGAGCTATTTCATGTCATGGTGGTGTTAGTTTCCTGGTTATCCATAGAAGAAATTGTAATGTCGTAAGAGAAATGACATGGGTTAGTAAATGAATAATAATGGTATGAATTTGTTATATGGTAAATTTATTAAATTAAATAAATGATAAATTAATGGGTTGTGTTAATGTCAAATGAAATGTCCTAGTAAATGGGAGTTAGTGGAAACTCATTAAATCTGGGAAATGGTGATACCTATAATTGAGAGTGGAATCATGTGGATATGTGTAGTGGTTGTGTGTGTGATTCATTTTATGGTGTAAATAGTTGTGATGGATGTTTTATGGTGCAATAGTGGTGACATGGAGTATGCTGGTGTGATTTTTTAACCCATAGGTTGGGAATTGTTTGATATCTATCTATCTATCTATCATGTGTTTTATGTTATTTCTATATGCACCCCACCCGAGTTTGATAACCTTACAAACACCCAAATGTTTTAGGTTTGAATTTTTTTCACCAAAATCTAGGATGGTGGTGATATGAATGGATGGATACTCCCCTTCCCCTCTCTTCCATCAGCAGCAGTGATGATATAGGTTAGAGATGAAAATTATCGAAGAATGATATGAGTTAGTGTAAGATATTACTATTTACAATGGAAATGGGACTTCATTGGGAAATAAAATCACTATTTCTAAATGGTTTCCAATAGGTTTGTTCATGGAACTGGAAACACCCAATAGTTTTGTACCCATAGGGACCTGCTTTCCAAAGGAAAATGCTTATTAGGGATTTTGACCCATGATTCTTAAGAAATCACATTGGTTGATAGGATGGGAGGTTGAGATAATCATACCCTTTTGTGGGGAATTATATCCTAATATGATAATATCTTATAGATTTATGATATGTTAACAAATCCTTCATTAAGTAACAAGTATGACACAAGTTTCCCTTGAAATTAGCAACCAATTTTTAGTATGTATTGAATTCAGAATCATCTATATGTATCCAAGGTTCATCATCAATGGAGATATCAATATGTATTTAAGGTTCTCCATCAATGTATCCTATTATATACTACATAGATATTCTATGTCCCTCATTATAATGATATTGGTTTTCTAGCCATGCAGTGGGGAACTCTGGAGTGTATTGTTATCTTGGTAGATGAAGGTCTCTCTGGAGTTGATCGTCATCCAAGGAGATGGAAGTTGTTTTGATATTGGGATTGAACCCATAAATGGGATTCCTACATATACTTGTAAAAGGAATCATAACCCACATAGTTCAATGCCACTTAATAGGACACATCATACCTTTTATGGTCAGGTGATAAGGGCCTAACCATACAATTTAATGTTATGCGGAAAGGACACCTAGGCGGAAGGTGACTAGTCAATGTTTGGTGTGGGAATTATACCAGATAATCCCAAAGAACATGGAAGGGATATGAATTTTCATGTTAAATTAGACCCTACTGAGGACATGACTTAGAGATAATAGGGTTGATTTGGGGTGTTGGGTTTGAACCTCAACAAGGCTTCCTATGTATCCTGTTTATATGGGAATCAAATTCCACATAGTTTAGTCTTTCTCACAGGAGAGTATAGCCCTTTGAGATAAATAATGTGGGTCTTACTCCTGAAGGGGATTCACTATAAAAAGAACCATGAGTGATGTATTATCTCAGGGTGATTTGGGGGCTTAATTCGTGCTTACTCCTAAGAAGGATGCCCAGATTAAGGGAATTATGATTGGGGCTTAATATGGATGAGGATTCCAATTGAGATCAGGCCCTAAGTGGGCTTCCTACATATCCTAATTCATTTTTAACTTGGAATCAGAGTTCTTGTATTTCAATTATTTAGGTGGATCAAGTGGGTATTATGATCATCACTAACCTATAATCCCATCTGATTCATGATCGATGAGAGGAACAAGAGGAAGTGGAAGATTCAAAAAACCACACATTTTCCTCCTTCACTAGTAGAAGGGGCTGGTGCAATGGTGAAATAGGATATGGGTACAAAACTTCCCTTTATTCACTTTACAATGGACCTGAATCCAAATTGAGAAAATAAATAAGGTGAAGGATGCATTGGTAGAGAGGAACAATATAGAAAACTATTACATGAAAGGCTAGGGGATTACTCTAGGAGGAATGCCATGAAATTGGTTCGATAGTAGGAGGAGGATCTCATTCCATGTTGAATGGAAAATCAAGTGTGATTCAAACCCTCCCTATTGAGAACCATAAGCTCTAGGTTCAAGATAGGAGAAGGGATAGAAATTGTCCTATCCCTGGAATCCAAGACTAGGAACCCCAACACTGTCCCTAAGGTAAGGTTCTTCAGGACCATAGATATACAAAAACTATAGATTCCTCGAGGATTCGGACCCTCTGGTAGGAAAAGTGTGGGAAACCTCTGACTGTAGAAATCCAAATCCAAATGGGAGACACAATTATATTCCTTTCCCCAAGGTTTTTTAGATTACAAGGTCTAGGTGGGGGTTTCAAATTGATCACTCTCATACAAGGGAGAAAAAATAAAATAGGATCTTCTATGGATGGATCAAAATAAGGCATCATGAATGGATCATAAAGGATGAATGGTGAGGTGAACCAAGGAATATCACATAGGGGGTGGTCTTTGAAAGTAGGATTGGGAAAATTGGTGACACTTTTCAAACGGCAACTCATGCCCCTTATGCCCTTTTGTGCCCGATTCCCCTCTCCATGCTCCCATTCAATGCCCCGGGGCTCAGGAGGCTTGGAATGGCTGGGGATCTACTACGGAGCTGTCCCTGGACGTCGCCTCGGATCTTACCTCTCTCCTGATGCGATGGTGATCCTCCTTTTCACCGGCTAAAGCAGGCGCCCTGTGCATTCTAACTTGGATTATCTGGGATAGGCGGAACGAGGCCATTTTCAATCTTTTTCGGAGGCCCCCCAGATTTTGGATTGACTAGGCATCATCATGGATTGCGGTTTGGCAGAACCACCCTGATCAGCAAAGACTTTTCACCCCCTCTCCTCATTCCCAACATTGTTTCCCCCCACCGGAAGGGATTATTAAGATCAATGTGGATGCCTCTCTCCCTAAGGATGGCCCAGTTGGACTAGGTTTGCTGGCCCGAGACAACCAAGGAAATCTTATCACAGCCAAATACGAAGCACGCTACGCACTTTGGGAGTCCTCAGTCACGGAGGCTGCTGCCATCCTTGCTGGGTTAATCTTCTCAAAATACCATGGTTGGGATTCCATTCACATCGAATCTTATTGCCTCACTATAATCAATGCCATCAATCTCACTGACGGCGGGCTTCAACCTTTCGTCTCCATTACTCGGTGTATTCACGCTCTGAGACAGGGCTTCACATCCTACAATTTCTCATTTATTAAAAGGGAAGCAAATGAAGCCGATCACAAGATGGCAGTCGTTGGCCCTCCTTACGAGGATTTGCTCTGGTTTAATCATTTCCCATCATGGTTATGTGACTGTATTTCTGCTGATCTCCATCATTAATGGATTCGTCTTATTTTGTCAAAAAAAGGGTCTCTACAAGTATTCCTGTATGTGATTAACATAAGTTACTATTTGAGGAAGGGTGACTCATGTTATTCTTCTTAAATTAGGGGGTTGGGTGAATTAAGAACTCAAGTGTCATTTATTTTTAACACTAGATGAACAAAAGTCTCACTATTCCCCATTAATTCCTTCTCTTTTAGGTATTATAATTCTTCATAGTAGCTTTTAGAGGGATTGAGCAAAGTACTATGGCAATCAGAGAAGTAATCTACCTTTGAGAAACATTCATCATTCTAAATAAAGACCCAAAGGGTCTATTTATATGAAAATATGGGACTTTGGGTGAAGTTTTCTGTTTGTGTAAGTGGGTATCACACTAGTACTTACCTACTGAATTTTTTTTGGTGGACTTGGGAAAACCAGTTTCTCCATACCACAGGGCCTGTACCCCTACACCTCTACTCGAGATAACTGATGGGTTGTGGTCCCGACCCTTTGGGATCATCCCTTCACCACCTTCACTAACCCCCATGAAAAAATAGATTGTCATACTGTGAAATTTTCAAGCCTAGATGAGGTCATTTTCTATCACCGCACATGGAAATCCAATCTACTACTTATTTATTTATAAATACATATTTCTACTTAAACACAACATTTGGTTTCTAAGTGAGTTTAATATTTCTACTTGTTTTGAATAGATCATGGAACACATTTCACTATGTCTACAAAGCCCCCCCTTAGAATTATATTTTATTTAAATGAAAAGAATCTGGTTCTAAGGTAAATTTAGGTCACTCTGACACATTCCAACATCTTCTGGTTGGCTTTGACACTACATCATGTTTGGAAGGATGATCTAATTTTTTCCTAATCCATGGGGCCTAGAGATGATGGTTTGACTATTTCTAAGATTATATGGACAACCCTACAAAATTTGTTTCTTTTGTTCCATCACCCTAATTATTTACTAAGATCAATATGGAGGAGACTTAGAGGGTGAGGCTTGTATTTTTCTTAAGATTCCACTTTTTTTTCAGCCTAACAAGTATTGAGCCTTTTTACTTTTTATTGCTTGATATTTCCTAATCCATATAAAATGTAGGTCTAGAAAGATAAGTCTTTAATTTTTTTATAGATTTCCATTTGTGTGTTTTCAACTTGGTGAGTACTATGTCTCATTTTGTGGGTAGTTTAATGTCACGAATTTTGAACTAATAAAGACTGTGTTTTAGGTCAAACAGTTTTGACCATAAATTTTGAGATGATAACCCAAATAAGGATTGATGTATGATAAGGTTTTGATATTCTTTAGATACTTACAAGGGAATTATTGAGTCATTATTTTTATGGTTTTCGAATCTAAAACATGAAATATAAGAATAAAGGATATTTCTTATGAGGGATAAGTTATCTCCAACTAAAAAACCCATTATGGGGGCTATTTTATGCAAGGATAACTAGGGCATGTACTGCATAGTCAAGTAGTGGTATCCTTAGGATGAAATACTCATTATGTGGGGATTTATGAAATTCTAATTGGGGAACAAAATTCATAGTCAGGTAAAGGAGTTCCTATGAATTCTGATATTCTATTACTGATAGAAAAATAAAGTTTAATATTTGGACATCTCAAGACCATAGTGGGTGGTTTTGACAAGGGAAGATGTGTGAGAATAAGGAATCATATGTACTGACATATTCCATGAATAAGAGGCCACTCCTACAAAAATTTTATGTGTGAAGAAGGGTACATTTTTTATATAACAAATTATAGGGGGAGAAGACCCCTTTCTAAAAAAGGATAAAGTGATTGTACAATTTAATGTTGTGAGACTAAGACATTTACTATGTAGTTTAACATATTATAGTAATGACATTTTATTGTGTAGTTTAAATTATTGCAGTAAGGATATTATGCTATGTAGTTTAAAGTCAGGCAGTAAGGACATTATGATGGGTAGTTTAATTTTATGTTGTAAATACATTACGATGTACAATATAAATTCACACAGAAAGGACATCTTGGGTCTATAATTTATGTTCTTTAGCATTGACCAATGATTTTATGGTTTATCTATTATTGATATTTTTTAAATGTTATACTTTATTTAGGTATGTAAGAAGAAATATTTAAGCTATGATTTGGGGATTCTTGGATATGAAGGTGATATGGGAAAAAAGGATAATGGCATTAGAGGATGTATCTTCCAAGAATGAAGTTACCACTACTTGGAAGACCTGTTATGGGGGATGTTTTATTCAAGGACAATGGGGGAACATACTGGATAGTCAATAGTGGAATCATTAGGCTGACATGCCTATTATGTGGGAGACTTATAAAAGTCCAATTGGGGTATGTACTACATATCCAGGTAAAGGAGATCTCAAGAATTATGACATTCTATTGCTAAAAACCAATGAAATTTTATGGAGATCCAGATCTCCCTAAGCAAAGAGTTTGGTTTGTGGAGAAAAGTGACTAAATAATGAATAGGTATTTCATGTAATTATTTTTAAAGAATCATGGATGTAATATCTCTATAAAGGCTTTATCCAAACATATAAAGTATGGAACTTATAGTTTTAGGTCATAAGACTAGGACACTAATATTATGAACATAATGGATGATATGTGGTCGAATGGACAAAGGTTATTCCAATATGATTCAAACATACAAAGGGGGAAAATATAAACCATGTCCTTGAATAATTTTAGGTCAAGAGAAAGGATATGGGAAAAATATGCAGAGGATGACTGCTAATTTTAAATTACAGGTTCCTACATACATTCATTAAATCTTAAAGGGATAGAAGAGGCATATCCTAAGAATGATGTTACCACTATTTGACAAAACCTGTTATGGGGTATGTTTTATGTAAGGCCAATTAGGAAACATATTTTATAGAAATACAATGGAATCCTTTGGCTAACATGACCATTATGTGAGAAAATAATTCATGTCCAACTGGGGAACATACTACATATTTAGGCAAATGAGCTCCCAGGTATTAGACATTATGCCACTAGAATCCTAGGAAAGATTATGAAGATTTGAAAGTATTCAATATTTGGAGTATGACACGAGAAAGGGGAATTGTATAGTGCACAAAGGAAATTTTTGGACTGATATTTTCCATGAGTTTAAAGTCCCTTGCATATATTTGATTCATATGTAGAAGGGTGAATCTCTTGTTTCCATTGTGGGATATATAAGGAAAGTGACCAAACTAATATCGCCTGCATAATTTTTTGATTGTATGCGGGATATGGGGATTTTCTTTTACCCCATGGCTAGGACTAGGATCTAAGGCATAGTTTTCACTACGTATCTCAATGAGATGAGTATCAAGCCATACTTAGTTCTCTGGATACTGTGTAGTTTAATGTCACACAACAAGGATATAGGTGTATTTTCATGAAGCAAAATAAAAAAATGTGACTAGACTAGGGAATATAACCCAAGCGTAACTACATATCTTGTCAAAGTAACAATCAAGACCCACATTGTCCTAACGAATACAGGTTCATGAATAAAACGAGAACTCATATTGGATATCCTCATAGAGATCTGACTTATACACAAGAGAGTAAAGGATTTTCCATGTTTTGTTTTGGCTAGGCCCAAGATTGAAGAACTGGATGTCACTACGTATCCTATAAGGGTGAGAATCAAGCCACATGTAGTTCTTAAATAAAGGTCCCTCACCCTAACAGAATTTATAAGTGTAGGATAGTGGTTTTATTTAATACAGTCTCATACATAGGATGAGAAATCTTATTAAATATCTTCTTGTATATTTAACTCATACAATAGAGGAAAGATGCATTTATTGTATCATGTTGTGGCTGGGTCCAATATTGAATGTTTGGATGTCACTACGTATCTCATAAGGGTGAGAATCAAGCGACATTTAGTTCTTAAAGAACCACGCAGTTTATCATCATGGAGTGAGGATGTGAGTGATTCCGACATGAAATGGAATATTTTAGCTTGACCAGGGGATATAACCCAGGTGTCACTATGTATCTTGATGGGGAAATAATCAAGACACACAAAGTCCTTGAAAAACATTCCACACATCAATTGGATTTTGATGTTATGAAATGGGTATTTTGATAATTTCCATACTGATGGTTGGGCCTAAATCATGGTTTCTAGGTATCACCATGTATCTTGTTATAATGAGTATCAATCTATAAGTCCTAGAAAGGTTCCCTATGTATATACACTAGTACAAATATGGCTTTTATTAGCGCTAAAAATGGCCATTAACACCACTAGAAAAAGCTCTATTAATGCTGAAAAAGATAAAGGGGGGTCCCCTTTATCAGTGCTCAAAAAAGCGCTGATAAAGACCCCTTTTATCAGTGCTAAAAAAAGCGCTGATAAAAGGGGTCTTTTATCAGCGCTAAAACGAAGCACTGATAAAAGGGTCTTTTATTAACACTTTTTTTAATGCTGATAAAAGACCACTTTTATCAGCGCTTTTTTTAGCACCGATAAAAATTAAAAAAAATTAAAAAAAAATAAAAAAAATAAAAATATACAGCCAATCTAGGGGGGGGTCTTTTTACAGCGCTTGAGCCCCCCTTTATCAGTGATTTCCCGCACCTCCAGCACCCGCCCACACCACCTACACCCTTTATCAGCGCTAGCCCTTTAAATCAAACTTGCGCGCGGACCCATGCCTCCACCCGGATTTGATCTCGAGACCTCCCCCCTGCGCACCTAAAGCCTTTACCACTACCCTATATTGATTTTTTATCTTATTCATGATATATCTATTTATTTATATATATATTTAGTTATATTTATTCGTATAGTAATATATATTTATATTAATATATATAGTTATATTAATATATATATAGTTATATTAATATATATATAGTTATATTAATATATATATATAGTTATATTAATATATACATATAGTTATATCAATATATATATATAGTTATCTTAATATATGTATAGTTATATTAATATATAGTAGTTATATAAATATTTACATATTGGTATTTTAAATAAAATGGATATTAATTATTATTTATATAAATCTAATATATTTTATATGTAAATATGGTTAATTATTTATTTCAAAAATTTAATTTTTAGGTGTGAATATATAAAAAATATGTACATGTAGTTATATATTTGATTATAAATTGCAGTGCATTAAAAAAAAGGATAAAATTTTAAATAAATAATATCAATATGAATGTAATACCTAGGAATAAATTCATTCCTCACCAAAAAATCCAATAATACCCCCTTAAACGAGGGTGAAAATCCACAAAATGTTAAAAAATTTGGGTACCCCGACTAAAAACTTAGTTTTGGAGGCCTTATGGGCCTCTTTTGGACTTGAAATACACTTGACCAGGGTCTCCCCGGTCATAGAGACGTAGAGATCATCGCAGGCTTCGATTTGATATGTGGTAGAGCTCAAACAGACACCCGGATCAAAAGTTATGGCCATTTGAAGTTCGAGTTGCATGTTCAACAAATTTTAGATCTTTTTTATTTTTTTTTAAATTTTTTTAGTCTTCAAATTATTATTAAATGACTATTACTCCATAATAATTAGAAAATTATTAATTAAAAATATTTTTTAAATTTTTTAAGAATCCATTTTCACTAAATATCTTATATATTAAGTATAATAAGTGTAAATGTACATTTATACTTATCTAAAATATATTTGAAAATTATATATTATATTTATATCAATATAACTACATAAATATATTTATATATTAATATTTTAAATATTTTTTTTGAAGTCGACCCTTTATCAGTGCTACTAAACAAGCGCTGAAAAAGGGGGTCCCTTTATTAGCATTAAAAAAAGCGCTGATAAAGGGGGGGGATTATCAGCGCTAAAAAAAAGGGCTGATAAAGGGTTACTTTTATCAGCGCTGATAAAGGCACCATTTATCAGCGCTTTTTTGAGCGCTGATAACGCCCCTCCTTTATCAGCACTTTTTCTTTAGTGCTGATAAAGGGGTGGCACTGGCCTTGCCCAGTTTTGTGGTAGTGATATAATTCATGCGTGGATAGAAGAAAGGTAGTTTTGTTTTCCAAAATCATGTATGGACCCAGAATTGGTGATCCATGCAACATTACGTATCTCAATATAATGATAATAAATCCATGTGTAGTTCTTTAACTCCCATTTAGTTTAACATCATGTATTATGGATGAAAATGAACCAACATGAAAAGATGGAAATATTATAGATGGACCAAGCTATAGGACCCGAGCATCACTATGTATCTTGATGGGGAAATAATCAAGGCACACATAGTTCTTGAAGAAATGTTCCCAGTGTAGTTATGATTCATACACATAGGGAATGAAGGGGATTCTTTTGTGGTCATGGTTGGACCCAAGATTAGAAATCTGGGCTTCCCTAAGTATCATATTGGAATAAAAATCAATCCATATGTAGTTCTTTAACTAGTTCCCCACACCAACTGGGTTTTAATGTGGGGAAGAATCTTTAATTATTTTCTATAATAATGGTTGGTCTCAAGACACAAGATGTTATGAGAATCAAATATATGTTCTGGAAGAATTCCCTATAAAGAATTGGTTCATATACAAGGAAAAGGGAAATTGTTTCTTTTTAGTCATGGTTGGTCCTGAGATTAGAGATTTGGGCATCACTATGTATCTCATTAGAATGATAATCAATCCCTACATAGTTCTTGATAGTGGTTATCCAAGTAGGTATTATTCAAACATATGGAGAAATAGGGTTCAATTGCCACTAGGGAGTGGCAATGATGTGAGTGATGTTTACGCATGGAAGATACTCATTTTTTAAAACAACAAGGAGTTTCTACTCGTGGTATCTTAGGGGATTTCTTAACATAAACTAAGGGAGATGTTATTTATATAGTTTAGTGTCATTTAGTGAGGAAAAATGGTGTTTTTCAATTTTGGGTCCTGTAACTAGGACCTCATGTTGCGTAGTTTATTATCATGTGACAAGGATGATGATGATATGTAGTTTAACATTGTGAAACATAGACGTATATAGTGATATACAGTTTAACATCTTATAGCTAAGACAAACACTGTGTGACTACACAAATTAATTATTTAGGAACCTTGTATTGGTTAGATTTGTAGCGAGTTCTCCATTCATTTAGATTAAGGAATAAGCTTCATTAGAGTGGAACTTATTTATGGAGTAAGGTCCTTCCCACTTTAGCTCAATCTTTGGAGACTTCTCTCCTGGAATCATTAGATTCCTAAGGAACAATACCAATTCTTCATGGAGGAATGAACAAAGGTGGACCTTCTTGTTAAAGGACCATGATATTCGGTTCTGATAGACTTCAAAGTGATGAAAGGAATTCAATCTCTTTTCATCTAGTAGCTCCCAATCATCCAATCATTTCTAGGATTTCTCATCTGTAGATATCTGGAAATAGATGGAAAATCTGAGTGATTGAAACTGAAACTCAATGGGCATGACTGATTTTGTTCTGTACATCAATGAGTACAAGGTTTCTCATGTAGTAGTGAAGGTCGTAGTCTAGTAGGCCCATAAGCCATGCAATAGATTATTAGGCCAAAATTTCTTATCTTTATCCACCATATTATGGAGTATGTTTGATAGGGTCTTATTAAAATCCTATATTTTTCCATTGGACAATGTGTGATAGTGGGATTAATGGTTGGATTTGATATTGTATTCCTGATATAGCTTCTCCACCTCACCTGAAAATAAATTGGTTCCATTTTCAATCAAAATTATATGATGGACAAAAAATCTGGTAATGATATTGGTTTTGATGAAGCTAACAATGCTTTTGGCCCTGAATTCATTGAGAGATACTTACTCATCCCATTCAGATAAGAGATTGGTAGCAGTAAGGATGTACTTGAACTTCTTTGTTGTACATGGAGGATAGATCCCCGCTACATTCATTCTACATGTAGCAAATGTCTAGGAGTATTTATCCATATGTATTAACTATAGGGGTTGATGGATGGAATTAGTATATACTTGGCAGTGATGAAACCTCTTAGTGAATTCTGTGAAATCCTATTTCATCGAAGGCTAGAATTATCCAAGCATTCATATTTGATCAGAATTCATATACCCAGACTAATGGGAACTATAGGCTCCTGCATGTACTTCTTCCATAATAGCCATTTTCTCTTCCCCCATCGATGCATATGAGGATTATTCTATCAAATCTTTATCTGTAGAGGATCTTTAGGTGATTTGGGCCATCATAAAGAGTGAAATTGACCACTCATCACCGAATTGTCTCATTCCCAGCTCTATCTGGTGGAAGTAATCTCTCTTGGAGGTATTACCTGATGGGTATCATCCATCCCTTGGTAGGACCATATGGCTCAGGAATGGGGATAAATTAATTAATTTCCTCTATTATGATTTGAAAAAAAGGTGAGACAACGTGATGATGGGTAATGATGAAGATTATTTCATCCCTGTTTGGATCTTCTAGGTTTGGGGCTATATTTTCCAATGCATCAGCTTGGGCATTTTGTGATTGTGGGATGTAAGAAAACGGTGGCTCTGATGGAATTTCTTCCATTAATCTTCGAACATAATCGAATAGGGGGATTAGATCCCCTTTTCTAATAATGTCCCTATTGATATATTTCATTATACATTATGAATCACCCTTCACCTTATAGCATCCCGTCTTTTTATCACATAAACTTTCATTACATTTTACAAAACCGAGGATCTTTAAGGTTTAGTGTCTTGGAAACCAGGAACTTAAAACATGAAACAACAAAAACAAAACATTCTTCTTAAACACTTGAAAGGCTTCTCCTTATGTTCGTCCTAGGTTCATTACTGCATCTCAGAACCTGGGGACATACATCAAAGGAGAGGGTGAGCAGAAGGCCTAGTAAGGAAAACAAGAGAAACATTTTACATGTGAACTTGAGATACTTCAATAAGGTAATGAAAAGAACTTTAATGCATGAGAAAGAAATCATGAGATATATCATAATAAAAGTAACATTTTTCATAACATGAAGATGTGTCTACATCATTTAACATAGACAATCATGAACATATCACCAAGGTCCATCCCCAAGGTGTCATTTGAAAATTACCAAGGTTATTCACCAAGGTATCGTTAAAATTGTAATCTCTAGTGGTTACATCATTACCCAATGCATTGGAGCGCTATCAGGGTGCACCCTTAAATTTGCCTTTATTATCATGTGAGCCAAATATATCATCATCAAACATTTCATAAATAACCCATATAGCATAAAATAAATGGGTTTCATTTCATAATCACAACGTTTTAAAAACTCCTTTAAAGACATGATCTTTACGTCACTTTAAAACCCACAGAAAAGGAAGGTGGGTCTCATGTATGTAAATACCAGAATTTAAAATAGAACATTTTGGTATATATGTGAATACCCCTTTAGAATAAAGAGCTTTGAGTATTCACTCAATAATGTAAAAGAACTTTAGAAAAAGAGAGAGACATTTTGAGACGGAAATTCTGCAGCATAACGGCTATGTTACGAGGTTTTAGAAGACATTAAAAAGAGAGGGAAAATGGGTCAAACATTCATAAATGACCCATAAAACAGTATATGGACAGAATAAGAAGGATACATGATCATGGTAATGAAATTTCAAGGACATACCATTTGAAATGAAAAACATGGAAGGAAGCCAAAAATTAGATTTCTCTTATGAAAGTTCGGAAGCCCAACGACGTTACTTAAACTTCAACAAAAATGATTTGAAAAGATCAAATAGGGTCTCTCATCATGTGAAAATAAGAGTTCAGTATGATAAATATATATACAATTCCCCAACATAATGAAAAAGGAGCTTGAAAGACTTGACATGAAAGTAGAACTTTGAAAAGAATGAGAAGGGTGAAAGAATCCCCAAAAAATTCGGCAGCCTAATGCGCCACTTAAAACTTCAAAATACTGAATTGAAGAGATAAAATGGGGTCTTTCATAATATGAACATAAGAGTACAGTATGATAGATATAGATATCATACCCCAACATAAAAAAAAGCAACCTGAAGGAATTGACATGAAAGTATAACTTCAAAACGAGAAGGGTGAAGAACCACTTAAAAATTCGGTAGCCTAACGGCGCCACTTAAAACATCAAAATACTGAATTGAAGAGATCAAATTGGGTCTCTTATCATATGAACATAAGAGTCCAGTATGATAGATATAGAGATCATACCCCAACATAACAAAAAGGAACTTGAAGGAATTGACATGAAAGTAGAACTTCAAAACGAGAAGGGTGAAGAACCACTTAAAAATTCGGCAGCCTAACGGCGCCACTTAAAACTTAAAAATACTGAATTGAAGAGATAAAATGGGGTCTATAATCATATGATCATAAAAGATAAGTATGATAAATTTAGAGATCATACCCCAACATAATAAAAAGGAACTTTAAATACTTTACATGAAAATAGATCTTGAAAAATGAGAAGGGAGAAAGAATCCGTTACAAACATTTCGGCAGCCTAACGGCGCCACTTAAAACTTCATAAAACGAAATAATGAGAGTAAGAGGGGGTCTCTCATTATTTGAACATAAAAAGGGCAGTAAGAGGAGTATAAAAGAACATCCTTAAACATAAGAACATGTAGCAGAAAAGTAATGACATAAAAGAGATTACTTGAAATGAAAGAGAGAGGTCGGATCCCTTACCTTAAAATGTAACTCTTAAACCTCAAAGGATGGGACCTTGAGGGATTGGGGGAACCTTGGGAGGACTCCTTGGGAGGTAATGAGACCAGAACTTCTTTGGGGAAGAGTGGGGAGTCGAATGGATGAGAGGAGGGCTTGGTATTTATAGGGAAAGTGAGGGGAAATGCATTAATGGCCAAGGGACACCTCAAAAGTGGTTTTCTCAAAAGCATGGGCCCTCCCATGGTACTTCCCATAAAGTTAGGCCACATGGGGACCCCCACACAATAATTCATCACCCATGGCCGGCCAACCCTTAAAAAAACTAATGACATCATCATGACACAGTTATGATGTCATTAAACATACCGAAACCCTAAAATTGTATTTTCACTATTCACTAAAAATTCAACTTTCTCAGAAAGATCCCAAAATTTCACCTTAATCAAATATCAACGATATGATTACAAAAATGAACTCCATTTTATAAAAATAATTTTCTAAATATTTTTAATTTAATTTTTAAATAAAAACACTATTCATCGAAAATTCATTTTTTTCAGAAAAAACCCCAAAAATTACCATAGCATAATATCGGGGCTCTGAGTTCAAAAATGAAATCCGTTTTATAAAAATAATTTTCTAAATATTTTTAATTAAATTTTTAATTAAAAAACACTATTCACCCGAAAAACTAATACTTGAATAATAATTTATGAAACCGTTATTTAACCATTTTATTGAATCACATTACTTAATCAAGGTGCCTATATTATTTTAAAACTTTCTTTAAGTGAGATTACTAATCCATTTGGTCATATTACTAATCCTAATCATAAAATCACTATTCATAATTTACTATTCATCAAAAATCAAGTTGATCTTATTAGACTCCAAATTTTGTACTGAACATAATTGTAGAAGACCATTTTTTGAAAATCATTACACATTTTTAATTATTTAAGGTTTACATAAACATTTTTAAAATAACCTTTTTCTAAAATTCATCAAAAATATGCATACTATATTTATCCAGTCATTTGAAAATTCATAAACTTCATCATAAGAAGAAATCCCAATTTTTATTTAAAACAAAGTATTACACAAGGCAGTTACAGTCTCCTTACATAGCCCCTTATCACACCAGCATATGACCTAAGTGTAAGGTGTGCTAAGGTGAGAGAATCTGAGGGAGGATCGGCTAACATCGCACGAGTAGTAATTTCTATTAGTTTGAACTTCTCGCAAAGGCGATTCTGCTCTAGCTTCACATGATGAAGTTCGGCTTGGGTTTGGTCCAGAGCAAAGCCCAGTGGTGCTACCTCCTTCCCAAGTTCTGTTAGATGGGCTTCGATCGGTCCAAGACTACTGGGTGAGGCCATCAAATCTTCTTTCTATAATAATTAACCAAGATTACTTGTATTTAGAGACAATAATCAAAACATTTTGTTCACAGCGGTCATATTGACCGATGGTCATATAACAGTCAGAACCCAATGGTCTCATTTTAATTATAATCATGTTTATCAAAAAAACATTTTTGTTGAGTATAAAAATAAAATAACACATGAAATTAGGAAACAATATTTATTCAAAATTTCGGGCCGTTACAATCTTCCCCCCTTAAGAAATTGCGTCCTCGCAATTTTAAAAAAATTGGGTTTTGAAATTTCATTTAAAGTCCCACATCGGAAAAAGAGTATGTGACACCATTACTTTAAAAGAAAGAAAAGGAAGTACAAAGGCCACCCGAGTTTACTCATACTAGGATTCCATGTAGGAAACATGGACATGGAGGAGAAAACAAAGGGTCACGTCCTAAAGGAGAGTGATTGAAAACATGATTAGGAGGAAGTTAACCACCAGAAAATCCCAAAATTATGATGTGTGCAAGCGGTCTTTGATTACCTAGTAGGAAACGTAAACCAACAACGTTTTTGTTTTACATTCCTTTTCATAACTTTGAGGAATTCATTTACAACATAGAACAAAAACATAAGGAAATATATCTACCTTCATGTAGAGTTTCATCCTTTAATAAGTTTCTACCCAAAACTAATCTTTTCTCTAAACTATGAGCATTAAAAACTACTTGGTCTCATCAAAACACAAGAATCATCTTCTAGAGAATCACATAATCCACAAAATATTAACTATCTATTTCCTTTATCTTTAAACATTATCCCAAAAACCAAAAGGGTAATGTAAAACAACTCTTAAAAAAAGAAAGAATCCCATAGGAATGGAAACTACTTTTAAATCTTCAAAGTTCCATGGTACCACCCAAAGTTCATCATAGTCCATTCCATAAATAACGGTCCTTAAAATTCCTCAAAATAAACCAAACTAATATTGAAACCCAAATACAAGAAGGATTTGATAACATAGTCTTCCCAAATAAACTTCATTGTTCATCTCCAAACAACACCAACCACTCCTAACATCTTATAACAAAAGTATCTAACCTAAACATATTTAACCCAAGATAGGATAATCATTCCCATAAGTAACCTAAATTACTATAAGTCCACCTTAAATTCATCGATTCTTCAAATATAAGTCAACCTTACTCCTCAATTAAAATAACGTTGTAATCTATTTACCTCGATCATATAGGGTCCCCAAAATAGTGAACATATTCCAAATTAAAAATCATATTTTAATCCCCTAATCATCTCTGTCATATTAATATGGAAATCGTAGCATTTCCTATCACATTGGTTGTTGAGACATGTTCTTCCATTTCCCTCCATTAACTAAGAAAAGAAACTATAATTAGGGGCTTAAATACTTAGTGAATAATCATGAAAAGAAACTTAAAGCATATAAGGATAAATTGTAGTTGAAAAGTATACCCTAACTTGTGATCCCCTAGGTTCCCATATAGGTTATCCATGATCATATATTCTTATGTGAATCTTCATTTTATTTTATCTTTGTTCCTTTAACAATGGTTCATACTAAGCTTATGAATTTACCAAAGCATATCCCCTGGGAGTGTCGTAACCAAGAGTACAGCAAGGCCCGTTGTCGTGTACCAGTTCCCGTTCGAGTCTAGCTCAAAGCGGTGTTTTTGGGTTTTACCCCTATGTACATCTGTGCCAGAGCCACCTCTACCTGCTCGTATCCAGACATGGATGTATTTTCTTGGCAACCCCTTACTCAATACTCACCAAAATACCAGGAAGATTTCCTATATTTTATCTTTTCTATAGGCTTCATCCTAAAGTTTTCATATCCTAATTTCCACAAATAACTAAACCATCCTTTGATACCAACTATAGCATCCCGCCTTTTTATCACATAAACTTTCATTACATTTTACAAAACCGAGGATCTTTAAGGTTTAGTGTCTTGGAAACCAGGAACTTAAAACATGAAACAAAAAAAAACATTCTTCTTAAACACTTGAAAGGCTTCTCCTTATGTTCGTCCTAGGTTCATTACTGCATCTCAGAACCTGGGGACATACATCAAAGGAGAGGGTGAGTAGAAGGCCCAGTAAGAAAAACAAGAGAAACATTTTACATGTGAACTTGAGATACTTCAATAAGGTAATGAAAAGAACTTTAAGGCATGAGAAAGAAATCATGAGATATATCACAATAAAAGTAACATTTTTCATAACTTGAAGATGTGGATACATCATTTAACATAGACAATCATGAACATATCACCAAGGTCCATCCCCAAGGTGTCATTTGAAAATTACCAAGGTTATTCACCAAGGTATCGTGAAAATTGTAATCTCTAGTGGTTACATCATTACCCAATGCATTGGAGCGCTATCAGGGCGCACCCTTAAATTTGCCTTTATTATCATGTGAGCCACATATATCATCATAAAAAATTTCATAAATAACCCATATAGCATAAAATAAATGGGTTTCATTTCATAATCACAACGTTTTAAAAACTACTTTAAAGACATGATCTTTACGTCACTTTAAAACCCACAGAAAAGGAAGGTGGGTCTCATGTATGTAAATCCAAGAATTTAAAATAGAACATTTTGGTATATATGTGAATACCCCTTTAGAAGAAAGAGCTTTGAGTATTTACTCAATAATGTAAAAGAACTTTAGAAAAAGAGAGAGACATTTTGAGACGGAAATTCTGCAGCATAACGGCTATGTTACGAGGTTTTAGAAGACATTAAAAAGACAGGGAAAATGGGTCAAACATTCATAAATGACCCATAAAACAGTAGATGGACAGAATAATAAGGATACATGATCATGGTAATGAAATTTCAAGGACATACCATTTGAAATGAAAAACATGGAAGGAAGACAAAAATTAGATTTCTCTTATGAAAGTTCGGCAGCCCAACGACATTACTTAAACTTCAACAAAAATGATTTGAAAAGATCAAATAGGGTCTCTCATCATGTGAACATAATAGTTCAGTATGATAAATATATATTCAATTCCCTAACATAATTAAAAATGAGCTTGAAAGACTTGACATGAAAGTAGAACTTTGAAAAGAATGAGAAGGGTGAATGAATCCCCTAAAAATTCGGCAGCCTAATGACGCCACTTAAAACATCAAAATACTGAATTGAAGAGATCAAATGGGGTCTCTCATCATATGAACATAAGAGTCCAGTATGATATATTTAGATATCATACCCCAACATAAAAAAAAGGAACCTGAAGGAATTGACATGAAAGTATAACTTCAAAACGAGAAGGGTGAAGAACCACTTAAAAATTTGGCAGCCTAACGGCGCCACTTAAAACATCAAAATACTGAATTGAAGAGATAAAATGGGGTCTCTCATCATATGAACATAAGAGTCCAGTATGATAGATATAGGGACCTTACCCCAACATAACAAAAAGGAACTTGAAGGAATTGACATGAAAGTAGAACTTCAAAACGAGAAGGGTGAAGAACCACTTAAAAATTTGGCAGCCTAACGGCGCCACTTAAAACTTCAAAATACTGAATTGAAGAGATAAAATGGGGTCTCTCATCATATGATCATAAAAGATCAGTATGATAAATTTAGAGATCATACCCCAACATAATAAAAAGGAACTTGAAATACTTTACATGAAAATAGATCTTGAAAAATGAGAAGGGAGAAAGAATATGTTACAAAAATTTCGGCAGCCTAACGGCGCCACTTAAAACTTCATAAAACGAAATAATGAGAGTAAGAGGGGATCTCTCATTTTTTGAACATAAAAAGGGCAGTAAGAGGAGTATAAAAGAACATCCTCAAACATAAGAACATGTAGCAGAAAAGGAATGACATAAAAGAGATTACTTGAAATGAAAGAGAGGGGTCAGATCCCTTACCTTAAAATGTAACTCTTAAACCTCAATGGATGGGACCTTGAGGGATTGGGGGCACCTTGGGAGGACTCCTTGGGAGGTAATGAGACCATAACTTCGTTGGGGAAGAGTGGGGAGTCGAATGGATGAGAGGAGGGCTTGGTATTTATAGGGAAAGTGAGGGGACAAGGCATTAGTGGCCAAGGGACACCTCAAAAGTGGTTTTCTCAAAAGCATGGTCCCTCCCATGGTACTTCCCATAAAGTTAGGCCACATGGGGACCCCCACACAATAATTCATCACCCATGGCCGGCCAACCCTTAAAAAAACTAATGACATCATCATGACACAGTTATGATGTCATTAAACATACCGAAACCCTAAAATTGTATTTTCACTATTCACTAAAAATTCAACTTTCTCAGAAAGATCCCAAAATTTCAGCTTAATCAAATATCAACGCTCTGATTAAAAATATGAACTCCATTTTATAAAAATAATTTTCTAAATATTTTTAATTTAATTTTTAAATAAAAACACTATTCACCGAAAATTCATTTTTTTCAAAAAAAACCCCAAAAATTACCATAGCATAATATCGATGCTCTGAGTAAAAATGAAATCCGTTTTATAAAAATAATTTTCTAAATATTTTTAATTAAATTTTTAATTAAAAAACACTATTCACCCGAAAAACTAATACTTGAATAATAATTTATGAAACCGTTATTTAACCATTTTATTGAATCACATTACTTAATCAAGGTGCCTATATTATTTTAAAACTTTCTTTAAGTGAGATTACTAATCCATTTGGTCATATTACTAATCCTAATCATAAAATCACTATTCATAATTTACTATTCATCAAAAATCAAGTTGATCTTATTAGACTCCAAATTTTGTACTGAACATAATTTTAGAAGACCATTTTTTGAAAATCATTACACATTTTTAATTATTTAAGGTTTACATAAACATTTTTAAAATAACCTTTTTCTAAAATTCATCAAAAATATGCATACTATATTTATCCGGTCATTTGAAAATTCATAAACTTCATCATAAGAAAAAATCCCAATTTTTATTTAAAACAAAGGATTACACAAGGCAGTTACGGTCTCCTTACATAGCCCCTTATCACACCAGCATATGACCTAAGTGTAAGGTGTGCTAAGGTGAGAGAATCTAAGGGAGGCTCGGCTAACATCGCACGAGTAGTAATTTCTATTAGTTTGAACTTCTCGCAAAGGAGACTCCGTTCTAGCTTCACACGATGAAGTTCGGCTTGGGTTTGGTCCAGAGCAAAGCCCAGTGGTGCTACCTCCTTCCCAAGTTCTGTTAGATGGGCTTCGATCAGTCCAAGACTACTGGGTGAGGCCATCAAATCTTCTTTCTATAATAATTAACCAAGATTACTTGTATTTAGAGACAATAATCAAAACATTTTTTTCACAGCGGTCATATTGACCGATGGTCATATAACAGTCAGAACCCAATGGTCTCATTTTAATTATAATCATGTTTATCAAAAAAAAACATTTTTGTTGAGTATAAAAATAAAATAACACATGAAATTAGGAAACAATATTTATTCAAAATTTTGGGCCGTTACACACCTCTAGGTGGTTCACTGGTGCTTGGAGTTCCAATTCTAGGACTGGAATGAGAGCATGATATTCTACCACATTGTTGGTACCACCTTTAGATAACAAGGATTATGGAAATACTACCTTTTATAGGGAGATAAGTAAAATTCCAAAACCAACTTTGTTGAGTTTAGGGTCTTCCATTATCATCCCTATAGGACACATAGAATCACCATCAAAATACATTTAGCATGTTTAAGGGCTATCCTGAAGAGAGGATATTTCTTCATTAGATAGTTCAGTATTTAATGAAATCTCATATATTGATGGGTGTTAAAAAACAAATTCTTCCAAGGCATGGACTTTCACTTCTTTTTGAAATGCTATAGAATAACTACCCACTATGCCAAAGGTCCTGTCAGCATAAAATGAATGAGGATAAATTTGAGAAGGTTATTGTGAGAAACTAAGTGTTCCTCATGATTCTATAGATAATATATTAATTTCTAAACTACAAATGTTAATACCAAACAACTCTTATCAATATCTTAATATTGAGTATCTGCATCGTGCATGGTTAGAGTGAGATAATAAAGGCTATTTTCATTCCAAGCATCATTATTTTGTGCAAGGAAGGCACCAAATGTTCTCTCTAAGGATTTCACATAAAGGATGAGAGAATTTCCTTCAAGAGGTTTAATTAACACCAGTGGGATCAGGAGATATTTATTAAGGGTATCAAATTATTCTTGACAGTCATTGTCCCATTGATATGCGACTCCCTTCTTCATTAATTTTGTGAAGGGTAGGCACTTTCCTCCAAGGTTGGATATGAAACACCAGATATAGTCCAAATGTCCCCAAAGTCCTCTAAAATCTTTCAAGTTTTGAGGAGGTGAAATTCCAAGGATAGATTTAGTCTTATCGAGATAAAATTTTATGTCATGATGGCGTACAACCAAGCCAAGAATGTTTCTAGAGGTTACCCCAAAAGAACATGTCAAGGTGTTTATCTTCAGATTATGCTATCAAAGCTTTATAAATATGGTATCTAGGCCAATCATGTGATAGTAACATTGTTGTTATTTGACCATTATATCATCAACATTTAATTCAACAAACTTTTCTAGAAAGGGTTTGAATATGTGATGCATTGCAGGTTGGTATGTGGCACCAAAAGTTTTCAAGCCAAAGGGAATTACCCAAAAGAAAATACTCCCTAAGGGGATTTGAAGGTTGTGGATTATTAATATTTTGGGGACATTTGGATTTGGTTTTACCCATAGTATCCATCCATAAAATAGAGATCTTGGTAGCCAACGATTTCATCAATCAAGTGTTCTATGATTAGAACCAAAAAGTAATCCTTGGGAAAATTCCAATTGAGATCTATGAAATTAATAAAAACTATTATTTTACCATTCTTTTTTTTTTCACATGGACAGTATTGGATATCCATTTTGGATATTTAATCTCTCAAATGAAGTCATTCTTTTTGATAATTTCTACTTTATCTTCAATTTTGGAGGCATGAGTCGGGTGCGTTCTTCTTGTAGTATGCTTGTATCCCTGATGCTCTTTTGGAAAACCCAAATTATGGGTGGCCACATTCGGGTCATGGACTAGAATATTTATGTAATTAGAGACAAAAACATCCTAGAGTTTATTCATAAGTAAAGTATATTTTCTATTATTTAGGAGTCATGGCCACACTAATCAATGTGGATCGTAGATCTTCCTATGTACCTTGATTTATCTCTCTGAGTTTATACACAGTGGTAGAGATTCCTTCCTCAAATTCTTGAGGGTCATCCCTAAGGCATTATTCTTCTTCATTTTCTTCATGATTTACTTATTATACCTCTTCTATGAGGGTAGGGGATGAAGTAAGAATCTCATAACAAGGGGAGGAGTCAGTATTTGGACATCCAAAAGAGGAGGAAACCATTTCTGACCCAACTAATGATAAAGGGTCTTTTTGAATATCTAAAGGGAAGATGAAGTGCTGATAATCAACAACTCAATAATTTTACATTAGTGTAGTATCATTTTCCAGTCTAGATGATGAGGAATAGATTTTTTGAAGCTTGGGGGATGGAATGGAGAAATTCTAATATGGTCTTTCATCGCTTCTTGGAGAGTTAACAACTTCTTCTATGTCATCGAGTTCAGTTTCCACAACTAATATTATGGAATCCATTTAATGATTTATATGATATGGGCCTTCTCATTCAATTTTATTGATGTGAATCTCATAATATATATTGATATGATTGAATGTATTAGCTAAGATCTTATCCAGACCATTTGGGGCATTGATTCTTGTGACATTATCTTCCATGGACTATTTTCCCCATTGATGGTGGAACTCTGCATTAATTTACTGATATTCACAAGATTTTAATGGGTCCTTGTCACCATGAAAGTTACCAATTTTATTGTTTAAACAATATTTGATACATTGGGGGTGTGTTGAAGGAATGGACACATGATGATGTAGATAAGGTCTTCCCTGAAGAATATTGAAAGCTGTGTCCTGCCAGAAAACCTTGAATTCTGAATCATACACAAGATATTCGAAATGAGTTCTGAGTGTAATCTCACAAAGTGGTTCTTGATAAATATTATCATAACCCTGTAACATCAGAGTGGAGGGTGAAAAGTGGGATTTAGTGATACCCAATTATAAAATTTTCCAAATTGGAATGAGATTTCCACCTGATCCATTATCAATGAAGGCTCATCAGAAATCAGTTTCATTAATCCTACCGGATATGTACATGGGAATAATGTGTCCTTGCATGATAGAATCCTCATCCTGGTCCATGAAAGATATGATTATATGGAATTATTTCGGTTCATTCCCTATATGGTAAAACTCCACAGAATCAACCTCAATTATAAACTCTTGAGGACTTGACAAAGCCTCAATAAGTGCTTCTCAAAGATCCTTTGACCGAATCAGGGAATCTAGGATTGATAGCTTGTCTGGTACTTGGGACAACTTCTTTAAAACATCTTACTTTTGATCCAAAGGTCTACATTTCCCAGCATGGAGTTACTCTTTTGTAGGTTCCTTAGGAGTCTATTTTCATGATTTGGATGGACCCTCTTTTGGGGAAGGAGTTGGAAGTGATTATAATCTTGGTGGATAAGGTCATCTAGGTCTTTCCACCCACTGATGAGGTGATGAAATATCCTCTAACCAGTCTTCCAGGATGATCATATTAGTGTAGACTCTTTCATTTGTGGGGGTGTTCCCTTGTTCCTGCTGATATCACTGGAGAGATCTCTCATGAGTTTCAGTTGTATAAATTGTTTGAGCAGGGGTGTGGTTGAAATAGTGATTTCTAGCATGACAATGTCTTCCCCTGTATCCACTAACTTAATGAATCTATCCTTTATTTCCCCAATCATGTGTTGGGAAATAGGTTCACAATCATACTCATCACTTTATAAGGGATTAGTTATGTGAATAAAATTAATGGAACAAAGGACCAACACTTATTTTGATGAAGGTTCTTCCTGAGAGTTCAACTCTTATTGTTCCATTTTGTAAAATAGTGACCATGCTTTTGAAATGGTTTTCATGACGTACTCTAAGGTCAAGGAATAATTTTTCCTTGAAAAAATCAATCTTCTTCTATTTTTTCTTTATCCTTCTAGACATGTCAAATCTATGAGGATTGGACTTTAGAGGATTTTAGTTTTAATGAATCCAGCTTTACTATAGTAGATACAGAAGGAGGAATAATAGGCTATTACAACTATGTTTGTAAAATGAAATGAGTTTGGTTGATTGTTTTCATGACTATATATTCACCAAAAATTTTCACACTCTTTATTTTAACTTAATTCCACTCACCTTCCTCCTCTGGATTGGTAGTAGAAACACATGCTACCTGGGATAGAGAATTTTTTAATTTCACTTTCCCCAAGTCTAATATCTTTTGTAGGAGATATTTAAAAACAAATCCATACTGGATGGGGTTCCCCAAAATTTTATGGAAGGGTAAATATTTTTAGAGATCTTCATCGGCTTATTTGTTAGGCTTCTTGGGCCTTTTCAACTGAACTAAGTTTTTTTCCAATGTCGAGATGAAGTATCCAAGAACCTATTCATTCTGAAATGAATAGGCATTATTTTTAAACTCTTCACACTATCACTACCTCTGATATCTTTGATCATCTTGATTAGGTTTCCATTATTTTTGATTCTTAAGAGGTGGATCCCTATGATATGATGCGGGATTCAAAGTAGAAGTTGGTACAAGTACCTGCTTAAGTGTAAGTTTAGTGGCCCCTTATTTTCCTTCTCTTCTTCATAGAGCTGATGGAATTACTCAGTATTTGGATTTAGTCTCTTTGATGGAGTTATATACTTTTGAGCAATTGAGGAAATGTCCCAAAACCCTCCTATGTATTTTATATGGATTAATGGTGTACAAAAATCATTGGGAAGATTCAAAACACATATGTTTAACAACTCTTCTTGAGGGAGAGGTAGATTTAAGGAGCATGTAAATCCTTTCCACAAAGAAATTAAATCCGAGACTCTTTTATTCTCCATTTTCTTGTAGTTCATGAGATCAAAGACTACTATATTCTATATCATTGAGCAGAATTGGAAGAGGAACTTCTGATATAGATCCTTCGATCTAGTGATTTATCGAGACTACAAACTTGTGTACCAAAAAAGGATGGCTTATGAAATGATTGTATGAAGCATCTGAGTTTTACTACCACCATCTGTTCAAGGGTCCCCATCATAGGATCACAACAAGAGATGAAATATGTCAAGTGATAATATGGATATCTTGAGATATTGAGGATATGAAATATGGGATTCCAAAAGTTTGGTGAGGGAGGAGTCAGATCTACCCATTTGGGGTAATCATTTTTTTGGTTGTACCAATGCACACCATTATTCCATAGCTTACAATCAAGATGTTAATGAGTCAATAGTTTTCATAAGCATTTGGAAAACATCTGGCTGATCTAGGAGCTAAAAACGTGTGATGGCTGGATCTTGAAAGAGTGCAACAACCGGTAGTACCACTGGTAGTGGTACTGCTGGAATCTATTGCAGGTAACCCATAAGGATAGGCCTGTAAGGATGTTCTTGACCCTATTATGGTTGCTACTAAAATTGAGAGAATTTATGATCTGTTGTAGTTATTGCAACAAAACCTCTTTATTTAAGTGATCCAAATGGAATTCAATGTTGAAGATCCACTTGTGGAGTATATCTAATAGGAAGGATTCTTTAGAGTGAATCTGTATTATGTTTTCTCAACACTTTCATTTCATCCTCTTTATGAGAAAATATTTACTCTAATGAAAGGGATTGAATCTCTATAGGGGGAAGGTGAGACATTGTCTGACTCTTACCTTTTTCCCTATTATGTGGCTTTGAAGAGGTAGAGGTGGATTATTAGGGGGATTCCCAAATTATAGGAATGCCTATAATTTTGGGTATACACACCTCCTTCATTCACTTAGGTGTGGACCGAATCATGAACATGAACATCAACTAACTCTGAACCATATTCATGTTCTAGAGTATTTTTAGTGACAACATTGATGATATTCACTAATTCATAATGCATTGTGGGAATTTTGTTGGTATCTCTACAAGATCATATTCTTATATGTCCTCCATGAAACTTTTTCATCTTGTTTTTTATTCCCTAGGAATCATTTGGCGGATAGTAACCTGAAGGGAATACCCTGATAGTTCGATTGTGCATGTTCTAAGTGAAGGTACTGAATCACAGGATGGCATGAACTGAGAGGATTCATTTCGCAACTTCTTCCCTAATTGGGAGAAAACTGATTCCCACTAAGGAGAATATTGTTGATGTGAAAATCCCCCAGCCCTGAGGGTTGGAGGTATCTCTATTCTTCTTTCATAACCCTTCATGACCTATTTATTGGCTCCAAGGGTTGGGTTAAAAAATCTCATATCCCTAAGGGATGGGGTGGATCCTGAACTTCAATAGATGATATCACCATTGTTTATCTTTTGATTTTATGGATTTTGGTCTGAACGTGGGATGTGATCATTATCCAACACTCACTTAAATCACTCATTTTAGAAAACTGTTGTGTTATTTCATACATATATCCAATTTTAGGGCTGGAATCCTCTAAACGGTAGGGATACTTGATATTCTTAGACATTTCATGCAAAGCTCTTTCAATAGCTCGCTCTCTTTGGGTCTGATGTTAGTGAGAGTCAGTCAGGTCCTGTTATTGTGGAGTATATCTTTATTAATGGACAGAATCCATTTGTTATAGATGGCCTCAGGAAATGACATTGTATGATACCATTAGAGGTGGAATTTTTTGGATAGGGAGTGTAGTGAAATTAAACACTCCATGTATACCCCATCCTCTGATATGAACACCTGATGAGGTATCTACGAATAATCGTCACAACCTCATTAATGCATTGAGGCATGTATATTGAATGGATCCTTTATATTTATTGATATTTAGATGTTGAGAATCCAGGATAGATGCCAAGTCAATTTGGCACTACAACCCTTCTATTACCTTGAAATTAATTTGATACTCATCATAAGGCAATACCTTTTCTTTTAGGTTCTGAATAGTTTTCCACATGCTGAGGCAGATTTCATGCATACAATCTTCTTCCAACCCCTATGGAATGCTGTATTGAGGGGTGGGTAAAGGCCAGAACATGAATAATATTTCATATTTAACTAGTTGATTCCTCATATTTGAAATATCATATTCAACTTTTTCCATAGGATTCTCTACTTGGTCAAACCAAAGATAGCGTTTTCCTACCATTTTATTAAAATTAGCAAGATTGGTATGGAGTTCCTCTGTTGCACTAGAAGGAAAGTGTCCCAAGGGTGTTTTGGAGAATGACAGTCACCTTGGTATGTCTTCTGGATAAGAAATGATTTCACTTTCCAGTGACAAGGTGTTAGATATGACCAAACTTGTGTTTTCAAGTGCCTCAAGATAAGAGGGGTTTCTCGTCACAACATTTTCCATTGGAGAACTTTCTTGACAATGTGAATAAATATTATGAAGAGAACTTTCACATCAAATTCCATCATGTAGAGGACCATCATGGTGGATTATATCAAGGGGAATACCCTCTTGATACTTGGTCTTCTAACTACACTAAGGGTTTCCATGAATCTCATCAAGAGATAGGCTCTTGAGATTGACCGGATTATCACGAACCAATACATAATGAGGAATTTTATGACAAGGACCTTTATAATTATTGCTACTACTCACATAATTTGGTAATAGGAGGGTAGGATCTTGAGCTTCTATAGATAAATGTATTATAGATTCAAGAACTCCATCATTCAGAGGAGCCATATCACAAATCAAATCATTATTTTCTAACTATGTTTGATAAGATGTATTATTGTATGCCTTCTTATAATAATTTGGGGATACTTAATGGGAGAATTGGTTTTCATGGGAAGGTGTATGTGTTTTCCCTGGAGTGGCCATCAGGATAGGCCAGTTATCTGTAGTTGTAGAAGGTGTATGTTTCTAATCCAATTATCCATATGATATGGGGTAATTTTCCCCATGATATTCTTATATGGGAAAAAAGGTATGTATATACTCCACGGGGAAATGCTGATGAGCCCCCCACATGTGGGGAAATAGTTATGTTTTTATACCTTGGGTGCTACTGTCATCATTGATATAATGGTCTGGAAGGTTTCTAGGATGTGCACAATGATTTTGTTTTCCATTTCACCATTTCTAGGTTAGGTTTGGTGACTTCAGTGATTGGAATGAGGATATACATCCATTCTGTATCTTGAGTAGGTGTATGTGTATACTCCTTTACTCCCTTTTTTACTGGTGGATATTGAAAATGCTCATGCATGGGGTAGAGAGTTGAGTCTACTCCCTGCTTGTCATTGGGGCTTTTAGACTGACTTCTCCAAGTTCTTCTAGACAAGGCTGCTAGTAGGTTTGATGGATACTAGAAGGTGTGTGTGATTTCCCACTGTTTGCTACCAAACATGTTCGATATACTTCTTTGAGGGATTCCAGATGAGTCTACTAGAAATAATGGTGGGTGTAGGTAGGTGTATGTTACCACTTGAATATTTCCACTATATTTGGTTGGTGGGCTTCTTTGAATGTTTCTGAGTGAGACTGTCGGTTGGATGAGTGAAGGGGTATGCATGTATGTTCCTGCTCACTATTTTTCCCAAAATGGGTTGATGGGACTCTAAAGAGGGAGGAAAAGGTGTGAACCTACACCATATTGGATGTTTATCATCCCCTATGGGCCGTCTTGCATGTCCGATTTTGAAGTATCTGTGATAGGCAATAGATGGTGACACCCTCATCTTGTTGAGGGTTCACTATTGTGCAACGTTGGGGGAATATATTATTGGTATGAGATCTTGAAAAGGACCCTTATGTCTTCAGTATGAGGCTTTAGGTGGCCTTTTGATCCACCTCCCTATGAAATGGGAGGGACTGGTTGTTTCTTTGTGAAGATAATCTTTTAAAATGGTTGAAGATTATGGTTGGCACCGTTTGCTTCAGGACCACCAGTCATTACTGATCAAATGATCAGGAGTGTTTATTAGGATGGAGGGCTTGTCGGGCGGCCTCTAGGGTCAGGATGTTATCATGCTGATGATACTCTAAAACCAGTGCATTGGAGACTGAGCATTGAATATAATGGGTTGGTGATGGTGTCATTTATATGGATGAAGATTTATCTTTAGTATCATCCATGTATTTTGTTGGGGAAAACATGAAGAAATCCATCGGATCAAAGGGAGTTCTGAAAAGGGGTTCCTGAATATATGACAGGCATGATCAAGAAAATCCTATTAAAGTAGTATCTTCCTGAAAGGACACATTCATGATTTATTGCCTTGTTTGGATCACTTTTATCAATTGAAAGGGGATTGACATGTGGGTAACACTATCATCTTGGTTAAGGATTAATGGTAGGTTCACCGTTTTTTGTTTTCGACAAAAATGGGACTTAGTTTGGAAATGGAATCACTATTTTTGAATGGTTTCCAATAGGTTTGTTCATGGAACAAGAAACACCAAATGTTATGTTTCTGTAGGGACATTCTTTCCAAAGGTAGATTATTATAGGAATTTTGAACCATGATTATTTAGAACTCACACTGGTAAAGATGATGGGAGGTCGGGCTCATTGCACCATTTTGGGGAGAATTGTTGCCTATTCTGGGACTCTTTTATAGATTTAAGATTAGTTCATGACTCCTTCATTAATTAGAAGTATGAAATAGGTTTCCCATGAAATTATAAATCAATTATTAGCATGTATTTAATTTATAACCATATGTATGTATCCAACGTTCTTTATCAATGGATATATCTATATGTATCCAAGGTTCTCTATCAATGGTATCCTTTTATATAATACTTAAAGATACTTGGTCATCATTATAATGATGCTGGGTTTTTAGCTGTGTAGTGGGGAACTCTGGAGTTTATTGTCATACAGGTAGATGAAGGTCACTCTGGAGTTTATCATCATCTAGGGAGACAAAAGTTGTTTTGATGTAAGGACCAGACACATAAATGAGATTCCAATGTATCCTTGTGAAAGGAATCAGAACCCACATAGTTTGATGCCACTTAATGGGACACATCATATACTTTAAGGTCATGTGATAAGATCCTAACCATACAATTTAATGTCATGATGCAAGGGAATATAGGTATAAGGTTCCTAGTAAATGTTTGGTGTGGGACTTATACCAGAGAATCCCAAGGAACCTTTAAGGGATATGAGTTTCCAATTTGAATTATACCCTACTGGGGATATTGACTAGAGAGAACATGGTTAATTTAGGGTATTGGTTTTGAACCTTAGGGAGGTTTCCTACGTATCCTGTTTAGATGGGAATCAAATCCCACATAGTTCAGTCAGTCTCGCAGGAGAGTATGGCCCATTGAGAGAAATAAGTTAGGTCTTACTTCTAAATATGATTCCCTATAAAAGGGACCACGAGTGTTGTATTATCTCATGGTGATTTGGGGGCTTAATTTAGGGCTTACTCCTAATGAGGATTCCTAAATTAAGGGAATAATTATTTGGGCCTAATCCCTAGGAGGATTCCCCTTTAGATCGGGCCCTAAGTGGGATTCCAATGTATCCTAATTCATTTGTAAATAGGAATCAGAGTTCTTATAGTTAAATCCTTCAGGTGGATCAAGCAGGTATTGTGATAATCACTAACCTATAATCCCACATGAGTCATGATCAGTGTGATAAACAAGAGGAAGTGAAATATTCCACAAACCACAAACTTTTCCTCCTTCACTGGTGGAAGATGTCGGGGTAATGGTGGAAGAGGCTGGGGGTCCGATACTTCTCTCTCTTCACTTTACATTGGATTTCAGTCCAAAGTAAGGAAGGAATGAAGGTGAAGGATACAATGGTAAAGAGGAGAAAGACTACAAACTCTTACATGAAAGGCTATAGGATTACTCTAGGAGGGATGCCATGAAATTGGTTCAGTAGTGGGAGGATAATATCATTCCATGTTGAATGGAAAATCAAGTGTGATCCTTAACCTCCCTATTAGAAACCAAAGTCTCTAAGTTTCAAAGATGAGAAGTTATAGACATTGTCCTATCCCCAGAATTTGAGACTGGGAACTCCCCAATATTGTCCCTAGGGTAAGGGTCCTCATGATCATAGATATACAAATCTATAGACTCCATGTGGATCCTAACCCTTTTGTAGGACAAGTGTTGGAAACGTTTTACTTTATAAATAAAAATCCATATGGGAGACACATTGATATACCTTTCCCCAAGGTTTTTTAGATCATGAGGTCTTAGTGGATGATTCAAATTGATCCCTCTCAGAAAATAGATACAAAAGATAAGAGGGTATACTATGGATGGATCTAAAGAAGGCCTCATAAATGGGTCACATAGTCTATATGGTTAGGCGAACCAAGGAGTATTGCATAGGTGGTTTTCCATGCAACTAGGATTGGGATAATTAGTGAAAAATGAGGTGATGAAGAACCAGAATGACTACACTTGGGTGAGTATTTTCTAAAGCCTTCAAGGGTCACAACAATTATTCCCAAAAGTGATTAGCACAAGTTCCGATTTGAAGAAGGGATACTCATTCTATTCTACATGAATTATGGTATTGGGTGAATGAATCTCACAAGTTCTATTCATTTTTAATACTGGATGAACTTAAGTCTCACTATTCCCCTTTAATTCCTTCTCTTTTAGTTATTATAAATCAACCTAGAAGGTTTAGAAGGGCTTAAGTGAAGTACTAGGGTGATCAGAGCATCAATCATCCTTTGGAAAAATTAATCTTTCTAAATGAAGACCCCACGAGTATATTTATAAGAAAACATGGCACCTTGGGAAAAGGTTTCTATTCATGAAATTGTATAGCGTGTAGGTAATTGCATGCCGATGATGTTTTGGGGGACTTGGGAAAACTAGATTCTCTATACCATGGGGTTTGCACCCTCATTCCCCTTCTCAGGACCACTACTGAGATATAGTCCCAACCCTTCGGTCTAGTCCCTTCGCTACCTCCACTAACCACCATGAAAAAATGGAGAGTTGCAACATAAACTTTTCAAGCCTGATCGAGGTTATTTCTATCACCACACATGGAAATCCAATCTTCTCCTTCTTCCGGTATAAATACATATTTATAATTAAACTCAAAATTTGGTGTCTAAGAGAGGTTCACATCTTTAATTTTGTGGAAAAGTGCCTAGAACACATTTTATGGTGTCTACAATTACATAGAGATGATATGGGTAAATGTTGGAGATTACCTAGAGGTGATGAAAATCAAATATATGGTGGGGGTTATGTTTAGTGGGAGGAGGAAATGGGGTTGATACCCTTCATTTTCATGATACCCTAGTTCCTTGGTTATGTGATGAGGTTGTGATGTTATGATGACTAATTCTAGCACCAATGCTAGAACCTACAAGAGCTTTGTATTGGTGGAAATGCCTCTCGAACCACATCCAATATGGATGAATTTGTGACTTAATATGCATGGAAGGGGTGTAAGCACATGAACATTGACGTTAGGGTGTGAGAGAGAAAAATCAATGGGGAGGTGGTTGCAGGGCACCAATGCTTTGTGTTATTTTGATAATACATTACTATATTAGATGCATGTTTTGGTGACCATTCAATTGCAAGTATAAGATTGGTTAGTTGACCTATTTAGGTGCATGTTTCTTATACTGTTTATTCACTGGTGCATTAGTATTGTACTTTAATATGTTCTATTTATACCTTGGGTATGATCATACTGAGAATATATGTTATAATTACCCTATTCATAATTTTTTATTTAGGTTTTTAGTAGGATTTATGGGGCATAGATGGACATTATTATCTTGGATTTTGGAGCTTCTTTTGAGTCATTACCATAACACTATCTTTTAGCATTTACTTGGAGAATTTTATTTATATTTGTTGACATTGTTCATGAATTTTGGGATGGCTTTGGTTATAATTTTATGTTATGTTCATGAATGTTTTGGTGGTTGATTATCCTATCTCCCAATCATATACTCTTATAGAAGGTAATTCCTCCAATGTGTGAGATTTTTATGCCCTTGGTGTTTGTCGCTAACCCGTGGCCTACTAGAGGTGGGAGTCAAGGTTCATTATCGATATTCCTTTATTTATTGCATAGAAGGAGTACCTTTGTAGGGATGGGGTCATGATAGAGTGGTATTAAAGGTTTTTTTTGATATGGGATAGATTTTATAGTTATAAAATATGAGGATTGCATGGGTTGGTAGGGAAACAATGCTATCTGATATGGGTACCTGAAATATGCGAGGCATACCATCTAGGAAATTATATTTTTTAGCTCCCACGATCTCATGCAAAAAATATGAGATTATTTAATGGCCAAGTGAGGAGGAATTATTTACAAGGTAGAGACCTAGGATTAGCTTCTAATGTAACAATCCATGCCTTATCGTCCTCTTAATTTTTTGGTTTGGGAGTTCGAGGTGTTCAGAATATGCTAGAGGATGATTTTATGGGGTTGAATCCTCAATTATTCTAAAGTAAATAATTTATTACATGAATATGTATTCAGTACATAAGAAGTTATTAATGGTCTGGAGGCTGGAAATTCATAACATGATGTTTTGGATGGGCATTCTACATTTAATGAACTCATGATGTAAAGGCATTATTTACAATGTGAATTAATTCAAGATTAAGGCACCATGAAAATTAGTGGATGTTCATTAGGTTTGGAATTTGATGGATTCATGACCAAAATAGGTTTCATGATATAAATTGGAGGGCCTTATGAAAAACCACATTGTGAACCAGTGAGTCATGACATGAATGTGTTGAGGTCCCTCTCATTTATAAACTTCAAAGAACTCCTAAATTCTTTCATTCTGCTCTCATTTCTCTCAAACATTAGGTGAAACCAAGTTGATTTTAGAGGATCTTCCAACCCATTTACTTCTAATTTTATCATTAGCTTCTTGAGGTTGATATTTGAAAATTCATGGTGATTAAATCCTTTTTATCTCTTGATTTCTATGGTTCCTCTTTGGGAATTATTAGGGGATTTGTTGTTCTGGTTTAGGGAGTGTTTGAGATATGTTTCGATGATTCTTTGATGTGGTTCTAGTTGATCCAAAGTTTCTTTTGGTTGTTTCCACTTTTCCCTATTATGCATAGTAGTTGAAAAGTTTTTTTGAGTTAGGGGACGCTTGTTCTCTCTCTAATTATGTGAATGTGTGGGGATTACTTGATTTTTCCTTCCATTGGGTGGAAAGTAGGGGTGATCTTATTGAAGATGAAAAATTTTATTAATCAGAATTGATTGAAAGGGGATAAAACACATGTTTTACTACTTTGATGATATTGATGATGTTATTATGCATTCTCCTTTCCATTACTAAAAATAACAAATGCTGGGAGCCTTTCTTGTGTTATAGTAGATGTTTATGCAAGACCCTTTCTATGTTGATTGTTTTTTTCATCCATAATGAAGGAAAACAACATATATATGTCTAATTAATTGGTTAACCATGTAAATCCTATTTATTTGTTAGAATATCCATGATAAATAATGAAGTAAAGTAATAAAATACCCTAGACTTTAATTATGAAAAATTGTGGAAGTCAGTATGTGATGCTATGTTTAGTTGTGTTTTTTTTTGAATTCTGTGATGTGGGAAGTTGTGCAGTGATGGTAGTGTCTGGATGGGTTGTGGAATGAGTGGGGGAAGTAATGTGACAGTTTAGTTTAATGGGATGCGATGTGGGTAGTTATGTGATGGTGGAGATGTATGGTGGCTGTGTTGTGTAGTGGTTGATATGGGTGGTTGTTGTGGTGATATGGTTTTTCTGATGTGGTGTTGTATCAATGGTTGACATGAGATGAGTGAGCTATTCTGTAGTGTGGTTGTGTTCATTTCCTGGTTATCCATTAACTAAATTGCAATGCTGTAAGAGAAATGAAATGGGATGGTAAATGAATAATAATGGGATAGAATTTATATATGGTAAATAGATTAAATAAAATAAAATATAAATTAATAGGTTGTGTTAATATAAAATGAAATTGATTAGTAAATGTGAGTTAGTGAAACTTGTTAAATCTAGGAAATAGTGGGACCTTTAATTGAAAGTTAAATCATGAGTCTATGTTTCATGGTTGTGTGGGTGATGCATTTAGTGGTGGAAGAAATTGTTACAAATATTGTATGGTGTAGTAGTGGTGAAATTGAGTATGAAATTTTAGTCATTGTGAACTAATAAGTTGGAAATTGTGTGTTATCTATCTATCATTATTTTATGTTATTTCTATACATGTCACACCCTAGTTGGATAACCATAAAAATTTCCAATTGTTTTGGGTTCCAGGTGTTTTTCTCAACATCTAGGTTGGCAGGGATAGAATGGATAGATAACTCATCTTCCCCACTCTTCCATAATTATTAGGGATGATACAAGTTAGTATTAGAGATTAACCAAGGATGATATGGGTTGGTGTTGGATATTACCTGGGGATGATACATTTTGGTGCTGGATATTACCCAGAGGTGATAATGATGTGAATATGTCAGGAGTCATGTGTAGCAGGAGGAGGGTATGTTGTCAATTCCTTTCACATTCTTGATTCCCCACTTCCTTGGTTATTTGATGAGTTTTTGATGTGATGATGACTAATTTTAGCACCATATGATAGACCCTACATGTGGTTGGGATAAGTAAGGATACATCTTGATCCACATCTATGATGGCTGGATATACGACATGATATGTATGGAAGGGATTGGAGCACATTACGTTTGACGTTGGTATGTGAGAGTGTAAATTTTTTTTGGGAAGAATTTGTGGGGAACCTATGCTTAATGTTATTTTTATATGATGTTACTATATCAAATATGTGATTTTGTGAGAATGCTAGGATGAGGTTGGGATTGGTTAGTTGACCTATTTAGGTGCATATTGGTTCTACTGTTTGTTCGCTGGCACATTAATATGATCTTCTCACATGATAACTTTATAACTTAGGTATTATTCTTCTAAGTATACATGTTATGATCACTCTATGTATATAAAAACTTTTTTAGGGTTCCAGGAGGTCTTCCGAGACCATGCTGAACATTACTAGTTTGGGTTTTAAAGATGTTGTTGAGCCTGCCACAAGAATATATTTTGGTATTTACTTGGAGACTTTAATTTGTATTTTTTGACATTGTTCATGCATTTTGGGATGGTTTTGGGTTTAATTTTATGTTATGCGGTGGAGTTTTATGGAGGTTAATTATACTATCTCATTGTCTAATACTATTATATGTGTGAGATTTTTATACCCTCGGTGTATGCTTCCAACCTTGGACCTACTGGTGGTGGGACTTAGGGCTCATTATCTCTCTTCCTTAATTATTGTCCCAAGAAGGGTACCTTTGGAGGGAGGGGGTTGTGACATAGCTATAACTCCTAGAACCTCCAGATTGAACAATTAGTCATTCTTTATCCGTTCTTCATGCGTTCTTGATCATATAAAGGTAAAGAAACACATAATATCAACATTCTAATTTTATAAAAATGAATTAATATAACTGAAGTACTAAAAATAAAAATGCACATCAATCAACAAGAAAAAAATAATTATAATTTTTAGCTGACTATTTTGATTCCACTTTTAGATTCTAGGGCACAATTGAAGCAGTCAAGCCCATGCCCAATAATGGGTTTTCATCACATCCTTCATATTTCTTCTCTAAACTAAATGAAATAAAACTCCCTGAATCCATGAGACATGGTCATAACATATAATTTATAATTAATTTATATAAATTAATAATTACCTCATGTTGGAACTATTTCTTACATGAATTTTTTGAAGACCACTTCTTGAAGCACCATCATTGTGGAGAGAGGATTCAAGGGTAGAATCCCTCTTACAGTGATCCACATGTTCTCCACAAACCTAAAAATGTTGTTGTAGAATCCACATGTTCTATCCCTAAATAATTTAGTTATTATGGAATTCATTATTTATTTATATAAGAATATATTTAAGTTATAAGGATTTATTTTTTTATCTCTATACTTGAGATGATAGAGGGGAATGATCACTCTCCATTCTTGAGAACATTCTAGAAGAAGAGGTCTCGAGGGTTGTAGAGGAATCTATATTGAATTAGTTGTATGCAATGATTAAAATAACTAGAATAGAGTTAGAAAATAACATAATCAGGTATTTATAGACAAAAGGTTAGAGAATAAATAATTACATATGCGTCCTTATTATTCTCTTAATCCACAGTAAACCCCATGTATAATTAATAATAACAGTAAAACTATTATTTAGTTGAAAAGCACTAAAATCATAGATAGATAAATATTATTTCTTGAATAAATAAATTAACATTTTTTGAAATAATATTTAAAATATTATTTGTCTCATAACTATTAACATAGCCCGTATTTCCTTTGATTTTATCAACCCATGAATACTGACAATTTTTTGAACAAATAAATATCACTACATTATTCACTAATAAATATAAAATATTTTATGAAAAAAATAGAGAATAAATATTTATGAAATATTCAACTCACGTATCTTCTCATGAATAACTAGTGACTGAATACTTGTGACCAACCACACATGAATAATTATCAAACCATGTGTGTGAATAGTATTTATTCATCATGTTAACTTCATATTGAATTTAACTATGATTATAAATACACTTAGTATGTTACTGTTGAGGCCTCTTTTTGAGTTACATTAGGAAATACCACCTAGATTACAATGTTAGAATTTTGCAACACACTAAGGCACCCATAAAGAAATAAGTTAAATACCACAATGAAAATAACTACATATAGACACACATTATATAATATGATCCGTTTATCTCAATATCTCTAATCAAGTAGGTTTCCTAATGATTTCATCAATAAATGAATTCAATGTCAATTTTTTAATTTCCATAAATGAAATTGTTGAAAGAACACCATGGTCATGGACTTGTTCAGAAGATTTTATTCCCATCAAAGGTCTTGAGATATTAACTTCTATTAAAGAACAGAAGAGAAAAATACTTTATCACATTATTATTTAATTAAATATCAGTCGTGACACACCTAACATAAACAACTTTACCATAAATATCTATCTTCATGGTTTAGAACAATATATAAAATTTTTCAACTAATGATATTCATTAATAATAATCTTGATGTCTAAGGACCATTACACATGTCTCTGGATAAGAAGATTAAATGAAACATATAAATGTGGATTTCATACTATCAGATAATGTTCTCATAACTCATTTATTGAGATTATCAAGGATAAAATTCATGATAAGAAGTCTCAATGTCTTATGATCCCCCTACCCCCAGTAGCCTGTATCATTTGTGCCCAATCAAATGATATCATTAAAACATAGAACATGTATTTAGAATACTGTCATAACACTTCCTATTTCTCATCATAGTGAGAAACTACTATAAACTTTTAGTGTGAAAAGTAATCAAAAGGCATTATCATATTCATTGTCACATATAAGAACGATCAAGATGTGATAAGTTATTAATTAATATCTAACATCATGAATATTTTGATAATCAAATGTATATAATAGTTTTTTCTGGGGAACCAACTCTAACATTTATAGTTTTCATTCATTTTCATTCACCTTTAGAAGATTCCATCTCTTTTTCAACCATATATCAAATTTCATCAGGGTTTATGAGCTTCTATAAACTATTATTCATTGTAACATTAATTTTATCTCACTACATTTTCCAAATTAATTATTCTCAATAAATTCTAGAAAGTGAATTTATCACTTGGTAAATATTTAGCAAAAAATATTCTAATTGTACTGAGTCAAAACTTGGTGTAGGAAATAAGAATTTAAGTCAATAATTTCAATTCTTTTGATGTCACCCATTCACTTACATAAGCTTAAACAACTTAAGAAATAAAATTACTTCAATATTTAAATTCATATGATCTCAATAAAACTTATCTAATACTATCATGTATAAAAAATAAATAAAAATGTGTGATAGTAAATTTTTTTATATTAATTTATATCGTTACTTTATAATAAAAAGTGAAACTAATTGATATACAGTATCTTCCATTCTTCACTAGATATTTTCTTTATTCTCAGATAATTCTAATCAACCTTTAAATGTTCATCATTAACACCACTTAATTTATTCAATTCTGGGCACAAAATATTGTGATATTGTTCATCATGGGAAAAAAACTTATTGGTTCTAAGAATATGCTCTCAGAAAATTTTAGTATCCTATAAATAAACTAGATAATACCACATTATTAGTTCAAAAAAAAATAAAACATGTACTCCTCCCTGAACATAGATGATATGCCATCAATATCTCTACCTTTCTCTTCAGTTTCTATCATCACTTCATAAAGGCCGAATACCAAATTTTTGTGTTCCAAAAATGTCTTCAAACCATTTGGAAAGCTCAAATATGGGTTTAACACTCGTTTCATTCAAAAATTGGATATTTAAAACTTTTACTTCATTATTTAAACATGTATAATAATATTCATCTTTAATATCACTTGGTAATCATGTTTTGGATTTATACCACTTGAATTTATTCATCACTTTAAGTATATCTAAATTTGTCAAGGTTCTTATTTTAATATCTATCAACCCATTGATTGTATTAGATTTATATTTGGTTCTTTTAATCTCTCTCAACCCATTGATTATATCAGTTTTTTATTTGGAATCCATAGTGGTTACTTACAATATCACTTGTTGTGTTTTTATCTACTCTCAATGAAACCTATTCATCTCAAAGCATTCACCCTACAACTATGAATTCATTTGTCTTAAATTAATATACACCCCATGGATTATATCCACCCTTAGCTCCAATCATCATATATAAAAATCAATTGTAAGGGGAGAGGGGTATATATGGTATCCTCAAGTAGAGGGATGTGATTGATCTTATTGAACTAATCCTTGAATTATGATTTTCTTCCAACTATTTATATAGATAAAAAACTTGTATAAAATTGTATCTGAATGTTTGAAGTTGAATTATTATTTTTTACATGGATTAGTATTCATATCCATTTTTAGAATCATCTTACTAGTTCATGTTTCCCTCTTTGATACACCATTTTCTCCATTTTTTCCATGTTTCTTTTTCCATGTAAGCTTATCATAACTATTCTTCCACTCATGCATTATAATAGTATGTATATAATCACTTAAAAATGATTTGTGTTTGATGTAATTAATATTTTCATGACTTATTATATTCCCCCTTTACTTATTTTATATGAAATGTGCATAATTTGTGTGAAATATTAATGTTTTAATATTAAGTATAATATTTGAGCATTTTTAGAAGTAGTCAAATTGAGTCAGTTTAATGTTTTAATTATAACTATCACCATACTGATCCAAATTGTGTGGTTCTTGTTTTTTAGGATTCTCCTTTCAATATAAAACATTTCATTAGAAGGAACCATGAGCCAATTCTGCCATTTGAAGGGTCATATGGTCCTCACAAAAAAGACCAAAGAATCTGTGAACAAACTGGACCATCCATGAAGATTGATTTACTGGGTTCAATCCAGAAGTCCAAAAATCTTAAATCTCCACCATAATTCGGGGGACACTACATTTCATCTTTGATAAAAATTTCATGGCCCAAATCCAAGTACAAGGGGCCCAAATAAATCTTTGAAGTCCAGCCCACCATTCTGGACGAGAATTAAAATCAGTATAGTATGGGTGACATATCTCCTGATGTAAGCATCCAATATATCTGAGATTTTGCAGTGTGAAATAGGAGATATATACGGCCGACTTTGTTGAAGAAACAATTCGTATTTGAAGGCATCTTCATATTCAAAAACCCTTTCACATTATGGACTTCAAAAAGACTGGATTGAAATGGACAGTTTATGTTTGTTTAATAAACCGACCATAACTTTTGATCCTTAAGTCCAAATGACTCCAAATGTTGAGATTAGTCGCCCAACAGTATTTTCTACAACTTTGAAGAAGGAGATATTTGAATATTCGGCTGTCTGAATAGCTCAATTGGCGATGAAAGTGGAGGGACAGATTGGGAAAGCAAACAGTCCACTCCTTGGGCTATAAATACTCTCTCCTTCTCTCCTTGAGAGGGGTTGGCATTTCAGAAGAGAGGAGATCATATTGGCACGACCAAAGCTTTTCCAAAGGCTTGGGAGGACCTTCCATACTCAAGTTTACACTTGAGAGACCTTTCCTCCTCTCTTTCTTTTCACTTCCTTTTGTGTTCTTCATTTTTGTAATCTTGTAATTCTCTTTCTTTGTAATTCTGTTTTAATGCAAGTTACTTCTTCAATATATCTTATTCTCTTCCACCTTCTGTAGTATAATATTCATGGTCTTAAAATAGTTTGAATAATTTTAAATTACAGTACCTTATCTTGCTTCCTCATTCAATCGAAATTCCTTTTTTGATTCTCAAAATATTTCGTGTGTGTGTTCGGCACACTACTCTTATCTTGTCCCTTTCTTTTTCTTCTCTTTATAATTCATCACCATAAACATATATTACCAGATCAATAAACATCATAATGGCTGAGTAAATCACTCATTGGGGTGAGTTATAATTTAGGTATGTTAAGTGATTGAGAGCTTCTGCTCGATGAATATTCTTTGAATTAACATTGTGTATGTTGGACTTAACATGTCATGGATTAATGACTTGTTTTGTTTAACATGTGGTTTCCATGGATTATTGGAACCATAAATACACAACCATAAATAAGATCTGATTGAGATTATAACCTTAAGTTAAGTTAAGTCTTGGTTTAAAGCCTTAACACTTAAGAATTCTAATCAACATCATCTTGTGTCATGGGTGTTAATTTAAATGCAATATAAAGCAAAGCTCAAGGATATCACAAGATTAACTAACCTAATGATGAACTCACCCCAATCTTTATCAACTTGTTAAATTAAACATAATTCATTAAACATTTCAATTAAGCTCTGCAAACAAACCCCCCCAATCAAAATACAATCAACTAAAAACAAACGACTACTACAAAGTATCATCGCCGAGGATTCGACCCGAGTGCTACTATACACATTAGCAGAGCACTGGAACCTTGAATGGTCGATAGGCGACAATCGGCCGTGCATTTCAAATGGCGCCGTTTCCGGAGATGGTGCTTTAATTATTCATTAGTTTCTGGTTATTGTAAAAAAAAACCCAAAAAAAATACAAAAGTTTAAAAAAATAATTGAAAAAAAAACACAAAGAAAAACCCGTCTTCCTCTTAAAAATCATAAACTGAAAAAAAAAACCCGTCTTCCTCTTTCTTCCAAAATCTCTCTGAATGCCCCGTAGCCTTCCAAACAATCCCTCGGATTTGTTTGACCCTGAAATTGAGCGAACACTTCGCCAACTTAGGAGGAACATAAGAGATACTCAAATAATTCAAGAACCAGTCCTCATCCAACCAGTTGAAATTGAAATGGCCAATCCTAAGGAACAAACCCTAAAAGAACTTGCTACCCCTGATATGAATTACCAACCTCTTGGAATTCAATATCCAAACATTGAAGCTGACTTCGAACTCAAATCGGGTTTGATTCATCTTCTCCCTCATTTTCACGGGCTAGCCGGTGAGGATCCACATCTTCACCTTAAAGAGTTCCAAGTAGTATGCTCTACCATGAAGCCTCAAGGGGTTTCTGAAGAACAAATCAAGCTTAGAGCTTTCCCCTTTTCCCTAGAGGATTCTGCCAAGTCTTGGCTCTACTACCTCCCACCTGGTTCCATAAACTCATGGGTTGACATGAAGAGACTTTTCCTAAAGAAATTCTTTCCTGCTTCTCGAACAGCTTCTATCTGAAAGGAAATAAGCGGCATCCGTCAATTCCCTAATGAATCACTCCATGAGTATTGGGAGAGGTTCAAAAAGCTTGTGGAAACTTGTCCACACCATCAAATCCCTGACCAACTCCTGATCCAATACTTCTATGAGGGGTTATTGGCTATGGAGCGAACTCTCATTGATGCCACAAGTGGCGGTGCTCTTGTTGACAAAACTCTCGCAGCTGCAAGAGATCTCATAAGTAACATGGCTGCAAACACGCAGAAATTCCATACTCGAGCACATGCTCAAGTGAAACAAGCCCAAGAGAATCAATCCATAGAGCCCAACAAGATGACTGAGTGGATGAGTGAACTTACAGGTCTTGTGCGTCAACTAGCGGTGGCTACCAAAGCCCCAACCTCATCTTCTCCACAGTCACTATTCCCTGGACCTATCAAGAATTGTGGAATCTGCAACTCTCCATCTCATCCAACTGACACATGTCCACAACTTCAAGATGATCCATCTGATTCATTTAGTCCAATGGAGCTCAATGCGGCATATGCTCAGCGAAAATTCAACCCTCAACAATCAGGTCAGTTTGTTAGAAACTTTAACCAACCCCACTCTGAGCCCTTCTCTTCTACCTTTAACCCACCTCTGAGGTATGGTAATCCCATTTCTCATCCTCCACAGTTCCCTCCTCAAAACCCAAACCAGATTCAATACAGTCAAGGTGTTGGTAACTTCCATCAACCTTATCCTTTTGTTCCTCAACCTCAAAGGAACAATCCCCCTCCTGGATTCCACTATCCTAACGAGCCTCCCCAATTCCCCACCCAATAAAATCGCTTTCCCAAGAACCAAAACCAAGGCCAACCCAATTTGGGACAAGCCTCTTCTTCTAAACAACCATGGGAAGGTGATGTAGAGGATCTTGCTTCCTTCACCCGTTCTAGCCTCAAGAACATTGAAACCCGAATAGGTCAACTTGCATCCCACCTTAGCCAGCAACAACCATCCAATTCATCCCAACTCCCAGCTCAACCATTAACCAACCGTAAGGGTAATGTAAGTGCAATTGCACTTAGATCGGGAAAGCAAATTGCAATGCCCCATGCTGATTTCTCTACCTCCCCTTTCGATGTTGATCCAGAAAATGAAAAGAACAAAAATCTGGAAAAGGAACTTGAATCCACTCCTTCACCTCCTTCCATTCCTCTAAGGAACCCAATTCCTTTTCCTCAAGCCATCTCCAAGCCTAAGAATTCCTTTGAACCTGATCCTGAAATGCTTGACATGTTTAGACGTGTTGAAGTGAACATCCCCCTCTTAGATGCCATCAAACAAATCCCTAAGTATGCCAAGTTTCTTAAGGAATTGTGCACCCATAAGAGGCAACTTAGGAACATTGAAAATGTTTCAACCCAACAGTCCATTCCCATGAAGTGCAAAGATCCAGGGACCTTCACGGTTCCATGTCAAATAGGGAGTTCCAACTTTGATGATGCACTCATAGACCTTGGAGCCTCAATAAATGTCATGCCCAAATCCATTTTCTCAAAACTTGGTCTAGGTCCCTTGCACCCAACGGGTGTTGTCATTCAATTAGCCAATCGAAGCACTGCCAGTCCTGAGGGGATAATTGAGGATGTTCTTGTTTAGGTCAGTGATCTTATCTTCCCAGCTGATTTATATGTCCTTGACATGGAAGGTGAGACGACCTCTTCTCGATCTCCCCTAATTCTAGGAAGACCATTCCTCATGACTGCGAGAACCAAGATTGATGTCCATTCAGGCATCTTATCCATGGAATTCGGTGACCAACTGGTCAAGTTCAACATTTTCCAAGCCATGCGATACCCATATGAGGATCACTCTGCATTCTCAATCTATTCTTTTGAGGACACTTCTAAGATTCAATCAAACCGCAATCCACCATGTTCTTCATGTTATAATGATAAAGGATCTTGTGAAATATTCACCATGATTAACAATGTCATAAATGGTGAAGTTGATGTGGACCTCTCATTCATAGACTCCATCAATCTGGAGGAACTTGAAAACTCTCTTGAATCCCACATCAACTCTGATCTCTACTGCTCCACCTTGGACAGTGTTGAGGAAAATGATCCAAACCCATCTGGAATCCCTTCTCCTTCTCCTAACTTGTCTAGCTCTCAAATCAAGGCTGAAACTGATCTAAAACCACTTCCTTCACACCTCAAGTATGCATTCCTTTTCCATAATCCCTCCTACCCTGTCATTATCTCTGCTTCTCTTTCTGAAACTGAGGAGTCCCAACTTGTTCAAGTGTTAGAAGAAAACAAAAATGCCTTAGGTTGGACCCTAGAGGATATTCCAGGAATCAACCCTGCCCTTTGCATGCATCACATCCATCTAGAGGAATCATCCAAACCAATTAGGCAACCTCAAAGAAGACTCAATCCACTCATACTTGAGGTAGTTAGGGAAGAGATTACCAAGCTTCTTCAAGCTGGTATTATCTACCCAATTTCTTATAGTGAATGGGTTAGTCCAATTCAAGTCGTTCCTAAGAAGGGCGGGATAACAGTTGTCACAAATGAACATGGAGAAGTGGTCACAACTCGAGTGAAAAACAAATGGCGTGTGTGCATCGATTATCGCAAATTGAATGCTGAAACACGAAAAGATCACTACCCACTTCCTTTCCTTGACCAAATGCTTGAGATATTGGCCGGAAAGTCACACTATTGCTTTCTTGATGGTTACACCGGCTACTTCCAAATTCCAATCGCACCTCAAGACCAAGAAAAGACCACATTCACTTGCCCCTTTGGAACCTATGCCTATAGGCGAATGCCTTTTGGCCTTTGTAATGCTCCTGCAACATTCCAGCGGTGTATGATGAGTATCTTTTCTGAATTCATTGAGAATTGCATGGAGGTCTTCATGGATGACTTTACCATTTATGGCGAGTCATTTGAATCTTGCTTACATTCACTCTCTTTGGTCCTTCAAAAGTGTGTCAAGTGCAACCTTGTGCTGAATTTTGAAAAATGTCACTTCATGGTTTCAAATGGGATTGTTCTAGGGCACATAATTTCTCAAGAGGGTATCCAAGTTGATCCATCCAAAATTGAGGTGATCCAATCACTTCATGAACCCAAATCAGTTCGAGACATTCGGTCCTTCCTTGGTCATGCCGGTTTCTATCGGCGATTCATTCAGAACTTCAGCAAGATTTCCCTCCCACTCACTCGTTTACTTCAAAATGATGTCACATTCAATTTTGATGAGGCTTGCAAGAGAGCCTTCATTGAACTCAAATCTGCTCTCACATCTGCTCCAATAATCCAACCCCCAGATTGGTCCTTACCATTTGAATTGATGTGTGATGCTTCTGATAGGTCCATTGGGGCTGTTCTTGGTCAAAGAAGAGAAAACATTCCTCATGTCATCTTTTATGCCTCAAAAACATTGGACGAAACTCAATCACACTACACTGTGACTAAAAAAGAACTTTTAGCTGTGGTTTTTTCCTTGGATAAATTCCGGCACTATCTCTTAGGTGCCAAAATCATCATCTTCACGGACCACTCAGCATTAAAGTTCTTACTTAAGAAAAGTGATTCCAAACCAAGGCTAATAAGATGGATTTTAATGCTCCAAGAGTTTGACCTCGTGATAAAAGATAAACCTGGAAAAGAAAACCCTGTGGCTGACCACCTGAGTAGAATTTCTAATTCTTCTCATTCTGAAATAATTGATCCTGAATTTCCAACTGAACACCTCTCATCTCTCACTCCAAAGTTACCATGGTATGCCCCAATTGTCAATTACTTGGTTTCCGGTGTTTTCCCTGAATATTTTTCAAAATAACAAAAAGAAAAGATGAAAAGTGATTCAAAGCATTATTTTTGGGAAGATAATAATCTTTGGAAAACTGGGGCTGACATGGTAATTAGGAGATGTGTTAATGAAACTGAACAATCCTCCATCTTGGAATTCTGCCACTCAATGCCTGGAGGTGGCCACTTTGGACCACAAAGGACTTCTCGAAAGGTCCTAGATTCTGGATTCTTTTGGCCTTCACTCTTCAAGGACTCACACGAGTTCTGTCAATCATGTCCCACTTGCCAAAGGTTTGGCACAATTTCCAAAATAAACGAAATGCCTCAAAATCCATTAATCTTCTGTGAGCTTTTCGATGTTTGGGGCATCGATTTCATGGGACCATTTCCCCCTTTCAATGGATTCTCATACATTCTTCTTGCGGTCGATTATGTTTCTAGGTGGGTCGAGGCCAAACCCACTAGGAAAGATGATGCTCAAACTGTGAGTGAGTTCCTCAAAACTCATATCTTCCATCGATTCGGAACACCACGTGCTTTGATAAGTGACTTAGGAACTCATTTCTGTAATAGAACCATGGAGTCACTTTTGAAAAAGAATGGGGTTTTACATAAAACATCCACTGCATATCACCCTCAAACAAATGGAATGGCTGAACTTTCTAACAGAGAAGTGAAAAGAGTGCTTGAAAGAATTGTTAAGCCCACAAGAAAAGACTGGCCCGATAGACTTGGTGAAGCACTTTGGGCCTATCGAACAGCCTATAAGACACCCATTGGGATGTCTCCATTTAGGCTAGTTTTTGGTAAAGCCTGTCATTTACCAGTTGAAATCCAACATAATTCATTTTGGGCTGTCAAAACTTGTAATTTTGATTGTGAAAAATCTGGTGAAGAAAGATTGTTGCAGTTGACTGAATTGGAGGAGCTTCGACTCGATTCGTATGAGAACTCCATTCTCTACAAAGAAAAGGCAAAGTCACTCCATCACAAGCACATTATTCGAAAGGTATTTCATGAAGGTGAAAAGGTAATGCTCTTCAATTCTCGATTTCGACTTCACCCAGGTAAGCTGAATTCTCGTTGGGATGGACCTTTTATTATTACTAATGTTTACCCATTTGGTGCAGTGCAAGTCAAAGACCTTTCTTCAAAAAGAACATTCACGGTAAATGGACATCGGTTAAAGCATCACCATGAGAGGTCTCACAATCCAGGAACCACGTCGACTTCCATCGAAACCCCAACCACTTCAATAGAACCACCACTGGATGGAGACCCGCCAAATCCAAACCAGGGGGCACCTCTTTCCCTTTAACTCTATCTCTCCTCAATCTCTCTTCCCTCTCTTCTTCTCTCTATTTCTTCTTCTTCCTCTCACCCTCTCATTTTTTTTTACAACATTCTTCCACAACTTTTTTTTTTCTATTTTCTCTTTTGTGTGGATGTGTCATTAAAAATAAAAAAAATTAAAAAAAAATTAATTAAAAAAAATGAAAATTGAAAAAACAAAAGGGGTGTCATAATTACTCATCATCCAATATTGAAATTCTGTCCAACCATTTTTGGGAGTCAAAAGGCTTGTTTTAAACTCAAATATATTGAATTTTTATCTCAAACTTGGGTAAACTATTTTGTGTCAATAACAAACATTTTGAATGAACAATTTTTGGTGGAAAATGATTCTCCCCTACCGTGAGGAATAACATTAGCCTTCATGCCAAGGTCATCTATGGCCATCTTTTTCATTGTGTGTCTTCACCACTGATTGTGAGTCTTGAGTTTGTGGACCTTCGAGCTGAATTTCCATCTTTTGTGTGCATTAATATGATAGAGGCATTTTCTAAGCCACATGAGAATCAGAATAGCCAAATAGCCTCCCGTTACCCTTACATTGATCCTACTTTTGAAAGACCCTTTGAGCCTATGAAACCCTTTCTTTTGATAGCCACATTACAAGCCTAATACCTTGTCCCACCCATAATCTTCATGGATTTTCATTGTACAATTTATTGAAATTTAAGTGTGGGGGGAATAGACTTCATTTTTGGGCGTACTTTCATTGATTTCCAATGTGTCATCATATGCTTGAGGGCAAGCATCCATTCAAGTGTGGGGGAGAGGTTGTAATTCTGTGAGCTTTGGGGTGTATATGTGTAATTGTCATTTGTACAAAAGTCATTGAAAAGTGTTCAAAAAAAATAAAAAAAATAAAAAAAAAGGAATGGGTTGTGTCTTGGGTGGTTCAAAAATCATTCATCATCAACCTTTGATCGTGTTATAAATTAGTTCCATGTGGAGATCAAGCATGGGTTGGGAGATGACTGTGAGACTTGTTTCAAGCACAACTTTCGAAAAAAAAAGAGCAAAAAAAGAAAAAAAAAAGAACACTTGAATCATCTTGTATTGTGCCATTATTGGAAGTCTTCCATGTTGTACATATTCCATCATCTCAACCTATTCCATTTTCCATCTCCCTCACTTTTCATTCATCACACATTCATTCCCTTGTAAATATGTGTTTCTATTTCCTTTCAAATCAAATTTCAAAAAAAATTTGCATTGATTTTTCCATGTTGGTGTTTTTAACCCCTCTTTTCCTTTGGACATTATATACCTACCGTCCCATAGCCACTGAAAAAGCCCTTAAAATACCTCTTGATTATTGTACACATTAGATTTGGGAATGGAAGCTGAGAGCTCTTACAAACTCTTGATTTTCACTTTTTGTTGGTGAATGAGTGAACCTCCTAAAATACATTTTTATCATCTTGAGAGGAGTAAGTTTTGAGTGCCTACATTTTCCAATTCAAACCTTGAACATGAAAAAATGAATTGTTTCTGATGCATTATTGTGAACCAAATTTGTGATGGAATTCAATATGGATGAGTAAAATAGTCTAAACCTCCCCTGATTGGAGAAAACAAAATTTTAATATTTGTTGGTGAGTGAAAATGATTTTGTCATGTTTTTTTTATTTGTTGCACATGAGGACACGTGCAAATATAAGTGTGGGGGAGTTGATGTAATTAATATTTTCATGACTTATTATATTCCCCCTTTACTTATCTTATATGAAATGTGCATAATTTGTGTGAAATATTAATGTTTTAATATTAAGTATAATATTTGAGCATTTTTAGAAGTAGTCAAATTGAGTTAGTTTACTGTTTTAATTATAACTATCACTATACTGGTCCAAATTGTGTGGTTCTTGTTTTTTAGGATTCTCCTTTCAATATACAACATTTCATTAGAAGGAACCATGAGCCAATTCTGCCATTTGAAGGGTCATATGGTCCTCACAAACAAGACCAAAGAATCTGTGAACAAACTGGACTATCCTTGAAGATTGATTTACTGGGTTCAATCCAGAAGTCCAAAAATCTTAAATCTCCACCATAATTCGGGGGGCACTACATTGCATCTTTGATAAAAATTTCATGGCCCAAATCCAAGTACAAGGGGCCCAAATAAATCATTGAAGTCCAGCCCACCATTCTGGCCGAGAATTAAAATCAGTATAGTATGCATAACATATCTCCTGATGTAAGCATCCAATCTATCTGAGATTTTTCAGTGTGAAAGATGAGATATATACGGCCGACTTTGGTGAATAAACAATTCGGATTTGAAGTCATGTTCATATTCAAAAACCCTTTCACATTATGCACTTCAAAAAGACTGGATTGAAATGGACAGTTTAAGTTTGTTTAATCAAGCGGCCATAACTTTTTATCCTTAAGTCCAAATGGCTCCAAATTTTGAGAGTAGTCGGCCAACATTATTGTCTACAACTTTTAAGAAGGAGATATTTGAATATTCGGCTGTCCGAATAGCTCAATTGGCGATGAAAGTGGAGGGACAGATTGGGAAAGCAAACAGTCCACTCCTTGGGCTATAAATACTCTCTCCTTCTCTCCTTGAGAGGGGTTGGAATTTCAGAAGAGAGGAGATCATATTGGCACGACCAAAGCTTTGCCAAAGGCTTTGGAGGACCTGCCATACTCATGTTTACACTTGAGAGACCTTTCCTCCTCTCTTTCCTTTCACTTACTTTTGTGTTCTTCATTTTTGTAATCTTGAAATTCTCTTTCTTTGTAATTCTGTTTTAATGCAAGTTACTTCTTCAATATCTCTTATTCTCTTCCACCTTCTGTAGTATAATATTCATGGTCTTAAAATAGTTTGAATCATTTTAAATTACAGTACCTTATCTTGCTTCCTCATTCAATCTAAATTCCTTTTTTGATTCTCAAAATATTTCGTGTGTGTGTTCGGCACACTACTCTTATCTTTTCCCTTTCTTTTTCTTCTCTTTATAATTCATCACCATAAACATATATTACCAGATTAATAAACATCATAATGGCTGAGTAAATCTCTCATTGGGGTGAGTTATAATTTAGGTATGTTAAGTGATTGAGAGTTTCTGCTCGATGAATATTCTTTGAATTAACATTGTGTATGTTGGACTTAACATGTCATGGATTAATGACTTGTTTTGTTTAACATGTGGTTTCCATGGATTATTGGAACCATAAATACACAACCATAAATAAGATCTGATTGAGATTATAACCTTAAGTTAAGTTAAGTCTTGGTTTAAAGCCTTAACACTTAAGAATTCTAATCAACATCATCTTGTGTCATGGGTGTTAATTTAAATGCAATATAAAGCAAAGCTCAAGGATATCACAAGCTTAACTAACCTAATGATGAACTCACCCCAATCTTTATCAACTTGTTAAATTAAACATAATTCATTAAACATTTCAATTAAGCTCTGCAAACAAACCCCCCCAATCAAAATACAATCAACTAAAAACAAACGACTACTACAAAGTATCATCGCCGAGGATTCGACCCGAGTGCTGCTATACACATTAGCAGAGCACCGGAACCTTGAACGGTCGATAGGCGACAATCGTCCGTGCGTTTCAGTGTTTTTAATTATTGATTTACATTAAACCCACTTCATATTTATTTACCCTTGATTAAATTTTCATTAAAAATCCATACAAATTTTGCCAGATGGGAATAACCTCCTTCATTTTAGAAAGTGAGGGTATTTATTTCATATCCTCCTTGATAACCATGAGAGTAACATATTATTTCTTCCTTACTCTCTATGTTTGTTTCTTATATTTACAAAAAAATCTAGTGTAATAAATCAACCTTTGGTGTTTGATTCACTATATGTTTCCTCCTTTACTACTATCCTCTAAATCCATCAATATATTCCCCAATGTGATAGATTTATAATTCTTCCATTCATGTATCCTTATGGTCATATTAGCGTGGGATCTCATCTTGGCACCTCTATTACACTTATTACTATAGTATATCTCAATATGACTAAATTTAGCATAAATACAACACCTGTTGATAAAATAACACAATGTGTAAAGTTTTTATGGTTGATATATGATCAAAGTAAATCTTCCCCCTTTATTGAACTTTATATTTTCCCATTTAAGTAGTAGAAAAATACTCAAGACATGGGGTGGATTGAGTCCTTTAAATTAATTTCATAGAACTTAAAATTAACTCTTAAATTTGTTTGATTTTTTTCCTTCTATTTTTAATTGATTAATGTAGTAGAAATATAATGAAATAAAGATAAAGGAACAAAAAAAAATTATAATGGTTTGAGGCGATAAGAACAAACCCCAATCTACTCCACCAACACCCAATATAAGATTGGTTTATTTGGATCCTTTTACAAGGGATCTTCCACCTGAGTGAATGTGGCTTTCAATTATTATAACAATGATTTCAAAGTTCCTTAAGATCCATTTACCAAGGATCTCAAAACTAAGTACTAGTAGTTAAAACGTACTCTAAAACTAAGTAAAAGTCACTAAAACTTTACCAAAACCCAGTAAAAGTAGTTGATACTTAGGTTAAAATAGATGATATGTAGAGAGTAAACAACTTTACAACATATATACAGCTCTAGAAATTTAAAATAGATGAGTTTTCTTTCAGATAATGAATCTTCTGAGTATATGAACAATGAAGTGACCCTTTACTATAATTGATCTTCAATGAAGAAAAACATCAACAACATGATATCTTAGATACAACACACTAATGGATTCTTATTTTTAATTCTTATTTTCTCATCCTCCTTATTCTAATCATAAAATATGGTATAAATTTGTTTAATATAAGTGAATAGAATAATGAATGTACAATGTATTTTCCTTTCTCTCTTCGAGTGTGTTAATGTAAGTTACAACACCTCCCAATATTTCCAAAAAAATTATAATTTAGAGAATAATATAACTGTTTTAATCTTCTTCTTTCCTTTTAAAATTTAAAATATATAGAAAAGAAATCCATAATATCCTCCATAAAAATAAAACAATCATTGAAAACTTATATCTATTTGGAAATCAAACCAGAAAAACCAAGTCAATAGATTTCCATAAATTAATCCAATATTTAAGAATATTCATTTTGGTTCTTCTTATTCGAAATATATAAACACATTTAAATAATCATTAAAATATTATAGGTCAATCTATATAATATTATAATCTTTAAATTTTCATTTAAAATAATTTAATAGATTAAAAAAATCTCTACAACAATCATAAAATTTTAATTCTAATTTGAATCAAGTTTTCTTAAATATCATTTATCAACAATAAATTATATTCTATGTAGAGTCATTTTTTTGACTTAAAAAAAATCCAATAGCTCATAGTTCATAAATTTTAAAAAACTTAGATATCAAAAGTCCAATATACAATTTCATTATTCAAATTGTAATTTGTTATATATCTTCAATACTCTACAAAATACATAAGAAGCATCACTTAGAGAAATTTACAAACATAATATCATATATAAGATTTTCTCCATTCTTATGCATAAGATATTTTACATAATGAAAATATCAACATAGGAAAAATTTAAAACCTTCTCCAGACATGTAAATTATTTTCATTTTCTAAAACCTCAATATGTAATATATTTCTAATAATTCATAATATACATATTAAATTCATATTATTATTAACTTATCTAATTATCTAAATATCCCCAATATATAATATTATTTAGCCATGTGTAATATAATTCCTCCTATATAATATTTTTCCTCATCCTTTTATTATAAATAATATTTTTCACTTTACTTAAGTCACTAAAACCATTATATGTAAGATTTTATTTAGCTTCTGACCAGTGCATGACTTAATTAACTTTTTGATATTTCAAGAATTATTCCAACCAATTGCAATATTCTGGACTTTATGAAAATCCCAAAGTTGAATATATATAATATAATTTGTTTAGAAATTTATCCACATAAAAAGTGAGTAATAAAAAAAAAATTCATAAATAATATTAAACCAAACAATAAAATAATTAAAACAAATAAAACAAATTTAGGTTTGATTTAATTATTAAAACATAGATAATGTGGCAAGGATCCACTAAACATTCTCCCCTTTTTAATAATTAAAAAAAATCATATCAATCAAAATATCTCTATTTTGTAATGATAAAAAAGGTTAATTCAATAAAGAGTAGATTAAGTAAAAATATTTCATAGAATATAATTAACATATTCTCCCTAAAATAGAATAAAATAAATAATCACTAAGGTCAATAAAAAACAAAATCTTCCTATTACAAATAAAATAAACACATGAGCATTACCCATTTTAATAAATAATATATAATAACATGAATTTGATTTAAATGAATAAACATGAATAAAATAAGCAAAAATATATAGAATTAACATTCTCCATCCCCTTTAAGATAATGAAAATCGTATTTAAATAGAAAAAATCATCCTAAACAAGAACGTATTCAAAATATATATCAGATGTAAAAATAATAATCAAATAATAAATCAATAGAATAATCTCCTTAATTTAAGATAATTGCACGTGAAAATATATAATAACAAACAAATTACTTTATTTAAAAGATAGGGTAGTGAGTATTCATCAAATTGAACTCCTCATATACAAGTATATAACCTACCATGATCCTTGGAACAAGTTAAAAATATTCAAAGAGTTAAATATAAATTGTAATTTAGATATTTCCAATAAAATAGTATAACTCATACAAGTAATAAAAATAATAAAACCATAAATAAATCCTTACAAGTAAAAATAATAATATATAAATAAACTCATGATAATATACTAATAAATAAAACTATAAAAGCATGCATGCTAGTCATAAGTTAATAAAAATATTAAAAAAATATCAAATGGTGATATCATTTCAGAAATCACTACAATTATAATGTACAATATAGAATTATAAAAGATAAAATGTTGATAAAATTCTCTCCTATTGTATTAAATTAGTCCACTTTAAGAAATAATTATTGAGATAACCCAAGCCTAAAATACATACATATTACATCATTTTAGATGAATATTAAATATATTTCAAAATAATACATACCAAAAGACCATAAAGGTATATTGTATTTCAATACTAGAAACATAATCAACTTATTTCATAAAAATATCTTCAACATCTCCCAATAAGTTTTTCTAACGTAGTACACTAGTTAGGTCCACTAGGCTAGATACCCTGAGGGGGGGGGGGGTGAATCAAGGTTTGCCAGATTAAAACAACTGCCACTTTTGATCTTGTTTTGATGTTATACAAAACACTATTCTCTATCCTTCCTGTTGCAGAGTATGAATAAACCTTAAAGCATGTACATGACACAATACTTTTTACTTGGTTCACCCTCACTGGGATATTTCCAAGGAACATACACCGACAGTGTGCCAATGTACCAATTCCACTATAAGCGTACTATTGTTTACAAGTTCAAAGCGAACTCACCATCCCTCCTAGTTTACAACCACTCACAATTTGAGAACTCACTACTCTCTCAACTATAGTGAGCTCACTACTTCTTCAGAAGACCCACTCATAGTTTATAGACCTATAGGTCTTTTCATTACCATTAATGAATGCATCCTCTACTATATGTAGACGCACTATTAAAGTCCAATTTTCATCCACTGAGGAATACCTAGTTTCCCCTAACCACTGGGCAATAACCTTTGGGTAGTGCCTTCACAAAGCACAAAACTTCGCGAAGCACCCAATTTCACGAAGCTCAAACAAGCCTTAGCGAAGCTCCAACATTTTTGTGAAGATCACACCTTCACAAAGGTCAGGCCATTGCAGATCTCAAGTCATCGCAGTGTTACGTCCTTCGTGAAGCTCACTGAGCCAATGTAGAGCACACAAATTTCGTCGACCTAGATTAGCCGCCGTGAAGCTCTTTCTTTTCGCGAAGTACACTGCCTTCACAAACCACTATCGCGAGATGAGAGCAACAAAATTTTCTTGGAAAGCACTATACTTCTCTCGAGGGGTTGGGGCCTATTTATAGGCGATTCCACTGAACCTCAAACCTTTCACACGAAGTCAGTGCCATGTCATCTCAAATCGTGAAGCTCCAAAATTTCCTCTGAAATTATCTCAATATCGTGAAGCACCACGAAAATTTTCAGATCACAGAGCTCATAGTAATCACAGAGAATTCCTTCAATTACTTCGCACCGCCGCCACGAAACTCCCTCACATTTCCCTTCAACTCTTCCATTCATGAAGCTCATCATAATCACAAATAATACTGTCAACATTCTTCTTGTCTTCGCAAAATCCAATCCATGAAGCCCATCTTCATGAAACTCATTACTTTTCCATATTTTGATGAGATCTTCAAGTAAATCTATATTTCTGGATACTCACCAAACTCAAAATTTTGGACCCCAAAAATTTGACAAACACTGCAAAATGGTGACACCTTGTTTCTGATCTTTTTGTACCACCTCTAGATATTCTACTCATTTTTAGTAGTTCTTTGTCATCATGAATTGTCAACAACATCTATAGAACTTGAAAAATCACCATAGAAACCTACATTTTCAACAAACACAAGCAACCCAAAAATTATGCAAAGTTACCTTTAGGGATTTTCCTAATAATCTCCCCCTTAGGGTTTTCTGACAACTTCTCTTAGAATGATTCTCTACACTTTGATACCTCACTAAGTCTCCTTCCATCATCTACCATTATTCACCTCTTGCGATTCAGATAGCGACCAAATATTCACTCACCACATACTCTATGCCTACATGAGCAGTGTTAGGCATGAGAAACAAGAGTAGTATAAAAAGTTAATCAATAAATCACTTCATTTCATACACCAACTATTAACACCAAACTAATACTAATTATTAAACTGATACCAATTGTTGATCACTGGAAACCTTGAAACACCATTCCAATATCACTCTTCTTCTTTTATCACGATCCTCAGCTATCGTGATATCTATTCTTTGATCAATCACTTATAGAATTGTTAGATTTTAAAACTCTCCCCCTATCTCATTGCTCTCCCCCAATCTCACTACTACACCTATCAGATTCTACCCGTGTCTTTGACTAAGAAGTTTTATCCCTTCATTAGCCACTGTTTCTCACACTCTAGGAGTCACTATTTCTCCTCCTTTGTCAATGAATCCAAAGGTCACTCGGTTGTGGTCAAAAACATTGAAGAGAACACCTATTAGCGTATTAGAGAAAAGCATACCATACCTCAGGGAGGGGGGGGGTCTGCCACATCCACACTTGTTCAAGTGTGTGGTTCCAACTAAACTCCCAAAGCCAGTGGATACCTCTCAAAAGCATCTTTTGGTAAGGCCTTTGTCAAAATGTCTGCAACTTGTAGTTCTATTGGCACATACTTTATCTTCACAATCCCCTACTCAACCTTCTCCTTGATAAAATGATACTTTATCTCAATGTTCTTTGTCCTTTAGTGATGGATAGGATTTTTTCTGGGATTTATTTCACTTGAGTTATCATACTGGATTCCCATTGGAGACTTCACTTCAACGCCCATATTATCAAGTTGCTACTTCATCCACAATAACTATGTGAATGCTTGAGTGGCCACAACATAATCAACCTCTGTGGTTCTTAATGAAATGAAATCTTCCTTCTTTTTTAGCTAAGAAATACACAAACCACTAAGATATAAATCACCTCCCGACGTTGATTTCCTGTCATCCATTGAACCATCCCAATATGCTTCAGTATATCCCAATAACTCTGACTGAAATTTTTCAGTATATATCAAGAAGAAATACATGGTTCCCTTGATATACCAAAATATTCTCTTAACTGAAATCATGTGGAATTCATTGGGATTGCTTTGATATCGCGCTACTTGGCATGTGGTGAAAAAATATCAGGTCTCATCATTGTAAGGTATAGTAAAATTCCCATAATCTGCCTATATTATATGATATTAACTACCTTTCCATCATCATATTTCAATAATTTCATCTAGGTAGCTACTAGAGTCTTCATATCCTTGTAATTTTCGATTCCAAATCTCCTCAAAACCTCCTTGGCATATTTTTATTGAGAAATGAATGTGCCATTACTTCCTTGTGTCACCTGTAAACTAAGGAAGAACATCATCTCACCAATCATAGACATTTCAAACTAATGTTTCACAAATTCAGAAAACTGTCTACACTGTGCTTCATCTGTTCTACGAAAGATTATGTCATCAACATAAACTAGCACCATCATCCTCTGATTACTATTGTTGTTGAAATAGAGATTGTAATCAAATCCACCACGCTGGAAACCAAGCTTCTTCAAATACTGATCAAGCCTAGAGTACCATGCTCTCGGTTCTTGTTTCAAACCATATAACACCTTCTTCAGCCGACAACCCTTATTCACATCCTCATGAATGGTAAAACCCTTTGGATGCTCGATATACACTTCTTCCTCCAAAATCCCATTCAAGAATGTAGATTTGACATCCATCTGGAATACTTTGAACTTTCGTTGTACTGCAATGGCTAGGAATAATCTGATTGTCTCAAGCCATGGAACCAGTGAAAATATCTTATCGACATTAATTCCCTAAATATTGGAGTATCCCTTTAACACTAATCATGCTTTGTTTCAAATAACTATTACATCTTCATCCATCTTGTTGTGAAAGACCCATTTAGTCCCGATGACGTTCTTATCAGCTCGCCTCAGAACAATATCCCACATCTGATTCTTCTCAATCTGATCTAGCTCTTCATTCATAGACTTAACCCAATTTTCATAGTCAGCTGCATCATGAAAACATTTATTCTCTACCTGAGATAAGAAAGATATATGCTTCAGATATTTCATTCTTCTTTTCTGAACTGGAGCTGACTGATCACCAATGATATTTTTTCTGTCAATTTTTGCTTGAATCATTAGCTTCTATGTAGATACAGATTTTTCTTCTTCATGCTCATCATCAGTATCTTCTTCTGAATTAGCATCTGCCACTTCTGATCCTCCTATGTTACTTTCCTACTCACCACTTTCACCTGGAAATTGTTCACCGTGTTGTTGAATACTCTCTTAATTCTCTACTACAGTGACATCATTGATCTCAACTACTTTACCAGCCTTTTGTTAAATAATTTATATGCTTGTATTTTTCCTAAGTATCCAAGGAATATCCCCTTATCTCCACGCGAATCAAATTTACTATGTTACTCTTTGTTTAGGATAAAAAACTTACGTCCAAATATTAGAAACTATTTCACTGTTTGATTATTTCCATACCACATATCTTAAGGAGTATTTCCTTTCTTTGGACACAACAGATCCTTGTTAGAAACGTAGACTGATGTCAATACTACCTCCTACCAAAATTTCTCTGGAAGGTATTTTTCTATGAGCATCATTATGGACATGTTGTTGATGATCTAATTTCTCCTTTCAACCACTCCATTCGGATGGGGAGTTATCACTGAGGAAACTTGATTCCTTATCCCGTGTTTCTCGAGATAGTCTTTCACCTGACTGTTTGTGAATTTCATACCTTTATCAGTATGAAACTTCATAATTTTATATTCAAGAATCCTTTTGCACTCTATCTGGAACTTCTTTAAGCAGATGAACACATCAGACTTATGAGAAAAAACAAATACCCATTCCATTATGCTATAGTCATCAATAAAAAGAACATAGTACCTCTTTCTGTAAATTTCTCATGGTGTGATAGACCCACAAACATCATAATGCACCAATTCAATCACTCTTGTTGACTTCTTTTCATTTTCCTTATATGCATTTCTAAGGATCTTCCCTTGTTGGCATGAATCACACATGTGAGTATGATCACATGAAATCTTAGGGAGGTCTCTTACTGCATCACAATTTAACAGATCTTCCAGGGATGGTTGACATAGATGACCAAGTAATTTTATGCCACAACTTTTTTCTTCTTCTCTAGATAGAAAGCACATATATTCTTCTCCACTTACCAGGTAGAGATTTACCTTTGTTATTTTTCCTTATAGAACCACTTCCCTGTCTCTTCCTTTGACAATACACATATTCTTAGTAAACGTTATAGAATGTCCATAGTCACATAGTTGACTCACACTGAGAAAATTGTGACTGAGTCGTTCTACTACTAAGACATCAGCACGTCTCATCTCTTTGCCCCCAAACTTGTCCTTTCCAAAGACAATAATCTTCAGGCCTTTATCATTTCGAAATATAAGAACTCCTTCTTTGTCATATTTTACACCTGTAACAAGATCCTTTTTACCTATCATGTGAGATGTTTAACCGCTGTCAAGGATCCACACACCAGAGAGATCTAATGCTTTAAGGGAAATTTCTGCCACCACAATTCCTTATCATCCTTTTTCTTCTTGGTCCATATTTTTTTCTTCACACTCATCATGGATGGAGAATTTTGATCTTTCTCAGAGTACGATGGACCAGCTTCATCATGAAAATATGCAAATCTATTTTTCATTCTCAATTCTCCTATTGGTTAATTGATCTGCTGCTTGCGAAAATTTTGGTTCTTCTTTGGCATATTTTTATGTATGGTCGAAGTGTAGTACCTAGCCATGTTCCCAAATCCTCTGCACCAAAAACAGTGCCCTTAAAAATATGTTCTAGATAACCATTCTCTTTTTGTCTTCCACCTCTGTTCTTGTGCCCTTTGATATCTCTTGGATATGGAACACACATACTGTGAATGTCCCATATTTCCACAACAATAACACCTGATATAAGGAAAATTCCTTCATGTCACATCAGTACTACTAGTTTTCCCTTGGGATATGTGAATATTATGAATCTTCTTTATGCCCAAATCAACCTTCAATCTTGGAATGGTTTATTGTGGTCTGACTTCAATTTTCACAGTTTTCTATTTTTGATCAAGCCCCCCATCGGAGTTAGCATCTGAACATAATTGTTTCTTCCTTTCTACTGAAACAATATTCTCCACTTTTAACTTCTTGGTTTTCTGAGTGATGTGCTTTCCAGATGTCCCAGTAGGAGTCAAGAGTTTTTATTGGTACTTAACTTGTTTTTGAAAACTGAAGAATTCTCCTTCAAGTTCTTCAATACACTTGATTTGATCTTTCCTTGTGTTATTCAAGCTATCAATCTCCCTTTTCTGTTCTCCAATATTTATTTTATAATCACTAACTGATTTTGAGTCCTCTAGTGTCGATGACTTGAGTTTCTCAATTTCTCCTATCAACCCAGACTTCTCTTCTTCCTGATGCAACATATAGAGTTCGGCGTCATGAAAAACATAGTTTTCTTTCTTTGTTTTGGCTCTCCAACTCAGCTTTCAAATCAACTCTTCCCTAAACTTCTTCTTCTTCATCATCTTCAGTTTCATTCTTCTTCTGAGAACTACCGACAACTTCCACCATATCATTTTCTCCATGATCTCTGTAGTTATCTATCTCTTCAACTTCCTTAACCGTAGACTCGTCTGAACTATCAAATTCTTTTGAAAGAAGGTTCTTTTTCTTAAAGAAATTTCTCTTGAACTATTTCTTGCCTTTCTTATAGGCTGGAAACTTCTTCTTAGGAATTTCTATTTCATCAACATCATCATCCTCTTGGAACTTTTTGGGGCACCTTTCCGTAAGATTTTCAACCTTTCCACATCAAAAACAAGCAAGTGGAATCTTCCCTTTAAGCCTTTATTTTCCTCTTTGAAGGTTTGAGGAGAGGAATGACATCACCTCATCTATCTCTTTTTCTTCCTAAGAATCTTCAATGGTGAGGTTCTTCATTGCCTTGAATGCCACCCCTTTGGATTTCCCTTTTTCCAGAACATAATTATCATCATTTCTCATCTCACATGAAACAAGGATGTTGTGAAGGTTATACAATGTCAGCTCTTTCGGGTTTTTATCTTCCAAAACCGAAACTTTCGGATTGAACTGAGGTGGAAGTTTTTTCAAGATGTGCTTTACAATATTTATGTATTCAATGAATTCTATAAGACCTCGTATGCCTTCTACTACAACATTTATCCTACCAAATAATGCATCAACAGACTCATTTGGGTTCATTCTCAAATCTTCATACTTGTTCCACAACACTTGCAACTTTTCCTCTCTAACCTTTGTATCTCCTTCATAAATATTCAATAGATTTTCCCACATGGCATGTGATGTTTTTCATGACATCACCTTCGTATAAATAGAATTGGATAGGGATCCCCCTAAAGAACTAATTCCCTTGGAATCAACATCCAATTCTCTACACTCAGATTCAGATAATTCACCACTATTAATATCAAATATTATCTCATACATTGCTGCTGTGAACACATCCATTCCCAAGGATTGAAAGTAGTGTTGCATCTGATTCTTCCATATCTAAAAATTTTTATTGTCGAATATCGAAATCCATTTGTGATTGGTGACCTCCATTTGAGAGAGAAACATTGATAACAAACTTTACCTATAGTACTAATTGTTAGTTCCACTAGGCTAGATACCCTGAGGGGGGGGGGGGGTGAATCAGGGTATGGAAGATTAAAACAACTTCCCCTTTTGATCTTGTTTTTCTATTATACAAAACCCTCTTCTCTCCCTTTCCCATTGCAGAGTATGAATAAACCTTAAAGCATGCACAAAACACAACAATTTTTACTTGGTTCACCCCCATTGGGCTACATCTGAGGAGTATACACCAAAAGTGTGCTGATGTACCAATTACAATATAAGCACACTACTATTTACAAGTTCGAAGAGGACTCACTGCTCCTCCTGGTTTACAACCTCTCACAATTTGAGAACTCACTACTCTCTCAACTGAAGTGAGCTCACTGCTTCTTCAGAAGATCCACTCATATTTTGTAGACCTGTAGGTCTCTTCATTACCATTAATGAATGCATCCTCCACTATATGTAGATGCACTATTGAAGTCCAAATTTCATCCACTGATGAATACCCCTTTTCACCTAACCACTAGGAAATAACTATTGGGAAGTACCTTCACAAAGCACCCTACTTCGCGATGCTCCCAATTTCACGAAGCTCAAACAAGAATTAGAGAAACTCCTACCTTTTCACGAAGCTCACACCTTCGCAGAGCTCAGGATGTCGTAGAGCTCAAGTCATCATACAGTTACTTCCTTCCGAATCTCACTGAGCCAACACGGAGCACACAACTTTCACGGAGCTAGATTAGCCGCCGTGAAGCTCCTTATTTTCACGAAGCACACTACCTTCACAAACCACCTACGTGAGATGAGAGAAACCAAATTATCGTAGAAAACTCTCTACTTCTGTTGAGGGGGTTGAGGCCTATTTATAGTTGATTCCACTGACCCACAAACCTTCCATGCGAAGTCAGCACCACATTATCTCAAATCGAGAAGCTCTAAAATTTCTTCCGAAATTATCTCAATATCATGAAGCACTACAACAATATTTGGATCATAGAGCTCTTCGTAATCATGGAGCATTCCATCAATTACTTTGAGCTGACGCCGCTAAGCTCCCTCATATTTCCCTTCAACTCTGTCGTTCGCGAAGTTCGTCGTAATTGCGAAGAACACCATCAAAATTCATCTTATCTTCGCGAAATCCAATCCATGAAGCCAATATTCTCGAAACTCATTCCTTTGCCATATTTTTATGAGATCTTCAAGGAAATACATATTTCATGATACTCACCAACTCCAAATTTTGGACCCCAAAAAATTGGCACACTGGAAAATGGAACCACCTTGTATCTGCTCTTTTTGTACCACCATAAGATATTATTTTCCTTTGTCATGGTTATTTGTCAACATGGATTGTAAACAAAATCTATAGAACTCAAAAAATCACCATGGAAACCTGCATTGTCAAAAAACACATGCAACCCAAAAATGCTACAAAGTAACCTTCATGGATTTTTTCCCAACAACACTTCTTAGACATACCTTACTTAAAACCCCTTTTTTTAACATAGGGAAATAAAAAATAAGAATTTTTGAGATAAAATTCATAATAAGGATAAACATAGGATATATGAATCAATGATCATAAGTGAATATAAGATAATCATAAGGATATTAGAAAAAAATCATAACTTACAAAATTACACCCAATCATTCAAAGATCATTAATCATAAATCATAGAAGAAGGATTTTTCATGAAAAAATACATAATTCATAAGTGTGTTTTTGGAATAAAAATAAGCATAGAAAATCATTTCCTTAGTTAGGGATCACTACCAAGACCATTACAGTGGATTGGGTTCTCTACACATTCCTTCATTTTCATAGACTTGATTCACTTCTTAGACTATTATAGTGGAAAAATTCCCTTACTAAACTGGGTTCACTCTTCATTAAAGTCTTTATTATCTTATGAGATATCCATATTTACCCAATGCATTGGAAGGATATATAATTCCAGCCCTAATTGTTACATAATTAAAACCATAGGAATGTGTTCCACAAGTTCATAAAACATTCATAATATCATCATATCATAACCCATGGAAAGGAAATGTGTTTCATAAAATTTTTATAATTTCATTATTGCATAACTCATGGAAAATAAAAAACCTTCATAAAGGTTTAATTATAACTTTATTAACCCATGGGAAATAAACAAGTTTCATAGAATCATCATTAAATCATCATTATTATAATCTATCCAGAGAAATAAAGTTGATGGTATTAAATTATCATATCACCAATAAATAATAAAAATACTTAAATGATTTTGACATAGATGAAAATATCATCAAAATATCATTCAAAACTTTCTTTGAAAACATGATAAAAATATACTTTTCTTTTGATAATATTTTAACTAAAAATTCCCAGAATATTGAGAATTTTTTTGTTTGAAAATAACCATTTAAAATTGTAAATAAAGCTTCAAAGAGAATAATGGTAATAAGAATAGAAAAATTCATTCATCTCATATATGTTAAAAGAGAACTGACATAGCTCATATTTTCATATTTCAAAATAAGTTTTTAAATAATTTAATCCATTCCCATTAATCAATTTTATTATATTCTCATCATTTTATGAATTTTGGTGAGTTTTGATCTTAAGTGTAAAAATTGGCTAATTATGGACATTTAAAAGGTCTATGTTTCCACTATATTATGAGCATAAATCATAAAATATTAATCCAATGCATGTGATTACATTTTTTTAGGATGAAATTGTTCTTGTGATACATATAATTCTTTAGGAACCAAATCCAATTCGAACTGCAACAAGACAAAACAAATCCCTCAATGTGAACACTTATTCTGGCCGACAGAATAGACCATGACTCATTCAATGAATCATATCTCAGGCTATCGACCATCCAATTGGATTCTTATAGTTGAGCTCGAAATAAAACTATATGAGGAATCTTCATAAGAAATTTCATGCATAAATGAGTTCATATAGGCCACCCTTCAACCGGTCAAAGTATGGTTGGTGGAATAGTGATTGGCAGCCAGAAAACGTTAGGTCTACTAATTAAGACATAACTTATTCCAAACAGCTCAAAATTCCATGAAACTTTGTGGGTAGATAGAAAACTCCATTATTCACCTTCTATAAGAAGGGACCTCGGCCTTATTTGATCATATGGTTCGAGAACCGAAGCTGAACTTCTAGTGGAATGATTCTGGAGGAAATATTCATGTTCTTCTTTTTCCCTCTTTTCTTTCTTTTAGTTTTGTATTGTATTTTTTTCCTTATTCTTCTCAATTACCCTTACCATGGTGGGGTAAATATTTTGAGTGATTAGGTAAGTTTAGGTTTTATCTTTTATAATATTTGAGTTCTTGAATTTGATTGAATAAAAACTCTTTCTCTTCTACGATGTTGGTTTCAAATTCTAATAAACTGTTTTATTATCTTATGAGATTGTATTTGATTTAATATTATATTGTTATTATTGATTTGGTAAATTTTAATAATATCCCTCCACTAGGTCCTGGTCTATATACTATGAAATAGATCAGGTCTTAGTGGTGAAGTACTCAACGATCGTCAGTACGTGTGGTAGGGGTATTGAATATTCTTAATTGTTTGGGATAATCAAGATCCGATCGGAAATTTCCTAACTCAATTGAGGGAATTCGCTACATCTGTTTAACACATAGGATGGAGAGTAGACCAGTCTAATATATTGGTAACATTAACTCTCACCATCACCATTAACTAAGGGAGTGGTAGGAAGTGATCGTGAAATATCACTTAAACCCACTTAGTAGAAGATGATTGAATAACATTGAAACTATGATAACATTAAAATTGAGAAATCAAACCCAAACTGATCACCTAATTATTATCAATATTTTTAATCAAATTGTTTTTCAATTTGTTTTAAATCTTATACATTACTGATTTCTTTAGTTTTGATTCATTGTTTTCAAAACCAAACAAATTAAAAAACAAAGTGACAAACATGATTGTTGTGCACTTCTCTCTGGAGAAAACCTAGGTTAACCACTATACTACATTTTAACTTAGTAAATAAATTTTTTTCTACACCCCACGATAGGAATGTTTCAGAACTTGGCATCATTTCTGGGGAGGTAGTGCCACAATCTAATTATAAATATTTAACACTTCTCAAAAAAACATAAAAAATATTTTTCCATGACGTTTTTAAATGATCATCTATTTAATACATGGAAAAATTACCCACAAGTGGAACAAGAAGATGAGTTTGGGTATAATATAGTTTAGATGAAAGAACTTATAAGTGACATATAACAACTAGAGAGAAAAGTAGAACTTGCATTTTAATATGTCCGTGCATTTATGGAGAAACGAGAACCTAAGCACGAACTTGAGGAGGCCAAGATGGAAGAATTGAATACTAAGATACATGTGGATGATCAAAAATATATGTATGGATTCTAAACTGAGTGTGAATAACTAATTGATCCACATATTCCATACAAAGTATAAGAACTAGAACCATTGAAGGAAGACACCACCAAAGCGTTGGAATTTAAAGAAAATGTGAAGGTGTCTGATTTCCTGCCTTTATCTTGTGAAATTCAACTAAAAGAGGAACCTCCAATTAAAGAAGAAATTGAAGATGAACTAACTCAGGGAGATAATATTTTCTCATAATATTTTCATTCATATTTTTTAAATCTGAATTGAGTATTACCTCCCCATGTTATAAATTTTCATATTTGTCTGACAATTGTATTGTCTCAGGGGATGAGGAAGCAAAAGAAGATACACATCTTAAAAAAAAATGGGGCTCCATGAACTAGATGAACACTTATTGGAGGGAGTTCAAGAGGATACAAAATATTATTTCTATGAGGAAATAGATACACATGATTCATAATTTGAAAGGGAAGAATTTTATTTTGATTCTTCATGCTTTAATTTTGTTCAATTTAATTACTTATTAATTCTCCCATTGATTATTATTTTGATTCCGCATACCTTGAGGAACCGATGAAGAATAAAGAAGTTGTGAAAGTGGAAACCAAGAAAGAGGAGGACTTATTATTTGTCCAACCCCCGCCATACAAGTTTAATATCATTTTCATAGGGGTGAATTTGGTGAACTATATCCATGTAGTCCTCAACAAAAAGAAGATGTTCATAATAGAAGGAAGAAGTTCTGGTGGTTCATATGAATGAAACTTCTCCCACTATCAAATTTGGGATAACCAACTAAAACTGCCCATCTGGAGGAAGTCAAAAACTAGGGCCCACTTGTAGGATTAAACCAAGATCTATCCTTATATTCTCATTTTATTTCTATTTTCTTTACTTTTAATAAATTTATTATGTTTTATTATCTACCTCTATTTGCAGGTTTTTATATGCGTAACACTAAGGAGCTTAACTAAATATTGCACTACCAATAAGTTAGGTTGTACCTATCCTTATCTCTTTCTTTATTGTTTTGATTCAATTTAAATTTTAATTACATGTTAAATCCAATTGAATCCATTGAGGACATTAAATCATTTAAGTGTGGGGGAGGGAACCTTTGAAGTTTAGTATTTTTAATTATTTGTTTCGAAAAAAATTGTTTATTTTTAAACTTTTTGTGTGTTTTGGAAACTATTGAGCTGAAATGATTATCATCGCAAATTTAGAAACCCATTTCAATGTGTGAAACAATTTATCCCATGAAACTGAGCTTAAATTAATACTGAAATTGACTTTGTTTCAAGTTCAAATGTTTGGAAATTTCATGGAAAATAATCTGATTTTTGAATTCCATTCCACAATTCACTGTCTTTATATTTGAAATCACTATCCCATGAGGCTTCTAAACCTAGTTTTCATAATATTATCCTTTACCTCACTTCTTGATAGAACCATAACATGATGGATTTAACTATAATTTGATTTATTTCTGTCAAAACTTGAGGGTTTGAGGTACATGTGTTTTAAATTATTGACGCATTTCTTTGGTATTAAATCTCCCTTTAAAAAATAATCCATTTTATTATGGAATACCACTGAACATTTAATCCTTGTAACCCTTATAATCCATGAATATCCTGTTAGGTTAGCCACATTACCAGCCAATTTTCCCTATCCAACCAGCTCTTAAAGTAAAATTGCATGATCTAGTTGAACTTACATGTAGGGGAAGATGTATTGAATTATGCTACCTGATTTGGTGATACATTAGGTGGAAAATAAAATGTTGAAGACATGTTATTGTTTCTGAAAAAAATCATTCTGTTGAAAGCTGTTCCTTATCTGGAGAATTCATATAAAAGAAGGTCTACCTTTCGGGATCCTCTAATGAAAAAAAGAAGAAATTTGTGCCTATCTAGAGCTTTCAAGAAAAATCATGTTTGAGATGACTGATACTATTCCAGCTAAAATGTTGAATGGTGTGAAATTTCACTGATTTTTTATGCAGATGGAGCTAATTTTATACTAATGGGGAGTAATGAGGAGACCGTACTTGAGTAAAAATTAGAATAATGCAATTTTTCTTCAAAAAGAGCCAAGCACTCCTCATTCAGCCTCATAATTTTCACATCTAAATCCTACCAACCGGAATCCATAGAACAACCATATAAATTCCTTATTATAAACATATGTAGTTGAATCACATCAATTAGAGATGTAGGAATTTATTAAGCCTATGGTGACCCTTGAATGAGTATTGGATGAGAAAGACATTTTCGAAAATTGATATTTGTGTGATGAGAGAAAATGCATGTTAGGTAAGTGTTTTGTGTGCATAGGAGAATAAATGAAGAGGAAATATATATAATGAACTGAATTTTGAACTTGTAAAAATGTTTGTTGATGAGGCATGATATCTTTTATTTCTTGGTGTTACTTTTTTAGATCTCATGGATATGTGTTTTAAATTTTCTATGATTTGTTAGCGATATTTAATTTTCCAGGATTCCAAGTACTAAGTGTGAGGGAATTGAGAGAGATCATATTTTAATATTTATACATATGTTTTTAAATGATTTAATCCCTTCCCATTAATAAATTTGATCTTATTCATATCATTTTATGACTTTTGGTGAGTTTTGAGATTAAGTGTAAAAATTGGCTAATTTTGGACATTTAACAGGTTTATGTTGCCTATGTATTTTGAGAATAAATCCTAAAATATTCATTAAATGAACGTGATTAATTTTTTGTATGATGACATGGTTCTTGCGATACATATAAGTCTTCAGGACACAAATCCAATTCGAACTCCAACAAGACAAAATAAATCGGTCAATGTGAACACTTACTATGGCCGACAGAATAGACAGTGACTCTCTCAATGACTCATATATCATGCTACCAACCGTAAAATTATATTATTATGGATGGGTTTGAAATAAAAGTCAACTAGGAAGATTAAAAATAAATTTCATGAAAAAATGATTTCATATAGGCTACCCTTCAACTGGTCAAAGTATGGTTGATGGAATATAGATTGGCAGTCAGAAAATTCTGGTATACTAATTCGGCCATAAGTCATTCTACACAGATAAAAATGCCTTAAAAAATCTTGGGTAGATGGCCAAATCCATTATTCACCTCCTATAAGAAGGGACCTCAGCCTGATTCGATCAGATGGTGGGAGAACCGAAGTTGAACTTCTGGTGGAATGATTCTGGAGGAAATGTTCATGTTCTTCTTTTTCCCACTTTTATTTATTTTAGTTTTGTAATGTATTCTTCTTCCATATTCATCTCGATTACCCTTATCATGGTGGGGTAAATATTCTGAGTGATTGGGTATGGTTAGTTTTTATGTTTTTTAATGTTTGAGTTCTTTCATTTGATTGAATAAAAACTCTTTCTCTTCTGCAGTGTTGGTTTTAAATTATAATAAATGGTTTATATTATCTTATGAGATTGTATTTGATTTAATATTATATTGTTATTATTGCTTTGGTAAATGTTCATAATCTCCCTCCACAAGGTCCTGGTCTATATATGATGGAATATATTAGGGATTAGTGGTGAAGTACTCAGTGATCATTAGTACGTGTGGTCGGGGTATTGAATATTCTTAATTGTTTGGGATAAAAAAGTCCCGATCAGGAATTACCTAACTCAATTGTGGGTATTCGCTACATCATTTTAACACATAGGAAGGAGAGTAGACAAATATTAGATATTGGTAAGGTTTACTCTCACCATCACCACTTACTAAGGGAGTGATTGGAAGCGATCGTGAAATATCATTTAAACTGACTTAGCAGAGGAGTATTGAATAAAATTGGAACCATGATAACATTAAAATTGAGAAATCAACCCCAAACTGATCAACAAATTATTATCACCATTTTTAATCACATTATTTTTCAATTTGTTTTAAATATTATACTTTTTTTCTTTATTTAGTTTTGTTTCATTGTTTTCAAAACCAAACAAATTAAAAAACATAGTGACAAACATTATTGTTGTGTGCTCCTCTCTAGAGACAACCTAGCTTAACCAATATTCTATATTTTAACTTAGTAAATAAACGTTTTTTCCACACCCCATGATAGACACGTGTCAAGAACATTCTTTTCACACTTTTGCAGAATGTTAAAAATAACCTGTTCAGAAAATTTTATCAATAAATATTCCTTTTAAATATTTTTATATAAAGTAAAAGGTAAGTAAAATGAAGCTTTTCAAATATTTAAAGTATAATTAAAACCATGCATAATTTTATTTGGGTTGAATGTACATAGAAGAAAAAATTCGTCAACCAAAAAGGAAACAAGGTCAACTTTTCATTCAAAATTATGTATCGATCATTTTAATTACCAAAGAGAAGAAAATGTCAATAATAGATAAAAATTATTGGAATAAATATAAGAGAATAAAAAATAAATATTTAAATGATATTATCCATACAATTTCCCCCAATGGAAATTTAACATAGACAATCCCGAAAAGAAATGAGATTGTAACATAAACCCTTACCTCAAGTCTTGTCTTGATTCATATGCATTCAAATATCCAAAATTAAAATTATATATTTATCATACATATATTAAAAAACCATATTTATACATAAATTACTATTCATAATTCTTTCATAATTTCCAATTATCATTTTATTAATAATTTATTCATCAAAAATATAATTCGTGTGAAATATAGTCTATTTTCCATGCATGTTTCAGTTTGATGGTTTCAATACATGAATATTGGCCCTGGTTTCATCATTTCAAGAATATTTATCATGAAATAAATATCATATTTATTCATCATATATAATTTTATAATCATTCATATAATGTATAAATGAAAAATTAATCATATTACTTTGTGGAGGTGGTAATCCAAACATAAGCATGATCAAAATTATCATTTTCCAACACATGGAAAGGTAAAAAGGTAGATAATATATTATAATTAAAGATTTATAATTATTTAATAAATATTATATATAAACATTAAATATATCATAATAACCATCCATGAATGATAGTGATTAAAAATAATATATATAGCTTTGTGAGGCGGAAATCTACAAGTAATCATGAATGAGGAATTGATTTACCTTTTGATGGAGAAAGAAATAAATAAAGGTTGTTATATAAGAATAATAACATAAAATTATATGTAATATACTAATTTTATTATATCATCATGTTTATTATATAATTTAAGGATGTATGCAGATAAATAAAATGAAAATACTTGGTTAAGAGCTATACCTCTTCAATGGAAACCTCCTTTGGAATATACCTCAAGACATATAAGGTTGGCTTTTTGATCAACAAAATATCTCTAGATCATGGGGAGGGATGTTAGGAAAGTATTTGGTTATGTATTTTCTGATATATAATGATTATTAAGTGTGAGGAATAGAGAATATGTGGTGTCATTTTATTAGTGAGGGAGAGGACATGCTTGGAATTTTTCAAAATATTTAGATACATTAATGTATCACTCAAGTAAATTAGATACAAAATGAAACAGAATAGAATATAATTAGGATAAAGTCAATATAGCATCAAACAATCAAATTAAATCAATTTTTTTTTGTGATTTTTAAACCTTATTTCTTAGGTTATCCCTTGGTAAACCCTTCTTAACCTTAACTGTGACAAGAAATTTTACTATTTTACAATTAATTATGTTCAAAAATTAATTTGACTCTATTAAAATATATTAATTATGATGATTAGAAATATTTAATCCATTTTCAGGGATCAAATTTTATAAGTGGTATAAATTTATTGTATAATAATCATTGAAAATACAACGAAACCTGCTTTTATAAAAATTCATTTTTAATTGTAAAACTGGATTTATTCTTATTCCATGGTAGTTAAAAGCTATTCTTTTAATGTTGAAACATGTAACACCCAAATTATCTTCAAGTTATGGATAATTTGTTTTTATCTTAAATTCATTTTTTCATCCCTAAAAATGTTTCCTAATGGAGTCATGGATGTCTCGGGGGTGTCCAAGACTTCTTCAGTGCCTGGATCCTTGAAATTTGAAGAAGAAGACTGGGCCATATGGTTAGGTGAAACCATGAAATACATCCCCCATGGGTTTTATAACCATATGGATTGAGATAATGGAGTGAAGGGCCTCACATGGTTTCATGAAACCATGGTAAGAGGCCCCAAATCCCATAAAACTTGTCTCAGACAAGTTGTGGTGGAATTTTGCATGGGCGGCGCATGGTTAACAAAACCCTATGCCTATCCCATGAGAGGGTCCTCTATAGGCAGTGTAATAACACATGATTGGTGCACAGTTTAGAAAACCTTGCATCCAAGCCATGCTTCCCTATCTGTGTGGGTAAAATTCCATCTTTATTACTTAATCAAATTACGGTTTTAACCCTCATTCTTCCTATTTCTCTTCCAGTGGATGAACTCCTCCATTATCCACTTGTGAACTCTCCTCCAAAATCTCATAGGTTTTGAGGTATCTAATTAATATGAGCTCTAAATATCTCACCATAAGATCCATCATAAATCTTGAGGTAATCTATATAATCCACTTTCTTTAGTTCTTTATTGATTTTCCCATCTGTTGCGCTATTTTTTTTTGCAACCTGTTTTCCCCTTTTTTTTAGGGAATTAGAAGATTTCTCCGATAACTATAATTCTAGTTTGATTCAAAGGTCGCGGATGGATGAGTTGTGTGATATGAACCTAATATGGGTGTTCTATTTCCATTACCTTAGTTTCATTGCTTTTATAACATGTGATATTGTGCCATGCGCCAAACCCTTCTAGAAACAAAACTAATTTTCTAAATAAATTTAATAGAATTGTTTTCCATACCTGTTATGAACCTAGATAGTGGTGAATCACCACTGAGGTTGATCTCTTTGACTTAAACCACCTCAATGGATGTAATATACCTTAGAGGCCTTTTTACTATTGTTCAAAATTGGATAAAAACCCCTTTAGGGGTGCATCCTTATAATTAATTCCTTAAGTTAATTAGTTAAATTTAATTTAACGATGAGCCAAGAGTTAATCCCTACACCTTATGCCAAAAATGGTTTTCTTAATTGAATGCCTTGTAAAATTTGATAATCTTGTTAAGAATGATTTCCTTGTTAAATTGGATGAACTTAGAATCCAGAACATGCAATCACCTTAGAGCCGAGGGCGATATTAAGGGTTTAAAATTAAGGACAACCTTGGACGGACCAGTCATGCCTTTTTTAACAATTTTTAATGAATTATAAACATACCATGGGAGAAAATATGTAATTATAAAATGGGATAACCATGAATTTTATTTTACCTCCAAACAAGTGACCCCAGTTCCTTAGTGGAGAACCCATAGAAAGACTCAGTGTCGAGATGGTTGTAGCATGCCCTAGAGAGGCTCGAGCCCCTACGTGTGGTACCAAGGATAATATTGGAGGTTAGTTCCTGATGTTATCACACCATTCTTGGAGTGAAACCAATGATTTCATTAATGGGTAACCTCAGATGAAATCATATGAAATTGGTCATATACAGATCTCATAGAGAAAAACTTCGGGTCCCACCCGGACTGCCTTAGACAGACTGATGGTGAATCTAACAAGTTCAAGTAATGTTTTAAATAAGAAATTACATGTATAAATTGATAATTGTGGGACATTTCCTCCAAGTAGAATCACAATCTTGTGTAAAATCCATCTTCTTACACTTTCTTCTTCTCACCTTAATTGTGTATGACTTCTCAACTTAGACACACCCGACTTAGGCTGAAACATGTAATGTTATATGGATTTCCCAAGTGGAAAACAATACTATGTACATATTTATTTAATTATATATTGCATTTATTATTAATGGAACACTGTTTATTTTATATTTAATGAGTATGATTGATCTAGATACTATTGGTGGTGTCATAGTGAGTATATCTCACACCCTTATTGGGACACCTTTGGTACCCAAGAAGACTTCTTGAATGCAAGTATAGATAAAGGGAAGAATCCAACTTATGATTCTTGATTAACATTTCTAGGACAGAGTACAAGAGTAGAGGATTGAGCCTATGCTCATGATGATAGTAGTGGATGTATTTTTGGAATTTTTGTTTCTTTATAGCATGTGTTATATGCATGTATTCCCTGTTCCTCATGAACAATTTTTATATAGTTAAATGACATCATGATCATAATATTTTTTTTATCTATTTTAGTTTAGATTCTTAAAGTTGTTTATTCATCCTACATTTTTTGTTATTAACGTTCCACTACTATCTGTCTATTGAAACTGTTTCTGCTACGATGGGTTACTGGTCCGATTTAATTACTTGTCACTTCTTATATTTTTTATATATTGTTTTCCATTGTGCTCTCTTTGATCTATGAAGGAATAGTCTATCTACAAGAACACCCTAGGCCCTCACTTCTAGTCAAAATCCTCTGGTGTATGGGGAGGAATGCTTGAGGTATTGTGGCCACTGTCTTAGGGTACCACTAAGTGGCTTCCATGGTGGGATGCTACAAAGTGTTATTAGAGGATTTTTCCATTTTTAATACGTTTTGGATTAGATTTGAAACTAGGAAAAAATGGAATTTGGTAAAGAGATTTTTCTTGGGAGTTGTTAACCCACGTATAGGGGAATCCAAATTTTCTGGGATGCATTTTTTGTTTTGTTGGTTACACTATTATATTTGATCATATTATACCATTGGGTGAAGCACTTGTTTTCTGGTATTACTATTATTGATGGTTTTATAACGAATTGCTTTACCTAGTACCAATGATTTGAGGGTGTATAATTCGTGTATTATACTATGCATCAGAGGACTTAAATTCCATGGATTGTTCCACGCCATATCTATATTTCTACGTGAATTACCTGTATTTCATGTGCTTGTTTTATGTGCCTTGATTGTTATTCCCTACAGTGTGTTATTATTTTTTGCAGGATGACATAATTGGTTCAATTAAAGTTTCATCATCAATATAGATGGTAATTCCCCATATAGATTGAGGATGACACCTTAACTAACCACTTATTCCACCTTAGTTAGTTTGATTGAGAAATGAATAGTCAATTTAAGGGGTGAATAATCCGAAATTCGAAATGTAATTAAATTAATCAAATCACTATGCATGAGCTGTTACATCCTGATATCAGATGTGCGGGACAAGCTACAGTTACTTGACATGCCAATTTCCATTTATGAGTGTATGAGACTTATAAATTTAGAATAGGTGATAAAATTTACTCAGATATGATGTTTATACCTAAATAAATAAAATGAACTTAAATAAATCAAATATTAAAAATAAAAAGGTTATTTCTAGAAGAAGATATCAAATGAAATGTAAAGGGTGTTTTCCACTATACCTTTCATTGTATTTGACACACCATATATTGGAACCTCTACTATTTTATATGGGACCTTGATCCTAACCCAACCTTAGTAGTGGGTAGTAGGACAAGTATCTATGATACTTATATGACTTTTCCTTATCACCTAGACCTGGCTCTAGGATCAGGCCGAGGGTAGTGACTTTCTTGTAAGAAGGCCTTGTGCGTGACCCTTCCTTTATCTATTTTCCAATCTATTGTAAATATTGTATAAGGAGTGTAATTAAAAATTATATAGATTTTCCACTATAACATACTCATGTTGTATAATAGGAAAGTGGCGATGAGCATACTCCCTAGGTGGTAGGCCCTGGGATGCCAGTGATACCTCCTATAGTACCACCCAAGGAATGTCCTTCAGATCTTCCATTAGGCACTGAGGCTCAGTTCTGTGAAAACGTTTTCTGTTTCATGCAGCCCATATAGGTTTCTCCCCAAACTACCACTAATATGGTAGAATTGACTCAATAGTTCCAATAGTAGTATCCTCCCACCTTCTTAGGGGATAGAAAACCTCAGGATGATGAGCCATGTATAGAGAATATGATGTCCATATTCGAGTATATCGAGATGCCTTCAGAGAATAGAGTCAATATCACCAAAAATATGCTATGTGGATCCACCAATAATTGGATGGAAGTCCTTACTCAGGCCGATCAACATAGTGCTATGGTTTGACTGGACTTCCAGACAGACTTTTTGGAATTCTTATTTCCACAGACCTTGAGAACAGACCATGCTCATGAGTTTCTACATCTCCAATAAGGTGACATATCAGTGATGGAAAATTAAGATCACTTCACCAAATTACAGCATTTTTCACTGACTCTGATCGGTGATGAGTTGAAAACCGTAAGTTGATTTAAGGATAGGCTTGAAAATTCCATCAACTTGCAAATTAATGTTTTACAGTTGACCACCATATTAGAAATCATGATTTAGGCCCTCATCACTGAGTGAAACCTAATGTAGTATGATAATGCGATCCATGATGGTTCAATATACAAGTATAAAATTCATTTATCTAGAAGTAGGAAAAGTTATTTCGAGGGTGCACGTGGGGGATACACCAGCCAGGTGGCACACACCAAAAACTATTTAGTGTGTCACTAGTGTGGAAGGGACATCAGCAAAAATCTCCACTATATGAGTAACCAAATCAAGTACCAGGACTACAACATGATAGGACACCTCCAGTGTTTCTATTGATCCTGTCATTTAGTTCCCAATGAATGTGGATCTGTGCTGGCACCTCTTTTAGGTGTAGGATCGGAGACTCCACATTAGGCGAGAATATGGTCTTTTAACGACTGATCAGGACGATGGGGTGGTCATGGCCAAGGTACATAGGATTCATATGTTCTACACCATTAGAGTGGACCAGACCAAGCTAGTTATGCTACATATCAGGGCCCATGTTTGGGACATATATATGCAGTACAACCTACACCTGAGGAGTAGAGTCTAGGGACTTATATGGTTTGAGGTAGTATTCTGATATACACTACTAGTATCTTACATGTTTGATATAGGTTCATCACACTCATTTCTATCTTCTATAACTATAGAAAGTATATGCCTAGAAATTCAGTAATAAAGTGTCATGATAACTCTTGACACACCTCTAGGGGACCGATCATAGAAAATTCAACAGTCAAAGGAGTGTCCCCTCAAAATATGTGGGTACCATTTTTGTATAATTTCTTCATCCTCGAGATGGTTAGAAGTATTTATGGTTCCAATGAATTAGTTTTTTCACGCATACCTTGATTCATTTGTGGTAGTATGTGTAGAATACATCATAGTGTATTATCATACTAGAAATGACTATGCCAACCATCTTGAGATCTTGATGAATACACTAAAAGAGAACCAACTATATGAAAAGATTAGTAAATTCCACTTTTGGATTACTATGGTTCAATTCTTGGGTTATATCATATATAAGGTAGGTGTATCTTTTGACCCAAATAAGGTGAGTATCATGGTTTCATAATAGAATACCAATAATTTGTGTGATATACACAATTTTTTAGGGATGAATAGATATTACATGTGATTCATCTTGAATTTATCATGCCTAGTAGTGCCGCTTATGGGATTGACCAAGAAGGGTGTGAAATTCAACTGAACTGAAGCTTATGAGATAAATTTTTAGGAGTTAAATGGGAGACTAACTTTAGCGCCGATACTGATTCTTCTAGAGTTGGGAACTGGCAATACTTTTTACTATGATGCTTTCGGGATTGATTTCGGAATAGTTCTGATGCAGGGTGAATGGGTTTTGGCACATGGGGCCCGCAAATTGATGCCTCATGAGAGAAATTTCCCTACCCAACCTCAATCTAGTAGTTGTGGTTCATGGATTACACTGTTTAAGGAATTAAATTTTTGGAGAGTGGTTCATCATCTAAATGAAACAGAAAAGTCTCAAATATATATCTAAATTGTGAGGCTTGAATTTTAGGTAGTGTAGGTTCGTTGAATACCTGCAGTCCTTCAACTTTGAGCTTTCTTATACACCCAGAATGGGTAATGTAGTGGCTGATTTATTGGGCAAGAAAGTTCATACCCATGCTATTTGGGAGGCCAACAGTAAGTGGAAGATGATGGCTCTATTTTTTGAGTTTCACCTAGGGGTTAAGGAATATCTTGGGAATCTAGTTTTAGCTGTTATGATAGTGAAATTCTACCTTCTGGATACGGTCCAGATGAGTTAGCTATATAATTATAAGGGCCTCATCTGTAGGGAGAGTATCATGGGTGGGAACCCACATCATGGTTTGGATGTTGATGAGAATCAGATCCCGATGTTCTGTGGGAATGTGTGGGTGACTTCTGATATAAGAGTAGAGATGACGAGGTAATCCCAAGAAATCATTTGGAATGTTAATCTTGGGCTTACCAAGATATACCAGGATGTACATCTTTAGTATTGGTGGCCAAGTATGAATAGGGAAATAGAAGGATTCCTCATGAGGTGTTCCACAAGTGAATAGGTGAAGGAGGAACTCCAACGACTTAGTGAACTTCTACACCCTCTCTATATTTCTGAATGGAAGTGGAATGAAATCACCATGGATTTTATGGCAAGATTTCCAAAATTCCCTTGAGGAAGAAATTCGATATGGGTGATCATTAATAGGTTTACCAAGGTCACACAAATTAAGATAATCTGAGAGACCATCTCAGTTGATGTGCTTAAGTGGTTTTTTATCCAGGAGAGAGTACACCTTCATGGTGTTCCCCAGTATATCATTTCTAACCTATCCACCCTCTTTCCCTCATAATTCAAGAAAGGTTAGTAGAAGGCACTAAAAGCATAGGTTCTCTTGAGTACATCATATCACCCTTAGAGTTATGAGAAGTCCAAGCAAATGATACGAGTGCCAGGGGACATGATCTAGGAATGTATCCTTGATTTTGGGGGTTCATGGGAAAAACATATAACACTAATCAATTCTTCCTATAATAAAAACATGTAGAAGAATGTTCAGAAATATCCATATGAGTATTTTTATGGTAGGCTATTCTGTTCACCTCTGTTCTGATTAGAGGCAGGTGAGGTAGCACTACTAGGTCCTTGTCTTGTTCAGGAAAATTTAGAGTAAGTCCAGCTGATTCAGAAGCTTATGGCTACAACTCAGTCCATCTAGAAGTCTTATACTGATTATTGCTGTAGAACACATGATTTTGAAGTGGGACATTGGTCATTTATTTGGGTATCACGTTTATTAGGTCATAAATAGATTCATAGATAGGGAAAGATATTTCCTTGATATTTTGGCCTTTTGAGATAGTGGAGATATTTGGGCTGGTAGACTATCAGTTGTAGTTATCTTAGAGGTAAAAATACATGAATGAAAGCTTACACATATCCCAGCTTAGATGATATATTGATTACCCATCTCATTCATTTGACCTTGAGTATATTGAGATAGATATAGATGCATCCTTCAAGGATCAGCTGATACATATTTTTGATCAGATCATGAAGGCTCTCTGATGTAGGCCAATTTATTTGGTTACGGTGATATGGTAGCACAATCCCATTCAGGATGAGACCTAGGAATAGGAGGCCAATGTATGTGAGTAGAGGATGGAACTCTTCTCTGTCCTTGTTTTACCACCCTCAAAAGGGAAAGTATTGGATGAGTTGTATTAAGGAGGTGGTGTTATAACGTCCTGATTTTTTTTCATGGTATGGATCCTTGGTTTTTGGTTTAAATTCCATTTTTAACCCTAGAAAAATTTCTTAATGGATTCATGGAGGTTTTGGGGGGTGTCTGAGGCTTTTTCTGAGCTCAGAGACCTAAAATTTGACGAAGAACACCGAGATGCAAGATTTGGAGAAACCATGTAGCCTTGATCACATGGTTTTTCTAATAATGTGTCTTGAGAAAGTGGGGAGAAAAGATCCATGTGGTTTTTAAGAAACTATGTAAAGAGGCCTGCATGCCCATGCAACTTTTCTTAGACAAGTTTCAGAGGCATTTTTACAGGATTCAAATAGTTAACCAAACCAAGCCCCTAGCCCGTGTGAGGGTCCTCCCTGGGAAGTGGCATGGCGCATGGTTTGGCCAACTGTGTGGCCAAACTGGGCACCCCTTTATATGTGGGTAAAATTCTATATTTTCCCTTACAAAAATTATTGTTTTAGACTCCTTATTTGTATTTCTCTTCTAGCATATGAACTCCTCTATTCTCCTCTCTTGAACTCTCCTCCCACCTCTCATAGGTTTTGTGGTAGCTCATTTATAGGAGCTTCAAATCTCTCTCAATCAAATCCATAGAAAACCTTGAGGTAATATCTATACTCATATTCCTTCCATTCTTTATTGATTTTACCATTTTTTGGGCTATTTAGGGGTGACCTATTTTTCTCTATTTTCAGGGTATTCAACGATTTATCTAATAACTCTCATTCTAGTTCAATTCAAAGGATGAAACTAGACAAGGGATGTGCTAAAAACCTAAGGTTGGTGGTCTTGTTCCTTTCCCTTATTTTCTTTTCTTTCATAACATGATATGTTGTGCAACATGCCAAAACATTTTTGTAAGACCTCTAATTTTCTTAATAAATTCAATTGAGATGTTTTTCACACCTGTTATGATCCTAACTAATGGAAAATTGCCACTTAGGTTGACCACCTTGATTTAAACCACCCCAATGGGTGTGTTTTACCTTATATTCCTTTTCCCCTTGTAATAATGTGTCTAAAAACCCCTTGGGGGGAGTTTACTTATAATTAATTCATTGAGTTAATTAATTATGTTTAATTTAACAATGATTCATGAGTTTTTCCCTATAAATTATGCCGAAAATGGTTTGATTAATTAATCGTCTTATCCAATTTGATAATCATGTTAAAAATGTTTTCCTTATTAAATTTCATGAACTTAGAAGCCAAAAAATTCCATCAACTTAGAGCTGTGGGATATACAAGGGGTTCTAACTAAAGGACTACCTTGGACATGCTCATCATGCCTTTCTGTTATAATTTTTAATGAATTATAAACACAATGGTTTGATAAGATATATCTGGGTTGGGCTCACCATTCACTTACATTTACCTCTAGATGAGTGACACTAGTTTTCTAGGGGAGACCCCATTGATGGGATTAGTGGCGATATGGTTGTATCATGCCACGAGAGAGACTCGGGCCCCTACATGTAATACCAGGGATAGACATGAAGGTTAATTCTTGATTTTATCACACCATTCCTGGAGTGACACTTGGGATTTCATTCACGGGTCACCTTGGATGGACTCTTATGGAATTGGTCATATACAGACCCCCTATAGTGATACTTGGGATCCCACCTTGACCTTTTTGGATGGGATTAGGGTGTATATTCCTAAGTTCAAGGATTGTTTTAAATAGTAAATAACATGTATAAATTAATAATCCAGGGGTGTGTCCTCCAAGTCAAATCAAAAGATTAGGGAATGTCCATATTATTATAGATTCTTCTACTCAATTTAATTGCGCAGGACTTCTTGGCTCAGACACACCCGAGTTAGGCCGAAGCATGTAAAATTAGATAGGTGTCCCAAGTGGAACCCAATCCTATGAACCTATTTATTTAATTCCATCGTTAATTTATTTTTAATCCCTTACCATTAATTTTATGTTATATGAGTTAGATTGATCTAGACACCATTGGTAGTGGCCAATTGAGTATATCTTACACCTTGCATGGTATTCCTTTGGTACCCAAGAAGACTTCATGATTGTAGGTATAGATAAAGGAAATCATCTATATTACGATTCTTGATTAACATTTCTATGATGGAGTATGGGAGTAGAGGACCAAACCTATAATCATGAAGCTAGTAGTGGATTTCTTTTTGTACATTTTATATCTTGATAGCATTTGGGATATTCCAGTATCCCCTACTACCCATGAAATATTTTTTTAAAGTTACATGACATCAGGATCATAATATTTTATATATATTTAATTTTATCTTTCTCTAGTTGTTTATTCATCATAAATGTTTTATTATTATCGTTCTGCTGCTATCTGTCTGTTGATACTGTTTCTGCTACGACGGGTTACTAGACCTATTGACTTAGTGTATACTTCCTATATTTATTATATATTGTTTTATTATGTTCTCACCCTAATCTATAAAGGAATAGTCTCCCCATAGAAATAACCAATACCCTCACTGCTAGTCAGCAAGTAATAGTGTACGGGGAGGCACATTTGAGGTCTTGTGGACATCGTCTTGAGGCACTGCCAACTGGCTTTTGGGGTGGGAAAATTAAAAACATTTTATTAAATATATAATCTATGAAATTAATTAAATTAATTAATCAATAAGGATAAATTTAATTTATTAATATTAAAACAAAATATGAGCATAAATATAATTTTTCAAAATTACTTCTCTATTTTCATTCATATTCTATTATTTTCATTTATAACTAATTGATAATCAGTGAATTCATTTTATACAAGTGTAAAAATTAATTTTTTTATAATTTAGCTAGTTATATTCATATAATCCAATCCAGTAGTTTGGTGATAACTATCAAATTATATAATAATATTTTCATAGTATATCGTGGTTCGTTTAAAATCAGTGTTGGGTATAAAGAAATCTATGAAGAAAATAAAATTTATTTGAAGATAAATATGTCATAAAATATTAGGGTGTTACATTATATGAGCATATAAGAATTTACACTTAAAAATCCCATCACTCTTATAAAAACCACTGAGGATATTTATGAATCATCACATCCTTGGGTTCCCACACATCTTCCTTAAATTTATGGGTTCACCATAAAACTGTAACCATGTGAGTAGTCTTTTTTTGGAAAACTTTATCAATTTGATTTAGAATCTCCCAAAGTTGTTCATCATAAGAGAGATCATGATCCATTGGTTTGACCTCTAAATTAAATATATATAAAGGATTAGGTATATATTTCATTAGGATAGATAAATGGAATTCATCATGATCTTGAGAGAGGTTCGATGGAAGCACACAGTGACAATGAACCCTCTTTATCTCTTCAAGAATCTATAAGGGCATGATAAATCTAGGGCTCAAATTTACCTTCTATACAATTCTCATAACCTTATTTGAAGGATATATTCACTGGAATACCTTTTCACCAACATCAATCTACAGATCTTGTTGATGATTATTAGCATAACTTTTGAGTTGAATCTAAGATACCCTGATGTTCTACTAAAAGTAACTGTCATGGGTGCTCTCAAATGATGTTATGTTTTTGGTTGTTTAGGTGTAGTAGAGTGGCAGAACAAGGTTATCTCTCAAAGAAGGAAGTAATAAAAATAACATATTATAGGTATTTTAAGAAAACATAAACACACTACTTAAAATGATTGAGGGTGATTACCATTTATAAATATTGAATATGTATCCTAGAATATGACTTTTTTTGTTTTTTTTGTAACGAAATTTGATTAATAAGACATAATGAGAAGATGTTTTTTTAGAAAATATTTTTAGAAGGCATAATTGATCTAACTCTACCTCTTTAATTAATTATTAATCACTATAAAATAAATTAATATCCACTTAATTATGACCCCTTATTTTGTTGACTCAATAAACCTATAAGAATTAACTTTACCACAAATATGAAATGAATTAAACCCTAGTCTAGATTCAGAACATACAATCATAACACCCTAATTTAATTCTAATTTTCGGGATTTCTTATGGTCAGTGGTAAATTAGGGAATATATAAATTTAAAAATTATGATTAATTGATTTATGTGATTTTATTTTAACTCTAAAAATTTATCCTATTTTGTTTTTTTTTCGTTTTATTGAATAATACTATACTCTCACAATTTAGAGAATTATCAACCTCGCGTGTTTTTTGGGAATTGTTAAATTTATTTCTTAGTTTATTTTAAAATAAAAAAATAAATTCATAGATAATATTATGTGATTTAAATTATATCATTTATTTAAAATAAATAAATTACTAAGTTAAGAGGTAGATTTATTAATAAAAAAGTTACTCTTTCATGGGCGGTGTACTCATCGTAGAAACATTTTTCATATGAAAAGGTTTAGAAAGGTTATACCCAAATATAGTTTCTACTCTTGAGTTCTAAAAAAATTATTAAATGAAATAATAATAAAAATGAAAATAATAGAATAAATGGGATAGAAAAAGAGAGTTTATTGAAAGAACAACAACGTTATAAAAAAAGAGGAAAATAAGAGAATTTTGGAGGAGATACTAACATGATAGATTCCTTAATAAAACAATGAATTGAAATAGTAAGTAACCACTTATCCTATAATACCAATCCTCTAAGTCATGACATTCCCCCTTCAAATTATAAAAACAAAAATTTATATAGTGTTTGAGAGGATAGGGTTTCAATACTTTTGAAGTGTGAATGGGGAAATCATCCAAATATTTTAGTCCAAATTTCATTGACTATTTGACCTCGAAAAATCATGCACCAACTATCCTTCCTGAATGAAAATTTTATCTAATTTATTCCCTTTATATTCTCTTTAAATTTTGTCATAATACATGTGTTTATGAAGAAGTTATGTCCCAAATATTTAAGTGGTGTACAATCTGGTGAGTCCAGTCCATATTTGACTTCATGGACCATTTAATCCAATAAAATGTTTGATCTATCATGGATTTCCAAAATTAAATTTATAACACATTGATCCAAGAAAACTTTAAAAAAAAATTAAGTTCAAATAATTCACCAAAAAATATTTATGGACGAAATATTACATTTCACATTAAAGGGAAAAATGGAATTTTCATCAAATTTTCAAATGAATGATCTAATATCAAATATTTTATAAATAAACATATTTAACACAATGTGTGTAAATTATTTCATTTTTTATCAATCAAATATTCAATTCAATTGTGTTTTATCAACTCCCCCACACTTACCCGTTAGCACTCCTAGGAAAAATCACACATCATGTATTCCAAAAATATTATGACAAGATGTGCATGTTCATATTCCCCAATACACTATTGAAATATAAGAAAAGTAATAATTCCATAAAGATTCAATATCGATAAATTTAAAATTAATTATCTCATATATTGAATCAAAATAAAATCTGGTGATATTAATGATATTAATCACGACGAAACAAGTTATGGGTCTACCATGCCATTTATTCCCCACATGTGTGTGACACACATTTCAATCTAATATCTCCACCCTTTATTCAGTATATTCAGGTCAAGTAAAAAAATTATTCTTACCTGGTTTAATTCAACAAACCTATTCTATATTCCTTTACAGTAAAATTTCAAGACCCACTCCCTTAAAAGTTCCCTAAAGTAAAACCTTAAGTTCCTGACCTAGACATCAACACATTTTCTACATTTCATCACTCCTCTATTTATTATGAATATATATATATATATATATATATTCAAATTTTTAGGGAATACAACTTTTGGATATTATGTACACACACATAAGTCAATTCAGTAGAGTAACAAAATTAATCAGAAGAGAAATTAATGCATGAATAAATCATTGATATACGATGGTTTTTTACATAACATAGATATACCTTCAATTGAGTATGAAAAATATCATAAGTCATGATTTTCTGAAAATGTGTGTGGCGACATCGATGACATAGTTTTACAAGAAAAAATATCACAAAAAATAGTGCCAAAATATAAAAGGTTTTACAATGACACAACCCATAATATCATTGATGAATTCCATTTTTATAAAAAGAAACCCTTAATAATGAAATATTTATCATTATTATCCTCAATCCAATGAATTTTGAAAACATGCATTTTTTATATGATCTATATCTAAACGATAATGTTACATGGTATTATTTTCTTCATTTTTTTTGTTTTTTTGTTTTGTTTTTTTGGAAAATTAACACAAAATACACACACACAAACACATAAATGAAAAACCTAAAGAAGCTACCCCAGAATGTTTTCCCCACCCCACACTTAAAATATTTCCTTGTACTCAAGGAAAACCAATGATATTATATGTGCACATGAAATTTATAATTTTAAATAGGAAAAATAAAATAAAAGTGAAAGGGTTAAGAATACCCTGATATTCTCAAGTGATGATGGGGGCATGTAGTGTGATGAAATCAACTTCATTGGTAGGAAGTCCCTTAATGTATTGCTTAAAACATTTCCCATTAACTATAAATACCCTTCCCATGTCCTCTAGTGTGATATTCACTTCACCATAAAGAAATACATTAGATACAACATAAGGAACTAACCATCTGGAACACAACTTACAAGGAATCACCTTTAATCTTGAACTATAGAGTATGAATTTATCCCCTACATGAAAATCACCTTTTTGGATATTTATATCAAGAGATTATTTTAAAAGTTTCTTCTAAATACTTGAGTTCTCATATTATGACAATAAATTATCCTCAATCTCTTTAATTTTATACTTTCATTGAAATCTATCTTGGGAGAAATCCATGTTTCATTTCTTTATAGACCAATATGCCTGATGCTTGACCACCATCAGAAGATTACATGCTTTCTGAAAAAATATTTGGTAGGGGGACATACCAATGGAGGTTTTGAAAAATATCTTATATTCACATATCACATCATTAAATCTATTACTTCAATCCTTCCTATTTGACTACATGTTTTTCTCTAAAATTTGTTTTAACTTAGAATTTGAGACCTCGACCGTGCCATTTGTTTAGGGGTGGTATGGAGTACAAGTTTTATGTGTCACCCTTCACTTACTAAAAATTAATCCAAATTCAAATTGCAAAAGCGTGTCCCTTGGTCATTGCTGATGGATTTTGGAACTTCACACCTATAGAAAATTAAAGCCTTGAAAAAATGTACTAAAACATGAGAATCATCAGTCCTGGTGGAATTAGCCTCCACCCATTTTCTCAAAAAATCAACAACAACCAAAATATATTATAAATCAAATAAACTTGAAAAAATAACCATAAAATTAATTCCCCAAACATAAAAATTATCGAAAAATAATATGGGTTGTTGGGGTATCTTGTATCTCTTTTAAATGTTTCTAGTGTATTGGAAATGAGAGAATGACTTAAAAAACACATGGGAATCATGAAATAAGGTAGGATAATATAATACATAGTCTAATAATTTCCTAGATTAACATTGGGGTCTAAAGTGTCCACCACAAGAAATTTTATGAAATAAAATACAAAACAAACTCAAACTCTTGATCGAGAACACATCTCCTAATGAATTTGTCACTACACATGTTCTAGAGGTAGGGATCAACCCACACATAAAACTTAGACCCACTCTTTAATTTTTGGACATGATGTTTATTTATATTTCTAAGAATTTTATAGGAAACAAGGTAGTTAACCAAATAACTATACCGAGGATGTATACCTAATATTACATAGATATGATCACCAGGTAAAGTGTCCTAAAGTGGTACCTGATCTAATGTGTTATCCTTTAGTGTGTAAGTAATCTTACTAATGTGGTCCACTAACAAGTTTTATGACCCCTTCTTTTCATTTATCTCAATATATAATTATTGAATAAGGATAATCCATTATACATGATTGGGAATTGGATCTGGAGTCTTAAATATGTATGTCAGATCCCCACGGTTAGAAAAAAAACTACTTTAGAGACCAATAAATATGAATATATTTTTTAAAGAAAATATAATAGCAAGAAAATAATTTTCTATTTTGGTGTATTTTTCTTGGGTTTAATTCAAAGTCTTCAATGCATAAACAATCACATGGGACCTCCCCTCCACCCTTTATGATAAGAAATATCCAACTGCGAAGTTATATGGGTCACAAATAAGTTCAAAAGGAAGATACCACTATGGGGGAAGTATGATCAGTGGTGTGGTCAGACGATTCTTTAGATCATCAAATGATAACCTGCTTGAATCATCAAGAAATAAGTCAATATCCTTTTGAAGAAATTGAGACAATTGTAGAGAAATATTTCTGAAATAAATTATTAAGTGTTGATAATAGCCTTAATTTAATAGTAATGATCTAATATCATACACACATGAAGGATATCAAAAGGATTGAATAATATTTACATAAGATCTGTTAAACTATATTCCATGTTCTGAAAATACATTCCCTAATACATTTTCATGCTCTACCATTAAATGGAAATTTTCAAATTTAAAAAGTAGATTATTCTTGATACAATTATTAAAAACCTTTCACAAACTAAATATACATTCATTAAATGAAGATCCATACACTATAAAATCATCCATAAATACCTCTAAGAAGGTATCAATGAATTCTGAAAAAGATATTCACCATGCATAATTGGAAGGTACTTGGGGCATTGTAAAGTCCAAATGGAATCCTTTATAAGGAAATATATAGAATGGAAAAGTTAATGTTGTATTATCCTGATCCTACGAGGCTATAGAAACCTCAAAATATCCAGAAAATCCATCCATGAAACAATAGTGTGTCTTCCCAGGTAATCTCTAATTAATTTGATCAATAAATGGGAGAAGGAAATGGTCCTTGTGAGTGAATTTATTTAGTTTACTATATTCAATACCCACATGCCAATTTTTTTCTCCCTCATTGGAACTAACTCCTCTCTCTCATTTATAACAACAGTAACAACACTTTACTTTAGTACTAACCTAAATAGGACTCACCCACTAGGAATCTGAAATGGGATAAATGATACCTTCCTCGAGAAAATTTTCAACTTATCTTTTAACAACTACTATAATAGTTGGATCACGTGTCCTTTGTGATTATATAAACGGTATATCCCCATCCTACAAAAGAATCGTATGCATGAAAATGGAGGGTCTAATATGAGATATATTAGCCAAGATCCACCTAATTTCCCTAATATTCTCCCTCAAAAGATTTAAAAAAATTTCTTTATGTTCAAAAGGGATATTGTTATAAATGATAACATGTAATATCTCAACACTCAAAAAGTATGTGTATTTTATTTTTGGTTGAAATAGATTGAGTTACAATGAAGTGGGATGCTGTATGGATGGATAAATTGAAGGAACTAAAATATTTTCACAGTTAAAATTAGTATAAAAATATACATAATAAAAATTAGATAATAATGCCTCAAATCTAGAAGAATACTCAAAATCCATGTCTTAATTAGAGTTAAGATGATAAAAATCAAAATATTAAACAACATTAAAATAAAATCCAATAGAGGTTTGTACATTATAAATAGGCTTGGAGTTTCTCTTAGACATCAAACTAGAACTAATGCTCATAATCACTCAATTAATAAGAAAATAAGATTCCATGGGTTTTTACTTGGTTGTTAAAAAATGGAGATAAAAAAATCAAAATGATCCTATAAGGGATTATTCATGGAGTCCATAACATTAAATATCACAACTTAATCTCCAAAATCCATGGAATGTGTATCCTCATGGAAATTTATGATTTTTATTACAGTTTTGAAAAATCTACTACCTAATATAATGGGAGAATTAGAATTTAGCTAACCATCCTTCATGTTAAACATGTACAAATATGCTGAAAGATCATGTCTCTTACCTAAAAAAGTACATCCTCAAGGAATACTTATGGATATGTTGTAGCTATATTTGCCAACTGCACCACTACTCTCACCATTTTCAACTCACCAACTTATAAATAATAGAATATACAATGAGTTATCACATTTATAAAATCTCAAAAATCACATAAAGCATTAGAAAAGTGTAACTCACCTATGGATCTTTGTAGGGTGAATGTCCCTAGATCCTTTCACTTTTTTGTCATTACTTGAGTTGGTGTATTGAGTTTTGACTCATACCTTCCTAGATTTTTCGTCTCATTTCCCTAGATCCCTCTTTTATTAGTAAAAATTTATTTTAAGAATTTGGAATACCTCATTATTTTCTTAATTTCCTGGGGGGGGGGTATTTATATCAACATAATTGAATGTGTCCAAAACCTCTTTTTTTCATCACCTCTTCAGCCATATTTTTGATTTGAACAAATCTATTTGGAAATTGAAGGGGTTTAGGAGAAACATCATCAATATTTTTCTTACCTTTTTATTTATCCTTGATCTTATCATATTTTTTTTTTGAATGGGGCTTCTCTAGGGATGAGGTGAATCCAGTGGAATGATAGGTGCAGATTTATTATTAATTTTGTTCCCAATTCTCAATGTGATGGATCTAACATTCCCCTTGGGATTTTTAATAGGCTATGAAGGAATATATCTGGAGTTCTTTCTTACTAGTTTATGGAGGGAGGTGGTAATGTGGATCATTTATATCTTTAACTCCCTCAAATACAAACCTTGACTCTTTAGATTATTCTATTGAATAATAAAAAAAATTCAAAAGGGAATCAATATTAAAATGTATATTTGGTTGATAATTATCTTGTTGTTTAATTTTCGATTCCTTAGCTTCAAAGATCCTTTGGGGTTGTTGAAAACCCTATTGGTAAGATGGAGGTTGCTGGAAGTTTTATTGAAAATGGGGCCTTTTTTGTCTATATCCATACCTCATGTTTGATTGGTCCTTTCATACATGGTTTTATGTTAGTGAAAAGGAATCATACTTCATCTAGTAATGTGTTAGTTGTTTAAACTGATACAGTATCCTAGGGAATATGGCTACACAACCCCTTGTCTATTATAATTAGGGGAAAAAGTCAGTTGGGTGTTTTTTTCCAGGGGAAATCCCACAAGACCTTGTAGGTGTGGCTTTTTATGTCTTTTGAGACGAATAAATATACCTCACCATAGTGATCAATTCTTCCAACTTGTTATCAATTAAATGATTTTCAAGAGAAGATATAATTACTTAATGTAATCCTTTAACATGTGGTGTACCTTGATCACCAAACTATTAGGAGTTCTATGTCATATTTTCAATCAACACACATGCAATTATTTGTGTTTTTTTGAAAAATTCCCCTTTACCTAAAAAATCCACCATACTTCTCTCCATAGGTATGAGGCATTCATATAAGTACTAGATGAGTAGTTTCTATGTGATTTGGTGATGTGGGAAGCTTGCACAAAACTTCTTGAATTACTTCCAGTACTCATAATTTGACTCCCATTATGGTTTCTTGATCCCTGTGATATCTTTTATAATGGATGTGGTCCTTGAAGATGGAAACATATATTCAATAAAAGATGTTTTAAATCATTCCAACAAGTTTTATCTTTAGGTTTTAAATAATACGTGCAATATTTTGTAGTTCCATCAAGTGAGAATGGGAATGATCTTTATTTGATTTAATCTTTAGATACATTTCTTGGTTTCAATGTCAAGAAAAAAATTTAAATGATTTAAGGTGTTTTTTGGATACTCTCTATATAGGCCACGAAATTTTGGAAGAAGGTATATCAATCCAAGGTTTTGTTCAAATTACAATTTGCGATTTGGGTATGAAATGTAATTTTGTTTATAGTTAATATCGCATTCACACAATTCTAAAATGGTTTTATTAAGTTCATTATTATTATTTTTATCCATTGGTTCTTAGTTTATATTTTATTTATAAGTGTTTTCAATTTCAATTTTCCTAGAATGGAGGAATTCCCCAATAGGTTTAATGTGGAAACTTCCCATAAACTAAGACTATCAGATTTGATCCCTAGGGTAACGTTCAATATAAGAGTCAAGATATAAGAGATCCTCATTTCTATTTAATGTCATAAATAATATATAAATGAAATGAAAAAATGTACCTTAATAAAAAGAAGATAATTTTAAGTTTAAAGTATTAAAAAAGAATAAGAAAAAGAAGAAAAGTTGAGAAAGGGGAAAGAAGGAGTAAAGAATAGAAGAAGAGAATGAAATTAAAAATAAAACAAATACCACTAATTGTTAAAAAAAATTACTTACCTGCCTAATTTTTTTGAAAGGTGTTTTCATAGACACTATAAAATGATGTTCATTTTTTGGTAATTTAGGTGCAGGAGAGTTGTTGACCTAGGTCATTTCTCAAAGAAGGAAGTAATTAAAACAAAATATTAAAGGTATTTTCAAAATAAAATAAAACAACATAAACACAGTACATAAAAGGATGGGGGGAGATGATTAACATGTATACATCTTAAATATGTATTCTAGAAGAAGATTGTATTTGTTTTGTTTTTGAAATGAAACTTTATTAATAAGACATAATAAGAAGTTGTTTTTTTGAAAACATTTTTAGAAGGCATGATCTATATAAATATAACATATAAATTAATTATTAATCTTTATAATTTAAATTAATATCTACTTAATTATGATACCCTAATGTGTTAACCCCAAACCCTATGAGAATTAACCTTACCACAAATTTTTAATGAATTAAACCATAGGCTAGCTTCAGAACATGAAATCACAACACTCTACTTTAATTGTTGTTCTAGGACCAGATTATGGCCTGTGATAAATTAGGTAATATATCCATTAAATAAATGGGGATGAATTGAGTTATGGTATTTTATTTTAAATCTACGAATTGATCTTGTGTTGTTTCATTTTACCGAATAATATTGTGCTCTCAAAATCTACACAATTCTCGACCTCACATATTTTGTATTAATTATTCAATTTCATTATCAGTTTATTTAAAATTAAAAAATCAATTAATATTTCATATTATATTAATTATATTATATCATTTATTTAAAATAAATAAATTAAGAAGTTAAGAGGTAGATCAATTACTAAAAAAATTACACTTTCATGGGCAGTGTAGTCATCCTAAACATGTTTTTCATGTGCAATGGTTTAGAAAGGTTATAACCCAATATAATTTATAATCTTGGATTCCAGATCAAAGTAGTAAAATAAATAATAATAAAAATTAAATAATATAAAAAAATAAGATATAAATAAAGAGTTTATTTAAAGAACAAAAATGTCACAACAAAGAATAGGAAAAGAAGATAATTTTGGAGGAGATCCTATCATGATATATTCCTTCTTACAATGCTGAATTTAAATGGTAATTCACCACTTATAATATTCTCCCAATACTGTAAGGTAATTCCTACCCTCTGTAAATGTTTAAAACACTGATTTATAGAGTGGATTTGAGGCTAGGGTTTCAAGACTTCTCAAGTGTGAATGGTGAATTCGTCCAAATATTTTAATCTAGATTTTTCCAACTATTTAACCTTGAAAACTCATGAACCATCTATCCTTCCAAATTTATTATTTTTTAAAAATTGGTTTATCAAGATTATCTTCCCATTTGGTCCCAATAGAAGCATGAATAAAGATGTTACAACCCAAATACTAAAGTGGTGTTCAATTTGGAGATTCCAATCCATATTTGATTCATGTCCTCTTTACTCCAAACAAATGCATGATCTAGATCGGATATCCTAAATGAAATTTGTATCCCACAGAGTGAGGAACACTATTAAAACATTTTACATTCAAATAATACGATTAAAAATATCAATTGATGAAATACTATAATTTCGTTTAATGGGTAAAACTTGAATTCTCATCAAATTTTCAAATGAATGATCTAATCCCAAATATTTTATAAATAAACATATTTAACACAATTCATAGAGATTATGTTATTTATTATTAATAAAATATACAATAAAATATGGTTTTATATGCTTTTAAATGTATCTAACCTTCTATGAAATTTTCTCAGCTAGATCAGTCCCGATATCTTTCTTTTTCCAACTTCAACAAACAAAATTGGAGTTCTGTACTTACTTCCACATATATCTTCATAAGTAGAAGTTTGTATTGTATATTGAAAGATATTTTTGTATGAAAATTTTAAAAAAGTAATGTGTTAATCCAAAACACATATGAAATCTATTGAATAAGATATCATCAAATCCTATAGGGTTTGAATGGTCCAATTAGAATGACCATCTATTTGAGGATGATATACATTGCTAATTCTTTTACTATGTATTACAATATTATTGAAGAATTATCCAAAAATTAAAGGTATACCTTAGATCCCAATTATATACAATAGAATGTGGTAATTTATATAAACTTATCACTTACTTAATTTATATCCTAATAATCTAATCAAGAGATATATATTCTCTAATGGAAATGAAATACGAGGAATTTATAAGGTGATTGAATACAACCCAAATAAAATTGTGCCTTCTAGTTTTTTTGTGGAGTCCAATGATTAAATACATGGTAAATGTTTCCCATTTCTATTCTGGTATGGGTAATGGTTGAAAATCCCCCTAGAATTATGTCTCCCAGCCTTAACATGATGACATACTGAGAATTGAGATATATATTCCAGAATACCCTTTTTCATGTTATCCCACTAAAAATACTCTTTTAGATCTGTATACATATTCATAATTCTAGGATGAATAAATAATGATGAACTTTGAGTTTCATCCAATAACTCCTCCTTCAAGTTTGGTATTGAAGAGAAACATACACGATTCCTGAAACTTATCATTTCCTCACAATCATAGTTTAACTTAGGAACAATTTTAAATTTTTCTATAGTCCCACATACTCCTTATATTCTTATTTAATATTTACATGGATGGATGGTAGAACATTAATCTGAGAAGGATATGATATATACAATTTCCAAATTATTTCAAGGTCTATCTTCTATAAATCCTTAAATATTGAATCTATTTCAATCCTTACCAAGGAAAAATAAGCATGGTCCTTCCGACTCATAGCATCAAACACCTTGTTTGAATTCCTAGGGTGTTAGTGTAATAAGTAGTCATAATCATTAATCACTTCCATCCAAATCATTTGACACAAATTCAAATCTTTCTATGTGAATATGTACTTCAATATATTATGATATGTATATATATCACACCTTTAACCATTTAGATTATTCCTCCATACCTTCAATGCAAAAATTACCACTCCCAAGTCCAAATCATGAGTTAGATAATTTTGATAATGAATTTTTAATTGGTGGGAGGCATAAGCTATCACCATGTCATTTTCATAAGGAAACATCTTTTTCCCTTCTTATATATATAATTATATATCATAAAAACTTATCCACTATAGGGTAGTGTGAGGATAGGTGTACTGGAAAACATCATTTAAAGATCCGTGAAATGTTTCTCATATTCATATATCTAAAGAAACATGGATTTTTTCCAAATCAAATTTATTATGGGATAATATATTCATGAAAAATCCCTAAAAATTGTTGACAATATCCATAAAATCCAGAAAAACTAAGGATATCAATTAACGTGGTTGGTTTGGGACTTTTCTCAATAACTTCCATCTTTGAAGGATCCACCGATATACCCTCACTTGAGATTATATGACCCAATAATGAATCCTTTTGTAACCATAATTCACACTTTCTGGGTTTGGAATACAACTTCTCTTTCCTTGGGGTCTCCAACACAGTATTCAAATGATCATTATAATAAAAATTATTTTGGAATATATAATAATATTATCTATAAAGACCACCACAAACTGATCAATGTAATCTCTAAAGAGACTATTAATCATATCCACAAAGATAACATGGTAATTGGTAAATCCTAATGAAATTACTATAAATTAATAATGACAAAGCCTTATATGAAAGGATTTCTTGGGTATATCCTTTTTATTTAACATAAATTTATGATATGTAGAATGAATTTCAATATTGAAAAATTATTCATCTCTACATAGTTTTTCAAATAGGTCATCAATATGAGGTTGATGGTACTTATTATTGATAGTGAACTTGTTAAGTTTTGAATAATAAATTCAAAGATGCATTGAAACAACTTTCTTCTTAATAAAAATAATTGGTGCACTCCATGGTTATTCAATAATGTGTATTAATCCCTTACCATGATTATTATAGAGTTTTTTTTCAATTACTACAACTCAATTATATCTATTTTATATATATTATTTAAAAGAAGGTTAACGCTATGTATGCCTTCTGTTGAAAAAAAAATATACGATTTATTGTAATACTAGGAATTTCTTAAGTAAATACATCATCATAGTACCTTATAATAGGAATAACTTTGATGTTGAGATTCTCACCAAACATTTGAGATAAATATCCCCCATGTATTGGTAGTAATACCTAGGCAACAGAAGTAACTTCCATCAGAGGATTATATTCATACTTGTATAAAAATATGATCATAGGTTGATTCAGTATATCAAATTTGATTTCATTATTCTATGAATTTACAAGGGATATATGTAGAGAGACCTAATCAATATCAAAATCACATGAAATTACACTAATTGAAGAATATTAATATTTTCATATATAACATGCTTAAAAAATTTAACATGACATCTTCATACCTGAAGTGAAGGATAAATGTGCCTTATCCATCATGATCCACTTCAATGATTAACATAACATAGGTCCTTCCATGGTCTTGGAGTTAGACCTTGGATTAGGGAATAAAGTCAAATAATTCCAAAAATCCCCACATATAATACATTAAAATATATATAGTAAATTAAAATATAGTTATTTCCCTCAATTAAACTCTTCATTTTATATTATAAATTAATTTCTCTATGCCTTTCTTTTCCAAAAATAAAAAATATTCCCATTTCTTTAATACATTTTCCTGAATGATTCTTCCCACATTATTGACATATATAGAGATGAATATTCTTTCCTCCATTGTATTCATCAACTGAACTCCCATGAAACACCAATTTTATATTTTTATTTTTGTTTAGAAACAAACCTAAGATAAGGTTTTTAATAATATATCAAGATATATGTTTAGTAATAATCACAAGTTTTCACATTCCAACTCCCATTTCACTTGGTTTCTTATAAGGACAATCATTTCATTGTCTATTACATTCAGCGTTAACACAATTTTCCTAGGTCCAAACATTGACTATGACCAAATAACATTCCGTGAGTAATAATAATCATAATGTGTATTCATGTAATCGTGAAAAATCAATCATAGTATGTCTAAATCATTATTTTTTTAATCTACGACACCTTATGCTTAACCTAGTCCATTCGTGGTCAACATCTATTCAAATCCTTTATAATGGTTCATAAATATATTTTTAATTAAATAAATCATATCCCCCAGGAGTATCTAGCTAGGTGCGTAGTATTAGGTCCACTCATCATACACATGTGATGATCAAGTTAATACCCAACCCACCCCTTTAAGAGTTATTAACCTGAGGTGTATTTGTGCCACATATGCGTCCACATTCCTATATCCATATAGGTATGTATTTTCTTAAAAAAGCTACAAAATATCTACTTTATAACCAATTTAAGATATTATACCATACTTTGAGTTATCCCAAAAGTTTTCAACAATGTTTTCTAATCTTAATCTCCAAAAATAACAAAACCCTACTTTGATACCAGATGAGGTGAACAAGTATTTCATATATAAATATTACATCATTTTAGATGAATATTCAATACATTTCACAATAATACATGCCCAGGTATAATAAATATTTAGTTTCATTGTAGTATAGATACATAATAAATTTATTTCATAAAATATATTAAATATATCCCACAAAGTTACTTTCATATAGTACAATTCTTAGATATACCCTACTTAAAACCTTTATTTATAACCTAGGGAAAGGAAACATAAGAAAGGGCGAGATAAAATTCTAAATAAGTTTAAAAATATAATATATTAATCAATTATCATAAGTGAGCATAAGATAAGCATAAGGGTATTATAACATGATGATAATTTACAAAACTTATACTTAATCAGTTAAAGATAATTAATAATAAGTCATAGAATAAGGCTTTTTTATAACAAAAAACATAAGTCATAAGTATAAAAAATCAATTATAATCAATCATGATCCATGAGAACATATCATAATCTTAAGGCATAATTTTTTTCCTACACAGAAGCCTAGAAAATAACTTAGTCAAGTATCACTACCAAGATTATCATAAAGGATTGAGTTCACTCCCCATTCCATCATTTCTTTAGACAAGATTCACTCTAAAGACTATCATTGTGGATAATGTTCCTTATTGAATTGGGTTCACTCCCCATTCCAGTATTTATTGTCTCATGAGATATCCATATTTACCTAATGAATTAGAGGGATATATAATTATGGGCCCAGTCATCACATAATAAAAAACATACATATATGTGCCAAAAGATCATACAAAATTCATAATATCATTATATCATAACCCATGTAATAAAAATAAGTTTCCTAAACATTTCATTATCTCATCATATAAGAACCTATGGAAAAGAAATGAGTTTTATCATAACTTAATTATCACAAGGTAAAGAAAAGGGTTTATTATAATCATCCTTAAATCATCATCACAATGAGATATATAAAGAAATAAATTAGACTATATAATAATATTATATATCTATTTAATCATAACAATTCATAAAGGATGTTTACATAGAAGAAAACACCTTTAAAATATCATTCAATCCTTTCTTTGAAAACATGAGAAAAGTACTTTTATTTTGATAAAAGTTTAACTAAAAAGTAATAGAATATTGAGAATATTATTTTCATTGAAAAAAATAGTAAATTTTAAATGAAAATTCAAATAAAATAATAATCATGATAGTAGGAAAATTAGTTCATATTGTATACCTTTAAGGAGAAAATTCTTTCACACTTTTACAGAAAGTAAAAAAACTTATTCTAAAAATGTTTCATTAAAAATAGTCCATTTAAACTTTTACAAATAATGTAAATGTTAATAAAAATGCAAATTTTAAAAAATTTCAAGTTTCTTTAAAAAATTACATAAAATAATTATAAAGATAATTGACATAGAAGAAAAAATATTTCAACTAAAAAGGAAATAAGGTTAAATTTTCATTAAAAATATTTCATCGATCATTTTAAGTACCAAAGAGAGGAAAATGGTATTGATACATAAAAATAACAAGAATAAAAATAGGATAATAAAATATATGTGTTTTAAAGGATATTATCCATATAATTTCACTCAATGGAAATTTAGGATAGACAAGCCCAAAAAGAAATGAGATTGTAACATAAACTCTTACCTCTATTCCCATAGTTATTTGTACGCATAAAAATATACTATGGAATAAATATATATTTATTATGCATATATTTTAGAACATTATTCATACATTAATTACTATGTATAGTTATTTTATAATTTATAATTAAATTTTCATTAACAAATTCTTCATAAAAAAGATCATTCAGTTTTAAATTGGATCATTTTCTATGCCCGTTTCGGTTCAATGGTTCCAATACTTGAATCATAGTCATGATTTAATCATCTATAGAATATTATTAATTAAATAAATATTATATTTATTCATCATATACAATTTTATAATCATTTATATAATGCGTAAATGAAAAATGTATCACATCTCTTTGTTGAGTTGATAGTCTACACATTCGCACCAATGACATTATCATTTTCCAACAGAAGGAACGGTAAAAAGAAATATAATATATTAAAATTATTTCATAATTATAATATATAAAAATTAAATATATTATAATATACAACCATTATTGTTGATGATGAAAAATTAAATACATCGTTTCGTGAGGCGGTAGTCTTTACATGCACACAGACAATGCTTTCATTTCCCATTTGATGATGAAGAAGATGAATAAAGGTTGCTCGATAAAAATAATAACATATAAGTATATGTTATACACATATATTATTATATTATAATTTTTATCATTAGATTAAAGGAGTTATAAGAATAAATAAAATGAAAACACTTGGTTAAGAGCTATACCTCTTCTTTAGACAACCTCATTTTGATTAGACTTTAAGCCTTCTAAGGTTGGTATTTTGATCAAAATAAGAACTATTTATCATTGTTAGTGATTTTATTATGGTATTTTGGATGGGAAGTGATGATATAGAATTCTTTTGATGTATAAGGAAGAAAGGATTTGTGGTTTCCTTTTATAAGCGAGGGAGAGAACACACTTGGAATATTTCAAAAGATTAAAATATATTAATATTTTACTAAATTAAAGAGAATAAAAAATTCGAAGTCATAGGTTACAATAAGTAAAAGTTTGAAATACCATAAATAGTTACCAATTTAATTTATTAAGATAAAAATAAATTTTGAACATATAAGATATTTTTTTAGAAAAACAAATCTATTTACCTTCAAATGATTTTGTTTTCATTTCCAACAAACTGATATCCAATGAATTAATTTATACATGCTTAAAAAATATTTTTGATAATTTATTTAGACCTATTAATACCCACCAATCCAATTACTAGGTGATAATTGTGACATTAAATAATAATATTTTAACAGTAAATCATGGTTCATTTAAACTTAGTGTTTCTTGTAAAGAAATATATCAATGAAATAAAATTTATTTAAAGAGAAATTTATCATAAAATATTTGGGTGTTATAATTATAACCATAATAAGTGGAAGAAATACTACCTGTATAGTTGTAATTTTTTAGTAAAATCCATCATAATGTAATTTATTCTTTATCTCTAGTAGATTCAATTTCAATAGTCTTTAATATAGTAATATTTCCTTTACATTCATCAAACTTTAATAAGGATATAAGTTCATGAATTTTTCATTCATTTTGAACAAAAATTAAATATATCATTTTACATTATAGCACTTGTGGATCATTCCCAAAAAATATCAAACATGTATTCCTTTTTTCACCCATATGATTTTGGATCTAGAAATGCTAGAAATAATAGATTCATATTACCAATTTTTTTTTATTTTTAGAAAACATTAAATACTTTATATTAGATAAATATTTTAAAATATAGGTATGCCTAACACTATATAATTGATAAATTTAAAAGTAACAATCACTAACATAATTTATAAAAATTCCACAATGAAAATAAGTAACTATAGACACACTTTAACACTTTGAACCTAGTATAAAATAGTTTCACTATGATTAATATTTTCAACATTTATTCCAATTCCAAGTCTTCCTTATTTATTTTGACTTTACAAATGATTTTTTTTGTGGTAATCCTCCCCTTCAGAAAATATACTAGTATCCAATTTCAAGGAATCAACTTTAGCCAATAAATATTTAATTATGGAATCCTGCATAGAATAAGAGTACACATATTTATCAAGTTTAGAATTTAATTATAAAATATATTTAAACAAATCAACTTTTTAAATAAGAATAGAATCATATGATTTCTATTATTTTATGTTCTTTATTTAAAGAATCATATGCATATTCAAGAATGAATCAATACTCATTAAGGAAATAAAAATAATATTTTTTATATTCCGAATTAAGAGACTAGAAATTTTGGAACTCTTTATTTTGATCCCTAAGATACAAATTTCCTTTTTGATTTATAAGCCCAACTTTCGAGTGAGAGTTATATTCATCACTAAAATCATAAAAAGAACTCCAAATAGCTTTCATAGCTAATTTTCCTTTAATTTTGTAATTTTATTTCATTTTATACTTCTTTTTAAATTTAAGATGAAGGAAAGTAGGCCTGACATGCCCTTTTTTCTTATATTCATAATAGTAGACCTTATTTTCGTCATCCTTCCTAAATTTCTCTTTTATTCACTTATATATCTTACTAAATATTAAATAAATATATGAAAGTTCATTACTATAATCTGAAACACTAAAATCTTTATTATATGAATAATTTTTTTTATTTAACCTTTTTCTTTTTCTTTTAAGTAGAAACCATAAGAGATACATTTTCTTTCCTGAAAAGTCCATGATCATCAACTTTTAATTTCATATCTTCTTTATAAATCAAAAGAGTTGTAGTAAAATTATTTATTTTCATATCTTTAATAGGTGTAGATTTTATAACATAATCATAGATTTTATTCCATTTAGTATGCATATATTTGAGAACTTTTAATTTTTAATCAGGTGTTGGTACACCAGTTCCCAAGGAAGACACATTATTCACTATCACAATGCATCTTCCATTATTTTGAGTAATAAGTTCTTTATAAAACATCTTAAAAGTGTTAAACATATTATTTTAAATATCGAAACATAATCTTCTTAAATTATTGGTTCCTTCATAGAAAACAACAATATTCTCCCACATATCATCAGTAGTAGTACATTTAAAAACCATATTTAATTCCTTTAGTCTTAATACACAAATGATAGCATCACAACCATTGAATTAAAATTATAATAATCTTCTTGATTATAACTCCAAAATTTAGGTTCACTAGTAGGAATATTTTAGGGTCTTACACCTTTTAATAAACCATCATACCAAGATTTTTTATAGACATAATCATTATTGATTTTCAAAAACCATGATTATCACCATTTAAATAAGTAGCTCTAATTATATACTTACCTTCTCTAGGACCTTCCATAAAATCAATCTTAGTATATTGAATACTTCTATCAAAAATATAATCTCTTTAAAAAGAAGTATTCAAGCATAAACTAACCAATGTAGAGATCTCAGGAGACAATCTTTGATACCATTTGTTTATATAAAAAAATATATTTCAAGAGATCAGTTATGATACCAAATTTAGTCCTAGTTAATTAGTATATAATGGCTCAAGATAAGGGGTGAATTGTTTAATTTAAATTAATCTCACCAAACTTAAATCTCCCTCTCAATATTTTTTAAATATGTCACTCTCTTTTTAGTTGATTAATTCAATGAAAATATAAAGAAATAAAGAGCAGGGAACAAAAGGGCTTTATAGTAGTTCACGGATATAATAATATACCTTAGTCCACTCACCAATTCATAATATAGGCTTGGTGATTCAATTCAAATTATTTTCCAATGGATCTCCCAATTGAGTGAAAATATCTGTCACTTAGTATAATATGGATTTTACTAGGACTTAAAATCCTATTATATGGGACCTCACAATTAAGTACAATTAGTTGTAATGTTGTTCCAAAAATTTATATGTAACATGCACTTTGCCACAACTGATTATAAGAAACTGACACTTATTCCACATGTGAGTATAAGAAACTAACACTTTGATAGAAATTGGTGAGATGTAGAGAGTGAACAATTTCAATGCATAAATGAAAATACAACAACTAATAGTATAAGAGTCTTCCTTTACAGAAAGAATCTTTAAAGTTCAATAGTCCAGATGTGACCCTTTGATGTAATTGATCTTTAATTAACATAGTAACAACGACATGATATGGTCAATACAACACAAAATAATTTCTTTCTCCTTTTTTTCTTCTCATCCATCCAGTTATAAAGTAATATATAACTTTTAATATTATAAGAAAAGAGAATAATGAATGTAAAAAAGTGTTTCCCTTTCTCTCTTCCTGTGTGAGTATGTATGTTGTAACACCTCCCTATCCATCTAAAACAAATATATAATATAGATAATAATTTAACTATTGTAATATTTTTTTATACAAAATAAATAAATCAAGTAGTCAATTAAATCCATAATATACTCTATAAAAATAACATAGTTGTTGTAAAATTATCTCTCTTCAATAATCAACCATGTATAACTAATTCAATAGATTTCCATAAATTTCTCCAAGAATTAATCATAACTATTGTTGTTCTTATTCTTTGAAATATAGAAATATATTTAAATATTCATTTAAATAATATAATTGAATATCTATAATATATGTATATTTAAATATTCATCTAAAAATAATGAACAAATTCACAATAATTTCCATATTAATTTTAATATTTGATTCGAATTTGAAACAAGTTTCCCAAAATATTAGTCAAATACAATAAATAACATTCTATGCGGTATAAAATTTTCAAATTAGTGAAAATAAAATTCTTCATAGATCATAACTTTCAAAACATTCAAATATCCAAATTCCAATATATAACATCCTTCTTCAAACTATAATGTGCATTATATTTTGCACAGTCCATAAAATATGTAAGAAACATCAATTAGTAAAATTTTTAAAAATAAAATTGTACATAATATTTTATCATATGTAATAGGTAAGATATCCAATTTAGTGATAATATAATTATGTTATAAATTTAAATCCTTTTTTGAATGTATAAAATAGTTTCCTTTGTTCAAATCATAATATTTAATATATTTTTGATAACGTATAAGATACTTATTTCATTCTTATGATTCTTAACTTAATCAAATTTATGAATATCACCAATACATAAGATTATTTATTGATGAATAATATAATTCTTTTGTTATAATATATTTCCCCAACCTTTAAAGATAAAAAATAGTTTTTCCTTTGTTGAAATTGCTGAAATATAAATACATAATATTATCTTCAACTTATGATCAATACATAACATACTTCACTTTTTGTAACTTCCATTTATCTAAAACATAAACAATTGGTAATATATTTTTATATTGTTCCAACCATGGATAATATTATAGACTTTATGAAAATTATAATTGTGAAGACAGAAAATATAATTCATGTACATAGACAAATTTAATAACATAAAAAGTGAGTGATAAAAAAATAATAATTATAAAATAATAATTAATAAAACAATAAAATAATTAAAACATATAAAACAAAGTAAGGGTTGATGTAATTATCAAAACACAAATAATGTGGTTAGGAGTCACTAAAAACTTTTAATATTCCATAAACACACTCATAGTGTATCTTTATCATCCTCAGAAGTAAAATTGTGATGCTATATTTCTTTGAGAACCATTTCCACTAGTTTTAACAAGATTGTTATATCTCTTCCTTGATTACATTTTTTTAGTTCTTACTAACAACTGATGTCTCAATTTGAGAATATTCAGTGTTTGAATTTTTATTCATAACATGAATCCATCCCTCTAGCAACAAAATCATTGGCTCCTATTTCAGTTGGAAATTTAAATTATAAAGTGAGAGTTCTTGTTATTATATAAATACATAACTTTTTATTTACCCTTCTCTATTAGGGAATACATATATGATTCATGGATTTTATCTTTTTTCCATGCTTAAATTCAACACATGAGAATTCTTTTAAAGTATATCAATTTGTTTCTTTATTTTCATGTTCATTATTATAATAAACTCCATTGAAGTCATATATTTCTTCATAAATATTAAATTTTATTCCTCTAAATTTTTTATACAAGAATTTGTGTTTTTACCATTCGACTATCAATAATTACACTTAACTCCTCAAGGCTTAATACTTCCCTTGGTTGTTGTGAAAAAAATATCCATATTTACCACATGATGCGGTTGCCTCTTTTCTACCATCAACCACTAATAATTTATGTGAGATAAAATCTGTATCTTTAAATTTATAATAAAAATCTAACATAGAGTTAGATTAATATAAAAAAAGGAATCAACTTTTTTTCTCCTTAATAGGAAATTCCAATTTCTTGGTTGCCTTCATCTTTTTATTCTTATTGTACCTAGAAATATGAAATTATGCTTCAATAAAATTCATACCCATAAATTTAACTGATTCATATTTTATACTAGTGGAAGCAATATTGTTCTCTTCTTTCATCATAGATTCATTACCATACAACTCTTTTAACTTCATCCACATATCCTTGTAAAACTTATAGTGATCCATCTTCTTGAATATGCCTTATTTCATAGCATCCATTAAGGTCTTCTTAACCCAAAAATCAATATCTAAATTTCATTTATCCTTTTCATACAAAATACCATATCAAATAATCAAAAAATAAAATTAACAAGATATATCAAGTGATTATAACATATACTTCCAAATATGATATGAACTCATTCTTCGAATTATAAGAATGATTTCCAAAAAATACAAGTTTTTTACTATTGAATCCATATCTTATATAATATTCAAATATCCAGAATCTAAGTATGTCAGGTTTAATCCACAGTATAAATTATTGTCTCTCACACCACTTTTTATAACCCTAGACACAATGGGGGGGGGGGGGTAATTAAGTTGATGCCCAATACAAATGTTTTATTTTCTTATAAAATTTTTTAAAATATTATTCCGATGTTATAAGGAACATAATTCAACCCATACCCTTATTTAAATCACCCATATTAAGCATCATGAACATGCATTAAAAGTAAAACATAAAACACACAAATATTTTACTTGGTTTACCTGCATTGGGATATATCCAAGGAGCATACACTCTGATTGTGATGGTGTATAAAAAATACTCTATAACGCATTTTTTGATGGATATAGTGGTTAGGTGAACTCACTAATAACTAAGGATCATTGACTATTCATGTTTAGGTGGAATCACTCCTCTCTAAGGTTTACTTTCCATGAAATGGTTTGGGGAATAACTCATTGCCTACCAAGTGTTACTCCATGATCCTCCTTCATGTAATGATATAGAAAATACTATTTTATAGATATGTAGGTATCTTATTAGTTTATTGACATGAAGGTACTCCTTTGAACAATAGTTGTAATATACACCATATCTCTAAAAATGATGTTACAATTAATTCCAAATGCTTATCCCAATTTCCAAAAACATATATATTCAACTCATTGTTATAAGAGTTGAATCTTTGATCATAAAATAATCTTAAAATAATATTAAAATAAAAAACTCTAGATAAAATAAATCTAGAATAAAAATTATATTCAATGAATTTTGTCTTTCTTAATATGAAAAGAAAGATGTATCCATGTTGTTCATCAACCCATGAATCATCATCTATACTGAAAGAACATATTTAACAAGAATGGGTATCTCCTTGGTTTATCCTTTAATTTAGACCATATTATTCATATTACTCATTGATTATCATAAAACACTTTTATGTTTAAACATATATTTAATACATTATTTTTCAGAAATAACTCAATCCTCATTATTGAGATTTTTATCAAAGTCCATTTCGTTGAACACCTTCTTCTACCTTCTTCTTTCTTGGAAGTCTCAGTTACATCCATATATATTCCATTTTTTATATTCTATATGTTTTCTTCTATACCAAAGGATCAAATATAACTTGAGAATTTGGAAATTCAAATTAAAAATTCAATCTTCAGTCAACTTCTAATACCCTATACTTCAAATCCAACCATTAGATCATCACCAATTGTATATTCACTATAGAAATTAAAATAGGTAGGTTATGGAAATATTATAAACTGTCAAAAATACTTAATAATTCAAAATCTTCGTGTTTTCTCAAAACATATATATTCTAGAAATCATGGCATGATTATATACATAACGTTGTGATATATCTGTTCCTTATTCAGTTTCCTATAACTACCAATAACATCACGATATGACATAGATGTTCAAGAAATTATATTGTTTTCAATTAAAAATATGATGAATATTAAATTCCATGGCCTTAATGCATTCTTCACATCTTTAAGGTCACAACCTAGTTCCTTTAATCATGACCTGAAATGGAGATTTATAACTTGATAATGATTTTTTCTATAAAACACCATGAAGTTTAACCTTCATGGACTTACTTATAACTTTATATACTACATGTAGCGGTATTATTCCTCTAATCAAGACATGATCATTCCATAACAATGTAATCAAATATAGATATCCTTGAACTGCATACCTATTATATCTTCATGGTGTGTAGAACACATTGTTGTATAAAAGATTCTTACTTTTTATCCATAACTCTCTCATTCAAGAAATGTTCATTGAATGTAAAGAATCAACACAACATGATTGAATTCAGGTATTTGTTATTTTTATATAAGAAACTACCCTCACAACATGTCCCACATTCTCATTCCATGATCTATTCATGAAATATCTCTAGAAATCTTGGTACATATCACTAACCACATCAACTAAACTTCAAAAAATATTCATGACCTTAAAACTTATTCAAATGAATTATAATTCTCGAAAAAATTCCCAAATTACTCTTATTTATTTATAGAATCCTTCCAAAAAACTTCTTGGTTGTCAATCTAGAATATACGACCTCCAAAAATCCAGTTATTTATCTAAAATAATTTAATTTATTTACTTATAAAGGAAAAGGTCATTCTCAAAACTTATAAAAAACCTTTAGCTACTCTCAAAAAACACACAAACTTCACATAACATCCATAACAACTCATGAATTTCAGTTATTTAACCTTAAGTGATTTTAATTCATCATCATTTAGTTACTTTTAAAAAATAAAACATACAACCTCATACTTTGAACTAGTTATTTCCTAAACACAAAGGAGTTTTTATATCTTATCAAGATATTTTGAAGAGATTTTAGTATCTAAGAGTCTATTAAGATTATGTTTGTAAATAGAGAAGTTTAATGTGAAAAAATTAAAATATAATTATATTCAAAGGTAATGTTACTTAAATATCCTAAAATAGTTTAAATTATTTCAGAAAATATAATTTTAAAGGACTAAATTTAGTTACTACAATGAAGTGAATATAATTTTATATCCTAAAGGGTTTTGGATATATTGGTAAATATAAAATAGTGTAAAGATTTATATTAGTTACCAACATATTCAAGGAAAAAACATGATGGAACAGGTTTTGATAATGATTATGATGATGAACTTAGAAGGAGTTCTAAGTAGATAATTTTTTTTAACATCATTAAATTTTATGTTATAAAGAAAATGATTTTTAATACATATTAAATTATTGAATATAGGTAATATTATTCCAATGTATCACTATGATTCAAAATACATTTATATATATTTCCCTCCCTAAATATTTTAGTGGGATGGTTTTATCATATTGTCATATAAAGATGTGGTAGAAATTACATAAAGATGTAATGAGTTTAATAAAAATATAAAATTAGAGAAAACATAAAGTCGATCTGATATTATATCTTGTATAATTTGTTATATAAGTGATTATGTACGTTTTTTTAATTAATATTAATTGAGTTTAATAATATAAAATGTATCGTGTTATATAAAAGTAAATATCCACCTTATCGATCTTTCACATGGGATGCACACAGACACACACACACACATATATATTATGAAGTGGAATGACAATTGAACTCTAAAAAAAGGAATCTGAGTTATCTATAATGAATTTTCATCATAGAGTATTATATATTGTGAAAAAAATTTAATATTAGTGTGAGTAGTATTCTTGTATTGGGATATAAAATTTTTTCAGGAGGCAAAAATAGGCTTTGTGTGCTAGATGACTCACAAAGTAAACCACATAGAGTGTCATTCACTTTATATTTTGTTTACTAGGGGTTCATGGTTAATATTTAATAAACCTAATACATGATATTGGTGAGATTAATATTACTATAACCTTTATACTTTTATACCTTTCTTATGAAAGCCTCGAGGCTTATTTAATCAGGTAGTGTTTGAGTATGTTGATAATATTTTCATTTTTGGAGCTTTAATAGGATGATATTTTTCCTCTTATATAATGAGTATGAAATATATTCCCTAGATTTTTATATATCAAGGAAGTGTATTACTATACTAATTTAATACATATGATGTGATTATCTATTGGGTGGGGGGCATGTGATGTGCTCATCAATAATAGTGAATGACATGTGATGTGTTCATCAACCTGGTTATTCTATAAATAGAGGATGAAAAACATATGAGTTTAATATATGGGCTTAAAAAAACTTGTGTCACATTGTTACTTGATGCGTTTTACAAAGATATTATAGGAAAAATTCATGTTTACATATGATACATCAACTGTACATAGGTTTAGAGATACATGTGTTTGATTGAGATCACACCATATCCATTTATATCTTGAGTAACATTTATTCTTTGTTAGAGGACACTATTTTATTACATTTATGAATTCATGATTTTTTATTTTTTTTCAATGCTACAAAGTACCATGGAGCCAAACTTCATGGATGGTTGAATTGTATTGAGTTTTTCTCAGAGAGGTAATATAAAAGTGTTTTAGAGTTTATCCAAAAGACTTTTTTGATGGATACTCAAAAGGTATTTCATATTATGTGATAGTAGGTGAAGTTGTTGATATTTTTCCTAAATTATTTAAGAAGAAATACAAAAGGATTTTTGGTTATATTTTCACAAGTTATCATATATGATAAAATATAAGGTGAAATGTAATTAATGTCTATGAGGATTTAGTGCATGTAAAAGATTAAAGGAGATATATGACAAATCACACACACATCTGATGTGTTATTTCCTATATCATAGTGTATTATTTAGATATGTTTTATGGTGTTCCATATAGAAACCATATTCATTTTTAATTTATTTGTTTTGGTATATAATTGGATATAATATAGACATATCGTAGCCATTACCTTGGCAATATCATAATGTTGTATTTCATATCATACAAATATAGTAGTATCAATGATTATCATGGAAGTGTAATGTTATGGTTTAATGTTCAAATCACTCATATAAATTATATTGTTAATAATGAGTATTTTATAAGACGAAACATCGAGGATGGTGATGCATTCATGTGATAAAAGTATAAATGAAAAAAAATCCATTTAATCATGTGTTGTAACACATGAGTAAATTCATGGAACTTGAGGAGAATACTCAATGACTATATATGAGGAAACATAAAAGTGATAAGTGTGTTATAAATCTTGGCTGACGCTCCCATGACCCCAAAGCTCTCTTCTTCATTTCCCTTAACATTTAAGAGGCACTAACATGTCATGTGTGATGTGAGGGTCCGACCCATGTGATGGCTGATACAACTTCATCCTATAGATACATCATGGAGGGGGGATTCCATTGATTGACCCTTAATTATCTTTATCAACAAAAAATATCGAAGAATAAGAAACAGTGGCTTTCTACAGTATACAATACAAAATTTCTTTATTTTTATTTTTATGCATGGTTTCAATTCAAATCATAGAATATATTTGGATGTTGGGTTTCATACTATTTATACTACCTTAATTTAGTGTCAATAAATCCTATAAAATCCATAAATTATTCTATACCTAAAGGACATATGCCATAAATACAACATATTTTTTTTATGATTTTTGTATGGTGATACTATAATTTATGCACAAAAAAACTGAAGTGTTACAATTAGTTAAATATGATTATGCCAAGAAGCTTCTTGAATCCTTTATTAATCAATCATTAATATGGTTTCTACATCATTATATATTGGGCTCATAGATAACTTCCTAATCCTAGAGGTTATACACCAAAACATTATAGATAAAAGAAAAGTACCAGAATGAGCCTTTATATTCAATTCACTAGAAATTATAAGATAACTGCACATAAATTACCATACTCAAACACACACCTCTCAAATAAATACAAAAAATATATTTTATAAAGATAACAATTGAAATAAATGGAAGAAAAAGAATAACATGAGGTTTTATGTTGTTCAGGCTTAGTCCTACTCCATGGGGGGAACAATAATTTACTTTGTGTTCAAGGAATAATAAAATGATTATAATGTTGGATTAGTGATCCAAAAAAAATCCTCTACATAGTAAGCATTAAAGAATCTAGCTAGTGAAACTGATCACCACAACCTTCTGATGTTCATATGATAGAGTCTATGTCACTCTAATCTACGAGGGAATCCATTCTCTTATTCAAAGGCTTAAAATATTTAAACTCCAAATTTATTTGTATAGTTCCCTCTTTCAAAAATCTCATTAGTGTACTATTATATTTGGAAATGTACCTCAAATGTATACTTCCTATAGAACCGTTAACATACCATAATTACTTTCACACAAGTCCATTATATCTCTTCACTTCATCTTTAGTTTGATTCTAGGGATATCATCCAATATCTTTATTCCTGTATTCCATTACCCAATATTCATAAATTTTGGATGTTAAAATATTTTAGTTTCTGGTCTACGTTCTACATCTAGTGACTAGATGTTAATCTTACAGAAATTATCATTCTATAAGATCTACTTCCTCATCCAAAAAATGGTTTTCACAACCAATACTAAAAATATATCATTTAAGATTAATTTTTAGGATTCATTAATATGTGATCCAACCATATCTGGAAACTTCTTTTCTTTCCTAAAACTTCTTTTGTAGCTTCAAGGTCCTCCCATTATGATTTAGGTCATCCTAGCCTGACTGATCTACAACACCACTTAAACATATCCCAAACTATAACCATTGTCATTATATCCCATATTTTCTAATATCCTTAAATATTCTATAGATCTTTCACCATTTCCTCTAAAAACTTTCACATAAATTTATACTTCATCTAAATATTATTTGTTATTGAAAAAAACATAAGGTTCTCAACCAAGTGGATTTCACTTTTTGAATCACAGAAAAAAGATAAAAATTCCTAACTTTTTTTAGATCTTATAAAAACCCTTTATCAATAAAAAGGTCTTCTCATATTTCATTAAAGTAATATATTCTTATTCTATTTTTGAAATTTAAACTATTGGTTGAAGATTTGATACACAATTCAAAACAATATCTCTAAAATTTAACACACAACCCATGGTGCTCTTCCATATACCTGAATAACCTCCAAAGTATGATTCTATAAACCCATACCATGGTTAATCAGTCCTGAAGAAAGGATAAAAACTTCTAGAATCCTTCAAATATTATATAATCCACTTTACAACTTCATAGTGCTCTATTTCATGATTTTCCATGAATCAACTAATTACTCCCACTAAATGTTCAGTAGAGTAAATACCATGGCATAAATCAAGTGTTCAATTGAAAATTCATAGTAAAATTTTGTCACATACTCTACCTAATATTCTATTTGTTGTTAATTATATTTTATCAATTTAAAATATCTTTATAGGGATGTGTTCATTGGTTTTATCTCACTCATTCTGAAGTGCTCCAACACCTTATGGATATAGTTATGCCGACTTGGGTAATGATCCACATTTAATTCAATGAACATCCATTCATACATGAAGGAATTGATCTTCTATATCCACTTAATTGGTTCTTTCATAAAACTATAAAGGATCCAATTTATCTTTTTCACAATATTTAAGTTTTGTTCCTCCACTAAACCTACCTTCTGATCCATGTAAATTTCTTTATCTAAGTCCCATAAATGAAAGAGGTCTTTATGTCAGAACACTCCAGAGGAATTCCTTCCATTGTAACCATTCTGAGCACCATCCAAATTGTAATTCCCCAACCCAAGTTACCTAGAGTTTGTGCACTATTACATAACATTGGAATGATCACAAGAGATCAAGTCTCGAAAGACCGATTAGTATAGTAGCCTTGGAAGTACTAGATACATAAATAAGTTTTACATTACATCATGAAATGGAAAAACAAAAACATTGTGTCCCCTTTGACACACTCTTATCCCTTAACCTATTCCTACAGTTTAATCGTAATATAATTCTTCGCATCCTGGGAAAAATAAAACATAAGAACGGGGTGAGCTCAGATGCTTAGTAAGGATAACAATATAGTGGAAACTTTCATAAATTAGCATAAACATTAAAGGAAATGTATAAGACTAAAACACAAGACTTTTAAACTTAAACTTCAGTATAATATAGAAAAGAAAAATCAAATAATTCCATTTACTTATTCACATGGAAATTCTATTGGTCTAATAATCACATGTAATATCAATATCCAATTTCATAATGATGGAATTCATAATACTGGACATCATAACCACATAGTCAAGGCCTCGTGACAAGACTACAAATAAGATGTTTTCAGGGACCTTTTCCAAGACACTAGTTTGTCGCATGAGACCTACCGATGCATCAAAGAGCTATATCAGGATCCACCCATCACTTACTAAGTCCAATTCATTCCTTATATGAAAATTTTGAAACATAACATAAAAATTCGTATTAAAAATAGCATACAAAATGTCAATACATTAACCATAAACCATGAATGGTATAAAAATTGCATATCCACAGTCAAACATACCATAAATCATTCAATATAATATGGAAGATTTTATTATAACAAATAAACCTTAATCAAGAATAATATCAAGTAAAGGGGTTTGACATAGTAAAAAATGATCAATAATACTCTTTGAGAGAAATATACCTTTTGGTGAAATCATTTAAAAGTCACACATTTATAAAGGAAGTTATTTAAAATTGATTTTTGAATCCAAGTGTCCTATACCACTTTTAAAATGTTGGAAAGAATTATCATTTTAAAACAATCATGTCCATATAAATAAATCCTTATTTTTTTCAAAACATGGACATTAATTAGAAATATTTATAAAAGTAAATCTTTAAAACATTTAAAATGCTGATATTGAAAAATAGTATATTTAAAAAAACCTTAAAATATTCATTTTGAAAATAGTTTTATGAAACATGGGCATGGATGATAAAAATGTCCCAGTAAATACTTTCACATAAATAATCTCAGATAATAATGATATTGGGGAATTAACCCTTACCTTGTACATTCCTTTGGTCAATGCTACGTTTAACGTCCTGTATAATGACCATAGTATGTTATTAAATTTTAATAGAACCATATTCATATATATTATATCATAATTGATTCATTTATTGTCACGAACCGAATCTGGTCGCCTTCAAAATCGGCACCCGACCTGGTCCATGGCAAGACCCGAAGGGCGTTCCCGATCCCCACGGGCTGGCACAAGTGCCTGGGTATCATAAAATGATAATTGGGAACGATTTACCCGAGTTTATAAACATAAAACGACAAAAGACTCCAATAAAACAAATCTGGATTTTTCAACTAAAATCGTCTTTTACAAAATTTTATAACTGAAATACATAAGTTAAAACTAATGTTTAAAGACCATTACAATGGTAAATAACCAAATAAGGACAGCCCAAGAACCTCCACAAGGAAAGAGGCACCGCCCTCACGCTATCTCCACCACACTGCATCCCAATGGACAACTAAAACCTGAATCAATGGCATAAATCCTGTACCCAAACCTGTGACATAAAATAAGCAAATCTACTTACACCCAAAGGTGTAAGTAGGGTGTGAGAGAAATCCCAGTAGGATACCACCAATAATAGATTCCATGTCATAAACATTTAATGGCGAAAAGCATGCAAGTTTTCAAAGACATGAGATGCTAGTTAAAATTTCTAAAAGATGCAATATTAAATAAAAACAGTTTTCAGGTGGGCTAATTTAAAGAATAAAAACATTTAAAATAAATACCATAGCAACTGAATTTTCCAGCCTCTCATACCGTATACCGACGGTAAGAACAAAGTATCCAGTGAGCACAATCAATGGGAAATAACCCCTAGGCACTAGCTAGTTGTGGGTCCCAGGTACCTCGTATCTCGGTGAGAGTAACCATCACAAATATCCATTCTCGTGCACGAGCCACTAGTAGGGAACATACCCATAACCTAGTGGTCCCCAATCATCATCATCATAGTTTAGTTAGAGTTGTAAGCGTCAATCTTGCTAAGTGAAACTGAGGCCAAACCCCACGGATTCACTAGCATACTAGTACACATCCACCCACCTAGATACCCGGGTTTTCCCTTTGTGCTCAAACAAGTTCAGTAATCCAAGAAGTATAGTTCTCACATGCAAATATCACTTCCACATCACAAATTAACCAAACAGCCCCATGTACATCACACAAGTCAAAAATTACACTTTTCATTCAAATGCATTTTGAAATCAAACTCACTCCAAATTGCCTACAACACTTTTCACATTTCTTTAACACTTCCACAAATCCATTAAACAATTTTATAAAACCATTACAAGATATTCAACTCACATAACAACCCACACACATGTCACACAATACCCTTCTCACCTTCACAATTCATTTTATAAATAAACTCACATGAAATATCACACTCGTGTTTCGCACACAAAACACAATTTAGTAAAACATTTCGGCAATTTATAAAAAATTCTAAAAATATTTAACATCTCAAATCACCACTTTACCATTAAAGAACCCACATTATGTGAACAAACCCACCCAAACAGTACATATACACCCTTTCCCAACTTTGTTTAACCAAATAAAACATTTGCAATTTTTATAAAACAAACCCAAGAGGTATAACCATTGTTTGCACACTAAACCCATTTCAAAACCCTCATTTAAAAGCAAACTCATACCAATACCAATCCAAAACAGAATTTTTCAGCCCTAAAACAATTATTAAACCACCCCCAAATGTTATAAAAATACATCAAATAATACCACAAAGATACACATGAAAAACACACATTTTCATAAATCACCTTCAAGAAGTACAACAGGTTTTACACCTTAAACTCATTAAAAAAAACCTACTTTCAAGGACAACATGACAATAAGTAATTAAGAAACCAGAATTGGAATCCCCTTTAAATACTAATAAATCACTTTCATATGTTATAAACTAAACCCAAACATTACCCCAAGAGTCACACATGAAAAGTGCCCAATTTCAAGCTATAATGCAACTAAAAATTAAATGTTTAACCAAATCCATCAAAACTGTTTTCACAGCACATAAAACAGATTATAAACATGCTAAATTAATAATTCATGCAAGCTAACTCATCATAAAATGGCTACACATGGAATCACCTACCCTTTTGAGTCGAAACCCTCAAAACTTGGTGCGAAACCTTAAGCGCACCACCGTTGCACCAAAAGGAATACAAATCCAGACCTAAACCACAATAATTTACCCAAAAGACACCAAATCAGACATTAGGATCGAACCCCAACATCTGGACATGAGGAACTTCAAGAAAAAGGAAATAAAACTAAAAGATGATGGAAGGAACCAAGAAGGAATTCCCTTACTTGAAATATCTTGAAGGAATCGGCCCCAATCCACCACATAATGAATCGCCAAGTACCCAAAACTGGTCTGGAGGTTTGAAGGATTCATATTAGGTCATTTGGGGACTGAAATGGAGGAAAAATGATGAAAAATGAAGGAGTTATGAAAGGATCAATTTACCTCTCCAAATCTGCCCGATTTTTGAAACCCTATTAAGTTAAGTACTAAATCGCGATGAAGAAGAGCTCCAAATAGGGGAGAGAGAGCTTGGGCGCGCGGCTGGGTTCAAGGGGCGCATATGAGGCTTTGAATCACCGAAAAACACTTAAAAATGAATAAGTTATTAATTAATCAAATATTATTTTTAAAACTGGAATTGGGCTTTCGGGCAGGCCCAATCCCTTAAATAAAAACCAACATAAACCTTGGTTATGGATTTCCAAAGGCTCCAAATTTTAATTGTGGTGTTGATATATCAGGGGAGGACATTTAGGAGTTGGAATTAGTAAAAAATATTAAAAAATGAAAAAGTTATAAAAGAAATAAAATTTATTTTTAAATCTGGAATTGGGTTCACGGTTTGGCCCAATTCATGTAAACTCACATATTCTCCATAAAACCTTTGGAAACCCCCAAAACAAAGAATTAATGGAAATTAAAATAAAAGTACATTTAAAATAATCTATGTATATGACAATTCTCCCCACCATGAAAACTTTCCGCCCCGGAAAGTCACAGTAAGGCCAAAGTAACAACCAAACCCAACTGAGAAACCAAGAGGTACTCCCTTGTCAGGTTTTTCCCCCAAAGGCCAAAACACCTCCAGTGATCAATTAATGAAGGATTACTCTCACAAAAAAAACATACACCACTTTCCTGAAATAATCAATCACATTCATAATTGATCCTAAAATAAAACTCCTCAAACACTATCCGAACAAGACTCAAGCAATTCACCCAAACGAACAATAACATTGAACAAGGTTACACTTACCTTACTTTAACTAATACATTGGGCACTCTCCAGTCCCAAAGTTTTCCCAAGGAAGATGTAAGTAGTTAGATATATCCAAATGATATTACCTACTTCCCATACAATACAAAGGAAAAACATGAGTTACTTGTATGAAGAGACACAAATGGGCTCCCCACCATAAGAGACAACTTAATTTTTTTTCCCGAGACAGAATCAAGACACTAATAGGGGAAGGCCCAAACAGACTCCCTAGTACAAGGGATATACATTCATTAGAAATTTACAAAATAATATGCACAATACCCATGGTGGGTCTTCCCACTACAAGAACCAACCATCTTAACCGACCGGCGTCGGCCGACACGAAAAGACCCCAAAATTAAGGAGTTGGGACGGTCACACGGTTAGTCTACACAGTTTGAGAAACTGTGCGATAACTATGTGGATCCTTATATTTGCATGGTTTTTTTTGTTCACAGTTAGAACTATCCATGTGAAAACCGTGTGCTCAACTTGTCTAGCCAAATTTCCAACCATTCTCCAAAGACTCAATGGAAACCAAAGGGGGAGGGAATAACATTGTGTGATGACATGGGTACAAGACCCTCCACCTATTTCCACCGAACAGGAACAATAGAAGAAATGTGATGACACCATAGGTTTAAACTCTTCCTATCTTTCATACTGAGGATAGGACTTTGTACAAGGGTTTAAATGGCCCCTGGGATTTTCCCTGACTACGAGCCAGCTTCTCTCCGAGACCTATGGCTGGAGCTCAAATGATTGAAGCATCTTCGGCCTCATAGTTAATATTTGGAAACCCACTGAATGAGAATTCTTCTTTTCGGTGCCACCAAAAACTACACCGCAGTCCCAAATAAGTTTTGTAGACATAACACATTCCAAACTCACTTTACCTTATCCCGATATTTCACTGAAACAAGGGCTGAGAAGATACACACACATCACAACTTGTTTCTTCAGGTGAGAAACAATAGAAGTAAAGAACACCTACACTCACATTCCTCTAAAATAGATGATTTTGAAGTTTTTCCAAGGGAGACATTTTCCCAACATAACAGGGACTCTCAGAGGATTTCACTACTTTCACCTATACAGTCAATCGAGTACATGACATCATAAGGCATCACCAAACATGACCATTTCAACTGATATAAACAATTCATGGAGAGGGACCTTATACAACATCCCCAAACAACACACAATTCTAGAAAGTGGCCACAATATCCTATCGTGACCATATTTACCACACCGGTGGTTTAACATGAATTAATGCATCAAAGAAACTTTGAAGAACCCAAAGACCCTCTTAGACACCATCATGACACTCATCCACACTAACAAACAAAGAACACTTCCACCTTCGATGAATCATGAAACTTAAGAAACCAAGGCCTCTTTCAACCTTCCACAAGAACTATCCCACTACAAGAGGATCTACAAATCAACTAAATGAATGGTTGTAGACTCAATCAACAATGATCTATAAAATATTCCTTATATTGATCAACTGGAGGATTTTCCAATGGAGAAACAATATGGGTTGCACTTCAGTTTTTCACTAACCCTAAATGGGGGCGTACCTTATCCAACGGGAGAACCCAAGGACCCAACCAAGATGGTCCATTGGTAAAAAAAACCATAAACCAGATCCAAACACATTAAGGTAACCACCATAAAGGTGTCCCGAAAAATATCTCAGAGGAGACTACTAACCGGTCCTTCTACCTAGCTTACCGACCAAACATAATCCCAAAACAGAGTTCAAATAGGAGAGGTTATTGGACTAAAAAAACATCCCACAAAAACAACATCTTCAAAGACCCATAATACAAACCATCCCAAAACTATTCATCAAGACATCATGTTTTTTTTCTTTAAAACCATTTCTTTGAAAACAATCAGTTCAACGGTAAGAGTATCGACCAATGGTACCCCATGGGCCTCACACATGCATGTTTTTGTGCCACACCAGACACCCACCTCATATCCGTCCTGGCACTCATCTAGTCGTGCCATCAACCATCCATCATCCCATATAACCCCATGCATGTGGTCACTAATGGAAATACCAAAGGTTAAAACAAAAATTCTTTCCACTTTTCAAAACCAAAACGGTCAACCAACGCATCCTTTTTTTCTCATAACCGCTAACCACGAGATCAAAATCCCAACTCACATCTTACAAAAATTTTCATAAAGTCACAACCATTTAGAAAATAACTCACATTCAAGATATTCAAATCAATTTCAAAACATATCATCCCATTAAAACACACTCTGATTGTTTAGAAAACTCTATTGGAAACACTTTTCAAAACCAACTTCAATACAGTTTCTACCTTCAAAAGAGGTGTAATCACACCATTTTCTATTTCAAAATAATTCTGAATATTTAGTTCCAAAATTTCATAAATCATACCATTCCACATTTATTTGAAAATCATTTCACAAAAACATTACACTTCTTAAAACCAAGTCACTTTAAAACCAAAGTTCCAAGATTTCAAAACTAAAGAACATAAGACAATGCGAGAGGAAACTAGTTTCAGTGGGTGACTTGGACATATGGTTGGCAGCCATATTCCAATCACTTCACTGTCACAGAGAGTGTTCTAGGGAATATCCCCAGCTCCACATGGCTTTCCAGACCCTGTGAGCTCATTGGGACCATTAACCCAACTCTCTTTTCATTTCCCCTAATCATCATCAAACCATGAAAACCAAAAGACATAGAAAAATCACAACTTCCCCTGGCGACTTGAATCCTGAAATGAGGTGTGGTGATCAAGCACACTACCCATAACCAGAATTCAATGTCCCAACAATCATAACTCTATACTATCCCAACTATTTTCCAAATAACATGACTCAAATGGAGCGAACCTCCTTTGATACCATTTTGTCACGAACCGAATCTGGTCGCCTTCAAAATCGGCACCCGACCCGGTCCATGGCAAGACCCGAAGGGCGTTCCGGATCCCCACGGGCTGGCACAAGTTCCTGGGTATCATAAAATGATAATTGGGAACGATTTACACGAGTTTATAAACTTCAAACGACAAAAGAGTCCAATAAAACAAATCTGGATTTTTCAACTAAAATCGTCTTTTACAAAATTTTAGAACTGAAATACATAAGTTAAAACTATGTTTAAAGACCATTACAATGGTACATAACCAAATAATGACAGCCCAAGAACCTCCACAAGGAAAGAGGCACCGCCTTCACGCTATCTCCACCATACTGCATCCCAATGGACAACTAAAAACCTGAATCAATGGCATAAATCCTGTACCCAAACCTGTGACATAAAATAAGCAAATCTACTTACACCCAAAGGTGTAAGTAGGGTGTGAGCGAAACCCCAGTAGGATACCACCAATAATAGATTCCATGTGATAAACATTTAATGGCGAAAAGAATGCAAGTTTTCAAAGACATGAGATGCTAGTTAAAATTTCTAAAAGATGCAATATAAAATAAAAACAGTTTTCAGGTGGGCTAATTTAAAGAATAAAAACATTTAAAATAAATACCATAGCAACTGAATTTTCCAGCCTCTCATACCGTATACCGACGGTAAGAACAAAGTATCCAGTGAGAACAATCAATGGGAAATAACCCCTAGGCACTAGCTAGTTGTGGGTCCCAGGTACCTCGTATCTCGGTGAGAGTAACCATCACAAATATCCATTCTCGTGCACGAGCCACTAGTAGGGAACATACCCATAACCTAGTGGTCCCCAATCATCATCATCATAGTTTAGTTAGAGTTGTAAGCGTCAATCTTGCTAAGTGAAACTGAGGCCAAACCCCACAGATTCACTAGCATACTAGTACACGTCCACCCACCTAGATACCCAGGTTTTCCCTTTGTGCTCAAACAAGTTCAGTAATCCAAGAAGTATAGTTCTCACATGAAAATATCACTTCCACATCACAAATTAACCAAACTGCCCCATGTACATCACACAAGTCAAAAATTATACTTTTCATTCAAATGCATTTTGAAATCAAACTCACTCCAAATTGCCTACAACACTTTTCACATTTCTTTAACACTTCCAAAAATCCATTAAACAATTTTATAAAACCATTACAAGATATTCAACTCACATAACATCCCACACACATGTCACACAGTACCCTTCTCACCTTCACAATTCATTTTATAAATAAACTCACATGAAATATCACACACTCGTGTTTCGCACACAAAACACAATTTAGTAAAACATTTTGGCAATTTATAAAAACTTCTAAAAATGTTTAACATCTCAAATCACCACTTTACCATTAAAAAACCCACATTAGGTGAACAAACCCACCCAAACAGTACATATACACCCTTTCCCAACTTTGTTTAACCAAATAAAACATTTGCAATTTTTATAAAACAAACCCAAGAGGTATAACCATTGTTTGCACACTAAACCCATTTCAAAACCCTCATTTAAAAGCAAACTCATACCAATACCAATCCAAAACCGAATTTTTCAGCCCTAAAACAATTATTAAACCACCCCCAAATGTTATAAAAATACATCAAATAATACCACAAAGATACACATGAAAAACACACGTTTTCATAAATCACCTTCAAGAAGTACAACAGGTTTTACACCTTAAACTCATTAAAAAAAACCTACTTTCAAGGCCAACATGACAATAAGTAATTAAGAAACCATAATTTGAATCCCCTTTAAAGACTAATAAATCACTTTCATATGTTATAAACTAAACCCAAACATTACCCCAAGAGTCACACATGAAAAGTGCCCAATTTCAAGCTATAATGCAACTAAAAATTAAATGTTTAACCAAATCCATCAAAACTGTTTTCACAGCACATAAAACAGATTATAAACATGCTAAATTAATAATTCATGCAAGCTAACTCATCATAAAATGGCTACACATGGAATCACCTACCCTTTTGAGTCGAAACCCTCAAAACTTGGTGCGAAACCTTAAGCGCACCACCGTTGCACCAAAAGGAATACAAATCCAGACCTAAACCACAATAATTTACCCAAAAGACACCAAATCAGACATTAGGATCGAACCCCAACTTCTGGACATGAGGAACTTCAAGAAAAAGGAAATAAAACTAAAAGATGATGGAAGGAACCAAGAAGGAATTCCCATACTTGAAATATCTTGAAGGAATCGGCCCCAATCCACCAAATAATGAATCCCGAAGTACCCAAAACTGGTATGGAGGTCTGAAGGATTCATATTAGGTCATGTGGGGACTGAAATGGAGGAAAAATGATGAAAAATGAAGGAGTTATGAAAGGATCAATTTACCTCTCCAAATCTGCCCGATTTTTGAAACCCTAATAAGTTCAGTACTAAATCGCGATGAAGAAGAGCTCCAAAGAGGGCAGAGAGAGCTTGTACGCCCGGATGGGTTCATGGGGCGCATATGAGGCTTTGAATCACCGAAAAACACTTAAAAATGAATACGTTATTAATTAATCAAATATTATTTTTAAAACTGGAATTGGGCTTTCGGGCAGGCCCAATCCCTTAAATAAAAACCAACATAAACCTTGGTTATGGATTTCCAAAGGCTCCAAATTTTAATTTTGGTGTTGATATATCAGGGGAGGACATTTAGGAGTTGGAATGAGTAAACAATATTAAAAAATGAAAAAGTTATAAAAGAAATAAAATTTATTTTTAAATCTGGAATTGGGTTCACGGTTTGGCCCAATTCATGTAAACTCACATATTCTCCATAAAACCTTTGGAAGCCCCCAAAACAAAGAATTAATGAAAATTAAAATAAAAGTACATTTAAAATAATCTATGTATGTGACATTTATGGCTTTATACAACCCATATAATAATAATTTATATGTTAAAATAACATTTTGGGTAATAATCACTATCTTTATCATACATGTTTTAACTTGTTATTCTTGATCGTATAACTTATTTCATGATTTAATTGATTCTAGAATATAAAAAATTAATAAGGTATCATATATATTCCAAATATAATTATGTATAATATATTTATATATTAAATGGAAAACATCATTTATGGTGACAGTATGTCGTACGTACGCATAAACGCCGTTTCCGTTTTCATATCGTATTGAACAGAAGTAAGTGAATGAGATATATGTAAATACATACATATATATATATATATATCCAGTATAATTATTATGTCATATATTACATACTTATTAATAATATATACATTTATAATCATCTTTGAATGGTGAACGTGAATCTCATCGCGTCGTGGAGACGATAAGTCGTACATACGCACAAACGGAAATATTATTCTTTTTATGGTGAAATAGTATGTAATTGGATGATATATAATATTTTATAAATCATTAACATGTTATATTTATTATTTACATCAATTATAATCATTATTATACTCATCCAAATGATGAAGTGTTGAATAACAAACTACACCACGACGTGGAGACGGTATGTCGTATGTACGCACGTATGGTGACTTTGTCACTAGTAGGGTGGATAGAATAATTAATATGGTTGTAACATATTTATAATAATATCTATGTATGTATAAGGTATTGGATTTATTATTTTATTATGTAAACAACAAAGAAATAGAAAGTGGAAGAAGAAAAGAACTTTGAAAGAGGTGATGAAGTAATTATCTCTCCTTCAGGTTCTTCCTTTTGATTTGATCAAAAGGAATATTTAAGTTTGATTATGATCAAGTTAATGCCTCTAGGTTGAATTTAGGGTAGTTAGGAGGATATTTTAGAAGGGTTTGTCCAAGACAAATGGATTTGTAGGTGTGATTTTGAGATAAGGGGAAGTACCCTTTTATAAGAGAGGTGAGGATCACTTTAGGAAAAACTTGAAATATTATTTTATTATAAAATAATTTTCTATTTATAATAGATAAAAATGAATTTATTTAGAGAATTAGGTGGTTATGGGTCTAAAACCTCTCATAAAATATGTTTTAGACAATTTAAGGATACCATATTAATCTTATCTTTTAGATTTAACTGTTGGTTAAATAGTTTAACATTTACCATGTCTCCTTGTATTTTTATATTATATGGTTAATAAACATACTATAAAATGCCAAGACAACCTCAAGTGGTTAAATAATGAAATATATATTATTATATAAGTCTTTTGGCTGAACCTTATATTTTTAGGAATATTATATTATTTAATAATATAATAGTTTTTTTTTTCAAAACTCATTTTTGTCAATTTTGACAATATTTGGTATTATGTTTTTGTGAAAGTCATAATAACTTTATTACTTCGAAAAAATTTATTTATTCAATCCTAACATGTCATATTAACATAAAAATATATTTTAATTAATCAAAACTTTCAAATTATATTTATTTTAATATTTATAATATCATTTATTTGATTCTTTCATTAATAAGGAAAATAATGCATCATTATTGTGTCATAAATAAATATTTATATTTTATGTCTAAAAATTCTAAATAAAATATAATAATGTAGGAAATATTTTTATAGTTCTAATTAATAAATATATTCAAATAGATAAATTATATAACCTCATATAAATTTTTTTACTAATAGATACATGCTTTTGTTATTTTTGTCTTTTCTTTAAATTGAGTAATATAAAATGTCATTATCACTCCCAAGTGGCTATATTGGATCCCCAAATCGACCCAAGGATTCCCATGGTCAGAAATGTATCAGAAAATAGTGTTAGGACATGTTTTAGGGTAATTTAATATTATAATAATATTATATTATTTCCCTTATTTATAGGATTTACCCTTTAACCAGGGTAAATAAAATATTTACTGAAGTAACTATTAATAATGACTATAAATAAAAGTTACATATTTACACATTTTTTACCTCCTGATTTAAAATTTTAAATCCATTTTTCTAAATTTAAAATAGATAAGTTTCAGAAATTAATTTAAAATTAATTCCCTTTTTTAAAACCAAAAAGTGGGTTTTTAAGAAGTAAAAACTATCAAAAAATTGACATGTGTTTAGGTACAATTTAGATGTGAAATTAGAACCAATGACCTAAATTATGTTAAATTATAAAAATATAATCTAATGATACTTTAAATCTACTCAAATATATATTTCAACACTATAAATTATTTCGATTTAAAAAGTTATTTTTAATTAAAATTTAGTGTTTTTCACTATTCATGAAAATATGAAAGTTATCAGAAAAGTGCCAAAAATTTATCCAAACTAAATTTATATGTCCTTATTCTGAATAATAATTTAATTTCATGATATTGAATATATAAAAGTGTCAAATATTGGATTTAAAAAAGGTTCATCATTAAAAGGTAGAAAAAATGCATTTTTGAAAAAAATACTTCTTTTATCTGAAAAATTGAATTTGTCTTTATATTATGTCTAAGAAACACAAAATATGAACGTTTAAATTATATGGTATATATATAAAATTCAAAATTTGGTTATTTTTATTCATAATCACTTTTTAAATGGCTAGTTTTATAGGTCGTGGTGCGCTTGAACTTGATGCTGAGTACATCACACGCTATTGTATTATTCAAATAGAAATGTACCATGGAAGCTTGGGGTGTTACATTCATCCCTCATTCAATAAATTTGTTCCTCTCAATTTGGAATTGTTCTTCAAAAATAAAAGGTAAATAAATAGAAAATACCTTTCCAGAAACCAACTTCGAAAATAGGGTTAATAAAATTTAGTCTTAATAAGAGGGAAAAGGAAATGAAAAAGTCACCACCAAATTTGGATTTCAAATAAGATAAAATTGGTTGAAATTATAATTAGAGGAAAAATTTAAACATGTATAGGGAGTGATTGAGGTCATCAATCACAAATAAGTGAATGGAAAATTGAGGGCCTCAAAGCCATAAATCAATGACAATTTAAAATATCGTCAGTTCAACAAAACATAATGTATTAGGATAAAACATTTTTGGATTTAAGATCCTTTCCCTAATATTTAAGAATAAATTTATTCATAGAATAATAAAAAAATAATACTTTAAAAGTAGAGTTACATCCTTTAACTAATTTCTACCACAAACTCATCTTTCTCTCCAAAACATAATAGAACTCATAAATATGCTATTTATCCAAATTGTATAGGGTTAAAAATATAAGAATATACCCTTTAAATGAAGAAAACTATTTTTTAATAACCATGTACTTCCTGTAGGATAGTGGTAGGTGATAAAGACTTGTCACACTTTGGTTGTGGGTTTTATTCCTGCAGCTTTGTCCGACGTGACAGGTTATCACCCGACCAGCAGGTTATCCTTTTTCCAAAACTATAGTATTATAAAATCCCAAAAAACAATCTTCAGAAACGATTTAAAATTAAATAATACTATACAAAGTTTAACTTAATCCATTCCAAACTTTATAGTTATCCAAAATTCTTCTGTCCAACTCTCTCTAAACGGTCTCTAAATTCAAAAATCAATTTTAGCCTCAGATTCCCCAAATAACATAAAGTTTCTCTTATTGTCACATACAAAAAATATTATTACCTTAATAATATTAAAACCATAATTAAAAGAAATGTACTGAATTATAGTCCTTATATATATCACATTCTTCTTATAACTAGGATATTATTCTTGAATCCAAAAACACAAATACATTAATTATTCCACTTCAAATTTTGTAACAACATAAGCTTGGCCTTGTTCCCTTGGAATTTTATAAGGTAAGTTTCCATGGAACTTAGGACATTCATTTGCATAATTACCCATTTCTCTACAATTTTTTCACTCAACATTGACAAACTCTTTCTTTCCCTTGAAATCACGAGCTTGGTGATCTTTTTCCCCACATTTGTGAAAAACTCCCACTATATTTAGGCAAGTACCAGGGTATTTCTTCACAAAATTATCACATAAGGTAAAATACTTCTTTCCCTTTTTCCATTTATATGTCTCTAGATCCACCATTATCTTCTTCTATTGCTTTACTTTAATTTCATTAGACTTATAAAATTCCATTTCTATCTTGATAACACACGAGATTATATCTTCATACGTCGAGAATAATTTTGAGACTAATGCTCGCTGAAGAAATGGTTTTAACTAATCAAAGAATTGATAAATATCACTCTTTGGGTTACTTATATAATCTACTACATGCCTTGCTAACCTTGTAATGTTATCCTCATACTTTTTGAGAATCTCATCTTTCGTTTGCCTTAGACTCAGAAATTTCCTTTCCATATCCGCTCGATGGTCATGAGGAAAGTATTTTTCTATGAAAATATCTTTAAAATCCCTACATTTCATATTTGATACTTATTCATCCTCCTTTGTTTTTTGAATTAATGTCCACCATTGATCTGTATCTACCGTGAGGTGATAAACTACGATGAAAATTTTTTCCCTATTGCTACTCCCCAAAGCATTAGTTATTTTCTCTAAGGAACTTATCCATTGCTTAGCTACAAGTGGATTTGTAGTCCCATTGAATATTGGTGGTTTTTTCCTCATGAACCAGTCTAACATTGAACCTCCACATTGTGGATAAGGGCGATCCATACGGGTAAGGTTATTATTCATAACCTGAGTGAGTTGTCCCATTATGGTGATAAGTTGTTCAGCACCAGTTACATCACTGGCTCAACTATAATTATCTTGAGTAAGAGGGAAATCCCTACATAGATCAAGTTCGTCGATACAATTTCCATTCTTTCCACTAAGCACCATTTCTAAATAATGGCATATACTAGATTAGTTTACGAACCACAATACATAATTACAAACTAGTAAAATACCTAAAATAAATTGAAAAGTTTATGCATATAATCCATAATCATAAAAAAATGTTTTCTTTGAGGAAGTATTTACAAATAAATCCTTCTTGATGGTTTGTGACGAAAATGTGAATTATCCTAAGAATATCCACCGAGAGTGTCATAACCAAGAGTGACACAATGCCTATTTTTGTGTACCAGGATACCCTGAGTCAAGCCTGAAACTCTTTGTCAGAGTTTTCACTCCTAGGTACATCTGTGCTAGAGTCGCCTCTACCTGATCATATCTAGACAGGGATGTATTTCGTGGAAAATACACAAAATTTCTATATTACCAAAATTCTAAGAAGTTATTCTATACTAATCTTCAATTTCTATATTAGGGTAACATTCCTTAATCAGAGTTTTTCTAAATCTAGCTTCCATGGTTTGTACTAAACATCCTCTGATACTAACTATAATACCCTGACCCTAGTTACCCAGAGTTGGTGCATTATTACATAACATAGGCATGATCACAAAAGATCAAGTCTCGAATGAACTATTAATTTAGTAGCCTTAGAAGTACTAGATACATATATATGTTTTACATTACATCATGAAATGGAAAAAAAACAACATTGTGCCCCCTTTGACACACTCTTATCCATTAGCCTATTACTACATGTTAATCATAATATACTTCTTCGCATCCTGGTAAAAATAAAACATAAGAAAGGGTGATCTTAGATGCTCAGTAAGGGTAAAAATATACCAGAAACATTCATAAATAAGCATAAATATTTAAGGCAATGTATAAGACTAAAACACAAGCCTTTTAAACTTAAACTTTAGAAAAATATGGAAAAGATAAATCAAATAATTCCATTTACTTATTCACATCATTATTCTACTAGTCTAATAATCACATGTAATATCAATAGCCAATTTCATAATGATGGAATGCATAATACCATACATCGTAACCACATAGTCAAGGCCTCGTTCCAAGACTACAAATAAGAATTTGTCAAGGCCTTGTGTCAAGACACTATTTTGTCTCATAAGACCTACCGATGCATAGAGGAACTATAATGGGCTCCACCCATCACTTACTAAGTCCAATGGATTCCTAATATGAAAATGTTAAAACATAAAATAAATATTCATATTAAAAATAGCATACGAAATGTCAATATTTTAACCATAAACCAAGAATGGTATAAAAATAGCACATCCATAGTCAAAAAAACCATAAATCATTCAATATTTTATTGAATATTTTATTATAATAAATCAACCTCAATAAAGAATAATATCTAGTAAAGGATGTTGACATAGTTGAAAATGACCAGTAAAAATATTTGAGAGAAATATCCCTTTTGGTGAAATCATTAAAAAGTCACACATTTATAAAGGATGTCATTTAAAAGATATTTTTGACTAAATGTGTCCCATACCACTTTGAAACTTTTTAAAGTAATTAACATTTTAAAACAATCATGTACATATAAATAAATACATAAAATAAATTTTAAAACATGGACATTAATTAAAAAGATTTATAAAAATAAATCCTTAAAACATTTAAAATGCTGATATTGATAAAGATTCCCTTCAAAAAAACATTAAAATATTCATTTTGAAAACATATTTATGAAACATGTACATGGATGATAAAAATTTCCCAGTAAATACTTACACATAAACAATCTCGGATAATAATGATATTGAAGAATTAACCCTTACCTTGTACTTTCCTTTGATCGAGGGTACATTTAACCTTATGTGTAATGAACAAAGTATATTATTAAATTTTAACAGAACCATTTTCATATTTAGGATATCATACTTGATTCAGTTATGGATTTATAATACTCATATAATAATAATTTCTATGTTAAAATATGATTTCAGGTAATAATCACTTTCTTTATCATATGTGTTTTAACTTTTTATTCTTGATCGTATAACTTATATCATGATTTAATTGATTCCAGAATATAAAAAATTATTTATGTATCATATATATTCATAATATAAGTATGTATGATAGATTTATATATGAAATGGAAAACACCGTTTATAGAGACGGTATGTCATACATATGCATAAACGTCGTTTCTGTTTTCATATCGTATTGAATAGAAGTAAGTGAATGAAATATATGTATATATATATATATATATTTAAATTAGTATTATTTTGTCATATATTAAATACTTATTAATAATAAATATATTTACAATCATCATTGAATAGTGAATGTGAATCTTATAGTGTTGTGGAGACGGTAAGCCGTACGCACGTACGGGCAATGATATAATTCTATTAATGGTTAAATAGTATGTAATTGGATGGTATATTACATATATATAATAATTAACATGTTATATTTATTATCTAAATCAATTATACTCATTATTATACTCATCCAAATGATGAAGTGTTGAATAAAAAACTACACCACGAGGGGGAGACGGTAAGTCGTACGTACGCACGTATGATGAATTTGTCATTAATAGAATGGATAGAATAATGAACATGGTTGTAACATATTTATAATAACATCTATGTATGTATAAGGTATTGGAGTTATTATTTGATTATGTAAACAACAAAAAAAAAGAGGATGTGGAAGAAGAAAAGAACTTTGAAAGAGGTGATGAATTAATTACCTCTTCTTTGGGTTATTCTTTTTGATTTGATCAAAATGGATCTTTAAGTTGGATTCTGATAAATATAAGGACTCTAGGTTTACATTAGGGTAGTTAGGAGGATATTTTAGTAGGGTTTGGACAAGCCAAATAGATTTGGATGTGTGATTTTGAGAGAAGGGGAAATACCCTTTTATAAGAGTAGTGAGGGTCACTTTAGGAAAATCTTGATATATTATTTTATTATAAACTATTTTTCTGTTTATAAGGTATAAAAATGAATTTATTCAGATCCTTAGGTGGTTATGGATCTAAATAAGATCAACCAATAGGTTTTAGACAAGTTTAGGATGCCATATTAACCCTATCTTTTAGATTTAACTCTTGGTTAAATGGTTTAACATTTACCATGTCTCCTTGTTTTTTTATATTATATGGTTAATAAACTTACTATAAAATACCAATTGAATATAAAGTGGTTCATTAATGAAATATATATTATTATAGAATTACTTTTACAGAACCTCATATTTGTAGGAATATTATACCATTTAATAATATAGTATTGTTTTTTAAAAACTCATTTATGGTAATTTTGACACTATTTGGTATTTTGTATTTGTAAAAGTCATAAAAAATTTATTACTTCGAAAAATTTTATTTAATAAACCCTAAAATGTCATATTAAATTATAAAATTATTTTATGTCATCAAAACATTCAAAATATATTTATTTTAATATTTATAATATCATTTATTCGATTCTTTCATTAATAAGGAAAATACTCCATCATTTTTGTGTCATAAATAAATATATTTATTTAATGTCTAAAAATTATAAATAAAATATAATGATGTAGGAAATATATTTAGATTTTTAATTACTATTTATAGTCAAAGATATAAATTATATAACCTCATATAAAAATTGTTTTACTAAAAGATACATGATTTTTTTTATTTTCGTCTTTACGTTAAATTAATTAATATAAAATGTCATTATCACTACCAAGTGGCTCTATGGGGTCCCAAAATAAATCCAAGGAAGCCCATTGTCGGAAATGTATCATAAAATAGGGTTAGTACATGTGTTAGGGTAATTTAATATTATTATGATATTATATTGTTTCCATTATTTACAGGATTTACCTTTCAACCAAGGTATATAAAATATTTACTGAAGTAACTATTCATAATGTATAAAAATAAAATTTACCTATTTATAAATTTTGGACCTCATGATTTAAAATATGGAATCCATTTTTACAAATGAAAAACAAAGAATTTGCACAAATTAATTTAAAATTAATTCTCGTTGTTAAAACCAAAAGGCGAGTTTTTAAGAAGTAGAAACTATCAAAAGATTGACATGTGTTTATGTATAATTTAAATATGATATTACATAAAATGACCTAAATTATATTAAATTATAAAAATATAATCTAATGATACCTTAAAACCACTCAAATGTATAATTTAACACTATAAATTATTTTGATTTAAAAAGTTGTTTTTAATTAAAATTTAGCATTTTCACTATTCATCAAAATATGAAAGTTTTTAGAAAAGTACCAGAAATTTATCCAAACTAAAGTTTTATATCAATATTTTAAATAAGAATTTAATTTGATAAAATTTAATAAATAAAAGTGTCAAATATTTGATTTAAAAATGGTTCGTTATTAAAATGCGGAAAAACTGCATTTTTTTAAAAAAATATTCTTTATCTGAAAAATTTTATTTGTCCTTACATTATGTCTAGGAAACAAAAAATTTGAATTTTAAAATTATATGGGATATATATAAAATTCAAAATGTGGTCAGTACTATTCATAACCGCTTTTGAAATGTCTAGTTTGATAGGTCGTGGTGCGCTTGAACTTGGTGTTGCGTACATCGCACACTATTGTATTATTCAAAGGGAAACGTACCATAGAAGCTTGAGGTGTTACACAAATAATTATGAATTTAACTTCTAGATAAAAAACTCAAGAAAATATATACACCCCATTTGTTGAAAACCCTTTACAACTAGCCTTTCTTTATACCTCTGTCTACCATCCACTTCCTCCTTTAGCCGATAAACCCATTTATTTTGAATGATTTTTTTCCTATCAGGACTTTTTGTTAGATCCCATTATTTGTAAACATGATATTAATAAATATCATCCCTCATGGATGACTCCCATTGATTCCAGTCTTTCATATTTTCAGCCTCTTTCAGGCTTTGTATCTCTCCATAATCTATTATATTCAAGTAGTGAAAGATAATTTTTTACTACTGTACTTGGTTATTAACTCAGAATTATATCTATAAATCCCTCCATGGAACTGGTTCTTCAAGAACTATTGCTTCTAGTGCCGCACCTTTCAAATATCTTCCCTGAGATTCCTCAGTTACTAATCTCATTGGCACTTCTAGACTTAGAAATTACATCATAAATTGAAACCGTTATATAATATACTCTAGACCATCCAATGTTTATAGAACTACCACACTCTTTTAATATTATAGCTTATTATTAACTTATAGATATCCACTTAATTAAACCTTAATCTTTTATGATACATTAATATCATCATTAATATCCACTTGGTTTCAATCTATACGCAAGATCTTTTCATTGGGGAAAATATTCTGACTTTTAACAAACATAATTTTTTTTAATCCAAGATTCAAAAACCAAATTATTCATCATAATATATTATAAAGTAACATGCCCAAGAATTATCCTCTATCTTGTACATATCCTTATAATTAAAATATAAATAATCAAGTTAGTTGAAGAATTTGGTATGGGTGAAATAAACCTTTCTTGTAGATTATAAAAGTTTTAAAAGTTCCTTCCCCAATGGAGAAAGGGATTAAATTCACTCTATAGGTCAAATAGTTCACATATTCCATATAAAACACCTTTGGGAATATCTCAAAAATTCTCATACTTTTCAGATTCTTGAAAAATTCCTAATTCATCCTCTCTATGACTTCATTATGTTCTAGAGTACTTGGTATGACCTTCTCAAACTGTATTACCTTCTATCAAAATAATCTATAGAACTCCATACTTCTATACTCCATACCATTATTAAACCTCAAGCACTTCAGCTTATAATCAATATATTTTCTACCATTGATCTTTATTAGAAGATGGTTCCAAATACCTCATACTTTCTTGAGAAATAACACCCATACTTTCCATGTCACATTTCCAATGAAGGTAACATAGTTCAATAACCCTCTATAAGAATAATCTAAATCCAATCCCCATAAATCCTTACAAAATAACTCTAACTTTTTGTTATTTGGTTTATTACCTTCAATTTATAAAGTGAACTTATACTACTTCCTGAGTACATAATCTTCAAATGTTTCATACTGCATGCTTCTGATCTTCAATATCCCCTTATCAAATCTTTCATCCCTTTCTCACTCAAGTGGCCCATACAGTATTTCCAAAACTTTTTAGAAGTTACTTTTCTAGCATGAATCACACTTTCCAATAATTTAATTATGTAAAATTTTTTGTCATTTACTCATTCTGAAACCACCATAGAAATATGTGTGGCTTTACAAACTCTATCTATGAATATTGTATGGAAACCAACATTGGTTAGATATGCAAGATAAATAGATTTATTACTTAACCCTATTATTTTCTACACTCCTTGAAACTCTAGTAAAGTTCACTTTATTATTCAGAAAGAACATCATCTTTATCTGCAAAATTGAGAGTCACCATCCATCAGATGTAACTTGAAATGTATTCCGTAAGTATAGTTCATTATATTTAATCTCTCATATGTGGAGTGAAATGAATCTCTAGAGTCTTTGATTCAAGACTCAAGAAAATTGAAAACAATCAACAATAGAAAACTAATATCTTCTGATATTTGATTAAAAGATCTAATTCTAGAAGAATATATTTTTTATTTGATTCTCCATTCATTTTAATCATTATTTAGATGGAATTTATTCCTTTAATTCCAACACATGGGACCACCCTCTATCGAGCTACTTTTTCTTTGACTTCTTTTACCCTTTCCATTCTTATGACCTTTCCATGATGTGGAACACAACCTTATGTACAAATTATAAAAATTTATAGAGGATTCATGGGTATCCTTTTAAAAAAGATCCTTATTTAAAATTATATCCCCAACATGAACATAAAAAAGTTCACTCCTACCACATTAGTTACAAACCACATAAACCATATAATCCAATTATTTCGGGAGTTATGAGTGCAACAATAGAACCCCCATATCTCTAAATCATACCATAAGTGATTAAAACTAACATTTTATCATATTGAAGTATTTAAATCAAAAGTTTTACTATAATTTTTCTTCCAACATTCTCATGATTATTAGCCTCTGTAGTAAGAACACCTTATTCATCATTGTGGGATTCTCATACATATCGAAAAGGACTTTCATAAGTCCAGATATTGATTTTAATTCATGGATAGTGAAATCATGATAATTTAACATTCTTTGTTAACCACTCATTCTTATTCTTCCAACCACACCACTTCAGTATTTCTCAATAAATAACCGTGTAAGACCTCAAACCGGTTACCCAAGCTGGCCTGTGACATCTACAGGGTGCATTGCTGATCACCCCAGGGTGGTGAAAAGCACCAAGGAATCAAGGAGTAAAGGTGGGAACAATATCACCTAAGATAAATAAATACATGTTGTAGAAAACAAATGATCATCACAAAATAATTTTAATAACCAACAAGAATAACTAAACATAAAACAAAAATGAAACCAAAATAAATCTAATGACAAAAAAGATCTTCATGTGATCCCACAGATCACTCACTGAACCAAAAACCCAACATCATTCCACAATTATCAAAACCAGGATGGAGCCTTCACCTAAGGCTAAAATAAGGATAAAAGTATAGGTTTGAGTATTAAAACTCAGTGTACCTACCCATGTAAACTATTATATAGGCATTTCCTTTAACAAAAAGATTCATTTTTTCTAATTTTGAAATATAATATACAAAAAATAGTTTTTCAAACATTCAAATTCAAAAAAATGATGATCCATTGGAATATTTACTTAAAATAGGTTTTTCTATAAAGGAGACTTGGTAATTTTATAGGAAAAGGAGAAGGGTAAAAAGAAATAATCATTTACAATTGGGAAAGGGAGTGTGAATCATTTTTCAAAATATTCTTCATGAAAAAATTTAATAATCAAATATTCACTTTTAGAAAAATGAACACACAAAAAAATAGAGAGTATGAGTAATAACAACATATCATGGGAAATAGGAATACAATACTCAAGTAACTAAACCATATAAGGAACCTAGATCATCCTCCATAGATAAAAAATTTATGGGGGACATGGGAATGCCTAGAAGATAAAGGGAAAATCTGGAACATTCTGTAACCTGATCCATCATATCAGTGCACCTAATGAAATAAAAAATCACATACACTTGGTCATTACATACCTAGACTAACTAAGGGGAACCTTCCTGAAAGAAAATTGTATCCATAATAAGGGTACATTTTCCAGAGAATAATCCTAAACTAGTGCAGTTAGTGTTATTGGATAATCTAGTATCTATGCTAGGTTACCAAGTCATGTCTATAATGGGGGAGAGCTAATGAGATTCAACCCTTCAATAATATATATATATTTAAAATAGAAACAAAACACCATATGGATCACAAAACCAAGCATCACCCTCAAATCACCCCAAGGAATAATCCCCTTGCCTAGTATTTATAAATTCACAAGGGAAATACCATACTAATGACCTCACATTCCCTTTAGCAATAAGAAATGCAAGTGGTGCATCCCAATGGGAGTTTTTCAAATAAAAACCAGTTTTAAAGGTGACAACTAGGTCTTAGGTGACAAACATTTATAAAAGAACAAATCAGATCAATTATTAAACCAAAAATACATTTAGAAACCCACTCTAGAATCCTGAATTACCATTTAAAAATCAAAACATGTTTAAAGGAAAACTGAGAATTTTGTCATGCAATTGGTGTGAGAAGCTCAAATAAATAATTTCATAAAACTAAATTCAAGAATAATTCACTTTATTTCACTCTGAATAATTATTCAAAGTAATAAATATAACAAATTATCATCAAAACAAGGTTTGAATATCAATAAATCAATGTTTCTTAAATTAAAAGGCCAAATGAAAAGGGAAACCTACCTCAAACTCAAATAGCATGGAAAATGGAAACATAAAATGACTTCAAAGAAGTAAAATGAGAAAAAGAAGACCAAGAGAAACCTTAATAATAATAAACCCAAAAATTAAAACAAAAGAAACCAGAACCCTAGACCAAGGAAACCAAGGGAGAAAGGGAAAACTGAAGAAAATGAATGGAGAAGGAATAAGAAGAGGAATGGAGGATATTTCCTTGAGAAATCTCCCCAAAATCATGATGACAACACTTTGAGTCACTATATTTGGAGGAGGGTAGGTGTGAGGAATTGGGGGATCTCCCTAGGGTTGCACAATCCAAGATAAGAGAAATATGATGATTTGGGGTAAACTATCTAGAGGGTGAAAAAGGTAGATAACTATTTTCTAAGAATCTGGGCACTATGCATTATTAGGATACACGATTTAGAAACATGTGGGAAAACTATAAATTCTTTATGGGACTAACATGAGACCTAGCCAATTTGGATGCATGGTATGGGAAACTGTGTTCCAACTATATAGTTTGGTTTTGTCAAAAATTGTGGATCCATGCACAAGATTCTTGTGTGATTTGTCTTTTTCATGATCGAGTCATGTTCCCTTATCTAGGGACACCCCAAGAGCCACACAATTACTTTTGGGATCCACATGGTTTGAATCTAACTATTCACTAGCCATGAAAACCAAATAGTTCAAGAGAATAATGAACCAAAAAGATACTCAACATCAAGAGGTCACAAGGTATCCCCTTAGTCATGCACAGAAACTATGAAATAGAAGAAAAATATACCGAAAATATATATTTCTATTTGAAACATCCATGAATCAATCGAAAATCCAAATAAAAGAAATGATAAATCATAATAAAAGGGAATAATAAAAATCATGGTGTGATAATTCTCCCCACTATAATTCATTCTTCCCCCAGAAAGCCTCAATTTTTCTTTTTGATTAGGTAAAAAAAATTTCCACACTCCCACACAATTAAACACCTCAAACTAAAGATTACCCTAACCACCAATAAGTAATAAATTGTACATATACTTGAAACAGACCATTGAATTCAAAAAATTTCTCAAATGATGATGAAAATCCCAAAATGAAAGATAAACACCTTACCATTACTACAACCATTGGGTCTGCTCCAAGAGTCCAATATTTTCTACAAGATAAGGAAAAATCAAGGTTATAAGACCCATGAAGACAAGGGAAAAATTATGGACACCTTTCCCATGGAAAATGAGGAAAATGGACACAAAACGAAACAAAGAGTTCAATTTTAAAACCTTAGGAGGCTGTGGTGGACTACCCACCATATTAGAACTAACCAGGTACCAGCTAATGATCCTGGCCAAACACTAAATTTTCCAAATTTGGAAAACCACAAAAAATTTCATAAATAACCAAGAGATCAAAATAAGATGCACAATGGAAGACCCTTTCACGCCACGATGACGAGATTTATAATTTCAAAAAAGGAGTTTCCATTAGAACATAATTTCCAAAAATATATATAATACCCAGATTCATTTCAAAAATATATAGAACCACAAGGTACTTATATTACAATGAAAGAAACATTTTTATCAAAAAACTTAAATAGAACTCACACCAGTTCACATTCATTATTTTGAGACACAAGATTCTTTGAGTGAGTGGATCTAACTCCACACTTATTTTGAGTGGAACCCTTTCCAAACATCCAAAGATATACCAAATGACCATAGGAATGGTAGTTCTTTGGAACACATGGGAATGAAGGATTCTTGTGACATTTATTTCCACAATTGTGAGACACCATTGTCCTATTACTAGAAGAAGTTGATGAAAATTTAGAATTGATCTTAATTACTTCACAAGAATAATCAAATTAATACCTATTTCCCATATCTTTATTGAAATTCCCATCACTTATTCTAGATAATTAAGGTGGATTGACCACCTTGAGAACCCCTGCTAACATGACCTCAATCAGAATTTATTTCCACAACATATCAAAAAAGGAGGTTAGACCGAATTCCAACACCGTTGATTGAAGATTAATATGAAGAAAATTCTCAAAATTTGGGGTTTTAGAGAATCATCATCGGCTTAGCTTAGGATATAGGGTACTAGATACAAAAAATGATAGATAAAATCCAACACCAAAAACATTCCTTACTGAATATGGAACATCTCTATTTCCTTCCCTACCATCACAGCCTCAGAGAAGTTTTTTCAAACAAACAATGACTTGAAGAATTCCCAAGATAGGTCTTCTTGAGGCTTGGTCCCAATGAATAGCTTCCATCACTTCTAACTTAGATCTTCAACTAGAATGGTATATAAATTAACTTTTAGAGACTCAGGAAAATCATGTAAACAAAAGATAATTTGTATTTTTTTCAATCCACTCTTCTTCTTCAAAATGAACAATTTGAACATAAAAGAGTGGAGGGTTGTATTGGAACCAAGGATGTTATTTGTTGGAAATGGAGAATGGTCTGTGTTTATTGTTAATACACACATGGAAGATCTGGGAGTTTGCATGGAAAGGGATCATATAGTTCAATATGATAAGAATATTGAAGGTGACATCATTTCCCAGTGTTTTATAAATTTCTGGGGTCCAAAATTTGGAGGATGTATTTCAATGAAAAATTGGTTTTTTCTTGAATTCCTTATGAAAATATGGAAAATACATTTCTTTTAGAAAGATAGGATTCATGATTTGTGTTTCATGAAGTATTAAATAATTCTGATGGTGTGATCTGTGATTACGATAGGTATCACGAATGGAGACTGTGTTCCCCACAATTACAAGAATTGGGGATTCGTGGTCATTAAAGGAAATATTGATGATTAAGATGAGTGCTAGAAAGGGTTTTAATTGAAGGCTCCACAATTACAATGAGCATCATGAATGGAAAATTTCCATGGTGCTTCATGAAATGAGGTACACCTCGAAGAAGTTTTTGATGGATCCAGAAAATGCAATGGAGTTGGTGGGGCTTCGTGAATGTATGAACTAAAAATAAGAGGATACCCACTTCACATAGACCTATTTTTTCAAAGGAAAATCCAGAATCACTCTGATTTTGTGAAGCTATGGGAGCTCCACGAAACTGACATTCCATACGAGCTTGAGCATCGTGAAAAGAATGTTTGAGTCTTGAATGATACTAATGCTTTGGATTAATGGGTGCTTCATGATGATAGGGAATTCTGTGTTGAATTTTTGAGCTCTACATAGGAGTTTTTTCCATGAAGGCATGGGTTCTCCATGAAGGTAGTGAACTTTTCCAAGGAGCTTCTTGAAAGGTAGTATTGATCATCAGGTTTAGTTTGTTCCATGAAGGCAGGGAGCTTCATGAAGGCAATTAGCTTCATGAAGGAGATTTTCTTAAGGTAGTATTGAACATCAGATCTAAGTGGACAAGAATTTTAAAGATCATCAACTTAGGTATTCTATTGTAGTAGAGTCTTGTGCTAAGATAAGGACAAATAATTTAATGCCAATCCATTGAAGTGACCTTCAAGTTGATAAACTGAGTACGACATCACCCACATCAGTGAGAAAGGGGGATTCAATGGAATTGTTCAAAGGGATGCAATGTCCTATCCCTAAAACCTTGTAAAGGTTGTACACATGACACAAAGTGACTATATCAAAACTTATGTGTTCCATATCTAGTGAAGATTAGTGGATTTAGGTACGAATGACACACTATCGGCATGTGATCCTTGGACCATCCCTTATTAGAGAACCAAGTAAAATTGATGTGTTTTCTCTATTTTCATGTGAATTTTTTATTACTACAATTCTCTAAAAGATAGTCCTAAGAAGTTTTTACCTGTGTGGGAACAAGATTTTTCACTTTAGAATAAAACTTTTACACCCTGATTCACCCATACCCTCTTAGGGTGCTTTGGGGTCCAATTGGCTGATCATATGAAACTCTAGGAGGAAGTCTTTAGGCTGATCAACTAGAGGGTATAATAATGGTGATCCACCCATAGCATCACCTCGAATGTCCATTGAATCTTTGGCGGTGGAGTAATCTAAAAAAAGAAAACAAGAATGCAATCAAAACCAATACATCATTAATAACTCATCACAATTAAACACTAAACAAAAAAAGAGACTAACCCAAAAATTCCACATTTTTTTACAATATAAATAACCACCACTTTAAAAACAATTTTCAAACACCACACTCCGATCCATTTAATTCCACAAAAATCCCTTACATTTCATCAAGAAATCCAACCATTTTCTCCTTAAAACTCTTTCTCATTTTAAAAAATCCTTATTTTATTAAAATTCATTTAATTAAGAACCCATTTTATCAAAATTTACTTTATTTAGAAATTTTTTTACAGGAATATATTTAAAAAATGAACACTCATTTATCATTCTAGAAAAAAAATGAAACCATTTGAAATTTAGTTTATCCAAAATTTAAAACAAGGGTTCCAAAATGATTTTGAAATTAGAAAAAACCTAAAATAAATTCATGAGAGGGGAACTAGAGTTAATGGGTGACTTATAAATATGGTTGGAAGACATATTCCATTCAAACCACATCCATAGAGATTATTTCAGGACTATGTCGCTAGATCCATATGGATTTCTAGGCTCTACAAGCTCTCTGAAACCACTAGAACAAATCCCATTTATTTTCCCAAGCACAAAAAAAGATATAAAAAGTTACCAAATAAATAAATAAAATGGAAATAATAAAACAAACTAGGAAATACAAAGAAATTAAAAGAAAATAAAATCGGAATGAAAACTCAAAACCCAACCTACCATGGTAAGACAAGGGTAGACACTAGAAGTGTTGCCCAGATACCTCCTCATACATAAACCCCTAGTTCTGATGGTCTTACTCCTTCTACCTTGAAATCCCAAATTAAAACTGAATATTTTAAAGATAGGTCCTTTAAATAAACTAGTATCCAATAACATTTTTTCATGATCTAAACCAGGTCAACCATTAACTACTCACCAAGCTAGACCATAACATCCTCAAGGAATGTTCTCGATCACCCTAGGGTGGAGAAAAGAACTAGGGAATCATAGAGTAATAGTGTGAATGATTTCAACCAAGATAAATAAAAAATTAAGTGGAAAAATAAATGATCATCCCAACATAATTAAAATAATAAAAAAGAATGAATGAACATAAACCAAAAATAAAATCAAACTGAACTTAATGATGAAATAGATCTCCGTATGTCCCAATGGGTCCCCCATCAAACCCAAAACCCAAAATTGCTTTATGAAGATCAAAACCATGTTGGAACCTTCAATAGAGGATAAAAAAGTAATATATGTATAGGTGTTAGTATTAAAACTCCATAGGGATGTCCAAGTAAACTATTCTATATGCATTTCCATTAAAAAAAAGATTCATTTATTGAATGTTTTAAATACAATAAATAAACATAGGGGTTTAAAAAATTAAACTTCAAAAACAAATCATGATCAATATCCTTATTTACATAAATAAAATTTTCTATAAAGGGTAGACTAGGTCATTTTAAAGGAAAAGGGGAAGGGTAAGAAGAAGGGAGAATTTTAAAAAGAGAAAGGGAGTGTGAAGTATTATTTAAATATTCTTCATAAAAACATTTAAAAACCAAAAATTCACTTTTAACAAAAGGAACACACCACAAGTAGAGAGGAAGAGAAATAATGATATAACAAGTTAAATGAGAATTAATTACTCAAGTTAGTAAACCACATAAGGAACCTAGATTATATGTTGTAGATAAAAAAGTTTTGAGGGTCACATGAATAATTATGTGATCAGGGGAAAATCGAGAACTTACTGTAAACTGATCCATCCCATCAGTACTCCTGATGTATTAAAAAATCTTGTATACTTGGTTGTACACTACCTGGCCTAATCAAGTGGAACCATCCAAAAAGTAGAGAATTTTTTTACTAAGGGGCCTCTAGCTAGAGTACAATTCTAAACTAGTGCTGCAAGTGGTCTTAGATAATCCACTACCTATTCTAGGTTCCCATGTCATGTCTACAATGGGGGTGAGGAAAGGATAATCAAAACATAACACACACACACACACAGATATATAATAGATAAAATCCCCCACACAGATCACACAACCCACCATCACCCTTGAATCACCCCAAATAACAACCCCCTTCCCTTATATAAATCAATTCAAAAGGGATGTCCCATACCAAGTACCTACCATTCCATTTATAAATCGACAAGGAAAGAGGTACATCCCAAGGAGAGTTTTCCAAATAAAACCCACTTTTAAAGGTTCCAAATGAGCCTTAGGTGACAACAGTTTCATAAATAAAAAAACAACCCACTTATCAAACTGAAAATCCATTTAGAATTCTATTTGAGAAACTCAAATCAACCTTTAGAAATCGAAACACAATTTTAAGGTCCAATTAAACATTTCATCAAACACTTGGTGGATGAAGATCAAATAAATGATTTCATAAAATTAAATTATTGATGAATTCACTTTATTTAAATCATATTAAATATTATAAGTAATACATATAACTATTTAGAATTGAAACAAGGTGTGAATATCAATCAATTAATGCTTCTTAAATTTTATGGCCAAATACCAAGGGAACCTACCTCAAACTCAAATCACTTAGACAAAAGAAACATGAAACATCATTAATGATGTATAATGATTCAAGGAAGATTAATAGAAAACTTAATAACAACAAAACTCCAAATTAAAATAATGAAACATGAAATGTACACCAAAGAAACCAAGGTAGAAAGAGAAACAGAAATAAAATTGAATGATAAGTAAGAGGAAGAAGAAATGAGGAGATTACCTTGAGAAAAAAACCCCAAAATATTGAAGAAAACACTTGGAATCACCATGGGAGGAGGAGGAGGGGAGGCATGAGGAAGAGTGGAGGATCTCTCTAGGATTGTACAAGCCAAGAGGAGGGAAAGAGGGTGATTTGGGGTTAAAACCCAGGGGGTAGAAATCCATTTTAAGAATCCATGCGCTGCGCATAGTTAGGATGTACAGTTTAGAAAACCATGAACTAACCATGTATCCCATTCTATAATCACATGAAACCCACATGGTTTGGCTGCACAGTTTGGGAAACCAGGCACCAACCATGCAGTTTGGTTCTTTCAAAAATTATAGAGCCATGAACATGCTTCTCACATGGTTTGGACTAACCATGTTCAAGTTGTGTGACCTCCTCCAAGGACTCCCCAATATTTGAACAATTATTCCTAGTAGCCACATGATTTTATTCTAACCATGCACTACCCATTCAAAGAAAACCATGTAAGAGGAAAATGAATTGAAATGAGACTCAGCATCAGGAGGTCACATGATTTTTCCGTTTTCAGGAACACATACCATCCAACAAACGAAAAACAACATGAGACTCAAATATCAATCCGAAACACCCAAGAATCAAGAGAAAAGACTAAAATATGATAAACTATAATAAAAAAGAAAAACAAAAACTGAGTTTGAAAATATTGGTAACCATTAATAGAATATCAAGATATATCTAAAATAGAAAATCATGTATCTGTGTCTTACAGAATCTAAAACTCCTTCTATAAAACTTCTCCACCCAAACCTTACCCTCATAAAATTACATAAAATCTAGAGATATAGAACTCCCATTAAATTTAGAAACACATAAATGGGATTGGTAAATACTTACAAGAATTCTATGATAAGTAAATGGATAGGGTGATGATGCTAAACCATGTTATGAGTCATCTTCATCAAGGCTTGGTCTATAAGAACCCAAATCTTCTTTTCAGGTATGTTTTTCCTATTCTGGTCGTTTTTGACGAAAAGAAGAAAATATGGAAACATTAAATGTACATGCCATGAACTTTATAAGTACATTCCATGTACTTCAATGCTGCTGGAGGCCATGTGCTGGTCGTGTCAGGGCCACACACACAACCATGTAGGGGTGAATTGGAGTCCGCCTAAATCGGAGTGCGGAAAAGGCGAGTACACACCCTGTACTCCAAAAGTACACGCCGTGTAATTTTTTTTCGTTAAACGCACCAAGGTCACGTCTAATCACTAGAAGCATCTTATTTTAAGTCTCTTTTGACCGAGAGCTCCCGAACGGTTGCAGATCCTCGACGAAACCCCGAGAAATCGTCTGTCCTCTGAATCAAACTCTATCGATTGCGTTGGAATCACATCGGTGAGTTCTATCTTCTACTGGAACCTCATTTCTTGATTCCTTCTCTTTTCCATGTTATTTTGGGTTGAAAGTTTTAGAAATTTTTGTAGATCTTCGAAGTTCTATGGTTATTAAATCCCTATGGTTCAATTATATCAATCTCCTGACATCAAGGTAGGTGGTTTGTGCCTTTCTGTATAAATTCTTTGAGTATTTTGTACAAATTCCACCAATACACTTGAATGGGGTACTACATGTTTACCATTTTAGACCTATGGATTTCCTTCTTTGCTTGTATTCTAGATTAGAGGATTTTTATTGTGTTTTTGGATAATTTTTAGGCATTGGAAGTGTTTTCCATGCAAGTTCTTGCCTGTTTGGACCGTTGGGTCCAGTTACCTTTTTGACTACTGTTGTTTTCCCATGCCTAGTATTGTAGGATGGTGTGACTGTTGTTATTTCATGATGAAATGATTTATAATTACAACCAAGTAGTTCTTGAGGTTACTTTGGCCGTTATGCGATGCGATACTTGCTGAATTTACATAGGGCTATGAGAACCTAGTGTAGTAGACCATAGAGAGAATGGATGTAAGGGCTTCTCCAGAGTGTCTTTATAATACAATGCGAGACCACATGGGTAATTGACATTGAGTGCTTCCCCATAGTGTCAGTAGTTCCTCGATGTGGGAGATAGGGGGAATGAGACATTGAGTGCTTCCCTAGAGAAAGTTTAGTACGATATGATACTATAGGGGGAGTTGACGGCGAGTGCTTCCCCATAGATTCTATTATTTAGATGAACCATAGGGGTGAGATTGTGTGTGCCTCTCAGAGGGTTTCTAGAACTAGTTGGTTAAAAAATAAGGGTTAGGTTGTAAGAACTACCCAGAGGGTTACATGTTTGTTCTATTTTCCTGAGTGGATGCTTACTTGTTTGTAAATTATATGCTAGAAACTGTGGAATGTTTGCTACTAAGTACTTTTCTGTTTACTGCTTTCTATACTTTTACCTGCCATATATTCACTGATTGTTAGACACAGATCTTTGGGTGGGAGGCCTACTGGGATTTTGTCTCACATCTTATTTGGGTCATTCTTTTGGGCCCAAACAGATTATATTGTTTCATGTATAGATATGGGAAAGTGCCCTTCGAGTTCAGGTTCTTGATTGTTGTGGAGCTGGAGAGCATGGGACCAAGCAATGGCTTGCGATGCCGAGGAGTTTATCTGATTCTTTTAAACTTTGGTTTAGAACTGTTTTATTCCAACATTGTGACTTGTTTTTATATTTTCCTCGACATATATGTATCATGCATCATATATATATATATATATATATATATATATATATATATATATATTTCTGCTCCAGTTGTTTCGTTATAAGTCTTCCGTTGTTCACTGTTGTTGGATATTCACTGCTTCTGCTATTGTGTGTTGTTTACCTCTACTGTGTACTCTGCCAATGAAGGCATAGTTTCCCAACTATCACACCCAAGTCCATCGCTACTAGTCAGTAGCCTCAGGAGTTAAGCGAAATGCGCGTGATGCCATGTGACCAACCGGGTACTGGGCGCCTCTAGGTGGATTCTGGAACCGGGACGTTACAAAGTGGTATCAAAGGAATTATTTTCTCTTAACTTATTTTTTGGAGGCTTTAGCTAGGGATATGACGAAATAGGTGCTTGGTAATAAGCTGTGCATGGGAGTAGCTAACCCATGTATAGGGAAACGCCAATCTACCTGGTTTAATTGCAATTTTTCTGGTTTTACGATTATTACATTTGATTTGATTTAACCTTGAGTGATTCACTTGTTTTGTGCTGTTACCGTTTATGTTATTGAGGTTTTATTTCTATCACATCCCGATGAGATGAGGGTATGTCATCTCATGCATCATATAGGCACTTTCTAGAAGTCACATGTCATGCATTCTTTCCATGTTATCTAGGATGCATTAGCAATTTCATGTTGTTTTGATAGATTTTGTGCATAATATGCATATTTTTGTGATAGATTCCTTGATAAAAATATATTCTTCTTGTTAGAGCATTGATTGTGTATGGTTTTACTGGAATGAATGCCAAATTTTGGTTCTTGAGGTGTTATGGGCCCTCATGGACCGGAATTTTGTGTATCATTGTCTTGATTACCTTGTTTGTAACTTGTTAAAGATGCCAAACATTGATTTTAGGGGAGTATGGGCCCTCACAGATCAGAATTTGGCACTTTCAGTGTTCGTTTTAGTGTTTTCTGGGCTCCAGAGTGGTTTCTGAGGCTTACTATCTGGAAAAACCCAGAATACACACCGTGTAGTTTTGACTACACGCCATGTGTTCTTTTGTTTGGGAAGAAACACTTTTTCTTAAGTACACGCTGTGTAACTTACACACCGTGCATTATCTAACCGTGTCACAGGCCATGTGGGAAGAGACACAAGATAAGGATAACCTTGTGGGAACACACCGTGTACCGGTTGTGAACTCCATGTAGTGTAATCCTAGGAGTCATGCCGTGTAGTTAACAACATGGTCGGTGGAGTTGCTTCTTATACATGCCATGTCCCCCTTGAACACACCATGTAGTCTGACCCAGGTACCCGGCCGTGTCACAAACAACACGGGTCAGTATCATCCTTTATCATACACGCCATGTCCGCCTAGAACATGCCATGTAGTTTCAGCCATGTATCTAACCACACGATCTATTGGGAATTCTTAGTACACGCCGTGTCCTTCTGGAACACGTTGTGTAGTGTGAACTAGGTACACATGCCATGTCACTAACAAAATGAGCCAGGTGAACCTTGTTGAGTACATGTCGTGTCTACCTTGAACACGCCGTGTAGTTTTGCATCAGGAGAGCCGTGTGGCTTAACCGTGTAGAAGGAATCGGGTAGGGGAAGAGGATTATGGTACACACCATGTGTTAGGATAACACGCCGTGTGTTTGGGGTGTTACACGACCAGTTTTGGAAAAAGTACATGCCCATGTAAATGAATTAAGGGAACATGCCCTGTAGTCTTTATACACACCGTGTAGTCATATTTTGTAAATTTTTAATTCTTTATTTCCCCTATTCCCTTCTTACACTCCTAGTTTTTAGTCCTTGATAATGTGATCTCAAGTGTGCGTTTGACCTTGCAGAGTCATGGAACCGAGACATCCTCCGGTTGTACGCTAGTTTCCAAGCGGTGATCAGACACCGGATATGGCTGATTAGGGACTTCCCGCAGATCCTCTTATCGTGCCAGTCTTGGCAACAACCGTTATACCTGACACAGGAGCTGATGCATAGTTTAGGGAGGGATTTATGAGGATGATGCAGAACTTCCAGGGAGCTCCGCCTTCTGCCACGTCTATGGAAGACTTGACGCGGGTTTTCCAGTAGCAGCATCCTCCCACCTTCTCTGGGGATGGAGGACCACATCCTGCAGAGTCATGGCTAGAAGCCATGCTGACGATCTTCGAGCATCTGGAGGCGCCTCCAGAAAGGCGGGTCAAGCTCGCTACCTACATACTATGAGACTCCTCCAAGAGGTCATGGGATATGATATCATAGGCGGGTCATCAGCAAGTTAAGGTGTGGGAGGAGTTTCAGTGTGTCTTTTTCAACTACTTCTATCCGGAGACCCTGAGAGCCGACCGAGCCCTGGAGTTCATGAGCCTAGAGCATGGTACTATTTTTTTCATGGAGTATTATTCTCGTTTCACCGATAGTCATAGTTTCACACCGCTCCAGGGTGGGGATGGGTTGTTCTTGGCAAGGAAGTTTGAGGATGGTCTCAGACAGGAGATCCGCTCATAGGTGAATATCTTCAGGTTGACTTCCATCACTTCCATCGTCAACCATGCACTAATTGTAGAGCACAATTTGAGAGATTTTAAAGATGAGAGCTAGGGAGGTTCTTCTTACATAGTTAGTGCTTCACCAACTGGAATTAGTATGCGCCGTAGGGGGTCTACGCACGATGATATGAGGTAGCGAGACACATCTTTAGCTAGCCCGGTGGTATGCTACCAGTGTAGAAGGGCTGGGTATACAAGGCCACAGTTCCAGAGAGACCTAGTGGAGTGCCGATCTTGCAATAAGATAGGTCACCTTCAGCACTTCTGTCAGGTTTTCTCACCAATAGCTGGTGACAGGGGTTCATCCATGACTTCTCGTTCAGAAGCAATGCCACCAGTTTCTCAGCAGTCTGGGAACTGGAGTTCTTCTGGATATTCAGGTCAAGGTGGAGGTCGAGGTCATGGTGGTAAGTCACCGGTATTTCAACAATAGCAGGGTGGATCATCTCAAAGTGGTCAAGCGGGGTCACAGGGCCGTGGTACAGGTCAGGAATTTGTAGTGGAGCAGACCCAATAGGAGCAGGATTCCGGACCCTCTACAGTTCGAGGTACGATCTTAGTAGCCTTAGTTATATCTTCTACTATTTTTGATACAGGGGCTTCCCACATATTTGTCTCTATTGCTGTTGTAGAGAGCCTTGGGCTCTGCATCTTTTCCTCTACTGATACTTTGACTCTAGACACACCATTGGGGACTAGGACAGATAGTGTACGTCAGTGAAAGGAGTGCCCTCTAGAGGTGGATCGGTATCACTTTCTATGTGATCTCTATGTCCCAGAGATAATAGGCTGTGATTTCATTCTCAGAATGTACTGACTAGTTCTATTACATGCAGTCGTCGACTGTTATCACCGCAGGGTGAGTTTCATATCACCAGAGGGTGGATCTTTTCTTCATCGAGGTGAGTGGGATGTCCAGGCGAGTAGAGTAGGAGCCGAGCATCATGGGGTAGGTGGAGTTACAACTCAGATTTCCAGTCTGTATCTAAATGACCAGGGGACTTCGCAGTTAGACTTTCCTACAGTGGTGGATCGTTTTAGGGATGTCTTTCCAGAGGACTTTTTAGGTTTGCCTTCGGAGCATGAGGTATAATTTTCTATTGATCTCATTCCAGGAGCGGAACCGGTGTCCATTACTCCTTATAGGATGGATACACATGAGTTGTAGGATCTCAAGAAGAAGTTGGAGGAGTTGTAAGAAAAGGGTTTCATCTGACCCAGTACTTCTCCTTGGGGTTCGCCTATCCTATTTGCAAAGAAGGCAGACGACGCCCTTAGGATTTGTGTGGATTATCAGAAGTTGAACCGGTTGACGTTCAAGAACCGATATCTCTTGCCTAGTATTGATGACCTATTTGATCATCTTAGAGGATACTGGGTGTTCTCGAATATCGATTTGAGGTCCAGTTATCATCAGTTGCACTTTAGACCATATGATATAACTCTTACAACATTCCTGAGTAGGTATGGTCTATACGAGTATATGGTTATGTCGTTCGACCTCAAAAATGTTCCTATAGTTTTCATGGAACTTATGAACTGAGTGTTCCATCCATACTTGGACTCTTTCGTGGTGGTCTTCATGCACGATATCTTGGTGTACTCTCACACTCAACAAGACCATGCCACAAATCTTGAGATCGTTATGAGTACACTGAGAGAGCATCAGTTATATGATAAGATCTCAAAATGATAATTTTGGATGGACCGGATTCACTTTTTGGGCCATGTTATCTCAGAGACAGGAGTATTAGTGGACCCAAAGAAAGTGAGAGAAGTAGTTTCTTGGTAGGAGCCAAATAACTTCTTTGTGGTGCAGAGTTTTCTAGGGCTGTTTGGATACTATAGACGCTTCATACAGGACTTTCCACACTTAACAGCACCACTGACGGGTCTAACTAAGAAGGGTGTGATGTTCTTATGGTCTAATTCCTGTGAGTCAGCCTTTTAGGAGCTGAAAGGGATGTTGACTTCAGCATCGATACTAGTCTTTCCAGTGCCGGGCAAGAACTACACTTTTTACCGTGATGCTTTAGGTATCAGGCTGGGAGCTATGCTTATGCAGGGAGATGGAGCCCTTGCGTGCGAGTCTCGGCAGTTGAGGCCACATGAGAGGAACTACCCAACACACGATCTCGAGCAGGCAGTAGTTTTTCATGCCTTACGTTGTTGGTTAAATTATCTTCTGGGAGAGAACTTTGTGTTTTTCACCGACCAAAAGATTCTCAAGTACATATTCACCCAGGGTGATCTGAATTTGAGACAACATAGGTGGGTTGAGTACCAATAGTCCTTTCACTTTGAGCTTCCCTATATTCTTGGGAAGGGAAATGCAGTGGCTGATGTATTGAGAATAAGGACTCAAATACAAGCATTTTGAGAGGCTAGTAGTGAGTGGCAGCTTACGGTTCTGTTCTCTGAGATGTATCTAGAGGTTCATGACATACTGGGGAAAACGTTTCTTTCTTCTGTAGCTGTTACCACTACGCTTCTTGACCGAGTTCGAATGAGGAAGCTATCAGATTTTGAAGGCCTAGTCCTACAGGAAATTGTGTTAGGAGGGGACATTATTCCTGGGTGGACCATAGGAGAGGATGAGATCTTGCATTTCCAAGGATGTGTATGGGATCTAGTAGATATTTGCGAGGAACTTAAGTGGGATTTTCATTCCTCAGTTTGGGAATTTCATCCTGGTGTCACCAAGATGTATCGAGACCTACACCATTAGTATTGGTGGCCATGTATGAAGAGGGATGTTGTTGGTTTCATCATGAGGTGTTCTACTTGTTAGCATGTGAAAGAAGAACATCAGCGACCAACACGACTTTTACAGCAGCTACCCATTCCTGAGTGGAAGTGGAACGAAGTTGCGATGGATTTTGTAACTGGGTTTCCAAGGTCTCCTAGAGAGAACGACGCAGTTTGGGTTGTCATTGACAGACTCATTAAGGTTTCACACTTCTTCCCAATCAAGGAGACCTTCAGTGTTGACAAGATGGGACATTTGTACATCTATGAGATTGTATGTCTGCATTGAGTTCCACACTCCATCGTTTCAGACAGGGATGTACGTTTTACTTCTCAGGTCTGTTAGGGGCTACAGAAAGCTTTGGGTATGTAGGTGCTTCTGAGTACAACCTACCATCCTCAGACAAATGGCCAGTCTGAGCGTACAATTGAGGTTCTTGAGGATATACTCCGAGCATACATTCTGGACATTGGATGTTCTTGGGAGAATTATATACCTCTTGCGGAGTTCGCCTACAATAATAGTTTTCAAGCAACTATTTAGATGGCACCATATGAGGATTTGTACGATAGGCCATGGAGATCACCCTTATGTTGGTTGGAGGCCGGAGAGGTAGCTTTGCTGGGACCTCATCTTGTTCAAGAGACCATAGAGCAGATAGATTTGATTCCGAAGAGGATGGATACTGCACAGTCTCGAGAGAAGTCGTATGCTTATTAGCGAAGATGAATTCTAGAGTTCGAGTTCGGGGATCAAGTTTTCTTATGTGTCACACCGAGGTTGGGGACAAGGAGGATTAAGGGACAGGGTAAGCTTTCACCAAGGTACGTCGGACCATTTGAGGTGTTGGAGAGAGTTGGGCCGGTTTCCAATCGGTTTCAGTTATCTCAGAGGTATCGGGATATGGACGATCTTTTTCACGTTTCTTATCTCCAATGTTACTTTTCAGACCCATATCATGTCCTTCAAACCGAGGAGGTTGAGCTTGATGTGGATGCATCGTTCGAGGAGAATCCAATCTGGATTTCTGATCGCAGTACAAAGGTTCTCTATGGCTGGTCTGTTCCTCTAGTACGGGTGCTATGGCAGCATGGGAGAGTACACGACAAGACTTGGGAGAGGTAGGTTGATATACGATCACAATGGCTGGTGTTATTCGAGGGTTCTTCTTCTACGCCGCGCTAGGAAAATACGGGTACAAATTACTTTAAGGGGGGAAGTTTGTAAGAACCCAGATCTTCTTTTCAGGTATGTTTTTCCTTTTTCTGGTCTTTTTTGAGGAAAAGAGGAAAGTCTGGAAATTTTCAAAGTACACGCCATGTACTTTATAAGTACACACCATGTAACACGATACCGCTGGAGGCCTTGTGCTATCCGTGTCATGGACACACACACAACCATGTAGGGGTGACTTCGAGGCCGCCTAAAGCGGAGTGCGGAAAAGGTGAGTACACGCCTTGTACTCCAAAAGTACATGCCGTGTACTTTCTTTTTTTCATTAAACACACCAAGGTCCCGTCTAATCTCCAGAAATGTCTCCTTTTAGGTCTCATTCAGACGAGATCTCCCGAACGACCGCAAATCTTCGACGAACCCCCCGAGTGATCTTCCTTCCTCCGAATCGAACTCCGTTGATTGTGTTGGAATCGCATCAGTGAGTTCTCTCTTCTGCTGGAACCTCGTTTCATGATTCCTTTTCTTTTCCAAGTTATTGTGGGTTGAAAATTTTAGAAGTTTTTGTAGATCTTAGACATTCTAAAGAGATTCAAGCCCCATGGTTCAAGTATATCGATATCCTAACATCAAGGTAGGTGGTTTGTGCCTTTCTGTAGAAAGTCTTTGAGTTTTGTGTGTAAATTTTACCAATACCCTTGAATGGGGTATTGCATGTTTACCATTTTAGCCCTATTGATTGGATACTTTTCTTGAATGCTAGAGTAGAGGATTTTTATAGTGTTTGGGATAATTGTTAGGATTTTTAAGTGTTTTCCATGCACATTCATGCCTGTCTAGACCGTTGGGTCAAGTAGCTTTTTAACTGCTATTGTTTTCCCATGCCTAGTATTGTAAGATGGTGTGACTGTTTTTATTTCTTGATGAGATGATATAGAATGCTAGACAAGTAGTTCTTGAGGTTACTTTGGACGTTACATGATGCGATACTTTCTAACTTTATACAGGGCTATGAGAACCTAGTGTAGTAGACCATAGGGAGAATGGACGTAAGGGATTTTCTAGAGTGTCTTTATAATACGATGTGAGACCACAAGGGGAATTGACATTGAGTGCTTCCCCAGAGTGTCTATAGTTCCTCGAAGCGGGCCATAGGGGGAATGGGAAGTTGAGTCCTTCCCCAGAGAGCCTTTAGTACAATACGAGACTATAGGGGGAATTGAGGGTGAGTGCTTCCCCAGAGAGTCTATTCTTTAGCTGAACCATAGAGATGATACTGTGTGTGCCTCTTAGAGGGTTGCTAACACTAGTTGGTTGAACAATAGGGGTTAGGATATGAGAACTACCTAGAGGGTTACCTGTTTGTTCTACTTTCTTGAGTGGCTGCTTACTTGTTTGTAAATTATATGCTAGAAGCCGTGGATGGATTATTGTGGAGTACTTTTCTGTTTACTACTTTTGTACTTTTACCTTCCATATATTCATTGACTATTAGGCACAGATCTTCAGGTGGGAGGCCTACTCGGATTTTGTCTCACACCCTGTATGGTTTAGGCTTTTGGGCCCAAACATATTATATTTCTTTAGGTATAGATAATGGCAAGCTCCATTCGACTTCAGGTTATTAATTGTTGTGGAGCTGTAGAGCATGGGACCAAACCGTGGCTTGCGATGATGAGGAGTTTATCTTATTTCTTTTGTACTTTGGTTTAGCACTATTGTATTCCAACATTGTGACCTGTTTAGCTATTTTACTAAGCATATATGTATCATGCATCATATATATATATATATGTGTGCTCTAGTTGTTTCTTTATCAGTCTTCTGTTGTTCACTATTGTTGGATATTTAATGCTTCTACTATTGTGTGTTGTTTACTTCCACTGTGTCATCTGACAGTGAGGGAATAGTTTCCCCACTATCACACCCAAGGCCCTCGTTGCTAGTCGGAAGCCTCTGGCGTTCTGGGAAATGCACTTGAGGCCATGTGACCAACCGGGTATGGGGAGTCTCTTGGTGGTTTCCGGAACCAGGAAGTTACATGGTCCTTCGAACCTCTACCACCAAATATTTGACCCCAGTTGTTGGGATCATTAATAACATAAAAATATTAGAATTTATCCATTAAAACATACTATGTGGAGACAATGTACTAGAATGATTGTATGTACTCCAAGCTCTAGAACTTAGAAGATGATCGAACCTAAGTCACTACACTAAAATTCACACCCATAAAATAAACATATTAAATATTTATTTAAAAAATGATTAAAACAAATGAAAGAAAAAGAAAATTATTATTTTTACATGGTTTGAACATATACCTAATACTTATGGGGAACACTAATTAACTTTTAATTCATGTAATTTGAAGATGTTTATAAATTTTGACCATTTAAGTAAAACTTTCCTCCACCATAGAAAATATAGGAGAATCCACTTAGTGAAACCAACCACCACCGCATTCTGATATTCATGTGATTTATTATATGTTACTATGATCCATCCAAGTATCCCTTAACTTGGTTAAAATATTTCACTACCTCAAACCCATAATTCAATATATAGTGTCCACTTTTGAAAATCTCATGAGTTTAATCTTATATTTAGATAAGAGAATCTAATGTATGGTCCCTAAAGAACCTTATGTTTGTTATATTTTCTTCCAAATAAGTACTTTTTACCTCTATAATTCACCTTATGTTTGAGTCATGTGGTATCCTCAAATCACCTACTTTTTTTAATCCTTCATTTGGTTGTAGCTGCCACTCCACTATCTCCATCTAGTGATCAGAAGTCAAAATTCCAGAACTTCTCCATTTGGAAGATTTACTTCCTTGGATAGAAAATAGTTCTAATAGCTGAACCTAGCATAGATGATGTGTTTCAAGGAGTTATAATATATTTGAAATATAAAATAAGGTAAAACCATAATGTGGATATATTCGCCATGTAACGGTTTGTGATGAAGTAAATCACATTGTGGTAAAGGTTATAACATTGTTATTTAGGGCATGGAAGAACATGAATTATATGGTAATGGAAATCTAGATCTTATCATATCTAAGATATCATAACCAATTTCATCATTATGGGATAGTGATATTGAGTATTTTTAAATATTCATATTAATTATATAAGAATTAAAAAATTAACCAGAGGGCGAACCTCATGTAATAAAGAGTTATAACATTGTGAAACATTTCTGGATGATTTTTTTGAGATGTTTAGGAGTCCAAAAAATACATGTTATCATATTTAATGTATTTTGAATTTTTTTGTATTGGATTCAATTATTGTATGATTTTTTTTAAAATCTGTGTGAAATTCCTTGAAGTAATACCTATGTTTTTTCACTTCTTCCTTAAATACTAAGGTTCTAGTATGAATGGATATAAGTGGATTACTACCTAAGCATTAGGAAGTTTTTACACACCATAAAATGACATAGGAGGAAAGAAACTATTTATTTATTTTAGGAGATCTCTTTCATGATCATGTAGAGTATATTGTCATAAAAGATTTTAAAAATAACATGGTGTGTTCTTCATTTATTATTTAATTATAACACATTTCTCTGAGAACACAACCACCAGTTTGAGATGGGGGTACCATAAGACCTCAAATTATCCTCCCCATATGGTAGATCCTATTGTCTTGTGATAATAGTCAATAAGTTACATGGGGAGAATAAACTCTTAGTACCACCACAAAAAATAACATATAAATAAAAAAATCAACATACAACACTAGAGTAATTATAAGGAATTATAGTTTGAAGACAACCATTAGCAATAATAAACATCAACATGCTATATCACAATATAACATGTTTTGAATATACATGCATGAAAAGGATTTCTCATAGTCATGATCAAGTAAAAGGATCACTATATAATAAAATAAAAAGGATATACCATTAAAAAACCTAGGTCTCCACTCTATCATATCTCCCAACATCTATCCACATACTCTGGATAGATCTCATGCATAAACCATGAACTGAAATAGATACATAATATCTACCCACACACTGGGGTTCCAGTGTATGGAGTGATAAATACTTCTTAGTACGACCTTAACAAGTACCCCTTATATATTCTATCATATCTAAGTATACATTTATATAATTTGTTTTGAAAAAACATGTATGAAATCATGTCAGGTCATTATGTTCTAATTAGGAAAACCTTACACCTGACCCCACCTTCTTAATCCAATGATGATACCAGGTCTATCTTAGTCACATATCCATGGAACCCCATAAAGTGAAATGAGAAATAGAGCCATAACTAGGATTTTAGGAAGAACTACAAGGGAAAGGTAGAAAGTGATCCAGTTTTGGGCATGAAGAAATTCCATGAAGGGAAAATAAAAGCCAAATCCAGACCCAGAAACATAAGAGTCCCATTAAGATAAAATTTAAAATTGATCTAAAACTAGGCCTCTAGTGTGATTGGAGATCCTCTCACTTAATAATGACTGGACAAAAACTTGGTAATGATGAATACCTTGGTGGTGTAGTCTACATTCCCCAATTACCTGGTCCAATGCGAGACCCCATCCCAAACTACAACATCAAGATCATCAATATAATATAACATAAATGCATCTGGTAAAATGCACAATATAGTTGGTCCTGTATTGCAGAGGGACTTGGGATCATATCATTTTACCGATGATACTCCCCTTACATGGAAGGTAGGATCACCTGAAGATGTTGACTCTACACCATGATCCTTATGTCTCTAGACCTCAGATTCACCACAATTTTACAAACATGGATAGAAAAAACAATATATAATGTAGTTTTATTCCTACTCCTAGGATTAAACAATTCACATACTCCCACCCAACACCCTTATATAGGGAAGACATATACACATATCTTACATCATTTCCTTAACAGTCCCACCATATAATGATCTCTCCAACATAACCTACACCTAAATAATTCATCTGATGATCCCATTCCCTTAGGATATAACCTATATATCATCTCAACACACTAGTCATACCTGACCATACAACCAAACTCTCAATAATGTTAATCCACATCAACTAATTTTTCTTATCTCATGAAATACATTCTCATATAGGGTCTATGGAGACATGTGTCATCACCTATAATACCAAGAGTATTCCATTAGATCACAAAAAACCCTAAGCCACATCACATGATACTTAGACTCTATAACCATAATTAAAATACACTTACTCCACACATAGACTAACTATTTCCATGATCCCCTACTAAGGTATCACCCTTTATTAACTCATCAAGCTGAGTCTATTATAGGACCAAGCCCTTGGTATACCAAGGTGTTGGAGTGGGTTCCCTAGAACCAAATTCCATGTACTTTAGGATAACCTTTATTCATATTTTTGAATATTAATAAACTAATTATCACATAATGATTATTCTTATTCATAACATAGTATGTGATAATGTCCTAAGAGTATCTGTCATACTAAGAAGTTATAGTAGTTCCACACTAGGATGAGAACACGGAAGTTCTACAACACTATTATTAAATACATTTTATATATTTGGTTGATATTATTTGAGGGAACAAATTAAACAACCTATTAGTGGTGGAGACTCATATGAATTTGAGGCACCTTCACATGGTGTACACTTTTCATAATTTCCAGTGTAGGATATTATGAGAATGAGACCGCCAATATTAAATCCACATTTATATGTGTCATTGGATGTTCTTATCTATAGACATGTGCATTGATACTTATATTTTAATATTATTATTAATGAGTATTATGATTCACATAATTTTATGTATTGATAAAAATCATTCTAACATATGTTTGCAGCGAGTTAGGATACATTGGGTGCGTCACGAGTAATGTTACATTAATGAATAACGAGAAAAAGGATTTTTCTATTCTATTATTTAATGTAAGTTGATATCTCAAGCCCTTTTATAGAAATAATATAGTCAAATAAATTCCTGGCCATGGTGTTCTATATGAAAGTTCAATTTCTAGGAAGTCAATGAAAGAGACATCGAGAGCATAGGCTGATGGAACCAACATGCAACCTACTTTATTATAGATATCATGAGAAAGGAATTATATTACATAATAAATGTTTGTATGAGGTATTATTTCATTGAGGCATTAAATTATTTCTCTATGGTCTCCTTAGCCGATTTCTAGATGCTATACTTGGACTTTAGGCTACTTTTCCTAATGCCATTGAGAAAAAGGCCCAGACGGTCACACATTGAGTGTATCTAGAATCTTAGTTAAATAATATATTATCATTTATTATTTAATAAGTTGAATAAATATTATTCACACACATGGTTTAATAATTATTCATGCATTCTTGATTGAATATATTTCATCACCAGTTATTCAAGAGAATATTATGTGAGTAGAATATTTAATTAATATTTATTTTATATTTAGTGAATATAATATTTATTTATTTATTTTAGAATAATGCATTGATATTTATTTAATTAATAAAGAGTCATTATTCAAGGCCTAATAAATATTATGTAATAATGGAGGAACATGTTTAATGGTTCAATGAGAGATAATATTTAATTTTAATTCACAAGTTAAGTGCATGTTGGGGAATAATAGTAATAATATTATTATAGACATGGGGTTCCCCAAGGGATTAAATATATAATATGGGGATATTATGTAATTATTAATTTCAAAACCTAGAAATATATAAAACAAATTATATTATTTTTTAGTGCACCAATTCGTTTTTTTTGTTGTGCACAATGGATTTAGAGAATCCTATCAAGCCCTAGGGAGCTCCCTTCTCCATGAACGTTCCCAAGAATATAGATAGATATTCCTCTACATCCCACTCTAAAGTCAAGATAGATGATGGATAACACTTAGGAAGTGATTCTCATATTGATCAACGGAAGATGATGTAAGAAATATGATATTCCATGCTAGCACTCAGATATTCCAATGGCGACGTTTAGAGATTTGTGGAACACATGTGGACCACTAGAGGGAATCTTATCTTGATTCATACAACACAGAAATGGTATAATTTAGATCTATTTTTATATCCTCCAATGAGGAAATAATTCCAATAAGGTAATTCTTTAATTTATTAGACTAATTATAAATAACATTTGATGATCCTCTCTCTTAGTTCTGGTGCATTATCAATTTTATATTATCTTTGATTCGATTTTGTTGATCCTAATGGTTATCATTGAGTAAATCACAGATTAATCATCGATCATGAAAAAAATAAAATATGGGAACAACCCATCGCATTCTCCAGCTACACCTAGAACCTACAAGTAGTATCAGAGAAGTCACAAAATTATTTATAATTATTTAATTATCATTGATTTATTTACACATTTTAATTTAGTTTTCAATTCATGTTTAATTGTTCTTTTAATTCAAATTATGAGATCTTCTTTTTTATCTTATGTTTCTCATTGAAATAATGAAAATAATTTATTTTATTAATGAAATAAAATTGAAGAACTCATATGGAGGTGCTGAGGATTCTGGATAGATAACACAGGAGTACACATTGTGTTCTTGTGTTCAATTCAATAGGAATTAATTTTTAATTAATAAAAACCAAGTGCATCAATTATACATGGTGCATTAAATTTCGTACACCATGTATTTATTAGGTTATCCTCGTGCACATTCAGCCATAGTACACTCCATATATCCCATGTACACGGTGTTTAGTGCTTTTTAAGTCATAGACGGGCCATGTATTTACAAACATAGCCTTCATGACTGGTGACTATGTGACTCGGATATGATACACCATGTAGTCCTTTATACACATCGTGTACTCCAATTTTCTGAGGCCCATTTTACATGTTGAGTCCCTAGGAATGTGCCTTAGATAGATGGTGAGAGACATACATGACATGTAGATCACCTTTACACTCTATTTACTTATACCAAATATTTCATAATTAAAATTGATTTATTATACTGTGTAAATTTTGTTGACATATGCTTACGTGTGGTCGTTAAGTTGATAGGACTTGCCATGTGAGGAGTTTTAAAATGTATATATATATATATAAGTGTTTTATTAATTTCTAAATAATGTTGATATATACATATCACGTGTAATTCATATTATATATATTACTCTACCTACATTGAATCATGAAACATTACAAAAAAGATCATGTAATTCATTTAACTATTAAGTTGATAGTAAATGTCATGAAAGTACGCGATACGTCATGTATGCTATATGTCACAAGAGTAAAATTTATATGAGTAAAATACATTTTAGGTGGATTGAGATGGGTATTCACCATATTTCCTCTAAGTTACATTTATTTACATAGTTAATTTTAAATAAATTTATTTAATTTGTTTAAAATTATGATTGATTATAACCTCAAGGAAATTCAGATGATAATTAAGATAAAGGAATTGATTAATTAAAGAAGATAATTAATTTATTCAAGCATGATTTATCTTAAATAATAATTATTAAGAATTTAATGCTAGTTTTGTTAAATTAATAATTCAATGCATGCATGTGTATGGTCATGAGCATAAACCAGACCTCTCTTTGTGATTAGTTTCATTTAATTTATTATTAAATTAAATTATTGGACTATGTGCCTTCTCTACTCATTTATATGTAAGGGCCCAAGTGCCCACGGTTTCTTTAATGTAAACCCACTTACCCTTACCTACATGTGAGTAAAATTAAATTTAATGGATGGTGATCCCAAAGTAGTGGAGGTGGTACAAGTTTGGAGTGGAGGGGAGACTAATCCAAGAGAAATTCATAGGTGGAAAGGTGGAAAGATATAAAAGAAACCTTAACTAGTTCAATGTGTTTTCCCCTAGGTCAATTGTTAGTTTATCAATTTATAAATAAACTAAACATTAATAAAAACTCATGTTCATACATATTTATTATTTTATTTATGTCAAGTTTCATGTTTATTTCATTATGGATGTTTTTTCGCGACCACATGAATTAATGAAATTAATGAGCATGCAAGATAGAACTAAAATAAATTCTCTTATCCATAAATATTATATAATACATAGTTAATGACTTATCTAAATTCAATTAATATTAAAAAAACATGTAATAATAATGAAAATTGGAAATTTATGCATAAAAGGATAAAATTAATTAGATATATATATTAAGTCAGTATAGCCTTCCACTACATCAGTTAAAACTTAACCATAGTTAAAAGTTTGTGACCAGCCAAATATGGGGTGATTTCAATTATCTAGGAATTCTAACTTGAAGTTTTATGTTGACATAACTTGGTTCACATCAAGGGTTGACTTGAAAAATAGTACTTGGTGAAAATTAGAGGAAAGGGATGATGAAATAAAATTTAAGGATTTCAAGATTGGGGAGTCCACTCAATAGATCAAATAACTTTGAGGTAATGCAATTTGAATTTGGAATTCCTAACTAAAACCATTCATGTTTCTTGGCCAAACAATTTTGGGGTAATGAGAAGTGTAATATGGATCCTTTCCACTAGAATTTCCAAAACATTTGATAATCTAATGCCAATGATGAGGGTTATTGGGGTTCAATAAAATAGTGGGAGATTAATAAATATATATTTTTTACTTGTCTAAATTTTATCACATAAATTACTAAATTTATGCTCATATTATTTTTAGGAAAAAAATAAAATGACTTCAAACATATCACCATGATCCATAATTGAGAAGGATAAAATTCTCATCATCACAAATTTCCAAGAGTGGAAAAGGCACTTACGCGTTATCCTTTTCAAAGAAAGGAAATTGTATTATCTAGTAGAACTTATTCATGATGCGCCTAGTAATAAGGTTAGTGATAAAGAGTTAAACACATATGAGAAAATTTTAATGATTCTACAAATGTTAAATATTTCATGATATCATCCATGAACAATTATATTTTAAAGAAACATGAGGACATGGATGTGTATAGTATGATGTCTCACCTTTGGGATATCTATCAAGATAAGGAGAGATGAGGGAGGTACAATATTTATGATGATTGTTTTACAACTAATTTTAGAGAGTTTGTGAATGTTGGCCATTATTTAGTCCAAATTATAGGCTAATTTTAATGCTTATAAATCCTAAAGATTAAATTACCAAATTATTTCCATACATATCTCATAATTTCATCACTACCCAAGACCTTATCCAATTTTATTGTTAATTACAATATGAGAAATAATGAGAAGACCCTTTAGAAAATTCTTACTTTTATTCATTAAGTGGACAAGGACTTGGTGCATGATAAACCTAGGGTCGTTATAGTGAATAAGAAAAGGAAAACAAGGCGAAGGTTCCCAAGACTCATGATAAGTCTAAAAATCATAAGTATCATACTTCCAAGAAGAGGAAGATCTAGAGGCAGGGAAATTAAAAGGTGGTAGTATGTTTTTCATATGGAAATCAAGGTCACTAGAAGAAGAACTACACCCAGAAGAAAAGGTAATCTAATGGTGCATTTGTTATCAAGTGTAATATTTCAATATATACACATTGGGTGTTAGATACGACTTGTGGTGCTCATATCTATATCCCAATGTAGGAACCAGGTATATTCTAAAATATTTCTAGAGGAGAGGTGGATATGAGAACTACTAATGGTGTGAGGCTGGCTACTCTATCCATTGGTTACCAACTTTTTCATTTCCAACATGAATGATTTTGGTTTTAAAATAATGTTATTATGTACAAACGGTTACCAAGAACATGATTTCTATATCATAACTAGATGCATATGTGTTTATTTCCATTTTTGGAAATAAAATTACTTTCTTTTACAAATAAAACATATGTTTTGATATTGAACATTTAAATAATGATATTTATGAATTAAATAATGAAAACCATGTATTTAAAATAGATAATGAATCATGTTCACATGGATCATATAACACCCAGCTATGGAAGCACCATCTTGGTCATGTAAACAAGATGAAATTTACAAATATATGTCAAGATGGTTATTTGGACCCATATTAGCTAAAACCACTTAAAAGATTTCATGTTTGTTTACAAAAAAAAGTCCAAACCACCATTTGGTGGATAGGGTGAAGGAGCGACAAATATTCTGGGATTGGTACACACTGATTTGTGTATACCATTTCTAGTAGAAGTTAGAGTTGGGTATTCTTACATTATAACTTTTACTGATGACTTGAGTAGAAATGGTTATGTCCAGTTAATGATATATAAGTCTGAGTACTTTGAGAAATTAAATAAATAGAATAATTAAGTATAGAATCAACTTGTAAAGAATATAAAGAAGCTCCAATCAAATAAAAGTGGATAATATCTTAACCATGAGTTTATCAAATTTCTATTGGAGTGTGGGATTCTATCAAAACTCACTCCACCCTACACAACACATTGGAATTGTGTTAGTGAAAGGAGGAACCATACCTTTTTATACATGGTATGGTCAATGAGAAGTCATGTATGTATTTCATTATCATTTTGGTGATATAAAATAAAAACTTCCGCATAAACATTAAACCGAGTGCAAACTAAAGAGGAAAATGGAATTATCTTTAAATGATAGAGTGAAAAATAAAATTTTTGTCACATAATGTGTATAGGGTTGAGACTAATTTGTTAAGGCCTTCTCAGACAACAAAAAATAACCCTATGGAACAAAGTGTATCTTTATAGGGTATCCCAAGTAAAAAAAGAGATAATACCTATACATCCCCTCAGACAAGAAAATAACCATCGAAAAATATTAAATATTTCTTGAGAGGGATATCATCCTTAAAAAATTATAGTGGGATAAATATTGAATTCGATGTAGTTGATTCTCAATATATACAAGAGTTGGTACAAGAATAGTATATGTAGGTCCCCATGGAAGTAGTAGTTCCTAAAACACAAGTACTATATAGGAGCATAAGATAGGTAAGAGAACCAGAGAGGTTTGGTTTTCTAGTCATCAAATATGGTGAATAATTATTGATTGGAAATGATAAATCTTTCTTCTATAGAGAGGTAGTATAGAGATCAGAAGATAAAAGATATAAAGAAGCCATTAATTCTGAAATGGATCCCATGTATCAAAACCAAGCTTCAGTTCTGGTCGATGCACCCGTTGACGTAAAGCCTGTTGGGTGAAAATGGGTATTCTAGTGAAAAATGGACCTGGAAGATAAATTAAATACTGATAAAGCAAGGCTAGTGAATAACAGGTTTAAACAATGCCACAAAATTGAATATGATTAAACTTTTTAACCAGTTTCCATATTTAAATCCATAAAAATTATACTTTCTATAGTAAATTATGATGAATATGAGATTTGGAATATGGATTTCAAGACTCCATTCCTTAATGGGAACCTTTATAAGGATGTCTATATGACACAAACATAAGGGTTTGTGAATCCAGGTGATTCCAAAAATATTTTCAAGTTAAAGAGATCCATTTATGGATTGATGCAAGCATCTAGTCCATTGAACATTCGATTCGATTATGCTATAAAAGCATTTTGTTTCATTAAGAAAGAATGTTATACATGTGTTTAAAAGTTGTTTAGTGGAAATGTAGCTATTATCCTTGTAGTATATTTTGATGAAATATTACTTATTGGAAATGATATACCAGTTTTAAAATATGTTAAGGACAAGTTAAACAAATGTTTCTACATGAAGGAATTAGGTGAAGAAACCTATATTCTAGGGATCAAGATCAGTTGTGATAGATCCAAGAAGCTTCTTAGACTAATTAAATTTTCTTATATTAAATATAAACTAATGAGATTAAGTATGGAAAAATCCTAGAGGGGATTGGTTCCAGTGTCACATGTTTTGCATCTTTCATTGAAAATGTTCCCTCAAACACAACAAGATAAAGAGATAATGAGAAAGATAAAATATGCTTCTGTGATACGATCAATCATTTATTCCATGTTATTTATTAAATTTGGTGTTTCTAAGGCATTGAGGATGGTAGGAAGTTATAATGACGATCCAGTATAAAACCATTGGTCTGATGTTAAGTATATCCTTAAGTATCTATGATAAACTAATCATATGTCACTAGTGTATGGATGAGACAAAGAGCTAGTCATTATGGGTTATAATGATGCTTGTTTTCAAACATATAAAAATGATCTGAATCCGTAGTAAAGATGTAATTTCTATCTCAGTAGAGGAACTGTGAGCTGGAAGTGTTTGGAGTAGTCAATTATTGATGATTCTATAATGGAGTTCGAGTATATAGAAGCTTCTGATGCAGCCAAGGAATTTGGTTGGATATGAAACTTTGTCTAGGATTCGAATTTAGTACCTAGTAAAAATAAACCTATCACATTGTATTCTGATAATACTATAGTTGTATCTCTTTTAAAGATAAAAGGTTACACCAATAGACAAATAATATTCTCCAAAAGTATCACCTCATTAAGGATTTTTATAAGAGGGGTAAATTTGTAGTAACCAGAGTACCCATAGAAGACAACATGGTTGATCCCTTGACTAAAGGCCTTTCTCACAAGAATCATGAGCATCATGTGAGAGATTGATGTCTAAAGGTTGTTAGCTATTTCTTCTAGTGAAAGTGAGAGTCTATTGAAGTTGGTTTCCTAGAACAAATTTACATGTAATTTATGATAACATTTATTCATAGTTTTGAATATTAATAAACTACTTATCAAATCTTGATTGTTATTTTTCATAATATGGTATTTTATAATGTCCTAAGAGTAGATGTCACAGTAAATTGTTATAATATTTCATCGCTATGATGATAACCCAATTTTTTTTCAACACTATTATTTTTTAATAAAGATGAGATCAAAGGATCTTGAATAGAAAAAAAGAGAAAACTAAAAGAGTCTGAAGGTGGGGCATTTACATTTGTCTTTATGGAAGATATTTAAGAGGTCACTCAAGATGAGAGTGTTGGAGCGACTGACAGCTTAATGTAATCCTTTGTTAGAAAGAGCGCCCGCAAGTGCATTCGATTCCTGAAAGGTGTGTGTAATGATGTAGTTCATGGAGGATAATTGTTGGAGGCAACACTCCCATTTCACAGTTAGCCTCTAGGAAAGATGTATTTTTCCATTCCATACTACCTGAACCATGTTTGAAGAGTCTCATTCAAACCAAATGTTATGAATTCCCCTTTGAAGAGCAGAAAAAACAGCATAAATCAGCCCTAACATCTCTGCTTCAAGGGACATTGCCATTTCACCCGAGCAATAGTGATAATATATGACATCCCTTGTAGAATATCTGAAGATGAATCCATAGCCAGATGGTCTGGGGTTCCTTTTAGATACTTCATAAGTGTTGAATTTAGTCCACCCAGTAAGTGGGGGGCACCAACAAACTTCCATTGTGTATCGGGGAGGAGGGAAGTTACCAGGCACCTTGAGTCTTCGTAGCACCAAGAGGTCATTGATGGAGTTATTGCAGAATTCTGAATGTGTCTTTTTGGAATTCTTGATAGCATTGTAGATTTAGAAAAGTAAATTTTTTTCATTGAATAAAGATCCCTTGTGCGTAAACTTGTTGCGACACATCCATATCACATGCACTAACTCGGCACATGCTACCTTCTGCAGAATGAAAATCTGCTTCGACCTATAGGAGCCAAGGATTGTAGATATGAAGTCCATGAGTGTACCTGCATTTGGAGGCCGTATCGTGAGCAAGGTGAGGAGTGACTTCCAGAGGGACACCACAGTGTGGAATATTAGGAAGAGGTTATCTAAGTCCTTACGATGCTGATAGGAGAGTTGATAATGCAATCGTAGGGAGATGCCAGTTTTCTCACTGTATATGCCCTTCGTAATATCCAATATAGAATATTATGAGAAAAAGACCTAGCAGTAGGTAATCCATATTAATATGTGTTACTAGATGTTACTATTTTCATATGTGTGTATTGTTATTTAGAATTTAAGATTATTATTAATGAGCATTATGAGTCGCATAATTTAATGTATTGATGAAAATTTTAATGCCATATGTTCGCAGTGAGTTAGGATATGTTGGGTGCATCAAGAGTAATATTTCATTAATGAATTATTAATGAAAGGATTTTCCCAATATATTATTTAATGGAATCAGATATCTAAATCACTTTGACGGAAATGATATAGTCTAAATAAATCCATGGGCATGGTGTTCTATAGGCAAGTTTAATTTTTGAGAAATCAAAGAAAGAGACATTGAGCACATAGGTTGATGGAACCAGCAAGAAACCTGCTTGATTAGAGATATCGTGATAATGGGATTATATTACACAGTAAGCATACTTATGAGGTATCATGTCATTGCATAATTATCTTTTTTTTTTCTATGGGTACCTTGAGATGTTTCTAGATTCTAACCTTGGACTTTAGACTGTTTTTCCTAATGCCACTCAGAAAGGTATCTAGAGGGTCACAGACTAAGTGTACCTAGAATCTTAGTTAAATAATATATTATTATTTTTTATTTAACAAGTTGAATAAATATTATTCCCTTATGTGGTTTAATAATTATTCATTTATTCTTGTTTGAATATATTTCTTCATCAATTATTCAAGAGAATATTTTTTGAGAAGAATATTTAATAAATATTTATTTTTGATTTGGGTAATATAATATTTTTTTATTTATTGGAGAATAATGTAGTGATATTTATTTAATAAATAATTATTTATTATTAAAGGCATAATACATATTTTTGAATAATGGTGGACCAAGTTTAAAGGTCGGGTGATATATAATATATAATTTAATTCTCAATTTAAGTGCATGCCAAGAAATAATAACAATATTATTATTATAGACATGGGGTTTAATAAAGGGATTAAATAAATAATAATTGTAACTTTGAAAATTATTTATTTCTAATCCTAGTGATATATAATCCGAATTATATTATTTTCTTAGTGATCCAATGCATTTGTTTGGTTGTACAAAACAGATTTGGAGAATCCTATCAAGCCCTAGAGAGCTCCCTTCACCAAGAACACTACCAGGAATGGAGAGTGATATTCCTCCACCTCCAACTCTCAAGTATAGAGAAATCAAGGAGAATGATTTGGAAGTGATTCTCTAGGAAATCAAAGGAGTATGATCCAAGAAGTAAGATCTACAATGATAGAAAACAAATATTCCTATAGAGATGTTCAATGTTTTTTGGAACATTGGTGGATCACCGCTATAGTGAATGTGATCATGATTCCTACAATGCAATGATGGTACAAACTAGATATATTTCCATATCCATAAACAAAGAAATAATTCCAACAAGGTAATTCTTTAATTGATTAAAGTAATTATAAATAACATGTTATCATCCTGTCTCTTGATTTTGACATTTTACCCATTTTTGGATTTCTTTGATTCAATTCCATCGATCATGATGCTTATCATTGTGTTAATCTCGAATTGATCATCAATCATGAAAAAAAGTTAGTCATGACCCATCAAAAAATTCCTCTTCACCCGAAACCTACATAAGGAAAATCAAAAAAATACTTTTCAATAAACATTACTGTAGAAATACTATTCACTTCCTCATAAGGGAGAACACATCACAAATCCATCTCCCTAATCATGATTTTCACAACCCTGATCCATTTTAAAATAAACTCCAATTCATGATCCACCACCATTGTATAACTAGGACCTCTATATGATATACCAACCATTCAAAATACCTAATTCCTACTCACCAAGGATCATCCCTAGCCTTTCAAAACTAATGACATAGATCAAGATCCCTTTGGGTTCCAACCTCCACAACCAATGATCGTGTCCCTTGGAGGTATAACCATTGAGCATATCTAAAGTTAACATCCACACATAAAGGGCCCTCTTTATTCCAAAAAGGATATATCATAGACTTATAAAAAATTAGAGTGTTCTTACCCCATAAAAAATTCCCAAATCTGGACCCCTAGACGCGCACATAAGCGCATGGATACACAAATATGGTTAAATATTAAAGGGAATACATACCTATAAAATGGAGTTGAAATCATCATGTCATGCTATAAAAATCCTTCTTCATATTATAAAAAGACTTATAAAGATCTAAAGATCATATTTCATAACAAAACCCATTTATAATTAATTATAAAATTTATAATTATATATCCAGATTAATCCAAATAGGAATAATCCACAAAATCTCACCAAGAAGCCCCATATCGCTAAAACATGAAGAAGAAACACACTAACGATACTTCACATACCTTTGATACTTATACATGAAAAATAACCATAAGAGAACACCAAAATGACCCCCAAATAGAACTATTTGGAAAAACTCCATAGAAAAACTTACTTGGAAACTTACCTTAATCAAGATTATGAGTGAAATGTAGAGTTTCATTTATTTCAACATCATATATCCATTTCTCCATGAATTCCAAACACATCAGGATTATTCCACCATTCTATTGTGGAATCATCAATATAATCCTAAAAAACACCAAAAAATTAAAGGGGAGATAAAGATAAAGAATTTAAAGAAGTAAGGGAGGTGATTTCCTAGCTCTAATGCACCAATGCATTCCTCGATCGACCAACCATCATGAATGATCCATGGGGTAGAATCAATGGAGGAGAGACCAAGTAAATGGCCTCTCCCACAGATGAAGAACAAAGGGGGTGAATATAAAATGAATGGGGTATCCATTATTAAAAAAACACCATTATGACCCATCAAGTGCCTGGTTATCCAACAATGGGTACCCGAAGCCTCACAATCCACTCAGCATAAGACCACCAACCTACTAGTGGGGAATAAATGGGTCCTCCACACATGGAATTGTCACCCAGTACCAAGTATTATCTTATTAGGTACTTGATGGATATATACTTATAATTTCCATAATATGGATACATGAAACCTATTCTTTTTGTCCAAAAACACTTCAAACCCCCATAAAAATATATACACCCCTTGGGGATGTTTTAATAGTTGAAATATTTATCTGACCCCAAATTCTCAAAATTCCCTTATTTTGAGTCTCAAAATTCAAATTCCTCCCAAATTATGTAACTCATAATGATGCTGGTCATTCTTCACTATAGATATTCTCAACCTGAAGAAGTGTTAGAGATGATCCACCAATATTCAAATCTCTTTTGGAATTTTTTTTCCATAAATAGATTTTAATTATGAACCCAAAATGGTGTTGGGGCACATCCACCTGATCTAAAAAAACAGCTTTCACTAAAATAATTTTATCCATCCTTGAAAACATACCATCCATCCTTAATAAAAACTCACTTGATTCTAAAAGATCTTTCCCATACCTAATAATATACAAAATTTCTAGATGGATATCCCAAATATTAATGTACCATGAAAATAACATGAAATACAACAATGATGATTCGTTTCTTGAGCCTGATGCCTCTATTTGGATGATATATTAGTGACTTGAAATCTATACCCGACTTATTCACAAAACCATACACCTCATCAATTTCCAAATTCAACGACTATAGTAAATTGTAGTAATGAATCCATAAATATGATACATTCCTGAAATAAAATATGAATAATATTACTACCATCCATAAATATATAAAAATACTCATTCCACCTTGGTTATTGATACCGATTTCACTAAAGGTTTATACCAAGAGTAATCCATTGGATGCTCCCCCATGTGATTTCCCATATCACTACTCAACTTGAAAATCACATGCTCACAGTGAGTCATACTATAATGATCTATTCTCACAAGCACTGCCTGACATAACCCAGAACAACAACCCTAGATCCCTACTCACAGGTCACATAAATTTAGCTATCCCCAAAAGACACCATCTACACTTTACAACTCTTGGTTGTAATTGAAAACCATTATGATGTATGAGGCCCTTCAGACATGAAATACATTACATAAAACAATCATTACTAAAACATAACCAATCCTCTAAACCATGGATTGTAAAATCTATTCACCTATGAGAATATAATATCTTACCAAGGATCTAGTGGGTCTCCCTAGTGTCCAAACCACCATTAATAAATACTGCTCTCTTTATTTGTGAACTCATCAATGAGAGCTCCATAGATTTTTCAACATGCCACTTCAAAGGTAGAATTACCAAGACTCTACCCATTGAATACATTCCCTTACCATAATATAAATTACATGAACCAATTTATATGGAACAACACTCACTAATTCAAGGACACTCACAATGATTGTCATGTATCAATGACTCATTCCTATAATAAGGTCCCTTGAACCCTATCTGCCAAGACCCATTCGGGATCAAGACATACTCTGCCCATCATGTCACATTATCTTATATATCATACCACCATATTTTACATGGAATTCATGGTATTAATTAACCATGATTTTCCTCTCAGACTCTAAGGCTTAACTTTTTCTTTTAAGAATAAACTAGAAGTTATCCACCATCCCTTATCCATATAAAAAGGCCCACACATACTATGCAAATCACCAACCATGATTCCTTCTATAACATACCCAAAGAGATGCCTAATAAACATAGAACAACCAGTCCTTCATTTTTAGTGCATTACTATAACACTCGATGAATCGACCCATGATCCTATTAACTAAGACTAGATCAACCCATGCATGAAGACCCCTCACTCAGCCTTAGGTAAAAGAAAATCAACTAACTTACTATCCATACTCATAACCGAATACCCATAATAATACCCACTATCTTACCTAGAGACCCCTCTACTCAATTTAGAGATATCCACACTCCATACAATGGTGATGTCTCATAAAATCATGATTAGATCAAGATTCTTACCTAAAACACCATTCTATTAGACCTGCCACTAGAGGGACCATAACTAACCAATATCATTAGAAAAATCCAAACCACACCTCAAACATACCTCTCATTACCCAAACCATAAGGCATTTGAAATGTTTACCTAGATATGAATGGTATTTCATATACCATGATCGTTACTATACAACTAGTAATCTAAATAAACACGAAAACCATAGTTTCCATTTTTAGTTAATTAATGCTCTAATAATTAGTTGTTTATTAAAACACCAAATAAGATATTTTTTATGTTTTAGTTAAAAAAAATTAATTTCTTATATAGTTATAAAATATATTATTTATTTTCAAACATTTTATAAAATAATTGTTCCATTTAGAAAACTATTTCCAACATACTATAAGTCACACACATCACCAAGTAATTCTACACACTTTATATGATTCGTGAAAACATGAACTATTTCCACCATAACTACTAGTAAAAACATTAATAACAAGCTTAACATTGAGAATCATATTTATGTAAACATATAAATCACAAAAAAAATAAAGAGAAAAAATCCCATTCCCTTGGAAACATGGATTTTACACTAATAATATTTTTCTGATACACCAACACAACATACCATATGAGTTTTGATACTTCCTATATCCAACAACCATGTACAAAATTGTATGGAAAATAAAGGAAATATTTGACACTATTTTATAACACCCTTCTCAAGGAAAATGATTTCTAGTCTAAGCTGGGATCACCATAAGATCTCAATAAAGACCCCCTTTACTCTTGAGGATGACGACCGATAGAAAGGTCTATAAATAGAATAGGGATACTATAATCTCGTTATTATCCCAAATAATAATATATAAATAACTAAATTGAAATATAAAATCAGAGTAAGTTAAATGAATTACAACTAAGATCTAACCATTGGAAAAAAACAATAAAATTCTATTTCATGATATAATGGATGATGAACACAAATACATGACAATGATCAACCTTTGGAAAGATCAAGTATAAGGATAAATATAAAATATAAAATTAAAAATGCAATCTCACCACAAAATAGGGCCTCTTCTCAATATTTCACTCCAAAATCTATCTAGTAACTCTAGCTAGATCATTCATATTATATGGGTCCTAAAATAGAAACAAAAGATTTACACCTGTGCCAGGGTTCCCATAAAGTGTGAGAAAAATATATTAGTAGTGTATAAAAAATTTCCCGGTTATACACCATCATATCTATGAAATTATATATATATATATACATATATATACATAAATAACAAATCGTGTCACACAACATGTAATAAATCACATCAAGTCATTGGGTGCTAACCAATTCACCTTGACACATGACCCACACCTACTTTTTCCAATTTTGATACTTGGTTCACTATAGTTAGATATCCTAAAAATATCAATTATTTAAATGAAATCATTGAGTCATACTTGGGAATCTACTAAATCCATCCGGGGAAAGGCAGAAACTAAGCTAGTCTTAGGCATAAAGGACTCCCATAAAGGGAAAGGCAACATTAGAGCCAGAATCTGGCGCATAGTAATCCGATAAACTAAAAGATTAAAACTGAGATGGAATTATAAATTCAAAGAGATTAGGGATCCTATTGAATGATGGAGATGATCCCAACACTCAGTAATGACGAACACCTAATCGGTGCAATCGCCATACCCAAATTCACGGGTCCCATGCCCGACCCCATCATGAGATCCCTTATCATCATAAATATGAAGTAAAAAATATATATATTGGAGAAGGCCTAACATAGTTAGTCCCATGTAATAGAGAAACTTGGGATTATATCACTATAATTGTGATCCTACTATAACTCAAAAGGTATGATCCCATGTCTAGTGTAACACTACACTTTGATTCCTAGGACTCCATACCTCAGCCGCATCAAAGTTTCACAAACATAGTCATGGGAAACAACATTCATGGTAGATATATCCATCCTTCAATCCCACATCTAGCCAAGGGTACCTACCCATAACTTTAATAGAGGGTATTCATATACACAACTCTTATATCACCACCCAAGAGAATCCCACCATACACATACATCTTTGGAATAACCTACATCTAAACAACCCCCCCTGATGATCCCCTGCCATCAGGATATCTGTAATCCTAACTCCTTGGTCATACTCGATCAAACAAATCAACTTACCAGACTCAAAAATACTAGTATTTTCAATAAATAGGTATTTTTATTTAAAAGGATAAATTATAATATTTAGAAAATTATTTTGATAAAATAAATTCTATTTCAGAAATCATCACATTAAAATTATCTAACGGTGAATTTAATATTTCGATATAGTCGAATTTTTAGGTAATAATTAAATATGGTTTAATTACATATTATGTATTATGACATCAAAAAATAATAAAAAAGTGATGTATTAAATACTATAAATTGTATCCATTAAAAAATCACGTTTTTACTTTAAAATAATTTATTTTTTATGTTATTTGATTAATTTTATAAACCATTAATGAATCCTAAAAATCTTATATTATATTTTAATGTTGTAAAATCAATTCTTTATAAGAAATAATCACTTCAACATCACCAATGAAATTATTTTAATGTGATTGAAAATTTTATTTCATGCATACATTTCAGGGTGTTTTAGTATATTGATTTGATTATTTAATTTATTAATCATTCCAATTTTGTAATTTATTAACTTGTTTTAAATTTTTATGGAATGATACAATTATTCATGGAAAAGAAACAAAAAGAGGTGAATTTTGGAGTGAAAAGATACTTTAATCTAGGTTATAAGCAAAGTGGTGCGACACTAGATTTTTGAGGATGATCATGATGAACTTTTAAGGCATACAACTGAAGAACTGAAAAAAAATGAGGCTTCCAGGGTAGGAAAATGGAATTAAACATCATGTAATCATTATACGATGTGTAGTAGTGCATGTGGTGAAATGAAATACACATTTTGAAGTAAATAAAGACCTATTTGGAAATTACATGTGGTGTAACCTACTTACACATGGTGTAATTTCCTAGATGGAAAAGTTTCACCAAGATTCACCAAATCTTCATTTTTGGACCAAATATTTGATAGGGGACCCACCCCAGATCACCTATGGACCAAATCTTAATGATCATCATCAATTAACATGCACCAGGGAGGCCTATAAATAATATTATAAGGCTCCACTTAATGGATTCATTCAGAGCCACCGCCATTGGGATCAAGGACTGATGCTACTGGGATGAGAAGAATATGATATTTATTTTCCTACCCCTTCATGACTATCATAGGGATAGAATTTGTGGAATGGGAATTTAATGAAGGGGTATTGATTGTTTGAGTGTATTTATTAAATTTAATTCATTTTATGTCTTTTATTGCAACCCTAAATTCTTAAATTCTATTCCTTGGTTTTTCATTCATGACCATTGTGTGATCAGTGAGAGAGGGACTCTTTTAGAACATTTGACTAGAGAATGATTCACACCGTAACCATTGGTTGGATTTTTTTTCTATGATTAAAAATGGTTCTAAGTTACCAGGTCAATGTATACCTGAAGTAACATGACCATTATGAAAAGGGGATGTCTGTGATTTTGGGGTCATCTACCAGGACCATTAGATTTGAATAAACTCAGTTACGACACCATATGACCGTTATTTAATTATTTTATACCCTAATAAATCATAAACCCTGATTTTAAATTTCTGAGCATGTTTTTCTATTTTCTTAAAATCCAAATCATCCATAATCTCTTGTTTCATTTCTTTAGTTAAGATTTCATTCGTAAAAAAGTTAGGTTTATTTTATTTAATTAATATTTTCTCCAAATGCATATCTATGGGTTAGATATCATTTTTTCATATCCTATACTACCTTATCGTTTAGTATTTTTTTGTATCTTATTTTTAAATTTATCAATTTGGAAACCTAGTAGTAATTAACGATGCCTGTGGGGATATCAAATTTTTGGTGACGTTGCTGATGATATGAGCAGAAATTTATTCTTTAAATAATTTTGGGAAATTATTTTTGTCATATTTTATGTTTCCTAAATTTATAATAGGATTATTATTATAATTTTGTTTACTTTTTACCGCATTGGGTATTTTTGGTTGTGATGCAAGGGATGCAAAGTGTGATGTATACAAAGGAGAAGTTCTATTTCCTAGTGGTTTATATGGAGAAACTACTCTATGAAGTTATAATGATGAAAAATTAACCCTAAATGTTCCTGTGGCCATACCCATTCTACGAACACACAACACCCCATTGGATAAATCCGTAATTTAATAAGAACTATCATGAAACTGAAGATGAGGTAAGTACCACATATGAAGTTTATTTTTTAGTAATCATGACTCCCTTGATTTTGCAGTTTCAAAAGATGATGAAGAGGTTTACCTTCCTATGGAACCTGAATGGGACAAGGAACACTTCATCAAAAAACAACAATAATAAAAAAAAAGGGACCTCGACTGCTGATATGCAATAAAAATTCCTCGTAAAACTAGGACCAAAAATGTAGGGAATGAATGAAGAAAAGGTGGAGGAAGATAAATAAACATAATTATTATTTATATTTGTTTCATAAAATTTAATTACGCTGCAACACGATGAAAAATATACTATTTTTCCCTATGCTGACTCTGCATGGGAACAATAAGAAACATAAAAAAGAAGAAGAAAATATAAAGTTATCTATGGAAACTGAAGGGGTAATTAAAAAATTTCCACATACGTAGTCAGTAGTTAAAGAAGAATAATTTTACCAAGTCTAGACATATGTTGAAATTTTTTGGGTTATACTCATTCTATTCAGACTATGGTCACCACATATGAGGTCCATGCCAATTACATTGAGGAGAAGTCAAGATGAGTTGGGTAAATTTCAAAGCCGGAATTAGGTGAAAATTAGATGGTTAGAATTATACCACTCTATAATTATCTAACCCAAGTATGGTTGAGCTAAATGACTGTTAAAAAAGAGAATATACTGAGAGGAAAATTTATTTTTTTATTTCTCTCTTAGATTTTAGATTTATTAAATTTAAAATTTTAATTTTATATTAGGATTTAATTTCAATTCCCCTTACCTTTTAGAGCATATTTTAATGGAATTAACTTTCACCTATTTATATTATTTTTTAGGTCCATCATTGAAATTGGAGGTAGAAGTAAGAAGAAATATTTTTTATGATGTTTTAGGAAAATTACACTTCATGAACAACATTCATGCTGTGAATACAAAATACACATCTTGTAATCATTTACATGTCCTGTATTTGGTGTAGGCAGGACCTGCAAATCTGACTTCAAATCTTCAATTTGAAAGGGGAGTAAACGTTTCAATTCCTAATTTTTCTATTCCCCTCATTATAAATGTTTTATATATTTAACTACTAATTTAATTCCCATATTTGATTCATTCATTAATGAAAATAACTTGGAGATATAAAATGTATAGGATAATTATCATTCCATGCATTTAAATTTCTTTGATAATAAATTTGAATGATAAAATTATGAAAAATAATTATTAGAGATAAGAATGTGGATTAAAAGTTGAAAATTTATGATTCATGGGAGCATTTTGAACATTTTAGATGAAATTTTTCTAGTATTTGGCCATATTTTGAATTTCTAATATTTTCCTTAATTGATTTAATTGTTTATATGAATTTAAATGAGTTATTATCCCAACCATTTGTTTCATTCTCGAGAAATCATATAAGAAAATATTTAACATTATTTTATTAGTTTATTTCTTGAGAAACTCAAGAATGTTTTCTTCTAGAAATTCCTTTGAATCTCATCTTGTACATGACATCATAGAGTTACTTTTAAAATGTTGGTGGAATTATTTTTGTTATCACTTATCTTAAGACCCACCATGCATTAATAATTTGTAAGCCCCTAGAATCCATGAATTTCCTTGTAAGGAAATGAGCCATGTTATAAGCATATTTTATCCATTTCTACCTTAATCTAAATGATTTTCATGATATTTCAAAGAATAAGTGTGGGGGAGGAACTTTATAGTGTGTACAAGGATATAATATATTGGGGGTGGGGGATTCTTGATTATGATATAGGGAGATACCACGAATCTTTAATTATATTTTATTATTCACCAATATTTCATAAAAAAATTAAAAAATAATATTTTTTTGGAAAAAAATGAATTCAAAAAATAGAAAATATTGGGTTGTATTTTGGGTGGATAAAAAATCACCATTTTCCAAACCGATGATCTTTTGAGCATTTGTGGTTAGGTTATAGATGTGAGATTTTTCTTAATAAAAAATTTTGAAAAAGAAAAAAAGGTTAAAAAAGTGAAAGAGGGGTTGATTCATTCATTGTTCTTACAAGTATCATGTGCCCCCTTTGAGATTTTTGGGGGAAGAGAGAGATGAAATTTGTAAAGAGATATATTTATTGAGATTATCTATTAATATCATGAAATGTACTTTAGAGTCAAACCTCCTTTTTGAGGATTACTTTTTTTCATCATTTACTTACTTTTCTTATGCCTCAGAGTCATTTGATCCTTAATGGTGAATCCCTCAGGATTAATTTTGATTTCTATCTTTAGATGGTGGAGATGTTAGATGCCTAGAAATCCTATGGCAAGTTACATGTTTGTGAGGTATGTGCATCAATATATTCATTTAAACCATGATGATGTGTGAAACAAATCAAGTGAGGTAAATTGAAAATCGAATTCATATTGATAATTGATTGAAAAATGAAAATGGATGAATGAAAAGGCGTGGATATTTCAAAATAGGAATTTTAAAATACTCGTTTGATTTTATTCTTTGAAAAGTGAGGCATTGATAAATTGTATACAAGTGATGCTTGAACATTTAATATTCTATTTGTTAAATTATTTTTATTGAAATTGAATTTCATGTATGGTATAGTGAATATCCTTTTTTGAATGTTGAGATTCTATCATTGAGGACAAATCTGAATTCAAGTGTGATGTTATTTGGTAAGTGTATTCCATCCTTATATTTTATGGTGTTTTAGTATATTGATTTCTGTATTTAATTGATTAATCTTGATAATTCGAGAATGTATTGAATTTTTTTATGTTTATATGTTAGGATATAATGATTCATGAAAAAGTAACAAAAAGAGGTTAATTTTGGAGCTAAAATACACTTTTTTCCATGAGAAAAGCAAATCTGAGTGCACCCAATTTTTAAGGATAATCATGGGGTACTTTTGGGGAATAAAACCAAAGAACCGAGGGAAAAAAAGGATTCTAGAGTTAGAAAATTGAACTACACATCGTGTGATCATTAAAAAATTAGTACCAGTGCATGTAGTTAAATGAATGAAACTTCATAAAGTAAATAAAAAAATTCCTAGAAAATTAATTGTGGTGTAACCCAATTGCACTTGGTGTAATTTCCCAGACAAGATTTTTTCACCCATATTCACCAAATCATCATTTTTTGGACCAAATATTTTATAGGATACCCACCTAGGACCACATATGGACCAAATATTAATGGTATTCATCAATTCCTCAACACCAAGGAGGCCTAAAAAGAAGGGATCATGGCTCCACTCAATGGATTCATTCGGAGCCGCTACCATCAGGGATCAAGTGCATCCACTACCGAGATGAGTAGAAGAGGATCTTTATTTTCCTACCCCATCTTGACTAACATGTAGAGGTAGAATTTTTTCAAGGAAACAATAAAAAAGGGGTATTGATTGTTTTAATGTATTTATTAAATTCAATTCATTTTGAGTCTTTTTTAAAAACCTTTAATTATTAAATTGTCTTCCCCACTTTTCTATTCATGACCATTTCATGGTCATTGAGGGAGTGATTCATTTTTCGTAAACTATTTAAAAATTCACACCATGACCATTGGGTGGATTTTACGCTATGTTGAAAAATGGTTCTGAGTTACCAGGTCAACGAATACTCGATGTAACCGAACCATTGTGAAAAGAAGTCGTCAGTGATTTTGGGTCTGTCTACCATGACCATTGAATTCAAATATACTCAGTTTTGACACCATATTATTTTTATTTGATTATTTTATAACCTAATCAATCATGAACCCATATTTTCAATTGTTGAGTACATTTTTCTATTTTTTTAAAATCCAAATCTTCCATAATCTATTCTTTCATTCATCTAGTTCATATTTCATCCATAAAATAGTTAGTATTATTTTATTTAATTAATATTATCTCCAACCCTATCTCTATGGGTTTGACCTAGAACATGCATATCCAATACCACCCTTCAGTTTATAGGTTTGTTTGTTTAATGTTTTTAAATTTCTAAATTAGGTAACCCAATGGGAATTAACAACACCCATGAGACTATTAGTGATCTATTATTAGGATTATAAAACAATGGAAACCACTCATAGTTTGTATAAATAATGGGAAAAATCATTTTAATGTTTGTGTTATTGATTAATTTATAATATAGAGTCTAAAACCAATGTTTGGAAAATAATAAAGAATTTTCCTCTCTTTTTTCTATATAAAACCATCCAACCCCCTTATTTATTCAATAAAAAAATTTATAGAATGAATTTACTCTACCCTTGCCTCTTTATATCCATCCAAATATTCCCAAAATATCTTAATAAGTTCCTCCCAAGATTTTAGAAGAAACCTCTCATGTGATGGAATCCTCTATTTATCCTCTTTATTCAATAAACTTCTTTATGTCATGCCTTTTGATTTCCAATTGTTCAAGTTGGGATATATTTTTAAACATTCCTCTTTCTATACTTATAATTCCCAAGTAATGGTATGACCATTGATTCTATCATTTAACCCTTCTATAAAACTTTATGTACACCCATTATACTTCCAAAAGTTTCTTGCGATTTTTGATTCCAAACATTTTTGTAGTGAATACATATATCAATTTATACTCAGTGGTATTCAAATAGTTATATATACTCTTAATTGATTGGAGATTTACATGTTTTTAAACCACACTCAATAATCATGGGGTTAAAATTTATAAAATACAACCTTATGTTGTATAATATATGTGGCACACTTATGCATGTACATGATATTAAAGTGATGGATGGGCCCAAAATTATGTAGCCATCCAATACATTGGGTAATGTTTTATTTCAATATATTCAATGTATGGTCCATGGGAGGTTATTCTAAGAACACTATTTTATGTCATCTTAGAAGTTATACATGACTTGTGTTTAGGATGTGATGTTTTATTTTGTTTCCACATTCCTATGGCGCCTTTATTTTTTCATGTTTTATCATGCCTCATTGTTCATGATTATGAATCTCACCCCTCTTATGATACCATTATAATCCCCTTGTATCACATGTATTTATTTATCTTATGTTATGATTTTTATTCCATTACTGGTCTTTATAGTTCCCCCCTTTCATATGTACATCCCCAAGTAATCTCATGCAATTATAAAAGATCTGAGTAACATAAGGGAACATTTCAATGCTTTTAAATAATGATGATATACCCAGGTTTTAAGTTAACATTCTATGTACATAATTTCCCAAATACACTAGGCCTCATGATATTAATGAGTTATATTAACTTAATATTTATGGAATAAATTGTGAATTAATGTGTAATAAAATATGGGTTTTTATAGTTGGTATCAGAGAAAAGTCTAGTTATTTTTTGGGATTGGGATTTGAAAATTCAAGTAGAATCCTTTGGTATAAGTCTAAACATATGAAAACATCCCAAAATTTCGGTAAACTATATAGTAAATAGTTTCAAAGAAAATAAATCCCTACCTAGATACTTCAAGTGGATATGGATCTGGAATAGTTGTACCTAAGGGTAATGGCCTAGAAAAGGGTTATTTGAGGTTGACTTGATCATCACCTGGTGCATAAAAATGTGCCTTGCTGCATACCTAGTTTGAAACCCTCAATGGATATGCTTCGGTAAATTCAAAATCTCCTTATGAACCATTATTAAGGGAATAAAAATTCCCATAATATTCAATGTTATGAAATAGTTCATTTATAACTTATATTAAAACCTAGAAATTCATAGGATAAATAATATGTCATTTATGAGTTATCCTTTTAATGTTCATGGTTTTTTGTTTATGTATTTAATATTTTAAAATATATTACGCATAATTTTCCCTTTATTTCTAGTTAATAGTTGGAAATAATAGGGACCATGTCAAAACCAATGTGGGGGTAAATGTGATGACTATCCAAATGGGATGACTTAAAATATGGGAGCTAAAGTAAGGCTTCTTGTGATTATTCTAAACCAGCTATCAAAAACCAAGATTAAAAACTGGAACATAGTTGAATTTTCATACATGAAAATGATAATGAGGATATAATATCAATGAATTTCATCTAATAAAGTTGATAAAGGGAAGAATATTCAATTTCTAACATGCCAAAAAAGAAAAAAGTGGCACCAAGGTAAATGTTGTGAGGAACTCACAGATTTTTTAAGTGTGGAAATTGGGAATAAAGTATGAAATTTCCAAGAAAAAAAATGAAGAGTTCAGTTAACATAATTGATTGAAAAAAAGTTCAATATAAGGTACCATTAATAGTATTATGTCATAAATTTGGAGAAGATGGGAATTTTCCAAGACAATTTTCTATTCCAAGGGACAAAAAGCCTGATGATAACTAGAAATATTAAATATCACGGGAACATGGAAAGTCCTATACTAAGATTTGTTACGTTGGCTAAATTACTTGTAACCTATACTACATAGATTTTATTGACTTGTTTTATTTAAATTCATGAAATATAAATATATCTTGTATGTTTTCTATGAATATCAAGTCACCACCCAAAATTATTTGATATCAATGGGGAAAAACTTCTTTTATTATTTAATAAAAAAGTTAAATATTATGTGAATGTTATTGAAAATAATATCATTCTATTTTTAGTTTAATTAAATGCATTATTGGGTATATATTTCCTTTACCTTTATAGAGTGAACAAAAAATTTTGGGAGTAGTAATTAACCCTCTACATCATGAATCACCATCTAATTCTATTCATGTGTAAAGAGGAGGATAAATCTTCTTTGGTATAATCATCTCAACCGTTGTTATTATTTTCATATAACAAATCATATCTATCTCAAATGATTAAGACTAAGGAAAATATCATTCTTGTTTACGTTCCCATTTTAAGGGAAGATGTTGATGTGTTTCCTGAAGAATTTCCTGGTCTCCCTCCAAACAAGTGGATGATTTCTCAATAAAAAATACACCTGGACCAAGTATTATTCCTATATAATTTTATCACCCATAATGGGATATTCATGGATCCTTAAAAATCCAATACAATTAACATGTGTCATATACTTAGTTCTATGATTTAAATCAATAGTTTCCTTAGATTAGATTTGTAATATCTTCAATTTGTGAGAAACTTATCATGATTTTAAATCCCACTAACCAAGATTAAATGGAATGGAGTCAAGTTTTTTGGACTAATGAATGTGAAGAGATATTTAAAGATTTGAAGAAGAGTCAAATCACTACACTTGTACTCATATCACCCACCAACGGTGAAGGATATGTAGCCCATATCGATGAATCTAAAAAGTTAATGGTTTGTGTACCCATGAAAGTTCAAAAAGTGATAACCTATGCCTAACCCTAATTAAAGATCCATGGAATGAACTATCGAAAACCTGAACTAGAATATTCTTTAGTGATCATCATGTTGAATATTTGTAAATACTATCTCTATAGAGAGAAGTGTGACATATATACATATCATAAAACCTCACATATATATTCACACAAAAGAAGATAAATATACACTAATTTAGGTGGTTAGTTTTAAGTAAGGATTATGATTTTTTAATCCATTACTATCTAGGGAAGGCAAACAAAGTGGGAAATGCTATGAGTATAAAGGATCTTATAACCCTATTTATAACGAGGATTGAAAGGGATCCAATTTTCTTATAAATTCAAAGGTTGGTCATGGGAATGATAAAAGGATATTAATCCTACATTACTCAAATAACTTCTCAAAGATCCATTATTTAGAGGACCAAAGAGTATCAAAAGGATGATAAGGGTCTATAGAAAATGGTAGCAAATATTCTAGAGATCAAATTTTCTAAAGATAGAGTTATAAGGTCTGGAACAAAAATATATGTACCATCAAAACCAGAATAGAATAGAGAACTTTTAAATGATATGAATAGATCATACACATCTATTCATATAGGAGGCACTATGATGTATAGATATTTGAAGAAAAAATTATGGAGGGATAACATGAAGAGGGAGATTTTAGAGTTTTTATCTCAATTCTTGTTAGGATAACAAGTCAAGTTGGAATGATATTAGTCTATTGTTATGTTGAAATTGTTTCCTATACTAGTTTGTATATGGGAAAACATAACCATATATTTCTTCATAGGACACCCCAAGACACATAAAGGAAATAACGTCATATTGGTGGCAGTCAATCACATTATAAATTTAGAATATTTCATTTTTATCATGGAATATATATTTCTTGATCAAATCACTAAGATATATATAAGGGAAGTAGTAAAACATCATGGAGTTCCACTCTCTATTGTATCTGATCAAGATATGAGTTTTACCTCATGGTTTTGGAGAATCCTTTATCTAGTGATTGATATCGAACTGAGATTTAGCACTTATTATAAACTTTTGATAATTGGTCAGTCTGAAAGGACCACTCAAACTCTAGTGGATATGATGATATCATTCTCAATGGATTTACAAGGATGTTGGGACTATAATATTCCCCTATAGGAGTTCTCAAATAACAAAAATTTCAATTATAGCATTAAAATTGAACTTTTTTAGGATTTTTATTGGAAAAGATGTTCGAATCCAACATGCTGGGATGAATTTGAGGAGAAGAATCTCAAGAGACCTATTATTATTCAAAAAATGATAGAGAATGTTTAAATCATTCAGTGACATTAAATCTACAAAAATTTGGAAAAAAATATATATATAAAATTCTTAGTGATACTTGGAGTTTGAGATGAGAGATAAATTGTTCCTCTATATACCGTTGTGGAAACAATTCCTGAGGTTTTGGAAGAAGGGAAAGATTAATACTAGAAAATTTGACCCATTTAAGATCCTTTATCACATTAGAGCAGTGACTTATGATCTTGAAATTCCTCCTAACCTATCTCAAGTACATGATTTGTTACATGCAACCCTCTTCTGGAAAAAATACCAAACCCTTAGTATGTAATAAATCTAGAGGTGGTACCATTGGAGAATGATATTTCATAAGAGTACCATATACTGAATATCTTATATCAGAGAGAAACATTTCTATTTAATAATACAAATCACTTGGTCAAAGTGTTTTGGTAGAAGTATATGTTTGGGGAAAAACATGGGAATCAGAAGAGGTGATGAAATATAATTTCCCTCATCTGTTTTAGTGTATGAAGTAAAAATTTTAAGGGTGAAATTTTTAATGGTGGAATAATATAACGACCCAAACATTTATAAATGAAATTAATTTTTTTAATGAGTGAATACTTTATTAAGAAATGAAGTTATAGAGAACACATACACTAATTTTGTTATTTTGGACCATTATATGGTATATAAAATTTAAAATACCATTAAGAATTATAAACATTGTTAATATATCCAATATAAATTGACCATTAAGATTAGTAAATTAAGGGTTATGATAAATTCCATTTAACGTAGAAAAAGGAAGAAATGACCTCAACCAATAGGATCATACCCCATGAAGCCCATTAATCAGAGCTTCCATGTGATATATAATTACTGGGATTTACCCGTGCTCAGGAACAATTCAATATTAAACAACTAACACATGATAGAAACTATTTATTGGATAAGTTCAAGCTTATCAAGGTCACAAACCAAACCATGTTTGTCAAACCACAACATGAAAATATCACCATTGAACACCTTAACCTAAAGGAATTTATTGGTGTAATAAATGGACATGAATCTAGTCCATAATAGTATGAAATTTTATATTTTTATTTTTAATAAAATAATGATTATTTTTATCTTTTATTACCTTATACTGATTAAATAATAAGTTTGAATAAAATTAGATTTTGATATAATGATCACAAAATGTATTTTTCAAATTATAAAGTTTCAATCAAGACATTGTTTTTGATGAATTCAAGATTTTTTTAAAATAAAACATATTTTAATAAAATATTATTATTAAATAATTTTTATTAAATATAAAGGATAATATAATTTTACAAAGTCAAATGTAATTTTTATAAGGGTCATAAAACTATTATTGTAAAAAAACCAGTATTTTTCATTAAATAAAGATTTTGGATTTAAAATTATAAATTATAATATTTAAAGAATTAATTTGATAATTTTTTTGAAATCATCTTGTTAAAATTATCATACAGTGAATGTTTCATAATTTTCTAAGATAATCATTTTTTGGGTAAAAAATAAGTATATTAGAATTATGCGGTCTATATTATGACATAAAAAAACCAAAACATGATGTAATATATACTATATAGATATATATGACCAAAATTATTTTTCCCCTTTAAAATAATGTGTTTTTGAAGTTATTTTATTAATATTATTGAACCTTAATGAATCCTACAATACCTATATTATATTTTATGGTTTTAAAATTAGCTCTTTATAAACATGACTCACTTCCACATCAAAAAGGGAATTATTATAATGTGGTAAATTATTATTCTTATAAAATAATTAAATCCACTCCTATTTTGTAAAATCATTGGAAAAAACCATGGGAAGGTTTATGGTTTTGATTACTTTATCACATAGAGTCCAAAACCTATGTTTAGAAATTAATAAAGGTTTATCCTATCTTTTTCTCTACAAACCCACCAAACCTCCCATTCCTCTTCACTAAAAACTCTTGTAGTATAAAGTTTATCTACCCTTAACTCAATAGATACCTCCCAATGTTCCCAAAGCTCTTAATAATCTCCTCCCAATATTTTATATATACCCTCTCAAGGTCAGAGATCATCTCCTTCTCTTCTTTATTTAAGAAACTTCTTTACGTCAATCCATTTTATTTATAATTGTTAAAGTTGGTATATGTTTTTTTAAACTTACCTCTTACTATAATTATTATTCCCAAGTAATTGGATACCCATTTCAAACCCATTGACCCCTTCTATAAACCTTTATGTACAGCTGTTATGCTGTTGAAATTATCCTACAATTTTCTATGCCAAACATTTTTGTAGTGAATACCCATATCCATTTCCACTCAAGGGTATTAAAATAGTTATACCTACCATTAATTTATTAGGGATTTACATGTATATAACTTTTACTCCTTAATATGGGGGATAAAATTGATGAAACACACCCTTATATTGTATGATCTAAGTTGAAAAATTATGAATATACATGATATGAAAGTGATGGGTGGTTCTGAAATTATATAGCCCTCCAATTCATTGAGTAATGTTTTTACCTCATGATATTTTATTTATGGTTCATGAGAGGTTATCATAATAACACTATGTTATGTATTCTTTGCCATTATCATTGAATTATGTTTATGAAGTCATGTTCTATGTTGTCACCACATTCCTACATTACCTTTATGTTATCATGTTATATCATTCCTAATTGTTCAAGATTATAATTATCAACCATATTATGTTACCTTTATATGAATCCTGGCTCACATATATCGATTTAACTTTTAATACTCTTTTTTATTCCATTACAAGGATTTATATATCACCCTTTTCTTATGTATATCCCTAGGTTATCCCAAGCCATTTTAGAAGATCTGAGTAATATAAGGGAATGTTTTAGAGTTTTTTAATAATGAGGTTATACCCATGTTTCAAGATAATGTTATATTTACCTAGTTTCATAGATACACTATGCCTCATGATATTATGGTATTATATTAAGTGTATCTTTATGTAATAAATCTTTAATTACATTTTAATAAAATTTGGGTCACAATAATCACACTCTCTTGACTAACTAAATTGAGTACAATGATGGACCAAGCCATATAAATAATAAGGAGAAATAAGAAAATAATTAATGAATTCCCTCACATTAGGAAGTCCATTCACTTGCTCAGTAGAGAGACCACATCACCAACCCATTTCCTCAATCACATGTTTCATTCCCATGGGATATTCCTACACTCCACTCATCCTATATTAATTTCATCTCAGTAGGCCCACTATCTAAGATAAAAACCATTATAAATACCTTAAATCAATTCACCAAGTCTCATACCTAGATATTCATAATGAATCACATAGATCAAGACCCCTTTGGGATCTAACACCCATTATTGACGATCACAGTCCTTGGTGGCATAACCGTTAGGTGTCTCTAAAGTTACCACCCACACACAGAGGGTATTATTTTCTTATTGAGGGGTCTAAAAAATACTAACAAAAATTTTAGAGTCTACTTGAAACCCTTAAAATATCCCTAAATTGGAACCCCAAATAATGTATACAAGCACATGGATACACATATATGGTTAAATATTAAGGGGATCACCTACTAACAAAATTGTGTTACCATCCCCAATACATTCTAGCCCAGGCCTCATCTAGACTATATCAATATTCATAAATCTCTAAAGATAAAATATCATACCAAAAACCATCTAAAATTAATTATAAAAATTATAATTATTTATCTAAATTAATTTAAAGAGGCATAATCCAAGAAACCTGACCTAAAAGCCTCCTGTGTTTGATAACTTGAGAAACGACACACCAAAACTACGTGGCATGGATTCAATACTCTTATGAAAAGAAATCCCCACCACATGAAACCCAGAAGGCCTAAAATTATAACTAGTATTATCAAAATCCCTATGAAAAATCACCGGGAAACATACCTTAATCAAAATATTGAGCGACGAGTAGTGTTTTCCATCTTTCAACATACTATATCTACTACACCGAGACACCCCAACATATTGAGAGACAATTTAAATGACTGGTTAGATATTATGGAAAAGGATTTTTATAATGAACTAACTCAGATTCCTAAAACCTAATCTCAAATTAAACCAACATATAGCCTCAATCATTTTCTATAATAGCTCGAATCTAAAAATAGTTTTGAGTGATACCATATAATCATTAGTGAATGAAATTACCTTAAATTAAATAAATGAAAACATCAATATGAAAATTGTTTTTATTTAAAAACTAAAATTATTCATTATAAAAAACCTTCAAAGAATCCAAGTTTCATAATAAAATAAAAAAATTCGACAAGACAGTATATAATAACCAAAGGTAGATGAATAACACATATCCATATAGGATAAAAACTCCCCAAAAATTCCCAATTGAAAAATATAATGTATCTTTTTGAACATAGATCATTGGATCCATCATTTATGGATAGGGCAACATTTCCATTTCCAAAATCATGGTAAAAACACCTATATACACAGCATGATGTGCGAGTAGGGGTGATTATCACTTTACGTAGTAGGATTTCCCCAAATCAATCATATGAATTCTTAGGTATGATATATTTAAACACATAAAATAAATGTTATTTAGAATAAAATTAAAAGATTTATAGTTTAATATATTTTAAATACTTTCACCAAATCATAGTAAATTCTAAACCTTCTTAATATTGAACTCATGTTCCCCAAAAATACCTAACACATGCATTTTTAACTATAAAATGATAATCTTATAATTTAATGTGTAATAGATAATATAAAATTAAAATATCATAAAACCATGAAAAAACCAAACTAACTATGATCATTATTCACCTAAACATACTCTAAACCACCTAGATGAATGCATACAGGTCTTTCCACCTTGACCATGGCTATTACCAATCACACCTCATGGTATTTCCAACCATGGAGTTTCGAATGATCGTGACTTTAAACATTTTTCCAAAAAACAAATCATTTTATTTATTAAATGATTTTCCATTCCAAAGTTATCATAATAAATATATTTTAAATTAATATTCTATTTAAGAAAACCTACTCAATTTTTATAAATAAAATCCCATGACTTTAAAAACCCAATATACATGATTTTCATTAAAAATCCACATTATTCAACTATTACCAACATAGATAAACCATTATATTATCAATTCAATTTCAAATAAATTATTTTATATAATCCTAATTTAAATCAATTATTTTAAAAACACATTAATCACAATTAATTAAATCATAATTAAACGATGTAGTAATAAGATTTTCCTATCTTAGTGCATTCCTTTAAATTCTCCATAAGTTTCCGATATGATGACCTAAAAAATGAAAACCACTAAGCTCTATCCTCCAAATTCCCCATGATCTATATTTTTTTTATTGTTTTACCATTTTAATTATATAGAAACCAAGTGAAATGGTTCTGTAAATTTTTAGATAGATTTAAATAAATATTTAATTTTCTCTCCACTTACACATGATATTGAAACATGGATTTTGAAAATTCTGAATTTATTTATTTTGAGTGATTTGTTATTTTATGTGTTGATAAATTTATGTTTAATTCTAATAAAAAAATTCAAAGTTGTTCTATTGTATTTAATGTAATGTTATTTAATTTTTATTTTTCATGTATCTTTATACATGAATATTGAAAGTATAAATAATAAAATTTAATAAAAAATAATATTTTGAGAAACTATAGTTATAAAAATATATAATAATGAGGTATTTTATTGATAAAAACATAAAAAAGTGGTTCAAGGATCCACTTCATCACTTAATCCTAGAGAAAGTAAATTCTAATACAAGAGAGGTTGGAATGGCTTATTCACATTTGGTATGACCTCATGCTGAATTGGAAAGACTCCCATGTGACACTCATGTTTATAGTACAAAAACTACATTGAGTGGTATTAACCCCATTCTATTTGACATAACCCCATATAACTGACTAACTTTGAGGTATAGAAGTGGAAAGGTGAGCGGGTGATATCTAAAGAGTGGCATAAACCTTGTTTTATTTGGCCTGACCTTTTAGCAAGCATTATAAATTCACCACTCCTTAATTTTAAATAGGGAAAGATAAAAACAAGTGTTTTATAGAATAAGGATAGATATTATCTCAATTTTACTATGTTCATAAAAATTTTACATCACTTAAGAACACACCTTAACAATCCTTCAATAATATATCCAACCCAAAATCCTTTAAATACCTCCTACCAAGTTTCCACCACCACAAATAGAGAAATTGAAAGAAATAAAATAGTATAAAATGATGTGAATATCCGAAATTTATAAGACACACTTATTATATTCTAAATTTATAGGCATAAACTAATGGATTTGGGCACTAGAGGAATCAACAAGATGTTCCCAAGAGCTCCCCAAACTGAGATTTGAGTTTGATGTTCCTAGGATGTTTTTTTTCATACTTATAATACCCTTGAATGGTCATCCTTATAGGGGAAAAATACCCATTTCCATATCCATAACATATTAGGCTATGAACTATGATGATGTTGATCCCAGAACCTTTTTTGATCAGAACCCTCTGAACATGGACATTATTAATCTTGCTCAAAGACATAGGGATATGTTGTTCCCTTGGAGGACCTCTTCCATATCTTGATCAGTGAATGAGATGGTGACATGAAATTTAGATAACATGGCCTCCACTAGATAAACCTCAGCTATAATAAATTCTATATCAAATAACTTTGAGCTCTAGAGGGATTCAACAAGGGCCTCCCAAAGATATTTTAAAAGATAGAACACATAAAAAATTGATAACTTGCCTAGGACCACCACCAGCTCTTCTAGAATGTCATGATTTTTCACTAGAGGTCAGCTCTTACCAATGTGAAGTTTCTAATGCATATGTGGCTCAAGATATTAGGTATATGAGGTGGAAGAGACTAGTTCTTATATAGTGGTCATGGTAGTATATGTTGCTAGTGGTGTAGGTCATTCCAGCCTTCCACATTCCCCGGGTTGATTAGATAATTGAACCCCTTCTAGAGAGTCATAGAGTTAAACATGATGTGAGTGACTACTGGAGGGTTATGAGACACCTCCATGATTATTTTGAGCATTCTAGAGAACTTTACCATGATTCTTAATTACATATATATTATCTATGGGATATAGATAGAATATTGGGTTTGACCACATCTGTGTTATCCTCTATATCCTTGGTTCTAGAATATCAGGCTTCCCATTCCTTGATTTTATGGAGGGAACTCATATTTTGAGGCATATTCACCATCAAAGTAGGGGTCTTCCATGTGTATCATGTTGACATAACCAAATATGATCACTTCATATGATGAGGATTCTATTTGGTGGGGTAGTTCCTATAGTGAAGATATTGTAGGGAAGATGCTTGAAAGAGTTAGGGATTGATTTCGAGTAGAATATGGTCCCACATATTCTATTTCTTCATCCTTCCAACAGTAATTCCCACCTTTAGGAGGCATATTTGATCCATCCAAATTTAATTTTTATTTTGAACAGAGAGGAAAACAAAACCCCAAACTAAGGGGGCCTGAAATAGTGTTGGCCGAGGGAATACCCTCTGACCAAGTTAACACCCTCGGGTTTCAAATAGTTAATATAGATGATACGGCTACTAATGGAAATATGGTCCTCCAATGAGGCCAAATGATCCACGACCTTGTTTCCCTCATGCCGAGTATGGGTGACTTAGATGATTTTTCCAAGAAGACATCTACATTTATGAATAGTTTAAGATATGGACCAAGGAGACGAACTTTTCCTACTCAGGGAATCATGGAGGACCTTAGAATCAGTTTCCATCTAGGAGATGTCCAGGTTCTCTTGCATGAAAATGTTGAGACCAGTGAGCATCACTTTGGCCTCATCCTGAAGTGAGGTTCCATTACCATAGAATGAAGAATAAGCCATAACCATAATTCCCCTGAGACCTCGAACCACAACTCCGCCTCTCATAGAACCCATAACACAAGACCCATCTGAATTAAATTTTAAACCTGCAAAAGGAGGGTTCCAACAAACCCAATTCCCATGTGGCTTGTAAAAGCAAGGGAGTAGTGCTTGGTTCTAACTAGAAGAAGCCATAAAAAGGGAGCACCCTTCTAATCAGAGATGATCGAGACCATATCCACCAGAAAGAAATGAGTCCTCACAATGAAGGACCTCACTGAAAGGATTTGAACACCAAATCTGTCCTGGTTCCTCACATTCCATAGACTCCATCACCCGATATTAATGATCACCGCCTGAGCCATCCATTACTTACTTAAATACAGAAATCCATGGGACCATTTGTCTATAAATGGAGCATCCCTGTGATCCCAATAAGAGAGGGATATTTGGCCTCCAAAAGAAAACCAAACTTCATGTTCCCATTCCCCTTCATGGAAAATATGATGAGAACTTTCCTCCTGGCCGTTGCTACAATAATGGAACCTTGACTTCAAACTTATTCCAAGATTCTTAATATTTTTGTCCATGTATGTGGCATGGTTCCTAATGCACTAGGAAAAAAATTATTATTTTCTAGAATCTTATTACACCATAACACCTCATTCTAGCTCCCATGGGTATCTTGAGCAAAAACCATCCTACGAAAGTCCTTGGTAGTGAAGACGCCCGAGAGAGAGGGAGTAAACAAGAATTTATCTAGCTCAGAATTGATCCAAATGGACTTGAGGAGGTCCTTTTTCTCCCCATAAAAAATATATTTCATAAAATACGGATAAAGGCTTGCTTCCCTTAATGAGATCAGAGGCATATGGAATCTAAGGAAACCAAGAATAGAGCCTTCCCAGTTGAAACTCAAAAAGGGAATTTCTCCCACACCAACTAGCCAATGAGAGCTCTATTGAAGATACTAAAATAAAGGATATATGAAAGACCAGAATGGAGAGCCATGGACATGCACCAACTCCGCATTTCTACTAAAAATGAACGACATTGACCTTCCCCAAAGAGTTTGTTCCTGAAGAATCTCCCACGTGAGCTTTTCATGCATGCAATGGAGTGTACTTTGTAGACTCCTCACATTGATCCCTCCATTGTAAATGGGTCTTTCTATCCTATCCTAGGAAGCCCAATTCCTTTTTTCCTTCTGACATAGCGTCTCACATGAAACTGCAAAGAACCTTTCCAATTTTGTTAATAACTCCTCGTTGCATGTAGATGGATGCCAAAGAATGTATAGGAATGGAGGAAAAAACACTGTTAACCAGAGCAATGTGACCCCCAAATGATAGGAAATGGTTCTTCTAGTTGAGGGCACGACTCATTATATCGTTAATAATCTGATCGAATTCGTGAAAATGAAGCCTTCTAGAGGAGATGGGTGTGTCCATGTACTCTATGGGAAAGTAGCCACGTTTCATGTTGAGATGATTACACAGGGAGGAAATCCATCTGGGAGCGCACCTATGCATGATGGAAATATTACTTTCTGTATTACTGATAACATTCCCGCTCTAGTAACATTAGGACTCCAGGATGTTCTTGATGCCTCTAACATAGTCCCTGCCTCATTTTGTGAAGATGACCATTTCATCCATAAAAATTAGGTGGGTTATTGATGGGAGACTCATATTCCTTCTGTACGACTGAATTTTTGTAGTAGAGAGGACATTATTGATAAGATGACTGAGAATGTGCTGCGCTAGGATGAAGATACTAGGAGAGATCAGGTCTCCCTACTGAAGGCCCCTTGTCACTTTAAAGAATCCATGATACTTCCCAAATTAGGAAAATTACATCCTCAATGAGCTACAACTCTTGAAAAGGAGGTCCAAAACCTTGTCCGAGAACCCCATAACCACTAAATCTCTATTGATAAAACTCCATTGGATCCAATCATAAGCTTTGTTCATAACAAATTTGATCACTAAATTCAACCCATGGGTCTTGAGGTTTATGTACCTCATCACCACCTATGCCGGAGAAATAACGCCCTATATGGAGTGGCCCCTAACAAAACCATGATGCTCAATGGAGATACACTGGGGTAGGAGATTAGATAATCTGTGGTTAATTACACTCTCTATAATCTTATATGGGAAGTTTCATAAACTCACTATCCTATCGTGTGAAAAAGAAGAAGGGTTATATATCTTCAGAATGAGGAACAAGGTGGTAGTATTTTCAACTCAAGGCAAGCTACCTCTGAAGAAATAATGTTGAATGGCTGCCGAGATGTCCCACATAACCACACCCCACAAACCTCTATAAAATGATCCTGGAAAACTATCCGGTCCAGGTGCACTCTTAGGGTTCAGATTAATCATCACCTTATCAATTTCATACTCGTTTGGGATTGCCTCCATGCTATCATTATCCTGGTGAGACACCGCCATGGGAATCTCCTCCTTGAAATCTACATGGTCACTGGGATAACCATTGGGAATCCTCAGGTTAGGGCCAGATAGAAGGTGCCTAATAGAAACTATACACTATACCCCCAAAAATCTCTCTCTCCTTAGTGTATATCCCATCCCCAAGAAGAATTTTGGGTTTGTTCTTTCGATGCCTTTATTTGATACAGGAATCGAAATAAATATGTTTTTTTATCACCCTCTCATATCCATTTCACTTGATATATCTCTCAATCCAGACACTCATGTTTAAGAATAAACTTTTCCCAAAAAGGTATCTTACCAACTAAATCTTCAAACACCGAATTGTTCCTAACCTCCTCAATACTGGATTCCATGTTATCAATACTCTGCTTCATGTTTTCCATATCTTGGTCAAAGGAAGGAATCCCTGTGGCCCATTCCTGAAGCCCGCACTTCAACTTCTAGAGTTTTTATGGAGGGCTACCCAGGTATTCCTGTGAGTAGGGTCTCCCCACCGTTTCCTAACAAGCTCATGACACCCAGGACTTTGAGACCACTGGTTGCAGAACCTGAAGGACTTTGGATAACCCTACCCTAGAGAAAGTTAAACTAGTAAGGGATAGTGATCAGAAATACCTCAAGAAAGGTGAGTAACCTTGGAATCCGGAAACATTATTATACCTATTGAGTTGGCCAAACACTGATCGAGTCTACTCTAGCTTCATCTTCCACACCCCTAGTTTTTGCACCAAGTAAAATGGTCTCCTGAGTACCCCAGATCATGAAGACCCTTACCCTCCATAAAGAATGGAAAATCCAGCCTTTCTTGTTGGGGTAAGTCCTCTCTCCCTTTCTTCTCCCCCGGGTTAAGGATTGTGTTGAAGTCCCCCACCACAGACCATGAGAGATCCTGCGGTTCAAATTTTCCAAGATAATTCCATAGCCTCTTTCAAAACAAGACATCATAGCTACCATAAAAAAATGAAACATAGAGGCTCTACATTCCCATGGTGACTTTTGAGGTAATAAATTGGTCACCCATGTTAATCATAACAAAATAAACCTCCTTGTTCCAGAAGATCCAGATGTGCCTTTTGATCAAATCTTCTTGCATAGAGCTATGTATTTTCACCTTATGACTAAACTTATTGATCTTTACCGGGTTATGCTTATGCTCGAGCACAACCACGATAGAATTTTGTTTCTTAACTTTAGAGACAATGAAATCATACATCACTCTTGCACCCAAACCTCAGGCATTATATATGAGTAGATATAACATTAAACAAAGAGGAGCTCAAATTCGACCCTAGGATAGATGGTATTATTTCACTAGGAAGAGGATTAATCCCCGAGATATATTGAATGTGCACACTTGCACAACCCTTGAATCTGAGAGGAGAATACTGGGGCTAAAGGTGTAACATGAGAGGAATTTTATCTCATCCCTTTCGGCATCCCTATATTCTAGAGAGAAGAACAAGATAATCCATCAATAGAACCACCAGAGAACTTGCAGGGATGAACCTTAAAACAAACATTTAGAGGGGAGGAGAGAGGATAAAACCTTCCACATCCGATGAATCTACAGGCGAAACATGGAGGATCTTTTGAGGAGGTGGTAGGAATACCTAGAGGTCCAGAGAGGATAGATAATTTGATAGAATATTGTCTTAGAACCACTAAGCATCAATCATCTGAGGGCTGTGCAAGGAAGTATAAATAAACAAGACCAACAATGAGGGAGCCCCGAGCCTGTAGACCTTGAGATCATTGCATGGAGAAAGATCCATAGAAGGAGAGAGTGAGAGTTAATCCCCAGACACTAGATCATCTTAGGGGTTCAGGGAATCCACCGGTTCTAGTACCATAACATAGCCTGGATAAGAATCCGAGACATGTAGGCTAGGAGGAGCATAGATGCCACCCTGAGTAGCATTTAGAGCTAATCGAGGGCCACCTTTCTTCGATTTATTCACAAACACCTGGAGTGTCCCCAGAGGAAGTAGGAGAAATAGATGCTAGGAAAGACTGGGAAATACAATGGATTGATCCCAGTCTTCCAAGCCTTGCACCTTCAACAAAATATTTTCCAGAATCATTAGAGAGAGGTCCAAATCCATGGAAATGCAGAGCAACAGAATGTCCTCACTAGAGAGGGTGTAATCGTTCGTGCATAGATATCCCCTAAGAGAGTCCCCTATGGCCTTCATAAGATCTTTGTTTTGGAAGGGTAGTGGTAAAATAGGTAGCCCAAGAAAAACCACCGATTGGGTGATTTCCTTAAACTTATGTGAATCCAATAGACATGGATCCAAGCTGAAACTCCACTGCCCAAAGGATATGGGAGATTTTCAGCACACATGAACGATGTACTCCTCTGACTCCAGCACCACAAAAAATGAAGATCGATGGATCACATAGATCCTCATCTAGCCAACCAGAACCCAAGAGACTAAAAATATCCTGATAACCAACAAGGAAAGATTCACCGCCCTAAAACGAGGCACCAGTGTCCACTTGAGACAACAGACAGCCTCCATGAAATCCATGGGGGAACCACCACTGCAACATTGGAGCTTTCCCGAGACACTATCAGAGAGACCGGTTTCACTTCTAGGAAACAGATCTACCGTGAGCCATTGGACAGACCGCACAAGGCATCATGAAAGGATCTTGTAGGATGGCGAGACCCGGTGAGGAAACCTGGGGTTCCTGAGGAATAAGGGGTGCAGTGACTAAGAATACTCTAGGATGAAAGGTCGTCGAATACAAGATCGAAACCTGAGAACTTCCAGCTAGGGAAGTATTGGTCGAGAGACTTTGAAAACTTCTAGGTGCGTGAGAAGCATTCTTTTGAGTTGAGGGGTCTATATTGATAACTGAATAACATCTTAAGAGACATATTTGACGATTCTACCTTGGGTGGTGGAGCTATTATGGGTTGGAATAGATTTTTTTCTCAAGGTGGCATGAGCTCAATCAACTGTTTTTTGAGTCATCTAATTGTCAAACCTTTGTGCACGCCTGGACGAAACATTCTTCAAACCTCTTCTTCTTCTGATAATACAATGATTGTGCGGACCACCTACATTGGGGAGTTGTCTAACACCACATGTATAGAATGAACCATGCCTTCAAGGGCATCTTTGAGGATAAAGCAGTCTTGGATATTTTGACCTGACATTCTATGGTAAGGGAAGTTGTCAGGACGGTCAGTGAGGTTGAAATCATTGGGATTTCTAGGCCTGACCAGGTTATTTTCCATGGATGCTAAAAAATAATCAGGGACTTTTTCATTCTGAAAGAATTATCCCTTATTCAATTGTTCCCCAAATCTTGAGTGACCCTAATTTATTTTTCTTTTGGATGAGGGATATTTTGTGGTGGTCATCACTTGAAATGAGGTTCTACACATTTTCGTTCCTACCTATTTTCTTGTATAGGAACTACCACCTGTTTGAGAGTGATAGTCATAAATTTTGATTTTCCTAGACTCTTACCATGTGCCGAGGGAATGAGTTGAGTTTTGGATTGCGTTCTCTAAATGAAAATTTTGAGATGTTGTTCTATTTCACGGAATTAAAGAATCCCAGATGGATACTTCATTAGGATCAGTGGTGTCTGAAACTCATCGTAGAGATTTTCAGCACATAGTTTTAATATGTTTTCTTGTGAGAGAGGGATGCTGAGTAAATAGGTTAAACCCATACACATCGCTATAAATTCAAATGACCTCCCATTTTCCCATTTCATGAAGGTTTTTAGATCAAATATTTTAGTTTTACATAGTGTCAAACTAAATTGATAAAGAAACGGACAAAAACGTTCTTCCCATCCTACAATGGATCATACTGGAAGGATAACATACCATACAAAGGATGGCCCTATCGGAGTCTGTACAAAACAACTCACATTTTTTTCCTCATGTCGATCTCGAGGGATCATCATCTGCCCACATTATGATATGAATTGTGTGGGATGTTTTTCGAGCTTTCCTACACCATAAAAAGTAGATAATGTAGGATTTTATAAATTCTGCAGGGACATAGTTTCATCCACACATTTAGGATATGGATTCCTATTAGGATGTACAAGTTCACGTCACCCTCCCATGCCTTTTATTCGAGTATCCAGGGACTCGATGACATTAAGAAATTCTGAGGCAATTGTTTTTTGATCCATATCCCATATGTAGGGAGCAGATAGGGGCTAATCAGGCGGTCCCACTTCAATATCCTACTAAATCCCTATTCGTACTAAGACTAAATGATTTACCTAATGAGGGAGATGATGTTTCCATAATAGAGGGAAGTCATGATCTTTTTTGACTTCCTCATTTAAATAGACTGGATGACTAGATATGGGTCCAATATGATGGTCAAATACCACTCTTTATATCAGATCAACCATAGGAAGTATAATATTCCTCTCTTCTTAAAGATAATACCTAGTGGGAGTATAACCCCTCAGTAGCTCCTTGTTAAGCCATCTGAGAGCTTATACCTCTCTCTGGTATTGTGAAAAGTATACCTATGTTGAAGGAAACTAAAATATTTTGGATGGTAACTGGGACATAGACATGAATTTCCACTTTTATTTAGAAGTTTTCTACCATGTATGTGGAAACTCAGTATTTTGAGGTGCTTGGTTTTAGATATGACTTTGGTTTCGGGTGTATGTAGCCTCATTGGGTGCATTTAAATCACCCTCCTCCCAGGGTGCGTTTTCTATGTTTCATCCCTCTGAATTTGTGTCTTGGTCCAAAATTTCTATCATGTTGACAATGACAACATTCAAAGAGGCATAGTCATTCCATTACTTTCGACGTAATAAGCTGATTCTACACAAGCTTCACTAGGGTCGGTACTCGATCCCTTGGACATGTTGGGCCATTTTGGTTTGTGACCCAGATAGGGTCTGATTGAATTTTACATATTCTCCTCCATTCTTGGTCTATGAACAATGACCTTGATGGAGTTTTAAATTGTGATTACCGAATGGGCCCCGACAAGCAGGGGTCTGTCTTATGGTGGGAGGAGCTGGTGCAATGATGACTGTTGATTGTTTCTTACCCACTAGGAGAAGAATTATTCTCCCTATGGTGGTGATGATGATGAAAATTATCCCATAATTGTGGGGTTTGGGCCATTTGGGGATGTAATTGGCATTTATAGGTTCTATTGTTGAGGATACAATGACTCCAGTGAGGGACATTATGACTCTCAAGACGGACCTGAAAATATAAATGCCCCCAACCCAACAAGATGAGGTCGATCTGAACTACCATTGATGTCTCTAGGGACCTCTCAGGGGATGATGAACCTAAGGATGGTTATTTATATATAAATACCCCCCAACCCATTAGGATGGGGTTTGTTTGTATTTGGTGTCGATGTGTCCCAAATCCTCTCAAGAATTGACGATCCGAGAGGCGGAGGTAGTGGTAGATAGTCCCTTGGCCCAGTGAGTTGGGTCCACTCTTAACTGGATGATATGGAATCTTCTACTACAGACCATTTTAATGTGGGTTAGTTTTTCTCACGTAGGAGTTGTGTGCGATGGAATCCAATGATATGAACCATTCTTTATGGGAAATGTTTCGGTTGATCGAAACTTTGGTCTCCATGTTTGAAATGAATTATTATTCGTTTCAGGGGAAATTTTTTTAATCATATTGGATTTTCTATCTCTATACATCCATGATGTTTGGGCATTTTTGAAGTGGGATTATTCCATTTTAGTGACCAAATAGCCCAAGCATCACCTAGTCCTCTGATTTTTCTAGATGTTATAACATTATAGGACACCGTATTTGAGGGGTTTTTCTATTCTTGGAGTGAAAAAAGTTTAATGATCCATATTGTCCACATCCTTAAATATAGAGTTAAGACACGGCTTTAGAGATTATCTTCCAAAGAGTTTTGATGGAATGGAGGAAATAATGTTTCAAATATTCACTGTGCTATTCTAGTTTTAGATCTTGGTCCAAGGAGATAATAGCCAGAACCTGCTGAAAATAGAGTCTCTTGATTCTCTAATGGTGTCCCTCATATCCTGGATAAGGGTGTTTAAACTAAGTTGGCTGATGAAGTTTTTGGATGCACTAAGTATTTTCTTTTGTTTTCAAGGATTTTTGAGAATAAAGGAAATCACTTCACTTTGTATAAGTGGGTGAGGAGAGACAAGAGGGTTACAATACTTTCCACAGTAAATCTGATGATGTTTTACTGGTATGTATTTCAAAAACATTATAAGTTGGTTTGAGAAATTGTTATGCAATATTTATGAAGTAAATGGTGAGAAAATATATTGTTAATCAATGTGGTTTGTCTTTCATAAGAATGTGTCTAAGGTGGCACAAGTTTCTAGTGTTTGTCAAATTTTTTGGGTCAAAAATTTGGATTTGGGATAGCATTGAAAAAAGTCTAGTTCCTTGAAGATCACATCAAAATATGAAAATGAAATGAATTTCGTGAATATGGGATTCATGAAGTATATTTCTAAAATACATGAGTAATTTTGATGGTGTTCCCTACTACTATGATGAGCATCACAAAAGGAAGAGGTGAAGACCTTTGTAAGCAAGAATTGCGGCGGGGAAGAGCATTATGAGTGGAGAATTGACAAGGCTCAAAGGAATAAGAATCATTACGAAGGTGAAAAGTATTTGAGAGAATTCTTCCCAATTATTATGAGCTTTTCGAATCTATAAAATATCCATGGTGTTTCGAAAAACAGAGTGATGATCGGCAGAAATTTTAGGGCTCTGTGATGTGGTGATGACATGGAACTAAGGTGGATGGACGATTCTGGAGTTAGTGCAAAATTCCTATAAATAGGCCCCTATCCCATATATAAGTGTAAATAGACTTAATTAAATTCCTAGAGTACTCAAATTGAAAATTAGGCTCGTGAAGAAAGTGATCTCTGTGAAGAGAGTGAGCTCTATGAAGGTAGTAAGCTCTGCAAAGGAAAGGAGATTCATGGTGATCCATTGGGTTTTGCGAATGAATTGAACTTTGTAAAGACCAAATTGTCCTCCAAAAAATAGTGATCTCTATGAACTAGTAATATCTAATAACTAGTGAGCTTTGTGAACTAGAGTGCTTTGTAAATTTGGGAGCTTTGTGAAGGAGCTATGTGAGGTGAAGATTTGAGTACCCAATATAAGTGGGAAGTGCTTTCTAAGTTCATCAAGATATGATTGGTGCATAAGACTAAGTATCATTAAAAAGTCTAGTAAGTTCCTACCAGCTTCTAGGTAGGAAAAGGAAGAATTATATTACAAGATCATATTTGGGAAAGTATGTCAAGAAGAAAACAAACATTTCATTACCCTATTTGTGCTAAGAGGGTGGACATGAACTTGTGGATTGTTTTCCATGTGCTACAAAAGTGTAAGGGTATTTCCTACTCATTTTATTCCACATAAAAGTATTGTTTTCTAGTGGATTGTGTGGTACAAGATTGTTTTCATACCATACTAAGGACGTAGATAGTCTTTTTGAGTAGTGAACATTGTAAATCTTGTGTTCCTGTGGTTGCGTGCATTCAGTAGGTAAATACTTCTTTAATAGGAGGCGAAGGTTATCTAAAAAATAAGGAAACATAAAAGAAAAATGATATCACTGATTCACCCCCTCCCCCTCTCAGTGATACTTGGATCCTGACTGGGAACTTAAAATGGTAATAGAGGAAAGCTGCCTTTGTTTTTCTTATGATGTTTTTAAGAGAAGTTGTGATGGAGAATCTAAATTGCATGAATAGTAAGGGGATTCTGATATTTGATGGAAATAATTATCATATCTGGAAGGATATAATGATTCATTATCTTATGTCTCTTAGGTATTAAGTTATTGAAACTATAATAGATGTATTTCCTCTTATTGATGACAAGGTTCCTCATACACCTAATAATAAGAAGAATATATGGGATGATGGAAGATCTGAAAATTCATTACACTCATATCTTTCTAAGAGTGAGTTTTTACGATTGAAAGGTGTTGCTATAGCTAAAGGAATGTAGGATAAGCTGAAAAATGTCTATGAAGGAAATATAAAAGCGAAGAAGGAAAAACTAAAAATCTGGAGGCTGAAGTATGAAGTCTTCAAAATGGGAATGTCTGAATATATTGGGGTCTTCTTTACCAGGTTTAAAGAAATTGTTAGTATAGTCATATGTCTTGGGGAAAAGTTGGAGGATTCTAAAGTTGTTGAAAAGATATTGAGAATTCTGCCTGACATGTTTGATGAAAAAATTTCTTCATTGGAAGTTAGAGATCATGAAACATTATCTATTGATGATCTATATAGCACTATCATTACTTATGAAATAATAAGAGAGAAATCTATGAAAATACAAAAAATTCTGACAGAGATATATCTTTCAAGTCTTTGATGAATGAGAAGTTAGAGGCGATTCTTATTGAAGACAAAGCTAGGAAATCTGAATATGAAGACAATGTATATAAAAATCTTGAAAATATTTTATACATGTTTCCTAAGAATGTGAAAATAAAAATAGAGGAATACAAGGGGATACTTACCTTGAAATGTTTTGAATGTGGAGTTGTTGGCCACTTTGTGGATGATTTCCATCAAAAAGGGAAAGATGAAGACAATGATGAAGAATATAGAAGGCCAAGAAGATTGTGGAAGAAACAAGCTGACAAATATAAATATTCCTCAAATGGGAAAGATAAAAATATATTTAAATCGGAAAGAAGAAGCTTTTTATCTAAAAATGAATATGAAGAAGAAATCTAAGCTAAATCCGAAAAATCATTTTCTGAGAAATCTAGAGTGAGTACCTTTATTGTTGTAGTGAATAATAAAGATTACGAGAGCATCAATTTTAATGAAGAAGAAAATCAAATTGAATACCATATCAAAGATGATTTGAAAGAATTTTTGATAAAGATCATAATGATTGAGATGGATAATAGGAAGTTTATAGAAGAGAATTCCACATTAAACAATCAAAAATGTTTTCCTGATGACAAAGCAAATCTGAAAAAGGAGATTGATAATATTAATAATTTTCTTGGGTTTTCAAAGAATCGTAATGATTATCTTGAAGTAAAGTTGAAGGATAAAGAAGAAGAATTGGATCTTGTCCAATACAAAATCTCTAAAGATTATAAAAGGAATATCAGTTTCAAATAATATATCTCATAAGTTGGTGAAAGTTCTAGTAAGAATGAACTAAACAAGTATCAATAAAAGTTACCTTTAAAAGTTGAGAAGGAAGATGGAATTTGTTTTGATAAGAAGAATACTGGAAAGGGCATGTATGTGGCCAAAGTTAGAAATGATGAAAAATCCTAAGTAAATAAAAAAAAAATTTCTAGAAATATTTATACTACTTTTTGTTATGATAAGTCTTAATATAAATCTGATCTGAAGAAGAATGTTATGATTGAAAATAGGATGGCTGATGGTCAATAGAGTTCCGTTAAAGAGAGTGTTAGGAAGCATGTTCACAACATCAATCAGTATGGATGTTTAAGAGGGAAATATTAATTCTATGGCTACTTCTAGTATCATGGTGGATTCGGACACATGGAAATCATGTGTTGGTTCAACCAACAACATTACTACTATTCCAAAAGTTATATCAGATAATGTTTGTAGTGGATTCAATCCTCTCAAAATAAGAAGTACGGGAAGTAAGTTTAAAAAAAATATGAGAAGGTTGGTATGATAGTTGAAAATAGGTTCTAACCATTAGAAACTATTTGTGAAAAAGTGAACAAACCTTACATCTTGCTAAGGGATGTCCTATCTTGTTTCCAGAACAAAAAAAGGTTCTTAAAAAATCTCAAAAAATTGATATGACGAATGAAAATGGAAGAAAAAAATCTCTTGTTGTTGAAACTACCTTGAAATCTACAAAACAAGAATGTTTATGGGTTCTTGAAAGTTGGTGTTCTTCTCATATGCTAGGAGACTTAAAGTTGCTGAAGAATGTGAACAACTTCAAAGAAGGAATAATGACATTTGGAAATGATGAGTCTGTGAGGATCAAAGGAGTTGGATCAACCATCGTCAGGAAATAAAAAAATGAAATATAGGAAAAACTTATATGTTGATGGGCTGAAACACAATTTAATGATTATTTCACAACTCTATGATGAGGGCAAAAATTTTATCTTAAAAAAAGATGGATTAGTTGGGAAAAGTGAAAATTATGGAAAGGTAGTTACAAGAGGCCAATGTACAAAATGGAACTTATTCCATGTTTTTGAAGTGCATAACACTTATTTCATGGGTGTGGTGGATTAAAATATGTTATGACATAAAAGTATGGGACATATGTGGTAGAGAAACATTTTCCAGTTATCAATGCGAGATAATGCTCGTGATATGCCTGATTTATCAAGAATAAGAGATTGGTGTTGCACTATTTGTGAGAAAAGTAATATTACAAACTCTATGCATAAGAGAGTTGAAAATCATTCAAAATGTCACTTGGAACTTATACATTTTGATATCTATAGACCAATGAGAAAGAAATCTAGAAATGGAGATAAGTACTTCATTACTTCCATTCATGACTTTACTCACATTACTTGTTTTATGTACATGATACATAAAATAGATGCTCGGAAAATGCTTAAGAGTTTCAAGAGGAAAGTAGAGAAGGAATGTGAGTATTTAGTGAAGAAGTTGATAATTGATAATGGTGGAGAGTATAATAATGAAAATTTTTAAAGTTATCTTGAGAAGCATGGAATTCGGCATGAGTTCAGTTCACCATACACACCTTCAAAAAATGGGGTTGTATAAAGAAATAATATAAGTCTGGTGGAAATGGGGAGAACTATGTTACTTGAACATAGTCCTTCTCATTATTATTGGAGGAAATCCATGAGCACTGATGTGTATATACATAACCAATGTTTCTATATGATAAATTCATATATGAATCCATACGAAATGTTTTATGAAAAAACTCCAAGTCTGAAACACCTAAGGGGTTTTGGGAGTCAATGGAATATAAAAAAGAAAGGTGGAAACCATGGAATGTTTGAGAAAAGAGGACATTATGGAATGTTTCTAGGCTATTCTCCAGATATAAGAGAATATAAATGTATCAACAAAGAAATAGGAATAATTACTAATTTTGCAGATGTGAAAGTTGTTGAAAATGTTGAGAAAGGAAAGCAGTCATATGCTGATGTGGTAGTTGACCAGGATAGAGAAGATTTTGTTTACAATCATTATAATGTTGTAGATTTTGTTAATCCAACTCAAGAAGAGGAATCAGACTCAGCAATCTCAATTGATTTGGATGAAATTCAAACAGCACATTCTAGGATGAAGAAACAAGTGGAGGCTTAGAACATTATTAGAGATCAACATCAGAGGGTTCAAACAATATGAATAACAAATTCTATTACCCACACTTATCTCTATTCGAAAGTTGAACCAAATGATGTGAATGAAGCATTTGACCATCCATAATGGGTTTAGTCTATGAATGAAGAGCTTGATCAGATAGAGAAGAATCATACCTATGAGTTTGTACCCAAGATGGACAATAAGAACATAATTGGTACAAAGTGGGTTTTCTAAAACAAGATGAATGAGCATGGTGAAGTGATAAGAAACAAAGAAATATTTGTTTAAAAAGGGTATTTAGAAATTGAAGGCATTGATTTTGATGAAACCTTTGCACCAGTGGAAAGGTGATAAATAATCAGAATCATTCTTTATAATGTTACACAATGAGGCTACAAAATCATTCAAATGGATTTAAAATCCACATTCTTGAATGGTGATCTTGATGAGGAAGTTTACATTGATCAAACTTATGGATTTGTTATTGGAAAATATGAAACTTATGTGTGCCGGTTGAAGAAGGATTTATACATACTAAACAAATCACCAATGGAATACTATTAATAACATGATACTTTCTAGAGGAGAATGAATTTCAAGAAAGGAAGAGTTGACAACACTCTTTAAAAAAAAGAATGTCAGGAGTTATCTCTAATCAAAATTGTTTATGTCGATGACATTATCTTTGTTGGGAATAATGAAATATCTTGTGAAATATTTTCCTGAGGAGATAAATAAGTTGTTTGAGAAGTCCATACTGGGAGAAATGAAATACTTTCTTGTGTTGCAAATTTCAAAAAAGAAGAATCAAATTTTTTTGTCTCAAGAAAAGTATGTTAAAGAAATTATGAAGAAGTTTGGAATGGAAAATTAGAAACTAGTTTCCACACCGATTTCAATGGGAACAATGTTTTCTAAAGATTTATATGGAAAGGAAGTTGATTTGAATGTGTTTTTAAAGCTGATTAGAAGTCTATTATATTTGACTGACTCAAGATCCGACATTGTTTATGCTATTACCTTATGTGAAATATTTTGGATTTCTCCAAAAGAATCACATTTTATTACTGAAAAAATAATTCTAAGATATATCAAAGGAAAAAAAATTAGATTCAGGTATAATGGCTTAAAAAATATTGATGTCTTTAGGTATTTAGATACTAATTGTGCAGGAAACATTGATAATAGAATATCCACATCTGGTGGATTTTTAGTTATGGGGAAATGTTGTGTTAGTTGGCATAATAATAAATAGAATTATATAAATCTTAGAATAGTTGACGCTGATTACGTTGCTACTACTCAAGATACTACCCAACTCAAGTGGATGAAGACTCTGTTGGACAATCTACTTGTCGAAGTAAAGCTACCCTTACTCTTGGGATGTGATAATCAGAGTGCAATCAATATTACAAGGAATCCAGTAGAAAATTATCATTCAAAACACATTGGCATAAAGTAACAATTCATCAATGAGTAGGTGGATAAGAATGAATTGATGCTGGAGTATGTTCCTACATCGGAACAAGTTGATGACATATTCAAAAAACCTTTACTAAAGGAACCATTTTCAAAATTGAGGTTGAACATGGGTGTCCAAGCTTCTTCTCATAAAGGTCGAGGTACGTGTATCTACCCCCTCTATTGTATTATCTTAGGATAGTGTTTTCAAGGGGGAGAATTTTCATTAATCTATTCTTATGGAGGCATGAATAAAGGGGGAGTTTTGGGTAAGCTTTGAATTTTGAAACTAAGTGTGTGAACTATTATAATTGTTTGATTGGAATGGTTTTATAATGGTTTTAGAGTGGTTATGGAAAACAAATTATTTATTCTAGGAATGCTTATGAAGGGAAGAAGGTTGAGAAGGGAAGCTGATGTGATGTGGTTTCATAGTCATTGCTTCTAGACAACATGGTATTGCTGTTAATATTTATTGTTTCCTACAATGTGTTAGCTCATGTTTCCATAGATTGTTTGATAAGGGACCCAATTCTCAAGGTTCCAATGTTTAGTGATTTATTAATATTGGTTGAGGAAAAAATCAAAATGGGTAGATTTTTAGGAACAAATTGGAAGATGAAGTTTTCAGATGCATGAAGTATTTTCTTTTGTTGTCGAGGAAGTTTGAGAAGAAAGGATGTAACTTCACTTTTATAAGTGGGTAAGGAAAGATAGGAATGTTAAAAAACTTTCCATGGTAAATCTGACGATGCTTTTCTGGTCTGTATTTAATAGATATCATAAGTTGGTTGGATAACTTGTTATGCAGGCTTTATGAAGTAAAGTTGGAGAAAAGATGTTGTCAATCAGTATGGTTTGTCTTGTAGAAACTAGTGTCTAAGGTGGCACTGTTTTTCTGTGTTTTCCAAATTTTTGGGGTCCAGAATTTATTGTTGGACTTGAATTTTGAAAAGTGTATTTCCTTAAAGATATCCTCAAAATCTGAAAAAGTAGTTAATTTCACGAATATGGGCTTCTGGAAGTACATTTTGCAAAGACATGAAGAATGTTAATGGTGTTTTCTACTACTACAACGAGGTTCGCGAATGGAAGAGGTGAAGAGCATTGCAAGAATGAATTGCTGTAGGGAAGAGAATTGAGAGTGGATTATTGTAGAGGAGAAAAGGAAGAAGTATCCTTATGGAAGAATGATTTATTTGATGGAATACTTTGCGATTATAATGAGCTTTACAAATCCAGAAAATAGCCATGGTGTTTTGCGAAACAGAGTGATTTTCAGTAGAAATTTCAGTGCTCTGTGATGTGGTGCTTCTTGAATGTGGGTTCCCTAGACCCAAATTGTTTTGTACTTTAATTACCACTACATGTATTTAGTTTGTTATAATACATGTGTTTATCTTTCCATAATAGTGTAGATACTTCTGCATCCACATTGTTTATGGCAATGTCCTTAGATTACCTGTCACATGAAAGGCTTATAGTAGATCCCAGGCTATAATGAGAACCCTGGGATTCCATGGTAGTAATATTAATGTAACATCCTATGGTCCAGTTACATCATTCTAAAAGGACACAGATGATGTGTGACTATGAGGAGCCGAGGGCTCATAAGCATTAAGACTTCTTCTCATGAATTTCACACTTGATGATCGCTAGTAGTTGATATCATGAGGACATACCCTCATAATAGGAACACCACATATTAAAGGTGTCATTGGACATTCCTATATACGGACATGTGTAATGGTATTTAGACTTGAGATCATTTTCAATGAATGTCATTTAATTATGTAATTTTTATGCAAGGCGAAAACCATGGCGACAAAGTCGTGGCAAGGAAGTTTGTATCAGGTATGTCATTAATGGAATGACATTGATTGAATAATCGAGAAAGGATTTGTCTCTTTTGAGTTCAGGAAGAGATATCTCAGGCCTTTTTGATTAGGATGGTTTCACCTTCATTAAATCCATGGCCATGGTAGTGGAAGGTAAGATTGTTTGACAAATCAAAAAATAAAATAAAGCAAATAAAGAATGATTACACTAATGTCAATTATGCTTTATTGAGATATTAATGATGAATAGATTATATTCCACAGACCATGTTCGTAGGAAGGAATTCGTTGCTTTGACATTTCCTTATCTCTATAGGGGCCTCAATGGGTTGCTAGAACCCTCTCTAGGTTGGTGGATATTATTCACTTCTATTGAGGTAAGGGCCTAGAGGGCCACACACAATAGTTCCTTGAGAATCTGCCCTTTTCTGGGAATAGGAATATAGAACTTGGTGGGCCCCACCAAAGGGTCCGAGCACTATCCAAGTTCTATGGATCACCAATGAATAAATAAAATCATTAATTATTCAAGTTTAGAATAATTCATTGAATTTATTTATAACATGTATTTACAAGTTATATAGTAAATACAAGTATTAATATTATTCGAATGGATTTTTATATCCTAGGTTCAATTAATATTAGAAAGAGGTATGAGTCGAGATAAAGACTCAAATTTATCATATAATATATTTATATATTACAAGTAAGTGATAAATTATAAATATTATTTATGGAATAATTTTATTTGTCATAAATAATTATTTATAACACTTATCTAGCAGACGAATATTACACGGGGTGGGGAATTCATATCGCGTGTTTTTAAACACTCCCTCTATAAGTTTGAGAGAGGCTCTCCCATGTTAAATATTAATGTGTCAAGATTAAGAGCTTCTCTCTCCTCCGCGAATCTAGAGAGAGTCTCTCAAGCGAAGGAAGATCTTCAAGTTCATCCATCTCAGATTGAAGCTTCTTCCTTTGTGGTGATCGTCGCTGCACTAAAGTGAGCATCGTAGAACAGCGGTAGCACCTAGATCTTGAAGAACGACACGTGAGAAGATTCTTTAGGCATGTGTGGATGATCTAGAGGGCTTTGACATCGGAGTCTTCGAGCAATGATCGGTAGTGTCCTGCCGCATACTTACACACGTCAATTCCGAACAAGGTACATGTTTAGTTTAATTTTCATGAACTGTTTAAAACTTGTGATATCCTTGGAACAAACCGGGAAAAGATCACCAGAGTTGACAGGGTTATGTCACTTCAGTGGTGCATAAAATTTTAAATTCCTGGCCCACCAGCTTCCGCTACGTCGTTCCGTTACCCAATAGTTGTATTAGAGGGAGTGTAAGGTTTTTCCGAGTCAACAAGATTAAGATGCATTAAATTTAAGTGCGGGGTGTTAAAATGGTTCATTTGGATCCGACCTCATGTCGTTTCATTTTCAAATGACCAATCTATGATCATTTGAAAATTTTAATCGGATCGATGTTGTGGTTTATTTTTCATTCATTTGATGTTAATCTCAATCATAATTGAGATAAAACTAAATGTAATATTTTATTATTATAAAATAAAATAAACAATTTTATTATAAAATATTTTCGAAAAAGGTGTGTGGAAAATATTTTTGATAATAAAATAAAAAAAGAAAGGGGAGGGAGACCAAGACCCCAAAATGGGGTCTTCTTGCTTTTAAAAAAGGGGGAAGGGGATGGCATTTTTTTCTAAGTACAAAAAATTAAAAAAAAGGGAGGCCCAAGTGGGTCTTCCCTTCTCTCACACGACACACATGGTTCTCCCCTTAGGTAGAATCCCTAGCCACCTTCCGCCGGTCCCTTTCACACCACCCTGAGCCACGCCGTGCCTCTCATCTGCGCTCCGGACCGCTGCCCTTCACCGGGCTACCTGCTCGCGCCGCCTTCCGCCACTCCCCTACGTGCTAGACTGACCACCCCGAGCTCACCAGATCACCTTTCCATGCCGCTCCCAAACCCTACCCGCACCGAGCCTCCTCGAAACGAGCCTGCCTGTCCCCTTCTGCCTCGCACTGCCTCACCCCGAGCCCTCCGGAGCTGGGCCACCTGGTCACACTGTTCCACCCCTGGCCGGACCTCCCACTCACGCTGGTTGAGAACTGCACCGGCCGTGCCATTCCAGGCCATGCTGGACTGGGCCACCGCCTCGCCGGCTCGCCGGAGCGGCGGGCTGTGTGCCACGTGGCTCACCGGTTTGCTTCTAGCCTCCTCCCGCTCCCTTCATACCTCACGAGAAGGTGCTACCGCCGCGGGAGTCGCTGGACCGAGAGGTCACACCGCGACCATGCTGCGGCCACATCGTGGTAATGCCGTAATTGGACCTTCTCCAGGATGACACCCCACGACGGTTCGCAGTCCTTCCGGACTTCCCAACTAGAGGTAACCCAATTTTAAATTAATTTTAATTAATTTACTTTTTTAAATTAAATTAATTAGACTTAATTTTGGGTTTATATTATTTTAATCCAAAATATTAATTTAATTTAAGAGTAAAATTAAATTAATGGTTTAATTTAATTTTTAGAATCAAAATTAAATTAAAAAATGTAACTGATAAAATAAATTATTTTAATTTAATCATATTCATTTAATTTTATAGAACACCGTCACACTATTTAAATTTATTACATTTTAATTTTCTTGTTCATATTTTACCCAGACTAGTCTTGAGCAAGTGACCGAACTGCGTATGTCTGGTATTTATTTATTTATTTAATTATTTATTCAATGCTTGCGATGATTGTAATAATTAATTAGATAAATGATGGTATGAAAATCGCCTCTTTTAATTAAAATATGTATACGGGCCTGCGTGTCCAATGCATGAGTGGTCCTCACTGTCGTTGATTGAGGTTTTATGCATCCCAAATTAATTACCCGTTCTTAGAACATTAGTATAGCTTAAGTTTGGGGTCGATCCACAGGGAACCGTGGCATGCATGAATTCAATTGAGTTAATACTTAACTAGGTTAAGTATGCAGAATTTAGAATCGATTGAGTTGATTTTGGGTTTTGACTGAAACTAAATTGATTTACATTGAAGAAATGGATACAGTTTGAAAGAAAACAATGGGTAAATTTTAAGAGATTTTAAAATGGGAATAAAAGACTTGTTGGGGATGTGGTGATTAAGAAGGTTTTATGCAGATTGTTTAAATGGTTGTGTTGTTCATAATAATTCAATAATTTTGGATATCGTTTTGTTACAAGATTTCCTTGGTCTAGTTCCTCTTTTTTGGAAGTAGAGTAGTTGACTCCTTGGTCCGGTAGTTAGCGTTCTTAATTATTTATTAAGTTCATTCCATTATTTGAATCGGTGAAATCCTTCCAATGATCATGGATGTTTTCACTGTTACTTTTCCTTTGTATCGCTGAGAATTTTTCCCTTGGTCCGGGTCAGAATTCCCAGTTATATTTTAAATTAGATTAAGAAGAGTAAGATTAATTACAATGATAAAACAAAAATATATAAAACAACATATAAATTATGATCCCTTCATCCACAGCCCCAACAAGAGGGGTTTAGTTACACATAGAAAGTGGAGGAGAAACGACACACGTGATACCTGACGGATTCATCATGTAAGTGTTGAGGTAGGGTGTCGGAAGGTGGAGTAATGGAACTACGGAACCACGGTGGCTCAAGAATGGTAGCAACAGAGATTCTTCTCTCCTCCAAAGGTTTTGAACCCCAAAATCCGTAGGCCAAGGACTCTCTTTATAGAAAAATAAATTACACGGCGTGTATAGAAAGTACACGGCGTGTACTTTTCATCAACGCGTTTTGGCGCCAATTTCTCCACTGGCAGGTGGCCAAACACGCCGTCTTTGACTTTTGAACACGGCGCCGCCTGCATTTTGAGTGTACACAGCATGTAACGCCGCCATACACGGTGTGTAGTATCGAAATTTTGTCCCCCAGTCCCTTCTAGAACAGCAGACACGGCGTGTAGAAATTTAAACACGCCGTGTCGCTTTCAACGGCAACATGGGCATGTAGACTTTTCTCAGTAACCACCGCTTCTAGAAAGTGGTACACGGCGTGTAACGCCGCCCCACATGGCGTGTATCTCTGCCTGGAAACATGGGAGTGTACTCCCTGCTTTGGTCCATGTCCTTTTCTGGATGTACATAGCGTGTATAAAAGTACACGCCGTGTAGTTTCAAAATTTTCACAAACTTCCCTTGATCTGTGTATTTAGCCATAAAGCTCTTGAAAGTAAACAGATTCACCAAAATAAAAGAATATGTTCATAAAACAACATATATTTGATGAAAAAAATGTTTTTATTGTCAATTATATATGTGGAAATGTATACATAAATCAGGTGCATCAAATTCCACCACACTTAGTCATTTGATTTCCCTCAAGAAAAATCTCAAAATCCAATTAAGAGAGCATATACTTTAAAAGGAAGGTGTTTAATTAATCAAACAAACAAATTATAAAGTTATTGAGTAAAAATTCTAAAAGTAACAAACAAATTCAATTCATAAGATATTAAAATCATGCCTCATATATAATTCAATTAACTACTCTCATCTTTTTTCAACACATTTTTCAACCTTTCAAAAATAAGCATGTCATTTGATGATTTACCTTACCAGTCAAAGTCACACTCCACACTCAAAATATTTTTATTCAGAGTTATGCTCAATCTAAGGTATATACACTCTATCCATAGGTTTGCAAGATATCTTGTTCTCTAATTCCGAAAAATTGAATTACAAAAATCATGAGGTCTTTGTCAATAAGGTTCAGATGTTTCTGTGGCTAAGGGTTGGTAGGTTCAGATGTGAAAATAATTTCTGAGGCTTGAAAAAGGAAGGATAATTCCTTTAAACAACATTGCATGATATTCAAAGTAAAGCGCATGGAAAATACATCCTTCAAAATCTTAGTAAAATGCTTTTGTAATCGTCACCATCTTCCTTAGGCAAGTAGGGTTCATGGACAAATAAGCATAAGGTCCCCTTGTTGTTTGTTTGTTGTTGTTGTTTTTTAAGACAAAACAAAAAAACACTAGGGAAACCCTTATGGATATAATGAGTAGATGTTTGGTGCCCATTCTGCCCCAAATAATCAAGAGGCACTCCCCCAAACTTTATTTCAAGGCTTTACACAAAAATATTCCATGTATTTCCAACTCACTCTTTAAATCTCAAATGAATAATCATGCAAAGTTTAAAAAGAAATAGGGTAGGAAGGGAAATAGGATTGTAATGTGGCTTCATATAAAGGTTGTTCATGGATTCTATGGGTATAAAAAAGATTAAATGTAGGGTAGGTCTCAAGATAAAGGGGTTGAAACAATCTAATTCCTTAATCATGTTAAAGTAATTCAAAAATTTCTTCATGTTTCGAAAAGTAAAACTTGAAAATTCTGATAGTGATGCATATCCTAAGAATATCTCAAGAAAGAGGGTATTAGAAAAAAATACCAAAAAGGGTTTAGAATACCTCTCAAGAGTGGAAAAATAATAACGGAACAATCAGGTCATGACATGCATATAAATGATTAGCCTAAATAATGTAATTTAATCAAGGATGAAAGGTTGAAATTGAATCTATATCAGCAATCATTTTAAAATACTTAATAACTAAAATAAGCATGCAACATTTCCAAAAGTTCCTACTAATAACTCTAGCATTTATAAGATTGATTAACCAAAATTGATTTACATTTTCAAATATAGAGTATAATAATGATGTCTAATAGGTTAGTTTAAGGGCAAAGACTAAGGTGAAAGATATAGATGCTCCACCACAGTTACTAGTACACATAGTCCACCAAGGGAAATACTAAGGTAAAGGGTGGGAAACGGGGAGAAATGGGGGGAAAATGAGGGAAAGCAGTGGAAGAAGTAAATCCAAAAAGAAAGAAAATTAAAAAATACTCCCCTCGTGAAAAAGTGATTCCCAAGGTGCTCCATGATACCTGTGACTGGCGAGGAAAAAGAAAACTGCAAACAGCCACAACATCACAGCAAAGTAAATGACAGAAGAGAAATATAAGATAAAGAAAAATGTCACTATAATGGGGTCGCCTCAGGGGAGGCATCATCCTGTACATAATCGGCCGGAAAAGACGGCTCATGAGGGGTGGATGTGGGAGGCTCTGACTCTGCATCAGGATGGGGAGCTGAAGAAGTAGGAGCCACAGGTGCTGGACTCGGCGAAGATAGCCCACCAGCAGGCCCTGGCCTGACAGAAGTGGTAGCAGTAGGGCTCACCATAGGCAGCAGAATGGAATCAGTGGCCGGTGGAGGAGATGGTGGAGCAGTAGCAGAAGGGCTAGGAACGGAGGCAGATGCTGGTGGCTGAGGTAGTGGAACACCAAGATGCTGAGAAATATGCACCAACAGATGCTCCATCCAGTCCTGGAAGCCGTCCAAACGTATCAAATGGCACGCAATGGTGTCCTGGCGTCTGATGATATGAACTAACTTCTGCTCCATCGTGTCTAGGCTGAGGGAAAGGGCCAGATCGACTGAGGGTGCGATGGTAGGTGGGATAGGGGATGGGACAGAAGAAGGAAGGTCAGAAGTAGTGGGGTCAGTAGGAGGTGGGTGAGGTGGAGAATCTGGAGGGGGTGGGGAAAGAGGAGCGGGGTCAGCAGCAGGGGCAGGGTCAGCAGCTTGGGCAGGGGGGTCAGCAGGTGGCGGGGCTCGAGCCTGAGCAAGGATGTAGGCACCCCCTGCTTCCGGACCAATCCCATGCGAATGAGCATGAGGAAGTCCATCCAATAGGGTGAACCTATCAAATCATGAGGCAGTGAGGGCTTGAACACCCCTAAGTGGTGGACAAGACGGGTGGTGTAAAACCAGCCGTTCTGGTTTCCCTGACGGCCGGTAAACATGGAGTGGAAATAGGAGGTGGTAAGATAGGGGAGGTCCGGGTAGGTGTGCCGGATGACACAGTTAAGAAGATCCATTTTACGGCCGGTCACGACCCCCATATCCTCATGGCGGGGGAAGAGGATGGCGCTGAAGCACCGGTGGGTGAAGCGAAGGACTGGGTCGGATATAAGAGTGGTGTTATGAGAAGTGGGGGAATATCGGTGGTCAGGCCCAGTGATCTCCCACCACATGGAAACAAGTTCAGAGCGCTCGGGCTGGGTCAAGTCAGAAACAGGGGGTGGGGTGATAGGATGGGGGTAGAAACCGCACCCTTAGCCAAACTCTATCATAATTAGAGAAAAACGTCGGCCGCCTAGACAGAATCGAACTACTGGCACCGCATCGCTAGGTGTCTCTCGGTACTCCGCTCCGTCAAACTCAAACGAAGACGCAAACTCCAAAAATAAATCACGGAACACAGGAGTGCTGACCTGGAAAATATCGAGGAGTGTGGTGTGCCCAAGAAGCACCTCCAACTCATCCCAAATACCGTGCCACTATGGAATGCTGCTGTCGAGATACCGGCCACTCAATGTATCGGCCGATGAGAGAAGCGTCGGAACCTTTCGTATGTGAGGCCGGTGACCGGGAATACCATGCATGGATAGGGAACACCTGTAGGTCCCGACCCAGGTGTCGGTGCAGTAGCAACATCTGGCTCTGAAGGTGGATTTTCCGAAGTAGAAGGTGGATTGGTGGAAGGTGTGCTCAAAGAGGGACCAATTTCTGAGGATGATAGTACAGGGAAAGTGGAAGCTGGTGAAGCAGAAGAAGGCCCGACCTCATCGGAGGGAGTGAGTGGCGGAAGAACAGCCAGTGGATGGAGCTTAAAGACTGGAGTGTTAGGGTCTAGCTGCGTAGGTGGTCGGAGTTGGATCCGATGATAACTAGACTTCTCACCCTCAGTAGCGGAGGATGGCCTCTTCCCACACGAATGACCGTGATCTTCCATATCCTGAAATAGAAAGAAAAAGAAAAAGTAAAGAAAACAAAACAAAGAAAATGTGAGAAAACTGAAAAAGAAAAGTACACGGCATGTACTCCAGAGTACACGCCGTGTAGTAAAAAATGGAGAGTATCTCGTGTTCTCTAGACAGACACACCGAGGGAGAAAAACATACCATGGAAAAGTACACGGCGTATATAGAACATATATGTCGTGTTCACTCCAAGTGTTGACGGTCGTGTGGAACAAATGACATGGCCATGTTTTTATCAGTTCAGAGAAAACAATACATGCCGTGTAGGTACTCGACACGGAGTGGACTGCACACAAATAACATGGTCGTGTAGAGGGAGAGACATGGGCCTACTACAGAAATAACGGACACAGCATGTACCGAACACACACGCCGTGTACTAGAACATGGGGTGACAGGCTGTGTTATGTGACACACACGGAGGGGCCAAAGGAAAATGGTCTACATGGTGTGTACTGAACATACATGCCGTGTATGAAAATGGTGGGTGAGGCCGTGTGCAAAGGTATACTCGGGCACGATGAAAAGGACACGGTGTGTACTGAACAGACACATCGTGTGTATTCAAATTTCAAAATATTTTGTTTGTGGCCATGTACAGAAGTACACGGCGTGTGTTCTTCATTTCGAGGTCGTGTACATGTGGAAGCTGAACGGTCGGCCAATCTGGAAAAACATCCTAAACGAGTCCAAAAACTTGAAACAGAGGGTGTAGAATGGTGTACCTAGATCAAAGATCACAATTTAAGAAGAATCAGAACTTGAAATGCCCCAAATCGACGGATCTGGAAAAGGGGGGTCCGGGTGGCGTTCGGGAGAAGAAACGGGAAGAAAGGAGAGAGAAGGGGCGGACGTGATACACGGCCTCAAGCTGGGTGGACCACGGCTTATATAGCCTAGGTACATGGTGTGTATGTTCGGTACACGCCGTGTATCCGGTTTTTTTAATTATAACATATAATTATTATAGTGAACTATATAATAAATATTATTAATAATTAAAATAAAATAAATATATCTAAAAATCCAATTATACATAAACCTATAGACGACGTTTATCTGGAAATACACGCCGTGTATTTTAAAATGAGAAAAAGAGTAGTACAACCTTTGGTCTGGTGCTTGGGCGGGATTCGAACCGGCGATCAGCCGATTCGAACGAACGCCCCCACCCACTGGAGAAAAGGTTGTTCTGCTGTTCATAATTATTCTATATATATATTTATTCTATACAGCCTATACACATGGAAGGAAAGAAAAGCACGACGTGTTGTTTTTATTTAGGAAAGGATGGGGGTGAAGCGGGGAGATTAGCGTGTTTCGAAACCGGGCCTTTTGAACCTGATTATGAGGCTCTGCCAATCCGCCAACTTCACCCGCATGAAATTTCTTATTTTTAGAATGTTTTTAATTTATATTTGAAGAATTATGGCGCACACGGCGTATATCGGGATACACCTCGTGTGGTTTAATTAAAATAACAAATGATGGAAATGGGACAGTTGTCTGGATTCAAACCCGGGTCTTGTGAAACCGGATTACGATTCTAGCCAACCGGTCCATCCCAATCATGGGTTTTATTAAATACATTTATATGGATACATATATGGAAAATACCACACACTCCATGTAAATTAAAGGAGTAAACCCGTGCCGATGGTAGGTCAGGAGGATTCAAACTGAGAACGGCTTGAATAAACTCCAATGGCTTTGCCATCGGCACCGGCATCATCCCTGGTTATTTATTTGTTATTCTAGAGATTTATATTATTAAGATTACAAATTAAAAAGATAAGTACATGCCATGTAAATAAGTGGGACACGGCGTGTAACCTCTGGGTTGCCTCCCAGGAAGCGCCTTTGTTTTAGGTCGTTGGCTCGACCTACTTACCTTGCATACCTGAGGAGTATGGTGGACAACGTACCCACCATGTTGTCTGTAGGATGATAAGCTTTCAACTGCTGCCCGTTTACCTTGAATGGTTGACCATCTTCTCCAGAAATTTCTACCGCTCCATGATGGAATACATGGACAACGTGGAATGGTCCCAACCAGCGTGACTTTATCTTCCCTGGAAATAAGCGAAGACGAGAATTAAAGAGAAGTACCTGATCACCGGGTTGGAAAGATTTTCGTGATATCATCCGGTCATGAATGGCTCTTGTCTTCTCCTTGTACAACTTGGCGTTCTCGTATGCCTCTAATCGAATCTCATCTAGTTCCGATAGTTGGAACTTCCGTTTCTCTTCAGCTGCCTTTAGATCAAAATTTGGGGCTTTGACGGCCCAGTAGGCTTTGTGTTCCAATTCTACTGGAAAATGGCAGGGTTTTCCATAGACGAGGCGGAACGGGCACATTCCCAGTGGTGTTTTAAAAGAAGTCAGATAGGCCCACAAGGCATCATCTAACTTCTTGGACCAGTCCTTCTGCGAAGTGTTCACTATTTTCTCCAAGATCTTCTTGACCTCACGATTGGAGAGCTCTACCTATCCACTGGACTGGGGATGATATGGTGTCCCCATCTGATGCTTTACTCCATACTTAAACAGTATTCCTCTCATCAGTGTGTTGTCTAAGTGGGTCCCTCTATCACTGATCAGTACTCTTGGAACTCCAAACCTGCTAAAAATATTTCTATTTAAGAAATTTATTACTACCTTGGCTGTTTTGTGAGCTGTAGCAGTGGATTCCACCCATTTGGAGACGTAGTCGACGCAGACCAGGATGTAAGTGTTTCCAAAAGATAGGGGAAAGAGACCCATGAAATCTATGCCCCAGACGTCGAAAATCTCGACCTCCATGATGGGGTGCTGGGGAATCTCGGATATACATCCCATATTACCGGTCCTCTGGCATCGATCGCAACATGAAACAAAGGCCCGAGCATCTTTGTGCATGGTGGGCCAGAAAAATCCAGACTGCAAGATCTTAGCTATGGTACGGTATGACCCATGATTTCCTCCTACTGGTGAGGTGTGACAAAACTCCAGGACACCGTGAACATCATTCTCTGGGATGCAATGGAGGATCACTCCATCTACACAAGATCGGAATAGAGGAGGATCCTCCCATAAGTACATTTTCACATCAGAGAAAAATCTTTTCCTTTGTTGGAAGGAGAGGTCGGGGTGAACGACACCTATAACTAGAAAAATAGCGATATTATCATACCATGGCCTAGGTGTTTCGTTGATCGAAAAGAGGTTATCATCAGGGAATTCCTCCCAGATCTCCCGATCTTCTTCCTTCTCCAAATGAGCCAGCTCGAGGTGGGAGAGATGGTCAACAATGAAGTTCTCACTCCCTTTCTTATCTCGGATCTCAAGATCAAAATCTTGCAGGAGGATTACCCAGCGGATCAATCGGGGATTCACGTCTTTCTTGTTGAGTAGGTAGTTTAGTGATGCATGGTTAGTATAAACAATAACATTAGACAACACTAAGTAAGAACGAAACCTGTCAAATGCGAAAACCACTGCAAGAATCTCCTTTTCTGTGGTAGTTTAGTTGATCTGTACCTCATTGAGCATCCTGCTAGCATAATAGATAGGTCTGAAAATCCGGTCAAGTCATTGTCCTAAGACTGCTCCCACGGCGTAGTCGGTCGCATCGCACATCACCTCAAATTGTTCCTCCCATTTGGGAGAAATCATAACTGGAGCTTCCACTAGGCGCTGCTTTAGATTCTCAAAAGATCTAATACAAGTCTCATCGAACTCAAAAATGGCATCCTTGTTTAGAATATTGGTGAGGGGATGCGCTATTTTGGATAAGTCGCGGACAAACCGCCAATAAAAACCTGCATGCCCGAGGAAATTGCAGATGGCTCGGACGGAAGTTGGTATAGGTAGTTGTGAAATGACCTCAATCTTCACCGGATCCACCTCTATCCCCTTCGCTGAAATTCTGTGGCAAAGGGCTATGCCACTTTGCACCATGAAATGACACTTTTCCCAGTTCAATACTAGGTTAGGGTGCTGACATCGTTCCAAAACAAGCTCTAGGTGTCGTAAATAAATGGTGAATGATTTTCCGTAAACGGAAAAATCATCCCTGAATACCATCAGGATTTGATCTGCCATGTCATGGAAGATGGCCAACATAAAACACTGGAAGGTGGCGGGGGCATTACACATGTCGAAATACATCCTTCGATAAGAAAATGTGCCATAGGGGCAAGTGAATGTGCTCTTTTCCTGATCCTCTAGAGAAATGGAGATTTGGTTATAGCCGAAAAAACCGTCGAGGAAGCAATAGAAGTTGTGCCCTGCTAGTCTCTCTAGAATTTGATCCATGAATGGCAAGGAGAAGTGATCCTTCCTTGTGGAATCGTTTAACTTCCGGTAATCCACACAGACTCGCCATCCCGTGGTAGTGCGTGTAGGGATGAGCTCGTTCTTTTCATTTGAAATCACAGTGATACCCCCCTTTTTGCATTCCACTTGGAGAGGGCTCACCCACAGACTATCCGAGATGGGATAGATGATGCCTACATCCAATAGTTTGATCACCTCCTTTTTGAAAACTTCCTTCATGGGAGGATTCAAGCGCTGTTGTGGTTGCCGAGATTGCATGGCACCTTCTTCAAGTAACACCTTGTGAGTGAAAATGGTAGGGCTGATTCCCTTCAGATCAGTGACTGTCCACCCAAAAGCATGCTTCCGCTGTCTGAGAACCTGCAGAAGTGCATCTTCCTGCTCCTGTGATAGTTCTGTATTAAGTATAACAGGCAAAGTTTGATTGGGTCCTAGATAACCATACATGAGAGAAGAAGGAAGAGGCTTCAGTTCGAGTTTAGGCACCTTTAAAATCGAAGGCACAAGTGGCTTCACCTCGTCTCATTCCAAACTATCCGGAACAACTACATGTTTCCAATAGTGGCCACCCTGGCCTTCTATGAATTGCAAGTCTTCTGGGGCTTCTTCTAATAGAATATCTGGAATAGTTAAATTATTTGAAAGAAAAGAACATCCCAGATCATCCACTTGTTTGCTAAAATGATTAACCATGGTGGACACTGCATAACAGTCCTCATACTCTGATAAGGAAGCATTTTTGACAGCTTTGAGGACGTTATAGGAAACTCTTTCATCACCTACCTGAAAAATAAGCTCCCCTCGGTGCACATCGATCAGTACCTTCCTAGTTTCCAAGAATGGTATTCCAAGTATAAGATGTTCTTCCTGGTCAGCCCCCATGTCAAGGATGATGAAATCAGCAGGGAGAATCAGCCTACCCACTTTGACCAGTAGGTCCTCTAGTATTCCCTTCGGTTGTTTAATGGATCAATCGACAAGTTGAAGGGCTACGCGGGTAGGCTTGAGCTCGTTGAGTCCCAGCTTCTTGAAAAATCTGAGGGGTATGAGATTCACGCTGGCCCCTAAGTCATAGAGTTCCTTCCCAAACTCGTAAGATCTAATAGTACAAGGAATGGTGAAACTACCTGGATCATGGAGTTTGGGGGGAATAGAATGTTGAACCACCGCGGAGCACTCCTTTGTTAGTGCAATAACGCCCAAATCCTCCATCTTCCTCTTATTCGGGAGGATTTCCTTCATCAATTTGGCGTAGGTGGGCATCTAATTCAGGGCCTCTGCAAATGGGATGTTGATATGTAGCTTCTTGAACACATCCATGAATTTGCTGAACTGGTGGTCTAGCTTCCTCTGCTTCAATATTTCCGAAAAAGGTAAGGAAGGATTGAATGGTTGGATTACTTCCTTTTCTTTATTTTTCAAAGCCTCCTTCTGCGGGCTTTTGGATGAGGAGGGGTCGGTATTGGTACCTTTTTCATCAACAGTGGGTGTGGATGCACCTTGCTGTACTGATTGGTTCTGTTGGAGCTCTTTTCCACTCCGGAGCATGATCACATTAGCCTCCTCCCTTGGGTTCTTTTTGGTGTTCCCTGATAGTGTACCAGGCTGTCTCCCTAAAAGTTGGTTTGCCAGCTGGCCAATCTGATTCTCCAAGCCTCAAATCGAAGATTCTTGATTTTGGAATAGAGTCTCAGTAGTAGATATGAATTTAGTCATTAGATCCTCTAACCTTGAGGTGTTATCCTGCTGAGGTGGTTGTTGATCCGGTGGAGGAGGTGGCTTCCGTGGCTGCTGTGGACGAGGGTGTTGATACCCTTATTGCTGATAAGGACCCTACTGGGGTTGTTGTGGACTTTGGTATTGGTCCTGGTATGGAGGCTGGTTGTAGCTGGGTGGTCGCTGGGGCGGAGTATTATGCTGTTGTTGGCCCCAGCCTGTGTTCTGTTGATCTCGCCATGCCGGGTTCTGGTACTGCTGGTACTGGTTGGGCCCTTGATATTGGGAAACATAACTCACCTCGCCCGTCGAAGGGCCTCCGGTCGAATTCAGGCATTCTCCCATCATGTGGTTATCACCACAATCGCCGCATTCTGGATGGTGCGCCGCATGAACTTGAGATGCCCCCTTGAGGTTCAATGCGTCGATTTTCTTGGAAACAACGTCCAACTGAGTAGCTAACATAGTGGTAGCATCAATATTGTGCATACCTCACTTTTGAGTCCCCCTCTTGGAGTGCCACTGGAAGCTGTTGACTGAAATGTCTTCCAGTAGTTCGAATAGTTCTTCAGGGGATTTCCGCATCATCGTGCCTCCAGCAGCAGCATCCACCATGGATTTGGTATTTGTTGTAAGTCCTCCGTAGATGGTCAGGACTTGCATCCAGAGTGGGAATCCGTGGTGGGAGAATTTTCATAAGATCTCATTGAAGCATTCCCAGTACTCGTATAACGACTCGGAGTCATGCTGCTGGAAGTTATGGATCTCATTCCGGAGTGTCACCATTTTGGATGGTGGAATGTACTTGGATATGAACGCCTATGCTAGCTCATCACAGGTGAGGATAGATTGTTGTGGCAGCCCCTTGATCCAGTCCTTTTCCTTATCCCATAGAGAAAAGGGGAATAGGCGAAGACGGATGGCATCCTATGACACGCCATGGTACCGAAAGGTGTCGCAGATCTCCAGAAAGTTGGAGAGATGGGCGTTCGGGTCCTCGCTGGCCAGGCCTCCAAATTGGACTGTGTTCTGGAGCAGCTGCATGATAGAAGGCTTGATTTCGAAGTGCTGGGCCTGGATCGGAGGATGAACGATGCCCGTATCAGCTCTGTGAATTGATTGAAGTCCATACTCCATAAGGGTACGTCTTGGAGGTTGTTGTTGATGGGGTAGAGCTTGAATGAACTAATCTTGAGGGTCGAAGTATGGCCATGGGAAGAGTTTCTACGACGGCCATTGGTAATCCCAAGGGAGGAATTCCATGAAGGCTCTAGGAGGTTGCTCTGGTAGACCAGCAGTGAGAGGCTGCTGATCCTGGTACTGATTCTCATTCGTAGTATCTACAGATGGTGCTCCCTCTTCCTTATTCACCATGGGTTGTGGTTGATGGTTTTGAGTTTCTATCCATGTACGCCGATGATGAAGCAAGGTCCGTTTGATTTCCGGGTCAAGCAGAACTAATTCTGAAGACTCGGCGCTTCTGGATCATGTAAAACGTCTTAACATACACTTTAAACTCTGCACAACACAAAAAAGAAAACCAGGCATAAAAGGGAAAAATAAAAGAGAAAATTTGAAATGGGTTCAGAAAAGAGATTTTTGATAATTTTTTATTTTTATTTTCACTTAAATTAATTATTAGCACAATTTAAATCTTAGCACTAAAACCAAATGGTGTTCACCAGCAACGACACCAAAATTTGGTCCTCGCTGTCATTGATTTAAGTTTTATGCGTCCCAAATTAATTACCCTTTTCTTAGAACATTAGTATAGTTTATGTTCGGTGTCGATCCATAGGGAACCATGGCGTGCATGAATTCAATTGAGTTAATACTTAACTAGGTAAAGTATGCAGAATTTAGAATCGATTGGGTTGATTTTGGGTTTTTACTGAAACTAAATTGATTTACTTTTAAGAAATGGATATAGTTTGAAAGAAAACAACGAGTAAATTTTAAGAGCCTTTAAAATGGGAAGAAAAGACGTGTCGGGGCTATGGTGATTAAGGAGGTTTAATGCAGATTTTTTAAATGGTTGTGTTTTTAATAATAATTCAATCATTCTGGATTTTGTTTTGTTACAATATTTCCTTGGTCCGGTTCCTCTTGTTTGGAATTAGAGAAGTTGACTCCTTGGTCCAGTACTCAGGGTTCTTAATTCTTTATTAAGTCCAGTCCATTATTTGAATCGGTGAAATCCTTCCAATGATCATGGATGTTTTCACCATTACTTTTCCATTATATCACTGATAATTCTTCCCTTGGTCCGGGTCAGAATTCTCAGTTATATTTAATAGTAGATTAAGAAGAGTAAGATTAATTAAAACGATAAAACACAACTATATAAAACAACATATAAATTATTATCCCTTCAACCACAGCCCCAACACGAGGGGTTTAGTTACACATAGAAAGTGGAGGAGAAATGACACACGTGATACCTGACGGATTCATCGTGTAAGCGTTGAGGTAGGGTGTCGGAAGGTGGAGTAGTGGAACTACGACACCACGGTGGCTCAGGAATGGTAGCAACAAAGCTTCTTCTCTCCTCCAAAGGTTTCAACCCCCAAAATCCGTAGGCCAAGGCCTCTTTTTATAGAAAAATAAAGTACATGGCATGTATAGAAAGTACACGAGAGGTACATTTTGTCAATGCGTTTTGGCGCCAATTTCCCCGCTGGCAGGTGGCCAAACACGTCGTCTTTGACTTTTAAACACAGTGCCTCCTGCAATTTGAGTGTACACGGCGTGTAACGCCGCCATACATGGTGTGTAGTATCAAAAGTTTGGCCGCCAGCACCTTCTAGAACAGCAGACATGACATGTAGAAATTTAAACACGCTGTGTCGCTTTCAACATCCACATGGGCGTGTAGACTTTTCTTAGTAACCCCCACTTCTAGAAAGTGGTACACGGCATGTAACGCCGCCCCACATGGCGTGTATCTCTTCCTGGAGACATGGGCGTGTACTCCCTGCTTTGGTCCGTGTCCTTGTCTGGATGTACATGGCGTATATAAAAGTACACGCCGTGTAGTTTGAAAATTTTCACAAACTTTCCTTGATCTGTGTATTTAGCCAAAAATCTCCTAAAAGTAAATAGATTCACCAAAATCAAAGAATACCTTCATAAAACAACAGATATTTTCTGAAAAAAAAATTTATTGTCAATTATATATGTGTAAATGTATACATAAATCGGGTGCATCAATGAGATGTATTTTGTACACCTAGACCCCCTCGCCTGCGTGCGAGTGTCTTTCTAATTAAATGACGATCTGAGACACCGACCCTGCCAAGACGAGGTGGTAAACCAGACGGAAGCTGAGCGAATTGCACTGGTCAAGATGCGATGTGAGTGAAGTCAAGACTCAGGTATGGATTCCCCAAGGTCAAGATTGAACTGTTATAGATCAATTTTTGTAGAATTCTCAAGACCTTTCAGATTTCATGTTTTACTTTATGCATAGTTTTTTATTTTATGTGTATGCATGATTATTGCATGATCACATTGAATAGTAAACAAGATAAAATGCATAAAGATGTGACGAATTATATTTTATTGCTTTTTTAGCTGTGAGCACGACAACCTAGTTTAAACATAATAAATAGAAAAGGATTATATTCGCCAATAAATATAAAAAATCCCTCAAAGATATATTAAGTCAAAAATCCTTCCATTTATCCCATCTGAATAAGACTGGATGTTTGGGTGATCGTCAGGCTTAGTTGAGAGTTCCTCTTACTACTGGGGCGTTTTCATGAGAGAAATGGGTAGACTTAACTTAAGTGAGTTGTCAAGGATTATCCTTAGCTGACTTTCTATCACTTTAGAGGCAAGATGATGAGGGAATCATGTTCAGATTCAAAAATCTCAGACTTTACTCAAAAACACAAGGAACCACAAGAACAAGTCGTTAGACAAGTATAGTGCCTACTTTGAAACCCTTCAAGTAGTGGCATAGCACTATCTTGTAGACTATGAGAGAGGTTTTGAGGATCTTTACCACTAGAATACTCAAGCGATAGAGTATTCCGAATCTAACAGTGAGGGATATTAAGGTTTGCTAAAATAGTGGGATACATTAAAACGATATAATAATTTATTAATCATAAATGTCAAAAGGTAATCAAGACAAAGTACTAACTACTAAATATATATCTGATGTAGATTCAAAATGGAAATCACCAAAACCACAAGCACTTTATCACTATGATTGATCATGGATAAAGAAAATATCCTGACCGACAATAACTTCCAAGAGTGGTATATGCACTTGCTCATAGTAATATGCCAAGAAAGGAAGTTATATGTGCTGGAATCCCCAAGTCCTGCCGAGCCTCCTCAGGGAGCAAGCAAGGCAGAAAAAGATAAATGGAGAAAGAATGTAGATGATTTACTTGATGTACAATGCATCATGTTGTAATCTATGTCCATCCAATTGCAAAAAATGCATGAGGATGAGGACACCTACAAGATGCATTCACATCTCCAAGAACTTTATGAGGAGAGGGCTAGGAAAGAAAGGTATGAGATCTCAAGTGCACTTTATAAGTGCAGGATAGCAGAGGGGTACCAAGATGGTCCTCACGCACTGAAGATGATTGCGTATATTCAGAGGCTTGAAGCCCTTGGGTTCAAACTGAACCAAGAACTAGTAGTGGATCTCATTCTTTCCTCTTTATCGTCAAGCTCGTCGACTTTTATTGTCAATTATAATATGAATGATACGACAAAGTCTCTCCGAGACCTTTTGGCTTTAGTTCTAAAAGATTATAAGGATATGAAAAACACCAATTCATCTTTCCTTATGGTGAACAAGAAAGTCATGTTCAAGGTAAAGGGGTATAAGGCCAATTTATGGCTAAAGACACCACTGCATCATCATGAAAAGAAGCCAATGATTTAGAGGAAAATCAATGAGAAGTAAGCTGTCTGCTTTGGATGTGGAATGAAAGGCCACTGGATGAAGAATTATAGAGCTAGGAAGAAGAAGCAAGATGATGCTTCTACTTCAGGTATTTTTGTCATTGAATGCAATATATCTTTATCTACAAGTTGGGTATTGAATACAGCATGTGGCTCACACATTTGTATTCATATAAAGGAACCAAGTAGGTTTAAGAAGATTTCAAAAGGTCAAGTGGATCTCCGAGCTACAAATAGTGGAATTCTAGCAGCCTTAGCAGTGGGAGACTATCACGTAACCTTGCTAACTAGTTTGGTTCTAGTTTTAAACAATTTCTATTATGTACCTTATGTTTCCAGAAACATTATCTCTATATTGAGTCTAGACACTATGGGTTTTTATTTCATGTTTAAAATTAAATGTTGTATCTTTTATAGGGGTAACTTATGTTATGGTATGACACATCTTATCAATGGTTTATATATGATGTAACTAGAAAACATAGTAATGGAAATCAATGACAAAAATAACCAACATGACTCAAATAACACCCCCCCTATGAAACTTCAGGCTTGGTCATGTAAACAAGAAACAATTATGAAAATTGCATCAAGAAGGGTATCTAGACTCGGTACAATTAGAACCCTTAGATGTATGTCATGTTTGTTTACAAGGAAAGATGGCCAAAGGACCTTTCTTAGGAAAGGAAGAAAGATCCAATGCAGTGCTGTAATTAATACATAATGATGTATGTGGTCCATTTACAGTCGAGGTAAGGGGTGGTTTTCTAAACATCATTACTTTTACCGATGACTATAGTAGGTATGTCTATATCTACTTAATGTGGTATAAGTCGGATTCCTTTTGAATAGTTAAGGAATACCAAAATGAAGTAGAAAACCAACTTGGTAAGAAGATAAAAGCACTTCGCTCAGACCGAGGTAGAGAATATCTTAACCAAGCATTCATTGATCACTTGAAGGAGAGTGGGATAGTATCCAAACACACTCCTCCTTAGACACCACAATGGAATGGTGTTAGTGAAAGGAGGAATAAGACCTTTCTTAACATGGTCAGATCAATGATGAGTCCAGAAACCCTTCCATTATCCTTTTGAGGATACACCTTGCAGACAACAACATATACCCTTAAACGAGTACCAACTAAAGCTGGAGATGGGATTCCATATCAGTTATGGTATGGAAGGAAACCCAACCTAACACACATGCGTGTATTGGTGTGCGAGGCATTTTTCAAGACTCTACCAAGTGACAAATTAGCATCCAGAAGCACTAAGTGAATCTTTATAGGTTATCCTAAGGAAACTAGAGGATACTACCTATATAAATCTTTAGATAGAAAAGTCATTGTGGTAGGATACACCACATTTCTTTAAAGGTAACACATTTCTATTGGAAATAGTGGGAGAAAGATTGAATTTTATGAAGTTAATGCTCTAGATGCACAAGAGTTGGTAGAGGAACAATCTCCACAAGAAAAAGTGGAAGAAGAAGTTGTTACTGAGACACTGATACTGCGTAGGTCTACACAATAGGTTAGATAACCATAGAATTATGGTTTTCTTGTCACCGAGTCAGGTGAAACATTAGTCCTTTTGGATGATGAACCTCTAACCTACAAGGAAGCAGTATAAGCCAAAGAAGATACTAAATGGAAAGAAGCCATGCATTTTTAGATGGAGTCCACATACCAAAATCAAGTTTGGATTTTTTTTATACCCTCCAGCTGATGTAAAACCCATTGGATGCAAATGGTTATTCAAGAAGAAGCTGGACATGCATGGTGAGGTTAATACCTTTAAATCAAGACTGGTTGCAAAGTTTTTTAGGCAACATCAAGGCATTGACTATGATGAAACCTTCCCACCAGTAGAAATGCTTAAATCTATCAGAATATTTCTTGAAATAGCAGCCTTTCATGATTATGAATTTTGGAAAATGGATGTCAAAACTACTTTTCTAAATGGGAAGTTGGTTGAAGACGTCTATATGACTCAGCCTGAAGGGTTTGTCAAGTCAAAGAATACCAATAAAGTATGAAATCTGTAGAGATACATTTATGGATTGAAGTAGTCATCAAGATCATGGAATGTTCGTTTTGATGAGGCCATAAGAGTTTTTGGTTTTATCAAAAATGAAAGCAAGCCTTGTGTCTATAAAGAGGTTGGAGGGAATGCCATCGCTTTCCTAGTATTATATGTTAATGACATAATAATTATGGGAAACAAGGTGAAAGTCTTACAGTCAGTTAAAATGTGGTTAAATGAATGCTTCTCTTTGAATGAATTTGGTGAAGCAGCCTACATTCTAGGGATCAAGATCTATCAAGATAGATCTCAAAGGTTGCTTGGGCTAAGTCAAAGTACATATATTGACAAGGTACTCAAAAGGTAAAGTATGGAACAATCCAAGAGAGGATTGTTACCTATGTCACATGGTGTAAATCTCTCCAAGAAAATGTGTCCACAAACACAAGAGGAGATTGACAGAATGAGTAGAGTCCCTTATGCTTCGACAGTGGGTTCTATCATGTATTTGATGCTATGTACTAGGTTTTATGTCGCCTTTTCTTTAAGCATGGTGGGTAGATATCAAGCCAATCTAGGAGAGCTGCATTGGACAGCTGTTAAAACAATCCATAAGTACATGAGGCATACTAAGGATATGTTCTCGGTGTATGGAGGTGATGAGGAACTAGTTGTGAGGGGATATAACTGATTCTAGTTTCCAGACAGAACATGATGATATGAAATCATAGTCAGGCAACATCTTCTGCCTGAATGGTGGTGCAGTGAGCTGGAGAAGCTCGAAGCAAGCTATTATTGCTGACTCTACAGCAGAGTCTGAATATATTATAGCTTCCGATGCAGCAAAGGAAGAAGTCTAGATACACAGATTTATCTCAGACATTGGTGTTGTACTTAGCACTGCAGACCCTGTACCAGTATGTTGTGATAATACTGCTGCAGTGGTGATTTCCAAGGAGCCTAGGTATCACCAAAGAACAAAGCATATTCTTCAGAATTTTCATCTCTAGAGGGATTTTACTCAAAGATGTGAAGTGACGGTTAGCAGAGTAGCCATAGAGGACAACGTGGCAGACCCCCTGACTAAATCCATTTCTTAGCAGAAGCATGATAAACATGTGAGAGCTAGCTGATTGGAACCTGTTAGCAGTTGGATCTAGTGCAAGTGGGAGTGTTGATAGTGGGTACCCTAGACCCAACTTGTTTTGTACTTTAATTACCGCTACATGTATATATGTTGTTATAATACATGTGTTTATCTTTCCATAATAGTATAGATACTTCTGCATCCACTTTGTTTATAGAAATGTCCATAGATTACCTGTCACATCAAAGGGTTATAGTAGATCCCAGGCTATAATAAGAAACCTAAGATTCCATGACAGTAATCTTAAAGTAACTTCCTATATTCCAGTTACATCATTCCAAAAGGACACAGATGATGTGTGACCATCAGGTGCTGGGGGCTCATAAGCATTGAGACTTCTTCTCATGAAGTTCACATTTGATGATCTCTAGTAGTTGAGATCATGAGGGCAGACCCGCATAATAGGAACACCACATGTTTAAGGTGTCATTGGTCATTCCTATCTATAGACATGTGTAATGGCCTTTAGACTTGAGATCATTGTCAATGAATGTCATTTAATTATGTACATTTGATGCAAGGTGAAAACTGTAGCTTTAAAGTTGTGGTGAGGTAGTTTGTATCGGGTATGATGTTAATGGCATGCCACTGATTGAATGATCGAGAAATGATTTGTCACTTCTGAGTTCAGGAAAAGATATCTTAGGCTTGTTTGATTAGGATGGTTGCACCAACATTAAATCCATGGCCACGGTAGTGGATGGTAAGACCTTCCACACAAATCAAAAAATAAAATAAATCAAATAAAAAAGAAGGACACTAGTGTTCATTCTGCTTTATTGAGATATCTATGACGAAGAGATTATATTACATAGACTGTGTTCGTAGGAAGGAACTCGTTTCTTTGACTTTTCATTATCTCTATAAGGGCCTCGATGGGTTTCTAGACACCATTCCAGTTCGGTGGATATTATTCACTACTATTGAGGTATCTGCCTAGAGGTTTACACACAATAATGCCTTGAGAATCTTCCCTATTCTGGGAATAAGAATATAGAACATGGTGGGCCCCGCCAAAGGATCTGAGCACTATCCAAGTTCTATGGATCACCAAATAATAAATAAATTCATTAATTATTCAAGTTTAGAATAATTCATTGAATTTATTTATAACATGTATTTACATGTTATATAGTAAATGAAAGTATTAATATTATTCGAATGGATTTTAATAACCTAGGTTTGATTAATATTAGGAGGAGGTATGAATCGAGATAAAGACTCAAATATATCACATAACATATTTAGATATTACAAGTAAGTGATAAATTATACATATTATTTATGGCATAATTTTATTTGTCATAAATAATTATTTATAACACTTATATAGTCGACGTCTATTACACGGGGTCAGGAATTCACACCCTGTGTTTGTAAACACTCCCTATATAAGTGAGAGAGAGGCTCTCCCATGTTAACTATTCATGTGTCAAGATTGAGAGCTTATATCTCCTACTGGAATCTAGAGAGAGAGTCTCCCAAGCGATGGAAGATCTTCAAGTTCATCCATCTCGGATTAAAGATTCTTCCTTTGTAGTGATCTTCGTTGCACTGAAGTGAGCGTTGAATATCCTCAATAGCACCCGGATCTTGAAGAACAGTGCACAAGAAGATTCGTGAGGCATGTGTGGACAATCTAGAGGACTTCGACGTCAGAGTCTTTGAGCAACGATCGCTGGCATCCTGCGACAGACTTGCACACATCAATTCCGAACAGGGTACACGTTCAGTTTAATTTTCATGCTCTGTTTAATCCTTTCGAGATACTCGGACCAAACCGAGACAAGATCACCAGAGTTGATAGGTTTATGTAACTCTGGTGATGCAGAAAATTTAAATTCCTAGCCCACCGGCTTCTGCTGCACCGTCTCGGTACACAATAGTGCTGAAGTGGAACTGAGGTGGATGGATGGTTCTAGATTCAATGGGAAACTACTATAAATAGGACCCACCCCCTTGAGAAATATATAGATACTTAACAAAAATACTATAGCTCTCAAATTGTGAAGTAGGCTTGTAAATAAAGTGAGCTTTCTGAAGAGAGTGAGCTCTAAAAAGGCAGTAAGCTCTGTGGAGCAAAGGAGCTTCAAAGTGAGCCGTTGATCCTTGAAAAAGAAGTGAAATTCATAAAGACCAACTTATGCTCTACAAAATAGTGTTCTTTGTAAACTTGTGATCTCTGCAAATTAGTGATATTTTCAAACTAGAGTGCTTTGTGAAGTTGGAAGCTTAGCGAAGAAGCTTTGTGAAGGAGATCTGTGAGTTGAAGATTTGAGTACCCAATTTAAGTGGGAAGTACTTTCTAAGTTCATTAAGATATGATTGGGGTACATGACTAAGTATCATTATGAAGTCTTGGAAGTTTATACCAGCTTCTGGGTAGGAAAAATAAGAATTGTTTTAAGAGATCGGATTTAGGAATGTTTGTCAAGAATTAAAGAAACATTGCATTACCAAATTTGTTCTAAGAGGGTGCACATGCACTTGTAAATTGTTTTACATGTTCTACATGAGTTTAAGGGTATATCCTACTCATTTTATTCCACATAAAAGGATTTTTTTTCTAGTTGATTGTGTGGTACTGGATTGTTTCTGTACTATACCAAGGACTTAGCTACTCCTGTTGAGTAGTGAACTTTGTTAATCTTATGTTCCTGTGGTTGTGTGCATTCAACATGGAAATAAATCTTTAACATGAGGTGAAGGTTGTTTCAGAAAGAACTAAACATAAAATAAAATGGATATCACTAATTCACCCCCTCCCCCTCTCAGTGATACATGGATCCTAACTAGGAACTTCAAAGGGAGGTGTCTAGGCTTCATCCACTAATGAGTAGCCCACATATTTTTTGCATAGATAAGGCTAGCACTCATTTTCTAGATCATCTGGGATATTATAGTTTGAATTAGTGATCTTCCAGAACATGATGGGGAGGTTTTTTTAATCTAATTATATTCATATGGAAATGTTGGTCTCCTCTTCATCAGACTTACATGCCTCCATCCGGTGAGACCATAGAAGATGATTCAAAAGGTCACCTACTGATGAGAGTGGAGTGCCGTTGGATGTTGATGGGGGAACTGTATAACATTGAAGATAAGTTTTTCAGAATCTCTCTATAATAATGATTCAGATCTTGGGACACCTATCTATAGGGAGTTTTCTAGGAAAGGGGAGGATTTTTTTGAGGGAGATATCATCATGGGGAGGTTGGCCATGTTGGATGTCAGGAGTATAGTCCCTATGACCAATCTCCACACTACCATGAGGAGGATTGTCATGGTAATTAATATATTCTACTTACACTTCGATATAAGAGTCCAAAGACCATTTTTTTGGTTGGGAATGTGTCTCGAACAACCTCAAGGACATTAACATTTAGAATATTAGGAATATGGGTCTCGATCTATGCCATGTTCAAAATATTTTGACCTACATTTTGAAATTGTGTAGGGATGTGAATCTTTTGTATGATGGTTTCCAGAACATTCTTATAACCATATAGTGATGTGGAGATATGAGCCTACTGCTGAGAAGATATGGGAATATTCGAAAGATTTGTATCATTATTTAAAGGATTATGAGCCTATACTAAGGTATGTGACATTATCACTTGGTGAGCCTTAGTCAGGATGGGAGTATGAGCCCGATACTGATCCTTTAGAATATGCCACTGGTGTTTCTTAGAAAGATTATGAGCATGACCTGAGGAATGTTCCATTCTCACATAGTGAGCCCTGGTTGGATCATGAATATGAGTTTGGTCCAAATACAAATTCCCTACCAAAATATGATGACGGACCTCGGGAATGAGAGAAGGGATATGAGCCTCCTCCTGTAATTACTGGGAATGATGCTGGAATAATCATTTATCAATGGAATATGGAATATGAACCAAAATTACATGATTTCCTAGAATATTCTTGGAAGATTCATTGATAGGAAAATGAGCCTTTTCTAAGGCTTATTCCATCATCACTTGGTTATCCCTGGTTAGAATGAGGATATATGCCCGATCCTGGTCCTTTGGAGTATACCACTGGGCTTCATCGATAAGAATATGATCCTATACCGAGGATTGTGTCCCTCTCACTCCATGAGACTGAGCTAGAATGAAGGTATGATCCTAATATTATGCCTTTGGAATATGCTTCTGGACTTCTTCGATAGGCTTGCGACCCTTCCTCAAGGTGTGACATGCTCTCACCTGGTGAGCCCTGGTTGGAACAAGAATATGAGCCCAGTCTGATGCCTCACCCTTTATTGGAACATGTTTAAAATTTTAATGGGTGGTAGAAAAAATATGCACTTGCTCTGGTAAAACCACCTATTCATAATGATCAAAGTGTTGAGTTGCCCTGACTGTAGGGATATGAATTTTCACCTATCCCTTTATCTGTATTAGTGCCAAAAAATGTTGGCTGAGTTCTTCAGTTGTCACTAATATATATTGGAATTTTATAAATGTGCTTTCAAGGATACACACCTGTACATTTTATATATCCATTATACAATAGAAGATACATTTGATTTAACTAAGGATATGAACCCACTTTTTTCCTCCTTGTGCCACTGGAAAATTCTGATGGACTTCAGTCATGAGGTAAGGATATGTGCCTCCCTCATGTTGGCTGTTGGAACATGCCCACATAATCATTTAGAGGAAGTAGGGATGTGAGACTACTTATTGGTTCCTCCTATAATATACTCGAAGGAATAATCAGTTGGAGTGGGGATATGATCCCTCTCCGAGATATCTAACACATTCCTACCCTGATGATCCTTCCTTATTTCCCATGCATGGGCATCAGAGTTTGTAGCGTATTGGGTGGTACCCTTAGTTGGTGACTAGTGGGTACCAACATGATGGTGTTGGAGATGATGGTTGAGAGGGGTCCTCTTAGGAAACCCCTCAATCAAAAGGTAGTTTTTTTGGCTTCCTGATCCACCTTCCTAATAGACTGAAGGTGTATGTTTTTTCACTCCAGGGATTATCTCCTGAAGTGGTTTATTGTAGTGACAAGTTCCACTGGTTTAGAATAATTCATCCCTAGGAGATGTATATTCATTGATTTCCATTCTTAGAGAAACTCACATGCAACTTCCATAGTTGGGATTATACTTTATTGGTGGTACTCCAGGACCATCATCTTTTCCACTTGATGTTGGAGCTATCGAGTAAGTGAGATTTTTTTGAAAACCATGAGGGTTACAATAATAGATAATTTACCAGAGTGATCAATGGATGATGAAACCATTGTATCAAATCAATATTTTTTCTATATATGAATTCTTGCAGACAATAAAGAACAAGGTCACCAATTAGTGCAATATCTTATGCATAATTTTCTCAATTAGATATGCATGGATAACACAATTGTCCTAATATTCATGATTCATCCATTTTTATTTCTTTTACTTGTCAAAGTGAGGATGGGATTAGATTATGATTACCCCATTTATAGAAGATCATCTATAAGATCATGTTCGTATTGCTACTTTTTTTGAGTAGGATATGAAAAAAAATGTGTCCTGACACATGAGTAACTGATCATTTGAGATATTGATGTCGGGTTTGTCAGTTTTTTCTGCATATGCGGTGAAAAAATGGCTCAAAAGATTATAACCAATCATTTTTCATTAGATATATTCAAGTTGTGTTGTTAATATCTGTTTCATATTGGGAAAAAAATGACTCAATGGATAATAACCAGTCATTTTTTATTAGATAGATTCACATAGAGTTCACCATTTTTGTTTCATCAGGAAAAGAGGCAATGTGGGATTGGGTCCTCATGATGGTTTGATAATGGGGTGGTTTACCATTTGACAGGTCTTCCTTAGAAAATACCAATGGTACCCTCATTCATAACTAGGTACGTACCTAATTTCCAAATACCAGTGGTCACATGGGTGTTCAAGCCTGGTGGCACTTAGGGGATCACATTAGTCAAGAGGACAGGAGGTCAGGCTCATCACACCCTTTTTGGGGGAATTGTTTCATACTCCAAGACTCTCTTATAAATTTATGCCATGTTTGTGAACCTCTTCATAATCCCAATACATGAACGGTTACACTAATAAAATGACTTATAGGTTAATTATCCAATTATGAAAAATAAAGGGAATCTAATCAACGAAAAAAGGAAGGGGATATCATTAGTGAATCTATATGTTTGTATATGAGGTTCTTAATTCATTTACCTAATGATGGATAGATGCTGTATACACTAAAGTTATATAACTAGATGTTTTGGGATATGATGCCGCATAGGAAGGTAGGTTAATATTCAGAGGAGGGGATTGAGACATTACGAGGCATCCAATGTATTTGGCTTTTTGTATGAATCAAAACTCATGTTGTTCATTAAAAAATGGAATTTTAATGTCATTCAAAGATGAAATATATGGGTGTTCTGAGGAACCATGTATTTAGTGTCGAGTCCCTGGGGGACGTCTAACATATCCAGACTGTAGTGAGAATCAGTGTTATCGTGGTTCATTTGTTTTTTCTATCCCTTGAAAGATGACATAGAGTGATTAGTCCATTGAAATGCTTGGTTCCTGATGGGTGAGATATCAAATTCCTAAAAGGACATTCATTGAAAGGAGTGTTTATTTTAACTCAGGACTTAGAATGAAATCCTACACATCCTAGTTACAATAGGAATCATAGTTCTTGTAGTTCAGTTATTCAATTGGGATTATATTTAAGGTAGATGCCTTTATATAAGGGTAAATATATCATTCCACTCATTGGGTATTACATAATAACATTTCCCTGGTCTGGTGGATGTTCATGGTGTGAATGATATGATCACTGTGACTCTGTAAGAACATGTGATCTATGATCTATGTGTGAAATAAGTGATAACAAGTAATCAATATTATTACATACAGATACAAGGCTTATGCATTGTGACCCCCTTGAGATGTTTAATATTGGTCTCGTCACTCAGGGAGGTGTCCTACGTATATTGATTATGGAAAGAATCAGAGTCATTGTAGTTCAATTAATTTCTTAGTCCATTGAGGGATGAGGTAGATAGATAATCCCATGGGAAGGATTAGGTCCTAATGGTCTAAATGTTAGGAACCTAAGATTATATCAGAACTGATGTTTATTTGAGCTCAAGAAATAAGAAGGCATCCTACCTACATTGATTATTGTTGTAATTAGAGTTCTCATAGTTCCCTTGATTGTAGATTACAGACTACTATTTCTCTTTACTAGGAGGTTTATGATGAAGATTACATGATCATTAAAACTCCTTAATAACACATTATCTATGCTCATTGTGAGAAATAAGGGATGGAAAGTGATCAATACCATTGCTTATGGATATGAGACATATATGATGGAATTTTTATGAATGATCAATGTTGAACTCAAAACATGAAATGGTGGCATACATATCCTAAATATGGAAGGAATCATAGTCTTCATAGTTCCCTTGATTGGGGATTACACATTAACATTTCTCTTAGGGCATACATAATGAGGGTAGAAACATTTATCAAGCCATGGGACACCCCTATGATATGATCTTCTTGCCTGACTGTCATGCATTTATTGTCTGCTCATCATGCATTTGTTTTTGGATTGATATTTACGTGAATTTCTTACTGACTTGATAAAAAAAATCATGTGATCTAGTTTACTTTTTTGTAGGAATTTGCGTATCCTAGATGGCATGTTGAAGGTTGTCGTATGATCAGATTTGGCTTGTCCGGAGGACATCACAAGACCTGGATGGCTTATCTTGAAATCCCCAACATGACTTGGTTAACTTGTTGAGAGGGTGTCACATGATCTAGATGACCTTATATGGTTCCATCGAGAGTGTTGACTGGCACACATGGAGGGTGTCCCGATAGTCAGTGTGACATTTCTCAGAGGATGTCTCATTTATTGGATGACATGTCTGGAGGGTATAATGAGTCTTGAACAACTTTCCAGGAGGGTGTTGCGAGAGTTTTTTGACATGCCTAGGTGTTCCTGAGATACTTAGATATCATGATAGGGTGTTGTTATATGAGTCGGACAACATTTCTAAAGAGAATTTTGATACATGAAAAGTGAACCCATAGGGTTTTTGCGAGACTTGGGTGGTATGCTCGGAGGGAACCATGTGACTTTATATGACATGTTTGGAGGACTCTGAATGATCCAAATAGTATACCAAATGGAATCATAAGATCTTTGTGACATGTGTTGGTGATATTGTGTGTCTTGAGTGGACTATGAGAAGCACATAAGGGTTAACATACATTTCATTTTCTTAAGTCTTCCACCTATAGTCTTGGTTCTTGACTTTATATTGTCATAGGCTTTTATTTATTCAGTATCAATTTATTTTAATACTTTCATGATCTAGAATGTGTGTGGGATGTCCTTCATTTGTCTTTATATAGATCCTTAATGTGATATATGATGATCACAGAAAGTGTTTATACATGTTTCATGACTACTCCACCAGTTATCCAAATCTTTTCCTCATGAGGAACATGCCACTAATGAGATCCACTAATCTGAGGGGTATACTCTAGTTCTAGTGTGTGGTTAAGAGGGTAATTCCTTTTGTGTAGAGCTGAAGGGATTTCCTATGGTTGGGATAGGTAATCATCATGTGAAAAAGAAGTACTTCATTTTTCATGCTAGGGTGGGGGAGTTTTAGGTCTTTCAACCCCATTTTTCTTGTAGGTTTTCATGGTTTATCTTACGTGAGTCTAGAATAGATTATTTGAGGGGATCTGGCACCACATGTCAAAATGAGTGATTACCATGGATCGTTATGAGGGAATCACCAAATTTTCCACAACTGTGAGTCCCTCCCATCATCATCTTTTTTTTGGAATACCTCAAATTAATGGGGACTTATTTGATCTTACAGTCATTATAAGGGAACTCATTGTTTTAAAATAGACATTTCCAAGGACCATCATGAGACTAGGGAACCTAAGTATGTAATTAAATGTTAATTAACTTTGTAACATAATATAGAAGTGTTGTATAAATAAATTTTTTATTGATTGTGGTTATAAAAGTATTAGGTGGATGAATAATAGGTGGTAGTTTTATATTTCTATGAATGAATTATAAATGTGGTATGTATTTATTTTCATTAATGTAGTGGTATAAATATATTGGTAAATTATTTTCCACAATGCGTGTATAATTTTGATGAAATTTTGAATAGTTTTCATGTGATTCAATTTTCATAATATCAAGATTAATTCATTTTAAAATTTAAACTTCATTTCTAATCATATGTGAAATTATTATTTAAAATGTATTAATCATGGACTATTTAGATGATTCAATATCGAACACTCTCTATTCATGATTTTAATATGGAATTTTAGGGTTAGGTTACCAATTTTTTAGGAATATTTATTCTTCTGAAGTGATAAATGATTCAGAATGGAAAATGAAGATACTGGGCCTCAAATGAAGAATGTTTAGCAAGGAAATTTAGACCTCCAACCAATATAATAGATGTTTATCCCATAATGTTTTACGTGGATAGAGAAAATCATAGGGAAAATTATATTAAACTATGAAAAAACCAAATTTTGACTTTTATTAGGTGATCTAGGATGTGAAAATTGATGATTACATTCGTGGTTATAATTCCTGGTCCAAAAAGTCATCCATAAATTTCAATAATAACTTTAAAATGGATAATCTGATTAGGATGAAATTATACCCACTATTAAAAGAAATTTTGGGATATAAATTTTTTCTTTTACTACCCATCCTAATAAGCTCACATTGAAGGATGACTCAAGGACTCAACAAGGAGGGTGAAGAGAAAGTAGGAAACCACGAGAATGATGGAAATTCAATTCTCCACCCACATTATACATAACTTTGGCCTTAAATAATCATTTGGAAGAATTTAAAATGGTGTGATCGACCCAAGACTCTAAAAATGTCTATTTAAGGTAAATTTTAGAGAGGAAATAATGGTATTTTGTTACTAGTTTTTCATGTAATTTTATGCTACCATTTTATGATTTTATTCTTGTTATATAATTGTATGTTATCCAAAACCACTATAGTATTTTAATTAATAGCTTTAGTTCCTCTTAATTCTTATTATTCTCATATTTTTAACCAAAATCCCATTTATTTCATAGTGTGAACCCATTCACACAAAAATGGCAGTGATCATTTTTTATTTTTTATCTTATTAAATCTACCTTCACTAAGTAAATTTCTATCTTACATTGACTATATGGAATTAATAGAGGGTTAACCCTCTTATATGTTTTCTTTATGGAGTTTCATTGGCTGTATTGGATGTTATTTGATGAGATTTAAATCTATAATTAATTATTTTATTGAAGAGTTCCAATTAATGAATTTTTTTCTTCATCATCTTCACTTATTTAAAAACTCTATATTTTGAGTGCTAGTATGATCCTATATCTTAGAGTTTTCATGAAATTGATATTTTATATCATGACCTACCCCAATGTGGCCTAGACCATGACTACCCTAAGACCGACTCTAATTGGTTAGGTGTAGGTGACCGACACTAGGTAGTCATATAACACACATGGGAGTCATTAGCGAAATGTAACAATTCACATGAAATCATATCTAAGCCCAAAAAACACAAAAAAGTAAATAAAAAACTCAATCTATTGAATGAATATATCTATTATCCCACAATCAGAGTATGGAGGTAATGTATTAAAAGGGAAAAAAGGGCCAAATACAAGACAAACCAAAAACTGTAGAGAGTCCAACCTACTACGAGGGAGAGAACTATAATCAAATTAATGTACTAGGAATAAAACCCAGTCTATCTATCCTAGATATTCTCCACCGGCTCCTTGTCCTATTTAGAGACAATCAAAAGGGCCTTTATATTTATAAGATAAGAAACATGTCGGATGATCTCATACTAAGGTGAGTATAACCCCAATCCGAAAGACACCCCTAAAATAGTAAAAAAATCATGAATAGTCAAATAATAATTGTATTTCAGTACATAATTTAATCAAGAAAACCCAGATATACTCAGGATGGAAACCACAACTCCAGGTAGTCACAACCAAACTGCAAGCCCCATGATTATTCCCAAAGAAATTCCCATTCCGGGAGAATAAATTCCATGATACATACTATAACCAAAGAATATCATCCAAGATGTTGAAATCATTGGACCACACCCAAGAAAGATTACTGGCCTCATAAGACCCCAATACTCAGATAGGGGATCATAGCTAGGACCACTAGGGGATACCACAAACCCAATCTGGATCAACCTTCCATATGGGGGATAAAATTCCAATTATTTCAAAAACCCTACTGAAATGGCCTAAAAGATGGAGGATCAATCCCATGCTCAAGGTGGTCACACCGATTCCACAAACCTCACCTAGGGTATAACATGATATATGATCAAACTTCTGTTTCAAGGAGGGACACCACAAACTCTATTTGAGACTCATCTGCCAGAGGGGACTATAATCTAGAGATGTAGATTTAATTCCACACAGTACCCTCAAGGGGATGGACCAAGGGAATAAAATCAAATGATACTATTCAGAAATGAATAAATAAAGGGTTCCAAACACCCTCAAAGGGGGTACAAGACATGTACTAGGAGTACACATCATGTTCATCCAACCCATGGTCTACCTGTGTGGTGCTGCCTCACACGACATGTAAATATCCTTATATACTAGGTGTAGAATTAATAAAAATCATGTAGAGATTTCACAACACTAAACACATGACATTTGGCTATGACTATGTACACCGGACTATACCTTTGTACTCTAGCTGTGTCTATGTCCATGTATGTGTAACCTCAAATTCACACATAGAGCTGCTAAGAATGTGTCACAAGGCAGGTGAATGGGTCACATGGCATGTGATATTTAACACTTTGTAGAAACCTAATGCGATATCCAGGGAGTCCCACACATCGTGTAATTCAGGATTACACACCGTGTAACCTGGGGTATTCCATGTTCATTGGGGTCTTCTCTATGCTATCCTACACATCTATAGAGCCTCCTTCCTCACTAGATATTGTAGATATACGGTAATAAACACTATGAAAAATTATACCTTTAGAAACCGCCATTGGTGGTCACTAAAGGCCTCTAGAGACCGCCCAACAACCACCACTGGCGGTCACTTTAGGCCTGATGCTGTAGGCCTACAGCGGCCTCTAATGGCGGTCGCTGAAGGTGGTCGAAATTCCGGCCTACAGCGATCGCCAAAGGCGGCTGCGGAAGGATTGCTCGGCCGAGCATTAGAGACCTCTAAAAGTGGTTTCTATCCTGATGCTCGACCAATCTCTAGCAGGCTATAGTAGCCACCAATGGTGGTCACTAACATGGAGATTTTTTTTATAAAAACTTTACGACACCCAATCAGAAAAAACAGGGTAAAATTCAAAAAAATAGAAAACAATTCCAAATAGCATAAACATCAAAATCGCCATAAATAATAAATGATAGACGTGCTTCAATGATCGAAACAGGCCAATCCATTTCAATCATGCTTCAATAAACCTACAATAAGATACAAAGAAAACAACAAAACAAAACAAACGTAAAGTTGATATATTTATTTTGTTATTATATACATATAAAAAAAACGAAATCTGATATCAAATCATGGGTGCTATAATAATTTAAAAGCCCCAATTTAAGAAATGTTATCATTTTAGGATTTTTTTCCTTGTTTTGGAGTCTTTGGTTTAGTTTGTGAAAGTGTTTTTTTGTCTAAAAAAAAATGTTCTCCACGCACACCACTTACAACTACTCAAAATGACATATTCGGTCATACCACAGACACCTCATGTCCTATGGGCATGCCGTATCCCTCTACATTTCATGAATAATATTTCTATTTTTTTTGTTTGATTTCAAGTCATTCTGAGCACGTTTGCTCTGAATTCGACCGTTAGATGCCGTTTCAGTGTTTTATGCCTCCAAAAATACGTTTCCGGTCACCGTGGTCAAACAAAAACCCCAATTGATGTTCCTTCTACCCGACCATTTCAAAATTCACACCAAGGTTGTTGTCGTATGATTTCATGGCATTCCGTGGTAGTTCGACTTGTTTTGACCACCCAACGCGCCCTTTTAGAGCACGCCGAACTGTTGAAAACGACATATTCGGTCGTACCGCATACAATGCATGTATGATTGGCATGTCATATCCTCCTACATGTCACGAATAATATTCATAATGTTTTATTGCGATTTCAAGTTATTTTGAGCACGTGTTCTATGAATTCGACCGTTAGATGCTGTTTCGGTGTTTTATGACTCCAGAAATGTGTTTCTAGTCACCGCGGTCAAAAGACACCCCTGATTGACGTGCCGCCTACCTTTCCATTTTAAAATTCACAACATTATTGTTGTCGTGTAATTTCATTACATTCCGCGGCTATTCGGCAGGTTTTGACCACCCAACGCGCCCTTTTAGAGCGCGGTGAACTGCTGAAAACGACATATTCGGTCGTAACGCACACACCGCACCTCTGATGGGTGTGTCGTCTCCTCCTACATTTCACGAATAATATTTCTATTGTTTTCATGTGATTTCACGTAATTATGAGCACGTTTTCACTGAATTCAACCATTAGACGCCGTTTTGGTGTTTTTAACTCTGGAAATACGTTTCTGGTCACTGCGGTCAAACTAAACCCTTGATTGACGTTAATTCTACCTGAACATTTCAAAATTAACACCATGGTTGTTGTCATATGATTTAATGGAATTCTGAGGTTATTCGGTTGGTTTTGACCACCCAACGATCCCTTTTAGAGTGTGCCGAACTGCTGAAAATGACATATTCTGTCTTACTGTGCACACTGTATGTCCGATGGGTGTGTTGTCTCCTCCTATATGTCACGAATAATATTACAATTGTTTTCATGTGATTTCAAGTCATTCTGCGAAGGTTTTCTCTGAATTTGACCGTTAGACGCCGATTTGGTGTTTTATGCCTCCAAAAATGTGTTTCCAGTCACCACGGTCAAAGGACACACCCAATTGATGTGTTGTTTGCTAAACCATTTCAAAATTCACACCATGGTTGTTTTCGTATGATTTCAGGGAATTCTGAGGTCGTTTGGATGGTTTTGACCACCCAACGCGTCCTTTTAGAGCGCGCCGAACATCTGAAAATGACATATTCAGTCGTACCACGCACACCACATGTCTTATGGGCATGAAGTCTACTCTTAAATGTCATGAATAATATTCCTATTGTTTTCGTGTGATTTTAAGTCATTCTGAGCACGTTTTCTCTGAATTCGACCGTTAGACGCCGTTTCGGTATTTTATGCCTCCGAAAATGTGTTTCCAGTCACCGCGGTCAAACGACACCCCCAATTGACATAACGTCTGCCCGAACATTTAAAAATTCACACCATTGTTTTTTTCATATGATTTAATGGAATTCTGAGGTCTTTTGGCTATTTTGGACCACCCAACGTGCCCTTTTTGAGCACGTCGTACTGCTGAAAACGACATATTTGGTTGTACCGCACACAACGCATGTTCGATGGGAGTTTTGTCTCCTCCTACATGTCACGAATAATATTACTATTTATTTCGTGTGATTTTAAGTTATTATGAGTACGTTTTCTCTAAATTCGACCGTTAGACGCCGTTTTAGTGTTTTATGACTCCAGAAATGTGTTTCTGGTCACCACGGTCAAATGACACACCCAAATGACGTACCATCTACCCGACCATTTTAAAATTCACGTCACGGTTGTTTTAGTATGATTTCAGGGAATTATGAGGTCATTCGGCAGGTTTTAACCACCCACCGTTCTTTTTTAGAGCGCACCGAACTGCTGAAAACGACATATTCGGTCGTACCGCGCACACCGCACGTCCGATGGGAATGTCGACTCCTCTTACATGTCACGAATAATATTAATATTGTTATCATGTGACTTAAAGTCATTCTGAGCACGGTTTCTCTAAATTCGACCATTGTACGCCGTTTCAGTGTTTTATGACTTCAAAAATGTGTTTTCGGTCACCGCAGCGAAACAACACCCTCGATTGATGTGCTGTCTGCCAGACCATTTTACAATTCACACTACGGTTGTTTTAGTATGATTTCATGGAATTATGAGGTTGTTCAGCTGGTTTTGACCACCCAAGGCGCCCTTTTAGAGCACGCCAAACTGCTAAAAATGACATATTCGGTCGTACCGCGCACACCGTACGTCTGATGGGCATGCCATCTCCTCCTAAATATGGTATAAAAATGCGTCGTAAGATCCCCTACACCATCAAATGGATGCACATATTCCTGTAGTGCTCTAACCCCATCGATCAATTGCACATTTACCTCCTCAGAAGCGCGCATCCATGCCTCAAAATCTTACAACTGCTGTGTCATCTGAGAAACAACAGGATCAACAACTACAACACGTGATACTACAGAACGAGGAATCGATGTTCCATAATTCAAACTATATCCATGCCTGTACCAACCAATAATGCGATGAAAGATCTCACCCCTTCGCATGGGTAGCTATCGCTGGTCCTCTGGCAGATTTTCTAACTCAGCTTCAAATTGTGCCTTTGAAATATTTAAATATATATAGATATATATGTTAATATACAGATTTATGTAAGTATTGGTAATAAGTACAAACACTTACTATCAATGTTGCAGCCTCTGCATCATTTCGATCACGAGTCCTCATCCACACCGATATTTTATCAGTCGGTGCACCTTACTCCCGTAACTGTATATGAATAGAATATAAACACATAAACATATTAATTAATAAATTCCAAAATGAATAATAAATACCTCATGTCGGATCTGAGACATGTGATGTGTCCCGAGCCTGTGAGGTGGTCCCAGCAACGCTCGATTCTCATAATGGTGTGTCGACACCTCCTACATTCAATAATTCAAATTTCAAACAAATCACACATTATTGAAAATACATATACCAAAATAAATATACAAATTGCAACACCCTCAGTAGACCAATATGCAACTATGTCACGCCACTGAGCTGGGAGGAAACCTCTCGGGACTTTCTACAGAATGTCTGGGGCACCCACATTTGGTACCCAATGGTCCCTCTTGACTTTGGCTTTATAATATTTCCACATCTTATGACATTTTCTCATACACACGGGCCAAAACTCATTGGGTCATACTTTCAAATTTTTCTATTAAAGAAAAAAATCGCATATGTTTGTATTGTTTATACATAGGGAAGAATGTAAAATGGTTTTCTTACCTAAACCTCCCTCGAAAGATGATCTAATGTGTCCTGAGGGATAGAAGCCCAGTCTCGTGTGGTTAATGGAAATCGATGTGGGTCACGTATGATATGACCAAGATGATGAATAAATGTAGGGGAATTCAGTCCAACAGGATAAAATACCTCATCAAAGGAAACATCAAACGTCGTGTCAGAATTCCATGATAAAATTCCACGACCAGGGCCTCTCTTGTGAGAGGATGAAGTAGTCGAGTCTGATCCTATTGAAAAAATTTTAATATATAATTTGAAAGATGTTATATATATATATATATATATGTTTATCAATTATGTAAAAATAGAGACAATGACATTCAAACATACCTCGACCCTGAGACGTAGATGGTTCAGATGGATGATGTGGATCTGCTGTCACTTCCCCTCACATTCCTGCAGTCATAGAAAACATTAGTAAGAGGACTATCCAAAGCACCCAAAAGATAAATTGGATTGTTTTAAAAAGAATCAAACTTGTAAAATTGTTAATAAAAAAAGGTATTGAATAATTTGTTGTGAATTAATTTTAAAAAATCAAAAAATTAACAAAATAGATATACAAATTATGTACAATACCAATCAATGCATAGCCAAATTTCATATTGAATTAATAAAAATTCAAGTAGCACATGAACCAAATGAAGAATACCTAAATGGGAAGATACACCGAAAATAACATGAAGATACCAAAAGAGAAATCACCATAAATATTTATAAATGAATAAACTTCCAAAATACAAGATTAAAACTTACAAGGATTTATAAAATGGATAGATAATTTATGATATCCAAGGACATTCAAGACTGAATAGCGGGATAACAATTATACCTTTCATTAAGCATGAAAATCGATTGTTTCTCCTTCAATGGCCACTCTGACCCAACACACATCTTCTTCACGTTGAACTATAGTATGTTGTTCATGTTGTTGGGAAACAAACAGAACAGTATCGAGTTCATCTTGTTCAAATAAAAACACTCCTCACCATGGACATTTTGACAACAACTTAGCAAATTGGATTTTAAGGAAAAGTATTGAAGAATACTTATTCCGCTTGTGATATCAAAATAAAAGGTTCATTATCAACTCATTCATTTATGTATAACATATAGTTAAAATTCACCAATGAAAACTGATATTGATCGACTTTACATCCACGCACTGGATCAACCCAATTACACTTTAACAATATGTACTTCAACCCATGTGTGTATACAACTTCAATGATGTCTATCAATTGATCATAGTAATAACCAAAATCAATGAATGGACAACTGATGCCACTGTTTTGTGTTTCTCGTTTGTCATCAACATATTTAATGTGAAATCAAAAACCATTAGCATCTATAGATTTATAATGACGAGCTGTTATAGATGGACCCTCAGATAGTTGGATAAATTCATCAATTAGAATGGGGTCCCCTAACTCCCTCTGCTTATGAACCTACATAATTCATAGAGATCAATAATGATTTCTGCACAAATAAATTAGTATAATACTTCAGTCATAATGAAAATAAATTTATACGTACATAAACCTTGAACCAATCATGAAATGATGCATAATGTGATTGTTGAATTTGATACACAGTCGCACGATACATATCTTATTTTATCTCATTAATTTGTTTTCCGGAAATAATAATGAATTGTTTAAATGATCATCTTATGAAAAAAACATGTAAAAGTTAAACAATAAAAGTGATAAGACACTTACAACATTAATGGTGCAACTGATGGAGTATTGATAAAGATATATCGATGAGCTTGTATCCACTAAATGTTGTCCATATCAAATATGGTTCCTTCTCTAACTGGACCATCATGAATCCAAGAGGGCTTATCTAATTTTGTTTCAACATGTGTAAGATATTATACACAAAAAGTAGTACACTCATCCATCAAATAACCATTGGCTATTGATGCCTCCGGATGAGCTCTGTTGCGTGCAAATAGTTTCAATGTACTCAAATACCACCCAATAGGATACACCCACCTGAATTGCACTAGACCAGTAGCCATTACATCCTCAATTAGGTGCACTATAAAGTGGACCATAACATTGAAAAATGAGGGGGGAAATATTTTCTCAAAGTGACAATGCGTAAGTACAATTTTGTCCTGCAAACTTTTTAAATCACTAATTCGTTGATTTCTTAAACAAGGCTGTCTAAAAAAATTACTCATCTCAATCAATGACTGAACGAAATTGTGGGATAGACAATCACAAATTGTGATTAAAATCAACTGTTGAAGTAGTATGTGATTGTCATGACTTTTCAACCCTTGCAATTTCCTACTCGTCAGATTCACACACTTTGAAATATTAGAAGAGTAACACTTAGTCACCTTGAGCATCATCAAAATGGAAGGAAATGTCTCTTTCTCCTTTGTATTCATCATATACTATGCCATAGGCATATATTCCTTGTTTCCCTTAGCTAACTGTAAATGAAACTGTTTCCTTAATCCCATTTCTTCCAAATCACGACGTGCATTAACATGGTCCTTTAATTTTCCACTAACACCTAAAATGGTCCACAATATGTTATCAGAAACATTTTTTTCAATGTTCATGAAATCCAAATTATTCCTTAGCAGTTAGTTTTCCAATACAAAAGACTATAAAAAATACTTTTATTTTTCCAATTGTGACTGCACTGCCTACTCGCAGCATGAATATTACGTACTGGATGAGCGACAAAATCCTAAATTTCATACACCATGCAGATGTTTTCTTCCTCAATCTATGATAACATTTCGACTCTTTTCATGATCTTTGGTGTTGGGATGAACTCTCTAGAACCATAAAATTCCACTCCATCCTTTCTGAACCTGTTTTGAGGGGGAAGAAAACGTTTGTGACACATGTATTCCAATTTTTTTGAATGTTTAATCCATAAATATTTTTGAATTTTAATAAAACAAGGGAAAGAAAATTCCCATTTCGTACTCCATCCTGATAAATTTGCATAAGTTGGGAAGTCATTGATTGTCCACAATAAAGCAGCCTGTAGTTTGAACATTTCATTCATTTCACAGTCATAAGTCATCACACCATCACCCCAAAATTTATTCAACTCATCAATCAATGGCTGAAGGTAAACATCAATCTTATCCCCCAGACTTCTAGGTCCATCAATAAGAGTGGAAAGTAATATAAATTGTTTCTTTGTACAATGAAATGGAGGATGATTATATGGAACCAACACCACGGTCCATGTGCTATGAGTTGCACCAACCATAGAATTGAATGGATTGAAACCATCTACTGCCAACCCCAATTGGACATTATGAACAACTTTAGAAAATTTAGGATGTCTCTTATCAAAATCTTTCCATGCATGACAATCTGTCGAGTGGGTTAACATATCACTTTCATGAACTATTTATGCATTCTATCTCATTAAATTAGAAACTTTATATGACATAAAAAAATATTTTCAACCTTGGTTTAAGGAAAAACTAACACATTTTCTTTACTACAATCAGTTTCCCCTGTATCGCAATCTGAATTTGATGAGTCTGATTTCCCCTGTTCTGTTTCCACCTGGAAGCGCCACAAACCGTAAAAATATCCAAATTGGTAGTTTCCTTTCTAAACAACATACAGTTGTTTGCACGTGCATCTATGGTCTCATATGTAAAACCTAAGTTCTCTATCAACTTATCAGAATAGTAATATGACTCAGGAATCTTAACATCGATAGGAAGAACTTTTTTCAATAACACCAACATCATGTCGAATAATGTGTCTGACCATTGATTCAATGTATTCAAATGAAACAACTCCATGATAAATAAAAATTTATTGTAATAAGTATATATAGGATATAATTATGTTTTTTCATCATTAAGTGCTTCATAAAACCTCCTCGAATCACGATATGCACCAGAGAAAAGATTTATCTCACCGTTCTAAAGATTCTGGATGTCAATGCCTTCAGGATCCAACCCACATACCATTTCAGTAAGCATTTCATGCATTAGATCATTCATCCTTGCATCAACGTCCATCTGAACTGCATCTGTATTTTGAAAACGAACATATTATTCTCCATGATGAATCCAAATATTATAATTTTTAAAAATCCATTAAATAATAGGTGTTCCCTCACAATATCTCATGTGAATTTATATCTGTTAGCACATTTTCTACATGGAAAACTAATATAGTCACTTTCAAATCCTCTAGTGAAGTCAATAAACTGCATAATTCCATTGAAATATTCTCTAGACGTTTGATTTGGAAGATCAATCCAACCCTTATCCATAATAATATCTATATAATAAACATTTACATGAGACTTATTACATATGAATTTTTCAATCAAATATATTTAAAATAAATACTAATCAATTGTTTGTGGGACATTGATTAAATAATCAAATTATATCTCCTAATAATAAACAAGAGAATATATAATGGAATGTAAGTGAATGCTCATGTCATACCTGACTGCACTACAAAACTGGAAGGATGGGGATACTAAGGAAGTGATGCGAGGGAGAGGAGAGGCAGTGGAGGGGAGCCGGAGTCGGAGGCGGTGCAAAGAGGAAGGGGATGGGTGATGGTGGTGGTGGCGAGCTGGAGGAGAGGAGTGGGTTAGGTGGCAACGATGTAGCGAGGGTGGGACGACGAGGGAGGGGACTGAGGACAACAGGGAGTCAGAGGGCAGCAGCGGTGAGGGGATGAGTAGCGGCCATGCGGAGAGGTAGGAGACTGGGCGGTGGCAGTGCGGAAAGGGAGGGGACGGGTGGTAGTGGTGTGGCGAGGGAGGAGGATGAAGAGGGAGGGGACGGGGGATGGTGGGGAGCCGGAGCAGAGGACGACGATGGGAAGGGGGATGGGTAGCGAGGGGGTGGAGGGCCGAGGGCCGAGGGGGTGGAGAACCAAGGGGGAAGAGGGCAGAGGCCCGAGGGAAGAGACCGGCCGGAGGGTGTAGGGCATAGGGGGTAGAGGCCAGAGGGGGTAGAGGCCGGAGGGTGGAGGCCGGAGGGAAGACACTATAGGGCGGAGCCATGAGGCCGGAGGGGACGGAGGGAGGAGGGGGTAGAGGGTGGAGTGTGGAGGGCAGGCGGAGGGAGGAGGCCGATGCGGGCGGAGGGTAGAGGGCGATGAGGGTGGCGAGGGGTGGAGGGAGGTGAGGGTGGAGGGCGACGGGGGAGGGCGGTGAGGGAGAGGGGGTGCGATAGGGTTTTGTGAGGGGAGGGGGCGGGGGGAGAGGGGGGTGCGGGGTGCGGAAGCCTCCCCGATTGTTTTTCCAAACCCAGCGACTGCCAGAGGTGGTCATTATTGGCCACCTACAGCAACCGCCAAAGGCGGTCACCCGAGTCAGCGGGGCTTCAAAGCCCATTATTATAGTAGTGAAAACACTCTTATTATTGGATATCGGGATTCCAGGCTTCAAATCTACTTGGGAAATTCCCCCACACACCATCCGTAGTCGCATCGTCAAAACCGAGATGAATGGGAATCACCAATATGTTATGATCTACCTCAGATCATCCACTATCATCATTTACTCTCGATTGAACCCCTATCATGATTAAAACCCATGGTAATGATCACACCATTATTCACCTTTTCATTTTCACCCTTACACCACTATATTAAATTGGTTTTATGTTGTAAATTCCAAATATAATATCAAATTTAAATTCATGTTTTATTACATTATTTAATATTTATCATTCTTAGAATGAGAAATTATACTTGGTTTAATATTTTCATTGTAGGTGGAGGTGATGTGGAGGCCCTGAAGATGATCTAATAAGAAAATGTGCTAAACTGCATGGAATCCCAAGGACACTTGTCCACCGTTTTGAACATTTCACAATATCTATGAATTAAAACATGCTAAAATTTTGTGTAAAGATTCAAAATTCCATGGTATATAACTCATCCAAAGAAACCAAAGTCTAATTCATCCATATGGAGGCCCATCCAAACCAACCTATCTAGGAAAAAAATCTTCCCAAATTCAAAAGTTATGTTCTATATTTTAAGAATATATCCCACTAAAAATCTCAAATTGCCTCCATATTTTATAGGGATATAGAAAATATGAGGAACAAAAACTATCCCCTTTTTCCATGTTGTGATATGGCCATTTACTTGTAAATAAATGATACACAATTGGTATCAAAAAAATGGATGCCCAAAACAACTTCCCATTTTTTCTATAAAATGGCACCATGGGAACCTAATTTGCAAGTTTGAACCCGGAGCCATGATCTAAAAATTTGAAGTTATAAAGTATTCCTCTCTTCATCATAGAATTTATAGAGTCCCCTATCCTCATAGTGGGATCAAGGATGAAGAAGGAGTTTCACATAACATTCCTCCTCTTCTCAATGTTATGATAAACGGTGGGAGTTCATTATAAAGGATCTACACATCTTTTAATGGGAGTTACGACACTTGTAATACTACTAGTGTGATGTATTTTGGGTATGAAAATTTTTATTTAGATTTTTATTTCTTTTATTCATGTTTGAATGCTTTATTTGATTGAATCAAAGGGAATGATCTTTACTTTTATCCGATCAGTGTGAAGTCTCTAGTGTGTGACTAGTGTTGTTCTGGTTGGAAAAAACAATAATCCTTTTCTTCCCCAATTATTTGAGATTTAAATTTTCTTTGGATGTTATTATACCATGCATGATATCTGGACCTTGGCTATAAAATTGTTATATAATGTTTTGTCTCAATGTGATTTGATATAAAAAAATTGGTATTTCAGTCCTAGCTACGATTCACCATATCCTAGTCCTCTCAGGACACCATCAAAAGTTCAATCATTTGTATAAGACATGAAATGTGTGGGTAGAGACCGTGTAGAGGTGAGTATATCAACACCTAGTAGGACACCCCAAGCACACTAAATATGAAACATCAAGAATAGTCAGTTCATAATAGTAATACGGTACAAAATATAAATAAGAAAATTTTGGTTTACATAAGAAGGACACCACACCACTAGGTAGTCAGAAAAAAACTGCTAGCCACATGATTCTTCTAAAAGCAATGATCATTCCGGGAGAATCTTCTTTACGATCCATACTATCACCAAAGAATATAATCTAAGAGATAACAATCCTTGAGCCATGTGCATGAAAGCACACTAGTCTCCGAATACTAGATACATAGATAAGATGTCACACCTAGAACCACTGGGGGACTCCACAATCCCAATCTGGATCACCCCTCTATGTAGGGGATCATACTCCCATGATATTAATAACCCTACTAAAAATACCTTCTAGATGGAGGATCAATTCCCTACTCAAGGAGGACATATCGATTCCACAAACCACACCCAATGTATAAAAGTATAGATGATCACACTCTAGTCTCAAAGAGGGACACCTTAAACACTATCTAAGACACATCCTCTATAGGGGATCAAAATCTTGATATGTGGAATGCCACACAATACCCTTGAGAATATGGACCGAGGGACCACCCTCTACAATTACTAGTCCAAACTAATTAAATGAAGGGTTCCAAACACCCTCAAAGGGGAACACATCATGTACTAAAAGTAAGGGACATATATAACCAACCCCTTGTCTTACCATGTGGTGACTCTTGACATGGTATATAAATGTACCTATAATAAACATGTAGAAATAGTACATTACAAATAGATATATCACAACCCTCACGATATACCATATGGGTGTGCTCGTGTACACTGAACCATGTTCGGGTACTCTGGCCATGTCTATGTTCATGTCTATTTATCCTCTAAGTAACAAATTGAGCTACTGAGCATGTGTCACATGACATTTGAAATATTCACATGACATTTGATATTTAACTCTCCACAAAAAACCTATTGCTGCAGCAAGAGGGTCCCAAACAGTGTGTAATTTAGGGTTAAATGCCTAGTAACCTAGGATTTTATAGATATGTTGGTATGATCTCCCTGGTTTACTCCATGTTACCCAAGACACTATCTATGATGGAGATGGTAGACCTGAGGTCATCCAACTATCCCATTTTCATAGATTGAGATTCTGGCCTTTGAATCCCCTTTGGAAATTCCCCCACACACCATGCATTACTGAACCGTCTAAAGTAGGATGAATAGGAATCACCAATTCATTCCCATATTTCTCCAATCATCCACCACCATCATCAAACCATGATCGCAACCTCTAACCTTGAATGATTCCATAGTACTGATCTTTTTCAAAGAAGAATGGTCACACAACGATCAAACACTTGGTAATTGTCGAACCATGGGCGAAAGAAAATACCCACGATGAATGTGTGAAGAAGCAGGGAAAGAAATACATAAGTTAGAAGGTGTCATGAATGAACCTCAAACTTTATTCATTTGGGCTTGACCCATTCTCATAGAAATAGAAAAACAAATAGAAAAATAAACAATGGGAAATTTAATCAATCCATAAATAAATCAACTGTTGATGCAGGAATCAATTCTTATTCCTAGAATTCATCTACATTTTCAACATGGGAAAATGTATGGAGTGGAAAATAACAAATCAAATTACATACCTAGATTTTGGATCAATTTATGATGAATAATAGTCCTACATTTCCATTAGTGGTAAGATCCATGAACTCGGATAGTCCAACAATCCTAGATATGATCTTGATCTATTATTATTTTCTAAGATCTTCAACAACACTCTCTCCACTGACACCTCTCAAATTTGAAGGGTTATGTAGATAAAATTTCTAATTGGAGCTAAAATCATTTAAATAGAGGGTTTCTGTAACTTTTTCGAATAATAATTAATTAAATGAATAAATTAATTTATTTTACTAATTCTGGGCCCCCAAAAAAAATTTCACAAATGCACAACAACAACAATGGTTATGTTACACCTAGGGTAAAATCCATGTTATGAACTCAATATTTCCCTTAGATTTCTGATCTAGGCCCCCATTTGGGTGTTATCCAACCTTTTCATAAATGATGCATGCATGTGATATTAATATATTTATTATATTTCAAAATATAATTATAGGTACAATGGGCCTTAGAATACCACTTTTCTTCAACACCTTGCTCAAAAAAAGTATCCATATAAAATTCATAGTCTGTACATGAAAAAATTAGAGTCATTACATTTTATGTTCTTAGATGATTAGACTTGAAATTTTTGAGGGACTAAAGTAGTAAATAATGAGGTGTGTTTTTATCTCATTTAATGCACACTTATTTAATTATTGAGATGAAATTTTACAAGAGAAAAATCCATCCTATAAATCCCTAGAAATAACCCCAGATTGACCAATATTCATTAATAGTGTTATTTAAAATATTTTTTGTATTTTGTTCTTTAAACCAAACCACCACAAATAGTTTTCCATTTATTATCCAAACCCCTCAAAAAAAAATCCTTTGGTCATATGATTGCTTCCCAGTTCTTTATGGATTTGAAAAACCTAACTATGGTACACCAGACCGCTTTAACTCGTAGGGTAAATTTTGGAAACCATCTTTTGCTGTCGTTGTTAGGTACCAGACCATGGAATGAATAAAATAGAAAATACCAATGAGGTATCCCTAACTTTGGTAATGTCATAGATTAAACCATGAATAACTAAATTAAACCTTCCCTGACCTAAGTCACCTTATACATCAGATATACTTCTAGAGGTGAAGAAAACATTATCTTCAAACCCAATGAACTAAACCACATTAAAACCTTTCCTGGGATGGAGTCATAGATTCCTTACCTTAATGTAAAAGGATTTAATGACATCATTAGGAACAAATAACTCCCACACCAAATTGAGGAAGACTAGATGAAACTCATCAGAATTTTCCTAATAGAAAAAGATAAGAATTGTTTAAATTGATTGAGACCAACATACATCCATTTCTAGGAATAATTTAAAAGTTTTTTTTATAATATACTTACCCCACCAAAAACCAATTTAACATGAAAAGATAATTCAAAACATTGTTTAAAATGGGGTAGATTATTTTTATGAAACATGGGAATGGAATACGGATACCCGACAAATGGCAACTCACAATGTTTATTCCATACGAGAACAAATTTTAATCGTTTATAAATGGATATGTCAAGAATATAAATAATTCAAAGACATTATGTGTAACAAGGACTTCAGAAACAAAGCCTCCAAGGATGATTATGAGTATTTAGGTATTGCTGAACAGAACCAAACATGGGGAACCTACCCCTATTATGGGAAGTCTCATAGATATGGTGGGATTCACATTCTTAGGGACTATGAAAGCCTCATAGATAATAATTAATCCTCATATTGAAATATAAAATATATATACAATAATAAAGTCCTTGAAATTAAAAATATTGATAATGTTTTTCTAATGTGTGGAAAAAATGACCACAAGATTGATAATTTCCCAACCATAACTTCAATAAAGGATGTTATTCTAGGAGGACCATCTGTGGAGAGTAATGATATAACTTTTGAAAACCATTAGAACCCAGAAATATTTCAATCCATAGTAAAATAAGCCTTCTAGATTAAATTGGAGGGGAAATCAATAACCCAATAAGTTACACTATCCAAATCCCAATCCTCTATAAAAATTTACAACTCACAACTACTTTCATTCCAAACAAGAAAAATTCTAGAATCCTCCAATATAATTACCAAAACCACCCAACAACCTTAATATTCTCTTGGGATAAACCTACCAGAACAACCCACATTCCAATATATTCTACATCCAATTTAAAAAAAATGAGTGGTCAATTCCCTTTTTATTAAGATAAAAAAACAAAATAAAACCCTATTTTTTACTGGGTTAATAGGGAACCTATGACATAGTATTAATGGAAGAAAGGAATAAAGGCCTTAGAATATAGGTAACCAGAATACATGGAAACCCCTTTCATGGAAGTCTGTACCATGTAACTACACAAATTATAATCCATGCCTCCCCTTCTAGATATTACATTTGTGGTATCAGGCATGAAGTGACATCTCCCCTCCCACTAAAGTAGTTTAATCATGATGGATTGATAAACCATGATAGGTCACCCCTCCATCCCACAATAGAGTATAGAAGAAAGGATAGATGATAAGTTTCAACAAACATATATCTCTTTCGATCCACCCACCTGACAATGTTTGCATCACACCCCATAATAACTCCCACCTATTTCTACAAAACACTACCCAAGCCTATATTTCAAGAATCAAGTGGAAGTGAAACCATCTATCCCACTATAGAGAATATATAGATAAATTATAGATGTTAGAAAACTCATCCCTATTTTAATTCCATCGACCTGACAATAACAAATGAACCTCTATGTTTTCACTATCTTCCAAATGTATTTGGATACAACAATATCTCAACATTTTTCTTATTAAACCCTGATAGACGAATTAGAGGCCTATAACCTAATGTTCCAAAAAAATGTCTAAAAGGCCTAATGGTATATGGAAACCAAGGTATAAATACTATGAAGATCAACCACCATTCAATTCCATGTAACTTCCCTGCGTGAACCTCTCTGAATACCCCAAGGAGAACCCCATCACCATATCTATTTCCACCAGTACCATTTCCACCACCATTGACTCTAAATTTATCCATATACTCCAATAATTACCACCATTGACTACCATACCTAATAAAACACTATAATTCCCCTTTTTTATGAAACCAAATAAGTATGCCTAGGACAACCACCTTATTTCCTGTGAATACCTAAACTCAAAATTTTGGACATGATTGCTCAAGAATCCCATGCCTAATTCTCTACTTCAAAGAACATGAATGGTTATAAATATCAAACTAGGAGAGATATTCACCCATCCTCGACTAGATATCATCACAAATTCCACCCTCCATAAGATATGGCGTCCTAAACACCATTCAATGTCCATTACACCAACAACAACATCAAATACGAGTGACAACACTAAAATAAACCCTGAAGCCTTGATCTTTTAAAAATGAATTAGCCCCACTAGGATGAACTATCTTATGCATATTTATAATATGAACTTTGAATCCTTAAAAAATATTTTAACAAATAAGGTTAGAGCTAAGCATACTTCCCATCAAAGACAGTCTCTATGAGTTTCAATAAAAAATGAAAATGAAAAGCTATGTGATGATGCGAAACCACCCGATTTTAAATGAAATTAGAAAATTATGTGAGGAAAAGATTCAAAATTGAAAATAATATGCCATAAAAAAGGTATATAAGTAAAGATACCCCATCTAGAGAGCTCCTAACCAAAGTTGAAAACCTATTCTATAACAATTACTTGAGAAATTGTGAAATTAAATGAAGAAAATGAATTATATTATTTTATTACTAATATTTTCATTACAATGCATTAATAAATTATAGGAACCCATGAACACTCAAGATATCCTTTCCTCAACCTTAAAGGGATAATCTAGTCACACACAAGCCTCTCATGAGAAAATAATAGTTGTAACTATCTTAAGGAGTGAGAAAACCATTGAAAAATCTAAAATAATCATTTATAAATAATACAAGGCTTCATAATATCATTATAATTCTAAATAAGTACTCTTAGAATATTTAAAATCCAAGGAGAATGCTGAGAAAAAACTATATGGTAAAAAATCTAGAAAGTTAATTTATTCCCTCAAATAACGAGGGGAAAATACAAGCCTTATATGAGATAAAATTGAATGGAAATATATTATTTTATTAAAATAAACATCCTATTTATTGTTGTAATCCCAACCATATGTTATTACTTAAGAACTTTTCTTGTTTTAAAATGATTTTCTCCCATAAAAAAGCCCTTTTGGCCACTATTATGGTAACCACCATACAAAGAACTATTCCTCTTATGGTAAAGTAAAATGAGTTTCTTTAAATTAATGTAAACTTGGAGGGAAAATAGTTATCAAATCCTTATGTGATATAGAATCCAGTGTTAAACTTATTCCACATTATGCTTATTATCATTTAGATATACAAGATCTCTAACCCACATATATCACTCTCCAACTTGTTGTTCACAACATTTGAGTACATAAGGCTATGTTAATGGATGTTTTGGTAAAAGTTGATTATTTCATTTAACCTCATTACTTCATCATACTTGAAAATCTACCAATTATAGGATATAGGGAACAAACCCAAATAATCCTTGGTCACCCATTCTCAAAAATATTTTACCCAATCATCTGAGTTTGAAATGGAAACATGACCATAACCATTGGGAACATGATCCTTGGTGTCAACATGTGTAATGAAATCTCTAAAATCAGTTATGATGAGGATTTTCATGAGATGAATTGAATATGTAGTGTTGAAAGTGGAATAGAAGAAAATTAAGTAATTGTTTATGGATGTTTCAGTCAAAAAGATATTTATTTTTCTTTATTTATATAAGGAAAATTTTCTTCTTGGATTAAATATCTAGAATATATCTCATTTGATTTTTTTATGATCATGAATCAGTGGAACCTTGGGAGAAATCATAAACATAAAATTTATACATATTACTAACATTGATCTTACCATTTTAGCGTCAGATATATTTGTTCAAAATGTTTTACTTATTTTTAGAATTTCTAAAAACAAAATCGAGTTTGATTGAAACTTCAAATATGTCAGTTACTTCTAACCAAATTGATAATTAACTCAAAAAACTACCTTCAAAACATAATTATGAAACCAAACCCTTTTTATTTTGAATTTTTTTCTCTTGATTCTAACCAAGAATAAATTATTCTTGGTGTAATAAAAAACATATTAGATAGTAATATGATGATTGTTTTTTATTCATAGGATTATATCAATCATTGAGGAACATATATTTCTTTCTATAATTATATTCTAGAACCTCTTCAAAGCCAAAATGTAGAATCCCTACCAATCAAATAATAGTGGTGAAAAAGATAATCCTCAAGTAGTTGAAATTTTGTATTATTTACCCCATTACTAGAGTGGGTTATCCCAATTCATGTGGTTCCTAAGAAGGTTTTAATTACCATAATAACAATTAAAAATGAATATTCCCTCCTTACAGGGGTGTGTAGTACATTGGGATTGTACATAAATTATAATAAGCTAAACTCATCCACTAAGAAATATCATTTTATTTTACACTTCATTAATGAAGCTCTTGAGTGAGTAACAGAACATGATTTATAATTATTTAGATATGGGTATTAAGGGTATAAAAAAATTTAGTTTTCCATATAAAACCAATAAAAAATAACCTTCACCTGTCTATTTGGAACCTTTTATTTCATATTCATGCACTTTGGGTTATGCAATTCCTTTGTTACCTTCTAGTTGGGCATGATGGGAATTTAATTTGACATGGTAATGGAGTGTCTAGAAGTATTTATTGATTATTTATCTATTTTAGTACATATTTTAGAAATTCATAAGAAATTTTTATAGGGTTATATATATGTGTGATGATAATAATCTTGATCTAAAATTGGAAATGTTTTATTTCATAGTAAAAAAAAATTAATACCTAGTACTCTTGTTTCTGGTAAGAGCATCAAGGTTGATAAATCCATGGTAGATATAATTCATCACCTTTTATATCCAAAAAATATCAAATAGGTATGTTCATTATTAAGATATAATGATTTTTATAGATGGATTATTTGGACATTCATCAATATTAAATGACCCCTTTGTTCTCTGCATGTAAAAGATTCTCATTTTGTTTTGAATAAAAGCTATAAAGAATATTTATTAGCTATTAGGGTATGTATATTCAGTCCCACCATCACGGATTCTCTTAATTGTAACCTTCATTTAGAAATAATTTGTGATGTGAGTGACTTTTCTATTGAACCTATCTTAGGAATAATACATGAAAACTCCATTTATCATTTCTTATGTGGGAAAATCATTGAATGATTTCAAAATCAAATAAAACACCACTTAAAATGATTTTATTTCATTGTATTTACATTAGACAACTTCATATCTTATATCTTAGGATCTACCATCACTATTTTCATATATTATTTATTATTGAAGTGCCTTTTCCAAAACATATTCCATGGCTATATTGATAATGTGATTCATTCTTGTGATAATATTTTACATGACAATAATGGACAAAAAGAGTGTTGAAAATATGGTAGATGACCACCTATGTAGGTTGGAATTCAATGATAATTTATCCCATATTTTTATATCTGATTCATTCCCTAATGATAATATCTATCCCATGAGTGATTACCCATGAATGGTGATATAAGAACCTATAAGGGAATGGAAATCATTCCTAAAATTATTTTGATTACAATATAGTTATAAATTAATTTATAATGTTAAGTAATATAGGTTTGATGATCCCTAACTCGGTAAGTTTTAACCTTTTCAAGTCATTATGAGATGTGTTCATAAGATTTAGAAAGAACCCATTCTAAATTACTCTCATGGAGAGGCATGTAGAGGCAATGTTTCTATAAATAAAAAAACATAAAATGTTCCAAAAATTATTTATTTTGGTCTACCCATGCTATAGATTCCTACCAATTCTATAAACGTAATCCTCAGTGTCAAAAAACAAGGTATTATCATTTAATAAGACCAAATGCCTCTTAATAATATTATGATTATAATGATATTTTTTTATTAGGGAATTTATTTTTTGTTACCATTCTAATACTCTATGGGATATCAATATATCATACTCATTTTTGATTAACTATATAAATGCGTTGTGGCTATTGCCATCAAGTCTAATGATCCTCATTTTGTGATTCTTGTCCTCAAAGAAAACAAATTTTGGAATCATAATTCTTAAAGATATCGTTAGTTTATGTGGAACACATTTTTGTAGTTATTCCTTCTTGGACCTCATTTCCATTCGTGGGATCTCTCACAAAGCATCCATAGTCTACCACTCTCAAACCAATGGCACATACGAGTTGGAAAATACTTAAATAAAGAAAAATATTGAAAAAACTATAAATTTCTATTAGAAAAATTATTCCATAAATCTCTTGGATTCCCTTTGGGTATACTAGACTACATAAAAATCCATCTTAGACATGTCCCCATATCGATAGGTTTATGGAAAAGCGTTTTGTTTTTCAATGGAAATTTATCAAAAAACCTTTTTTGTTATAAATAATCTGAATTTTTATCTTTTTGTTGATAGAAAAAAGTATAACTTAGACCCTAATGAACTTTAGGAATTGGTATAGTGTCTTATAAAAATTCAAGGATTAAAAAATATACATTAAAAGCCTACCAATCTTGGAATATTGTTGTCAAACACGTTGAATTAAGATGTTTTCTGTTCCTTTACACTTCAAAATTTCATTTATAGCCAGGGAATTTATGATTTAGGTTGTCAATCCCATAAATTATATGCTATTTCTACCCTCATGGGGATATTTAGATTCAATATTGTCATGACCCATCCCAGTGGGGCCTGTGTCGTGACTCCCCAAGCCCACCTCTAAGAGGCCATGGGTTGGTGACTAGCACCGAGTTGGCATATCACTAAAATGCGACGAATTTCCTAATTACATGTACACATGAAAAAATCTACAAGCCCAAAAATGATGAAAATTAAAACCACTAAGAACAAATGCATGGATACATAATAAACAAACCAATCGAGTACAATAGAGAGTAAAGTAAAATAAAGTAAACTGAACCAGAATACAAACCCACCAAAAGAAAAACAAGAGTCAGCAAACTAAAAAGTCAAACCTATAGAAAACGGTAATGGGAATGCTTTCTATAGCCGTAGGAAAGCCTCATCCTGTCTGAACTCAAGAAGAACCACCGGGTCTTGGTCGTGATCCCCCTAGGTTTCTGTCAACAATTTCTCGTCTTCACAAGATACGACACATGAGGGAAAATTCCGTGAAAGGGTGAGTATAACAATAATCAGTTGGAGACCTCGAAAACGACAAATTAATACACAAAGTAAAGTTAAATTTAGTTACAAACAATTATTTTTCCATAGATAAAAAAAAAGATATCTCGATATACTCACACCCAGACCTGTAGTCTAGAGGTAAGTCACAACTACCATATACGAATGCTAGAGATTCAGTTTGAAGATTCCATGAATCACTCATTTAGGAGAACTCACTCATGAGTCTGATAACCCTGATGATGCACATCCACAAAGGGATGTTCTTCAAGACAAGTTTCAAGAGAGAGATACACTGATAGATCTAAATAGGGAACATATGGATGGAATCATTCTAGGATAAATCACTCCTGAGTCAGGAATGTCACAATGCGCTCATTTCTAGAGAACTCACTCCTGAGTGGGAAATATTTCGATACACAGATGAGGAACATCACCACATCCATGGGGGTGATACCAAGTCTCATTCAGATTCAACTTATATATACAGTAATTATGTCTAGTAGGATGGGTCATGCCGATAACCTGACTGTACTTAGGGTACATGGAAGGATAGAGGATCTTACTCTAGGCCTCTTGGAGGGACTCCAACTCTTCCCAGAAAGTCCCGCTGAAGGGGGTCATACCCCTATGGATAAAAAATGATGTCACTCACCTTCAAGGAAATGAGAAAATGGGAACTAACCCAAATGAAACCTATCCAATGAACGGTGGAAAAGAAGATCATGACATGTTCATGAAAAACACACGGCATGTAGAAAGGTCATACGCCATGTCTCTCGACTCCGCTCCATGTACACGACTGTGTTCCTGTACGCATATTAAACCTGTGTGTGCTATCCTGTGTAACCGGTACACAGGGTAAGTCGTGTATCCATCATGGTCTAGCCATGTGGGGGAGTACAAGACGTGTACTTAACTTCATGTCCATGTGCCTTCTGAGATACACACTGAGTCCCGTGTAAGGACCCATACACTATGTTCTTCAGAGAACACAATGTGTCCTTCCTTCCTACACAGTGGAACCCTAGAGACCATTTATCTAGTCCCACATGACGTGTCCTTTGAGATACACACCATGTTCTTCAGAAATTTACAGAAAACCCTGATCTTTGTCCAGCACTGCGGGTGATGCTCCGTTCTTAAATCTGGACGTCTGATTGCCATGATACTCAAGGGTTTAGGTCGCCCCAACACCACAAGGCCGATTCTATTGGTTTCAGACCTCCGATTGGCCCTAAATACATGTACTGATTCACCTTCATGAAGAACTGTTGAAGAATGTGTTCCTCCAATCCATGTCAATTCATCCACCTCTATCATCGTTGCACCTCTACTAGGTCATCATGAGGCCAGATCTCTGTTTTGGGATCACTATGTTTCAAAATGAGATCAAAACAATTCGTTGTTCATCGTCCCATGAAGAACTGAAGAAAGTGCGGTGGGGAAGGAAGAAATTCAATAAAAAAGAGAGGAACGAACCTTTTCCGTTGTTCATCAAGAAATCTCCCCACTGCCATTAGAAGGTTTAAATGGAGAAATACCTAAAACATGAAAGATGGAATAAAAATTCCCCAGGAATGAACCTAATAAGAATCCCTCCCACAAGAACGATGATGCACGAGTCAACCAATTCGTGGGTTGATCCCCGTTCTTCATTTAATTTAAAGATCAGGGGAAGAAAAACTTCAATCACAACCCGTACCTCGAGAAGGGATCGACCGGGGACGAAGGAATCACACTACCATTGTCGTCGAGATCCTCCACTCCATCGGTGCTACAAGTCACATGCATGAATTAACATCTCTTGTTGTCAAGAGGTTCATCCAAATCTCCAAGAATTTTCTCCATAGTTTTCTTGAATTTTCCAACGATCGCTATTCGATTAACCCATGAAAAAGGGGGAAACATGCTTTAGAATTTCTTTTCATTGAGTCACTGTCGTTATGCTGAATCATTAATGAGTCAACATTTCTATTACACGGTGATGTCACGTCATTACAATGCGAGTTAAAAGGTCATTAATGAGTTTCATTAATGTGACTTGTCGCTCCCTCTTCCCTGCATCGCAAAACCTCCCTCCACCACTCAATAGTGTGAAAAGAAATAAAATAATTCTTTTTAAAGTTATTTTATTTATTTTAGAATGGTCCAAAAAAATAAATTTTTTTCATTCATCACATGTCGATAGAAGTTAAGTCATTTCTAGGTGAATCTCGAAATTCCATGTTTAATGATTCTCTCAGATTTTTGATCTGGGAACCAGTTCAAAACATAAAAAAACCCGCGTGATCGTTTACTTAAGTTAACTTAAAAAACATTTGAAATTCCTTTCCGGGCTCACCCACCCTCAGAAGCACATTACGTTAAAGCATGCGGTCTCATAATAATTCCATATAAAATTTAAAAATAATACAAAGAAAATCCAAGACATTACATTATCCCCTCCTTGGGACTTTGTGTCCCTAAAAAGCCAAAACTAGGGCTACTAAAAAAGATGTGGGTACTAGGCACATATCTGAGCCTCCAGCTACCACCTGCTCTCCTGAAGGTTCCCGTTCAACCATCGAATGTGCACCAATGGAATCAATCACCCACAAAAGATCCTTTCCTGCTGATCCTCGATCTGCCCTGGGTACTCTCAAAGTTCGCTCCATCCACGATGTCTAGATCACCCCAGTCAATAACGTGCGATGGGTCATTCACATACCTCTTTAGCTGAGATACATAGAAGATGTTAGGTACCTGATGTAGCTATGATGAAAGAGCTAAGAGGAATGCCGCATTTCTATCTCTACATTGTATCTAGAATGTTTTGATGAATGTCGGAGATAACTTGTCGTCCCAACCAAATCTTCAAAAACCCTAATCGAGGTGGGACCCAAAATAATACAAGGTCTCCTTCCATGAAATCCAACGCCCTTCATTTGAGGGTGGAACACCATGCCCCAGCGTAACTGAGGCCCAAAATCTTCCGATAATCCCTTCCACAACGGAGATGTAAAAAGAGAATCCTGATTTACAATTATCGTCGATGGAACATGTGAAGCTGAACCATCCATTGTTCGTAGAGGCATCCCAAGAACACTACAAGACACTACTACTGGGTAGCTAGGGAGTGGTACATCATGGCGAGTCGGTCAAAGATCACCCAAATGGTATCATACCCCCTAAACGTACGAGGTAAACCCATCATGAAGTCCATCGATATCCCATCCCACTTCCATTTCGGTACCACATGGAAAAACTAGCCATACCCACTGGAACCTAGGGCCCAGCCATCACTTGATAGTATATAAGGCATTGAGAAACAAACTCTATTACTCCATTTTTAATTCCTACAAAAGATACGGATATCGAAGGTCCTGGTATATTCTCTCCACTCCAGCATGTACCTTCATGGGAAAAGTAAGAAACTCTCTTACAACCTCCTTCCACAACATCACTGGTGCAACTGTGCATCCTCTAAATAAAATGATGTGCTCCCCACATTAGGAGTATTCATTAGGGAAATATTGTTTGTACTTCAGAGCACATAGGGTCTCACAGCTGATATCCCGAAGTTGTGTCTCCCTAAATTTCTGGAGGGTGGATAGTTACAACCATTGATTTGAGGTAAGCTACATCAACTCCATCAAAAAAGGATAGCTGTAACAAGGCCAACTGTTTTTTCACCTCATACAATATCTATAAACTATATCTCTTTCTGAGAACATCAGCCACCATGTTCCCTTTCCTAGGATTACACAAAATTTTAAAAGTCATGATCCAATAGGAACCCTAACCATCACCTCCATCTCAAATGCTAAAAAGATATCTAGAACTTTTCTTCCCAAAAGAAAGGTTATCCCATTCAAAACAAAGATATTATTGGGTCTATTATCTAGGAGAAAGCAGGCATTAATCTCTGGAAAAAGCCTACCAGCCCAAGAAAGCTTCACCCTCCATCATACTCTGAGATGGAATCATTCTAACATTGCTTCCACCTTGGATGGGTCCACTTATACTCTATCCGCTAAGATGAAATGTCCTAGATAGTGGGCCGTATGAAATTAGAAATAGAACTTCAAGAGCATCCCATAAGTCTGGTGCACAGAGTGCATCCAAAACCATCTATAGGTGTCTCGCGTGCTCCTCCTCATATGCCGAGATCACTAATATGTCCTCGATGAAGACTACCATGAACTAATCTTACTAAGGATAGAAGATATAGTTCATGAGTATCATAAAATCTACTGGGGAATTCATCACGCCAAAGGAATCACCATGTTCTAATGATAACAGTAATGAAGTTTGAAAGTCGTTTTCAGTATATCCTTATATAGTACCCCCAACTGGTGATAGCCTAATCGAAGGTCATCCATAAAGAACCCTCATGACCCTATTATCTAGTCAAATAAGTTATCAATTTTTTTACAGTGGGTACTTAGTTTTCACATTCACTTAGTTTAAGTGATGAAAACCCATACACAAACATTACAACCCACCAATATTTTTGGAAAACTTATGTGGAGGCACACAGGGTGAAACAATGGTTCTTACTAAGCCCTCCCTTTTCAAGTTCCCCCCAACCACATCCTCTTCTCACAAATCTCTTTGGGGGTTACTAAATATGTTGGTGCAGATATTGGTGCCATATAGTGGTTTAAAACAATATATAAGTCAAACATCTTGTGGGGAGGTGATCCTGGAACATCTTCTAGAAAGACGTCCTCCTACTTCACCATTACTGCTGGGTGTTGGAAACTCATATCATCTGATGCTCTGATGGTAAGGATAGCCAACTTATGAGTGATCGTATTCATCCTCTTATGCACAAGTCTATCCCATGCTACCTAGGTTTCATTTTATGCCAACCAAGGTAAACCCCATTCTATTACCAAAGACACATCGTACCCTTTTCATAAAATAGTCAAATTGAGCATGAACTGTGGTTAATCATTCTACACCAATAATGATGTTGTAAGGTGTCAACAACATTACCAAGAGACCCCCAACTAAATCTCTCACCTCTAAGATTCAATTCACACTATTGGAACTAGTTCCTGGTCATTGGGTCTCCTCCCATAGAAGTCTCTCTGTGTGAGGTTCAAGTCAACAGTTTAACTGGAATCTTCGAAAATTAAACAATATATGGAAAGAAAAGGAATGAAGATTACCTGTGTCTATTAATATGGTAGCTAAAATTAAAATATAGAGATCATACCTCAAAACTTCTTTTGAGCTCATGGGTTACAAGCTCTAACCACATGCAGTTGTCCCTATCCCTGTCCTCCAGCTCCCTGAGCCTGGCGTGGACCACCTGAGGGTGGTGGTGGTAACATGTTGGAGAGTCCTCCACATCCTCCATCTCTCCCACCACCTTTACCACATCATTCAACTTGCGAATTTTCCTGCTCCATTATTTGCCTCTACCTTAGTGGGACACCCACCACGCCTCTATCAACAACTCAACGTGTTGGAAAATCTCTAGAGAGATGTACCCTACCATCGCATGCATGGAATCGCCTTTCCCAAGGCTGACTCGGTCCATTTTGAGAGTTACATTGCATAGATCCCCTGATCTTGGACATTCTCATATGTCTTCCATGTCCTGTCCTCCGTATCCAATGTTGGCCTCCCGCTGCTAAGGTCTCTGCACCAGTCCGCCCATTACGGACCACTAGTGGCTGTATCTGCCCAACCAAGGATTTCTCAACATCCAATGACTACTCTTTCACTCCATTATAGTTAAGAATTCATATAGTGGATACATTAGCTAATATTTCTCTGCATAGATCTCCATTGAAGGTTCGAGACCTTCCGGGATGATCACGTGTCATATCTATCGAGTACCTTGAGATTTTGGTGAATCTTGATGAATATTCAAACACCGACATGTCATCCTGTAAGAGATGTTGAACATTCTAGATACATAAAACATTTATCATATAAGATGATAAATCGTCTCTAAACAGGTTCTCAAACTCCACCCATGAAAGGATCACCACATCGTATGATTGGGAAACTAATCCCTATCACCACCCTGTTGAGCCATGAAGAAAGCTCGCCTGCAAGACCACCATATGATCTAATGGTGTCCTAACCTAATGGAAAACTTGGTTCACCACCTAAAGCCAGTCCTTATCCACCTATGTGTTAGGATCGCCTCAGAACCTAAGGGGTCTCTACTACTAAAACACGTGAAGTGTGCTCAACCCGCGCTCTTCATCCACTGGTATTGCGGGTACCATTTGATACTCTATAGGTGGTAGTATGGATGGTACACCACATGGAGGTGTCATCTGGGGAAATGATCCATGTATCAATGTTTTTTTAGGGGGTCACCCTCATGATCAAGATATTGAATCCAAGATGGTATATGTTGCAAAGACATCCTCTTAGAAAAACAAGATGTACCATGTTCAATGAGTATATCTGGAGATCTGAATCAAGAAGGACAATGAAGCCACACATCATTCCTATATGAATCATGTACCATTATTTCCCTGAAACAGGTTTTCTCATGTACTGAGTCAAAATGTAGGTTATCAGAGTCCTGGTGTATGGATACATCATTCGCCGCACAAATACTGGAGTCCCTGGCCTAAAATCCAGACTCAAAACACTTAACACTATTTCCCCAAACCAATATCAAAGACTCTCGATCCTAATGTAGAACTTACCACCTCTGATACCACTCTATCATGTCCCGTCCTAGTGGGGCCTGTGCCAAGACTCCCCATTCCCGCCTCCAATAGGTCAGGGGATGGTGACTAGCACCAAGTAGGCATATCACTAAAATGGAATGAATTGTCTAAGTACCCACACACACACACATCTCCAAGCCAAAAAATGATTAAAAGTAAAACCACTAAGAAATAATTCATGAATACACAATAAAAAAATAGTATAGTACAAGGGAGAGTAAAGTACAGTAATGTAAACTGGACCAGAATACAAGCCCACCAAAATAAAAACAAGAGTCTGCAAACTAAAAAGTCCAACCTGTAGGCAAAAGGTACTGGGACTGCTATTTATAGTCATATAAAATCCTCGTTCTATATGTACTCATGAAGAACCACCTGGTCCTAGTCCTGGTCCACCTAGGTTTCTATCAAAAGGCACTCATGTACACTAGACATGACACATGTGGGAAAAGCCCATGCATGGGTGAGTATGAAAATACCTAGTAGAAGACCCCGAAAACCACAAAGCAATACACAAAGTAAAGGTAAAGTCATCTCCACAAAAGTATGTGTCCGTAGCACATATAACAAGGTTATATTGATATAATTTCACACAAACCTGTTGTATAGTGATAAATCGCAACTACCATATTCCAACACTATAGATTATGTTCAAAGATTCCCTGAAGCACTCATCCAAGAGAACTCACTCATGAGTCTGATAACCCCAATGAAGCCCATTCTTGAATGGGTGTTCATTGGGAAATGTCATGAGAGAGAGAGAGATATGATGATTGATATGAAGAGAGAACAGATTGATGGACTCATTCTAGTAGAACTATCTCTTGAGTTTTTGATGCACTCATTCTGGAAAAAATCACTCCAGAGTGGGAACAATTTTGATACATAGATGAGGAACCCTACCAGGGCCATGAGGGTGATACCACGACGCATATTGATTCACCTGCTAAGTAGATTACTAACGTCTGGTAGGATTGGTCATGCCTATAAACTAACTCTACATAGGGTACAAGGAAGGATAGAGGATCTGACTCTAGGACTCTCAGAGGGACTCCAGATATACCCAGAAAGTCCTGCTGATGGGGGTCGTGCTCCTATGGATAGGAAAAGATGTCACTCACCTTCATGGGAATGAGTAAAGGGGAAATAAACATAAATAAACTTTTCCCTGGAAGGATTCACAAGGAGATCAATCCATGTTCAAGAAAAACACACGGCATGTATAATGGTCACACACTGTGTCTCTCGACTCCAGGTACTGTTCGTGTGAAACGACATGAGTCAAAAGGAATATGCCGTGTAGAAAGGTAAGTACACGACTTGTAGGATGGTACAAACACCGTGTCCATGAAACCGGGGTCTGCTATATGTACGGGGCTGTGTGCCCATACACGGCTTCATCCCATGTGGGTCATCCCATGTAACCGGTACATAAGGTAACCTGTACAGCCAACCTGGTCTGGCTGTGTGGTGGACTACATGGCATGTACTCCACCCAGTGTCTGTGTATTGTCTGAGATACATGTTGAGTCCCACATAAGTACCCCCATTCCATGTTCTTGGGAGAGCATGCCATGTCCTCACTTCATGCACTGTAGAACCCTAGCCACTATTTAGTGGGTCCCACACGACGTGTTCTTTGGGATACATGCTGCATGCTTTTGAAATTTCTAGAAAACACAGATCTTCATCAAGTGCAATGGGTGATTCTCTGTTTTTTGATATGGCTATCCTATTTCCATGAAACTCAAGGGTTTAGGTTTCCACAACACCACAAAGCCGATTCTGTTGGTTTTAGACCTCTAATATTCCCTAAAATGACAATCCAATTCACCCGCACAAAAAACCGTTGAAGAACGTGTTCACACAATCCGTGTCGATTCATCCACTGCTATCATCGTCGCACCTCCACAAGGTAATAAAAATGTATAATCTCTATTTTGGGACTGTTACATTGAAAAACCGGATAAAAAATATCCATTTTTTGTCGCCCCATGAAGAGGACGAAGAACGTGGGGCGGGGATGGAAGAAATTCAATAAACAAATGAGGAACAGACCTCTCCCATCATTCATGAAAACATTGACCTGCTCCCTTTAAAAGGATTAAATGGATAAAGACTTAAAACATGAAACATGTAATAAAAGTTCCCCAGGAATGAACCTGACTGAAATCTCTCCCACAAGAACGACGATGAGCTGGTCAACTAGTTCGTGGGTTGTTCAGCATTCGTCGTTTAATTTAAAGAATGGGGAAAGAACAACAGTAATCACAACCCCTACATCAAGAAGGGATCGATCGCTAATGAAGGTATTGTGATGTAGTGGTTGTCAAGATCCTCCACTCCATTGGTGCAGTGATTCACATGCTTGAATCGATGTCGTTAGTTGTCGAGATGTTCCTCTAAACCTCCATGAATTTTCTCCAGAGTTGTATTGAATTCACCAATGATCATCATTATATTAACCCATTTAAAAGGGAGAAGCACATTCCATTATTCTGAGTCACCACCATTATGCTGCGTCATTAATGATTCAGCATTTCTGTTACACTATGACATCACATCATTACACAGCGAGTTAACAAGCCATTAATGAGTGTTATTAAGGTTCCTTTTTGCTGCCTCGTCACTGCACCGTAGCGATGCCATCCACCACTCAATGGCATGAAAAGAAATAAAATAATTATTTTTAATGTTATTTTATTTATTTCTGAAAGGTTCTTAAAAAATAACTATTACGTTCGGCCCTTTCCGGCAGAAGATAAGTCATTTCTAGTTGAATCCCGACATTATGAGTTCAACAGTGCCCTTAGATTGTTGATCCCAGAACCAGTTCAAAACATAGAAAACCCGACCCACACGTTTACTTAATTAATCTTAAAAAAGATTGAAATTCCTTTCTAGACTCACCAACCCCTAGAATCATGTTCTGTCAAAGCGTGCGGTCTCCGAATAATTCCTTATAAAATTTAAAAATAATACATGGAAAATCCGAGACATTACAAATATTCCCCCATTAGTCACATATTTATGTTATATTGTCATATAATAAATTCATTCATAGAACTATTCTATAAACATGAAATTGAAGAGGAATATAATGGGCCAATATATAAAGGCTACAACAATATATTAGTTATTGGGCCCATATAAAGGCAATGACATTAATTTAATCTCTTTTTATGAGTTAACTGGACTTTTTTTTAATTTTTTTGTTTTTCTTTTTTTTCCTTATCGAATAAAAAATAAAAAAGCTGTTTCTTTTTAAAAGTTATTTTTGTTTTGATTGTATTTTTTTAGTGAACTACTTGGGGGTTTTATGGATGTCTAATTATTTTTTGTTGATATTTAAGAGATTATAATCTTATAATATTTTTAATTTAATCACATGATTTATAGAGTTGAAAACCAATCTCCAATCATCCAGGGGAAGTATAATTGTGAAATTGAGTCAAAATGATCAATTGATTTTGATGTTTCTTAATTATTATAAAACATGATTTTGTTCCAGGATTTCATTTTAAATCTTACTCATGAACTTCCCTCTTCTACTTTATTCCCAATTCTAATCTTGGACTTCTCTTCACTTTTAACACTATGGGAAGTTCCATTCAGGGTTGGGGGGGGGGGGTGAATATACAATATTATGGGAAAATAAAAAATGGTCTTTTATGAGATATTTAATTTTCTTACCAATTCAGGTGGAAATAAACTTTTTGAAAAATGAATAATAAATTTCAAATGATTTTTATGGATTTATTTTGATATTTATACATGTTTTAGTTAACAAGAATAAATTTTGGTAACCATGGTTGTCAAATGAGTTTTTTTTCACCATCTATATTTTCATCTATTTATTAAGATATAAAATTAAACATGATTTGGATTGTGGGGTGTTAGTTTGAGTTCTTGGGACCCATTACTTTTATCATAAGTGTTATGAACATTTTAATTCTTATTTTTATATCAGAAAGAATTGAATAAAAATAAAAAAAATTAATATAAATTGTTTTTAAATAATGCACAATGATAAGCACTTGAGGATATTTTCTATATAGTTGTCTTACCTAGTGTTAGGATTTATATCTAAATTTTAGAGAAATATATTGATATAATGTGTGGTTTCATCTTGATGGGGTATAACACCCCAAATCATGTAACCTTAATTCAATAGTCACTTTATTACATCAATATAAAATTCAAGGATCACATTAAAATGTACCAAACAATTTAGTAGTATTGAGAGACTAGATACATATGTTATTTCAATATTAAATTGTAAATATAAAAATACAAAATAACTTTTTTCAAACATTCTTAATAATTTTAGTTCATCCTTGAATTTGTTCATAGATCACTTCTTGGTACCCTAGGGAAAGGGAAATATAAAAAGGGTGAGACAAAATTCTAAATAAGTGTAAAATTAGAGTAGAAGTTATTATAATAGGAATACACATGATGGTAGAGTAAATAATTAATAAACATGCCACATAATCAATATCTTGAGCATGAAAAATATAAAAGGATTACATTGTAATGAAAATAATACCTTGAATAATAATAAAATAATTCATGATGATGTAATTCATAACTATATACATATTTATCATTACCATCAAGGGTTCAACCATGAAATTATTCATGTCATAAAGGTCAAAACAAAGAAGTAATTCTTTCCCTTATAGCAATATCCAGGAGATCATCTTTTCATTATGAAGGAATACACCAAATACCCAAACCATTCATCTCATGGGATCAACCAATGGATCGAGGGGATATATAATACTGGGCCCCATCCATCACTTCTTTAAGTCATATGATTTCACTATATAAAATATTTTAATATCAATAAAAAGAATTATCAAATTCATTTACGAATCAATAAACATCCACATTGAGATAAAAACACATGGAAGTCAATACTTTCCTAGTCAATAAGTGGTATAACATGGAAATAATCTACCCATATAAAGAAGGTGGATGGTTAAATGATACACAATCAACATAGAAGCAATGGGGTATTATAAATGTAATAGGAAGTACCATTATTAAATAAAAAATATAAGATAGTGGAAAATAGTACTTTCAAAGTGTTGGATTATCAATATAACATAGTAATTGAGTTAAATATATTTCACTAGTCAGAGACCATATAAATGACTAAATAATACTTCATTATGGTTTATAAAGTGCATTTGAATTATCCAAATCATATCCTTTTAGAGTGTCTAGTTAGGTGTGAAGTATTAGGCCCACTAGTCATGCGCCATAGTGATGATTGAGTTAAAACACAACTAATATTTTTTAGTTTATCTCTGTAATAAATGCATCCACTTTCTAGTTTCCATAGAGGGATTTCATTGCTAGTAAAACTATTGACACTTTACATTCCAAAATTTATAATTTTTTACATTATGATGGGTTCTAAAATGTATTTAATGAGATGGGATATCATCATAAAAATATCAAATGGGTGATAATTCTATATAATTACAAGCATGATGACATTATAGCAAGGGGTTTTAATTATAAATGGAATGGGTGTAATGAGAACCCATATGTTGGTATAATAATGGTATAAGTAAAATTGATATAATGAGATGTGATAAATATTGTATCATTAAAAAAATATAAAAATTTGAGATAACACCGTGAAATTTTAATCAAGAAAATTTTTATATACCGTATTATAATAAAATAATTTCAATTAAAAAGGAAAGAGATGGATTTGAAACCCTTATTGTGTCGTGTAGATTTTTAAAGAATGAGAGGACTCCTCAGAAACTTAGGACTACTTGTGTGGGATTTAAATAAGGATAGAGAATGGAAAATCATGAAAACATACTTTAAGGTGGAGTGGGATGAGATAATAGGTGGGAGTGAGCATGTTTTATTGGTGAAAAATAGGGGATATTCATTGGAAACTAAAGTTAGTTAAGTGGTAAAAATGATATTTCATGGGGGCTAGTCAGGTTCGGAGATTTAGTATTGGAAATGTTTGCGATACATTTAGGTATTACATTCAAACCTAAAAATGGAATTCTATAGTTTCTTTGTATTGAATCAATTTAGTAAAATTTGAACCACATTCGATTATCCATTTTAAAACTTTTTAATCTTGATAAAAATTAATCAATGATATTCTTTGATCATTAAAATTATTTTATGGAACTTATTAAAAAATTTAGAAATTATGAATCCAAATTTGGGATCTATGTAACCTAATAAAATTTCTAATTATTAGAAAATTAACTCTTATATTAAAACATATAATATATAGGAAAAATATTTTTGTAGAAAGATGATGTTTTAATTATAAGGTTTTAATCATATTATTTAACATTAATTATTAATTAAAGGAGTGTTAATTTATTTTTATACATGTATAAAATTAATTTTAGAGCCTTAAATTTGAAATATGTCCACTTAAAAATACACAATAATTAGAAAATTAATATTCTTTGAATAATAAATATTTTTCCATGATAACTAATATTTAACTGGGTAACTTAATTTTAACCCAACAGATGAAATTTAACTTATTAAATAATTTCAAAATTATTAATAATAATAAAAAACATTTTATTTGATTCAATTTGTAAAAGTGATATTATAATTAATTTTAACATTAGTGAATGTAATGGGTAAAAACCCCATTTTAAAAAAGTGTATTTTTATGTTTAGAATTTATGTGTAGTATAAAATTATTAATTATTATGGTTTTCATGAAATAAATTAGTTTATAATAAAAAATATATAATTTATGTCTTGTCCCAAGAAATCTGAAATCGAATTTTACGTAAATAATATGTAATTAAAATAAAAGACAAAAATTGTTCTTATTAGAAATTATTACTTATGTCCTTAAAATTTTTATCACAAGTTTTATAAATTCTACACAATTATTTTAATAAATATATTTTTACTTCTTAGAACTTTGATCCATTAAATTAATTTATTAAATTTAATTTTTCTTATATAAATTTAGAGTTTTGTTAAAAAGTATAGTTTCACTATTCACCAAAAAATCTAATATTTAAAAAAAAACCAAAAACATAACATAATATAATTTTGAAATTAGTAATTTAATATGACATAATTTTTATCAAATATACATTTCATAATTTAGGAATTTAACTTTTAAATATAACCATGAATAATGGCTCTTTAGACTGTGCATTATAAAATAGTTTTCAAGATGTTGTGTTTACCTACTAGAGTAAGGTCTCATTTATTACATTATACCCCCTTAAATAACTTCATCCTTGAAATTAGGATGCATACTAGAAAAAAATAAATATACGTATTATTTCCTCATATATTCTCTAGTCTCCCTTTTTTTCTCTAGTTTTTGATTTCTCTAAAGTACTTTCACCAACCGAGTTTTCTAATTCCACAACACCTTATATCTAGTTTTAAGGATATGGATAAGATCTTCATTACACAACAGTTAGGTTCCAAATCTAATCCATCATATGTGAGTTATTTCCTTAAATTTGACATATTATTCCTCAATAATTTAACATGGAATATAATGTGTAATGTATGAAGGATGGGTGGATTTACCCATTGATAATATACATATACAATTATATCTAGAATTTATAAAAAACAAAAGTATATTTGTATTAAATTCCTATTTTTATTCCAAATTAAAACTCGCATCCATGGGGACATACAAAATAATACATTACCTAAACTTCAAATTCTTATTATTTCATTCAATTATCAGAAAATAGATCTTGTTTTCTTTGAGGTTCTTATAATGCCTAAATGGAATTTTATATTGACCATCGGTTTGTGGATGATGAAAAATTGTTAAATTTATCTCTATGTTGAGATTATACTAAAGAATCCACTAACTTTTTTATGTGAACCCCAGGTCAAGATCAAATTCAATTGGCAGGGGTGCACCATGAATTACCACTACTTCATTGATAGAGATTCATGAAATAAATTCTAGAGGTAAGTCCTATCTAATTACTATGAGATGAATAAAATTGGAAATTTGATCCATAATGAAAATTATAACATTATTACTTTTAGGATCTACCAGAAGTCGATTGAAAAACTCCATAGTAACATTTCCCCACTTCGCCATTAGTATATGGAGTGGATGATTAACTCCTATAGGATGATGCCATTCAACCTTTAACTATGGTTATACCTAGTATCTAGAAACATAGTTATAAATTTCCCACTTTATACTATCTCACCAGAAATTTTCCTTAAATCCCCTAACATCTTTATAATACCAAGGTGTATAGAGAAGTTTGAGATATATGATATATCTAGGTATTCCATTTTTAGATCAAGTATGGATAAAACACGTAGTGAAAAACCCCCGACTCCCATAGCCTATAGCCGGTGGTAACTATATTAAATTTGAACTAGATACAAGTAATTGCTTCCCCAAGTAATGAATAGTTCAATAGTCTTGGTAAAATAGATACATACTTAAATCTCACATCACATTTGAAAAAATAATGTACATAACATAGTTAAAGTAAATATTTTGTATCCTTGAACTCATTCAATTAATCCTTCTTCATAATCCGAGGAAGGGAAACAAAATAAAGGTAAGATAAGATGATCTTTAAGGGTTATGTAAAATAGAATCTTTCATTAGTAACTAAGGAATAATCAATACGACAAGGTAAATAACTGAAACACCTACCATTTAATCAATAAATTGAGCATGGAGAATAATATTCTAGGAGTAAATTATGATAAAATTACTACATATAAATCATCACACGATCTTGAAAGTTATATATGTATATTATTCTAAATAATCACATGGACATCAATAACTGATTTTGTAATGCCTTGACCCCAGAAGCCCAGAGTCAATGCATTATTACGTATCATCGGCATGATCACAAAAGACCAAGTCTCTAAAGACCGATTAGTTTAGTAGACTTGTAAGTACTAGAGATAATCATAATGTTCACATTACATCATAAAATAGAAAACTACAACAAAATTGTTTAAATAGACAACACTAAGATCCCATAGACCATCCCTACAAGTCAGTCATAATATAAATCTTTGCATCTAGGAAAAAATATAACATAGAAAGGGGTGAGATCAAATGCTCATTAAGGATAAAAATATAGTAGAAACTTTCATAAATAAGAATAAAAAATTAAGGCAATGTATAAGACTAAAACACAATCCTTTTAAACATGAACTTCAGCATAATATGGAAAAGATAAAATAAAATATTTCCATTTACTTATTCACATAGATATTATACTAATTGAATAATCACATGAAATATCAATAGCCACTTTCATAATGATGGAATGCATAATGCCAGACTTTCATAACCACATAGTCAAGGCCTTGTGCCAATAATATAAATACGATTTTGTCAAGGCCTTGTGCCAAGACACTAGTTTGTCTCATGAGACCTACCGATTCATCGATGAGCTATAATGGGCTCCACCCATCACTTACTTAGTCCAATGCATTCCTCATATGAAAATTTTAAAACATAACATAAACATTCATATTAAAACTAGCATACGAAATATCAATACTTTATCCACAAACCATGAATGGTATAAAAATAACACATCCATAGTCAAACATAACTCATTAAATAAAATATGGAAGATTTTATTGTAACAGATTAACCTAAATAAAGAATAATTAAGGATATTTACATAGATAAAAATAATCATCAAAACTATTTGAGAGAAATATCCCCCCTTTTCTTGAAATCATTTAAAAGCCACACTATTTTTCAAGAAGCCATTTAAAAATAGATTTTTGAATCAAAGTGTCCCATACAACATTGAATCATTTAAAAGAAATTTTAATTTTAAAACATTAATGTACATATAATTAAATCCTTAAAACCATTTTTAAAACATGGACATTATTGAGAAAGATTTAAAAGAATAAAATTTTAAAACATTTAAAATGTTATTTTAGTTAGAGTTCTTAACCAAATGAGAGATTCTTGAATAAAAATAATTTAGGTAATAAAAATATTATAATATCTTGAGAATAAATGATTTCATGATATACTATGTCAATGGACAGTATATACACCATATAAAAGTGAATTGGTTCATAACAACAAAGATGTCTCAATGAAATGAAAATTGAGACAAAATCCCTTATAAAGAAAGTATCCTTAGTTAAGGGATAAATAAATGACATAATTATTTGTGAAAAACCTAAATACACTCAAAATTATTGGATATTCATTGTAAATTAATCAGAGGACATTCACACATATTCTTGTAAAAACAACACTAATGACTTGGATGCTTATCTCAATGAATGGAAATTGAGTTAAGATCAAGTTTATATCAATGACTTGAGAAATTATCAGTGGAGTGATTATGTGTATCAAATTTATATACACAAAAGGGGAGTGGAAATTACTACATAAATAATAAATAGTGATTCCACACATAATCTTGGAGTACAATAATTAAAGAAGTATGCGTAAATCCCATTGAGTTGAAATCAAAATTTAAAATTCCCTTACCGATTGGATAACTTATGAAACATAAAACCCATGAAAGAAGGATCATAAATTGAAGATGAAAATACCCATAAATTAAATTATATTACACCAATAATACAGTGATGAACAATAGATATTCCACACAAAAGGAAATAGTGGCCAATATGGCATGAATCTCACGAGAATAAAAAGTGAGATGAAAAACCCTTACTTCGTTGTAATCAATCGAGTCGTATGACCAAAAGTTAGTAACCACCAAATGAATCATACAATACCATGAATATAAAGAGAATTATGATAATATATATCAAATGGTAGTACATAATATGCCACATCTAATAAATAAGTGGAGAACAGTGAAACTCTCACAAAATTAAAAGTGAGTTAAGAAACCCATTACCTATTACTTTTCCTTGGTCAAGGGTAAGTTAAACTCCTGTATAATGGTGAAGTAATTTTTATTAAATTATAAAATAATCATATAAATTAATAATATATCATATATGATCTTTCAATATTTCTTTGTTAATAATATTTTAGTATTATCGTCGTTTCGGGTGTTGACTAATTCGTTTTCCTTTATATGATTTGTTATGTAAGTAATGTTTGTTACGGATAGGATTTATATAATTCATATTCATAATGATATTAAGTATTTAAACATTATTTCTAATCATCTAATGAATATTGGCCTCAAATGGATACGACTGGGAATGAATCTCATCACGTTCGCGGAGACGGTAATCCGTATGTATGCACGAGCGACAATATCATTCTTTCGATATTAAAATAATATATAATTGGACGGTATATCATATATAAAGATTAATTATCATGTTATATTTATTATTTAAATAAATTATACATCATTATCATACCCATACAAATAATAATGTATTGAATAACAATTACGCCACAAGGTGGAGACGGTAAGCCGTACGTAGGCATGTATGGTGACATGTCATTCAAATGTTGGATAGAATAATGAATATGGTTGTACCATATTTATAATAACATCAAAGTATATAGAAGATACTAGAGTTATTATTTTATAATGTAAACAACAAATAAATAGGAAGCGGAAGAAGAAAGGAACTTGAAAGAGGTGATGAAATAATTACCACTTCTTCGGGTTCTTCCTTTTGATTTGACCAAATGGGATCCTTAGGTTGGATTTCTGACAAATTTAAGGCCTATAATATAAAGGGAGGAAGTTTAGATGGTATTGGGGTAGGTTTTGGCTGAGCCAAATAGATTTTAAGGTGTGAATTAGAGAGAAGGGGAAGTTCCCTTTTATAAGAGGGGTGAGGGGCACCTTAGGAAAAGCTAGAAATATTATTTTATAATAAAATAATTTTAGGTTTATAATATTTAAATGATATGGTGGTGATGAGTCAAATACCACTCAACCAATATGTTTTTTACATGTTTGGGTTACTATATTAACTTTATCTTTTAGATTTAACTCTTTGTTAAATAGTTTTACATTTACCATGTCTCTTTGTATTTTTGTATTAAATGGTTAATAAACTTACTATAAACTTCCAAAAGAACATCAAGTGGTTCATTAATTACATATATAAAATTATTTAAGACCTTTGGCCGAACCATAGATTTTTAGAAATAGAATATCAATTAATAATATAATATTTGTTTTAAAAACACTTTTATTTCAATGTTGACACTATTTGGTATTTTGTTTTTGCTATATTCATAACAACATTATTACTTAGAAAAGATTTCATATACCCAACCCTAGCATGACATATTGACCTAAGAATTAGTGTAATTCAAAAAAAGTTTCAAATTAAAATTATTTGGATATTTATAATATCAATTATTTTAATATTTCATTAATTATGTAATTACTGCATCATCATTGTGTCATAAATAAATTAAATTTTTTAATGTCTAAAAAATATAAATAAAATAAAATTATGTAGTAAATCATCTTATCTTTCCAATGAATATTTATAGTCAAATTTATCTTATTTATAACCCTATATTAAATTTTGTTTCGTTATTTAACTTTGATTTTAACTCTTTTAACTCTTCTTTAAATAAAATAATAATAAATATCCTAATCTAATCCAAGTGGTCCTAAAAGATAATATTTTATTTCTAAGGTTGTTTCGGGTCTAATTACACTTATCCAATAGAATTAGGACATGTGTTAGGGTAATAATAATATCATTTTTACCCTTAATTACCATATTTACTTTTAACCATGGTAAATAAAAATAAAACATTACTATTCACCAAAAAATATTTTCATCTTATTGAAGCAAATTTTACTTACTGATATCAACCATGTCTCTCGGATTTTTGAAATTCAACTCACAGTAGCAGTAAAATTATGTTTTATGTAAATTTGCAAATGCTCTTATGAGGTGGGTAAAAGACGGTAAAAAGTTAAATAAAATTTTATAAATATAATTTTATTATAAAATAAAACCAATGAATTATATTGAACTTATATACGTATTATAAATCTATTTTGACTAAAAATAAATTTAAATAAAATAAATAATTATTTAAATAAAAAGTCTGTTTTAAACTATAACACAATGTTTTTCACTATTCATCAAAATTTGAATGTTTTCAGAAAAATAACAAAAATTTACCCTAAGATAATTTTGATTTTCTAAATTCAAAATTGAATTCTATTTTACCAAATTAAAATCATATAAGCTTCATTAATTAATTTAAAATTAATTTCCATTGTCAAAACCGAAAAGCGGGGTTTTAAAAAGTAAAAACTATTAAAATATTGACATGTTTATATGTCAAATTTAAATGTGGAATTACTTATAATCACCTACACTGTATTAAATTATATAAATATAATCTAATTTTACTTCCAAACCATTCAAATACATAATTTAACACTATAAATTAATTCAAATAAAAAATTCATTTTCAATTAAAATTTACTATTTTGCACTATTCACCAAATATAAAAGTTATTATAAAAGTACAAAAAATATATCCAAAATAAATTTTTATGTCCCGATTATAGATAAGAATTTAATATCATTAAATTGAATATATAAAAGTGTCAAATATTGGTTTTAAAATTGGTTTTACATTAAAAGGTGGTAAAATTGCATTTATTTGAAAAATACATCTTTTATCTGAAAAAAATGAATGTTTTCTTATATTATGTCTAAGAAACACATAATATAGATTCTAAAATTATATGGAGTATATAAAATTCAAAATTCAATTAATACTATTCATAACCTATTTTGAAAGGCTAGTTTGTTAAGTCATGGTGAACTTGAACTTGGTGTTGCGTGTCACACAAGCTATTGAATTACATTATAGAAAATAACTTTCTATGAAATTTTGGGGGGTCACATTCCCCCACCCCCTTTTGGAAATTACATCCTCACAATTTTAAAATTGGGCTTGGGAACTTCATTAAAAGTCTCACATTAGAAAAAGAGTCAATAAAACTATCTATTTAAAATAATGAAAGATATGTACAAAGGTCACCCGAGATAACCCACACTAGGATTCCATGTAGAAAAAAATGTATTTGGAAGATAAAATAAGTGTCATGTTCTGGTGGAGAGTGATAAAATACATTATTAAAAGAAATTTAACAACAAGAAAACCACATTCTTGTGATGAGATCAACGTTCATTAGTTTCTGAGTAGAAAAAGTAAACAGATAATGTTTTTTTGTTTTAATTTCTATTTCATAAAGTTGAGGAATTTATTTATGAGATTGATTAAGAACATAAAGAGATATACTTACTTTTTAAGTTTAGTTTCATCCTTTAATAAATTTCTACCACTAACTCATCTTTTTTTTCAAATGATGATTATTCAAGATAACTTGGTCACAACTGAAGCGCTAGAATCAACTTCTAGAGGATCACATAATCCACAAAGGATAAACTATATATATTTAACTTTTCTTTAGAGATTAACCAAAACCAAAATGGTTTGTAGAAGATCAGATGATCCCAAAAAATGATGTTACTTTAGAGAAAGAAATAATTAACTTAATTTCTAAATTTAGACCAACAGTACCCAAATTTCAATAAATATCATTCATTAAACAATTATCCTAAAAATCCATCAATATAATCCAAACTAATATTGAAACCCAAAACATAGAAGAATTTGATTACACAGTCTTCCACGTTAAATTGTATTTCAAAATAACATAGACTACTCTTAAAGTCCCATACTTAAAATTAATTAATCTAATCAAATATTATATATGATAGGTTAATCATTTCCATAAATAACCCAAATCGTTATATATACATAATAAAAACATAGATATAAATACACCATTACTCTTCATATGAAATCCCATAGTATTCTATTTTCCTTAGTCATATAGTATTCCCAAAAGAGAAAACGTCTTCAAAAATAACATTTATCACTCCGCAAATCAGTTTTCTATAATAAGGATATCCATTTGATCAGATATAATATCCAAAATTAACTTATTATTGATCAATAAAATCATTTAACTAAAAATAATTAGTCACACTAACTAGGGACTTCATGTAGTCTAGTGGTAGGTGATAAATACCAATTCCACTATGGTTGTGGGTTCGATTCCTGCAGCTTTGTCTTAGGAGACGGGTTGTCACACGGTCTGTGTGTATTCTTTTTTCAAAAAATATATTTTATAAAGTTCTCAAAATGAGATAAATTCCTCAAAATAACTATAAAATAATTTCACCACAAATGTTATCTCATACCTCGCATTTTCATCCAAAAATTTAATAACATGTAATTTCCTCAAATTCAAGGATCATATAAACCTAAATGGTTATTTATAACTATATCAACACTAGAAAACACAATTCTTACTAAAATAGAATTTTCACATAATAAACTGTAGGGTTATACATAAGAGAAAAGTCTTCCAAAGTAATCCCATCAATAAAGCGCACTAATACTTTTAAACATTTCACCATCCATTTATTTCCACATAGGTTCTTCCTTGACCAAGGGGTTATCCTTTAGAATAGGGTATTTACTCAGGTAATGCCTAGGTCCCCTACATTTATGGAAATTGACTGTAAATGGATTCTTGGGATCATTTTTATTTTCTTCCATAGTACTCTTCATTTTTCTTCAGCAATTTCATACTTTATGTCCTTATTTCCAACACATAAATCATTTATTTGTTCCATTGAGACACTTCCCTAGGTGTCTCCTTCCACATTTCCTACATGATGGAAATTGAGCTTTTATTTCTCCCACGTCTCCACTACTATAGCTCTTATCATTCACTACCTTTCTCTTATTTATTGAGTATGGGAGTTGGTTAATATATATGTTGTTGAGCATATTTTTGGAAAACTAATTCGTCATGAACACAATATCTTTTATACCTATCAACATTCCATTTCATTGCTCATTTCCTCATTCGTTCTCACCTTGTACATCATGTTCAATGTTACTATGACTTCCTTGGAATCCAGCCATTGAAAAACACAAGAAAGCATAGTGTGAGTCATAAAATAATTTAGAGAATATCATAACACCATATTTTCAATCTAAAACACCTTAGGATTAATGATGGTTATTTATTCTCATATTATATTAAAATCCTTCGAATCGTTTTGTAAGGAAAATATAAATTATTCAAAGAATATCCCCCGGGAGTGTCGTAACAAAGAGTGTATAAAGGCATGTTGTCATGCACCAGTTCTCGTTTGAGTCTAGCTCAAAGCAGTGTTTTCAGGTTTTACCCCTAGGTACATCTGTCCCAGAGCCACCACTTCCTGCTCGTATCAAGACAGGGATGTATTGTTTAGAAAACTCACAAAATCTCTACAATACCAAAATTCTAGGATGTTCATCTATACTAATCCTCAAAGTCTATCTTAGGGCTATGTGCTCTAATCAGAGTTTATCTAAATCTAGTTTCCAAATTTTTTACTAAAATATCTCTGATACCAACTGTAATGCCCCAACCCCAGAAGCACATAGTCAGTGCACTATTATGTATCATTGTCATGATCACAAAAGATCAAGTCTCGAAAGACATATTAGTTTAGTAGCCTTGGATTTACTAGATACATTCATAAGGTTTACATTACATCATGAAATGGAAAACTAAAACAACATTGTTTCTATAGAAAACACTGAGATCCCATAGACTATCCTTGCAGGTCAGTCATAATATACTTCTTCGAATCCTGGGAAAAAGAAAATATAGAAAGGGTTAAGATCAGATGCTCAGTAGGGATAATAATATAGTGGAAACTTTCATAAATAAGCATAAACATGTAAGGAAATGTATAAGACTAAAACAAAAGCCTTTTAAACTAGAATTTCAGCATAATATGGAAAAGATAAAATCAAATTATTCCATTTACTTATTCACATGGATATTCTTCTAATCTAATAATCACATGCAATATCAATAGCCACTTTCATAATGAGGGAATGTATAATGCAAGACTTTCATAACAACATAGTCAAGGCCTTGTGCCAAGACTACAAATAAGATTTTTTCAAGGCCTTATTCCAAGACACTAATTTGTATCATGAGACCTACTGATGCATCAAGGAGATATAGTGGGCTCCACCCGTCACTTACTATGTCCAATGCATTACTCATTTGAAAAGTTTGAAACATAACATAAACATTCATATTTAAACTAGCATATGAAATGTCAATACTTTATCCACAAACCATGAATGGTATAAAAATAGCACATCCACAGTCAAACATAACTCATTCAATACAATATTTAAGATTCTATTGTAATAGATTAACATCAATCGAGAATAATGAATGATATTGACATAGATGAAAATAATCATCAAAACTATTTGAGAGAAATATCCCCCTTTTTCTTGAAATCATTTAAAAGAGACACTATTTTTCAAGAAGCTGTTTAAAAATAGATTTTTAAATCGAAGTGTCCAATACCAATTTGAAACATTTAAAAGGAATTTTAATTTTAGAACATTAATTTCCATATAAATAAATCCTTAAAACCATTTTTAAAACATGGACATTAATGAGAATGATTTAGAAGAATAAAATTTTAAAACATTTAAAATGATATTTTAGTTAGAGTTCCTATCCAAATGAGTGACGCTTGAATACAAATAATTGAGGTAATAAAAAACTTTATAATATCTCAATAATAAATAATTTCATTATATACTAGGTCAAAGGATAGTATATACGCCATATAAAAGTTAATTGGTGCATAACAACAAAGAAGTCTCAAAGGAATGTAAATTGAGATGAAATTCCTTATAAAGACAGTATCCTTAGGTAAAGGATGAATAAATGACATAATTATTTGTGAAAAATTTAAATACAATCAATATTATTGGATATTCAGTGTAAATCAATCATAGTACATTCACACATATTCCTGTAAAAACAACACCAATGACTTGGATGTTTAACTCAATGAATGGAAATTGAGTTAATATCAAGTTTATATCAATGACTTAAGAAATTATCAATGGAGTGATTATGTATATCAAATGTATATACACAGAAAGGGGAGTGTAAATTACTACATAAATAATAAATAGTGATTACACACATAATCTTGGAGTAAAATAATCAAAGAAGTATGCGTAAAACCCACTGAGTGGGAATCGAAATTTGGAATTCCCTTACCGATTTGGTAAATTATGAAACATACAACCCATGAAAGAAGGATCATACAATGAAGATGTAAATAACCATAAATTAAAGTATATTACACCATGAATACAATCATGGACAATAAATACGCCACACTAAAGGAAATAGTTTCCAATATAGCATGAATCTCATGGGAATAAAAAGTGAGATGAAAAACCATTACTTCATTGTAATCAATCGAGTTGTATGAAAGAAAGTTAATAACCACACAATTAATCAAATAATTCCATGAATATAAAGTTAATCATGATAATATATATCAAATGGCAGTACACAAGACACCACATCTAAAAAATAAGTGGAAAACAATGGAACTGTCACAAAATTAAAAGTGAAATAAGAAACCCCTCACCTTGTACTTTTCCCTGGTCGAGGGTGCATTATCCTTATGTATAATGGTGAAATAATTTTCATTAAATTATTCAAGAATCATATACATTAATATGATATAATATATGATCTTTTAATATTGTTTGTTAATAATATTTTAGTATTATCTTCGTTTTGGGTGTTAACTGATTCATTTTCCTTTATATGATTTGTTACGTAAGTAATGTTTTTTATGGATATGATGTGTCTTATTTATATTCAGAATTATTTTAAGTCTTTAAACATTATTTTTAATCATCTAATGAAAATTAGTCTTGAATGGATATGATGGGGAATGAATCTCATCGCGTTCATAGAGACGGTAATCCGTACGTATGCACGAGCGACAATATCATTCTTTTGATATTAAAATAATATATCATTGGATGGTATATAATATATAAAGATTCATTATCATGTTATATTTATTATTAAATTAAATATACATAATTATTATTCCCATAAAAATAATAATGTATTGAATAACAATTACACCACGACGTGGAGATGATAAGTTCTACGTACACACGTATGGTGACATGTCATTAAAATGATGGATAGAATAATGAATATGGTTGTACCATATTTATAATAACATCACAGTTTATAGGAGATACTGTATTTATTATTTTATAATGTAAACAACAAAGAAAGAGGAAGTGGATGAAGAAAGGAATTTGAAAGAGGAGATGAAATATTTACCTCTTCTTCGGGTTCTTCCTTTTGATTTGATCAAAAGGGCTTATTAGGTTGGATTTTTGACTAAAGGAAGGAATCAAGTATGAAGGTAGGACATTTGATAGGGTATTTGGATAGGGGTTGTCAGAGCCAAATGGCATTGATGTTTTCAATTAGAGAGAAGAGGAAGTTCCCTTTTATAAGAGGGGTGAGGGGGGCCTTAGGAAAAGCTAGAAATATTATTTTATAATAAAATAATTTTGGGTTTATAATGGCTCAAAAATGTATTATTTGAAATCTAAGGTGGGTATGGGTTGAAGAACACTCAACCAATAGGTTTTAAAATGGTTTGTGATACTATATGAACTTTATCTTTTAGATTTAAGTTATAGTTAAATACTTTGACATTTACCATGTCTGTTTGTATTTTTATATTATATGGTTAATAAACTTACTATAAACTTCCAAGAGAACCTCAAGTGGTTAATTAATGACTTATATAATATTATTTAATACCTTTGGATGAACCTTAGATTTTTAGGAATAGAATATCAATTAATAATATAATATTTGTTTTAAAAACACTTCTATGTCAATTTTGACACTATTTAGTATTTTGTTTTTTCTAAATTCATAACAAGATTATTACTTCAAAAACGTTTCATCTAACCAACTCTAAAATGTCATATTAACCTATAAAATTAGTGGAATTCATATAAAGTATCAAATTACATTTATTTGGTTATTTATAATATCAATTATTTTAACATTTCATTAATTAGGTAATTACTGCATCATCATTGTGTTGTAAATAAATTAAATTATTTAATATTGAAAAACTATAAATAAAATACCATTATGTAGGAAATATTTTTATATTTCTAATTAATATTTATAGTCGAATATATCTTATTTATACCCCTATATTAAAAATGTTACAGTTATGAAACATTGATTTTAACTCTTTTAACTCTTCTTTAAATAAATTAATAATAAATGTCCTAATCTAATCCAAGTGTACCTAAAGGATTTATTTTATTCTTAAGGTTGTTTTTGGTTGTATTAAACTTATCCAATTTAATTAGGACATGTGTTATGGTAATAATAATATAATTTTTACCCTTAATTACCCTATTTACTTTTAACCGTGTTAAATAAAAGTAATAGGTTATTATTCACTAAAAATTATTTTCATCTTATTGAACCACATTTTGCTTACCGATATCAACAATTTCTCTCAGATTTCTGAAATTCAACTCACAAAAGCGGTAAAGTTAAGTTTTATTTAAATTTTCAAATGCTCCTAGGAGGTAGGTAAAAGACGGTAAAAAGTTAAATAAATTTTATACATCTAATTTTGTAATAAAATGAAACCAATGAACATTGAACTTATAAAGGTATTGTACATCTATTTTGACTTAAATTAAATTTAAATAAAATAAATAATTATTTAAATAAAAATTTGGTTTTAAACTATAACGTAGTGTTTACCAAGAATTTATCCTAAGATAATTTTGATATTCCGAATTAAAAAATGAATTCCATTTTACCAAATTCAAAACATATAAGTTTTATTAATTAATTTCAAATTAATTATTGTTGTCAAAACTGAAAAGCAGGTTTTTAAAATGTAAAAGTATCAATATATTGACATGTGTTTTTTTCAAATTTAAATGTGAAATTACTTATAATCACCTATATTGTATTAAATGATAAAAATATAACATAATTATACTTCCAAAACATTCAAATACATAATTTAGCACTATAAATTTTTTTGATTTAAAAAGTTGATTTCAATTAAAATATAGTATTTTTCATTATTCATCAAAACATAAAAGTTATTAGAAAATTACCACAAATTTATCCAAAATAAATTTTTATGTCCAGATTGTAATGAAGAATTTGATTTCATTAAATTGAATATATAAAAGTGTCAAATATTGGTTTTAAAAAGGGGATTCCATTAAAAGGTGGTAAAATTTAATTTCTTTGAAAAATTGTTCTTTTATCTGAAAAAATGAATTTGTTCTTAAATTATGTCTAAGAAACACATAATATAAATTCTAAAATTATATGGAGTATATAAATTGGTAAATTTAGTAAATACTTTTCATAACTGCTTTTGAACGACTAGTTTGGTAAGTCGTGGTGCGCTCGAACTCGGTGTTGTGTGAAGTGCAATCTATTGAATTACTTTAAAGAAAATAACTTACTGTGAAATATTGGGGTGTTACCGATTTTATATTATTGGAATAAATAATGTTGGATATCTGACACTAACCATCGAAGCATTGTGGAAAGACATTTTCAACTATGGTTAGGTATATACCAAAACCCCATTTATTATGGCCTACAAGTTAGTTTTTATTAGGATACCAACTAATCCATTAGTGGGATATGCACTTCAAGGAACCACACATAACTTAATATGTTCATTAAATTCATCATATAACTCAAAATTAAAAACATAATCAATATGATTTAAAAAAAATAAATGTTCATATTGGAAGAACTAGAAAACAAAATGTCAATACATTCCAAAGAAAATTTAAAACTAAACATCCATAAAAATATGGTGGATAGTATCTTTGAAGTGTATCACAAGTAAATAATAATAATCAACAAAGGATATTGACATAGATGAAAATACTTTAAAAATATCACCGAAAAAATTCTTGAGGAGAATACCCTTTTATCTTTGGAATCACTTATTTAAATTTAATAAATTTACCAAATATTAAAGAAAAAATTTTATTTTAGAAAAATCATGTAAAATTAAAAAAGAATATTAAACAAATAGAGTAGTCTTGATAGTGTTTTATTTTTTTCATGCTATCTAAGTTAAAAAATAGTCCTTTTTTCACATTTATAATAAAAGTCAAAATATACCTCATTTGGAAAATGACAAGAAGAATCCTTTTAATTTTTTTATAAAATTAAAATACGGAAAAAAATTATTTAATAAATCATCAGAGAAATTTGAGAAAATTATTTAAAATATTTTAAGGAATGTTCTGAAAGGAATAAAATTATTCCTCTATGAGTAGAAAAACCAAGCCAGTTTTCCTTAAAAACAATAATTTGGTATCTTAAGTAATTAAAGAGTGAAAAATGAAATGAATTTTTTTTAATTCCATTATATGTGTTCGAAACTCCTACATAATAAATATATATTTATTATATGTCTATTCTAGAATAATAATAATATATATAATACCATATTCTGTTTACTTACAACCTTTCATTATCTATTTAATGATATTTATTTTTTAAAATTAATGTTCTAGGTGATATCTGTATCGCTTTAATGTAAGTTTTAGTTCAGTAGTTTTAGTCCTTGTACTTTTATCATTGTTACATCATCTATATAATTTCAATCATGATATTAAAATTATATATATTCGTTAAATCTATCCTTATTACCATGAATATAAAGTGTAAAGGAAAAACGTATCGTATTGCTCTGTAGAGGTGGTAGTCCACACGTATGGAAGATCGACTTATCATTTTCCAAAGGATGGGAAGTTAAGAAGGTATATATGATATTATAATTCCATAGTTATAGTTATTTCATTAATATAATTTATATATTCATTAGTTTCATCTCTATAACTATCCACATAAAGTGGTGGTAAAAAACAAATTACAGCACTACGTGGAGATGGTAATCCATACATACGCACGAGCAGTGTCTTTATTTTTCATAGGATGGAATTGTTATGGGAAATGGTTATACCATAATCATAATAAAATATAAATATATTTAGGATACTATAGTTATTATTTTAATATGTTTAAAATATATTTATAATAATTTGAATAAGAAAGAAATTTCAAAGAGTCAGTAAGGACAATTACCTCTTCTTCCTTTAGATCTTATCTTAGGGGATCTAGGGTTGGTATTTTAGGAATAAAAAACCTCAAATATTTGGTAAATAATTTTTATAATATGTTTGGGATGGTTTTGGTCGAGCTATGAGGCTCTAGGGGTGTACAGAAGAGTAGAGATACAATGTCTTTTTATAGGGAATGAAATGACACACATGAAATTAGTAAAAAGATTTAAATATAATAAATTAATTATCATAAAAAATGGGTAAATTATGGATATTATTTAAAATATAAAATAATATATGATATAAATAACTTCAACCAATTTTTTTGTATATTTTTCTGTGGTATTAGACCTTATCACTGGTTTTAACCATTTAGTTATCCTATTTTAACCTTAACCGCAGTAACACCTTTTTTCACTCTTAAACAGTTATAATTTTACATAAAAGGTATAAATTGGACCATTAATGTAAAATAGATGAACTTTTAGACCATATAATATCCTAATATTCCTATTTTAATATTTCTATAATTTTTAAATAATTTCATAATAAATTATTTTTCATAAAATATCAATAATCACATTTTTTTTTGACATTATTGATTTAATATGAATTTAGAGACATCAAAAAATGTAATTCGAAAATACAGTTTTATAAAATATTTAATATGTAAAATATATCTATAAAATTCATTTTTCCTTGTAAATCACTCAAAAATATCCCTTATTGTGTTTTTAAAATATATTATTTTATTTTTCTATTAACTGAATAAATAATATATCGGTGTTATGTAATAATTTAAGGTAAATATTTAATAAATAAAAATCAAAACTAAATTTATATAACTAAATGAAATATTTTAAATTTAAAATAAACATTTATAACTAAAATATTCTTATTTTTATCCACATAAAAAAATTAGATTTATTAAATTCAAGAGAGCGACATTTTGTATTTATTTTCTTCGTAAATTAATATAAAGGTCCACATAAAAAAATATGGAACCAAGTAGACATATATTATTTATTTATATGTAAATGACTAAACTAAACTCATATAATAGAAGAATTTCACATATTAGGGTCATTTGTTAGACCTTATCATTCTATTTTTAACCTTAATTATCGGATTTATACTTAACATGCTAATATTTATTTACTATGGGTACAATACATAATGAACAAAAATATAAGTTACCTATTTAAATATTTTGGAACTTATCATTCCAAATAATCAATCAAATTTTCTAGATTTTCTTCTTTATTCTTTTGAAAGTAATATAAGATTGAAATGCAACACATGATGAAAAATAGTTTAAAAAAATTCTTTTTAGGTATAAAATTTTGTATACACTAAATTAAAGTATAAAATTAATTCAAACAAACATAAATAGATTATTAATAATATAATATAAGTAATTTTACTTTGATACCATTTTTAAAACAATGGAACTTTGTAAATACCTGAAATGAAAATACAGTGTTCAATGAAAATAATTATTTTTCACTATTAAAAAAATAAATATTTTCAGAAAAATAACAAAATTTCACCCAAATATAATTTTGATATACCAATTTAAAAATTTATATTAATTTTATGAAATAATATTTCTAAAATTGGTATAAATTATTTATCATTTTCACACAAAAATGAAAAATAAAACCATTTTTGATGAAAATGTATTTTTGATGTGTAGAATGATTTAACTAAAAATTAAGTACTTAATTATTATTAAATTATATAAAAATATTATACATATCTATATAATTAAATTAACCCTATTCAGACCTTCCAAATCAATTAATATGTTATAATAGCCATATTTAAATAATAATAGTCCTTGAGTTGATCTAGTCAAATTCATTGTCTCATTTTTGTTTCCTTTTGTGAGAAAATATATTTCAAAATATTGTAATTTGTACATATCTCACATTTATATCCATAGAGATAATTCTTTCATATCATCCATGAAATGATTATAGTGGCGAATTCAAGATCAAGATTTGGATAGTTCTGTTCATGGATATTTAGTTTCATTAATGCATAAGAAACCACTAAATCATTTTGCATAAGGATGTAAGAAAATCCTTTCTTGGATGCATCATTACATATTAAAAATCCTTCATTTTTTAATGGTAGAGTTAAAACTAGTTTATCGACTAATATCCTATTTGTCACCTCAAAACATCCCTCAAATTTATTTGACCATCTAAATTTTACCTTATTATGTGTCAACATGGTTAACTGGTTTGATAATCAGGAATTGTTTTTTGAAAAATCATTGATAGTTACCTACTAATCCAATGAAACTATAAATCCAAGTTATATTCTTTTTTATGTTACATTCCTTTAATTTCTTTTACTTTGAAGGATTAACATGTATTTCAACCTTATAAGAAATATATCTAAAAAAAGAAATTTCATGGATCCAAAACCCACTCTTACTAAATTTCCCACACAATTTCTTATCTTGGAGAGTCTCAAGAACAATTCACAAATGATTCTCATGATCCCATTAGATTTTATAGTATATTCAGATATCATTAAAAAACCACTATTAAATCATCTGGATAATCCATTAATTCTCTATTAATTAAATTGATAAGCATATATGGTGTATTAGTTAATCCAAAGGGCATCACTGTAAACTCATAATTTCAATACCATGAAGGAAATGTGGTATTTGTTATAAAAACTTTATTAAAATTAATTAGTGATAACTTGAGAGATGATCCATGTTTTAAAAATAATGAGATACTTAAATTTGATCAAATAAGACATCGATGTGTGGGATTGGGTACTTATTCTTTATTCTAATGATATTTATCTCCTTGTAATTAACACATAACCTCATGGACCCATCAATTTTCTTAACAATACTCTAGGATGGAAAAATCCCTTATCACATTACTCCTATATTTTTTTATTATATTTCCTAATTCTACTAGTGACATCTATTGTGAGTCTTAGATATTGGTTTTTCTTCTGTTAAGCGTTCAATAGAAAACTACACATCATAGTCAGGGAAATATCAAGGTAATTAATCAGGAAACACATCATTGTATTCATGTACAATAGGTTCATAATTTATTATTAAGTTATAATTTCCAACCATAGATTTCATGTGAAATTTATGTCTAATATTACATTAAGGTGGGATTCTAGAGGAGCATATAAGAATGACTTAGATAACGATGCCTCACATCTAAATGTAATTAACTAAACCACCTTTATAAATTTTAATCTCATTCTCTTGTAAGTAAATTATTTCATTATACATTGAAATACAATCCATATCCAAGATCATATCAAATTCAACCATAGGTATGATAATAACGTTTGGAAGTAGGGATTTTCTATATATCATTATAGGGGCTCAATGACATACCCTCATTATATCAATATTTCCATTGGGTGACTTGATTGAAAACCCATTTCATATGTTGATAGGAAATATTTTAATATTCTTTGTAAATATGAGGATATAAAAGAGTGAGAAGATCCAGAATCAAATAAATAATTATCAATCATTGATTTTATGATCAATGAACCTGCTATCAATTATTTAGAAACATATAATTTAGTTCTTGTAATCACATAATCTTGAACTTTCCCCCATGTCGATTCTAATGTGGATTCCTAAGATTCCTGGATCATTTTTTTGAGTAATGATCCATCAATTTTTAGTCTAAGTATTTAATATTAACAAATTACTTCTTTCCCTTTCAGTCATGATCCATATGGACATCCTCTCTAAAAATTTAAAATAAACTTGTTCCGTTTAAGAAATATATAATGTGTTTATTTACAAAATTATTATATACAAGTTGTAATGACTTTACCTTATTCTTAAAATCCAACAGACATTATTTTATTAAAGTGAAAAAGGTTAAAAATCCAATACATGGACAGTTAAGGGAACTAAAATAGTGTAACCCAAGATCATAAGCCTGAATGAAATGAAAACCCACAGGGGGAAAGGAACCAATAATAGAAAAAAATACCTTTCAATCCTCCAAAGACACTTTAGAAGAAATGAAGTCAGCAACAACAACACCCTCATGCCAGGTATGAAAAACAGACATCTGATTGTTCATAAGCCTCTTGCCCCTTCAAATAGAGTACACAATAGACCTAATAATGTGACCTTGGCAAAAAATAACTTTATAAATTGTCAATGAATGAGTTTCAACCTCCCTGATTAAAATATTCCTCTGATAAAAAAGAGACAATCTAGTGATCATAGTGAGGGACTCCACTTGAAGAGAGTCACCGTTGCCGAAGGAAGATGAAAAAGTCGCTCCAACAGATCCTTTATGATCCCTGATAACCCCATCCCTTCATATTAAACCCATGCAACATGACCCATTAGTGTTTAGCGTGTTCCCAACTTCATAGGCTTCCACTTAACCCAACCCCCCTTAGCAGATAATTCATTGCTGGTTCAAGGAAGCTGTGGATGAAGGACCATATCTATATTTCTTCATCTATAGTTCAAAACCATCCTATTCTTATCTTAACTTCCTTTTCAATTATAATTCTTCAAGAATTATTTTTCTATCTTGATATAACATGATACTATATTTTCATGTGATAAATTTTTTTGTGAGACTAGTTCCATTCTAAGGCTGTTCATAAGCCCATCAATGAAACGTTTGATCATAATTTATAACTTATGCACACAGTCCACAAAATTCATAAACAATATTTTAAAACTAGCATCATACTCATTAACACTCTCTATAGAGACCCTATCATTTTAAACATATTATTACATTATTTTAGTCATAATTAACCAATAATTACAATCCAAGGATCATAAATTATAGTTTCTTCATAATACTAGGTATATACATAAATAACATGAAACCAAAATAAAAATATATTATTTGTACTCTTGATAATGAGATCTTAACTCCCTTTGAGCCCTTATATCTGCATAAGATAACATGGGGAAAATTTGAATAAAATGGATGAGTTAAAAATCATAGTAAGGGAATAAACATATGAGTAAAGAATAGAACATGGGTTAAAAGGCATAACATTATGACATATAAAGGAAGGGAACATAAATAAAAATATGGTAGAATAACATATAGAACATGGGATCATGTAATCATGGAATTATTAAAATATGGAGAAAACATACAACATGACATAAGCCTGAGTCAAGGATAACCACCAAAACTATTTTGCATGGAGGATCATGAGTCAAGGATTAATACCAAGACCATTTAATAAGGAGGATAATGAGCCAAGGCTAACCACCGAGGACATTGCACATGATTAACATGAGTTAAGGCTAACCACAAAGACAATCGCTCATGACGTCTCATTAGACTAAACATTAGAAAATGCATTAGAGAACTATATGGGATAACCCATAATAACATGTTCATGAATATGTGTTCTAAATGAATAATTATACATAAATAATAAAAAATAAACACAAGGGTTACCCATAGAAAGATTTGGGTATCAAAATCATGTCAAAAGGCCTAAAAAATGTAATATCATAATGGTTTCCATGAAATAATTGATTTAAATCATACATGGATGTTCACAAGGTAAAATAGAAATATATAATGGAAAGTGACACAAAACTAAAGTGAAAACATGTAAAAATAGTGTTTAATAAACTTTATAAATTAAACATTTTAGTGTGGTGTACGAAAAACATGAAATATACTTTAAATGGAAAAGGAATAATTGTTGGTATAAAAAAAATGAACCAAGATAGTTTTTTATGATAAAAAATTTTGATTTTAGAAAAATAATGGTGGCTTAAGATATATTATGGATTTTACTTGAAAATGGATAAGAAATTGGAATGTTCCCTTCAATTGGGATTTCTTATTAGGAGGAATTGAAAAGGGATCCTTATAAAACATGTATGTCCACGTAAAAGAAAGGAGAAATGACCTAGGTAAATTTGTTTGGAATAAAAAAACATAATGTAGGTGTAGTAAATAATAATAATTTATAATTACATTGGGGAAAAGAGAGATAAAGTGTAATCTGAAGAAAAAATGGAGTTTCAAAAATAATTCCTTTCCTTATGTATGAAACTGTTATGAACGTCATCTTAATGTATTGGGTAATAAAATTAAATCCATCAATTAATTATTTAGTTAATTATTCCACAAGTAATTTATTTATTGTATTTTTATTATGTTCATTTATGGTCTCTTTTATGTGTTATGAGATTCAATCTCATCATTCGGGATAGTTCGTTTCCTTGGTTTTCAAGATTGGTTCACTAGTATATGTGTTTGGAAGATCATGTAAAATATGAATATTTTTCTTGAATTAATATCATATGTTGTTAATGAAAATACAGAATATTAAATGGTCTTATTTATCATTTTTTCCCAGATAGAAGGATGATTCATTAAATATAATGTTAATGATGATTGTTAGTTCAGTTTGGGTGGTTTTTCCACCATAAAAATGTTTTGTTTTATTAATTAATATTATATATATATAATTCTAGAACATAATCCAAGTACTAATATACATTTTAAAATGTTTTTTAATGACTATAATGGTTTTATGACTATCCTTTAATGTGGTTTTGGAAAATGAAAAATCATCATCCATGAAGGTATTGAATTAGTACCTCATGGATGACATTTTTATTTTTAGAAGAAAAAGGGGTGGGGAAAATAAATGATTATGGATTATACAGCTATCAAAATAAAAATCTAGTATATAAAATATAATGGAGTTATAATGACCCTTTGGTATAGGGAGTTGAGGAGAGAATAATAAATAAAGAAATTGAAAAGAAATTAAAAAGAAAAGTAAAGATGGCTTTACCTCTTGAATTGTTCTCCAGGAGAACCTCCTTAAGGCACTTTAGTTGGTATTGTATTGAGAAAAAATACTCCTAGACGTGGGGGAGAGTCATCGGAAGAATATTGGGCATAATTTGGACAAGACATAATGATTTTGAGGTGTGATCCGAAAGGGCATTGTGGGGTGGTATTTATAATGGTGGAGAGAAGTGTTTTTTGATTAATTTATACATTTGTTTACAATTTTGACTCAATACTATGGATAGATTTAATTTCCATGAAAATATACTGTACAATGAGAAATATAGTTCTATATTATGTGATTACATCAGCTGTACATCATCAATGACTCAATAATTCATGTATTTTTTAAATATCGTAAATTACCTTATTTCACTATTCAAATAAATTCTTATATTTTAGAAAAATCCCCCAAAAAATAACCCCAAACATTTTTCCAAATTTGGAATTCAAAAATAAACTCCATTTAAAAAAATAATTTTCTATATATGATAAATTTAATTCTTAATTAAAATCATCATTTACTCTATAAATACTAATTTTAAAATTATAACCCATTTTATGACAGCTTGAAAAATTAATTATTGTATTATAAAAATATATTGTAATCATATGATAAAAAAATATTTATCTATTAATATATTTTATGAAAATAAATTTCATTTTAAATCATTGTATTAATTATAATATTATAACTACATATTTTTTTTTACTAAAATACCAATACTTAATTTATCATTGTAAAGAATATAATAACTTATACAATGATATAATTATATCATATTTTTATTTATGAGATAAATAAATTTTATTTATACCTTCATAGATGAGGTTACTACTCTATTGGTCATATTACTATTCGTAATGGTCTTGTTACTATTTCAAATGTCATTTTACTATTCCTTTGGTATATGTTCCTTAACAGCTAGAAATACTTCTTATTTCATTGTACCTTCATTTATAAAGTTTTTATTTTGTTCTCAATGTAATGTTTATGTGATTTATACTATATACATTATTATAATAAAGTAATTCTCATTGACCGATTTTGGGTTGTTACATTCTTCCCCCATTATAAAATTTCTCCCTTGAGATTTCATTTAACAAACTAAGGGGAAATAGGTGATGGTACTTCTACTTTATTACATCCTGTGGTTCCCATGATGCATCTTCTTACTTATGGTTCAACCATAGTACTTTGAAAAGGTGATTTGTCTTGTTTCAGATAACTTTATCTCTACATACCATGATCTTCCCCAACTACTCCTCAAAAGAGGGATCATTTTCCAACTATACCACCTATGAATTTAGTACATGTGAGGGGTCTCATATGTACTTTTTCAAGAAGTATACATGGAATTCATCATGTACTTGAGACATAGTTGGTCTAAGTTATAGTGAAATGACACTTCTTTGACACGATCATGAATCTTGAAGGGGATGATATACCTGAGACTTAGTTTTCCCTTCTTCCAAAATTTCATGATCCTTTTCTATAGAGATATGAATAATAATACCATGTCTTCGACCTTAAACTCAAGGTCTCTTAAATGATCATCTTATTATCTCTTCTTTCTAATTTGGGATTCCTTTATGAGATACAGAATTGCTTTCAACATTTCCACCATTTTTCCAACCATTTTATATTTGAATAGCTCATGTTAACTGACTTCATCCCAACACACCATTTTTTGAATATTTTCATATAATAGGATTTATATATAGCCATTTATATGCTCAATTGGATACAATTTGTAGAAGAAACCACTACTAGAGGAAGGTATTGGTACCATCCTCCCCTGAAGTCCATAGAACATGCTCTCAACATCTCTCCTAGTGTCTAAATTTTCCACTCAGATTGTCCATCAAATTGAGGATAATAGACCATATTGAAGCTCAAATCAGTGTTGAAATCAGGTTGGATATTTTTTCCAGAACATGGAGGTTACTCTAAAATTCTGATTGGATATAATAGAAAGTGGCACTCTATATAGACTTACCTCTTATCTGATGTATATTTGTGCAAGATGGTTGAGTGAGATGTCCTATCAAATTGAGATAAAGTGAGTTGTATTTGTAAGATAATCCACAATGAACTAGATAACATTATTCCCAAGTATGTGTTTGAATGTCCATTGAAAAAGTTCATAGTGATGATTTCCCATTTCAATGTTGGTATGGGAAATGGTTGCAACATACCCTTATACTTTTTTCATTCAAACTTCACTTTTTGACACACTAATAAATTTGATGTATGTTTAATGATCTCTTTATTCATATTGTCTCACCAAAAATACTCTTCGAGATATTGATACATCATTGTTAACCCTAGGTGAATAGAGAAGGTTGGTATATGTGCGTCATTCAAAAGTTCATTCTTTATCTCTTGATTGGATGGTACACATAGTCATGACCGAAATCTGACAAATCCTTCCACACCAATTTTGAACTCTGAGGATTTCCCATTTTTGATAGCTTTCACCTTTTTCTAAATTTTTTAATTATCTCATTAAGAATCCTGTATTTTCTCCATAAGGAATGGTTGAGAAATAATTTGAGAAAGGATTGATGATTTTCCTTCCTTAACGATTCCTATTCCCATAATTTGTTGGTCTAAGAAGATTGAATCATTCTCAATTCTAATCATTGAGGAAGATACAATACATTTTTTACTTAAAGAATCCACCACCTAATTTTCTTTACTAGGATGATAGTAGATTGAGAAATCATAACCCTTGATGAGTTCTAACCATATTCACTAGGTAATATGAAGCTCCTTAAGTGTGAATATATATTTGAGGACATTATGATCATTATATATCTCAATATTCTCCCAATAGAGATAATTCCACCAGATTTTCAACACAATGATCACAGACGCCAAATCTATATCATCTGTGGGATATTTTTTTCAATGAATTTTCAAATTCTTTAAGGTGTAGTCTATCGCTTTTTCATTAGTACATATTCTAATCCATTAGTTGAATCATCACTATACACCACAAAGAGTTCCCCAGTTGTCAGATGCATGAGAACTAGTGTAGTGATATGACTCCTTTTTAAATATTTGAAGTAGTGTTCACATTCACTAGTATAGAAAATGTTCACTCCCTTCGGAGACATATAGGTTATTAGAATTAAAATTTTTGAGAATATATTAAAAAATAATTAGTAATAAAAAGTTAGATGAAGGAAACAATGGAACTGCATTATAGATGTTGGCCTAGTCCACTGTTCGATTTCCTTTTTCTTGGAAGGGTCCACATATATTTCTCCTCTAGTGATAACATGCCCATTGAATTATACATACTACATCTAGAACTCACATTTACCATACTCTTCACATAGTTTCTCCCATCACAAAGTTTTTAGAATAGTATTCAAATGCCTCTCATATTCCTTTTTACTCTTGGAGTGTATCAGAATATCATTAATAAAGACTTCCAAAAACATTGTCTAGGTAATCTCTAAAGACTCTATTCATTAGGTCCATGAAATTTTCAGGAGCATTAGTGAGTCCTAATGGAATCACTATTATCTCATAATTCCCATACCTCATTCGAAAGGCAATATTGGGTATATCATCTTTCCTTACCATTAATTAGTGATATTCAAACTGATGTTCCACCTTAGATAAATACGTAGCCCCACGTAATTGATCTTACAAGTCATATATCTATGGAAGGAGATACTTGTTCATTATTATGACTTTTTTGATCTCACGATAATCAATATAGAGGTGGATTGATCCATCATTATTATTAACAAAAAGGATTGGTGAAGCCCATAGTGAAGCACTTAGGTGTATAGAACCCTTGTCCATATTCTCTTGTAATTGCTTCTTTAGTTCCTCCTACTCAATATTTCCCATTTTATAAGGTGTATTGGATATTAGAAGAGATATACGAATAAGTTAAATTGAGAACTCAACCTCTTGGTTAGGAGGAACACTAGATAATTCATCAGGGAATACATCAGTATAGTCCCTCAAAATGGGCATGTCTTTGATCATGATCCTCTCATTTGTCTTAATCATTTGGGCTTGATATGATTTCACATAAGGAAACAATAACCACAATTGAGATGATGATTCTGAAAGAGATATATCCTCCTCCTTATACTTTCATATAATTGGAGGAAGCGTTAGGATGTGATGAGTGATCTCCCTTTCTCAATAGTTGATACTGGCTTTTAATAATGTTAACCAATCCATTCCCAAAACTTGCCACCAAAAAATGTAATATATGATTTTCTAGGAGGTTCAGTCCAGAAACATTAACCTAGGAGGAGTTATAAAAATTTGACACATTAATTTCCACATTTTAAATTATCATAGATAACTAAACCTATATATATTGAGATGGTTTTTGAATATTTATACTAAACATTGAAGATGTGAAATAACATGTTGAACCATAATCAAATAATATGTTTTTTATTCTTGAATGAATAACAAGCATACATGACACCACATCATTATCAAGATATACCTAATAAGTAGTGATAAAATATTCCCTTATTTTTTTCCTTAGAGGTTATTATTGTTGATTGACTCTAAAAACCTTTGGATTAGGGAAATGGTTCACATAATACCCATGTTCCTTTCAGTTTAGACACTGAACTACTGGCTGTGTGTTGATATGAAACTTCCCTTATTATTCCACATTAGTGGAATTATTAATATTCCTTTAGTAGTTATTATTCAAATACCCTATTCTTACACATTTAAAGCTTTTCATGGTTCCCATTATAATGTTTGGAGGATTCCTCTTACCAAAATCTTGACACATAAAATGATGGGTATTTTCCATCACAATATTTTTCCATTGATGCACCCATATTAAACTCCATTTTATAATTTTTATATTTGGGACCATGAAACTATTGAGAGTCTCTAATCTCTATTTTATCCTTATAGGAATAGTAGATAATATATTCATAGCTATCAAAGTCTCAAATCACAAGTGATTTGTTTATAATCGACATTATTCTACTAAAGAAGAGAACCACCTTTTTTTCAGTGTTCATGAAAAAGCTGAAGGTGTTTCGTGAAAGTCATGGGATGTTTTCTTCGTAAGCCCCAATAGATTCATCTTCCTTTTATTTTAGACTAAGTAAATCCATCTACATTTTAGGATGGATTGTTCAAGGAAAATATCTATTGAATAATATTTCTTGAAATATTCCTAATCCGTGGAATCAATTTCCTCTTTGGACTTTGTTTTCTTGATCAATGTCCACAACCTATCAGCTTATCCATTAAAATGAAAGAATTCAAATAAGAATTTTTCTTCTTCAAAGCACAGGATGACAATAATATCTTTTTAATAGAGTTAACCCGTTGTTCCATAATGAGTGGATTAAAATATCCACTAAACATGAGAGGCCTTTGTCGCATAAAGTATATGATGGAAACTTTCTCTTTCTTTGGATAAGGATGGAGTTCCATGAGATTGAAGTTATTAGTAATAAGTTGAGACAATTTTATAACTACAATCATAATGTTTTGATCTCCCATTAGCATTAAATTTGGCATTTCATTATGGAAATCATCACGTTACATACCACATTGATTGCTGGAGAAAGTTCTCATATTTCCCTCCATTAACAATGAAATTAAAGTAAAATTAGTGGGGGGGGGTGGTTAATAATTAGCTAATAATCATATTAAAAATAAACTCTAAAAATAGAAGGATAAACCTGAAAATGAAAAGTATATCATAACCTGGGATTCTATGAGTTCCAATATAGGTTATCCATGGTGATATAATTATCCATAGGATTCTACTAATGTTTTCAAGTCTTAATCTCCAAAAATAACTAGACTATGCTACGATTCCATCTATAATGACCATAACCTTTAAAACATATTATTACATGATTTTTATGCATAATTAACCAACAAATACAGTCGAAGGATTCTAAATTCTAGTTTCCATGGAAGATTAGGTAAAAAAATAAATATCATGATACCAAAATAAAGGAATCTTTTTCTGAATCTTCATAATGATGTCCTAAATCCCTTTGAGCTCTTCTATCTACATAGGATAACCTGGGTAATATATGAAAAAAGAGATGACATAAAAATACTAGTAAGGGAATAAACAGTGGAATAAATTACAACACAGGGGTTAGATGACATAACATATTGGAATAAAAAAGCATGGAACATAAATAAACATATGGAATCATAACATATAGAAAATGGGATAATGTAATCACAGTAACATAGAAATGTGGAAACAACATACAACATGACATAAGAATGAGTCGAGGATAACCACCAAGACCATTGCACATAGAGGATCATGAGTCAAGGATAACTGACAAGACCATTGTACATGGAGGAGCATGAGTCAAGGCTAACCACTAAAACCATTTCACATAATTAACAAGAGTCAAGGATAACTACCAATACCATTGCACATGAAGTCCCATGAGAATAAACATTAACCAATTAATTAGGGAACTATCTTGGTGCAACCATCATAACATGATCATTAATATGTGTTCCTCATGAATAATCATACATAAATAATCAAACATTAACATAAAGGTTACCCATAGAAATAATTGGGTATCATAATCATGTCAGAAGGCATAACAAAAAAGGAATATCATAATGGTTTCTAGGAAATAATTTATTTAAATAATGAATGGACCTTCAAAAGGGAAAAAAAGAATAGATTAGGAAATTTTATTTAAAACTAATGTGAAAACATGTAAAAATAGTTTTTAAGATACATTAGATATAAAATATTTTAGTGCAGTTTAAAGAAAATATTATAATTTCTTTAAAATGAAAAAGGCATAATTGTTTGTATGAAACTAGAAATTAAACAAGATAGTTTTTAATGATAAAAATGAGTGATTCTAGAAAACTAATGGTGGATTAAAATGTATTTTTGAGTGTACTAGAAAATGGGTAAGAAATTGGGTTGTTTACTTTAATCAGCCTTGCTTATTGGGAGGAATTTTAAAGGGAACCATATAAAACATGTATTTCCCCATAAAATAAAGAAGAATTGATCTCGATTTTTTAACGTAAAAAAATAATTTAGGTGGATTAAATAAGAATAATTTATAATTAAATTGGGGTAACGAGAGAGAAATATAAACCTGAAGGAAAATGGAGGTTCGGAATGAATCCATTTCCTTTTGTCTGAAACTGTTCTTCACTAGATCTTAATGTCTTGAGTAATCAAATTAAATACATTAATTAATTATTTAAGATAATTTTACAGATGTATTTTATTTATTATAAATTTTTATGTTCATTATGGGCTTTTTATGGGTTTTGATATTCAATTTCATCATTCGAGAGTGTTCGTTTCCTTTGTTTTCATGATCAGTTCACGAGTATACAGGTATGGAAGATCATGCAAAATGAGCATAGATATCCAGAATTGAAATTATATTTTATTCATGAACATTTAGAATATTAAATGTTCTTATATATATATATATATATATATATATATATATATCCTTTTTTATGATATGAGGATGATTAATCATATTGAACATTATCAATGACCGTTAGTTCATTTTTGCGGTTGTTTGATCATAATGAACAAGTTTTGTTTTACTAATTAATATTATGTATATATATGAGTTCAAAAACATAAATATAGTTTTAATATTCATTTTAAATCATTTTTAACCACTATAATGGTTTTTTGACTATCCTTGATGGTTGTTTTAGAGACTGAAAAATAATCATCCATGAAGGTGGTGAATTGGCATCTCACTGACGATGTTTTCATTTTTAGAACAAAAATGGGTGTGGAAAAGAATTGATGATGGATTATAGAACTAATACAATACCATTATAGTATATAAATTAAACTGAAGATATCCTTCAACTTTGTGATATGTATGTGAGGAGAGAATAAGAAATAGTGATGTTGAAAAGAAATTAAAAGAAAAGGAAAGAGTTTCCTTACCTCATGAATTATTCTCCTTAAGAACCTCCTTGAGGTAATTGAGTTTGGTATTTTATTGAGACCAAATTCTTAGAGAATTTGGGGATATTATTGGGAATATGATTGGTCAGAATTCGTACAAGCTTCAATGAATTTTATTTTCAAGGAGATGGGGTGTTGATGGGTGGTATTTATTATGGAGGAGAGGTGTGTCTTTTGATTAATTTATTCATTTTTTTTATCATTTTGCCTCAAGACCATGAATATTTTTAATTCTCATGAATATATATAGTAAATGAAGAAGGATAGTTTAAGATAATGAGCTTACATCAACCATACACCATCCACAACATAATAATTCATGTATTTCTTAAATATTGTAAATTACGTTATTTCACTAATCATAAAAAATTCAACTATTTTAGAAAAATCCTAAAAATTCACCCCAAACATTTTTAAACTTGTATATTTCAAAAAATAACTCTATTTTATGAAAATAATTTTCTGTCTATGAGAATATTTTGAGTTTAAATCATCATTTATTCAAAAAGTACTAATTTATAAATTATAACTGAATTTATGACTCCTTGAAAAATTCATTAAGATCTAATAAAATTATATTATAACCCGAAGATAAAAAATTTTTTATTTATGAATCTATTTTAAGAATGTAAATTTTTATTTGAATCATTATGTTAATTTTAAAATTATAATTAATGATTTCTGTTTTACCAAAATAAGAATACTTAATTTACCATTTTTAGAACATTTAATAACTTATTGTATGATATAATTATACCAATTTTATATATATATGATTCCTAAATTTTATTTGTAATTTCATCAGTGAGGTTAATATTATATTGTTTATATGAATATTCCTAATGGTCATGTTACTATTCTAAAGGCCATGTTACTATTCCTTCAGTATATGTTCATTAACTTCTAGAAAAACCTCTTATTTAATTAATGATTCATTTATAAAGTTTTAATTATATCCTCTATGTTATTTTTATGTGATTTATATTATATACATAATTATAATTAGTTTATTCTCATTGATATAGTTTTGGGTCCTTACACTATCCTCTTCCTTCTAATTAAAATTAAGGAATTTCCTTTCCATTGTAGCTCATTAATCTTGAGGGATGTATTTATCAAAGAATATAACCAAAAAAGTATTAAAATACATGTTTTATATCTCCTAATTAGCATTATTATTTTGAATCTATGAACTAAATTGATCAATATCTCCCTTTAGATGATAAATTTCATGGAAAACTTTATCCATTTCATTACTTTGAATGAAAGAAATATCTTCTCTAGGGACTTGATCCATTGTTTTTCCACTAATGGATCAGTGGTACCAATGAATGATGGAGGTTATTGTTTCATGAAGTGGTCAACCATTATTCTACTATGTTTTGGATTAATAGATTTCTATACAAAGAAGTGGTTATTAGTCATAACCTTAGTAAAATTCCCTAATATATTCATAATCCACTCAGTTCAAACACTAACTATGTTGACTAAATTCACAGGGAAATACCTACATTGATTATGAGTGATGATAAGGTCTAACTTACTCTCATTAGGTTCTATATCTAAACAAATAAATATTTATAATTAGATAATATAATTATGAATATTGAGCCTTAAAAATACCGATTCAAGAAAAAGTTCTTGGGAATCCTAAGGGTTTATCATAATTCTTGGGATAACTATGTTTATCTAAAATATTATTCTAAAGGTACATAGTGAAATACCTTTTACACAAAAATTAATTCTACAACTAAAATAACCCTAAGTCGAGGATTAATTAATTATCCTACTACAAAAATTCAAGGATCACATCACAATGTACCAAACATTTTCATAGTTTCAGGAGACTAAATACAAACATGATTTTTATATTACATTGTAATCTAACAATAAAACATAAAATCTTCTTGATTTTTTTATTACTTTTAGTTCATCCCTGAAATTTATTTATAGATCAATTATTGTCACCCTAAGGAAATGGAAACCTAATAAGGGTGATATAAATTCCATAATAAGAGTACAAGTGAAAATAAATTTATCAAAACTTGTATACACATGGTATAGGAGTAAATAAGTAATAAAAAATCCATATATTTTGTATCTTAATCATGTAAAATATCATTGAATAACATAACACTGAAAATAATCACATGGATAATATTTATTCAATTCAGGGAGATGGAATAAATATTTCTGGATATATCGATCATTACCATCAAGTCCTCAACCAAGAAATTATTATTTTCATAATGGTCGCAAATAAGAAATCATTCTTACTATCAATGTCATAACCAAGACATCTTGCTTTTATTGGGTAGGTATACACTAAATACCCAAAACGTTTGTCTCATGAGACCTACCAATGCATCAAGGTGTTATATAACATGTGACCCCACCCTTCACTTATTTTATCCCAGTACGTTATCTATATAAAATATATGAATATCAATATAATATAGAGTCCACTTTCCTTAAGAATCAATAAACACCCATATTGATATAGAAACAAATAGATCATCAATTATTTCCTAGTTTAAAATAGGGATAACATGGAACTAATCCATCATGATAAAGATGATGGATAGTTACAAAATAAATAATCAATATATAATCCATGTGGTATTCTTATTGTAGTAGGATGTTCCCTCATAAAAGAAACAAATATAAGTTAGTGGGTATGGGTATATTCAAAGTGTTGGTAAATCAATAGAAGATATTAATTGAGTTCAATGTTTTCATTAGTTGAAGACTATAATAATGGTGGAAAAATCTTTTATTATGGTTTTTAAAGAGCATATTTTTAGAGACCCAAACCACTCATACATTGATATCACATCTGAATAGATAAATATTTATTACAGAACATAATAGTCTATTCTAGAAATAATTTAGGTCTAGTTCCTTTGAAAACATGGATACATAAACAACTGGTTCATAGTTGATCTACACAATATTCCACTAAGTTCTTCAAAACAAACACCCTTTTTAGTCATATCATATATAATACCTTTTATTATAACCCGAGGAAAGGAAACATAATAATGGGTGAGCTCAGATGCTCAGTAAGGGTAAACAATGGAGATCTCAACATAACATGAGGATAAGGGCATGTGAATATGAGAATAACATTTTGAAACCATACCATGTAAATCATATATCAGAAAATTAAGTTATGGAAAAAATATTGTAATTTCATAAGACATTAATCATAAAGGAATCAAAGAACATAATCCATGAAAGTATAACATTGGAAAAATACATTAAATTATGGCATACCCATATTCATATAAAATAATTTCCAAAGTATTCAAAGAATAATTTTAAGGCTATCATAGTGGAATGAGTGCACTCCCTAAATGAATATATTCGTTATGGTTCACCCCCATGATTATAAAAGTGGAAAAGGTCCCTTACTAATTTGGTTTAACTCCCCATTATATTATTTTTTCACATGTGATATCAATATTAACAAAATTAATTACAGAAATATATAGGTCCCACCCATCCTTGGTTATAACATGACCACTGTCTATGGTAAAAATGTAACAACTATCCTTTTTTATAACAAAACCACCATCCTTGGTTATAACATAACAACCATACTTGGTTATAATGAATAAAACTATCACATAATGGAAACTATACATAGGTGTTCCACAAGATCATAAAAAATTAATCATATCAAAACCATGAAAAACATCATTTTCATAAACATTTCAAAATAGCATAACCTGTGAAAAAGAAACAGGTTTCATAAACATTTCATCATTTAATTATAGCATATCCCATAGGAAAGTGAATGAGTTTAATAAATATCCTATAATAATAAAAATAAACATTAAACATCCAGATAAATAATAAGGATGGTAATATTGGACATATTCCAAGTAAAACATAATAAACACTGAAGGTTGTAGTTCTCAATGAATATAAATTCCATAAAAAGACCATTAAACAATTCTTGTGGTAAATTTACTTTTAAATTGAAGTCACATATTGAAAATTTAAAAATTTACCAAATATTAAGAAAACAATTTTATTATAAAGTAACCTTGAAAAATATTAAAGGAAGAATCAAGTAATTGATTGATCTTAACGACTAAAAAATCCAATCTTGGTGTACATGTTAATACAGATTAAATTACCTTTTTATTAAAAAGTAAAAACTACCTCATTCTGAAAATGATAAGAACATTACTTGTAAATTTTTATGTGGAAATAAAAGAATTTATAGAAATGTATTTAAAAAATCATCAAATAATGGTAATTTGTTTTTTTTATAGAAAACATGGACATCGAAGAAAAATATTTTTTTGACCAAAGAGAGAAATAAATTCAGTTTTTTTTGACCAAATAGAGAAATATTATTTCCATTTTCTCAAAGGATAAAAAGAAAGGAAAGTAAATAATATATAAAAATTATAGATTAATTATTATTTTATATATATCAAATATATTTATTATATTTATCCTTATTACCTTTTACGTAAATAGTATGTGAAAAACAAATCACAACACTTCACGAGCAGGTAGTCTGCCATACACATGAGCGACATTACCATATTTCCACAGAATGGAATGTTATAAGTTATAAGTGATATTATAATTAAATAATTATAAATATTTCATATATATATATATAAATATTAAATCCATCATTATATCTAACTATGAGAGGCAGTGATAGAAAATGAATTACATTGTCTCGTGAGGCGGTAGTCTGCCATACACATGGTCGATAGTTTAGTTTCCCACTTGATGGAAGAGGAAATGGAAGTAGCTAATTAAATTAACATAATAACATATAATTATATTGGAGATAATTATTTTATTATATTAACATATTTTAATAATAATTTAATGATTTATAGGATGAAATAGATGGAAAACACCTAGTTAAGGGTTATACCTCTTTCAGGTTTACACTTAAAGCCTTCTCAGGCTGGATTCCTGATAGAACAATGAACAATAGTATTTGAGGATTGATGTAAGGAATGTATTTTGGTATGTATTTATAGAAACATGTGGTTTTAGATGTGTGAAGAGAATCGGAGAGGGGGTACCCTTTTATAAGTGAAGGAGAACACACACTTGGAATTTTTGAAAAGAAAAAAGTGAACCCACTTTTTAAACTGACCAAAAGTATAAAAAGGATTATTATAAAACATTATATGAGATAAGGTAAAAATAATTCCATAAAATGGTATTTGGAAATGTTTCTAGTTAATTTTACCTATTATCCTTTTAGTTTAACACCACTAGTAAACCAGTTTTAACCATAACCGTGATAATTATTTTTATCTTTTTTACTATTAATTTTGACCAAAAATTAAGATGAACTTATTATATAATATTATTTATTATTATTACCCACATGTTATATATTTTTCAAAATTATATTCCCAAAATTTTCAATACTTAATTTGAAATTAAACCAACAGATGCGACAAAAATGCAGTTTTCCAAAGAGAAATGTTTCATAAGTATAGAATTTTTTAATAATAAAATTTAATAATAAATTGATTCCAATGAACTAAATTGGATTAATAAATAAAAAATTCAAATAATTTTTCTTTATAAAATATTAAAAAATGGATCTTGTAAATACATTAAATGAAAAGGCAGTTTTTAAATAAAAATCAGTATTTGTTTCATATCCATCAAAAATTAATCTTTTCCAAATATTATAAAACATTCAAGGTAAGATAAATTTCATATATATATCTAAATAAATAATATTTTTTAAAAAAAAAATTCTAAATTTTTTAAAAAATACTTTTTTTATTTGTTTAGAAAAAAATAATTTTTTTTGAAAAAATAGTAGTTTCAAAAAATAAAAATATTTTACTAAAACTTACGTACTGATTTATAAAAATATATTATATATATATATATTACAAATAATTTTAAAAATTTAGATATTCTTATTCATAATTAAATGTTTTATATCTTTTTTTATAATGATCATGTTTAAATGATAATGTTAATCACATATCATGGTTCATTAAAACTCAATGTTAATTATAATGAATACTGTCCAAAAAATTTAATTTGTTCTAAAAAAATATTTTTTAAAAAACCAGGGTGATAAAATTTTAATTATCGAAATAATATCCCATGGTTTTATCTAGACATGTTTATATTTTTAAGACCAATCATTATATGCTTGAGTGAATATTTAGTAGAAAATCAACCATCTTTTTTCAAGGTGATTATCCCAAAGTGAATCTATGCCACATGCACTTCCACTTGCTAGTTTCTAGATACAAATTTCATTGATAAAGAAAACCACACACTCTCTACATTCCAATATTTATAATTTATGGGAATTATGATGAATTAGTTAATGAAATTAATGATAGGAAGTATCATTTTTAATATATTAAATACATGATATTTCCATATAATTACAAGCCTAATGATATTAAAATAATGGTTTGTAATTTAAAATAGATGGGCTAAAATGAGAAACCTTATGTTGGAATAAAAATGACATAGGAAAATAGCCATAATGATAGAAGAGAATTAGTATATCATTTAAAAAATATCAAATGGGAGATAATACAATGAAATTGAAATTAATTAAATATATAGAAATGGTATTATAATATGAAAATTTAAATTAAAAATGAAAGAGAATGATTAAAAAACCTTACATTTCTTGGTAGCTTATTAATGTTTTAGAGGGATAATTAGAACCATATAAACTCATTGGGAGGGATTTATATAGGGGGAGGGAAGGTAAATTCAAGATCAATGAATTTGATACGGATAGGGATGAGAGAATGTGTGGGAGTGATATCCTTTTATAGGTGAAAATAGGGGCTTTTATATAGAAACTAAAGTTAGGTAAGGGGTAAGAATGGTACCACATAGTCGTTAGGTGGGTTTAGTGAGTTAGGTGGGGAAATGTTGGTGAGAAATGTAGGTATAACTGTAAATCCTAAAAAATGTATTCTAGATGGTCTAATGTCAAAATTTATTTAGTAAAATTAGAACCATAATTTATTACCCATTTTAACACTTATTAACCTTGATAAAATATTAATCCTCGTGATTATTTTATCAATAAAAATATAAGATAACATTTATTACCAAATATTTATTCGATGAATCCATATTTTGGATCGATTTAATCTAATTCAATTTCTAAATATGTGAAGATTAAGTTTAAAATTAAACAAATAACATGTAGATTTTTTTGAATGATGACATTTTAATTGATTGGTGTTTTTAATATTATTCAATAATAATTATAAATTAAATTATTTTTAATTTATTTATATATATGTATATAATTCGTATTATAGTCTAAATTTTAAATACATCAATTTAAAAAAAATAAAAAAGTAATATTTCTTAAAAAATAACCATTTTACCGCAATATTTACCTGAGATAAATTAATTTTATGCCAAATTATTAAATTTATCTTATTAAATAAATTTAAAATTATGTTTAAGAATATTAAAATAATTTAATTTTATTCAATTTTCAAAATTGATAAAAAATAAATTTTAATATTAGTGCATGTAACACATAAAAAAATCTAATTTTAGAAAAAGTGTATTTTAAATATTAAAATTTATAATAAGAATAAAATTATCAATGATTTATGTCTTCATAAATTAAATTTGTTTATATTAATAAAATAATATTTACGTGGCATCCAAAGTAAGTTGAAACAAAACTTTTAAAAAATACTATTCAATACAAAAACAATTTTTTGTTAGAAATTATTAATTATTTCATTAAAATTTTAATCAAATGTTTTCTAAATTCAATTAGTAGTTTAATATTATATAGTTATAATTATTAAAAATTTTATTAGTTATAATTTATTTTAAAAATCAATTTTTTCGTTAAATAAATTCATATTTTTGGTAAAAACTATATTTTTCAGTATTAAATAAATTCAACAATTTCAGAAAATACCCAAAAAATCACCTCATGTTAATTATGAAATAATTTATACTATCATTAAATAATTTTTATTAAATATAAATAATATAATTTAGTAATTTAACTTTAAAATATAATCATGAATAATAAATATTTATTCTTCAAAATATGTAATAGTTTTAGATATATTATGTTTATCAGCTATATTAAGGTGTTGAGTATTAGATGGGGATACTGAATCCAAAGTTGTATTTCCCATAGCTTATTTTTCAATATCTATTGTGGTTAAAATAATTTAGAAACTCATCTTGCAGTTGAAATGTGATTTTCACGTAGTGCTTCTATATTTTTCAGTTGAACAAAAAATAAATCCCCATGTCATTTATGATTGACAAAACTTATTTATGCACAATTCATGGTGGATAAAGGGATACTATGAATCTGAAAAAAAGGAATGGGTTTATTATTAGGATATTATTTTTTATTTTTTTAATTTTAAAGTATTTGTAATGGATTTAAGATTTTTTGTGAGGTAATTATGGAAAACATTTTATGTTAAAATGTGTTTTGTGTATGGAATTGAATTTTGATCTTTGTGTAAAAGTAATTTTCTTAGGACTAGTAAAAAAAGTTTATTTTTTGAGTATCCAAAAAAATGGAAAATTTTATTTATATTTTGAATATTTTTTCTGTTCGTCATTGTTTATAACTTCTTATATTAACTCATTTTAAAAATGAAACATCATTTCTTATCGTATATGTAATTATTATTTAAAATGAATTAAATTGTTCAATTTAAACATAATATTGTAGAAAACATAATATTCCCGATTTGAATATTATATTTTAGTAATAGGTTAATAAATATTGATGAAATATTTTATATTTATGGAGTGATTTATTATTGTCAAAAGAAGATGGTCATATTGGGCCTTGAATGAAAATATTTTCATGTAAAGAAGATTGGACCTCAGGATAGAAAATTTATTTAGAGGGAAAAAAATAATGAAAATTAATTTAAAATATAAAATGTTTACATATAATATCATGGAAAAAACTGTATCCAATTATGGCCACAGCTAGTTAAGACGTTTTAAAGGTGATTTAAGCTTCCAAATTTGAAGTTTAAATTCAAGGATAGATTTCATGGCCACAAAAATCATCTCCCCTATTCATGGATTAATTAATAATATTGTAACTAATTTTTATTAAATTCATCCATATATTAGTTATCATATTGAGAATTTTTTTCTCCCACTAACCATCATGATTATGAATCCCTAAAAGGTGTTCTCGTTTGTTAATGATGAGGGATAAAAGAAAGTGAGAAAACATGGGAATAATATAAATTCAATTATCCACCCACTTTCCACTACCATTTTACCTAATATAAATAATTATAAGAAATTAAAATAATATTATTGATATAATTATATAAAAGAATCTATTTAATGTGGATTTTGGGTGGATTTTTTGGTTAAAATGAATGTCCTGTGTTAATTATTCATTATGAAATGTTATGATTCCATTTTTCATTATAATATTATTCTTCATTTTTATGATTCCTTAAAACACTCAAATTCTCTGATTGAAATCATTCCTTAATCAAAAGTCTTATTATTATCATTTTTATGTCTTTAAAATTGTTTATTTCACAATGTCAACCAATTCATGAAAAAATATAAGTAATGGTTTTTTATATTTCCTTCTGCTTTAATCTCTGTAGTGTGAGACAAATTTAAACTTCTATTGATATATTTTCCTTAATATAAGGATAAACTCATTATTAGTTTCTTTTAAGTAGTTTTATGGGTTGGATATGATGTTATTTATGTGATTTAATGCTTCTATTATTTAATTAATGTTATATTTCTGTTGAATGGATTTTTTTATTATTCATATTTTTGGAATTTTTTAAATATATAGTTTGAGAGATAGTATGATTATATTCCATGGAGTGATTATAAAATTGATGTGGTAATAATGTATGTGATTATCCATGGATTTTTTAGGGAATATACCAGGGAATGTTAAGGTGTGTTTTTATTCATTGAATTGATACTTTCTTAGTTAATGAAATAAAATTTTAAAAGAAAAAATTAATCTAATCTGGTCCTAGAAACAACCTTGGATCATCCCATCTTAATTAATCATTTTAATTCAAATCATTATGTGTTTTGTTCATTAAATAAACTCACCCAAAATAGTTGACCAATTTATATCCAAAAACCTCAACAATAAATACTTTTTTCGTAAGATCACTTATTTTGACTTATTGGAATCGATGACCTTAAACATGAAATAAGAGAAAACTTTAACCCATTAGGTAAATTTGGGAGAACTAGTTTAGTTATATAATTATAGTTTCCCATGATCTGGAATAATTTTAGAATTAATGAATGAATTTAATAATAAGAAATTTGGAATTTGTTTATGTGGAATAAATGATGTGTAAAATAATTTAAACTAAATAAGTGGATAATATTATATGACAATTGAACTATTTAAGATGGAATTTATTGTAACTATTGTTTTAATTATCTATTGTAATTAATAATTTAAAGTGTTTTAATGAAAATATTAAGGGAAGAAATAATTTTTTGACATTTTATGTGATGTATTAAATAGAATGAAGGATATAGGTATGTGGATGTACTATGGTTTTCATATGTATTTAATGATATTTTATCAAGCATTTAATGGTGGCTATGAATTTTTATGTATAGTAGTGATGGTGTGGTGATAAGATGTGATTATATTTGTGTTGTGATTTTATGTGAACCCTAGGTTGGGATTTTGTGTTATTATATGTCATTATATGTTTTATTTTATTTTATTACAGACCGCTACTAGAGTTGGGTAACCTGGCCAAAGCTCGTATGGGGTTTTGGGTACCATGTGAATCCCTAACATACAATATGTGGGTGATATAGATGACAATATACACCCCATATAATGATATTATTTTAGGTTATTCTGTGCTTATGTGTTGGTGGTAGTGATTTTGGCATGATGTGGTATGAAGATATGGATTGTGGATATTGTATGAAGATGTGATATGTGGTCATAGAGGATAGATATGGGAAGGGATGTGATCGATATGATATTTTATTTTGGGATGTGAGGTCAGATAGTTTAGTAGAGAAGAAATAGTGGGATACCTTCTTAATTATTATTATGATAAATATTTATATATTGTATGTGGATTTGGAGAGAGATTATTTTTGTGATATGGATTAGTAGATATCATAGGATGGGACATGAGTTGACTTATATTCTTTTTAACTAAGACTTTAATATGTTTTTTCCACAATATAATGAATGTTTCTAGGAAGGAACCTATTGAGTATACTTGTATGTTCACCCTTTCTTTTATATTGTAATATTTGGATTTATAGGATGGTGTTGATGATCAGTCTTGACATTACCAACTGATTATTTGGTTAGTTTTAGTGATTTTATATGGAAGAGATATTTTATTCTTGGTATTTTTCTTGGGTATATTTCTTTTTTACATATGATATGACATGTATATTTATATAATTCCCAAGATTCTGAGTTTTTTTATAGTTTTATTTTTTATTGGTGGTTTATTTTATTTTACAAGGATTCAAGTGGTAAATGCCTCAAATATTGTGTTCTTCATAAAATTTAAACTAGTTACTGTTGTAGGGTCACATACAACTTCACTACTGACCTAAGAGGGGTTCTAGAGGATATGGGTAGTGACAAAGAAATTAAATTTCTTGTTTCCTTTCTCATTTTTACCATTGCAGGTATAGAATGTTGTCGAAATAAGAGAGATAATAAATAAGTTCTATTCGATTCAATAGTTGATCGATCACATGTAGTAGAAATTTTATATTTAGTTTTTAAAGATTTTCACCAAAATTTTATAAAATGAAGGTTAGGAATAGTAAAATTTAGACATGCTCTTTATTAGTTTTAATTTATTATATACCACACTTAGTAGATCTTGGTTAAAGTTATATTGTTTTAAACTATATTTAAGGAATATTTTATATACACAAATCCATCAGTGATATTACATCATATTTAGTGAACCTTTAGAGAAATTTGTTTTACATATAAATTAGAATAATATATGAAGACTTAATATGTTTTATTTTAAAGAATTAAATAATATATTAGAATGACATAGGATATATTGTATGAATATTAATGGATATGATATGATGTGATCAAACAAGTACTTTTATATTGACCAATCATATATTAGTATTGGGTATGTCATAGAAATAAAAATATATCACTTGATATGGTAAAGAATTTCATAGGGTATGATATGTACTAAATTGAAGATATTCTAAGATAGAGAATCATACAATTATAGTACTATGATGATGTTATAGGTTATTCCATCCTGTAAATCCTTGATTTTTATTATACTAAAAGCTAAAACACATCAATATTATAGGTTATGATTTTTTTTGTATAATGATAGTTGAGATGAATAACAATATAACAAATATATGTCTTTGAATCTTAGGGTATGATATGTGATATTACAAGCTATAATTATCACAACATGATATATGATACTACAAAGGCTTCTATTTTACATGAGTTCATTTTTATGGGTAATTCTATATCATTTTATATGATATTTGAATATATTATAATATAATTTAATATAAATCAATTTTTTAATTATTTATGAATTATATTATAATTTATAAATTATTTAAAATTAATATAATTTTAGAAATATTTAATCTTAATATTTAAATTATGAAAGGTACATAAATCATTATTAGAGAATGATAATCTCATAATCCTTAAGATGAAATATTTATCAAATACAAAATTAAATAAATTTAAAACTATTTGATTTTAGACTATATAAAAATTATTTATGAAGATGATAACTATGTTGGAATTGAAACTACTATATAAAATTATGTTGAAATATATAATATCTTAATAATTTGAATTGTTGACTTTTAAATTAATTTTTGAGGAATCTTTATAAATTATATATGATATATGAAGCGTTAATTATTCATATTTATTATATATTTTAACATTGATAATGTAAATTTTGAATGTAATGTGTATATATTTATATTAAAAATGTGAAATATTAATATTCATCATTTTGATATGTAAAGTCCACGTAAATTATGTTTTGAATTATAAATTGTTTAAACTCTATAATTATGTATTCGAAATATATTATATGCTTTAATTATGATTTTTTCAAAAAATCCATTTTCCAATTTATGAATTATATATTTATTTATTCCCTATCCTTATATTCAATATTTGAAATTACCAAGTGTAAATATTAATATGGTTTACCTAAAATGTTTAGTTATTTCTATTTAAATGTAATACCATAAATCCATTAAGGCTTATACTAGGTCTACATAAGAATTAATATAGTTCAACAAAGATTAATATTTTATTTTATTTTATAATTTTAAAGTAAATATTTATTATATACTCTTATATATTTGAAATTATAATCATTGTTGATAATTTAAATCACTATGGAGAATTAATTTATAAATAATTGGGTTTTAGGACAAACATCTAATTAATCTTGGGGATCAGTTTATATTTGGTTAAATAGAATTGGCAATGTTTAAATGTATACATGTTCCTAATGATTTTAACTTTTTATATGATACAAATTTTATAGATGATTTTCAAGGGATTTTTATGGGTATGTTATTGAATTTGATAATTAAAGATTTATGGTGGATGAGTAAAATTGAAAAACAATTGTATAAATTTTATAAATTAATCCATTAAGAATATATTAATTTGGTATAATAAACAAAAAATTAATAAATTAAGTCATTATAATCATTCATATAATAAAATAATTCATGAGATGTAATGGGAATAATATTGATATAGAAAGAACATGATGAGATTTTAAAACCAACTCCAAATAAAAAATGTGTTAGTTTTCTTCTAATATGAATATTGTTCAGGACTTTTCTCATCTAAAATATGTTTGTAATTAAAAATCATAGTTCTCATGGATTGTCTTGTGTGAAGGGTGAAGGATATGACTGACTGTAATGGTTAGGTTCCTTTATTTAATAGTGATCCATGGCTTTGTAACACCTCATATTTTAATATAGATATGTATTCTACCACTTCCATGTGTGTCATAAAAAAATAACTAGTTTCACATGTAATACGAAGCTAAATAATTTTTATTTATTTATTTAAGGATGAATAATTTAACAAAAAATAAAATAAACCCTAGTTTTCATTATAACAGGACATTAAAATAAACATATGTGGAATAAAATAATTTAAACTATAAAAGTGAAACAAAAAAGTAAATACAATGGATAAAATATATAAATGTTCATACTCATGGTCTTCCTTGAAAACCATACCACCAAAAATCAAAATAAAATAAATAAAAAATTTAGAAATATGATAGTATTTTGGAAAAACAAGTAAGTGATTTAGGTGAGTATATTTATTTAAGTATATATGTAAGGATGATCTGTAGGTATATATTATAAATGGGTGTATATAGTCAGTGGATATATGTATCCATTGTGTGTATGGGAGAGTATGTATTTGTGGGTAAAATTTATTGATGGGATAATATATTTTATTTTGTGGTTTGTTGGAGAGTATCAGATACCTAGATAAAGTATCCATGAAATGTGGTAGTTAAAATTTTCCCATTAATATCGTGATTATAAATAATAGTAATCACATTGTGAAATTTATATAGAAATGTAGAATCTTAAATAATCAAGTACTATAATCCCTTAATAGAAGGAAAATTTGACATTGATTGAGAGGGATGTTACATTACATAGGTTTTACCCTGACCAAGCCCAAAATTAACATTCACAAGTTTTGTTTTAATGAAATAATCTACATGATAAAATTAATCCATTAGAGATAACTATGAGATCCATGTTTGATAAATTGGCACTTGAAAATTTCACAATTGATTTTATAACCCTTATAGTCTTTGAAAGTGTCTTGAGGAATTATGTAACTAGAATTTTTGATGTTATCCATATTTAAAAATTATCACAATAAAAGTTTATTTTTACATCTATTTTATTGTGAGGATAATTACAGGCACAATATTTATAATTAAATTTATAATTGAATAATAATCATTGATTTGTTTATTATAAATAAATTATTAATAACCATGGAATAATTAAAGAAAGATAATGAATAAAAATATAAAATTTCATTGTCAAATAAATAATTTCTATTCCAAAAAATTATTTTTTATATGTTATGTTCTTTTATTTAAAAGTTAAATTTATCATATTTTACGATTTTGAAAAAGGGACTGTATGGTCAGTGGGAATTAATTAAGAGGGGTAGGGGTGATTTAGTAAATTTTATTCCTTTTAGTATTTACCTTAAAATAACATTAAACACATATTAAAGTAAATGAAAATATCACAATACACAAACAAAAAAACTCCAAGTCACAAACACAATAGACAAAATCGATACTTACAATGTCCACCACTCAAAATGATAAATTAAATCCAGAGAATGATCAAGTAAAAAACATGATCAAATGATTCATTAATCATCATAGATCATAAATAAGAATTTATTATCCTTGAACTTGTGATACATAAGGTCTATTATGACTTGTTTAGTTTACTCTTGTATAGAAAAATATGTATGTTCTAAAACAATAATAACAAGATAGTATTCACAAAAAATAAAATTCCTTCAAGTTATTATTGTGATTATTCCTCTTTTATTCCTCATTATATTCTTCACTATTCTATGTTCATACCCTCTAAATTAACACTCTATATTTATTCATCTCTTATAATTCCCTACATTCACAGAATCAGTCCACTCTCTCTATATAATGAAATAAAAAGTTAATATTAAAATTCAAGAAATAACATATTTTAAATTAATATTTCTTAATTTAATGCAACTTAATGATAAATTTAGAGAATCATAAGAAGCACTAAATGATTCACATAAACAAATAACTCAAATTGTGTATTTTTACATGAATGATGATGTGATCGTAATAATTGATTTTTGATTATCACATTCACTAATCATCCAATTGATTCATGATGTGATTATTCATTAATATTTTATCTTCTTGAAAATTCCTCTTAATTTTTATAACGAAAAAAAATCTTTGTGGAATAACCGCCAACTCATTCATTTTCTAATAAGCATAAAACATTTATGACATTATCACTATAATGTGATTTGATACACCACAATGCAACCCATAATTTCAAGGCGTAAACATATCTTGTTTGATCCACTAATATTTTATCATCAAGGTATATTTTGGAATGATAAATTTCATTATGGAATGAAAACATAGAAGCTGAAATCTTGAGTGGCACCAATTTATCTTAGACTACTCACTATAATGTTAATTCAGATGTCACTTTACAACAAGTTTCATTTACAAAATTATGTGAATAGAATGAGAGAATTCTTAAATTATCATCAGATTTGGGCTCCAATAATGATGTGAATACTTTTATTATATAATTATTTAATCTTAATTCAGAATATCTGAATCTTACATGTCATGAATTACAGTGTGACCACTTTTATTATGGTTTGATTTTATTTATAGCACCAAATATTCTCAAAAACTCAATCTTCTCAATTCCATACTTATTCAAAACGATATCAAGATTTCAATGCAACAATAAATAAACATAGACACTATGAATCACTTTATATTGAACATTGATTATCAAATGTGTTGTGAAAAATCCAACACAATTCTACTAAATAATATGAACTTGATAAGAATATTATGGATCTATCCCTTTTGAAAACAACTTATTTTAAGGAGTATTAATCACATAAAGAACACTGGGTTTCAATAAACTCCTCATCATGGTATCAATAATCCAACCATTGATTTTTTTTCAACCATAAAAGTAAAACAAGCTATATTATTTCCAAAAAAAACATAAATCACCATAATAATTTCTATCCCACATGAGTATACTCATTATAGAAAACAAGAACTATGAATAACAATACTAATTTTTTCCATTAGCGTAACTCACATTAACTTCATCTATAGATCCTTTAATAACAAACACATTTAAAATCTTGAAAAAATATACATGAATGTTTTAAACACAAAAATTCTACAAAAATTATCAATTAAAGCATTAGAATAGTCCACACACATAACATGTCGGTTCATGAATTCACACACATGAACTTATGTATTCACACACTGTAACACCCCAAAATTTTATAGTAAGTTATTTTCTTTAAAATAATTCAATAGCTTGCGCTACACGCAACATTGAGTTCGAGCGCACCACGACTACCAAAATAGCCATTCAAAAGCGGTTATGAATAGTATTAACAAAATTTGTAATTTTATATACTCTATATAATTTTATAATCTATATTATGTGTTTGTTATACATAATATAATAAAAAATTCATTTTTTTCAGATAAAAGAAGTATTTTTCAAAAAAAATGCAATTTTACCGCCTTTTAATGAAAAAAACTTTTTTAAGACTAATATTTGACACTTTTATATACTCAATTTAATGAAATTAAATTCTTATTTAGAATTGGGACATAAAAATTTATTTTGGATAAAGTTTTGGTACATTTCTAAAAACTTTTATATTTTGATGAATACTGAAAAATATATAATTTTAATTAAAAACAAATTTTTTAATAGAAATAATTTATAGTGGTAAATTATTCATTTTAATGGTTTGGAATTATAATTAGATTATATTTTTATCATTTAATACAATTTAGGTGATTATAAGTAATTTCACATTTAAATTTGATATAAACACATGTCAATACTTTGATAGTTTTTACTTTTAAAAAACCCGCTTTTTCGGTTTTGACAACAAGAATTAATTTTAAATTAATTAATGAAACTTCTTTGTTTTGAATTTGGTAAAATATAATTAATTTTTGAATTCGGAATATCAAAATTAGCTTAGGGTAATATTTTGGTATTTTTCTAAAAACATTCAATTTTTGATGAATAGTGAAAAACACTACGTTATAGTTTAAAACTGACTTTATATTTAAATAATTATGTATTTTATTTAAATTTATTTTAAGTAAAAATATATTTATAATACCTATATATGTTCAATGTAATTCATTGGTTTCATTTTATAATAAAATTAGATGTATAAAAGTTTATTGAACTTTTTACCGTCTTTTACCCACCTCCTAGGAGCGTTTGCAAATTTACATAAAACATAATTTTACCGCTTATGTGAGTTGAATTTCAAATATCCAAGAGACGCGGTTGATATTCCTAAGTAAAATGTGGTTCAACAAGATGAAAATAAATTTTGGTGAATAATAACTTTTTACTTTTATTTACTACGGTTAAAATAAATGGGGTAATTAAGGGTAACAATGTTATTATTATTACCCTAAAACATGTCATAATTCTATTGGATAAGTGTAATTCGACCAAAAAAACCTTAGGAATAAAATATGATCCTTTAGGTCCACTTGGATTAGAGTAGGACATTTATTATTATTTTATTTAAAGAAGAGTTAAAAGAGTTAAAATCAAAGTGTAATGACTAATATTTTTTAATATAGGGTTATAAAGAAGTTAAATTCGACTATAAATATTAATTAGAAATCTAAATAGATTTAATACATAATATTATTTTATTTATAGTTTTTAGAAATTATATAATTTAATTTATTTATGACACAATGATGATGTAGTAATTACCTAATTAATGAAATATTAAAATAATTGATATTTTAAATATCCAAATAAATGTAATTTTAGACTTTTAATGAATAAAAATAATTTTATAGGTTAATATGACATGTTAGTGTTGGTTGGATAATTTGTTTTCGAATTAATAATTCTTTTATGAATTTAGAAAAAACAAAATACCAAATAGTGTCAAAATTGACATAAAAGAGTTTTTAAAACAAATATTATATTATTAATGGATATTCTATTCCTAAAAATCTAAGGTTTGGCCAAAGGTCATATATAATATTATATATGTAATTAATGAAACAATTTATAATCTCTAGGAAGTTTATAGTATGTTTAGTAACTATATAATATAAAAATTCAAAGAGATATGGTAAATGTCAAAATATTTAACTAAGAGATAAATCTAAAAGATAAAGTTAATATAGTAACCCAAACCTGTATAAAACCTATTTGATGAGTGTTTTTTGACCCATACCCACATTAGACTTTAAATAATTCATTTTTAATAAATTATAAATCTAAAATAATTTTATTGTAAAATAATATATCTAGATTTTCCTAAGGTGCCCCTCACCCCTCTTATAAAAGGGAACTTACCCTTATCTCTAATTCACACCATCTAAGCCATTTGGATTGTCCAAACCCTACCCAAATACCATATACATTGTCCTCCCTTCATCCAAGAGGCGTTACATTAGTCACAAATCCAACTTAAGGAGACCTTTTGATCAAATCAAATGGAAGAACCCAAAGAAGAGGTAAATATTTCATCACCTCTTTCAAGTTTCTTTCTTCTTCCACTTTCTCCATCTTTATTGTTTTCATTCTAAAATACTAAATCCAGTATATTATACATAATTTGATTTTTTTATAAATATGGTACAACCATATTCATTATTCTATCCATCTTTTTAATGACATTTCACCATACGTGCGTACGTACATCTTACCGTCTCCACTTCGTGGTGTAATTGTTATTCAATACATTATTATTTGGATGGGTATAATAATGATTTATAATTGATTTAAATAATAAATATAAAATTATAATGAATCATTATATATGATATACCATCCAATTATATATTTTTTTAATATCAAAAGAATGATATTGTCGCTCATGCGTACGTACGGATTACCGTCTTCGCGAACATGATGAGATTCATTCCCCATCGTATCCATTCAAGAATAATTTTCATTAGATGATTAAAAATAATGTTTAAAGACTTAATATCATTGTGAATATGAATAAGATACATCATATCCATAACAAACATTACTTTCGTAACAAAGAATATAAAGGAAAACGAATCAGTTAACACCCGAAACGACGATAATACTAAAATATTATTAACAAATAAATATTGAAAGATGACATATGATATATTATTAATGTATATTATTCTTGTATAATTTAATAATAAATATTTCACCATTATAGGATAGTTTAACCATCCATTGACCAAGGAAAAGTACAAAGTCAGGGGTTTCTTATCTCACTTTTAATTATGTGAGAGTTCTATTTTTCTCCACTTATTTATTGGATGTGGTGTATTGTGTAATACCATTTAATATATATTATCAAGAATATCTTTATATTAATGATATTATATTATTAATTTTGTGGTTATTAACTTTTGGTCATATGACTTGATTGACTACACCGAAGTAAGGGTTTTTCATCTCACTTTTAATTCCCGCGAGATTCATGCTATATTGGCCACTATTTCCTTTTGTGTGGTGTATGTATTTTCCATGATTGTATTTTTGGTTTAATATAATTTAATTTATGGGTATTTACATATTCATTTTATGATCCTTATTTCCTTGGATGTATGTTTCATAAGTTACCAAATCGGTAATGGAATTTCAAATTTCAATTTTCACTCAGTGGGATTTACGCATACTTCATTAATTATTTTACTCCACGATTATGTGTGGAATCACTATTTATTATTTATGTAATAATTTAAACTCCCCTTTTTGTGGATATACATTTTATACACATAATAACTCCATTTATAATTTCTCAAGTAATTGATATAAACTTGACCTTAACTCAATTTCCATTCATTGAGTTAAACATCCAAGTCATTGGTGTTGTTTCTACAAGAATATGTGTGAATGTCCTCTAATTTATTTACACTTAATATCAAGTCATATTGATTGTGTTTATATTTTTCACAGATAATTCTTTCATTTATTTATCCTTTACCTAAGGATACTTTCTTCATAATGTATTTCATCTCAATTTACATTCCTTTGAGACTTATTTGTTGTTATGCACCAATTCACATTTATATGGTGTATATACTATCCTTTGACATATTATATCATGAAAAAATTTATTTTTATGATATTATAATGTTTGTATTACCTCAATTATTTGTATTCAAGCATGCCTCATTTGGATAGTAACTATAACTAAAATATCATTTTAAATGCTTTAAAAATTTATGCTTCTAAATATATCTCATTAATGTACATGTTTTAAAAATGGTTTTAAGGATTTATTTATATAGACATTAAAGTTTTAAAATTAAAATCCTTTTAAACTTTTCAAAGTGTTACGGGACACTTTTATTCCAAAATATATTTTTAAACAGCTTCTTGAAAAATACTATGACTTTTAAATGATTTCAAGAAAATGAGGGATATTTCTCTGAAATAGTTTTGATGATTATTTTCATCTATGTCAATATCCTTCATTATTCTTGATTGAGGTTAATAAATTAAAATTCAATATTCTAATTGTATTTAATGAGATATGTTTGATTGTGGATGTGCTATTTTTATACCATTCATGGTTTGGGGATAAAGTATTGACATTTCATATGATTGTTTTAATACGAATGTTTATGTTATGTTTCATAATTTTTATATCAGGAATTCATTGGACTTATTAAGTGATGGGTGGATCCCACTATAGCTCCTCTATGCATCGTTAGGACTCATTATACAAACTAGTGTCTTGGCACAAGGCTTTTACAAAATCATATTTGTAGTCTTGACATAAGGCCTTGACTATGTGGTTATGAAAGTCTGGAATTATGCATTCCCTCATTATGAAAGTGGTTATTGATATCGCATATGATTATTATATTAGTAGAATATCCATGTGGATAAGTAAATGGAATTATTTGATTTTATCTTTTCCATATTATTCTGAAGTTCAAGTTTAAAAGTCTTTTGTTTTAGGCTTATACATTGCCTTAAATGTTTATGCTTATTTATGAAAGTTTTCTCTATATTGTTATCTTTACTGAGAATATAAGCTCACCCCTTTCTATATTTTATTTTTCTCAGGATGAGAAGAAGTATATTATGACTGATCTAAAGGGAAAGTCTATGCGATCTCAGTGTTTTCTATGGAAACAATGTTGTTGTAGTTTTCCATTTTATGATGTAATGTAAACCTTATTAATGTATCTATTACATCCAATGATTCTAAAATAATTGGTCTTTAGAGACTTGATCTTTTGTGATCATGCCATTGATATGTAAAAACGCACTGACTCTGGGCTTCTGGGGTCAGGGGTTATAATTGGTATTAGAGGATGTTTAATAGAAATCTTGGAAACTAGATTTCGATAAACTCCAATTAGAGCACATATCCCAAATATAGATATTTAGGATTAGTATATAAGAACATCCTAGAATTTTGTTATTGAAGTGATTTTGTGAGTTTTCCAAGCAATATATCCTATTCTAGATACGAGTAGGTAGAGGAAACTCTATCATAGATGTACCTAGTGGTAAAACCTGAAAACATCGCATTGAGCTAGACTCGAATGAGAACTGGCGCACGAAAACGGGCCTTGCTACACTCTTGGTTACGACACTATTGAGGGATATGCTTAGGATAATTAACATTTTATTTACAAAATGATTTGAAAGATTTTAATATAAGATGAGATTAAATAACCGTCGTTAATCCTAAGGTTTTTTAGACTGAAAATATGGTGTTATGATATTCTCTAAATGATTTTATGACTCACACTATGATTTCTTGTTTTAGTCAATGGATGGAATCCAAGGAAGTCATAGTGATATTGAACATGATGTACAAGGTGGGCACAATAGAGGAAATGAGAATCGGAATGGAATGTTGATAGGTGTAAAAGATATCATGTTCATGCCAAATCCGTTTTCCAAAAAAAATGATAAAATATATATATATTAACCAACTCCCGGACTCAACAAAGAATAGAATGGTGGTGAATGATAAAAGCTCCAGTAGTAGAGACCATAGAGAAAAATTTTTTAATTTCCATCATACAGGAAATGTGGAAGGGGACACCTAGGGAAGTGTCTCAATGGAACAAAGAAATGATTTATGTGTGGGAATGAAGGACATAAATTAATGAATTGATAAGTAAAAATTAAGAGTACCATGGAAGAAAAGAAAAAATATCCCAATAATCCATTTACACTCATTTTTCATAAATGTATGGGACCTGGGAATTACCCTAGTGAATGCCATATTCTATAGGATAACCCCTTGGTCATAGAATAACCTATGTGGAAATAAATGGATGGAAAAATTTTTAAAAGTACTACTGCTCTTTGTTGATGGGATTACTTTGGAAGAATATTATCTTATGTGTAACCCTGTAGTTTATTATGAGAAAATGCTATTTTAGGAAGAATCATGTTTTCTGTTGATGATATAGTTATAAATAACCATTTGGGTTTATATATTATCTAAGAATTTGAGGGAATTTCATGTTATTAAATTTTTGGATGAATATGCGAGGTATAAGAAAAAATTTGTGGTGAAATTATGTTATAGTTATTTTGAGGAATTTATCTCATTTTGGGAACCTTATAAAATATATTTTTTGAAAAATGACAATACACAGACCGTGTGACAACCCATCGCATCAGACAAAGCTGCATGAATCGAACCCAAAACCATAGTGTGATTGGGATTTATCACCACCACTGGACTATGTGATGTCCCTAGTTACTGTGACTGATTCTTTTTAGTTAAATGATATTATTGATCAATACTAAGTTGATTTGGGATCTCATGTATTATCAAATGGATATCCTTAGTATAGGAAAATTATTTGGGGATTAAGTGATAAATGTTATTTTGGAAGACGTTTGCTCTGTTGGGAATACTATATGCCTAAGGAAAATAGAATACTATGGGATTTCATATGAGGAGAAATTTTGAATTTTTAAATATGTTTTAATAGTGGATTTATTACGATTTGGGTTATTTATGGAAATTATTAACCTATCATAGAGAATATGTGATTAGGTTAATTACTTTTAAGTATGTGAATTTAAGAGTAGTCAATGTTATTTGGAAGTACAATTTATCGTTGATGTCTACGTAATCAAATTCTTCTATGTTTTGGGTTTCAATATTAGTTTGAATTATATTGATGGATTTTAAAGACAATTGTTTATTGAATGGTATTTATTGAACTTTGGGTATTGTTGGTTTAATTTTAGAAATTAAGATAAGTATTTCTTTCTCTAAAGGATTATCCTTTTTGGGGATCATCTGATCTTGTACTAAACATTTTGGTTTTGGTTAATCTCTAAATACAAGGTGAATATATATAGTTTATTTTTTGTGGATTATGTGATTCTCTAGAAGTTGATTCTAGCGCTTCAGGTCTGACCAAGTCATCTTGAATACTCATCGTTTTAAAAAAAGATGGGTTAGTGGTATAAATTTATTAAAGGATGAAAATATACATAAAAATCATTTATATCTCTTTGTTTTTATAGTTAATCTCATAAATAAATTCCTCATCTTAATGAAATGTAACTTAAAACAAAAAAAACTACCCATTTACTTTTGCTACTAGGAAACTAATGACCATTTATCTCATCACAATTTTGAGGTTTTCTTGTTGTTAAATTTCTCCTAATCATATTTTCTATCACTATCCACTAGAACTTGACACTTATTTTATCTTCCATATCCATGTTTTCTTACATGGAATCCTAGTTTGGGTTATCCCGGGTGACCTTTGTACTTCTCTTTCTTTCTTTTGAAGAGATAGTTTTATTGACTCTTTTTCCGATGTGGGACTTTCAATGAAGTTCCTAAGCCCAATTCTGAAATTGCAAGGATGTAATTTCAAAAAGTGGGGAAGAATGTAACACCCTATGATTTAGTAATAAGTTATTATCTTTAATGTAATTCAATAGCTTGCGCTACACACAACACCGTGTTCGAGCGCACCACGACTAACCAAACTAGTCGTTCGTAAGAGGTTTTGAATATTATTAACTATATTTTGAATTTTATATGCTCTATATAATTTTAGAATACATATTATGTTCTTCTTAGATATAATATAAGAACAAATTCATTTTATTCTGATAAAGGAAGTATTTTTCAAAAAAAAAAGAAATTTTACCACCTATTAATGAAAACCCCTTTTTAAAACTAATATTTGAAACTTTTATATGTTCAATTTAATGAAATTAAATTCTTATTTAGAATATGGACATAAAAATTTATTTTGGATAAATTTTTGGTACTTTTCTAATAACTTTTATATTTTGATGAACACTGAAAAATACTAAATTTTAATTGAAAACAACTTTTTTAATCAAAAAAATTTATAGTGTTAAATTATGTATTTTAATTGTTTGTAAGTATAATTAGATTATATTTTTATCATTTAATCCAATTTTGGTGATTATATGTAATTTTAAATTTAAATTTTACATAAACACATGTCAATATTTTGATAGTTTTTACTTTTAAAAAACCCACTTTTCGGTTTTGACAAGTGGAATTAATTTTAAATTAATTAATGAAACTTCTATGTTTTTAATTTGGTAAAATAGAATTAATTTTTTAATTTGGAATATCAAAATTTTCTTAGGGTAAATTTTTGGTATTTTTCTAAAAACATTCAATTTTGATGAATAGTGAAAAACACTACGTTATAGTTCAAAACCGACTTCTTATTTAAATAATTAATTATTTTATTTAAATTTATTTTATGTAAAAATAGATTTATAATACCTATATAAGTTCAATGAAATTCATTTAAATATATATATATATATATCCTACATAATGGTTTTTTATTTATATTTTTTAGATATTAAATAATTTAATTTATTTATGACATAATGATGATGTAGTAATTACCTAATTGAGGAAATTTGAAAATAATTGATATTATACATATTCAAATAAAGGTAATTTGGGACTTTTTGTGAATTACAATAATTTTCTAGGTTACTATGAAATGTTAGGGTTGGTTATATGAATTGTTCTCAAAGTAATAATGCTATTACGAATTTAGCAAAAAACAAAATACCAAATAGTGTCAAAATTGACATAAATGAGTTTTTAAAACAAATATTATATTATTAATTGAGATTATATTCATAAAAAGCTAAGGTTCAAACAAATGTCTTAAATACTATTATATATGTAATTAATGAACCACTTAAAGTACTCTTAGTAGTTTATAGTATGTTTATTAACCATATAATATAAAAATACAAAGTGATATGGTAAATGTAAACCTATTTAACTAAGAGTTAAATCTAAAATATAAAGTTAATATAGTAACCCAAAAATATCTAAAACCTATTGGTTTAGTGGTTTTCAACCCATCCCCACCATAGACTTTAAATAATTCATTTTGGAGCTATTAGAAACCGAAAATGATTTTATTATAAAAAAATATTTCTAGCTTTTCCTAAGGTGTCCCTCACCCCTCTTATAAAAGGGCACTTCCCCTTATCTCTAATTCACATGTTAAAAGCCATTTTTCTCAGCCAAACCTACCCAAATACCCTCTAAACTGTCATCCCTTCATCCTAGATGCCTTACTATAGTCATAAAGACAACTTAAGGTTCCCTTTTTATCAAATCAAAAGGAAGAGCCCGAAGAAGAGGTAAATACTTCATCACCTCTTTCAAGTTCATTTTTTATTAAACTTCCTCTTTCTTTGTTGTTTAAATTATAAAATAATAAATCCATTATCTACAATATACTATGATGTTATTATAAATATGTTAAAACCATATTCATTATTTTATCCATCCTTTGAATGACATGTCACCATACGTGCATACGTATAGATTACCATCTCCACATCGTGGTGTAACTGTTATTCAATACATTATTATTTGGATGGGTGTAAAAATGATTTATAATTGATTTAAATAATAATTTTAATATGATAATGAATATGTATATATGATATAGCATCCAATTATATATTATTTTAATATCAAAAGAATGATATTGTCACTCGTGCGTACGTACGGATTACCATCTCCGCGAACACGATGAGATTCATTCCCCAATGCATCAATTCAAGAATAATATTCATTATATGATTAAAAATAATTTTTAAAGACGTAATATAAATATTTATATGAATAAGATACATCCTATCCATAACAAACATTACTTACATAACAAAGCATATAAATGAAAACAAATCAATTAACACCCGTAATGACAATAACACTAAAATATTATTAACAAATAAATATTGAAAGATCATATATGATATCATATTAATTTAAATGATTCTTTTATAATTTAAAAACAATTATTTCACCATTATAGAAGAGGTTAACCAACCCTTGACCAATGAAAAGTACAAGGTAAGGGGTTTCTTATCTCACTTTTAATTCTGTGAGAGTTCCATTATTCACCACTTATTTATTGGATGTGGTGTATTGTGTACTACCATTTGATATATATTATCATGATTTTCTTTATATTCATGGTATTATTTGATTAATTTGGTGGTTATTAACTTTTTTTCATATGACTTGATTGATTACAACGAAGTAAGGGGGTTTTTATCTCACATTTTATTCCCGTGAGATTCATGCTATATTGGCCACTATTTACTTTTGTGTGGAGTATGTATTTCCCATGATTGTATTCTTGGGGTAATATAATATAATTTATGGGTATTTAAATATACATTGTATGATCCCTCTTTATTGGGTTGTACGTTTCATAAGTTACAAAATTGGGAAGGGATGTTCAAATTTCAATTTCCACTCACTGGGCTTTACGCATACTTCATTGATTATTTTACTCCATGATTATATGGGGAATCACTATTTATTATTTATTTAGTAATTTTTAATCCCCTTTGTGTGGATATATGTTTGATACACATAATCACTCCATTTATAATTTCTCAATTCATTGATATAAACATGATCTTAACTCAATTTCCATTTATTGAGTTAAACATCCAAGTCATTGGTGTTGTTTTTACAAGATTATTTGTGAATGTCATCTTATTGATTTAAAATTAATATTCAATAATATTGATTGTATTTATATTTTTCACAAATAATTTTGTAATTGATTTATCCTTTACCTAAGGATATTGTCTTTATAAGGGATTTCATCTCAATTTACACTCCTTTGAGACTTCTTTGTTGTTATGCACCAATTCACTTTTATATGGTGTATATACTGTCCTTTGACATAGTATATCATGAAATTTTTAATTATCAAGATATTATAAAGTTTGTATTACCTCAATAATTTTTATTCAAGTGTCTCTCATTTGGTTAGGAAGTCTAACTAAAATATCATTTTAAATGTTTTAAATATTTATGCTTCTAAATATTTCTCATTAATGTCCATGTTTTAAAAATGGTTTTAAGGATTAATTTATATGGACATTAATGTTTTAAAATTAATATTAATTTTAAATGTTTAAAACTTGTATGGGAAACTTTGAATCAAAAATCTATTTTTAAACGGATTCATGAAAAATAGTGTGAATTTTAAATGATTTCAAGAAAAAGTGGGATATTTCTCTTAAATAGTTTTGATGATTATTTTCATCTATATCAATATACATCATTATTCTCAATTGAGGATAATATGTTATATTACAATATTCCATATTTTGTTGAATGAGTTTTGTTTGATTGTGGATGTGTTATTTTTATACCATTCATGGTTTGTGGATATAGTATTTTCATTTCTTATGATAGTTTTAATACGAATGTTTATGTTATGTTTCAATATTTTCATATGAGTAATGCATTGGATTTAGTAAGTGATGGGTGGAGACCACTATAGATCCTATATGGATTGGTAGGTCTCATGAGACAAACTAGTGTCTTTGAAAAATTCCTTGATAAAATCTTATTTGTAGTCTTGGCACGAGGCCTTGACTATGTTGTTATGAAAGTCTGGCATTATGCATTCCATCATTATGAGAGTGACTATTGATATTTCATGTGATTATTTGATTAGTATAATATCCCTATGAATAAGTAAATGAAATTATTTGATTTTATCTCTTCCATATTTAGATGATGTTCGAGTTTAAAATGATTTTGTTTCAGTCTTACACATTGCCTTAAATGTTTAAGATTTTTTATGAAAGTTTCCACTAATAGTTATCCTTACTGAGCATCTGAGCTGACCCCTTTCTATGTTTCATTTTTCCCAAGATGAAAAGAATTATATTATGAATGACCTGTAGGGATAGTATATGGGATATCAGTGTTTTCTATGGAAACAATGTTTTTGTAGTTTTCCATTTTATGATGTAATGTAAACCTTATTAATGTATCTAGTACTTACAAGGATACTAAAATAATCGTCCTTTCGAGACATGATCTTTTCTAATAATTCCAATTATACATAAAAATGCACTGACCCTGGGCTTCTAGGATCGGGGCATTACAATTGGTATCAGAGGAAGTTTAGTACAAACCATGGAAACTGGATTTAGATAAACTCTGATTAGAGCGCATAGACCTAAGATAAAATTTGAGGATTAGTATAGATGAACTTCCTAGAATTTTGGTATTGTATATATTTTGTGAGTTTTTCAAGAAATACATCCCTACATGGATACGAGCAGGTAGAGGCAGCTCTAGCACATATGTACATAGGGGTAAATCCCGAAAACACCTCTTTGACCTAGACTCGAACGGGAACTGGTGCATGAAAACGGGAATTGCTGCAGTCTTGGTTACAACACTCCCAGGGGATATTCTTAGGATAATTCACATTTTCATTACATAACAATCTGAAGGATTTTAATATAAGATGAGAATAAATAACCTTCATTAATCCTGAGGTATTTTAGATTGAAAATATGGAATTATGATATTCTATAAATGATTTTATGACTCACACTATGATTTTTGTGTTAGTCAATGGATAGATTCCAAGAAAGTCATAGTAACATTGAACCTGATGGATAAGGGGGGAACGACGGAGGAAATGAGAAATGTAATGATATATTGATAGGTGTAAAAGATATCGTGTTCATGATGAATCATTTTTCCAAAAATATGATCAATAACATATATATTAACCAACTCTCAGACTTAATAAAGATGGGAAAGGTAGTGATTGATAAGAGCTCCAGCAGCGGAGACTATGGAGAAAAGAAAGATCAATTTCTATCATGCAGGAAATTTGGAAGTAGAAATCTAGGGAAGTGTCTCAATGGAACAAAGAAATGGTTTATATGTCAAAAAGGACATAAATTAAATAATTTCCAGGAAAAAATGAAGAGTAATATGGAAGAAAATAAAAATGATCCCAAGAATCCATTCATAGTAATTTTCCATAAATGTACGGGACATGGGATTTACCCGAGTGAATTCCCTATTCTATAGGATAACCCCTTGGTCTAGGAAGAACATATGTGGAAATAAATGGATGGTAAAAATGTTTAAATGTATTAGGGCTATTTGTTGATGGGATTACCTTGGAGAACTTTTCTCTTATGTGTAACCCTACAGTTTATTATGTGAAAATTATATTTTAGGAATAATTGTGTTTTCTATTGTTGATATAGTTATAAATAACTATTTGGGTTTATATGATCCTTGAATTTTAGGAAATTACATGTTATGAAATTTTTGGATGAAAATGCGAGATATGAGATAACATTTGTGGTTGAAATTATGTCATATCTATTTTTAGGAATTTATCTCATTTTGGGAACACTATAAAATATTATTTTTGAAAAAGGAAAACACTAAGACCGTGTGAAAACCTGTCATGTCAGACAAAGTTGTAGGAATTGAACCCACAACAATAGTGCTATTGGGATTTATCGCCTACCACTGGACTACATGAAGTCCCTGGTTAGTCTGGCTAATTCTTTTTTAGTTAAATGATTTTATTGATCAATAATAAGTTGATTTGGGAACTTATGTCTTATCAATTGGATATCCTTAGTATAGGAAAAGGATTTGGGGATTAAGTGATAAATGTAATTTTGGAAGACGTTCGCTCTTTTGGGAATACTATATGACTAAGGAAAATAGAATACTATGGTATTTAATTTGTGGAGTAATGGTGGATTTTTATCTATGTTTTTATTTTGGATTTATAGAGATTTGGGTTATTTATGGAAATGATTAACCTATCATAGAGAATATGTGATTAGGTCAATTACTTTTAGGAATGTGACTTTAAGAGTAGTCAATTTTATTTGGAAATAAAGTTTAACATGGATGACTACATAATAAAATTATTCTATGTTTTGGGTTTCAATATTAGTTTGGAATATATTAATGGATTTTAAGGATAATTGTTTATTGAATGATATTTATTGAAATTTGGGTATTGTTGGTCTACTTTTAGAAATTAAGATATGAATTTCTTTCTCTAAAGGATTATACTTTTTGGGGATCATCTGATCTTGTACTAACTATTTTGGTTTTGGTTAATCTCTAAAGACAAGGTAAATATATATAGTTTATCCTTTATGGATAATGTGATTAACTAGAATTTGATTCTAGTGCTTCAGGTTTGACCATGTCATCTTGAATACTCATCGTTTGAAAAAAAAGAAGAGTTAGTGGTAGAAATTTATTAAAGGATGAAACTCTTCTTTAAAAGTAAGTATATCTCTTTATGTTCATAATAAATCTAAAAAATAAATTCCTCAACTTTATGAAATGAAACTTAAAACAAAAAAACGTTATCCATTTACTTTTGCTACTAGGAAACTAATGAAAGTTTATCTCATCACAAGTTTGTTGTTTTCTTATTGTTTACTTTCTCCTAATCATGTTTTCTATCACCCTCCAACAGAACATGACACTTATTTTATCTTCCATATCCATGTTTTCCAACATGGAATCCTATTGTGGGTTATCTCGGGTGACCTTTGTACTTCTTTTTCATTCTTTTAAAGAGATAGTTTTATTGACTCTTTTTCCGATGTGGGACTTTCAATGAAGTTCCCAAGACCAATTTTAAAATTACAAGGATTTAATTTCCAAAAGGGAGGAATATTGTACCACCCCAAGATTTCATAGTAAGTTATTCTCTTTAAAGTAATTCAATAGTTTGTGCTACACACAACACCGTGATTGAGCACCGCACGACTTATCAAACTAGGCGTTCAAAAGAAATTATGAATAGTATTAACTGAATTTTAAATTTTATATACTCCATATAATTTTAGGATCCATATTATGTGTTTATTAGACATAATATAATAAAAAATTCATTTTTTTTTTCAGAAAAAGAAGTATTTTTCAATAAAATGAAATTTTACCACCTTTTAATGGAAAACCATTTCTAAACAAAATATTTGACACTTTTATATATTAAATTTAATGAAATTCAATTCTTCTTTAGAATATGGACATAAAAATTTATTTTTTATAATGTTTTGGTACTTTTCTAATAATTTTATATTTTGATGAATACAGAAAAAATACTAAATTTTAATTGAAAACAACATTTTAAATGAAAATAATTTATAACATTAAATTATGTATTTGAATGGTTTGGAAGTATAATTATATTATATTTTTATCATTTAATACAATTTATGTGATTATAAGTAATTTCACAATTAAATTTGACATAAACACATGTCAATCTTTTGATAGTTTTTACTTTTTAAAACCCCGCTTTTCAGTATTTACAATGAGAATTAATTTTAAATTAGTTAATGAAACTTCTCTATTTTGAATTTTGTAAAATAGAACTAATTTTTGAATTCGGAATATCAAAATTAGCATAGGGTAAATTTTTGGTATTTTCTGAAAACATTCAATTTTTGATGAATAGTGAAAATCACTGCGTTATAGTTTTAAACCGTCTTTTTATTTAAATAATTATTTATTTTATTTAAATTTATTTTTAGTCAAAATATATTTACAATACCTATATATTTTCAATGTAATTAATTGGTTTCATTTTATAATAAAATTAGATGTATAAAATTTTATTGGACTTTTTACCATCTTTTACCCACCTCCTAGGAGAATTTGCAAATTTAAATAAAATATAACATTACTAATTCTGTGAGTTTAATTTCAAAAATCTATGAGAAATGGTTGATATTAAAAAGTAAAATGTGGTTTAATAAGATGAATATAATTTTTGGTGAATAGTAACGTTTAACTTTTATTTACCGCGGTTAAATGTAAATAGGATAATTAAGGGTAAAAATGATATTATTATTACCCTATAACATGTTATAAATATATTGGATAAGTTTAATTCGACCAAAAACAATATTAATAATAAAATATGATTATTTTGGTCTACATGGATTAGATTAGGATATTTATTATTATTTTATTTAAAAAAGAGTAAAGATTAAAAATCAAAGTTTAATAACTAAATTTTTTTAAATATAGGGTTATAAATAAGATAAATTCGAATCTAAATATTCATCAGAAAGATAAAACTATTTACTACATAATAGTATTTTATTTATATTTTTTATACATTAAATAATTTAATTTATTTACGACATAATGATTATGCAGTAATTACCTAATTAATGAAATATTAAAATAATTGATATTATAAATATCCAAATAAAAGTAAGTTGAGACTTTTTATGAATTAAACTAATTTTATAGTTTAATATGACATATAAGGGTTGGTTAGATGAATTTTTTTTGAAGTAATAATGCTGTTATGAATTTAGAAAAAACAAAATACCAAATAGTGTCAAAATTGACGAAAAAGAGTTTTTTAAAACAAATATTATATTATTAATTGATATTCTATTCCTAAAAATATAAAAATCTTCCAAAGGTCTTAAATAATATTAAATATGTCATTAATGAACCACTGGATATTCTCTTGTAAGTTTATTTTATGTTTATTAACCATATATATAAAAATACAAAGAGACATGGTAAATGTCAAACTATTTCACTAAGAGTTAAATCTAAAATATAATGATAATATAGTAACCCAAAAAAGTATAAAACCTATTGGTTGAGTGGTTTTCGACCCATCACCACCTTATACATTAAATAATTCATTTTTTATCCATTAGAAACCGAAAATAATTTTATTATAAAATAATATTTCTAGCTTTTCCTAAGGTGTCCCTCACCCCTCTTATAAAAGGGAACTTCTTCTTCTATTAAATTCACACATTCAAAGCCATTTGGCTCGGCCAAAACCATCGCAAATTCCCTCTCAACATTCCTCCCTTCATCCTAGATTCCTTCCATTACTCATCAATCTATCCTAAGAATCCCTATTGATCAAATCAAAAGGAAGAACCCGAAGAAGAGGTAAATATTTCATCACCTGTTTCAAGTTCCTTTCTTCTTCCACATCCTCTTTATTTGTTGTTTCCATTATAAAATATTAAATCCAGTATCTTCTATATACTGATATGTTATTGTAAATATGATACAACCATATTCATTATTCTATCCATCCATTTAATGACATGTCACCATACGTGCGTACGTACAGCTTACCGTCTCCACATCGTGGTGTAGTTGTTATTCAATATATTATTATTTGGATGGGTATAATAATGATATATAATTGTTTTAAATAATAAATATAACATGATAATGAATCAATATATTTGATATACCATCCAATTATATATTATTTTAATATCATAAGAATGATATTGTCGCTCGTGCATATTTACGGATTACCGTCTCCGCGAACGCGATGAGATTCATTACCCATCGTATCCATTCAAGAATAATTTTCATTAGATGCTTAAAAATAAAGTTTAAAGACATAATATTATTCTGAATATGAATAATATACATCCTATACATAACAAACATTACTTACATAACAAAGCATATAAAGGAAAACGAATCAGTTAGCACCCGAAACCACGATAATACTAAAATATTATTAACAAAGAAATATTGAAAGATAATATATGATATCATATTAATGTATATTATTCCTGTATAACTTAATGAAAATTATTTCATTATTAAAAAAGAGTTCAACCTACCATAGTCCATGGAAAAGTACAAGGTAAGGGGTTTCTTATCTCACTTTTAATTCTGTGAGAGTTCCATTGTTCGCCACTTATTTATTGGATGTGGTGTATTGTGTACTTCCATTTGTTATATATTATCATTATTCTATTTATATTAATGGAATTATATGATTAATTTGGTGGTTATTAACTCTTGTTCATATGACTTTGTTGATTACAACGAAGTAAGGGGTTTTCATCTCACTTTTTATTCCCATGAGATTCATGCTATATTGGACACTATTTCATTTTTTTGTGGTGTATATATTTTCCATGATTTTATTCTTGGTGTAATATAATTTAATTTATGGTTATTTACATCTCTATTGTATGATCCTTCTTTCATGGGTTTTATGTTTCATAAGTTACCAAAACGGTAAGGGAATTTCAAATTTCAATTTCCACTCAGTGGGCTTTACACATACTTCATTTATTATTTTAATCCAAGATTATGTGTTGAAACAATATTTATTATATATGTAGTATTTTTCACTACCCTTTTTGTGGATATATTTTTGATACACATAATCCTTCCATTGATAATTTCTCAAGTCACTAATACAAACTGGATCTTAACTCAATTTCCATTCATTAAGTTAAACATCCAAGTCATTCGGGTTGCTTTTACAAGAATATGTGTGAATGTCATCTGATTGATTTACACTGAATATCCAATCATATTTAGTGTATTTATGTTTTTCACATATAATTATGTTATTAATTTATCCTTTACCTAAGGATACTGTCTTTATAAGCGATTTCATCTCAATTTACATTCCTTTGATACTTTTTTGTTGTTATGCACCAATTCACTTTTATATGGTGTATATAATATCCTTTGATATAGTATATCATGAAATTAATTATTCTAAAGATATTATATAGTTTTTATTACCTAAATTATTTGTATTCAAGCATCTCTCATTTGGTTTGGAACTCTAAGTAAAATATCATTTTAAATGTTTTAAAAATTTATGCTTCTAAATCATTATCATTAATGTACTTGTTTTAAAAATGGTTTTAAGGATTTATTTATTTGGACATTAATGTTTTAAAATTAAAATTAATTTTAAATGTTTCAAATTGGTTTGAGAAAATGTGATTCAATAATCTATTTTTAAACGGCTTTTTGAAAAATAGTGTGACTTTTAAATGATTTCAAGAAAAAGGGGGATATTTCTCTCTAATAGTTTTGATGATTATTTTCATCTATGTCAGTATCCTTCATTATTCTTGATTGAGGTTAATCTGCTACCATACAATCATCCATATTGTATTGAATGAGTTATTTTTTACTATGGATGTGCTATTTTTATACCATTCATGTTTTTTGGATAAAGTATTGACATTTTGTATGCTAGTTTTAATATGAATGTTTATGTTCTGTTTCAAACTTTTCATACGAGGAATGAATTGGAATTTGTAAGTGACAGGTGGAGACCGCTATATCTCCTCGATGCATCAGTAGGTCTCATGATTCAAACTAGTGTCTTTGCACAAGGACTTGAAAAAATCTTATTTGTAGTCTTGTCACAATGCCTTGACTATGTGGTTATGAATGTATGCCATTATGCATTCTATCATTATGAAAGTGGTTATTTATATTTCATGTGATTATTTGATTAGTAGAATATCCATGTGAATAAGTAAATGGAATTATTTGATTTTGTCTTTGCCATATTATGATGATGTTCAAATTAAAAAGGATTTTGTTTTAGTCTTATACATTTCCTTAAATGTTTATGCTTATTTATGAATGATTCTGCTATATTGTTATCCTTACTGAGCATTTGAGCTCATCCATTTCTATGTTTTATTTTTCCTAGGATGCGAAGAAGTATATTATGACTGACATGTAGGGATAGTCTTTGGGATCTTTGTGTTGTCTATGGAAACAATGTTGTTGTAGTTTTCCATTTTATGATGTAATTTAAACCTTATGAATTTATCTAGTACTTCCAAGGCTACAAAACTAATCAGTCTTTTGAGACTTGATGTTTTGTGATCATGACAATGATACGTAATAGTGCACCGACTCTGGGCTTCTGAGGTCGGGGTGTTACACACACTATAACCTCCCGATTCTGAAAGTTTCCCAGAGGTTCTCCATACCCAGTTGTTCACAAGGCCTAAAGAACATTTCCCCAAATGCGAGAGGCTTCCGACTAGAAGCGAGGGCCTTGGGTGTGATAATGGGGAAACTATTCCCTCATTGAATGAGTAATGCATTGGAAGTAATAGATATATAATAGTAGAAGTTGTAAAATCATGCAATAAGTAAAGAGTAGAAGACTGAGGAAATAAACACCTAGAGTGCATATATAGTTATACATGATACATACATCTGAGAAAGCATGAAAACAAGTTAGAATACTGGAATAATGTAATAAACCAAAGTAAAAACGAAAATTGATAAACTGTAGCAGCATCACAAGGCTTAGCTTGGTCCCATGCTCTCCAACTCCACAATAATCAAGTACCTGAAGTAGAAAGGCACTTTCCATTACTTATACCTACAACAATATTATCTTTATGGGCCCAAAATCATGACCCAAACATGGTTTGAGATGAATCCCAGTATGCAACCACCCAAATATTTTTGCCTAACAGTCAGTGAATATATATGGCAGACAATAAGAAAAATGAAGCAGTAAACAAGGGAGTACTTAAAATCTACTATGATACCAATTAAATTACAACCAATTTACATTTAACAATTTATCAAACTAATTAAAAATACAAGAAACCCTCTGGGAAAGTTCTCACAACCAATCCCCTCTGGTTCAGCTAACAAACATAAGTAACCATATGGGTAGTTCTCATATCCTAACCCCTCTGGTTCAATTTACAACAAGGATATAGTGAAGACTCTATCAGGAAGCACTCAACATCAATTCCCCCCATAGTCATGTGTAATCAAAGACTCTCCGAGGAAGCACTCACCATCAATTCCCCTTAAAGTCTTTTAATGGTAAACTATAGGCACACTGAGGAAACACTCAAAGTCAATTCATCCCGTGGTCTCATAACGTAACTATAGTCACTCTAAGGGAGAACTCAACGTCAATCCCCCAATAGTCTCGCACCGTGATAATTATAAAAAACAATCTGGGGAATCCCTCAACATCAATTTCCCCATATTTTCTCACTACACCAAGTTCCCACATCCCCGTGTAATGAAATCGTGCACAAATGATAATAAGCAGCCAAATTAAACCTCAATGTAATACTAGGATAAAATAGCAACAAGGCATAAGACAACATATCAGATAATTTTTCACTCCATCCTAACAACACTAGGAATTGAAAACAAAACAGCATACCAACATGAAAAGCTTGACGAAACGGTCAATAAAAAACATCTTTGGTAAAACATACATAACATGGAAATGATAACCCTATTCTCAAATAGCTAACCTTTATCTAATAAAAAAAAGGAATAACAGGAAATAAAAGAGCTAAAAACCATAACCAAAAAAATACCCTGAACAAGGGTATTGGGAAATTTTTCACATATAATTCAAATACTAACTAAGGAAAGGCACACAACACCTAACTCAACATCATGAGATTGATATATGTGAACCTCATGACTTAAATCACCCTAGAACACTGTAGATCTACAAAAAATTTAAAAATGTTCACCTGAGAATCTGTCACGAATGTGGAGGGAACAAGAGATGATGTTCAATAAGAAAAGAGAAATCAACCATGCAATTCCAACACAATTGATGGAGTTCGAATCGGAGAACGGATGACGAGTCAGGGGCTTGAATGAGTTCTTCGGTCATAGGGACACTCCTGGACGAAATTTGTTGAGAAGATGTGAGTTCTGTCCGTTAGACATGACCCTGGTATATTTAGTGAAAAAAATAAAGTACACGGTGTGTTCATTAAAAGTACATAGAATGTACTTACCTTTTCTAGCCTCCACATTAGGTGGTCTCTTGGTCACCACACACATCCATGTACTCGGCCATTACACGGCCAGTACATGGTCACCTGCAGCAACCGGGTACACGGTGTGTACTCCTAAAATTTCCAAAAACTCCTCTTTTCTCAAAAACACTAGAAAAAAAGTTTCGTACCTTAAAAGAAGATCCAAGATCTTACAAACTTCCCCCTTAAGGAAATTAGTCCCCAAATTTCCATAGAAAGGTGGTGTAAAAGAATAATCCTCAAACAGATCTGACCACTGTGATCAGACATCGGTCTCCCTCTCCCAAGTCTCATCCTGCACTTCCTGGGATGCCATAGAACTCGTACTAGGGGAATAGACCGACCACAGAGAACCCTTGCACTTCGATCAACAATACGGATAAGACTCTCCTCGAAATATGCATCCACCTATAGCAAAACATCCATGGGTTGGAAAACATGAGATGGGTCAGAGAAGTAATGTCAAAACTAAGAAACATGGAAGACATCGTGCATAGCCTGGTACCTCTAAGGTAACTGTAATCGATAGGCAACTATCCCGACTCTCTCTAGAACCTCAAACGGCCCGACATACCTCGGTGAAAGCTTAACCTATCTTCTAATCCTCCTATGTCTCGTCCTCGGTGTGACATGTAGGAAAACATGATCCCAACTTTAAACTCTAGAGGTCATCTCCGTCGAACATCATAGGACTTCTGTCTTGATTGTGCAGTAGCCATCCTCTTCTGAATCAATTCTATCTCCTTAGTGGTCTCTAAGAAAAGACAAGGTCCAAGCATAACTACCTATTCTGCCTCTAGCTAGTATAAGGGTGGTCATCATGGCCTACTATACAAGGCCTCATAAGGTGCCGTCTAAATAGTTTCTTGAAAACTATAATTGTAGGAAAACTCCACAAAATGTATGTGCTTCTCCCGAGAACCTACAAAATCCAGGATGCATGCTCAAAGCACGTCCTCAATAACCTAAATCGTACACTTGGACTGGCCATCTGTTTGGGGATGGTTTTCTATACTCAAAAGTACCTACGTACCCAAAGCCCTCTGAAGTCCCTGCCAGACCCGAGAAGTAAAACATGCATCCCTATCTGAAATAATGGAGTGCAGAACTCCATGTAAACATACAATCTATCAGATGCACAAATTACCAAGCTCATCAACACAGAAGGTCACCTTGATCGGCAAGAAGTGAGAAACCTTCGTGAGTGTATCAATGACAACCCATAATGCATCATTCCCTCGAGGTGACCATGAAAAAACTATCACGAAATCCATTAAGACATCATTCCACTTCCACACGGGAATGTGTAACTGCTGCAAAAGCCCTACTGGTCGCTGATGCTCTACCTTCACCTGCTAAAAGGTGGAACACCTCATGAAAAAACCAGAAACACATCTCTTCATACCCTGACACAAATACTGGTGGTGTAGATCTCGATACATCTTGGTGACACTAAGATGAACTTCCCAAACTAAGGAATTATAGTCTCGCATCAGCTCCTCACATATGTATGCTGGAACCCACACACATCCATGAAATCACAATATCTCATCCTCACCTACTATCCATCCTAAAATAGGGTCCTCTCCTGACACACACTCCTATAGGACTAAGAATTTTGAATATGAGAGCTCCACATTCGCACTCGATCATGTGGAGTAGAGGTAATAGCCACAAAAGAAAGAAAAGTCTGCACGAATCTGTCATGCACCTCTAAATGCATCACATATAATAGATACATAAGCTTCCACTCACTACTGGCCTCTTGAACTGCCTATATTTAAGTTCTTCTGCTCAACTCATTATCCATTTGGTTGCCTTTACTAGGTGTGTAAGAAAGTTCAAAGTCAAAGGACTGAAGGTACTTCACCCACCTTCACTATCTCAAATTTAGATCGCGCTGAGTGAAGATGTACTTGAGACTTTTGTGGTTGGTGAAAACCAAAAAATGCTATCCCAATAGATAATGTCTTCTACAATGTAAAGCGTGAACAACTGCAGCAAACTCGAGATTGTGCATCGGGTAATTCCTCTCATGTGGCCTCAACTTCCGAGACCCGTACGCAGCGACTCCTTCCCCCCTACATAAGCACAACTCCCCTACCGATACCTGATGCATCACAGTAAAAAATATATCTCTTTCGAGGATTTGGAAATAATAGTATCGGTGATAAAGTCAACCTACCTCTTAGATTCAGAAAGGAAGACTCACAAAAATCTGACCCCAAGTACTTCTCACCCTTCTCAGTCAGACCCGTAAGTGGTGCTGATAAGCGTGAAAAGTCCTGTATGAAACATATGTAGTATCCATATATCCCTAGAAAACTTCATAAATAAAAGTTGTTCTTTGGATGCTCCTAGGAAACTACTTCTCTCACATTCTCTGGGTCAACTGGTACTTCTGTCTCTGAGATAACATGACCTAATAAGTGAATCTGATCCATCCAAAAGTTGCATTTTGAGTGCTTATCATATAACCGATGCTCTCTCAGTGTACTCAAAATGATCTCAAGATAGGTGGAATGGTCGTGATGAGTGTCACAGTAGACCAAGATTTCATCCACGAGGACTACCATGAATGAATATATTTATGGATGGAACACTCGGTTCCTCAGTTCCATGATGACTGCAGGTGCATTCGTGAGACCGAACGACATAACCACTTACTTGTATAGAACATACCTGCTCCAAAATCTTATAGTAGGTATATCAGATGGTCTAACGGGAAACTTATGTTAACCAGATATCAATTCAGTCTTTGAGAACATATGGGATCCTCAAAGCTGATCAAACAGGTCATCAATCCTTGGTAGTGGATATTGGTTCTTGATCGTCAACTGGTTCAACTTCCGATAGTCCAAAAAAAGTATGAGGGTAGCATATTCTTTATCTGAAAACATTACAGGTGAACCCCAAGGAGAAGTACTTGTTCAGATGAAAACCTTTGACTAAAACTCCTCCAACTACTTCTTGAGCTCCTCCAACTCTGGTGTAGTCATCCTATAAGGAGGAATGAACACTGATGCTGATCCTGGAACAAGATAAAAAGAAAAGTCCACCTCTCACTCTGGAGGAAAACATGAAAAGTCCTATAGAAATATGTCCCTGAAACAATCCACCACTAGAGGAAATTCCATCTGTGAAGTCCCCTGGTCATTTATATATAGACTAGAAATATGGGTTGTAACTCTTCCCAACCCATGATGCTCGGGTCCCGCTCTGCTCGACTGGACATCCCACTCACCCTTATGATGAAATGATCCACTCTCTGGTGATGTGAAGCTCACCCTAAGGAAATATAAATTGAAAAATTCATGGAAGGGACCAAAACAATCCATTCTGAGAATGACATTGTATCATGTCATCTATAAGATATAGAGGTCCCAAAAGAAGTGAATCCTACCAATCTCAAGAGGGAACTCTTTGCACTAATGTACACTAGCCAATATTGTTCCCAACAATGTGTCTAGCATAAAGGCATCAACATAAGAAAAGATATAGATACCAAGGATCTTCACAACTGCAACAAATATAAAGCTATGGGAAGCCCCTGTATCAAAAAGAGAAGAAGCTAAAACAGAGGCAATTAGGATCGTAACTCGAACTGTAGAGGATCTGGGATCCTGCTCATGCTGGGTTTGCTTCACTTCAAAAGTCTGACCTGCACCGCGTCCCTATGACCCTACTTGACCACTCTGAGCTAATCCACCCTATTGTTGCTGAAAACCTGGTGACTGTCTACCATGATCGTGACATCCACCTCGACCTGAATGACCGGAAGAACTCCAGTTCCCTGACTGGTGAGAAACGGGTGGTTCTACTTCTGAACAAGGAGTCATAGAAGAACCCATGTCACCAGATTCTAGTGAGAAGATCTAACAGAAGAACTAAATACGGCCCATCTTTCTGCATGATCAACACTCCATTGGGTCTCTCGGGTAATGTGGCCCGGTATGCCCAACCTTCCCGCACCGATATCTTACCACCTAGCTACCTGAAGGTGCATCCTACCTACTTTGATCTTCATGTGTATAATTCTTGTATTACTTCGTACTATCATATGGAGAAGCACTAACTCTGGATGCAGAACTACCCTCGCTCAAAGTTTTAGAATCCCTCAGATTTAACGATGTGATCAGTTCTTAGTTTACCATAGATGATATAGAAGTTAACCTGAAGTTGTTCACCTAAGCCCAAATGCTGTGGAAAAGACCATCCTCAAAATTCCTTTCTAGGAACAACTCATCACCTCATATAAAGGGTGTAAATAACTGTAGATCTATGAAGAGAGAAGAATAATCCATAACTGAAAGAGTACTTTGCTCCAAACTCATGAAATCTCGTGCTCGATCAGCCCTCAAAGTCTCCGTGTTGAAAAAGTCATAGAAGGTACGCTAAAACTCCTCCCAATCCATAACCTGCTGGCGTCCTTCCTGTGAGACCAAATCCTAACATCTCTTGGAGGAATATCAAAGCATATACATAGTGATATTGACTCTATTTTCTGGATGCTTCTCCAGGTGCTCGAAGATAGATAACATGGTATCTAACCATGAATTTTCAGCCTAAGTTCCTCCTTCCCCAGTGAAGGTGGGAGGGTACTGCTGCTGGAAAACCCACATAAATTATGCCATCGATGGGGCAGGAGGTAGTTCTACTTGAAAGGTCTAGATCCACCTCATAAACCCCTCTCAGAACATTGCATCAAAACCTATATCCGGGATAACTGCTGGTGCCAAGACTGGCACAACTGGAGGATCTACTGGTAGTCCCTGATCGGCCATAGCTGGTGTTAGATCACTACCCTATAACCGGCAGAAAACCAGAGGACGTCTCAGTGGCATGACTCTGCAAGGTCTAGTGCACACCTTAGATCAAGATTAACTGGGATTTAAACTTTGAAGTGTAAGAAGGTAATAAGAGAAAGAAATCATTCATGTTTTTCAAAACATGGATACACGGCGTGTATAATGCCTACATGGCGTGTTCCCTTAATCCTCCACATGGGCGTGTACTTCTGCCAACCCAGGTCATGTAACACCCCATACACACGGTGTGTTGTCCTAACACACGATGTGTACTTGAATCCTCTTCCCCTGTCTGAGTTATTCTACACAACAAAGCCACACGATTCTCCTAGAGCTAGAAAACATTGCATGTTAGTGCCACACATGGTGTGTACTAGACAAACTTCACCGACCAGTGTTATTAGTTACATGGCCGGTTACACAGCTAACTCTGCATTGCAGTTTTGTTCCAGACACGACGTGTACTAGAAAGATTTCACTGAACCATGTTGTTTTCTACAGGTCCGAATACATGGGTTACACCACATGGCATGTTCAAGATTGACACAACATGTATAGATTAAGTTTTATACATCAATGTCATTAGTCATACAGTTGGACACATGGTCTACACAACACAATGTGTACAACCAATACATGACATGTTTCCCCAAAAGATTTCCCAAACCCGTGTCTCTCTCCACATAGCTAGTGAAACAGTTAGAGACTACACGGAGTGTACATAAAGTACACGGAATGTACTTAAGAAGAACAGTTCCTTCTAGAACAGAAGGACACATGGTGTGTACTCATCATTACACGCTGTGTATTATAGGTTATTCTAGATTATATGCCTCAAAAATAACTCTGGAGCCCAGAAAACACTAAAACAAACATTAAGGATCCAAATTCTGATCTGTGAGGGCCCATAATCCCCATGAATTAATGTTTTGGCTCTTATAAATGATATTTTCAAGCATAACAGTGTAATGATCTACCAAATTCTGATACATGAAGACCCATAATACCTCAAGAAGCAAAGATTTGAACTCATTAAAATGAAACCTTACACAATTTATTACCCTATAAAAAGTAGGTATTCTATTGAGGAAATTATCACAACAACACGCATATCTAGCACTACATCTATCAAAACAATATGAAATCCCTAATTCACCCAAAATGGCATGGCAGGAATGCATAAAATGTGATTTCTAAAAAGTGCCTATATAATGCATGAGATGGAATACCCTCATATCATCATGTTGCAACAGGAATAGAACCTTAATAATATCAATGAAAACCACACAAAACATGTGAATCACTAAACAGTGAAATCAACTCAACTGTAAAATTGCAAAACCAAAAAAATTTCAATAACAAGGTAGATTAGCTTTTCCTAATACATGGGTTAGATATTCCAAGACACAACTTATTACCAAGTACCTATTCCATCATATCTTTAGCTATAGTCCTCCAAAAGCAAGTCAATAAGAAAACAATTTCTCTAATACCACTTTGTAATGTACCAATTCGAGAAGCCAACCAGTCGTGCCCCGTACCCGATTGGTCAGATGGCCTCAAGCACATTTTCCCGAACTCCAGAGGATTCCGACTAGTAGTGAGGGCCTTGGGTGTGATAGTGGGGAAACATTTCCCTCATTGGTAGAGTAATGCAATGGAAGTAATAGATATAAAATAACAGAAGCAGTAAAATCAAGCAATAAGTAAACAATAGAAGACCGAGGAAATAAACAACTAATGCACATATATATAATGATCGATGATACATATCTAGGAAAGGAGCCAAAAAATTCATAATGCTGGAATATAGTAATAAACCAATGTACAAAATAATATAGATAAACTCCCATAGCATCACAAGCCTCATCTTGGTCCCATGCTCTCTATCTCCACATCAATTAAGTTCCGGAAGTAGAAGGGCACTGGACTTTATCTATACCTACAACAATTTAATCTGTTTGGTCCCAAAAGCATTACCCAAACAGGGTGTGAGACAAATCCCAGTCAGAAACCACCCAAATATTGGTGCCTAATTGTTAGTAAATACAGATGGAAGGAAATAAGAAAAATGAAGCTGTAAACAAGGAAGCAGTCAAAAGTAACTATGATACCAAATAAATTACAATTAATTTACATTTAGAAAATTTTCCTAAAAATTAAAAATACAAGAAACCCCCTGATATTGTTCTCACAACCTATCCTCTCTGGTTTATCTAACAAACTTAAGTAACCCTCTGTGTAGTTCTCACAACCTTACCCCTCTGATTCAATTTACAAAAAGTATAAATCTAAGACTCTCCGAGGAATAACATTCCATCTATTCCACCTATAGTCATTTGTAATCAAAGACTCTATGAGGAATCACTCACTGTCAATTATCCCAATAATAATTTAATAGTAAACTATAAACACTCTAAGGAAGCACTCAACGTCAATTCCTCCTGTGGTCTCGTAATGTAACTGTACACAGTATGAGGGAGCACTCAACATCAATCCCCCCTATGGTCTCATAGTGTGATAAATATAACAGACGCTTTGGGAAATCCCTCAATGCCAATTTCCCATATGGACCCACTACACCAGGTTCCCATAGCCCCGAGTAAAGAAATCTCACAAAAACGATAATCAGTAGCCAAAGTAATCCTAAAAGTACTACATTGATAAAATAGCTACAGGGAATGGAACAACATATCAGATAAATAATCACTCCATAATAAAAACATTAGGAATGGGAAACAAAATATCAAACCAACAAGAAAAGATAGACCAAATGGTTAATAACAGGAAACTTGGAAAAACAATCCATAGCTTGGAAAATATAACCATATTATCAGGCAGTTAACCTCCATCCAATCGAACAAGGCATAACAGACAATAAAAGGGATTAAAACCATAAACACGAAATACCTCGAACAAGGGTATTGATCAATTTTGCACATATAACTCAAAGAATTACTATGAAAGGCCCAAAACACCTACCTCAACATTGTGAGATCGATATATGTGAACCTTAGGCCTTGAATGGACCTAGAATTCCGTAGATCTACAAAAATGTTAAAAACGTTCAACCAAGGATATCTTCTGAAAGTGGAGAGAACATGATATGATTTTCAAGAAGATGGGAAAACTCACCGACACGGTTCCAACACAATTGATGAAGTTAAAATCAGAGAACAGATAACAAATTGGTGTCTTGGAGGAGATCTGCGACTATACAAACGCTTCTGGATGAAATAAGCCGAGAAGAAGTGTGTTCTATCTGTCATACGTGACCACGGTCCATTTAATGAAAAAAAGAAAGTACACAGCATGTTCTTTAAAAGTACATGGCCTGTTCTTGACTTTTCTGGCCTCCACTTTAGGTAGTCCCTAGGTCACCACACACAGCCATGTACTCAGCCGTTACACGACCAGTACATGGTCACCCACATCAACCGGGTACACAGTGTGTACTTTTAAGTATGAGTCGTGTACTCCTAAAATATCCATAAACTCCTTTTTTCTCAAAAATACCAGAAAATAAGATTCATACCGGAAAAAATGTTCCAGGTTTTTCCACACACACACAAAACCTAAATTCAAAACATTCTCATTTTAACCCCTAAATATATTTTCCTCCTAAAGTAAAAATATATTCTTTGAATATATTTTGTTATTCCCCCCTTTGAAAATAAAAATAAATTAAATAGAAGATAAGGTATGAAATTTCAAGACCTTATACATTAATGAATTAAGGTTTAACTTGCATAACTAACCTCATTTTCTAAAATGATTTTATTATAATGGGTTTTGTGAACACATCCACGATTTTTCCCTTGGTTTGAAGAAACATTAACTTAAATACTCCCTTTTCTACAAGATATTTGACAAAATGGTACTTGATATCAATGTTTTTTGATAAAGAATTTTGAATTGAATTTATTTATATATTACCACCACTTTGATTATCACATCCCACAATTAGTGAAAAATTAACATATTAATTAAGTTATTCTAATTAGGTTTTAATATACCACAATTGAGTTTCTTATAGATTTATTTTAATTGATAATACTTACATAATACCCAATATCACCAATGTTTTCTTCTTTGTTTGCTATGTCACAAACCTTTCTCCAAGGAATAAAACCCCCATAGATGTTCATCTTCTATCATTGACATTTATATCGAAATTTGAATATATATATATATATATACATATCAATTTTTTTTCAGATTTATATACATAATTAACCAACATATTCAGGTATATAAGGAATATCTTGGTATAAAAAATATGTGATTCATTTGGTTCACTTTAAAATCTAGCACATTAAGTAACAACAAACACTAAATATGATCTTGTAGTAGTCAAGTAGAGTAAAATCCCACTATGTTTTGTAAACTATATTAAATAAAATTTATTTCAATATTAATCCTTGGATATATTGTTTCCCCCCTTGAAATTAGTTTAGAATGATATATTTAATACATTATTCCAAACTTCTCTCTAACTTCATGGACGTATTTCTCTTGAGAAAGGATAATCTGATCTTAATCTTGAGAAATTTGGAGACCTAATAAATAATTCTATCCCTAAGAATCAACATATAAATATTTTTATTTATCTCTAAAGAAAATTCCTTCATAATATGTTCTTCATTTATCGTAAAGATTATATCATCTATATAGATAATAATAATTAAGGATACTTATTTATCTTCTTTCACGTAGAGGTTTGTATCCACTATCCCCTTATTTAATTTTTGAAACTTCACAAATGTATATAACTTGGAATTCCATGTTCTTGGGGATTTTTTAATCCATATAGAGCCTTATTTAACTTGAAAAAAATCCATCATCTTCTCTGAGAAATAATCCATATAGTTTCTCAATGTAAACTTCCTAATCTAGATCTTTATAGAGGAAAGATGACTTGATTTTCATTTATAAAATATTGTATCATCTGTTTTTAAAAACAATAAGAATTATTATAATGTTTTCTATACAATAACTATGTTGAAATAATAATTGAAATAAATGAAATATATCTATGTGTAGACTTTTTAAACACTGAATTACATGTTTCTCATAACAAATCCTTTTTCATTCAGATTGTTATAGAATACCCACTTCATTCCAATGCCATTATTATTTTTCGTATTGGGAACTAAACCCCAAGTTTCATTATGGGAAATAAAATTCAATACCTCCTTTATAATACTGATCAAATCTTGATTATCTAATGATTGATTTTTATCTTTTGTATCAATATGTGAAAATAATGAGGTATGTGTTATTGTACTCAAAAATCTCATAGTTTGGATCAACCTTTATTGATGTCAAGTAATATTATAGATTTACACCTTATTTATATTCCATGTATGAGTTGAAAAAGGTTGATATTCATAACTTCATATGGATGAATCATAATATTCAACCCCTATTTCAAATGGAATCCAACTATTTCTAGAAACTTAATCCTACTTCTCAATAAATTTTACTTCATCATACTTACTTATAGAGACTTCTTATTGACGCGTGACTTTATTCTTTGAGTGTTCTAACATTTTCTCATTAGAACCATCTGAAATCATAAATATTTATTTGTTGTTTAAATAATATTATCTTCCATTTAGATAATAAAAAAGAAGATACATTCTACTCTTAATCTCTCAAATTTCCCCGTGTTTTCACATTTCACCTTGATAATACATGGGATGAAAATATACCCATAGTTATTTTATGATTAGATAATTTTTTTAATATATCTCATATAGAATCATATATGAATTGGTTCAGCATAAAAAATGTATTCTAATACGAAAAACTATACTAAAAGCTTACCTCCAGAAGAATTGAGAAGTATAATGCTATGACAACATGGTTCATGATATTTCCACCAAAGTTCTTTTATATTATTCAACAAATTTTTTGATTTAAGGTATATAGTGTAATGAATTTTTAATGAATAACGTTTGTTTTTTTATTTTATTAACATTTTTCAATTTGATATTCAACACCATTGTTTATCTATAATGTCATCATGAATAAACTATATTCCATTGAAAAATCCAAAACTTCTTCAAGTCTACGAACATATTATTTGTGAACATAGTGAATGTAAAATGTGTTAATTAATCCAAACATAAATAAAATAATTAATTATATAATTTTATTTAATCCTTATATAAACACAAATATATGAAATAATGAGTTCTATTTGGTGATATTTATTAATATATACCTTATTTTTTAAAAAATTAAAAATATTCTCATTTTGGTATGTAAAGAGTATCTAATTTATTTATTTATTAAGAACAGAAATATTTTGTAAATTATTCCTTTATATAATATTTATTATATTCTTTTGATAAATGTGGATAATTATTTTATGTGACTATTTATTTTCGTCCTTCACGATCAAGTAGTATGAATTTTCATCATCACCATAAAAAAGAATGTGACCCCATGTTCTCTGTCCATTTGTCACAACACATACATATTTTATCCTCTACCAAAAGCATTAAACCTTTAAAAAATTAATTTTATTTCCATTATGAAAAATTTTAGAAACACTTAATAAGTTAGGTTTCAGTCCATAATCAAATAAAGTGTTCATTGAATTCATATTGTCATATCCAATGACTGTTGAACCGAAAAATACTATTTTTAGTAACCCCTAATTGAAAAAGGTCACCAATATTTCCTTTCATTTCCCAATATATTTTAAGAGCTTCAAATCTTCTATCATATATTACAAGTATCCAATATCCAATATCCATGTATGTTTTCATATGATTTGACTGACCATTCAATAACTAACACCTTCTCCTTTACTTTCTATTTATTATTCTAGGAATGTTTATTAGAGAAATTTATTCTTAGTTGGTTAGGTAGTTTAGTGAGAGAATATTTAGAAATGTTTCCTAGCTAGTCATGCCTTCCACCTTTTTACTATTAACATTGGATACATTCTTTAAACCAAAATTATGGTATACTATAAAAAACTTATTCTTCATTGTGTTATTATTTCCTAGTTTTCTTGAATCTATATATAAAATATATTTCTTCATCATGTTTTCCCTCCGATAATATTTAATTTTATCTATATTTTTTTTCTTTGAATAAATTCCAAATTTTTACATGTGTGTCATTTATAAAACTTTTAAATAATTTTCATATTTTATCTTTCCCAAATTTCATGAATATAATTATTAAACTTATATTTTAACATGTTCAATTTCTTCTCTACATCCATCAATTTTTGTTGAAAAGATTCATGTTCTTTATCTTTTTCTTTATCCTTAACCAAAATTACAACATTCAGCTTATTATCTTTGATAAAAAACTTCTTCATGATGTAAATTTTATTCATCAAAATTTACCCCCATTTACCATGTAATGTTTCATTATTTATTAACTATTTTCTATATTTCTTTAGATTATTCTTCTACTTATCCAATTTTGGAAAATTAGAAAAATAATCCTTGAGATCTCTCTTTATAATAAACCCCATTGTGTTTCTTCCTCACTCACATAATTGTTTCTCTCATTACTATTAACCTCCTCCTCATTAAAATTTTTTATCAGAAACATTTCATTAGCTTCACTATAATCTTTAACTTATTCTTTTTATTCACTGAAATAATTATCATCAAACATAGATAGAACATTTCTCATTTTGTATTTATAAAAATAATTACCTTTTTCCTTAAAAGAAATGGTTTTTTCTTTTTTAAATTTTAAGCTTTATTATTTGAGTAACTCTTTGAATTCTCATCCATATCTTGATAATATTCCTCTTCCTTTTTCTTTGGATAATTTTTCTATAAGTGTCCAATAAGTCTACACTTGAAAAATTCAAGTGTAATATTCTCTCAATAATTTAATTTCTTCTTCTTACTATTTCTTAAATTAATTAAATTGGTTTATCAAATTTTATTTCAAACACATATTTATCACCATAATACTTTTCATCTTTAGCATTGTATTTTATGCCCTTCTCTAGAATCAAATAATTTAATAATATTTTCTTATCAGACTTACTCTTTCTTTTGAATTAATTTAATTTCTAATTTAATTAGAAATAAAATTATATAAAAATAACCAAATAGAAGTGTGTTTCGATCAAAATATTCAGGAACCAAAAAATTTTCAGAAACGTTTTCCAAAAATATACATAATATCTTCTTGGAAATTGTATAATTATTTATCTTCTCACCCAAATCTCTGATAGCGATCATAACTTCATTTAATCTAGTAAAGAGGTTATATAAAGTTTCATCCTACTTTATAATAATATCCTTATATATTAAAATCTAATCCTATAATGTGGATTTATTCAATTACTTATTTCTTTTAATAAATATTTTCTAATTTATTCCGAACACTATTTACTATAGAAATCTCCTTGAATTTGAGAAACTCATTTTTCTCAAAGATACAACAAGATGGAATTATAAGCATAACCATCATTATTATTTTTTATCAATATATTTTATAACATAACCTTTAAAAGGACGTGTGAATCCATTGTTATAATCCTCTAATATATATATATATATATAATAGTTGATAAAATATATGAAATATATGATATTTGCATATGTTATAATTATTCACATCAATATTTTGAATCCATTTACTGATAAAGGAATTAATGTGATCCAAATCTAACATATAAATTCAGAACATGAAAATTTAAACCTATATAAAAACATCCTGAAACCAAACATCAAACAACTAATCATCTTTAAAGAAAACCTTTAATGCTTTTACAAGACTTAAAAATGGACCCACATTATCCGTGATAATTCATTGAGAGTGGGAGGGGGTGAATCAGGGAATTTACTTCTATTTTATGTTTCTACATTAGAAAAACATCAAAACCTATCAATGTTAATGATAATATCAATATAGAAAAACCAAATAAAATCTAATGTATAAACTTAGTATGTATAATAAAACTTTTCAAGGTTCAAAACTAAAAATTAGAAGTTAAATTTGGAATAATATAATAGAACAAATGATAACATGATCCACTAATAATTATGTATTATAATTTACCATGGGTTATCCTTGAATTCATGATACACTTTGTGTATCATAAACTTTTTTATTATAATCCTACATAATAAAATATAGATGTTCTGAAATATTAATAACAGGAAAGTCTTCACTAAATGCTGACTTCTATGTTGTTTTTGATATTATTTCCCATCCTCCTCCCTTAATTTTCTTATTCTTATTTTTTTAATTTATCTATTATCTATGAGAACCATTTATAGACTCACACTCTATGTCTCTCTATTTATGATTATCCTCATGTTCTATAATTTCATAGTGGTAAGACATACTATCTATAAGTTTAAATATTAATTTTAAATTCAAATTTAAATAAAAAATTTCATCTTTAACAACCCCCACTTCAGTTCATGTCATCATATTAATATTTGTCCTATAGTCACCCTTGGATATGATTATGTGACTAAAATATTGACTGAGGAAAAGAAATTAATAAATATTATCTCATCACTCAAATTCTAGATTCTTACATGAATCATGGTGTAACCATATAAATTTACAAATGACTCTCACATTCATGATGAAACTAAATGTTTCATTGCATAAATATTAAGTTATAATTAATCTGATTGACAATCGAAAATTAATTTATATCATGAAAAAAATACATTTTTCCCTTTGGAACATGAAATTCTAGATAATAATACAAATTAATGTCTGGATAATGGTGACATGATTTAATGATCCATGACGCAACCCATCACTCAATGATACAATCCTATACTTATCAATCCATTATATTTTTATCATCCATTTGTATTGAAAAATGATCCATCACACTGTGACATGACACCATTGAACCTTCAATACAGAGGAGAACCTATTTTTCATGAACATCTCACTACGGTGTGAATTCTTACTTCACATAACAATATATTTCCTTTGCAACGTGACATCCATGACCTAAAAGACCAATTGAAACACTCTATGATTTAGACTCCAATTTATTGGGGTTTAATTTAATCTTAATTCAAAAATTTTAATATTACACATCATTCATTATGGTCTGACCATCTGTTTTGTGGTATGATATCATATGTATCACCAAATCCTCTCTAAAACTCTATCTGTTCAAGTCCATAATTATTCCAAAAACTTCCATGATTTTAAAAAAACATCACTTAAAAAGAAATATCATGAATCATATGAGATATAATATGTTTCATTAATGAAACAAATACACCAAAAATAAAATTCAACACAAAACTACTGAATTATATCCACATAATCTTCATATTATTGAATTACCCATTAGAAAAACACATTTTTTTGTGAATCTTCCTCACATGAAAAAAAATTGGTCTAAAAAAATTACCTAAATTGGTCTCAATAGAATGAATTTAATAATTTTTTTATTTATAATTACAACCTCAAAAATAGGTATGTGGGAAATTATTTTTTGATAAAAAATTTATTACTAAGGTGATTAGTGAAATTCATCAGTAAGTATGATAAATATATTCAGCAATAAAGTAATAATTTATAAGTAAATAAATATTAATTAAACATTATCATAATAATTCATTTATGATAAATTCATACCTAAATTATTTATATTATATGGGAACTTTACAAATAAAATAACATTCATCAACTTTTACAAAATGATTATTTACAAAAAATATTACCCAAATTTCATAAATCAAAGTGGTATTCCTCAAATAATTCAAAAAAGTAATATTTTTTAGTTTTTTCCATAATCTACAAAATTTACCACCCCTATATAATCTTGCGGCCAAATTTGGGGCCCTTAGTCAAAAGAAAAATTCCAAAGTACTTTAAAATGAAGAAGTACACTAGGTGAGGATTCGATCTCTTCCAAGTAGGTAAAAAGTTATCCTCTCTTTATTTATTTTATATTATAATTTTTAATATTATAAACTATGATTATGTGTTATTGGAACATGAAATAAATTTAATTATATTTTAATTCAGTCATTATATACTAAGATACAATATTTCTTCAAAGATTTATCATGTTTTGGTCAAATTTCCCCCGATATGGACAATGCCATTATATTTCTATACTTAACTACAAGGGAAGTTAAAATAATAAATACTTGATATATATGATAATAAAATTTAATTTAAATTTTTATATGGTTTTGGAATATAAATATACAAAAAGAATATTCATTATCAGGAAAATCCTTATTATTGATTAAGTCACCCAAAACAAATGTGTTATAGATTGATTCCCTTTGAAACCAACCCATGCCATCCATAAAATGGAAATATAACTTTAGAAAAAAAAATTAAAATTAGGATTCAACTACCATGACTATTATAAATATTATAATCTTATGAATAAGGAATGATGACCAATATCTACATATAAAAAAAATAATGTATCAATTGGAAATACTAACATTCGATGAATTTTATGAATTATACAAAAATAATAAATAAATATTTAAGATTAAATTAAAATTAAGTAAATATAAGTACTATTACTAAATAGTTTATTAATAGCTTATTATGGATTACATTGGGAGTTATAGTATGTTTGGATAAGTTATTAGTTACTGTAAGTACAACTCTTTTTGACCTTTCTTTTGATGGGATATTTATCTTTCATATATCAATTATTTTATAACTAATATATTCCATTTAAAAAAATATATAATATTTTATTTTTATTTTTATTTTAATTTAACAAATTTTTATTCCTTTATATTTTGATGATGCTTACTCATGATGTTCGAAATAGAATCTATCTCTCTCTTTGTGTTTTTTTATGTTTTCATTTGGTCTCTCTTTTTTATCATATTTTATTATATTTCATTAATGTATTTAAATTTGTAAGTTTTATATTGAATGTTATTTAGATACCTTATATTTACTTTATTAATTATTTATATTCAATTCTTTAATCATTTTATTTTTGGTAAAAATATTAATATGTTACAAAAATTTATTCTTTATGTTGTTACAATTTATTCTCTTCCCCTAAATTTTTTTCACCTATGACAATACATATTTTCTATTCACCCTATTAAAATGTCTTGTATTTTATTTTTACCATTTATAAATGTGTTTAAATGATTTTTATTATTTAATTTATCTCTTCATATGATTTTTGTACCATGTAAAAAATTATCATATAACTCAATTTATTTTCATATGTTAATTTTCTCTGATATTTATTTATCTATGATTACATCCATTATCATATGGAATGAATGTTTATAGATATATTTCATTGTAAAAGGTGGTCCCATAAATATATATCCCTCTAATATATTGAGAAAAAATACAATTCATGAGATCATTATGCTTAAGGCATGGGAAATAATAAAAGTTTATAATTTTATGAAATCCTAGAAGAGATCCTTGACTTCTGTTTATGATATCCAATGTTTATGCATGTTATAAATCCCCAAGCTATGTTTCATGTTTATGTTTCCATGTTTCATGGTCATTATATCATGATTTCAACATTCTTATTTCATGTACATTGTCTATGATATCACACCTATATGTTTTTCACTATTCATTCTTGTATGATAATCTTTATGAATACTCATGAATCTATAGTTTTTATAACATATATTTTCCCATTACAGGGATATTATATAACCATTATCTCTAATTATATATCTCTTAAAATTTTTTTATATAGTAATATGACTTGGAGGGATTCATCTGCGAATCATTTTGGGGATGAAATGTATACTATTTTGGGTGTCAAGATAAAATAATTAAATAATCTCCAGATATTATAAAACATTGGTTCATAGGTTTTTGTATTTTAATCATTATTTAGTATGTATAAACATATAAAATTAAATAAAATTGGTGTACATGGTGTATGGTTATTCATATTTTGTATTATAGTGATGTTTATTAAATTTCACACATTAAGATAATAAGAATAAGAGTATAAATCTTAAAAAAATGATAGTTTAATAAACATTTTCAAAGGTTATGAAATATTAGAATTTATTTTTCAAATTCATATGTAAATATAAAAATATTTTATTTTATATTTTCATTATTCACACAAACCATTTTGGTTTTGGTAAATGGATAGAAATATGGGAAAACAATTGAACAATGAATGCGATGGAAAATGAAATGAATGTCCCAACATACAAAAAAACATCATAGAAGTTCTTATAGAATATTTCATGCATGTTTTTACCTTATTATTTGAGGACATTAATAATAATATGAATCATGTGGAACATCATAAGGAACTAAATAAGTAATATCTTACAATTTAATCCGTCACATAACAACCCCAACCACGTAGATTTATTTTATTTAAATTCCTTCTTCCAGATCCATTGAATTGATGAATAAAAAATATTCATTGTTTTATATGGAATTAATTTAAGTTTTTTTATTTTTATTTTTTTAGTCTCAAGTATAGATTCAAATTTTCTAGGGAGATTATTAGGATACATGTAATTTATAGAGATTTGTGAAGACACCTCAATTACATTAAATACAATATAGGTCAAAAATAAAAATTTTTCTTATAACTATACTCAAAGATATTAGATTTTACTATTGGGTGTTTATATACAAAAATATATAAATGTATACAGAGGTTCCAAGGAATGGTACATCTGAAACTTTGAGGTTGATATGATAAGTTTAGTATATTCGAGATATATATTAATTCAATTCTATTTTATTTTTTTGTGAATGATTAGTGAATTCATATGCGAGGTTATTTAATTAAAAAACATATAAGTATTTCAGTTAGAATAATTATGTTATGATCATTTTTTACCAAAGAGATTTTAGTTTTAGGAATCTGATTGCTTCTAATCATTTCATTTGACAAATTCTGAGGATGGTATTTCAACCTATGAAGTTGATCAAAGTGGTTCTCAAGGATATAGATGATACTACCAAAATCAGTTGAAGAAGATTATTCTTATACTTGTATCTTATAATAATGTGGATCTAGGATGTTCCATGATTATCAATATTCATATCCCTTAGATTTGGGTACTGTTCCACCAATTGATTTGGATTAGACCTAATGAGTTCCTTTAGGTCGAGTTAGAAATATATATTATAATATATTTTAAATGAGTGTAAGGATTATTATCCTAACCCCTATTTAATTTAAGTCATTAAATATTTTCATTGTTTACATTTGGTCTATTTTACCCTGGTTAAGTTTTAACTAGCAATTTTTCTGATTTCCACTTCTTTAATTTCATCTTGTTAGTCTGATCAGTTTGGAATTTATAAGTTCCAAAATATTTATTTTATTGAGTGGAAAAATCTATATTTTATTTAAACATTAATTCACACCTTATTTAATATTCTTTATATAGGATTATTTTGAATTAAATCCTTTATATACCTTTGATATCAAGAGTTTTACTCTATTTATTTCCTTACACAAATATTTTGTTGAAAAAATATTTCATTTTCTATAACAGGTATACCTATAAAAAATTTGGGGAACATGGATCCAAGTCATGCACATATTCTTTATAGTGAATATTATCAGTACTAGATAGATTAGATTAATACTTTTGTTTTTGAAATAATTTCATATCATTATTAGATGATGTTAAGAAATAATTAGATTTGGGAGAAGGACATTTTGAACTATAATCACAAGGAAATGTATGAATATCAATATAACTATAAGGTTTGAAATAATATATTTTTCCCAATAAGGAGGAATATTTACTGTCAAATATACACTTATAAAACTATAAATTAAATTTGGAAAATGATGGATAATAATTTTTTTGAAACTTTTAAAATTATAAGGAATATAAGTGTTATGCTACATTCTAATTATTAAGCATTTTATTTTATTCATGGAGAGTTAGTAACTCAAATGCATATGTGTTTTATGAATTTTTAGAATAGATTATATTATCTTGATGAGAAGGATATTACAGATGAAAACAATAATTAATAAAATTATTTATATATTTCTAATGTACTAGGAGTCTAATAGAATAATGATTAGTGATAAAAAACATCATTTAAAGAAAAATATTTATTATTTAATTATAAATTTAATTCATTATGATAATAATCTATAGAAAGGTGTTAATAATAATAAATAAAATAATGGTGAAATTATATTTCTTCCAATACATCTAATACTAAGTTGATTACATCAAATAAAAATTTTATGTATTATTCAGATGGTAATTTTCAAGAACTAATTGAAGGTGAATTTTTTCAAATAGTGAGGTGTATGAATGTGATTATTGGAAATAAAATGTTTATAAATAATTATTAGAATGATAGAAGAGATAAAAATGATAATCTAGGAGGAGAGATGAAAAAAGGATTCCTTAGATGTTAAATTCCATGAGTCTAAGAAACCAATACATATTAGATATAATTATCCAATGTTGAAAAATAATGATAGATAATTCAGAATATTCTTGGAAAAAAGTAAATAATGTTTTAATTGAAATATCCACATGAAGTTCTAGTGAATATCTAACTTTTAAATGTTCATTGGAAAGTGATTATAGATCTATGATAATATTGTTTTTATAAAAGATCTCATTTTAATGAATATTGATTCATGGAAAAGTTAATTGAATATTCTCTTACTCACATGTCTCTATATTATTGTTATCATTATAATTATAATTATGAATATAATTATCCATCATTTAAAGAGGTGAAAAAATATACAATTGACCTGGAGAAGAGATATAAAAGGTTGAATAAATATTATGATTAGAGTAAACAATACCTTACTAAGGAAATTGATATAATTTCTAAATTTAGATCAATTTTTTTGTTAGAACTATTTCTATTTTGACTTGTAATAATCATAATGAAGTCATGGAACTTAAATATGAAGTCACTAGTATGATAAAGTTTCTTTCAAATTTTAATTTTAGTATGGTTCATTTCAACCAGATTACAATATATTTAAAACCTTATGTAACATATTTTAAGTTTTGTTTTACTTTCATAAAGTCACATTAATATTATAACTATTTTATTATGAAATGTGAACTTTTTTTACAAAAAATGTCCTAGAGGAGATCAATGGAAGAACCAATTTTACTTAAATAAGGTTCAATATTTTAGAACTTATAAGTATTATATTTCTAATTAATTAGTATATTTTCAAAAAAAATATGTTAGGATATATATGGGTTTAAAAGGTTTTATTTTCATTAAATTTAAAATCCAATTATTTTTGGGCACTAGATTATTGAATTAATTTTCAGGAAGGGATTCCAGGTAGAAATTGTAGAATCACCCAAAAATACCTATTTTTAGAATGAAATTTTTAGAAAAACGTATTATAAAAAGAATTTAATTAAGAATTTTATTATAATAAACATTATGTACATAAAACATCATCAATTTTGGGAATTTTTCTTTTTCATGTGATCTTGAGGGAACCAATTTATTGAATGATAAAATCTAGGAAACAATATTCTATGTTTTTATATTTCATATAATTTTATTTTTTAAATATTTAGTCCATAATAAAAGAAGATATTGTTTTCAAAATTTATGATGACTAAATATCATCTTACTTATATATTTTCAAAACCTTTACATTCCTAAAGATTATTGTATTGTAAATAGAATGGGGGTATGATTAGTGTTATTTGATCACTTTCCACTTCTTTTTTTCACTCTACCAAAATTAAAAAAACACTTCAAGAGATGGTGAGATAATTATTTTTTATAACAAATAGATGCATGGGTTTTCATCTATGTTACCAAAATCAATAATTTCCCCTTAAAAGTGTAGTGCGGTTGTGAGCATAGGGTAGTCTCATGAGGAGGTTACAGAATAAGATATCAAACCATCACTTTGTTAATTAATTTAAAGTTATTGTTTAAAATTTTAGTATGTATTTATAATTATTTAAACAACATTGAACTACATAGAATAATATTTTCACTAAAAATAAATTTTATAGATTATAAACCAATGAAATCGGGGCTGACAAAAACATTAAAGTAGATAGTTGTGTACAAAATTCAATCTTTAGACACCCCTTTATCATTGTGTAAATGAATTATACAATTATATTTGTCAATTAGCTCCTCAAGACCCAAAGGGATACACCATGATTACCTAAACACCATATTGAAACCTCAAATATGGGCGTTTGTCCCTTTGTCAATGTGATCCGATTACCTGAAGTCCTCTAAGAAAATGAAATAGATTAAACTCATCGAGATTAATTGAGAGACCTCACTAAATAAATTTAATCAATGAAAATAACCACTTTATGATAATAATTTAATCAAAATTATATAAAAATTTAGAAGAAACTGAAATAAATAAATAAAATGACCCTCTTCATTCATGAAAAATAGTTTCTATAAAATTCAAGGAAAATAATGAAAATCACACTCCCAAAATAGAAGATTCCTCGAATATCTGCTTCCCACCACCACATGGAGTTTTTCCCTTAATGGGTTGATTTTATTCAATATAACTAATCTTATCTGGAATATATTCCCTATAAAAACCCCCTACTTCAATCCAACCATCCTTTGGAAATATCTAGAGAAGGAAATATATAAAAAAATTGTGTGGAAAATCATCAATCCAATTTCTATATCCCAAAATATTTCTGGAAATCTGACCTCATCTAGGTTGAATATTAATATGGTTCCTTTATAAATTTTTTTCTCACATGATTTTTATTTCCCCAATACAATTTTTTTGTATTCTTTTGAGATTTAATGAGAATGTTGTACCCTTAAAATAGAAGAATATTTTTATTGTTGATGTGACTCTTTAGATTCCTCCAATTTATCACACACAATAACTCTATTAATGACTAAATATATGCTTGGTAGTTAATATGATTTCTATTATTTGAGTAATATATATATTTTAGATGGAATCACCTCAATTTAATACCTTTAGGTTGAGTTATATATTATTTAACAAAGCTCTGTGAATTCTGTATGAACACAAGAAATTTCCAAATTGACTTCTTTATTTTTTCATCCAAATGGTCCATTAACCCCTTGGAATATTTAAAGAAGTTAAATACCACAATACAAGATTTAATCAAAAAAATAATTTTTAAAATTGGATTATTATTTAAAAATGTAAACCCCAAATAGTAAAGAGATAAAAAACTTTTAAAATTCCAGAATTGCATAATTTTCATAATTTAGCTCAAAACACTTAAAAATTCCAAAAATAATGAAATTTATCATATATGGAAACAATTTTGGAGATATAATCAAAGAAATGAAAATGAAAAATATTTAAAATATCATCTCTATATTTTCCTCTACACTTAACACATGGCCTTTTCAAAAAGTGAGAAATCAAAGTAAACTTCCAATAAAAATTCAAGATTCATGGAAATGAAATTCAAAAATCTCAAAATCATGGCACCCACCTTATCACGACTCTTAAAAAAAATCAATTCAAAATTCTCCATTATAATCATTTAGACCATTCCCATTTAACTCAATTATCCTGGCATAGGGATATAGACCTCATTGTTTTACTCTTAAGTGATTATTTTAATTTGAGAAATGTTTTCCCCATCCAAATAAATGCATGGGTCACCATATAGTTGAAAAATTCCAAAATATCAACCCAATTTAGTTAAGGATTTCTATCCATTGTTAGGACTTAGAAAGGTTTGTTCCTTTGGTTTAAAGGTTAGTGGGTTTTAAATATGAAAAATTATGTGGAAGAAAGAGATGGATTGTATCTTTGTTGAAATAAACTACTAGATTTGAATTTTTAGCAATGTATGGTCTCTTCCTCACTCCCATTAAATGAAAATGTTATCTATGTATATTTGAAAATCTATTTTCAATCCCACACCATCAATAATTCAGTATAAAAAGTGAAACTTATTTTCTCTTTATTTCTCTTTAGATCCCTATATAGGAACAAATTTCATTATTCATAATCTCTAGAAAGGAACATATCCATTTTTCATGAATGATTTAGAAAGACACGCCCTTCAGAAAATTATTTTTTTCAATAGAAAAAAACAACTCTCTAGAATATTAATTTTCCGCCCAAACATTCCTCAAATGTTATGGGACACAAAAAAACGGGTTCTATCACACATAATATTTAAAAAAACCTTGAAATATACATCAAGAGAAATTTGGATAGGGAACATTGATTATAATGATCCTTAAAACCAAGAAGTTCATGGAAACTAAATGATCACAAGTGTCAAATATATAGGGTAGTCTAAAATAAAAATGAATCTTTTAGAAAGGGGGATTTTAATCATAAATAAACTTCCTAAGTCATTTTGAAAAAAAGTACCTTAAGGAACATTGGTTTTGAATGGATATTTTCATGTTATAGTTAAACAAGAATTATTTTGTTAACTCAAGAAGGTGGTTTGTTGTGAATAATATGTATAAGTTGTTTTGAGTTCTCATGGAAAATTAATTTTCAACATTTTATAGAATTAATTTATATAATTAATAATTGAATGGCCTTTTCATGATTTTCCACTATATTATTCTATAAGAGAACACATTTATGTAATAATTTTTGTTATGTTTAATGAATCATGTTATTGTTTTTGATTTAGAAAAATTTAAAAGTCATAATGGTTATTATATTGAAGATTACAATTTAAAAAAATGAATGAAATTGAAAAAATTTGAAAAAATTTGAAAATAAAACACAAAAATTCCTAAATTACAAATGATGATCCTCCACCAACACATAGTTCAATTAAAAAACACAATTTATTTTGGTGAATTTTTATATTCTAATACTCTAACCTCCCATTACAATATGGATTTTAATAGTTTAGAATCTATTTCCACCTAAATTATAGAAGTTGTTTATTGATAACTTATCTATCTCCATGTTGAATTTAAGAATATTCGGGCTTGAAGTGGAGGATATATGGGCCCATAATTAAACATTGCCCACTATGTGCACAAATTTTGAGACATATATTATGAGTTAGTATTCGGCCTCAAAATGACCAATTGAGATTTGGATCTAGAAGAATAAAATAAATACCAACATTTATAGAATCCAAAAAAGGATTTTTACAATTTTAGTTCGTGTTTGAAACACAGAGGAAAAATAATATAGTTTAAAATCCAAAATTAATACATTTTCTAATTAAACTAAAAATACTTCTAAAACCATAAAATATAAAAATCCCCCATAATATAACATTATAGTGGGATTAATAACTTTTAATTAAAGTATAAAATATTCTAAAATGTTAACTTCATTACTCACCCACACATAACCATTTCACTCTGAGGAAATAATCAAATATTTAAATCAAAATCCATACAAGAATAAAAAAATGAGAAAACATCCATGATCTTTTCTGAACCAGAATTATATCATGTATCCTTTATGAAAAATAGTTCTAAATTATTTTTATACCTCTCTTTTAAATTATTTAAACCTTAAAAAACCATCCATGTGCCAATCAAAATATACCTCACGTTGAATTTTACATCACTCTTTACACAAGTGAAATTAAATTTGGAGTTATGTTCATACAAAAAAATCATTGTATCACCATATGCTTGAAAAAATTAAAATATCTCCCAATTTTTAGAAATAAAAATGAATTAAATCATGAAGAATTTTAAAAGGTTATTTATATGGAATAGGTTTGGTGGTAAAATCATTTAAAATTCTAAGGCTGAGTAGAGAATATTGGACTCTTAAGTACAATGAAAGAATATTGAATTGAAAAAACATTAAATTATGCATGAAATTACCCTTAAAAATGTGAAACAAAACACCAAACCCTTTTTTATGACATGGTATATGAGTCAAGAAATTCTTACAATGAAGTATTTTATCCAAGTTATCCCTTTACCTCCTTTTTTTATATCTCTAGAAAAGAAAAAACTTAGTTTTTTTTAATTTTTATCATGAGAGGTGATCTGAATACTAAATGAAATGAATGAATGAATTTTTATGAAAATTATTTTAGAGAGGCACATGAGTTGAAAAATAAATCATAATAAAAAATTTCAATATCACCTCATTTTGTTTTGTGTTTTTCTATTTTTTTTCTTTTTTAGTTTTATTCAAGGTGAAGTAAATTATATAATTAATGAACAAAGAAATGATTAATCATGCCATATTAAAACTTTATTTTATTCAAACTTTTTTACACACTCCTAACACCACCCATAAATGATACACATTACAGTGAACACACACGAATGTTCTTTCCCTATACTCAAAATTGAAATATACATGATAAAATAAGAAGTTTGTGAGTAGGTAAAGAACAATCATCTTGTAATATGGCCTAAAACCTATAAATAAATTCATATAATAAAAGATAAAACAAAGTATTATGGATAGGATGGTATCAAGTTAAAATTTGAAAAGATGAAAATGATTTAGAGTACAATTTAAGGAAAAAGTATCCACATCAATAATAATTTTAAAAACATATTTTGAAAAATCTAAAAAACTCTTTAAAATTCAATTCATGTGTTAAAAATGATGATAACATTCATATAAGATCGATATTCCTAAAAAGTTTTAAAATAAAAAGACAAAACCAAAATGAACAACAAAATATGTAGACCCTCCCCCACACTTAGATTTCACTACCCCTCATTCCAACTCAACAAAATAAAAACGAAGAGGAAAACAAAAGGAAGGAAAGATACAACCTAAATTTATTTTTCTGTAACATCTTTGAGGTAATTTATTATATTATAACACTTCTTCTTATAAATCCTGATATAAAGAAAAATATAATATAAATAAATAAAAATAAAGACGAAGGGAAAAGTTGATATAAAATAGTTTGGACCACCATGTTTTTGATAGGTTTTCACTGCCACTAGTTATGTAGTTATAGTGGTTTAACCCCAATTCGAAGGTGGACGAAGTTTCTTTCATAGAAAAAACAATTATTCCATTTAGTTTTATTAATATTAAAATGGTCATAGAGGAACCTAGGGATAGAGTAAATGAGGTCCTCCACCATTTCAATGTAATACAACTTTGTAAATTGGGGGAAGAGAAAGAATGGGTCCTCCTATTTTTTGGACATGACTTCTTTTGAATCGTCATTAAATTCACCTTGGGCCTGAATTAGTGAATATAATGCGTATATAATTTTAGAAAGGGGAAGGGAAGTGATATTTTTTTAACAATAATTAAATCATGTTTAATTATGAAATATGTTTTCCCCTTCATTTAAAGAAGATTTAATGTTGATTTGTTTTTGAAAGACCACCGAAAACATGGTCTCAATAGGGTAATCATAATTATATTTATATAAAGAAAGAGAGGGGTACACATAAGTTGATTATTTGATTAAAAAATGGGAGGATAACTTACATTTTTTATGAAACATAATCTATCCAATGTTCTTTAGAATCATTTTGTGCTCCCAAAATTGTATCATCTAGAATGTATACATTAGAAATATCTTCAAGTAATGGCTTAAAGAAGTCTAATGCATATTCATGTTGCATATTTAAGGACTCTTTAGGTTATTAAAATTCCAATATAGTTACAAAAATCATTTTATTTCCTTCTCTTTTATTTTTTTACCATTCCATCCATATAAAATTATCTTATTCATCTTCGGTGGCTAGTGATGATAGTATAATACTTGTTTTTCTGAGAATTTTGAAATTCTATTGAATCTTCAAGGAATATTATTCCATTTTAATCATTCTTGAATGGCCCGAATTACTTAATTTTTTTATTTATTTTTGATAATACCTATTTTTAATGGTTGAGGGAGAACCCTTACATTTCCCGTAAGAGTAATGACAATTACCTAACCTGAAGGACATATAAGAAATTATCCCAAACAGAAAACATAGAAATTCCCCTCCAAAGTATATATTGTGATGTCATATATCCACCTTCATAGGACTGGTCAACTAGCTGTCTTGTGTAGTGATTCATAGTACTAGTACCAATGGTAATTCCATACCCTCTCATTCTTCCATCTCTAGTTAGCTCCACTCGAGTGAATGTACATGCTCTAATCCTTATCTGGAGCCTTGTTCCTTATAAATTTGTATGGTTGCTTTTTCATTTCAGGTTCCCATATAGGATCCCAATACAATTTATCAATATTTCAATAATTTGAATGATCATTATAAAAATCTATCTTTTCATATGAAATGAATGATATAAAATAATGTTTTTTTCGTTTTTTTGAGGTTTTAGTATTTTTATGAAAAATAATTTGCGTAAACATTTGAAATAACTGGAGAAAAAAATTGATGTTGAGGGTTCAATCATGTTCCCTCAAAAAATATTTTATTTACCTAATCTTGAAATATAGTGCACAACCTAGGATTGATCTCTCAAGGAGGCCACTCACCACACACTGATTTCATATTGTCACTATTATAAAATAAAATAAATAAAATTAATTTAACTAATATACATGGGGGTTCTAAAATTAATGATATATATATATATATAAATTTAATACAGCAAAAAATGTGCTATATATAATAAAGAAATAAAATGTTATTAGGAGGTTAGAGTGATTTATATCATTCTTAAAAATGTTCTTAGTATTCAATTAAATGTAGTAATGAAGAACTGTCACAATAAACCCTATCGTTTAAAATATAATTATGCCATACCAAGGCCTTTACATGTGAGGAAATCCTATTAAAAATTTTATATGGGATAAAAAGTCTCTGACTATCTCAACCCAATATATACTCCACCATGTGAACAATATAGATAGTCAAGGGAAGGATAGTTGATAAATGAGAAGAAGAAATTGATAGTAGAGATAATGGGTTGATCGCTCACTATAATCAATTTAAACACCGAAAAACTCACAAAATTTAATAAATAAATTTTAAATTAGTCACAATAAAACTCAATCAAGAAACCATTCCACCCCTCGAACAAATGATAGGTTAGTTCTCCATATTTTGTATAGTTGTTAAGGGAATACCATGGAAGAAATACATAAATATAAAAATGATTAAAAGAAGGACATGAATAAGAAAAATAAAATAAAATAAATTAAAAATATGAATAAATATTATAGAAAAAACACCACCTTATTCTCCTAAAAAATTATATATATCAGAATGGGAGGGGAGTTAGAAATTTATAGAAAGATAAGTGATAAATTTTTTCTCCAAAATATTTCCACCAAATATTTATACATTTTTGGCACATTAAATTTCCTAATTGGGGAATTGTGTGTTCATTTAAGTTTTCCCTATACTTTATATGTGTGTACCCAAAACCTTTTTACTTGATTGTCAACTGGATAAAATAGTTATGGAATATTTAATTAGGAAAATTAATCTATCTATATGACTTTTCTTATTCAAATACTCCAAATTCCCTATAAATTATGACCTTTAATAGGGAATAATATTACATGGATTCAGTTATAGATGGTTTTCAATAATACCATATATAGATTAATATTGATTTTCATCTTGTTTGGGATTTTATTTTAGGAAATATAGTCCCTTAATTAAAAACTGTTCCATTCTATGCACAGATTTCGAGGCCAAAATTTATAGATGGTTTTGGGTTTTCAAATGATGATTTTACATTTGGGTCTTGAAGAATAAAAATGAATCCAAACATTCATGGAACCCTAAAAAAGAATTTCACAATTTAAATTAGTTCTGAATATTTATATATGAATTACATAAGAAAAATAATATAGTTAAAATCCAAAATTAGTTCATTTTTTCAATTAAGCTCTAAATACTTATAAAACATAAAAGTATTACTATTGACTATAAAATAACACTATGGTGGGATTAATTACATCGAATTCTAGTATAAAATATGTGAAAATGGTAACTTCATCATGTAGTATGCTAAATATTTTTATTAGTACTTCATATATTCTAGAATAAATTTTAATTTTAGTTATAAGATATATTTTAAAAATCATCTAGAACAACAAAAAAAAAGTTATATTTATCTATTTACTTAATGATATTTATCTTTTGAAAGGAATATTTTCATTTACAATATATTACTCAAATTTAAAAATCCACTCACTAATTTTTTATTACTCTCATGTATTATTGGGTACACTCTAACTTATTTCTTATTTTAATATTTTATATGGTTGTTAAAATACTCTTTTTTGATATTGAGATTACTGTTTTATTGGTTTTTTCCTTTGATTATTATTATTTTCATTAACACTATTAGTTTTCCTTTTATTGGTTTTCTTTTCTCAGTATTATTTTTGATAATCCCAAATGGGGATAAGTTTGATAAAAACCTTGGGGATAAGTTAATAAAATGTTTTTAAGAATACCTCAAAGGGGGAAAAAATGAATTTCGGGGAGGGTCTTTTATAAGAATTTAGAAGAATCATTTTGAGAGAAATATTTCTAAATATTCATTTCATATCTCAAGGGGAGTAAGTTATTCATAAGTATTTGAGGTTTTCTAATTTTATTTATTTCATTTGAATTTACTTATTTGAATTTTTTTCAGGTTTTTCGATTATTGAAAAGGGGGAGACTGTTGTGTCATTTTTTTAAGATGAATCCTTCGAGGTAATTTTTTTAATGAATAATAAAGCAATATTAGTTTTACCCTAAATTAAATGATGTTTTTATAGTTATATGTTAGTGTAGAATTAATGTTTTATTCAAACTTCTAGTATATTTGATTCTGATGCATGTAATATATTGTTCTTTGTGAAGTAACATGAATAAAATCTAATGAAATATAGGTTATAACTTTGAATTTATTTCAACTGTTCCCAAAGATCTTATAGTTTACCATTGTATATTTGTAACTAAAATCAATAAATAGAGACTTAGGTTTTAAGTAAGGGAACATTGTAAATAATGACATGAGCTAAGAATATGATTACATTTAAGAGCCACACTACCTTAGTAATTTTAGATATAATCTATTTATATTGTTTTTTGGTGCGTTCGTAGAGAATCTATGTGTTTGGTTTGACTCCTCATACAAAAAAGGATATAAACTAGTGATGAGGGACAAAATCATATATTGGAGAGATTATACCCATGATACTACTACCATCAATAAAAAATCAACAACCAAATACCACCTATATTCACATATTAGAGAACACATAAATAAAAAACATATAAATGATATGAAAAAAGATTATTCCATCATAAAATTATACATCATGTAAGACCATTCACTAAACCGATCACATAAAAAAAATAGAAATGAATAAATTCATGAGAAGGGCATTATACCATTATGAGCCTCACCTCTATCCCATATCAAAATACTTTTCAAGATTCTCTAGCATGATCCAATAAACAACCCATTATCAAACATATATAATAGATATAAGGTCTGCGCGTGAACTATGGCTTCTGTGTAGTGTGTGAGAAATAAAAATATATTTTTCAGACTAGGTTCCACTAATATACAATACCGTATATGTGTCTATTCTTGTGGAATGTAACTAACACAAAAATACTACAAAAAACATTGAGGTTAGGTCTTCATGTGATACCATTTCACCAAGCATGCAAACAAACCTGGATCATCTAATGCTAAAAGAACTAGTGATTTTTTCTAATGTTTGACCCATACCCAATTAATGGAGATGTTTATGATGCTATTCGACTACTAACTTATTAATCAAGGTAGGTACCATACCGATCCTCAACCCCATCACATCATGTATTGAACTCTACCCTTTTACATAGGTTAGGTACTATATAACAACATAACCACTACCTTCTCACTCATGGTAGGTTCCAATATCACATTACTTACCACAAACTTCTAATTCAAGGTAGGAAACCATGAAATATCCTATTCAGTAATTTATCAGTTGAGATAGGTTCCCATATCACTTTATGAACACTACCTTCTCACTCAAGGTATTGTACAAAAACAACATCCTTAACATGTACTCTCACTTTGGGTAGTCCCTTCCGACACCCTCTCACTTAAGGTGAGGCTATACATAATATCTTGTGAAATACCTCTTTGGGAATTCTCCCCAATAAGGGTGGGCCACACCTCACAAATAGACTAGTGCCCTCTCACTTAGGGAGGTCCTTTATAGTACCTTATCATTTAAGTTGAAAACATACATCTAATCACAACATCAAGCATACAAATAGTCAGGAATACACACATATAAACAAACAACATGTCTTTCATTTTCATCATGACTCTCACAACCAAGACCTAGATCATGGATAGCCTCACATACAATTAACATATCTAGTATTCAGTTATCCCAGCAAGTTAATATCATCAAGATCTAACCAATCAAACTACAATTAGATATTATTAAACCATATTCACTCTAATCTCTCCCATAAGGGTATCCAATGGGTTCTCTAAACCTAACATGGTATTTAATTATTGATACAAACCCACACTCATCACCTTAGAAATACCCCATGGATTATAGGACCCACCTAAACCAGGTCTTGATAGGATTTGTATAAATCCTCTTCTAATCCCTATATCAACATCCATGTTTTAATACCCAAGGACCATCCTGATCTAACTCACATGAAGCCCCCCAAAAATGCAATTCAAAGTTACCAAGTCAATTTTCATGACCTATAACTAGGTCCAATATCACATATTTGTTAAGAGAGTGCTAAATCACATCATAAAAACAGAACTACTCTATAAAAAACATCATTAATATAAATAGGATTTATCTTAGTATCCATACACACCATGTATCCAATGCAACCTTAAGAGGGTATTCCTCATCAATCATGAGATGCGTGACCGTCTCACCCATCGAACCTAGTAATAATCCCCTCATACCTACTCAAATAGACCTAGAAAACAAACCTAGTCTATTTTAATCACATATAAAGGCTAGAGGATTACACTAGGCCTCTTGTAAATATAGCCACAAATCCCCCCTTAGAGATGCAGTTAGTGGCACTTCCAAAACACACATTCTATAGAGGAGAACCAGATCTATCTCTAGTAGGGTAAATTCCACATTCTCATTTTACCTAGTGTTTTTAGTCTAAATAAAATTTTACCAAACAGACAATTTCATGAAATTATGTGAAATCGTGCATAAACATGCATATGATTTACTATTATAGGGACCCCTACATCAAAAATATAGGTATCCCCTTTCCATCCTTCAATCAACCATGAAAAAAACATAACATTACTCAACTATTCACCTAAGACCCCATCTCAATAAAAATAATCCAAATAAATAATCATAACAATTTTTCAATTAATTATACAAATTAATCCATTGAGGTATAATCACAAAAAAAATCACATAGAAAACCTAAATCAACAAAACCATACAAAACATAGTATGTTCATCCTCGCAAGATCTCCTATATCCAATTAAATAAAATTCCCTGTCAATCATGATAATTCCATCAGGATATGGTGGAATATTCACACAATCACCAACCTATAGGTACCAAAATCTGTGACCAATGAGGAAGCAGAATAATAAAGGGAGAATGAGGAAAGAACATAGCTTTAATCACCAAAAAACACATCCAAATCACCCTCACCATGGAGTATGAAATAGAGGAATAAATAAGGAATGATTCACCTTCATAGAACTTATATATTACAAAATTACATTTAAATAATAAGATGGGGTGACAAATAAAAATTGATTCTACTTTATTTAGAAAAGGAAAAATATGCATGTCACAGTGCAACCCTAATCATCACGACATGAGTACCCCTCATAAAATGAGCTCTCTAGTAACAATGTGACACATCCCTCATAAGAATAACTAAGATCCCACACTCTAAGAAAAAAAATTCATCCTTTATTTTCATGTAATGGATCCCTATGTCAACACTAAAATAAAACTCTAATCCCATGGTCTTCATAGTAAGGCATTCCCTTTCATAGTGAAATGATCCCCCATTGACCAAGATCTATAGAATGATCCTCAACATCAAAAAACAATGCTTCCCTATCACGACATAACCCTAGGGGTCGTAGAGTGACTATCCTTTCTCATGAAATTCTTATTGTCAATACATCCAATTTTGTAACCAACACATAAGGTTTTCACCTTTATAAAGTGACCAAACATCACCATGTAAAATCTTATAGAGGCATACATAAGGGTTATTAGACCCCATATGTAAGGGTTTCCATCATAGTGTGATACACTCCCACCCATAAATGATACAAAAATTACAGGTTTCCAAATGAGACATATGGGTCATCATCATAGAGTGACAGCTTTTTCCATCCAATGAAGTTCATATGTAAGATATTTTACTTTTCAAAAAACCAAATATGTAAGGGTTCTCCACATGGAATGATACCCAGGGCCGTGAAATGAATTCTCTCGACCCTTACATGTACACACCATGGACTCCAAAACATTAAACCTCACAAAAAAAATACATCATTCCCTGACATCCATTGTTTATGGTGAAACCTGCTACTCATATCTATCATCCCTACCTTACTGTTGTGGTTCCATTCCTTTGATATGATATGATCAATGATTATCCAATGACCATAGTGTGACCCTCACACATAATTATTTGATGACCATCATTCCATAAAATCCTATGGTAGAGCCACCCTAAACATTCTTTTACACTCTTCTAAGAACAAAATATGATTACTGAGCCTCCAATCACATCCAAATAATTATCTTTAATAATTCTCAACCCTTGTAATCCTAATTCATGTCCCGTTTCTTAAATTTATATTTATATAGGTACAAAATTAATATTTAATTGGAATTTTACAATCCATAATTATGTGAGTGATTATAAAAATCATATCCCTTGAATTCTCATCCTCGAGAAGGAACTGAGAACACCCACCAACAATCAATCCATTAATAAAAATATGAAATCTATCCTCATTGAAAAATCCGAATTAAAGAATACATGTTTCCACTATTCAGGAATTATGTCTGGATATACAATATTTTCCCCTAAATAGCCCATTTGATCCTCAAAAGAAATCAATCATACTCAATATAATTCAGATGATATTGTTTCCTTGTCACTGCATCTAATTATACATCACCACACTAGTAGGTCATCCCCTAGACAAATTTTCTGAAAATGATTAGCTTCACCCATTATTATGCAATCACGATACCTAAAAATGATGTATTTTTATTGTATATATCATAGAATCATCCAAATACCGACACTAGATTTTAAACCAGAAACACATTGTATTTCCACAGTTAGATCATAAACCAGCCTAATTATCCATCATAACCCATTCATGAGAATTGAATAATCTTTGATCCAAATAACTCCCAGTTAACATCAAAATTATATATTAAAATTGATTCTAATACCTAGAATCTATCAGACACAACATATAAATATCAAATATGGTATTCACCAAAGAACCAAAAAAAATTTGATCCACCTACACACTGACATTATAATTCTATCTTGACCATCAACCAACCTGTATAATTATATCCATAAACCTTCTTCCATGAGGGTTGCACACCCATAAACGATAAGATTCTCACCACCATAAGAGTTTCACCATTGTCACATACTAAACTGAAGTGCTCGAACTACACTAACCATTTCACATCTATTTCCGAATGTAATGACTGGATGTGACTGAATTGGTCACACATGAGCACCAATAAAAAACACTAATCATCACTAATGGTTAAATTATCAGTAATTTCATCCTCATAATTTAACAAAATTCATCCACAATGAGGGTCACACCATCCTATATACAATTATGCACTCCCTGCTATATGTATTCCCTTATAAATTTCCTTGAGGAAATTGATGAACATGTTCTATTTTCACACTTACGTCACTATTCCCAGGGAACAATTATCCAATCATAGAAACCGTTTATAGGGGCACAAGGTTGGATCGACCATACTATGGTACTATGATCAAAATATGATGTTAACTCACACTATAGAAGAAATTATTCCCATTCTCATCCAAACCATGAGACACTATTTCTGTAAGTGTGACAATGATCTCACCGATCAACTCACTCCAAGTGTGACACCATAACTAGGGATCACTAAAGTCCTTTGAACCTCCTCTGATTTGGAAAATAACATGTAGTTCTAACCACCAAAACACCATCTTCATACCTCCTAGGTTCTCCTAGAGCTTATAAAATTCACAAAGGTCCCACATATAGACCTTTACATTATTATTTGGAATAAAAAGGAATCACACGTATCCAAATTGAAACTTACCTCCCACATCAAGAATTTTTTTTTAAATACATGGTAAACCTTATTTTTATCCTCCAAGATAGAGTGATCCTCAAGAGAACCATATCACTGATTCTTACCCACCATTCATCCATATACCAAAAAACCCAACATGTGTACACTCATGTACTATCTTATCACATAACTCAACTCTCTATCTCATGGGATGAATCAAATTAAACCTAGGAACACACACCTATATCATAAACTATTATTTATATTCATTTCAATATCATATATGAAAATAAATATTGAAAATTGCTTCCAAACTATTAAAAGGACTATATCTCTTTCAACAACTTACCAAAAATTTACCCACAAATTCAGTGTCTTTTGAAAACCACAATGCATCTAACCATGATCTAGCTTTTCTAAACATTTCCTTAAAGGAACAACATCCCGTAACACATCAAAAACTACACCCAAAACCAACATGTCTTGACATACAACAAATCATACTCTTGAAAATGACCCCAACACCAAAGTTACTCTAAGTGATTTACCTCATAAAAGAACATGGAAATCAACATTACTTTCACCTCTACCCTTACAAGGGAATCCAACTACTCCAGGAAATCATTTTCTATTCCATAAAATCTCCTAGAAATACCTGTCCAATACTAAAAAATCACAAAGGAATCTAGTTTTTATACAAACTCCCTATGGGTGATTAATATATACCTTGAGCTGAGGAACCAAATGACCATTATTAGAGATCATCTTACAATAGGATCTAAATAACATGTAATAATAAAATTGATCATGAGTTAACACCATGCTAAATCTATGTAAAAGGTCACTAATTTGTTATATAGGAAAACACTATATTTGTTTACTGACACATTAACAATTGGATCCAATCTCTACAGTTAAATTAACCATACAAAAGAACAAAAATGTCATGATATTCCTATGAGACACATATGATACATGTACACATGTCTCTTTCAATTATTATCCAAGATCCAAAACCACAAATAATGATATCAAATAAAAACATCACTGTTAAATAAATATCCAAATGGTAACAATGAAAACCAATAGCACAATCCCATAACCTTAGTAACATGAAATTTATATTAAAAAGGTGTTCATTACTCAACAATATGAGTTCCACAAAATTTTCCAAACAACTCCTATATTAATTTACCATCCCCCAAATAATAAGAAAATAGAAAACAAACTATGATATAACATGGTAAAACCCCACCTAAAATAACTCAACAACATTTAAGCTAAAGCACAAAAAAAACCTAATGTGTTGAACCCTTTATGATGGAGGCCTCTAATTAGTGTTTAGGGTCTAAATAATATGTTGGGGAGACTTTACCCATGATATTATAACCATCTATAAAAAATAAATAAAAATAATAATCCATAATCATATACCAGAGTATACAAACATAAACAAAACATCCATTTTGTAACAAATGAATATGTATTGATATAGTTATATATCCCAACAGATTATCCACTAGGAAAATGACATATAAAAAATAAAAAATAAAATAGGTGAATTTACTACTATTCCTGAACCTCACCTCCATCGCATCAATGAATCCCTAGAATGTTTCATGAGCCCAATACACTAAAAAACCTATAATTGGGGTACTATAAAAGACATATGGTCTATACATAGAATATAGTTCTCATAAATGGTGTGGTAAATGAATCTTCATAGGGTCTCAAAAAGTTTTCTTAACATATTATGTCATATATATATATCCATGAGGAAAATAAATAACAAAACAAAACAACACATAAGAATTTCTGTTAGGTGTTTGTGTTATAATTAGGAAACCAAAACACTCAGTCCCACCAAGCTCGGCCAACATTGAAAGAAGAAGCAACCACATTCCATAACTCGTCTTATACCCGATGACCCATGGTAGTGTATCTTACCCTAATTGACCACTAACCTCTTACTTAGGGTAGAGTATATACTGAACCACAACCAAATAAAATCAAGTCTCAAACACTACTCTCTCACTTAGTTTATTGTCTTATATCACAACATAACAACTACCTTCTTAATCATGGAAGGATCCTCTATCACACTCCTAACCACTACATTATCACTAAATTTAGGGCCACATATCACATACTAAACACTACCTTCTCACTCGTGGTAAAATCCTATATCACATATCAACCACTATAGTCTCACTCAAGGTAGGGTCCCCAAACAACATCCTTGACCAATACCCTTTAACTGAAAGTGGACCCTTCTAGAACCTTCTCACTCAAAGTGAGGCTATACATCCTATCACACGCTACATAAATTCATCAACTCTCATCTATTGGGATGGGACTTACATAACAAATAGATAAGTACCCTGTCACTCAGGGTAGTATCTTATAATACCTTATCACTCAAGGTGAGGCCATACATCCAATCTCACCATCAATAATTTGCATAGACGGGCATAGAAAAAAAAATAAACAACATGGAATCCCATCCCTTATCTCAATATCACTATGAATCATATGACAAGGACCTATCTCTTAGTTATTTGATCATACCATTGGAACACCCCATATCTAGATATCCTCAAAGGATAATCTCCTCAAGCTCAACCTGATCACAAAATATTAATACTCTGAATCCATTGATTCTACAATATCTCACATAAGGTAAAATAATGGGTTCTCTAACCCAATACAGTAATTACTTATCGATACCAATCTTTACTCATCACCACATGATGAACCCATGAATCATAGTCCTACATGATCGTATCCCCATGATACAAGGACTAAATTCTCTTCGAATCCTCATATTAGTATCCTAGTTTCACCACCCAAATATCATATTGAGATAACTCTCACAAATCCCCTCAGAAACTCAATACTAATTCGCTAATTAAATTCTAACAACCCATGCCTAGGTCACATTTCATATATCCTGATAGAGATTTATTAATCCCATCATCTATAAGAAACCCTCTAAAATACAACACATAAATACCCATATGACTTTTCACACTCACCATAAACACAAATCATGTAATCATATCAAAATATGGTATTCCTTATCTTGTGTGAGATGTATGGATATCATAGCCATTGTCTAAAGGCCGAATCCCCTCATGACTACCCAACTAGACCGAGAAAACATGTATAATATATTTAGATCTTCTATCCACTCTAAAGGGTTATCATATGACTATTTTAAAACTAACTACCATCCTCTACCCCTTGGTGATGTAGGCACTAAGTGCTTCCAAAATACCAAAAGTTCATAGGATAACCAAATCTAACTTTAGGAGGCTCAATGACACCTAGTATCTATACCTAATACAATATTAGCACCTATCCCTTTAAATGTAAAACATACATTATTACATGAATGAGAATTCATGAATAAGAATGTATACACTTTAGTATTATAGGGACCAACAACCTCAATTGTGAAGTTACCCCCTCATCATGCTTCACCAATCCTCATCCTAGACATTCTATGCCTTGACATTGCACCTGATCCCATATCTCAAGACAAATAATCTAAATAATTAATCATAAAATTTCATAATTAATTTTCAAAATTAATATAGTGAGGAATAATTTCCTAAAATATCATCAGACAATGTTGTGTAACGAAATCCAAACAAAAAATAGTGCGTTCATCCTAATGGGATGACATATATCCAAGATGAGAAACATTTCCCATAAATATGTATGATTAAACCAATATCTAGTGTAATTGATGATATAACCCAATCTTAAAGATAAAACAATCATTAGATAATTATTAATAACATTAATAACTAGATAATGAGTAAAGAACATCCCTCAAATCACCATTGAAACACCTCTAAAACACACTTAGACATGGGGGATCAAAGAGAAGAAGAAAAGGGGAGGTATTTAACCAAATAGACACTATTAATAAATATTTTCTCTATAAATCATGAGAAGGTATAGAAAAGAAAAATAAGTATTCCCTTGTTTAGAGAAACTAGAAAATAAGAACATCATGACATGATCCTACATGCCATTAAATGAGACTACACCCATGGTCACTACTAATGGTGTGACCTCTCTAGTCACAACGTGACACACCTCACCCAAGTAAAACTTAAATACCATTATAAAAGACATAAATAAATGAAACATTTTGTCATGACATGGTTCCCTACCTCCAATAGGAACTAATAATATCATGGATAAGCCTTTATAGCATAGCCTCCCCTTCATAGTGAAATATACCCTATCAACCATGCTATATGACATTTCCTTCAACCTCATGACACCATGATACACCATCACTATATGAAACTAGGGGTCGGGAAGTGACTATAACTACTTATTAAATTTTAAAAGGTAATATTTCAGGTTTTCTAGGTAATAAATGAGTGATTCCACCTTCACAATATAACCCTAGGGGCCATTCCATGACCACCCCACCCCATATAAAGTCTCATAGAGGAATAAATAAGTGTTATCATACCTTATAATTAAGGGTTTCAATTATGATTTGATTCCATCCTACCATGATATGTTAACATATGTAATGATTTATAGATGATATGGAAGGGTTGCCCTCATAAAGTGACACCATTCACTACAACATAACCTTCCTACATAAAATATTTTCCATTATGAAATACCAAATACATATGTGTTATCATCATTGTGTGATGACCTAATCCATGATGTGACATATGTTGGACCTTTCTTGTACACACCCCAGGCTCTAAAAATTTAAATATCATACAAAAAATATGTCACATCGCAACACCCACTTGTAACAGAGTGACCTTATACTCATATATGTCATCCCAACACTTTCACCATGGTGCCCTTTCTTAGCTATAACATGTTTTAAGATCTTACTCACACCATGGTGTGACCCTCACCAATCAGGTAATGATGAGACACCTACTAAAAAAATCATCCATTAGGTCGTCCCTAACTTGACATCAATAGTCTCTTGATCACCAAGTATGCCACTCGAGCCTCTAATCACATCCAAAAACATCTTCTTGAGATATTACAACCATAAAAATACTATTTGATGTACTGATTCTCAAAATTTACATCAATATGGGGAAATAATAAAATTTACTTTAATTTTAACAACTTATAATGACAAGGGTCATTAAATTAAAAGGGATATACTTCGATGGCAGATGAAAATTAAGAACATAAAGAAAAATGAAGAAATATAGTCAATAGGGAGTAGGAGTTTAAGAGTTTTTTTTCAGAAAATATTTCCCCCATACTCCATTCCTTAAAATAGAAAGGTAATTAATTGATCTTAATAAATATAATGATTATTATATTAGTTTATATGAAATAAAATAAAGAAAAATTTTAAGGTCAGGCTCCAATTTTATCAGGGATCTGAAATGAAAAATGATTGATTCTTTAGTTTCCTAAAACTAAATCTATAAACAAATAAATTGTAAGTGACTTTGATAGCTATAGAGGGATTTTTTTGAAATGATATAAATATATTGATAGTATATGGATACTATCATTAGTCTAATGTATTTTATTATAAGAAGAAAAAAATATTGTTTCATGTATACTTGAGAGATATAGATCATGGAGAAAAACATTCAATTTAATACATGCCAAAAATATAGGATTATTCACCTGGAGAATTTCCTCAATGAAATATAAAAATGTTTTTAGTATTTTAAAATATACTATCAAGAACATTATTGATATATAAATACAATGATTCTAAATAAGATATTGAAGGAAAAAAAATGCTCCCACTAACACACCACCAACAGTTCTGCATTTCAACTATTAGGAAGTTGAAAATTATATAAACAATCCACCACCCCAATAGTTGATAAGAAAAATAAATTAAAAAATCATTCAAAATAATGGATAATGGATGATATTATAAACTTATAATTTCTATATTGGATTATGAAAATAAAGTGTTGATTGGTATATTTATTATCCATTGAAGAACTATGAACATGTCTTTTGATTTATATTCTGTGCATTCCTTTAAATATTTCATGATGAATTTAGCCAATAATTATACCATTCAATAATTGTATATTTATTTATGAATGAAAATAACCAGTGGAGTTTTGATTGAATCTAAACTATATAACTCTCCTCTAACTGATATTTTTGGGAATATACTTCCAATAAATCTAGTGATTCTGCCATTGGTAGAATTCAGTGCAACATTGGACATGTATTGAATATCTCTAAACTGAGATAATATCCATTTATGAGATATAAAAATCTCACTTAATATCGTAAATCATCTTATGATCCTATTTTGATAGAAGTAGTATTATAAACTTCCAATATAAACTTCATCCTCAATATGTTTTTTAATACTCAATAATGAGTTATATTTGGATCAAATAATTATAGGAAAACTAAATAAGAAATATAATCAAATTTTAAGGGAATATATTAATTATTTGATTAAATATTTTCCCAATATTCCATTATATATTTAGTTAGATTTTTAAATTCAACTCATACTCAAAGATATACCTATTTCGCAGAGACCTTATATAATGGATCCAATTAAAGTGTAATAATTAAAGAAGAAGACACTTTTGAATTAATGAAATGGTTTTACACTCATTTTCTTCACCACAGTGTGAAATGGTTCTCTTTGTTAGGAAAATTAGGGTTTGATATGTCTCTAGATTAATTATCATGTTCTTTAATATATCACAACAATGGACAAGTATCTCCCTCATTCAATTGCTGAATTTTTTGATCAACTTCATGGGAATCAAAATTATGATACGTATATATTTAATCTTGGTATCATCAATTATGAGTGAAAATCAGAAATATATCTATGAAAAGATTAAAAAAATAGTTATAGACATTATTAGGTCATGGTGGTTCCTTTAAAAATTTTAAATCACTTAATGATAATCATGGATTTAATTGTAAAAACCAAGATCATCATTTCAGTTATGGATCTATATTTCAGGTTGTTTTTAGGGAAAAAGAGGAAATGTGATTTTTCTATGTACACATCGTGTACTTATATGTACACACCATGTACTTCTATGTACACATCGTGTACCTAGATTGCTGATTACAACTGCGTGCTGGACATGTAACAAATGAGTACATGGCTGTGTGGTGACCTGGTAGACAACTTAAGTTAGGGGCCAGTTAAGTCTACTACACGACATGTACATTTAATGAAAACATTGTTTATTTTTCTTTTTTATTTGATTTATCAGATCTGGGTCATGTATTAGGTCCATAATCATATTATTCTTCCTGTATTTCATACAGGAGCAATACGGAAGGGCCAATGAACTTCGAACCCCCCGATTCTCTGTTCGATCTCCGATTGAGGCACCGTCAGGTGCGTTGGAATCCCATTAGTGAGGTCTAAAAACATCGAAAGCCTTAATTCTTGATTAATTATCCATCATTGGTTATTCAATGTTGGGATTTTTTACCTTTTTAAGATCTACTTTGATCTAGGGAGATTCAAGGGCAGATGTTCAAGTATATCGATCGTACAACATCGTGGTAGGTGGTTTGTGTCTTTCATTGTGTTGTCTTGGATTATATATGATTAAAGTGACACATACCCATTTTGGGGTATTTTTTGATATAGAATTTAACCCTTTTTATCGTCTTCATGGTTTATTTAATTGATAAAGGGTAGTTAATTATTCCTGAGTTTATATACCTTGTTTATGGGATACCCCGTTGGTGTGTTTCCCTTGTTTTTTTGTTGATGGCCATCTGGTCTAGGATTCCTATTAGGCATTGCTTGTTTTCTATGACTTGGTTGATTAGGATGGAGTTTCATTGATTATATGAAATTCATGTGATATTCTTCAGAATGATTAGCTATTTAGAAGTTTTAGATTACATTAGCTTCTTTGATATTATATGCACACTGTTTTCCAATGGACTGTGAGAGCCTTGGTGTAGATGATTGAACCAAGGGTATTGACCATGAGGGATACTGAGGAGGTCGTTTATAATTACATTATGATATGTTGACTCAAGGGTACTAACTGTGAGTGCAACCCAGGAAGTCATTTATAGTTTAATGATGCCATGTTGACCTAGGGGTATTGACTGTGAGAGCTTCCCTGGTGGTCATTTTTAAATGATTAATCCTATGTTAAACCAAATAGGTTAGATCGTGAGAGCTTACCAGAAGGTCATTATTTATTGAATTGGTGATATTTTAAAATAAAGGGGTTAGACATTGAGAGTTTTCCCCGAGGGTTGTTTATGAGTGATTGAATAATTTTGACAAATATTCCATGAAAAAGCACAAGCTTGGAATTAGTCTTACTTGATAGTTTAAATTGTATTTTGAGACATCCATCTTGTTATGAATACAAGGGATAAAAATTTTAGGCTATATCCCAATGGTTACATGATTCAATGAATTAGTAATATATGTAAATTAATGTAATTGAAAACATTAGGATTGTTTAATTTTGAGTAATTTCTTGTTAATTTCTTCATTTTACATATTACAGTATATATATATTCAATGAAAGTTAGGAAAATATTTTTGTGTGTTTGAATACTAGGATTCATCTCACACCCTATTTGGGTAATTCTATAGACCCAAAAATATTATATGATTGCAGGTATTGATGAGGGAAAGAACCCTTCTTCATCAGGTACTTAAGTGCTTGCTGTAGGAGTTGGAGAGCATGAGACCAAGCTGAGGCTTGTAATACTAATAGATTTTAATTTTTTATTTATTTTTTTACTTTGGTTTATTTATTTATTTATATAATTGTGACTTTTTTTTATGTATTATTATATACATATTCCATGTGACATATATATACATATATTGTGGCTCCTGTCAGATTTACTTTTAGTCTTCAACTGTTTATTTATATTTGTTAATATTTCTTCTTTTATTGTGTACTATTTTTACACTGTGTATACTCTACCAATTAGGGAATAGTTTCCCCATTATCATACCTTGTCCTTTTCTTCTAGTCTATAGCCTCTTGTGTTTGGGTAAATGTGCTTGATGTCATGTGACAAACTAGGTATGGGGCACCCTTGGGTGGCACCCGGATCATGGACGTGAAAAAGTGGTATCGAAGGAAGGATTTTTTTTCTAAATTTCCTTACTATTTGGAGTTAATAGAATAGGATAGGATGGAATAGGTAGTTGGTAATAAGTTGTGATTGGTGGTAGCTAACCCGTGTATATTGAAAATCCATGTTACCTCAAATATAATATTTGTTTTGGTTTTTCAATTGTTACAAATGATTTGATTTCACCATCAAGTGATTCAATTGTTTTCTCCTCTTATGATTGATATCATTGTGGTTATATTTCAATTGAAACCTGATTAAATGAGGTTATTCCATCTCATGATTCATATAGGCACTTTATAGAGATCACATGTCATTCATTCTTATCATGCCATTTAGTGAGCAATACTATTTTCATGCTATTGTGATAGATGTTATGATAGATATGCATGCAGTTGTAATAGATTACGTGATAGAAATACCTGCTATTTTTGATAGGGTATTGGTGTATGTAATGTTTCACTTGGATGGAAATGAAGATTTGGTCCCTGAGGTGTTATGGGCCCTCTTGGATCGGAATTGGGTGGAACATGATTGAGCATTAATTGAATTCTGTTGAGATTTAAATTGAATAAGGATGAGAAAAAATTATTTTCAGGGATTATGGTCTTCCAAAAATTGGAATTTGGCATGCCTTGGCCAAATTTTATGATTTTGGGGGTTCTGGAGAAGTTTTAGAGTCTTACTGTCCGGAAACCCAGACAACACAGTGTCTGATGTTATGAACACACACCATGTGTTATTATATTCTGAAAGAACTGAATTTTATAAAGTACACACCATGTAATGTGTATACAAGACATGTAGTTGTTTACCATGTAACTTACTGTCTAAGAAGAGACATGGGGTTTGTAGACATTCAGTAGAACACGCCATGTACTAGGAGTGGACGCCTTACTGTATTTGACTGTGTATCCACCCGTCTAACTAACGACACCAGTGGATAAAACATAGTAGTACACACCATGTATAGAGTGTTCATGCCATGTAGTTTTACACTAGAAGACATGTGTAGTTCAATACATGTATAAGTACGTGGGAAATATGGAATATTCAAGTACATGCAGTGTCTAACGAGGAATATGTTGTGTGTATGGGTGTTACACGACCTGGAAGGCAAAGGTACCTGCCGATGTTAAGGCTTTAGGGAACACAGCATGCAAACATCTTTTTTTAAAACTTGAATGTTTTCCTCAACCTATTACTTACTTGAGCTTATGAGTTATCATTCATTTAATCTCATACTACAGTGGGTGCTTGACCATGTAGAGTCATGCCACCAAGATGTCCTCTAGTGGTACACCAGGTACATGATAATGATTAGACACTAAGAACAGTAGATCAAGGACTACTTGTTGATCGTCCAATCGTGACCATCTTGACACTAGCTGTTATACCAGAAACAGGTGATGATTAAAGATTCCATGAAATATTTATGAGGATGATGCATACTTTTCTAGAAGCACCACATCCTACCCCAACCATGGGAACGTTGACATGGGTGTTCCATTAGCAGCATCCTCCCACTTTTTCAGGGGATGGAGAAACACATGTTGTAGAGTCATAGTTGGAGGCTATGCTTTCTATCTTTTAGAATCTGGAGACACGTCTTCAGAGGAGTGTGAATATATTGACTTACATGCTATGTGATTATGCCAAGAGATGGTGGGATGTTGTCTCACAAGAGTTATGTCAATGGGATATGGCTTTGGATGAGTTTCAGAGGACCGTATATGATTAATTCTACCTCGATACATTGAGGGCTGACCGAGACCTGAAGTTCATGTATTTGGAGTAGGGCGCTCTTTAAGTGATGGATTACTCTTCTTACTTCAGATAGCTTCATCGATTCACAGCTAACCTGGGGGGTGATGAGTTATCACAAGCTAAGAAATATTGAGGATGGTCTCAGATACTAAATTCAATCATAGGTGAATGTTTTTAAGTTGAGTATGGAAAGTACTATAGTAAACCAAGTGCTGATTACTGAGCACAATCTGAGGGAGTTTAGAGTAGTGAGCTAGGGCTATTCAACATTGAGGGATGTTACTCCTTTGACTGATCGTAGGAAGCGCTGTAGAAATCTTTCAAGTGATGTTTCTTTAGGTAGCTGAGTGGTTTGATACCAGTGTGGAAAGAGTGGGAACATGATACCTTGGTGCTTGAGAGACCTATTTGAGTGCTGATCTTGAAACAAGATGGGTCATCTTCAAATGTTTTTTCCAGATTTCTCCACCAATAGCTAGTGAGAGGGGATCTATTATGACTCCATATTCAAGAGTAGGACCACCAGTTTCTCCACAGTCCGAGAACTAGAGTTCGTCAATCTGTTCAGGCCCAAGAGGTAGTCGTGGTTGTGGTAGCCAAATGACTGTTTTTCAGTAACAATAGGGTGGATGAGCTTATTGTAGCCAGGAAGTGTTGCAGGGCCACGGTACAGGTCAGAATTTTGTGATGTAACAGACCCAACAGGTGTAGGATCCCAGACCCTCTACGGTTAAGAGGTAATATACTAGTTTCCTCAGTTTTAACTTATTTACTTTTTGATATGGGGGTTTCCCATAGTTTTATATATATTTCTATTTTGTTGAGGATCATACTCTGTATTTTTACTTCTGATGATGTTATGACACTAGACAGTCCATTGGGGATTAGGTTGACTTGTGTACATCGATGCAAGGAGTTCCCTCTTGAGGTTTGTGGGCGTCACTTCTTATGGGACCTCTATGTCTTTGAGATGAAAAGATCCAATTTCATTCTCAGAATGGGTTGGTTGGTCTCCTTTTATTAATACTTTTAATTATATCACCATAGGGTGAGTTTCACGTCACAAGAAGGATGAATGTTTCTACACAAGGGTGAATGGGATGTCCAATCCAGAAGATCTGCTCTTGAGCATCATGGGTTTAGAGGAATCACAACCCAGATTACAAGTTTAAATCTGGATTACCAGGGGAAATCACAAATGAAATTTTCACCAGTGGTGGATTTTTTTATTGATGTTTTTCTAGATAACGTTTTAGGGTTATATCTATATCGAGAGGCATATTTTCCCACTGATCTTGTTTCAGTAGTAGCACCAGTTTCCTTTCCTCTATATAGAATGACTACACCAGAGTTACAGGAGCTCAAGATAAAGTTAGAGGAGTTGTAGGAAAAGGTTTTTATCTGACATAGTATTTCTACTTGGGGTTTGCCTTTCCATTTTGTGAAGAAGGTAGATGGTACCGTCAGACTTTCTATGGATTATCAGAAGATGAAATAGTTCAAGGTCAAGAACTGATATCCCTTGTCGAGGATTGATGATCTCTTTGATCAGCTTCAAAGAGACCAAGTGTTCTCGAAGATTGTCTTGAGAACTGGTTATTATCATTTTTGTGTTAGTCCATCAGATATACCTCTTACATCCTTTTGGAATAGGTATGGTATATACGATTATTTGGTTATGCCGTTCTGTCTCATGATTTTGCCAGCAGTTTTCATGGCACTGATGAACCGAGTGTTCCATATTTAATTGGATTCTTTTGTGGTAGTATTAATGTAAGATATCATGGTGTACTCTCACACTCAACATGACCATGCCATCTATATTGATATCATTTTGAGTACACTAAGTGAGAATCAGTTATATACTAAGCTCTCAAAGTGACACTTTTGGATGGACCAGATTCACTTCTTGGGTCACGTCATCTCAGAGATAGGATTATCAGTAGACCCAGAGAAGGTGAGAGTGGTAGTTTCCTAGGAGAATCAAAAGAATATATTTGACGTACGAAGGTTTATAGGTATGTCTGGTTACTACAAACACATTATTCAAAAATCATTACGTTTAGAATCACCATTTATGGGACTGATTATGATGCATATGAAGTACATGGGGATATATTCTGGTGATTAAACCTTCTAGGAGATGAAAGGGAGATTGAATTCAGAACCGATACTAATTTTTACTGAGCCGGTCAGGAGTTATATAGTTTACTATGATGCATCATGTATTGGGCGAGGATCAGTGATTTTTTAGGGGGAATGATTCATTGTGTACATGTCTTGGTAGTTGAGGCCACATGAGAGGAACTACCCAACACACGATCTCGAGTTAACTGCAGTTGTGAATGCATTGCACTATTATAGACATTATCTTTTTGGGGAGTATTTTGTGGTATAAATAGACCAAAAAGCCACAAGTATATCTTTACTCAGCAAGATATGAATTTGAGACAATGAAGGTGGGTTGGGTACCTTCAGTCTTTTGACGTTGAGCTTGCCTACATGCCTGGAAAAGGCAACTTATTGGATGATGCACTGAGCAGGAGGACTCAGATACATGTAGTTCAGGAGGCCAGTAGTTAGTAGTAGCTTTTGGCTCTGTCATCTGAGATGCATTTGGAGGTTCACAACAAACAGGGACAAATGTTCCTTTATTCTATAGCTGTTACCTCTACTCTACGGAATCTTGTGCGAATGAGGTATCTTTAATATTATTAAGGCCTAGTTTTATGGGAGAGTGTGTTAGGTGAGGGCCCTACTCCAAGGTGGGCCATAAGAGAGGATTAAATTTTTCATTTTCATGGGTGCATATGGGCGTCAACAGACATATGTGAGAAGTTGTTGCAGGATTTTCATTCCTCAGTATGGGTAGTTCATCTTGGTGTCACCAAGATGTATCTAGATTTACATCGTCAGTATTGGTGGCTGGGTATGAAGAGGGATGTAGCTTGTTTTTCTATGAGATGTTCCACCAATTAGAAGGTGAAGACAGAGCATCACTAACTGGATGATCTTTTAAATCCATTACCCATTTTGAGTGGAAGTTGAATGATTTCGCGACGGATTTTCTGATAGTTTTACCAAGATCTATATGAAGAAATGATGTTGTATGGGTTGTATACAGACATACGAAGGTTAAAAAATTTCTTTTCGATCAAGGAAACCATCAGTGTTGATGAGATTGAATAGTTATGAATCTGATAGATAGTGCATTTTCATGGGGTTTTACACTCTATCATTTCAAAAAGTGACATTCATTTTACTTCTTGTGTCTGGTTGGGACTACAAAGGACATTGGGTACACAAATAATTTTGATTAGAACTAACCATCCCCATACATATGGCTTGTCTAAACGCACTATTCATTTTTTGGAGAAAATTCTTCGAGTATGCGTCCTTTATTTCGGGGGGGGGGTCTTGAGAGAGACACCCACCCGGGTTGGAGTTTTCAAAAAATAATAGTTTTTAGAAAAACTCCACCAGGAGTATGTGTCTCTCCTAGGATGCCAACAAATCTCGGACCCATGCTCAAATCATGTCCCCCAAAACATAAATCATGCGTTCGGGAATGTCTTCCCAGATAGGTTTTTAGGTTTACCTCCCGATCAAGAGGTGGATTTCTCTGTTGAACTTTTTCTAGGATCGAAACCAGTGTCCATTCCCCCATATTGAATGGCTACACCAAAGTTATAGGAGCTCAAGAAGAAGTTAGATGTGTTGTAGGAAAAGGGTTTCATCTAACCTATTACTTATCCATTGGGTTCACCTATCCTTTTTGTGAAGAAGGTGGGCAGAACCCTAAGAATTTGTGTTAACTATCGGAATATGAAGTAATTGATGGTCAAGAACTGATATCCCTTACTGAGGGTCAATGATCTCTTTGATCAACTTCAAGGAGCATAAGTGTTCTCGAAGATTGACATGATATCTGGTTATCATTAGTTGTGTGTTAGAAAATCAGATATACGTCTTATATCCTTTCAGAGAAGGGATGGTCTATAAAAGTATTTGGTTATTCCATTTGGCCTCACGAATACACCGAATGTTTTTATGTATCTGATGAATTGAGTGTTCCACCCTTACTTGGATTCTTTTTTGGTAGTCTTCATGTATGATATCTCGGTTTACTCTCACACTAGACATGACCATTCCATCCATCTTGATATCATTTTGAGTCCACTAATAGAGAATCATTTATATTCTATGATATCAAAGTACCACTTTTGGATGGACCGAATTCACATATTGGTTCATGTCATCTCAGAGATATGATTATTAGTAGACCCAGAGAATGTGAGAGTGGTGGATTCTTAGGAGAAAACAAAGACTGTATTTGAGGTATGATGTTTTTTGGGGATAGATGGTTACTACAAATTCATTAATCAGGACTTTTCATGCTTAGAAGCACCATTGATGGGCCTAACATAGAAGGGTGTGAAGTACATGTGGATAGATTCCCACGATTCAGACTTTTAGTAGTTGAAAGGTAGATTAACTTTAGAACCAATAAAAATTCTTCATGAGCTTGGAAAGAGTTATACCATTTACTACAATGCATCTGTTATTGGGATGGGAGTATTGATTTTGTAGGGGGAGGAGTCATTGTGTACAAGACTTGGCAGTTGAGGACACATCATAGGAACTACCCGACGCGCGATCTTGAGTTAGATGTAGTTGTGCATGCCTTTCACTATTAGAGACATTATCATTTGGGATAGAATTTTTTAAGTATAAACAGACCAAAAAAGTCCTCAAGAATATCTTTACTCAGAAAGATATGAATTTGAGACAGAAAATGTGGGCTGATTAACTTTAGTATTTTGACTTTGACCTTGCCTAAACACCTGGAAAAGTCAACTCAGTGGATGATGAGTTGAGTAGGAGGACACAAATACAAGAAGTTTAGGAGGCCATTAGTGAGTGGAATATCATAGATAATTTCCGTAATATTCATTTAGTTGTACACTAAAAATAGGGGAAGAAGTTTCTTTCTTTTATAGCTGTTACATCTACTCTACTAAATCAAGTGAGAATGAGGCAACTAACAGATTCCAAAGGCCTAGTCCTACTATAGAGTGTGTCAGGTGAAGACCCTATACTTGGGTGGATGGTAGGTGAGGGTGAGGTTTTTATTTTCATGAATGCCTTTGGGCGTCAGCAGACATACGTGAGTAGTGGTTACATGATTTTCTTTCCTCATAATGGTAAGTTCATCTTAGTTTCACCAAGATTTATCTTGATTTATCTAGATTTACATTTTCAGTTTTGGTGGATGGGTATAAATGGGGATGCAGCTAGTTTTGTTATGAGATTTTTCACTTGTCAGCAGGTAAAGGTGAAGCATCATTGACTGGCCAAGATTTTACTATAGATCCCCATTCCCGAGTCAAAGTGGAATGATGTTTCAATGGATTTTGTGAATGTATTTCCATGATCTCCATGAGGAAATGATTCTATACATGTTGTTGGCAGACTCAAGAAGGATTCATATTTCCTTCTGATAAATGAATCCTTCATTGTGGATGAGCTTGGAATGTTATACATCAAAGAGATAGTTCATTTTCACCAGGTTCTGCACTCTATATTTTCAAATAGGGACGCTTGTTTTATTTCTTGTTTTTTGTAGGGACTATAGAGGGCATTGGGTACACAAGAACTTATAAGTACAACTTACCATCCCCATATAGATGGTTAGTCTGAACAAATGATTTATGTTTTGGAGGACATGCTTTGAGAAAGCATCCTAGATTTCGGGGGGGGGGGGGGGTCTTGGGGGGGACACATACCCATGGTGGAGTTTTCCTACAATAATATTTTTCATGAAAACTCCACCAGAGGTATGTGTCTCTTCCTAGACCCCAGAAAATATATGATGCACGCTCAAAGAATGTTCTCTATACCTGAATCTTGTGTTCAAGAACGTCTTTCCATAAGAATTTTCAGGTTTACCTTTAGAGAGATTGGTGGATTTCTCTATTGAGCTTGTGCCAAGAGTGGAACCAGTGTCCATTCCTCTATATAGAATGTCTACAGAAGAGTTACAGGAGCTTAAGAAGAAGCTAGAGAAGTTTTAGGAAAATGGTTTCATCTAAACAAGCAATTATTTTTTGGGTTCTCTTTTACTTTTCAAAAATAAGAAAGACGGAACCCTCATACTTTGTGTGGATTATCAGAAGCTTAACTAGTTGACGGTCAAGAATCGATATCACTTGCTGAGGATTGATGAACAATTTGATCAGATTTAAGGAACCCTAGTGTTCTCAAAGATTGAATTGTGATTCGGTTATCATTAGTTTTGTGTTAGACCATCATATATACTCTATGGTCTTTCTAACTAGGTATTTTTTATATGAGTATTTGGTTTTTCCATTCGGTCACACGAACATGACAATAGATTTCATGGAACTGATGAACTGAGATTTCCATCATTACTTGGATTCATTTGTTGTAGTTCTTCATGGATGATGTCTTGGTGTACTCTCACACTCGACATGACCATGCCATCAATTTTGAGATCATTTTGAGTAAACTAAGATAGCATCAATTATATGATAATCTCTCAATGTTCCACTTTTGGATGGACTGGATTCACTTCTTGTGTCATGTCATCTCAGATATAGGATTATTTGTAGACCCAGAGGAGGTGAGAGTGGTAGTTTCCTAGGAGAAGTCAAAGAATGTATTTGAGGTACACGGTTTTCTAGGGTAGTATAGTTACTACAGACACATTATTCAGGACTTTTCATTATTAGAATCACCATTGACAGGCTTGACTAAGAAGGGTGTGAAGTACTTGTGGACATATTATAGGATTCATCCTTTTAGGTGTTGAAAGGGAGATTTACTTCATCACCAATACTGATTTTTCTAGATCTGTGCTAGAGTTATTCCATTTACTACGTTGCATCAGGAATTAGGCTGGGAGAAGTTATTTTGGATGGGGAAGGAGTCGTTGCGTACGGGTCCCTGTAGTTTAGGCCACATGAGCGGAACTACCCGATGCAAGATCTCGAGTTGGCTGTTGTTGTGCATGCCTTTCGCTGCTGGATACATTATCTTTAGGGAGAGAATATTGTGGTATAAACAGACAATAAAATCCTCAAGTATATCTTTACTCAACAAGATCTTAATTTGAGATAGAAAATGTGGGTTGAGTACCTTTTGTATTTTTACTTTGATCTTTCCTACATGCTAGGAAAATGAAATTCAATGGCTAACGTGTTGAGCAGGAGGAATCAGATACATGTAGTTCAAGAGGCTAGTAGTGGGTGGCATCTTATGGATCTGTTCTCTAAGCTGCATTTGAAGGTGAACAACAATTAGGGTAATACATTTCTTTATTCTATAGTTGTTACCTCTACTCTACTAGACCAAGTCCAAATGAGGAATCTATAAGATTCTGAAGGCATAGTCCTACTAGAGAGTATGTTAGGAAAGGACATTAATCCTGTGTGAAACGTAGGTGTGGATGAGGTTTTGCATTTTCATGGGTGTGTATGGGTGTTTGTAGACACACATGAGGAGTTGTTTTAGGATTTTTATTCCTCAGTATGGGAAGTTTATCTTGGTATCAATAAGATGTATTGATATTTACATCATCAGTATTTGTTGGTGGGTATGAATAGGGATCTAGATGATTTTTTTATGAGATGTTCCACCTCTCAGTAGGTGAAGGAAGAGAATCTGTGACAAAAATGGATTTTACAATGGTTACCCAATCTTGAGTGGATGTGGAATGATGTCATGATGGTTTTTGTGATAGGTTTACTGAGATCACTCTGAGGAAATGATTTTGTATGGGTTGTTGTTGAACGACTCACTAAGGTTGCACATTTCATTCTAATCAAGGAAAACTTTAGTGTTTAGGAGATTAGAATGTTTTACATATGAGATATAATGTATTGGTATAGGGTTCCTCACTCTATCATTTTATACATGGTTGATTGTTTTAGTTCAAATGTTTATAAGAGACTAAAGAGGGGATTGGGAACATAAGTACATCTGATTATGACTTACCATCCCCAAACAAATGTTTAGTCCAAATGAATGATTCATGTTTTTGGAAAACATGATTTGAGAATGCATCCTAAATTGGTGGGGGGAGGGGGTCTTTGGAGAGACACATTCCTCTAGTGGAGTTTTTTTTAAATAATAGTTTTCAGGAAATGATTTAGATGACACCTTATGAGGCTTTTTATGATAGTCCATGACAACAACCCCTATGTTTGCTTGAGGTAGGATATGCATCATTGCTGGGACCTCGTCTTATTCAGGAGACCACAGAGCAGGTGGTGTTGATTCAAAAGTGGATGAATACTGTACAATGTTTCCATAAATCTTATGCTGATAGATTGAGATAAACCATGGAGTTTGAGGTCGGAGATCAAGGTTTCCTACATTTCACACTGATATTAGGGAACATGAGGATTAGGAGACCAAGAAACTTTCACCAAGAAATGTTTGGTTGTTTTAGATTTTAGAAAGTCAGGCTGGTTTCCTATCAGTTGTAGTTACCTTAGAGGTACCTGGTTATGCCCAATGTATTTCATGTTTTTTAGCTATGAAGTTACTTTTCAGATTTGTCTCATGATTTTCAACATGAGGAGGTTGAGTTGGAGGGGGATACATCCTTCAAGGATCACCCCATATGGATATTTTATCACATCATGAAGGTTATCCATGGATATTTCATTCCTCTAGTACGGGTGCTATGGCCGCACATGTGAGAACATGATGAGACTTGGGAGAGGGATGCTGACATACGATGATAATGGCCTGAGTTCTTTGCAAATTCTTCTTTATCATCCTTGGAAAGGCAATTCAGGGACAAATTTTTGTAATGGGGGAAGTTTGTAAGAACCTGGATCTTCATATTAGTCATGGATATTTATTTAGGGGTGTTTTTGGGAAAAAATGAGAATATGGGGGTTTTCTATCTACATGTTGTGTAATTATCTATACACACCGTGTACTTAGCTTGGTGTGTATAGCCACGTGCTGGCCATGTAACGACCGAGTACATGGTTGTGTGGTGACTTGGCTGACTGCTTAAGTTGGGGGCCAGCTAAGGATACTACATGGAATGCACATTTAATGATAATGGAATATAGTTTTATTTTTTATTTGATATATTAGAGTGGGGTCACATTTCATGTCCGGAACAATCTTCTTCTTTCTGTATTTCTTACAGGTGTGTAGCAGAAGGGACAAGGAACATCGATTACCTCCTGATTCTCCATCCAAGATTTGATTGATACACCGTTAGGTGAATTGGAATCCCATTGGTGATTTCACAAAACCCATAGATCCTTTCTTCCTGATTACTTCTCGGTCATGGGTTATTCACGGTTGGGCATTTTTCACCCATTTTAATATCTTTGCTAATTTAATCCGATTCAAGGGAAGATATTCAAGTATATCGATAGTACGACATCAAGGTAGGTGGTTTGTGCCTTTCGTTGTGTTGTCTTGGATTATATATGCCTAAAGTGAAGCATACTCATTTTTGGGTTATTTATTTATTTGTAATTTAACCATTATATCACCCAGTATGGTTTATTTAATTGATAAAGGGTAGTTGCTTATGCGCATGGTTATATACCATGTTTATGGGACACCCCATGGTTGTATTTCCCTTATTTTTTATTGATGGAAGTTAGGCCAAGGATGACTATTAGGATTTCATTGTTTCCATGCCCTGGTTGATTAGGATTTAGTTTGATTGATTACATTAAAATCATGTGATATGATTGTGAATGATTATTCATGTAGAGGATTCAGATTTCATGAGATGATTTGATATTATATGCGCACTGTTTTCTAATGGACCGTGAGATCCTTGGTGTAGATGATTGACCCAGGGATATTGACCATGAGAGATACCTTGGAGGTTGTTTATAATTAACTTATCCATGATGTCCTAGTGGTATTTAACATGAGTGATACCCAAGAGGTATTTTATAATTTATTGATGCCATGTTGACCCAGAGGTATTGACCGTGAGAGCTACCTAGGTGGTTGTTTGTAAATGATTAGTGCTATGTTAGACTAAATGGGTTAGATCATGAGAGATTCCTAGAGAGTCGTTATTTAATGAATTAGTTCTATGTCAAACCAAAGGGGTTATACCATGAGATATTACCCAGAGGGTTGTTTATGAATGATTGAATTATTGTGATGAGTCTTCCACGATATATCATAAGTTTAGAATCTGTGTTACTTGATTGTTTAGATGGTCTTCTGAGGCATCTTTTTTTTGTTTCCTACAAAGGGGATATAGATATTAATCTAGATCCCATGGGTTACATTATTGAACTAATGAATAATTGATTTAAAATAATGTAATTGAAAACTATAGGATTTTTTACTTTTTAGTAATTCTAAGTTTATTGCTTCATTTATGCATATTACCTTCTATGAAAAGATCTTTTGGTGGTTTCCTAATGAGATTCATCTCACACACTTCTTGGGTCATGATTTGGACAGTAATAGATTATATGATTGCAGGTATTGATAAGGTAAATCACCCTTCTTTATTAGGTACATTAGTTCTTGCTGTTGGAGCTAGAGAGAATGAGACCAATCTATGGATTACAATGCTGCTAGAGTTTACTTGTTTATATTGTACTTTGGATTTTATATTTCTTTCTATAATTGTGGATTTTTTGGATATTTTCTTATATACATATTCTATGAATAATATATATATATATATATATATATATATATATTGTGGCTTCTCTTGGATTTATTTTCAATCTTCAATTGTTTATTTCCGTTTGGTATTATATATTCTAATATTGTTTACTATTTGTTTGCTGCGGTGTATAATCTGCCAATGAGGGCATATTTTTTCTATTATTATACCTTTGACCTCACTGCTAGTCGACAACATCTCACATATGGGGAATGTCACTTGAGGTCATGTGACCAACAAGGTATGGGGCACCCTTGGGTGGCACCCAGATTTGGGGCGTTATAATAATGAATTGATTTTTTAGAGATGACCTCTAACGATAATAATTATAAATGGTATTTTCATATATTCCAAGGGAAATTATTAACATGAAGAGTATATAAGGATTTTTATAAAGAACATAACAATGGATAAATTTTTTGACATGTTCAACAAGTGAAAATTTTGGATATAGAAATATCATTATTGGTTGATGCAATCCCAAATGATAATATCTCTGTGGATCATTCAAAAAATAAATAAATAAAATCCTAGAAAAAAAATATAATAGAGAGCCATGATTTTCTTTTATTAGTTGGGTACCATAATTTTTTTGTGATATGTTTTTCATATTTATCTAATGCACTCACCATCAAAAGGAGTAATATTTCTCATGATAGACAAATATGAATAGAAATATAAAAATTTTAATAAGAGGGTTTTGAATTTATCTATACTAAAAATACCTTCATGTAAATAATTATTTTTGATACACAACATTGATTTAAAGAAGGGTATGATTTTTTTCTCAAGATAAATAATAAGATGATACCTTATGGTTTTTATCAACTATAGATACAGACCTAAAATTACCCAACACATGATTTGGGGTAATCCAAATTAATATTTACATTAAAGATCTAAAAAAATTATCTATACTGGGAGAAGTGTGATGTATATAATAATCACCAAATTCGATAATATATATTCATATAAAAGAAGATAAACATGAACCAAAGAATATGGTTATATATGATTAATGATTAGGGGTTTGTAATACATTGCCCTCTTTAGGTGGAAAACAAGATGGATTATTATTCCAATAGAAATGATTTATCTACATCATTGATGATAAGGATAGATATAAATTCTATATTCAATGATATATAAAATAAGGGACATGAAAATCATATGGGAAGGTAGGCAGAAAAGGATTATATGGAGCCATAAAATACTATGGGAAATAATTCAATGTTTAAAATAAAAAGAATAGATTTATAATATTTGTATTAAGAATATGTATCCCATCTATGGAATAATTGATGAAGATACTATTATATGATGAAAACAATCACATCATTTTTTATTCACCCATGAGGAATAAAAATATATAATGATATCTGATAGAACGTCGAATGGGGTAATTTGAAGATGAAGATTCGAGATTAAATCTCAGGATTATTGTTCAACAAGAAATTTTAAATACAAAGAGAAACTTCTAGTTGGATGATTCTACCATAACATAGACCTACATGGAAGTATAAGAAAGTCAAAATGGATTTCACCACAGGTTTCATCAATATATCTAATGGAAATAATTCCATTTGGGTTGTGGTCAATTGACTTACAAAGTTAGATAACATTATTTATATTCAAGTGGATTTATTATATAATAAACTCACAACTATATTTATATTAATGAAGTGGTAAGGATTTATGGAGTAAAATTTTATGTTTTTCTGATCAATATCTAAGGTTCAACTAAAAGTTCAAGAGAATACATCAATAACCATTGAATACAGATCAAACAATTGTTATTTTTTATCATCCAAAAATTTATAGTTTAAACGAATAGAAAAATTAGAATTTGAAATATATTTATGGATCATTATTTATGGATTTCAGAGTAGTTCGTGATCATCATATTCCACTTAGTGGGTTCTCATATAACAACTATTTCCACTCAATCATATAAATGGAACCATATGAGCCTTTATACAGAGAGGAATTTAGAAACATGACATGTTTCGATGAATTTAGAGAGTGAATGAGGTTTTTCCTAGAACATTTGTAAGAAATGATATAAATTATTAAAACAATTAAAAAAAATATATTAAAGTATTATATATTCAAAAAAATAGATATGAGGATAATATTCATTGAGATATGAAGAATGATCTTTATGAAAAGGTATTTCTTTAAAAATCACCATGGTAGTTGGTCATGATACTTAGAAAGAATTGAAATTTAATCCCTAGAAACATATACAACTCAGATATTCTTAATATCTAGGTAATTTTAGCTTATCAACATGTTATTTCACCAAAATTCTGATAAGTACAAAATGTTTTCCTTGTATTTCTTCTAATAAAGAACTTATTTGACCCATCACATATACTATATCCATATATGTTACATATAGATCATGATCTATCATATGTTGAATAACAAATGATGTTATTTTATTGTAGTGATAAAATTATATGAAACAAGACCACACATGTTTCCAAAGTTGTAGGGAAAAATTATAAATATAAGGAAATAATATGGGAACATAAATATGTAATAAAATAAAAATAACTTGATCTACTCCCTCCAAAACAATGAAATTTTTATACTATTTTTTCCCAGGATAGAATATAATACCCTACAATTTAGTATAGTTTTTTATTAGTTAACTTCCATTTGTTTCACAATTGATTAAATTTTTTCAGACATGATACAAATCTTAATGAATAATGCATTTTTAAATTTAGTTAGAATATTAAAACATGAATTATAATAGAAATTATTTTTCATTAAAGTATGATATTAATAGAAAAAAATATGTAATTAAATTATTAAAACTAAATATGTTCAATAATTAAAAATAAATATTAAATTTAATAAATATAACTAAATAAAATGATAACTAGATTGAAATATTTTTTCTCATGGTATCTGATGGAAATCATAACAATGAGAATAATTACAAACGTTAGGAAAAATATTTAAAAATATAATAATGTTTTAAATATAGAAGTTATTTATTAGGAAGAGTATACGATAGAAATAGTTTATGTATTTATATAAGGAGAATCAATGGTTATATATAACAATTATGTATATATATAAATTTATTATGTATAATCATTAGATAAAAGTGATCGATTAAATAAATTATTTTATTATGTGGTTGGATAAAGAATATTGGATACCCAAATAATGTAAATATAAGATACAATCCTTATAATTTATCCCATGATATGATGATTATAAACATGAGAAATTACATTGTGAATTATTTTGCCATGTAAGATTTGATTTTTTTTATCAATGCGTCATTATGTATTTGGTGACAGAGTTAATAATGATTAGAGGATTTTTATCCTCAAGATATCATCTAAGATGATTCTTGGAGTATTTTTATCCTCGAGATAATATCTGATGATTGGTTGTGTACTATTCAAGAAGTCTATGGTGTGTTTTAATTATAATTTTACATTAAAATAAGTTTTATAACATGAAGAAACCATCTTATTCTACGTGTGAATTATGGATCATCAATATTGGATGAACATTCAGAAACATGATGATATAGACATACAAAAATATATTATTTTTTCATGAAAAATTATTTTTTGAATAAATAAAGATAAAAATATATTTTTCAATTAGAAGAGTGACATATTGAAGGTGAAGTGTTTATAAGGATTCCAATTATGGTTGAGTTTACATTTAGAAATTTACAATGTGTGTAAATACTAAGTTACCAAAAATATGGTCTAGGTTAGCATGAACCGGCCACCCAAACATTCTATGACTTTCATGAGATAATATTGACGAATGTTTTACTCTAGTCAACCTATAACAGATGAATAGGTATTGGGCACATGCATATCACTTAAAAAGCGAGAAAGCAGGATGCACTGCGAGGTGATAGTCCATAGGGGAGTTGGAATGCAGTGATTCTATTGGGAGGTTCTTAGAACGGACCTAGTTCCTTACATCTAGCCAATGGAGGGTTGATTTATTTATCAATGATAGAAAGGGAATGACAATTTCTAATGTCGAACAACATTAATCATGTAACTATTACCGAATTAAGATCATGTGACTATAACCTGATTCATCTGATAATAGATCATTCAATGCTACTCATTCTTCCACATCATTATCTTCATGATACCATGTGTGAGGGACCATTGGACACAAACTGTTCAACCTACTATGAGTTTTTCTATGATGCACAATTGATATATTGACCACATGAACATGATTCAACTAACCATATAAATTGAGGTGAAATGACTGCACATTCAAAATGAACCAAATGCATGATTTATCTTCATAATCAATATACCAAACACATGACGAGTCTCCAACCTACCATAAGATACAACTGACTAAATTAATAGGGTAAAATTGATCATGATATTAACTTACCATGAGATTCTTATGTTTTATCAACTGACCGCATAAAGAAGAACCTACCATGGGTAGTTCTACTTACCATGAGTAGTGTGATTATTCTCAACATATTAAATTATGTGATCACATAGATATAAATAAATTTCTAGGATAAATAGGGTATCTAAATATATATTTCATGAATGATATTATTTTTTAGATACTAATATCATGGTGAGTTTGGATGTGTTTCATACACTTCGGATGAAATAAGATCTCGATATATATACAAGGTACACATTAATTAACTACATCTTCATGAATAATAAATAGAGGATCCGTGGATATTATTTAAACTCATATGTGACACAAAATATTCAAGAACATTAAATATAGAAGATGTGTATGAAATAAGGATTTCAATCCTTATTGAAAATACATCCATTTCAAGTATAGTGATGTGGATAAAATATTTCATGAAGAATATCATGCATTCCATGTGAAAAAACAATATAATTATGGTTCATGAGATATTCATTCATAAAACCATGAATCAACCTGAATAGTAACTACATGGATAATTAGTATAATGATGCTATTATAATTTGGGAGTTATAATGCATGAAATAAAATAGAAAAGTGTGGTTATTTATTAACAATGTGGACCAATAAATGAGACCTGATATCTTTGAGTATTTTATGTTTTATGATTCAATTAAGTATAATGTTCAATGATAGAATATGAAAATGAATATTCAATGATTCATACGGTGTTTGATGTGGAAGGATATGAGATCAGAGTACTTAAGGTAGTTTATAAGAGAATTTGACACTATAGGTTATTAAAATTTTACATTTGATAATGAAAACTGAGTCTCTAGGGAATTTGAATGTTTGTAATGATTAAGAGTTTGAAGGAGTTTTTATATATATTGGAAATAGATAAATACCATCCAATTTCTAATTTGAAGAATAACTAGAACCAATGATCATAGAGATTCCATAATTCAAATATTGGGAAAATATCTATTATGATTAATGAAAATTAATATTCATTATAATATGTATATAAATATTCATATAGGTGATGGTGGAGGTGTTTGAAAAATGATAACATTTTGAGAATTCTACATCTTATAAAAAATTTTAACAAGTAAAGAGAAAGATATTGAATATGGGCTATATTAAATGGAGAATAATATTGTTGTATCTGAGTAATAACAATATTTAGATTAACCATATCATTCATTAGTTAGAGTATGTTTCATGACCACCTTACCTGACCAACCAAGTTGGTGAAGATATTGAAGTGATTTACACTTGAAAACCAAAATATCCCTATACACATGGTGTAATATCAGAATTCTTACAATAATGGAAGTAACTAGGGAGAGGAATAAAATCTCTCTATTCTATATCATCATTAAAGAAATGAAGTCTCTTTTAGTTAATTATAAAATTAGTGGGAACATAGGGGATTCTATATTGGGAGGAAATTATATAAGAGAACAAATTGGAATCTATGTTGATAATAACATACAATCCTTGGTTATAAAGAATTACTAAAGATAGTGGAGAATCCATGTTGGTGGATAACTGACCATGAAAGGAGTATTATTTGAATCTAAAACTTGTAAAAACTATATACAAACATGTTTATTATATTTACTACATAAGTGGTGTAGATTGTGAAAAATTACTAACTGCATTAAGAACAATAAAATGTTTGAGAGGTTGAATTAAAATTTTTATAATTCATAAAAATAATACCGCAGATTCAACCCTATTAGTGGTCTATTTTTTGTCGGAAGAATAAATTTTTTTAGATTAACATTCCCTCAAAAGATAAAGGTATATTTCTTCTTCAAATATGAAGAATCATAAGTTTTTGAATATATGAGGAGTAGAAAATTTTGAGGGTATAAAATACCATAGTTGGAAGAGTAAGATGCTTCCTTATCTCTTTTTACTTTTACAATAATTTAGATATTTTTATATTATTGTTTTTATCTATTTTTGAAATTGTTTAAATGAGTCCTGATGAAATGTGGAATAAGAAAATGGATGGAAAATCACATAATTACATCATAATGTATCTATCAGTTAAATTCTATACCAAATTATTAGATCTTAAAACTATAAAATCAATCTGTGTACATTTTAAAAGAATTTATGATGGTAATATCAAGGTCATGGAAGCTGAATTACAAGTCTATTGGAGTATATTTGAATACCTAAAAAAGGAAAATTATAAGAATATAGGCGATTATTTCACCAACATAAATGAAATAGTTGGTAACATTCAAGGGTTTGGTGATAATATTGAGGAATAAATCATTGTTAATATGATTATGATAATTTCCTAGTCATATTTTATCCTATTTTTTTATCTTTATAGGATAGGGAAGATATAAACTTGGATGAAATTTATAACATCCACATGGCTTATGAAATGAGGAAAGATTTGACCATTAAAAAACTGACTAAGAAATGTAATTTTAACCCATATGAAAAGTAAAACTCAAATAAGAGTAATATATTGAATCAATTAATTTATATTATGAGGAAGCTAATGAATAACTCAACTAAATCAAGGATATTTTATCAAATATGATCAACAAAGAAAAATTGGAAATAAAAGGAAATAAATTTGTGTGACGTTATATTTGTGATTATCTTGGCCATATTATAAACAACTGTCCAAAGAAGGATGTTGAATAATATGAATTATATGAATTATATGAAGAGGATGAGAAATAACAACAATAGAAGAAGAGAAAAAATAAGATGTATTATTTCGATAAGAAGAGAATCTATTTAATGAGAAATAATGAAAAAAGACAATTGATGTTGTTCATTAAATGATGATGTAAACATCTTTTATTATGTTTAAAAATTATTTTATTCACCATAAAACTATGATGGATGGGAAAAATCATATAAATTGAGTGAGAACAAAAAATAATATGGAATATTATCTTGATTAGATTATTTATCTCGATAAATAAAACTAAAATTTAGAGAAAGAAAACAAGAATTCATCTAAATAAAATATTAAATATAATAAATATAATGGGGATAAAGAGAAAAAGGATTTGATTACAAATAAGGTAGCATTTGTTAATGAGATCAAGTTGGAAAAACTAAATATTTCTGGACAAAGAAAAATAGTATGTGATCTAAAAGAAAAATTAGAAATAGAGGAAAAATAACTATTTGAGACATAGGATATATGTGTCACTATTGAAAATGAATTGAAAATGGTCAGAGAATGATTTAAGAAATCATTTTTTGTCAAAGGAGTGTCTTCTCAAAATTGTGAGAAGAAAGATTCAAAATAAGATGTTAAATCAGCCCTTACTTATATTATAAACACATCATTTTTTATCAAATAGCATAGGTGAAAAAAAATTGAGTTGGTTTAAACTAAGAAGAAAAAGATGAAATATTTCACATAAAATAAAGGAAGAACTGTTTTAAGAGAATCATTACCTTCAAGAAAAAATAAGTCATACATTTAAATAGTACAACAATAATAAAACATTTATAGATCAATAACCAATATTAAAGATCAAAAATTTAATTTGTTTTTAGTGTTTTTGTATGAATGGACATAAATTATATTATTTGATGTTTAATAATCTCTTACATGAAAAAGGTAAGAAAGGAGGGTGGTTTTGATGAGTATCTTAGAAAAAAATCTCATAGACGAAAATATATGATTTTATCTCTAAAAAAGATATATATAAAGAATATATTTCTGGTTTTGGAAGAAGTATGTAGCAGATGAAGTTTTAATGGTCACAAGGATAATGTACTCCTAACATGGTTGGATGGTGAGGTTCCTTATTCTATAAAAGGGAAGTGATTTCAAAATAGAAATAGTTTCAAATAAAGTGAATATTTTGAGAATATAATGAATTTAAATAATGTGTGCCTAATTATTTTTCCAAATTTAAAAAATTCTAAACAGGTCAAGGAGGCATAAAAGCATATTGAGGCTAAAGGAAAGAAAGTGTATTCACAAGATGAGGTGAAAATTGAATAGAATTTGTATAAAACTATAAACATGATGATTTATATGATTTATGTGGAGAAATAAATTTCACAAAAATAATAGGGTCAATGGAATAATGAAGACAATCCAACAGATTAGACTCAATATAGAAAGAAGGTCCCAAATAAATCTTCCCATGAAAATATTGAATGAAAATAATCTCCTAGGTTGGGAGGAATATCTCATCCTAAATGTTGTATCTAAGACACAAGGGTTCCCCTCTTAATTTTCTGTTATTTTATTTTTTTAAGTTAACATATAGAGGATTAAAGGAGTTGTTTGAGGTTTTCACAATTGGATAACACAATGATATTAATCATCATGGATTCTACTGACTACCATGAAATGGAAGGAAATAAGTGAATCCCTTTTGGGAAGAAAATAATGAGAAAGAAGCTTCCATTTTATTATTTCTAGTAAATTGAGATTGTTTGGACTACATGGAAAAAATAATGGTTTAGGTATGAGTATTTCATTTATAAACATTTATGATGACTATATTAAATGAATATATGATGTGGGAGTGTTGGCTGTAAAAATATTTAAATAAAGGGGATGTTTTATGAATTTTACTTGAATTTTATAAAGTTGTTGTTGGGGTAAATACATGGAATTTGTTTTTCATGATAAATATTTTTTATAAAACCCCTATTTTAGAAATAAACATGTAATCACTTGATGAGTTTTGATGGAAAACTTATACATACTTGGTTATATATCTCTCGTTTTCAACACTAGGTTATCCCAAATAGACTTAGAATAGATAAGTTAAAGGATCGTTGCTAAACGAAACATATGATATCACACCTCTTTTAGTAATAAAATAAAGAATATGGGGTTACTGTTTCAGAAGAAAATATTATGAGAATATCCCCACTTTAACTTTGAATTATATTTCTAATAAGGGGTGATAAAATTTAGGTCTCACGTATTGACTCCTAATGATATTATGTTTCTATTGTCAATAAATTCATAGAATGACATTATTGGGCCCAAGTTGGAGTTTTATTTGTGTTCAATGTTTAAATATGTGTTTGTTGATGAATGTGATGATTCTTAGAGGATTTTTTATAGTCAAGATAATATCTGAGATTATACTTGGAGGATTCTTATCATTAAGATAATATCTAACGATTGGTTTTGTACTATTCTTAAAGTCTATGACACATGCTAATTTTTCATAGAAATGAAAATGTGTTTACAATACGAATAAACTATCCTAGTATGTGTGTTAATGGTAAATAATTAGTATTGCATAAAGATTTATAAATTGTATGAGGAGGCTATGAAAAAATATATTATTTTTTTCAGGAATAATTATTTGAAGAATTATTGAAGATATATATATATATCACTAGGAAGATGAACATGTTGATGTGGAAGTGTTGAGACGGATTATCATTTTGGATGTGATTACACTTAGTATTTTAATAACTTTATAAATATTGAGATACTAATAATACGGTCTAGGATATCCTAAATCATCCACCAAAGATGCCAAGGACTTTAATGGGCCATGCTTGAGAGAATTTTATCTCTATCTAGACTATATGGGTTAAAAGGATGATAAAGCTTTCACAGAATAAAAAAAGTCTAATTTAAGGTATTTTGTTGGGTGGAATCACATAGGGGATCTAATATGTTGTAGTGCTAGTTGGAGGTTCCTAGAGTGGACTCGGTTACTCACATCTAGCAGATAAAGAGTGTGATGTTGTTTATCAAGTAGTTGAAGGGTGAGCGGATTTCTAATGTGGGACGACTTTAAGACTAGAAAAATTAAACCATTATGAATATCTACATATAATTAATTTCATTCAATCAAGAGTAATTTGATTTCACTAGAGCCTTCAAGTTGTTGTCTTCATGTTATCATGTATATGGGCCTTTTGTGCCCAAACTATTCGACATATCACTAGTCTGTTTGTGATGCATGCTCGATATACTAAACACATGAACAAAATTCAACCAATTATATTAATAGAGGTGAACTAACAACAGGTTAAAAATAAATCGGCCACATATGTTCTCTTTATTTTTGATATACTGGTTGCAGGATGAGATTCCCACTTACTATGAGCTGTTACATACCATATAAACATGGGAAAACTGACCACAAGATCGTCCTACCATGAGATTCATATGATCACTCAAATGAAGACATTAAGAATCAGATAAAATTCGTTGTTAAATTTAATTTGAACGGGGAGATGATTCTCAACAAAGTGAATTTGAGATATCACATCGATAGAAAGAAAATGTAAAGAAAAATGGGGAATCTAAATATATGTTTCATGAATGAGATGATATGTTATGAATTCAGATCAAGGTGATTCCTGAAGTGTTGTTGTGATTTTCAATGAGATAATAGATTGATATCTATATTTATATAGTAATTTATTGATAATATTTTCATGCATAGAAAATATAAGAGATGATGGTATATGTTGAACCCATAACATAGACATAAGATTCATTAACATCGCATATGGAAGATATGGATGAAAGGAAAAAAAGAAGATACATATTACAAAAACCCTCATGTAATGTATAATGAGGAGGATAAAATATTTCATAAATAATATCATGCATTCCACAAGAGAAAACCATATAAATGTTGTTCTTGTGATATTCATGTATACAAACATGCATGGATATGAAGAGAAGCCACATGAAGAATGAATACAATGATTCAATTATAATGGCAGTTTTATGAAGATTGAAATGATGGAAAATATTGTAGTTATTTACTAACCACATAATGCAGTGAAGGATACATGATCTTTTTGGGCATTTTCAATGTGATGATGAAATTAAAATGAATTTTCAATGACAGAACATCACAATACACGTATCACGATTCTTATAGTTTTTAAAGTAGAAAGATATTTAGATTTGAGTCCTTCATATATTTTAAAATATAAGATGAGATTGTGGATTATAAAAAAATACCTTATAATAATGATGAGTGAGTCTCTATGGAATTTTAATGGATCTAATGAAATGGAGTTTGAATGATTTTTTAATGATAATTAAAAATGGAGAAATATCCTCCAATTTCGAATTTGAATATGACCTACAAATAAGAATCATGAGGATTCCATTGTTTAAAAACAGGAAAAATATAAATGATGATTAATGAGAATTAATATTCATTATTAAATAATAAAAATATGCATTAATGTGATGAACGAGTTATTTGATTCTTGAGAATGTTTTGAGAACTCGGAGAGTACCATACACATCTATATTAGGGAACGACATGTAGGTTGAATATCAGAGACATTAAAAGTGGAATATTGTTGTGCATGAGTATTTAGTATATTTATTTTAACCAAATCATCCAAGATATGGAGTAAGTTACAAGACCATAAAACCTAACCAAGTTAGTTTTTGAATATCTTGATGTTTAGTACACATGTAGACCCATCAATCCATTAGTTTATGGAGGAAGATCATATTTCCAATTCGTATAGAAACAAAAAAGTATAGGAATATGATCATTATATGATGGTTCATCATCAAAGAAGTTAATCTCTTCGAGATGATTTTTGAATATCTGGAATCATAGTAGTATCTATTATTGGATGAAACTATTGAAGGGAACACAATGGGATTAGGGATAATAAGATTAGATTATCATTGGTTGTAAAGAATTGTTCAAGATGGTGGAGAAGACATGTTCAGGGAGATAAACACATAGAAAGGAGTATTCTTTCAAGAAAAACCATATAAATATAATGCATTGACATATTTAATTTATTTACCGCACATGAGATGAGTATTGCAGAAAATTAATTATTTGACTGAGAACATGAACATGTTTTATATTTTCAATTAATAGGTAAAGAATTGTTTTGAATGATACCATTCATTCAATCCCAACTCTTAGTGGCATATTTGTCTTGGGGAACTATATAAATTTTCAGAGAAAGGGAGAATCTTAGAAATCAAGTAGTGTAATCATTCTATATGAGGTAAAATTATCAATTATTAATAAATAAGCAACATTAATAGTGCTTTCCTCTAACCAATCACATGAGAATCCTTAATATGAATAGTTATAATGGAATCATCTTCAAGAGAAGTTCAATCCAGTAAGGATCACTACAATATCCATCTTAGCTAAATCACCACTAGAAAATACTATCATTTCTTTTAGTATTCTTAGGTTATATGTGGATGTATTGAGTGGTATTTTAACTAAACGTTAGGATGTTATCAATAAGCCATTACTAATGTAATAAATGTTTATTTTTTTAAATGTATTTTATTGTATGTGTAATTATAGAAAATACGTTCACAATTAAATTAATTATGGGAATAAAAATCATTGATATATTATTTTTATAAATAAATAAAATCTAATTAAAATTTAAGTGATGATAAAACTAACAATATAATCATTCATTTCCAAATAAATTATTTTTTGCATTAAATTTATATTCATGAATTATATTTTTTTATTTAAAATAAAAATCTATAATATTTAATTTATTTTATTTAATTAATCGATTCTAAATTCAAAATGATGAATTAATTATTAGGTTCAAGGGTAAATATCATTTTTGGGGAAAATAGTTACTTAAGTGAATAGTGAAATACCTCAGTAAACATAATAAATATTGTATATACTGAAAAATTGATTTGTATGTCAATAAAAAACATGAAACATTATCATAAACATGTATGAATATGAAATTATTGACCAATTTTCATTTATTATATATTATAATCCACATTATAAATGAATGTACATGTAGTAACCATTAAAGAGTGAATATTTTCAAAAATACTACTCAACTTTCAACTATAAAAGGGTCCTTCATCTAGAAAATTAAAAAAGAACCTCATATTTAATTTTATCTTAAACATATAGCCAATTTTACTAATTTATAACCCTTTAATATTTGTGTGGGAGATTGGTCTCAAGATGAAGTACTATGGAATTTAAAACTATGAATATAAAAAAGTAAGGATTTGTTCTATTCAATGAAACTAATAATTTCTTCTTTATATATATATTTTTTTATTGTCAGTCTACATATTAAAAAAGATGATTAATATATATTATAAATTTCTTAAATTTCATTATACATGTTTAAGATGAGTTAATAATTAATCACTTAGTTTCTAATATTCATTATTTTAATATATCATGTTAATATTTGTATTGGTTTTACCACTTATATAGATAGTGTATTAATATTACCATCCTTATCATCAAGGGATAAAAAACAAAAATAATAGATATATAATAGATTAGATATATATATATCTTATTTATATAATTATCTAATTAAAATAGATAAAATAATATTCATTCTTACGTAACTCCTTATGATTGATAAATTTACCCAAAACAAAAGAGTTATTATCACTAACCATCCAAGATACCAGAGTATAATTATACCCCATTAGTCCCTGAAATGTCCCAAAGGGTATTCTAGATCCGCAAAGATTAATGAATAACACTTATCATCATACAAGAATAAACAAGTAATGATTTTTATAGAAAACAGATAAATATAACAAGATACAAATCAGTATATCAACACTATTGAATGATAATATATTGAATGTCAAACAAATAAAAAAATACCCAAGATGATAGATTAATAAATTACAAGAAACCATGATGTTAACTAGAAAATATTACTAAAATACATTTGTAACAAGTGGACAACAACCCCACCATTCACCATCACCACTTCATGTCCTATAAGATTAAGATCATCCACTACCTGTAAGTGGTGATTTCCCTATTCGTGGACATAGAATATGAAAATATAAAAATTTCTAAAGGAAATAGAAGGGTGTAAGTTATAAATCCCAAAAGGGTCTCACAATGTTTTCTATAATTGATTCCATAAAAATAAACCAATCATTCTACAAATTTAAATAAAATAGGGCATGACATTGAATTTCATTTTTCATATTTGAAGCAAAAGAAGATTTCTTTTCAATGGATGGAAAATATTTCAAACATGGATTAAATAATGATTTTATATAACAGAATTTATATAAATCATTTGGTATGAGGATAATATTTATATAATCAATGATATATATAATCCAAACATATATAACTAGAACTATGTTCATCTACCATATTGTATATTAGTTTCTTTCTATATGATCCTAAAAATTTTCATATTAGGGACCACGATAAAATAATGTTACACTCATCCCTCTAGATCATACAGAATATGGATCATTAACATCTAATGAGGGATAATCCTGAAAAACTTGTATTTTCTTAGATTTTTCATTGTTAATCAATTAATATGGGATCAACCTCCTAGTATGATTATCCCAAATAACCAAATAACTACCTAGTATCACATGTGATCAATTAATCAATAAATAATTGGAAAATTATCTCATTTCCAATCCATATTTATTTACAATTCAATTTCCCAAATTTCATTTTCAGTATTCTTACTTAATTACAAAACCAAAACATAGTATTTCTATTATTTCATGTATTTTTAATTCAGAACCATTTATAGGTTTTCATTATTTCAATTGAAGACATTTTTCTCAAAAAAAATTCAAATCATTTCATTGATTCCATAATTTTCAAAATTTTCCCCATAATCACAATTCCATTTGAAAAAGGGGTTTTCCTAAAAATCCATTATATTTAAAATTTCAATTTCAAATAATGTCAAATCAAGGTTTTATAAATAAATTAAAATCTATTTCAATTAAAGAAATCAATAAATTCAAGGTTTCAATTACCTGGAAAATATCAAATGGAACCACCTAGATTTTATCACAGAATCCAATGATCAACACCCATAATGGGAATTCCAATGACAATCGAAGGCAAGGAAGATCTACGAATCAGATCTAGAATAAAGATCTAACTAGATAGGGATTTTTTTCTATAAAAATAGAGTTTAGATACATAAAAACATGATGATTTAATACTCACTATGGAGTAGAAGATGGGATATCTAAATAAAACACATAAGAGGAGATCCAATTAATAGAGAGGGATGAAATCTTCCACCGACACTTTGATTTTCCAAAGAAAGAGGTTAGAAGATAAAAAACAATTTTTATTAGGTGATCAAGAAGGTATATTGGATTAGGTATAAGTGGAGTGATTAGGAACCTAAAACGGGGGGTTTGGGTTTTTTAAAATTAATTTCATCACATTTTAATACCGAACACATTGTTAGTAGGACGGGGGCACATAGTTTGGGGGAACCATGCACCAGCCATGTAGACCTACTATTTGGGGTACATAATTTACCTTGTATGAATGCATAGTCATGGTGATATGTTCCAACTGTAAATTCCACATTGTCAAGGGGATTCACTATTTTCACTGGGGGGACATGGTTAGGGAAATCATGTGCTATCCCTACATTGAAAAACAATATTCCCAAAAATTCCCAAATATCCCTAAATGAACCCTTAATAAGAAACAACTAAAATGAGATCAAAATCATGGAGAAGGAATACATGAGACAAGGCAATGAGATATTACAACCTTCCCAACATAAAAATAATATGTCCCCAACAATTCTATCATGATGTTTCCATATCAAAGAGATAAGACCACTTCTCTCTCATTAGTACCTTACACTCCCATGTATCATATGAAACAGAGCGATGCTTCCATAGAAATATGACCAAACATATATTCCTCTAATGAAATAAATTTGTACTTGAATTATATAACCTACCTAGATACTTATTAATAGATAAATCAGCATCAATATCAAGATCCTCTTAGCCGAAGACATGATAAGTGTCTGAAAAATACTTATGAATTTACGATACATGGAACATATTATGTTTCAACATCATTTGTGATGGAAGTTATAAATGTTTTTCCACATTCCCCACCAGTTCAATGACCTCAAAAGGTCCCATATAATGTAGAGAAAGCTTCACTTTCCTCCCAAGTTATCGATGACCCAAATGGGGTGAAACACTCAGGAACACATGGTCTCCAACTGAAAACACCAAAGGTATCCTATGACGGTCAACATAAGATTTATATCGGCTATGTTTCATCACCATTCTATGAAAAATATACGAAATGTTAGCTATTTTATCATGTACCAAACTTGTCCCAACTAAGGAACTCTCACCAATCTATGACTAACACAACATAATTTTCAAGGTTTACCATAAAATTCATGAAAATGAGTTATCCACTATGTGGACTGGTCACTATTGTAATTATAAAAGTCAAATATTCTGAATTGGATATCCCACGATCAAACAAAACTGAGGTCTCAGGCATGGATCATGTATTACAAAATATCTATATCTTATTAGATTTTTTCATCCATCTATAGATGATATGCTAAGATCAAGATCAATTGAGATCACATTTCCTTATAGAGGAATTTAAAAAAACCAAAAGTGAAACTGGGATCTCTATTAGATACTATCACATATAGAACACCATGAAACCTGAATACCTCCTTTATGTATGTGCTTTCCATGTCTTCAATATTGATTATATCTAGTATTGGTATAAATTGTGCTGATTTGGTTATCCAATTGATCAAAACCCATCTCAAGTTCTTCTCCCAAGGTTTATAAAGAAAAAATTCCATGAATTCTATAGAAATATTGTCCCACTTCTAAGTAAGCAATATAAGGGGCTGATTAAAACCTGAAGGTATCTGGTGTTTGTCCATAACATATTTTCAAGTATAAAAACGTTAAACAAAGTAATCAATGTCCCATATTATACATAGAAACCATAACCATCACTGTAAATCTTATAACATATTTATGGTACCCAGGTTCACTTCCCACTAAGATATATGATAGTCTCCCATCATAGACTTCCTCCTGGAAAAGGCTTAATAAACTGATTCTAGAAACATAGAACACCCTGTATGGAGAATGAACACTCATCAATAGTCTCCCCAGTATAAAGAGAGCTTCTAAGTCCATGAAATTCCTCATCACACTGATTCTAGAGATGAATTATCTCAAGAAGAGAGTAGGAAAACTAAACACTAGTAAAACACAACTTTGGACACATTATTCTTGATTCCTAAATGAAATTGTGAAAAAGAATCCATAAAATTCCACTCTTTTGATGATTCATTCATGGTTTGGTTCAAAGTTTTCCTTCTCAAAGAATCAACGACAACATTTCCCTTTAGTGGGTTATAATGTTGAAATCAGATGAATATAGGTACTCTACCAAACACCTCTAGTTGTGATTTTTTTCGATATAAGATATAACTTATGCTATTGTGATCAAAATAGATAGTAAAAATTTCTCCAAAAATATAATACCACAATATTTTAAGAGCATACATCATGTTTGTGAGTTTGAGATCCTAGGATAGATATATCTTTTTGTGTGTACTAAGTAGGCTAGAGCCATAATAAATTATTTAATAAACCTACACAAGAAAACAACCCAAACCCAAACCCGAACCCGATTCATCAGGGAAGACCACATATCCCATCTTTTCCTCTATAAGATTCAACACTATTAAAATTTGTTTCAAATCAACAAAATAATTTTGGAATCTATAATACCAAAAAAAACATCACTCCCTTCTGAGTGGGTTCTATCATTGGAGAATCCAACATTATGAAATCATTTGGAAACTATTTATAATACCCCACAAAACCTAAGAAGCTCTAAATCATGAAAACATTTTGTAATTGTTTTTATTTCATAAGAGCTTTCACCTTCTCAGGATAAACTGAGATATCATGTTTCAAGACCACCCACCTCAAGAAATTCACTTCCCGAATCCAGAAACAACATTTCAATATCTTGGAATATAGTTTGTGATATTTCAAAATTTCTAGTGCTATCATAAAGTGACACACATGACCCTCCAAAATTTTAGAGTAAATCATGATGTCATCCAAAAATGAAATAAAGAACTTTTTGTGGTACTAATGGAAAAACCTATTCATCAAATCCATGAAAATTGAAGGAAAAATGGTTAGACCATATTTCATGAATAGATTCCCATAATGGTAATACCTAATCTAAGTGAAATTTTTTCAAATGTATGACTCTTTAATTCCCAAATAGTGGTGTCCAGATAGAAGGCCAGTCTTTGAGATCCACCTATCTCCTTTGAAATGGTAAAAAAATCATCAATCTAGGATACCAATACTTTTTATTTAACATTAGTTGGATGAGATTTAGGTAAACAACACATATGTGACATACACTATCAAATTTATTTAGAAAGATAATATGTGTTGCCTAAGGTGAAACACTCATGAATATAAATCCTTTCTAAATAAAATCATCCAATTAAGTATTTAACTCTTTTAGTTCAGTTGAATCCATATGATAAGATGGAATATAAACCTATTGATTACCAGTTACTAAATCAATTTAAAACACAAACTCTCTTATTTATGGGAAACTAGACAAATCATAAGGGAAACATCAGGAAAATCAATGAAAATAGCATAGAGATCATCACTTAAATATTCTCACTCCAAGTCAAAAGAAAACAATGATATTACCCTACACAAATATTGAAATTAAGGTATAGATCTACTCGATATTGTTCCCCATTATAAATAAAATACATGGCCCACCCCATCAAGTGTCGAAAATGAGACATGTTCGAGATAATAGTAAATTCGGGCCTGATGAGCGATCAGTCAATCTATAGTAGGAACGACTTTAATAGATTTCATATATAGAACTAGAAAATTCTAAGTAATCTCAATCTATGATAAAGAGAAAACAAAATTAGGGAAACATAGACCATACTCTCTATATATATATATTTTTAATAGATTGAGAACTTTCCCAAAAGTACAAGTCTCATTTATTGATTAAAAAACAAGATTAAAAAACTCTGAAATATTATTTTTTATAGTAATCATTATGATAGAAATATAAAATATCACTAGGTATACAATTGCACCATTTCAATTTGGGAGTGATGAATCATTTATTAGGAAACCAATTTGCCAAATAATTTTCCTCATAGTATGTATATGTAATGATATAATTTATCGATAAGATCATATCTTCTATTTTCTCCATATTGTATTCAATTTCAAAGATAAATGAATGATACAATACCTAATAGCTTGAACAATTGTGGTGGAGTCACATTTAAAGTCATAAGTTTGAGTGATATCACTGATATAAAAATGTCCCAATATTGATAGTACCCTGAATTTCAATATCAATTGGGGTTGAAATACAAAAAGGTCCACAATGACAACCCATAGTGTATCAAAAATGATTTTGAGAAGCCACACCATAACTAGAATGACCAGGATTGATTTTTATGCACCTTATATATTCTATTTAATCTACCCAGGAATAAATAAATCCATATAACTTCCAAGGTTCCAAAACGGGGGAGATAATTACCTATAATTTCAAATTTTTACATATAAAAAATTCTGGAATAGTGTTATCAGAAAAACCTTTTTGATTGCCAGTTTTTGAATTTCACACTAGAGAATATGAGGTATAAAGATGGGTGAAAATTTAAGAAAGAACCCTTGTGTATCATTTTATTTTGATAATTCAAAATGGAATGAATAACATACAAGTAGAAAACAAGAAAAAAATGGTGTATCTGCTCTGATAGAGAAATGAATTCAAGAAAATGTTATCAAATTATAATAGTATGGGAAATTATAATTTTTAAAAAATATTGTAATGAAATACATAATATATAAGCAATTAAACACCCTATGAAAATATGATTAATGTATTCTCTATTTTTATGACATAGTACACATCTAAAAAACATATTAATTCCAACACCCTACAAAAAATCATTAGTAGGAAGTTTATAATGCATAATTGTCGAGGAAAAATAAAATCTGGAAGAAATAATGATTTTTTTGTTAATATATTTTCCCAAGTGATAACATGTCCATTTATTATCTCAATATAAAATGATTTAGTTGAATGAATCCCATTGGTGGTGGGTTTCCATTTAATAAATTCATCATTAATCATAAAATCATAATTTAAAACCAAAATCTTGACCTCAAGAGGAAGAATATCCAAGGGAATATCTAATTTGTATTTAATATAAGTATTTGTATCAAAATAAGTGTCTTGAGAATTAATATAGTCTATAAGAGGAATACAAGTCCAATTATCTAACAAAAACTTCGAAGAAGAATTAATTTTTGCAAGCCATATAGGGTTAATAAATATCAAGGAGAATGAATTCTGGAAAGTAGGCCAAACAAAAGAATCTAAATAATTAAAATGCATAGTTTTAAGTTTGTTTAAAAATTTAGATTTAAAAATGAGAGAGAATATTATCTTTCGGTAATATGTCTCCATATGAAATTATATTGTAAGGAATCATTGAATTTACATAGATTTTTAATGCCAAGACCACCATGTTCAGTAGGCATGCAACATTGATTACAAGAATTCATGGTAAGTTTTCTCTATAGAATGATTCCGCTATAGATAAATGTTTTTATAGAAATATTAATTCTTTTAATAAGGGATATTTTAAATTTTTAGACCATAAAATAGTAAACAAATTTAGAAATAATGTATATTTTACATAGATAACTCTTTTAGACAATGAGAGAGTTTTATATATCCAAGAAGATAACTAATATCTAACGTGGCTAATAATATAAGAGAAATGTACAATAAGTGGATTCCCAAAAAACATGGGAACACCAAGATATAAAAAATTAAATACACCTTCTCTAATACCCAATTCACTATTAATATTTTTTTCCCTAGAAGAGGTGATATTTGTTTTCCAAAATAAAAAAAGGTCTTGTCCCATATAATAACCTACCCTGAAAAATTCTCATAATGTAAGAGGGAATATATAATGTTCTTAATATTTATTTTTTCACCTTTAATGAAAATAATAATTTCATTAGCATATAATAAATGTGTAAAAGCTATAATATTTCTGGATGCATTGATGGGTTTGAATTTATTATTTCAATCCAAGGTAAGAAATAGCCTGCATAAACATTCATCAGTAATAGAGAAAATGATGGATGAAAGCAGATCAACTTTCCTTACACCTTTGTTACATGTAATATGTCCCTCAGGAGAGCCATTAATAAGAACTCATATATGATCTAAGCCCAAAATGATTTGAACCCAATTGATGATGGTATTATCAAAGAAATAATTAGACAAAACATTGTATATGAAACCCCAATCTAATGTATCAAATGATTTTTTGACAATATGTTTAATAGAATTGTCACCTCCCCTGATGGGATTCTTTAAAATATTGATGCATTCAGATGAGGTAATAATACAATCCTAAATATTTCTTTATTTGATGAAATCAACCTAATTCGAAGAAACAATTCTTCTAGTAATATATGATAGTCTATTATCAATAATTTTACCAATATCTTTATAAATAGTATTGACAAGATCTATCAGTCTAAAAAGAAGAATCTCATTAGAATTGGGTATTTTATGAATAAGATCATTAAATTGAGCATTCAGACCATTTGTTAAATTTTCAACATTAAAAAAATTACTAACAAGTCTACAAAAATCACAATGAATAATATCCCAAAAAAATTGAATGAAAAAATTGGTAAAACCATTAGGACCAGGTGAGATAGTAGTGTTTAAACCATAGAAACCACCCTTAATCTCAAAATAAAGGGGAATGGAAATAAGTCTATAATTGTACTTTTGAGTGGCAATTCTAGAAATAACATCTTCCATATAATCAACATAAATAATAGGACTATTAGAGATCTCATTATAATAATAAACAATACAAACATCTAGATATTCACTTTTATAAAGAATTAAACCATTATAATTGAGGATAGTCAAATTTTTATGAATCTTTTTAATGTTTTATAGAGAGTTTAAAAACATGTTATTATGATCTCCTTCCTCAATCCATTTGACTTTAAAATCCTCTTTTTTTATGAAATAATTTATTTTTAAAAGATGATTAAGATCTTAAATAATTTTATTTTCTTATTGAAGACCAGCTGAAATGTTTTCACACATGTCATTTTCTTGAATAATATAAATTTGTGATTGGAGATGAGTAATATCATCCTCAAGATGGCTAGATTCCCCCAACTCCAATTTTTTAGTTTTTTAGGTTTTTAAGCATCATGACATAAGATTATGGATCGATCTTGTAGTTTAAGGAAGTCCATGTGTCTTGCACTATTTTTTGAGTTCAGTAATCATTGTCCACACATTTTTAAATAAGAATGGTAAAGGTTCTTTAGCCTCATTAGTACAAAGATTCATCAAAATAGGACGATGATCTAAATTAATTCTTGTTAATGTGGAACAAGAAATAGAATACCATTTATAGGGCCTAATCACTGACAAAATCCCTATCCAATTTACTAGCCACCACCCTATTCAAGTGTTTACTATACCAGGTAAATTTATCAACCACTAGGTTAACCTCATGAAAATCACAATTCTCTATACATTTATTACATTCTGTAGTTGATATTGAAGATGAAATCATACCCATTTTATCATCTTGGATGAAAATAGCATTAAAACCACAAAGAATGTACCATTGATCCTTAATTATGATTCTTAAAAAAGGATATCCATCCACAACAATATGACTTCATTATAGTCATAATTGTAAAAAATGAAATAAAAATACTGTGTTACTCCTAAAAAATGTATTTAGGGTAACAATCTATTCATAAGAACAAAATAGACATACATGTTAAAATTTAACATAAGAAAAAAACCAAATCCTTTTCATATCTGTATTAGATAGATTCGTACAAACCATGTGATATCCAATCTTATAATGTTTTTTTCTTGAAAAGGACCTTTCTATTCAGAATTTCCAATGAGACTAGGTTTATATATATTAAAAAAAGCATAAGGGATCTAACAGTTTCCTTATTTTCTATACCTTTCCACTTCCAGAACATAATCATCATTTAAAAATGGGTTTGGACCTATTACTCCCTTTTTTATTACAATTAGGTTCTATGTTACTACTTTATCTTATGAGATTAAGGGCATGTTTTTCATCTTTAAGACAAAATATTACTACTGTGCGAATCATTTATAACTAAAAAATCATTTTTTCAAGGTCCTTTTTAACTACTTTCCGAGGTAGGACTCAAAGTACTACACTGACCTACAAAATATGTTGAAGTAAACTACTATTCAAGAACATCAATAATATCATCAGTATTACCAACATGATCAGAGGTACTTACCCTGAAAGGGTGTCAATTATTGATCATTTATTGTGAAAAACTCTTTTTATTATTTTATTCACAGCTACTACCTTTAAATTATTTGTCTGATGGAACCTTTAAGAATGTATTTACTTTAGAGAGAATCTTCTAGGAAAACATTGTAGTATCTTTGTATCTTGCGTGATAAACCTCCTTCCCATAAAATATAAAATTTTGGGATTAAATAATTTAATTAAAAAATAATATATATGAAATTACAAGCTTTATCATCTATGAAATATCATATCCAAAGAGACACCTCAATCATACCACACAGTTTACTGAAAGAAAAAACATATCATCTTATAACATTCAATATGATATGACAATAATGAATCATATGATATAATTATAGTCTATATCATACAGAAAGGATTTAGAGAATATCTTCTTTATATATTTCATCCTAATTTTCAACTCTCTGTTCAATTCCTTCATAACGATCCTCCAAAATATCGAGGTAAACTCTAGACCTCAATCAAATAAAATTGATAATGGGGTTCCAAAAAAACTCACTACTTATCGAATACATACATTGGGATGTTGATCAAGTAGGAATTCTTCCAAAATAATGATGAAGTGGAAATTATTTTTACGATGATCCTCTATTATCCATATGGTATTTTTTTCCATTTGATATCTTTATTAGAACAATGAAAATTATATGTTAATATTATACCAATTACCTGTTCGTATGGGTAATGGTTAAATCATCCTCTTGTACTTATTCCATTGCACATTAACCTATTGTCATTCCATGAAAATATATGTATATTAACAAATATACTTCTTCATATTATCCCACCATATAATATATTAAATATCTCTATATATATTTTTACTTCATTGCTGGATAGAGATTGTTGAGCTATGAGAATCATCTAATTTCTCCTCTATTACCTAAAGATTAGATGGTAAAAAACATTGTGTCTTATATTTATAAAAAAATCATTTTCAATGTTTAAATATATGATTTTACCACTTCCGTATCAATTCTACCTTCATTTTTATCTCTATATCACCCATTTGTGCCTATTTTATCCTCTCCAAGATAGGTGGTTGATAAATCATATGAGAAATGTATGTGGTGTAATATTTCATTATAATTCACATGTGTATATTTTAAAATTTTAATAATATACGATTCCATTGAATCATGATCATGGATAGGGTTTTAGGATACATTATTCTTATATAATTAACAATTTTTTTACTTTTCCAAGATGGTAATAGATTGATCAGTCATATTTTTTGAACATATATAACTATCATAGATTGGGAATATTGAGCTACTTTTGTGTGAATATATAATTGAGACTATTATAAAAAGTACATTTGTCTCACTTCCACCCATAAATTTAATTTCACCAAATATTCAGGAAATAAAATACCACAAATAACTCAAGATCACAAGTCAGACAATTTTTTTATGTTCCATCAGCTATCATGTGGCATAAACTATCAATTTATCATTTTTCTTAAGTACTCAACCCCATTATTTCTTCAAAGAATCACTATATATCACATATATTTCCCCACATGAGGGTGGTGTGATTATAGATTATGTGACTAGATGTAGTACCCCGAGACTTTACCATATTCCCCATTAAATTTTGCTGAAAGCTTTACAATACACACAACAACTGATTTAAGAAAAAAACTACTTAATCAAATTATGTATGATCAATCAAATACTAAAACTTTTAGGGATTTTATATAGTAAATTTATATATTGTATATCCAATCAAAAATTTTTACACTGAACTAAAATATCTATCTGGTATAATTTAAAATCAAATCCAATAAAACATATAAAGTACAATATTTTTATACATGTAGTTTTGCCACCTTTTGTTAGAAAACACAATTCAAATTAAAAAATTTCACCCTTTAATAAATTTAACATATCAAAATAAATATAATATTTTAAATAGGAACATAAAAATGAGCTTTGGATGATGTCTGGGTATTTTTACGCAAAGATTCATTTTTAAATAAATAATTAAAAATAATGAATTTTAGTTCAAAATTGACTTTTCATATAATTTTATTATAAGGTTATATTATTATTGATATTGTTTTTAAAGTTTTAATAATTAATATTTCTATCAATTAATCCAATTTAGTTCATTTGAATCAATTTCAGATTAAAATTTACTATAAAAACATAGAAATGTTTATGATGTTTTTACTTTAAAAACCGGCATTATGTTCTTGTCTATGAGATTAAATTAAAATTAATTTCATCCACTTATGTGAATGGAATTTGGAAAAATGGATTCAATATCTTGAATCCTAATAATTTATAATTTCTAATAATTTCAAAAAAATTTGGACCAAAAATATTCGTGAATGTAATTAAAATTAATAACAACAATTAAGGTTAAATTAAGCATAATAAGAAACTAAACCATATCCTTAAGGACAAAATAGACCTATAAACTTGTCAAAGACCTATTGGATGACCATATTTAGACCCTATATTCTATTTTATCTACCTAGGTCAATACTTTATCCACATTAAATAATGAAATGTTATTGGGGCTCCTTTCTTTTAAACAATTACAAGAGACTCCACACCTCCTCCATTATAAAAGGCCTCATTGACTTCCAATTCCTCACACAAATAAAGACACACAGGTTTGGCCAAGATATATCCAATTAACTCCAAAACACACCTATATTCCTCTTGTAATCCCTTTTGGGCATAATACAAGCCAATGAATCCTTTTGGTGGAAACCAAGAGAAGTTACCCGATGAAGCGGTAACACCATCCCTCAAGATCCTCTATATTATCTCCATTCTACCCTCATTCAAATATTATTATTCCATATTTATATAAAAACTCCACTATAATCACTATAATAGTATGTTTTTATGTTAATAATTTATCCTTCACTTACACACACATCCATCTAATGGGTAATGAACATACAGTTTAAGTGTAGGCGGACTACCGATTCGCTGAATAATGATTGTTCAATTTTCCCTTACCACCTATAATGGTTGTAATTATGATGGAAAATATTATTATGATATATATGATATTTATAATATATTAATCTTATGTAATTTCATTATAATACATAACTCTATACCTTCAATTTTGTGTAAAAATGATAACATCGTTTGTGGAAGTGCGGACTACCACCCCCTCAAAGAGATATGATTAATTCATGATATACATGGATTGTATTAAGGATAATGTTGATAAAATTATCTGAAATATATGAAATATATTTGATACTATAATTATGAAATACATATGTATCATTTAATCTTCATTCTTTAAACAAGACAAATAAATGAAAGTAGCGTTCATGCATACGTACGGACTACCGTCTCCATGAACGATGCATTTTATTTATTATCTAAAAAATTATATATTATTATAGATACATATATAATAGATATTTATGATATTAAAATAATGGTTGACATTATGGATATGATAAAACCATGATAATTACATCCAATAAAAGTTAAAACATACTTGATGAACTTGGAATTAACACCTGATATAATATAAATAATGAATGTTTGTTACCAAACGGTCAATGAAACAATATAAGAAGTTAATATAGGGTTTTATAAACATGATTATGGTTATTTGCAAAATTATTAACACATTTTAAGCCACTATATAGGTGAATAAAATACCACACAACAAAAGGAAGGTTATGGTAAGTTATTTTCATGTCACTTTTTACCTCCGTGAGATAAATATAATCTTCAATATTTAGTACTTCTGTGTGGGGTACCTACTACCCATTTTGATATATTATATCAAGAACTATTTTTAAATAATTTTATTGAAATGTTTCTTTTTATGATTATCATTTTTTGGGCTTTCAATTCACATATAAGGGATTCTTGTCTCATTTTCATTATGTGAGGCATACTTAATTATTGTGCAACAAATTTCTTATATATGGGGTAAATACTAGCACATTGACATATAATACCATAAATTATATTTTATTAATGGTATTTAATTGTTTTATTTAATTATTATTACTTTTGGGGTTTCCAATTCATTTTATACTACATTAGTATGGATTTTGTCTCAATTTTATTTCATTGGGGCATATTGTATTATTATGAACCTAGTTTTTTTATATGGTGTATGTACTACCCTTTTATATGATATATAATGAATTTACTTACTATCATGGTATTATAACATTCACTTAACTTTATTAATTCATGATATTATGATTTATTTTTTTCAAAGTGGTATAGTACAATTTGGAATGTTATGTTCTTAGTGATTATCTTATTAATTTCATTACTACTTGTGATTGCTAAATCTCTTTTGAAACAATAAAATTAATTTAATCATTTGTCATTTTAAATTTAATTTAATTTCCATATTCTCATATAATGGATATTATCATTGGGTAAACTATATACCATGTTTCATACAATGGTTACATTGAAAATTATTTGATTAATTGAGGAATTATTGATAAATTTGTATTTATTAGTCAATATTGTTATCTCATAAGAAATATTAATTTTTTTGATATTTAAATATAAGAAATTATTTGTATTGGAAATGATGGGTGGAGCCTGAAGTTTATATAGGTCATCAATGCATCGACATGTTCTTTTGATATAAATTAGTTGGACACATTAAATGGAGGATAGATCTGTAGTTTTAAATTGTTGGACAGATAGATATTGAATATATAGGTCCCCATGTACCTTAAACATGATGTCCATTACGAAATAATTTCCTTTATATTAGTTTCAGTTATTATTATCTAGGATATTTTTTGTCAATATATATGTGGATATAATTCATTATAAGTTTATTAATTTATGGTAAGTGTCTCAGTTTCTTACGTGACATATTATTTTTTCCTTTTCTATTTATGATTATAGAAAGTATTCTTAGTAAATTTTCCTTTCCATATTGATTGAATCATTATTGGTTCTGTTGTATTTAACTTACTGATCATTTGAGCTCACCCTTATTATGTTTCTATCACCATGTTATGAAGAAGAGAATTTTGATTAAGATTTCAAGGACACTGTTTATTTCATCTTATTATGTTGAATGTTTTATTTTTTTTCCAAATTTATTATGGGTATCATGTATGTAATATGGGTTTCCAGGAATTCTAAAATGAATAGTCCTTCTAGAATTTTTTTTGTAATAATTACAATGTAATAAATTATTGTACCTGCACAAGGCTTCTTGGGCCAGGGAATTATAATTGGTATCAAATAATGGTCAACAATAACCATAAAACTAGATTTAGAAAACATAGAGTATAGAGAAAACCCCTAAGACAGATATTGAGGATAAGTATACAAGATCATCCTAGAATTTTTTAAAGGTATAGATTATGTGGCCATTCCTAGAAATAAATCTTTTTCTTGATACTACAAGTGGATGTGGTTATAGAATAGATGTACCTAGGAGTAATAACTACGACAAGGTGTTTCATGCCTTACACGAGGTAACCTGGAACGTGAAAATGGGCCTTACTGCGCACCATGTTTGATAATCCCAGGGGATATGCCCCAGATAATTCACATTTTATTTACCTATCATTATGAAGGATTTGAAAGTAAATATTTCTATAATGTAACCAATGTTTATGATTCACGGATTTAGGATGAATACATTTTTGTGCTATATCTTGTTTAGTTTTATATAATGTTCATAATTTTACAATCTAATTTAGAATATGTCATTTTCTATAAATGGACCACGGAAAGAAGAAGTGTTTCAACACTTGTGGAAAATGCAGTGATTTATCTCTTGAGGGAACCAATACCATTGGTATTGGAATATAGAAAATCATTGAAATATTAGGGTAAATACATCATATTATTAAAAATAACCTTCCTAGAATAGAGAAACCTATTCCACAAAGGGAATCTTCTACAATTAATCTCTTTATATGATAGAAGACCCCATCTTTTAGTGGGACTACTAATCCTATTTTTTCTAAGTAGTTGATTATACCTCTGGATAAGATATTTACATCCATTTAATGTAGTGAAAAGGAGAAGGTTTCAGTTTTGGTATATTTTAATCAAGGTTATACAGATAAGTGGTGGTATCTAATCTAGAATACAATAGAGGAAGAAGAAACTGAACTCATGGAATGGGGGAATTTTAAGGAGACATTATTCAATAAGTACATCCCTTGTGATCAAAAAGTTGATATGAATATAAAGTTCCTTAGCTTAAATAAAAAGGAAGAAGACAGTGTTTCATACTATCAAGCCACCTTCACAAGGCTAGCTGAGTATTCTTCAAATGTTCAAAGGGACTATGAGTTTTCTATAAATGTGAGATAAGGGTCACAAAGCTCATGAGTGCTAAGGGATGAAGGAAACCACCTTTGTCCAATGTTTCAACTATAGGGAGGTGGATCAGTATCCAAAAGAATCCCAAATCATCAAGGGAATCTACCACAGAAGAAGCCAAGGAGAAAATGCCATGTTTATACTATCACTATAGGGGAGGTATAATTACCATATGACTTGGTGAAAGGTACATTAACTATATATTTAAATATTGAAAATGAATTATTTAACTCCGGACATATCAATCTTTTATATCGACTTAGGATTCCAATGAAAATTATAAATTTACCTTTTTATTTAATAAGATTTTTATCGGTCAAAACTCCTAAGGGAAGTATCATTACAATAAAGATATGTCAGTCAGTCCTAATTATGGAATATAAACATAATTAATGTGTTGACCTTGTTATCATACCTATTGTTGATTTTGATATTACCCTCATTATGTACTAGGTCAAGAAATATGATTAAAATATTTATTAGAAGAGGAAAGAAATCACTATTTGTTAGGATAATATATAATACCTTATCTTTAGACAAAAAGTTTACTCACATGATTCTTATTTAGATTTACCCTCATCAGATCTATAGAATTAAATTATTGGTGAAGAAGAGCAGACAATGTCCTAGTAGAAAGGAGGTAATCTCCATATTGAATATCTACCAATTGTGCAAGAATACATTTATGTATTTCCTGAATAATTACCTGGACATACCCCAAATCATGAGTAATAATTATCTATTGATATAATTCCAAATGCGAGGACAATATCAATGACAATATATAGAATGGACATAGTGGAATTAGTGGATTTGAAGATACAACTAGAGGATTTTGGTAATAATGGATTTATTCTCCCCAGTGTCTCCCCATGGGGAGTCAATATTATTTTTGTTAAGAAGAAAGATGGATCCATGAGCTTGTGTTTTGATTATAGGGAGATCAATGACATTAAAATAAATAATATGTATCCTTTACCTCACATTTATGACTTATTTTATCAACTTTATGGAGCCCAATATTTCTCAAATATTGATATTCGTTCAGGGTATCACCAATTGTGAGTGAAGAAGGAAGACATTCTGATGAATTCTTTTAAGATGAGCTATAGACATTATGAATTTATAGTAATTACATTTGGATAGACTAATTACCTATCTATTTTTACGGACCTAAGGAATCGAGTATTCAAAGAGTATCTCTACAATTTTTTTATATTATTCATTGATGATATTCTAGTGTATTATAAAACCTATGAGTTTCATGAGAATCAATTGAGTGTTATCCTTAAATCTCTTAGAAGAGAAGAGTTATATGGGAAATTTAGTAATTGTGATTTCTCACTTTAAGAAGTCTATTTTCTTGGTCATATTTTCTCCAAAGATGGAATATTGGTTGATTCGATAAAGACACTGGTAGTCAAAGAATGGAATACACCACCAAATATAAACAAGTTACATAGTTTCATTGGATTGGTAAGTTATTATTGGAAATTTATTCAAAATGTTTCTCGTTTAGCTAACCCCTTAACCAAGATCACATGTAGTGGTGTTGATATTTCTTGGATAAAGGAATGTGAAGAATTATTGATTAAACTAAAGATAAGATTATTCGATGCTCTAATTTTGACACTACCATCTAGTAACGATGGGGTTTTCATTTATAGTGATGCATTGAATAAGGTAATTCGTTGTGTCTTAATAAAAAATGATAAAGTTATTGCATATGTATCAAGGAAATTGGATACTCATGAAAAGAACTACCCAATGCATGATCTAGAATTAGTGGTTGTAATATTTTATTTGAAAATATGGAGACCTTATCTCTATGGGGAAAGATATGAGATTTACATAGATAATAAGGATATAAAATACATCTTCTCATAGAAATAACTCAACATGAGACTCCAAAGATGGTTCAATGTACTAAAAGATTATGATTTCTTAATAAAATACCACCCATGGAAAGTGGGTTGGGTGGTGGATGCTTTGAGTAGGAAGGATCATGGAGTTCTTAACTAAACGATGATTTATAAGGATCCTATGTTATTGGATATAGTGAAATTGTATATGGAAATTTCTATGGAAGGGGAGACATCAATAATTTTTCAAATTATTGAAAAAAAATAATTATTGAAAAGTATAAAGCATTATCACTCCGGTTATGAGGAATTTCAGAAGAAAATAAAGGGTTTGAATGAAGTAAAATTAGCAGAATTTGCATGTAAATATATTGTTCTAAAATTTGGAAACATGACTTGTTTTCCATTTATACCTGATCTAAAAATAGAATTTCTGGATGATGTTCATAGAAAAAATTTCAATATACCCCCTGACATCAAAAAATATTTATAGTGACTTTAAGGAACATTTTTAGTGGGAAAACATTAATTGGAAAATTGAATACCATGTGTCCCAATGTTTGGTTTGTCAACAAGTGAAAGCTATAAGGAAAAATCCAAAAGGAGTTCTGCAACCACTTCCAATTCTTGTGTGGAAATGGGATGAAATTACTATGGAATTTGTAACTGGACTTCCAAGGACTCCTAGAATGAATTATGGAATATGGGTTGTTGTTGATATTATAAACCAATATACTAATTTTCTGGCCAAAAGATAAGATCTTCCTCTTAAGGGCCTCACACGGATCTACAATAATGAAGTTGTAAGACTTCATTGCCAATATCTATCCATTACCTCCGATTGAGATCCCCTATTTACATCAAAAATTCTAGAAGAGTCTTTAGAAGGCTCTCGACACTTAGATTCATTTGAGAACTACCTACCATCAAAAAACTAATGGATAGATTGAATGAACAATTTGAAAAATGGAAGACATGTTTAGATTATGTTCACTTCATTCAAGCTATGTCAGATCAATAACTACCTTTGGTAGAGATTTCCTATAATAATAGATTCCAATAAATTATTCAAATGGAACTGTATGAAGTATTGTATGGAAAGATATTTCATACTAAAACTTGTTGGGTTGATTTTGGATAATAGAAACTCGTTTCCCTAGAACATTATGAAGAGATGAAGACAAAGATTAATTCAACCTAGGATCATATCAAAAAGATTCAATGTAGTAAAAACAGTTATGCTGATAATTAGGGGAAGGATTTTGAAATCCAAGTGGGAGATAGTGTTCTATTAGAGGTATCTCAATAGAAGGGTGCTATTAGGTTTAGAAAGAAGGGGAAAATAATTTACAGGTTCATCCGACCTTTTATGATTCTTTAAAGAATTGGATTTGTGGCTTATCATTTAGCTTTGCCGCAATATCTCTCAATGGTACATGCTGTGTTCCGTATATCCCTAATTAGGAAATAAATTCCCGAACCAACACATGTTCTCACCTATGATGAGATGGTGTTGGAACCCGACCTTTCATATAGTGAAGAACCCATCTAGAATCTTGATACAGGAGAGAATGTATTGAGGAATCAGACAACTCGTCTGGTAAAGGTACTCTGGTGAAATCAGAAAATGGAGGAAGCTACATGGGAACCAAAGGACTATATGAAGGATAACTACCAACAAATTTTTTAAGGTAATACCCATTAAATTTAAAAGGTGAAATTTTTATATGTGGGAAGAATGTAGCACCCCACGACTCTCCCAAATTTTCCTTCAAATTTTATTCATAGCATTGCAATACACACCACACACGATTGAAACAGCACACTACTTAATCAATTTTTTAATATCAGTCAAATACTAAAATTTTAAGAGATTTTATATACAAATTTAATGTAATATATATCCACTCAAACATTTTGACACTCAAATAATATATTATTTATTCATAACATAAAATTTAATCTAATAAAACACATAATGTACTATATTTTTATACAAGTGGGTTTATCACCTTTTGATAGAGAACCCAATGAAAATCCAATTTTTAACCTTTTATAAATTTTATATGTCAAAATAAAATTATTGTTTCAAATAAAAACATAAAAATTTGATGGGGATGATGTTTTGGAATTTTTCTGTAAAGTTTCATTTTCAATGAATAATTAAAAATACTAAATTTTAGCTCAAAACTTATTTTTCATCTATGTTAATTAAAATGTTAAATTATGTTTTATATTAGTTTTAAAGTTTAATTAGGTAATATATTTTATTAATTAATCCAATTTAGGTCATAGGAATCAATTACACTTTTAAATTGACTATAAAAAAATTACAAACTTTAGGATGATTTTACTTTTAAAACCCACATTTTCTTCCCAACTACGAGATTACATTTTAAATAATTTATACCAATTATTTAATGAGAATTTTTAAAAATAGATTCCATATTTTTAATAATCATATTTTATAATTTATAATAATTTCATCTTAGTTTTTGACAACAAATATTTGTGAAAGTAATTAAAATTAATTAGAACGATTAAGGTTAAATTAAGCATTGTAACAGACTAAACCACAGAATTAAGGCCTAAATCAACCTATAAACTTGTATAATACCTTTTTTATAGCCATATTTCGTACCTATCCTAAATTATATATACTGTGGAAAATAATTTATTCACTTAAAATAAAGAAATGATAGTGGCATTCCTTTATTTTCAAATATTATAAGAGATTCCACCCCTCCATTATAAAATGCCTCCTTCACTTATACATCCTCAAAACTCTGAAGTCCCATAGGTTCATCCAAAATCTGTCCAATTAACTATCCAAAATCCCTCTTTTCCTCCTTGAATCCCATTTTGTAGGAAGGAAAACCAAGAAATACCAAAAGGAGTTACTCGATTAAGAGGTAACACCCACTCTCAAACTCCTATCTATTATTTCCATTATTTCCTCCTTCAAATGTTTTTATTCTATATTTATATAAAAACTATATTATCCTATGTATAATAGTATTTTTATTCTAATATTTTTACCAGCACTTACAAACACATCCATATTATGTGTGATGAGCATTAAATTTATGTGTACGCGGACTACTGTCTCACTAAACAATGATTGTTCAATTTTACATTACGACCTCTCATGGTGGCCATTATGATGAAAATATTCATAAAATATTTAGGATATTTATAATAAATTTATTATTCTATAATATCATAATGACACATACCTCTATACATTCTATTTTTATTGAAAATGGTAACATCATTTGTGGAAGTGCAGACTACCACCCCCTCAAAGCAATGTGATTCATTAATGTCATACATAGAACATGTTAAAGATAATTAAATAAACCCATGATAAATATATGAAATAGATATTATAATGGAATTATATATATATATTATTTATTATTTTAACACAATAATGAAATGAATGCAGCGTTCATTCACACATACAGACTACCATCTCCCTGAACAATTCATTTTTTTCTTATCTACAAAAAATTATACATTATTATAGATACATTTATAATGGATATATATGATATTAAAAACCATTTTTACATTCTATAGATGATTAAACATGAAAATTACTACCAATAAGTGTTAAAACATACTTGACGAACTAGGAAATTAACACCCAATATAGTTAAATTAGTGAATGTTTGTTAACAAACAGGTAATGAAACATTATAAGATATTAATATAGGGTACTATAAACAATATTATGGTTATTTTATAAGTTATTAACACATTTTAAACCACTATACATGATGATATATGATCACACAGTAAAATAAAGGTTATGTTAAGATATTTTCATCTCACTTTTTAGATCATTGAGATAAATGTCACGTTCACCATTTACTTTTTTTTGTTGTTTACATACTGACCATTTAAACATATTATATAGTGGATAATTTTTTAATCATGATATTTATGAGATTAATTTTATGATTATCACTTTGGGGTCTTTTGATTTATATGTAATGGGTTCTTGTCTCATTTACATTCCTTGAGAAATACTTAATTGTTGTGATATTGATTTCTAATATTTGGTGTACATAATACCACATTGACATATAATATCATGAATTATATTACCTTAATGGTATTTAAAATTTTTATTTAAGTATTAATACCTTTTGGTTTTCCAATTCATTATTACTACATTAGTAAGGGATTCCATATCAACTTCATTTCATTGAAAAATATTTTATTGTTATGCACCTAGTATATTTTATAGGGTGTATGTACTACCATTTTACATGATATATCATGAATATCCTTAATAGCAGGATTTATAACTTTAATTTAACTTTATTATTTCATTAGATTATGATTTAGATTTTTTAAAGAGGTATGGGACACTTTGGAATGTTTAATGATTATTCTCATCAAGAATATTCTTAAGGACTATCTTTGAAAACTCATAACGTTTTGTGATTGTTAACTATCTCTTGATTCAATAAATATATTTTAATCATTTTTCATTGGAAGCTTAATTGAATATCCATATTATTATACAATAGATATTAGTATTTCCAAAACTGTATACTATTTTTCACGTGGTGGTTACTTTGAAAAATATTTGATTAATTGGTGAATTATTGATTAATCTGTATTTCAAATTCAATACAATTATTTGATAAGTAATATTAGTCATTTTGATTATTAAATATGAGGAATTATTTGGAATGGAAATTAAGGTTAGAATCAAGAATTTATAATAATCCTTGATACATCAACATGTTCTGATGAGAAAAATAAGTTGGCCAAATTATCTGTAGTTTTAAACTGTCCATAGTATATATCTTGTTAGTATAGGTCCTATTGTGACTTATAAATGAAATTAATTAATAAGTAATTTCTTTCATATTAGTTTTTGTTATTATTATCCATGAGAGTTTTTGTCAATATATATATATATATATAGATCAAATTCACTCTCAGTTTATTGATTTATGGAATGTGTTTGAGTTTCTTACTTGTCATATTATTTTTGCCTTATCTTGTTCTATTTTTGGAAATTGATCTCTTTTCTTTAACTTTATATATATATGGATTCATTATTGCTTCAATTTTATTAACTTACTAGTCATTTGAGCTCACCCTTATCAAATTTCTTTCCCCAGGTTATGAAGAAGTGTAATTTGATTAATATTTCAAGGATGTAGTTTATTTCATCTTATTATATATCATCTTTTATTTTGTTTTCCCAATGTATTATGTGTATCATGTATATAATCTGGGTTTTCAAGACTACTAAACTAAATGTTCTCTCATTATTTGATTCTTGTAAAAATTCAAATATAATAAAATAAATCATCGACTCCTAGCTTCTGGGGTTGCAGCGTTACACTCGAATTTTTTGAGTTCCATTAAGGTATCTTCACATTTATCTTTCTACAAATACATTAATCATTTCTGGGTTTTCTCGGATATTGTGGTTAATTCTCATGAGAAACTTATCACAAACCATTTATAATACCTAGATATATATCATTTTAGTAGTGATTATATGCCCAAACAATGTTACATTAACCATCTATAAGTCACATTTGTTATAATTTTTGTACAACTTATACTTTAACACAATGATCAAGTGTTTTTCATTAACTTAATTTATTTTTGAATATATGATAACATTATCAATAAAAACCATAATAAATTTTGTGACATAATATCTAAAGTCTATTTTCATCAAGTCTATGAATATTTTTATAGTAGTTGTGAATATGAATGGATCCAATATTAACTCATAGTGTCCATTTATTATATTAAATATATTCTAAGGAAAACACTCATTTTAATATCCAATTGATGATATCCCAGTCAAAGTCCAATCAATGAGAAATAATTAACCACACATAGTTGATTGAATAAGTCATCAATATATGGAAAATGATACTTTTTTATGATATTATTATCTTTAAAAAAAATAAATAAAAAGATTCATGGAACTATCCTTCAACATAACAAAGAGGACATGGGTACCCTATAGAGAATTATTAGGGCATATGAAACAATTTTTGAAGTTTTCATGTCGTTTCTTAATCAAAATTTCAAGTTCAATTGGAGATATTTTGAATGGGCTCATTAATATAGGTAGAGTTCCAAGAATTATTTCTATAGATAATTTCAAGTCCAAATTATGAGTAAGTTCGTGAAATTCTTTATGGAATAGATCATCATATTCCCTTAAAATGGAAATGTATTAAAGAATAATCATTTTATTTTCCTGAATAATTTGGGATACTTATAATTCCTTATAAAGAAACAACATCCATGTTTGAGAAGAAGCTACCGATGGATTTTAATAATTATACTACCCTTGTATAGGATCAGAGGATGGTTTGGGATATGGAATGTTATTTCCCCCTCTTGGATATTGATATTAGATCCAAATAAGGAATACAAGTACAATCTCAGAAAAAATATAAAATTATACCAAATGGGGAAAATTGACTCGACATAAGATTCTTCCATAAAATATTAATTGTGGAAGAGTTATATACTTGAGATAAAATGGTTTCATAGCTTGTATTTTTCACTGTTAAATCAATATACCTATATTAAGATGGTGATTTATTTATTTGAGAGAAGATTCATGATATAAATGAATGCATAGAATGGTAAAAAATAATACATTTTAATTTCATGAGTGGATAAAAAGAATACTTGTCTCTATTGTATTATATCTCTAATTAAATATTAAAACAAAAAGAAACATGAAGTTGAGAACAAACATATTAGTAATTATATAAAAGTAAACAATTTAAATATAGAAATAATTATATTTCACTTTTAAATACCATATTATTAATTCATAAGTTTCAATATACATTATTTAGGGTCAATTTATGATTTATTTCTTTTACACAATCCTCTAAAAATAACTAGACCTGTATCTAATAACAACTACTATGGAAAAAACTCTAACAAATAATGTCACATCTATCAAACCATAAATATCCATTAAAAAAACCATAACTATAGAATTCCAATGTTTTTGGGAAAATAGGTACATAATAAAACATCTATAACTCAATAATGTACTTTTTTATTTGAATCAACATAAATTTATCCTAGAGAACACTATATTCTTATCATTACATGAGATAAAAAAGGGAAATACATAAAATAAGTGGTGATCCATAAATCTATGTAAGGGTGTAAAAGATGGTAATCATGGGGTGAGATATCACGAGCATTGAAAAGACCATACTCTAGAATCAATATGTGGAGGATTATATACCATCACGTAGAACCATGCCATAAGATTCAAAACAGCATATGAGTATGATAAACGCAAAAATAATAAAATGTGAAAAAACATGAGGCATGTCATCATAACATAAGTAAAGGTTCATCACAGAGATGTCATAACAATATTGAAAATTATAATAACATAATGATCAACTATAAGATTATGGGAAAAGATAACATCATTCTGCCCACACATATCATTGTAGATAAATCTAACCACATTAAGCCCACAGATAAGGTTATATGAGATATAAATCATTACTAACTTAATTTTGGGGATATATAATTCTAGTATAATACATCATCAAAATATGTTAAACATGTGTTTTCTACAAATAAGAGAAACATATATATATCATACACAAAAAATTAACTCATGTGAATGAAATAAAAAACATAATAAACCCATAATTTATTAACCACTGAGGTATCTAGTGTGATCCAAAAAAATAAGTGGTGTAAGTATGATAAAGTTTCATTATCAAACAAAGAATAATAATTTATAAAAATAAAATTTAAACTAAAATAAAAACCATTATAAAATAAAAGAGAGAAGTTATGAAATTATTCTCTTTTGTTGATCTTTTAATTAATTTCTTCAATAATATTTTAATGGGATAAAGATGAGAGTTTCCTAAAAACTAGAAATATACTACCAAATGTTATATTAAAATAAGGATATATTTTTTTGTAAAATCACATAAACAAATTGAAAATTAAAAGAGAAAAACATTAATGAAGATAAGAAATAAAAATGTACACCATAATGGGTTCTAATTTAATAGAAAATGCTAGAAATGGAATTATAAAGGCATGTATATCCATGTAAAAGAGAGGAATGATATGAATAAATATCAAAAAATGATCATAATGTTGGTTAGAGTAAATTGGATAGTAGGGGGTGAATTTATTTTTTATAATTAAAAAATAAATGAAAACAATAATTTCAAAATAGAATTATTTTGACATGATGAAATGATAATGTGATAAATTTGATCCATAATAAATGTTAATATAAATCTATATTAAGAGAGTAAACACAAAGGATATCTTGCATTACAAATTTATTCTCTTTTTTATATCATGATAGGATGATGTAAAGTATAGAATAAATGATATAGTGAAAACAATTTGATAAAGAGTTTGGAAATATCAAATGAGTTTCGACTACATTAATACCCCTCAAATTGAGAGAGAGATATATTTTATGCCTTTAATTTAGAAAATATTAAGTAAACATGTATTCCATTAATTTTTAATAGATATATAACGAAACCAAACCTCCATTTATTTTTTTATAGAAATAGAAAGAAACTAATTTTCATTACTTTTTTATGGAGATAACAAGAAACTAAAATCCTTTAATTTTTTAAAATGATAACAAGAAACCAAATGTTGACGGTAGGATGAGAAAATAATGTGTCCTGGGGAATGTTTTTTTAAAATTAAAGTAAAATATATCTCTAAAAATATTTATCATTTTGAGAGGGATTGAGAGATATGAAAAAAGGTGAGATCCTTTTATAATTAAGAAATCCATATTGTCTCTTTAAAAGAGGATTTTTATATTGAGATAGAATTATGAGAGATCCATTTTTGACACATTATAAATTGATAATAATTGTGAGATGAGATCTAAGACACCAAAATAAAATACTTATAGGCTTCCCATAATCCCAATAGTTCTTGGTTCTAGATGGTGAATTTTGGAGATAAGTTAAAAAATTTAATATCTCATTAAATGCACTCAAAAATGTTCTGGAACACTACCACTAGAAAACCACATTATTCCATTATCTATCTAGTATAATTGTGGAAGTATCCTAGGAACTACATTCCTTAATTGTTTAACTAGTTCTCCTCCACATGGAATTTTGTGGGCTGTATATACTTCTGGAGCTACTCCCTTGACCACTAACTACCCAGTGGCACTAAACTGGCTAGTTGGTACTTCCTGCTACAATATATATTTTAAATGAGGAACTACCACATACTTACATGGAATTAGATGGATATTTCAACATCATTCTACGATTTAAATAAAATAAGTATGCCTTTAACTAAATTCCCAATGAACCTAAAATACATAAACTTGATCGATAAGCATTAACAAGGTTCTACAACATTTACATTAAAAACACAACTTGATATTCAATATATATAATTGAAATACACATCAAATGAAATAATTAGATATATAATTGAGTTTTTTGATAATTAAAAAAATAATAGTGATAGATATAGAGGTTCAATAATGTCCCACTTTTTTATGATCATAAATACTAATCCTAAAAAGAAAAATTAAACATAAATCAATAGTAAAACAACATGTTCAAATTAATTTATGATATAAATAGGATATTAAAGAAACTGATGAGACAAATGAAAACTTATTCAAAACATTATCCAATTTAAATTTACAAAACACATCTAATTCTTCATGATTAAAAACATATCTCCCCTTGGACATAATAAAACAATAATTCCCCATTCACCCAAACATCACCCCGTTTGTGATTATAAAAATAAAATAGGGAATGAAAAAGAGAATATTACTGTAAGATGGTGATTTGATATTAAATAATGGAATTTAGAAATGAAATAATAGATCCCATTTAATGATTAATATAAACATAAAAAATAACCATGTGGCATTTAAATCATTCAAAATTCAGAATACTGAATGAATTAAATAATTTGAGAAGATGTAAAAAAGAACACAAAATCTCAGAAAAGAATTTTCTAATAATATAATAACTGAAAGTAAATTTTAAAATATTTTTAATTGATAAATTGGAGAATAAGATAATAATTTTTATGACAATTTAAAAAAATATTTTGATAAATATAAAAAATAATTCGAAACAGAAAATAAGAATAAATTTAAAGATAAAAGAAGAATAAATTGAAAGAGTGAAAACCTCAATTTTTTTAAAAAAGACAACCTCTATCTTTTAAGAAAATGAAATCATAGATTACAAAGATAATAGAACATGAAATTAATTTTAAGAGGGAAATAAATTTAAATATATAATAACATTTCCCATTTAGGTCCATCCAGACTTCATCATAGAAAGGAAAGCAAGAAACCCCAAAAATTGGAGCATTTAACAAAGAGCTCGAGATGTAAATTATTGATTAATCACTTCAAGAGTTGATTAGTAATTTTTTATTGATATGCCACAATATGATATGATAATGAAGATATATGGTGTAGTAATGAAATATATTAACTGTGAGTCCCTTTTGGTATATAGATTTCAGGTTTGGAAGGGGAAGTATTAAATTATTTGGGTTTTGTGAAAAAGGCAGTTCTATAAATATAAGCATGAAAGGATTTAGGGATAAAAAAGTGTTCGGTTTATTTTAAGAATTTTAATTAAAAAGTGGATAGATTTAGGTCTTCCATATATATCATTTCTTAAATCATAGTCATATATAAGATACCCATATTTCTAAAAATATTTTCAAAATGTATTATCGAAGAACATTTTACTAGAGTTGTATTTTTGAAAAAACTGACATTATTTAAAAAACAAAAAAATCACAATTTTTTATAGTATATTTAGAATTCAGACTCTTATTTTATTTTTATTCCCCTTTAGTGAATTTAGAAAGAGTTTTTTATATATATTTCATTTGAGATTCCAAAAAATCAACATTAGGTTGATCTTTAAATTTAAAAAATAAATCAACATTTTTTAGAAAGAATACCCTTACAATTATAAAGTTGCTATTTTTATTTAAGAACTCGATAGTACATATTTTTATGATATTAATATTTTTAATTGATATTTATAAGAATTTTTTTAATTTCATCGAAATTAAAATATAAATAATGATAGAATTATTAATATGATGAGGGAGAATGATAATGAAATGCGAAATTTTAGAACTAACATTGTCACCATCCTTGAGATGTGTCACTAGGAATTTAGGACTTGAGTCAAATGAGGTGGGTGAGTCTATGAAATCATAAATATAACTCTTAGACAATAATTTAAGAGATTTATTAATTTTTTCATTTATTTTAACATATTTTTGTAGATTAGACAATATAGTCTAATATGACCCTTATTGTTTCATTTATAAAATGTCAAAAATGTTGATTAAACATTAAATTTATTTTTGGGACATCACAATGATTTATTAATTAATTTGTTTTCAAATTTTTGACAAGTTATTCAAGTTCATATCCATCATTACTGTCACTTCAAGATCAATCATGATATTTGATTTCTTTAAAATCTAGGGTCTTCTTGGATTCCTTCCCATAAATTGTTTCTTTTTCAACATGGAACTTAATTAGGATTTTATATGTCATAAGGGATCATGTTATATCCTCAACCGAAACATTATTTTTGTCGATAGGTTATCAGATTTTTTACATTTTGGGAGCTAATGTACTAAGTAAAACACAATGGGTTTTATTCATGAATACTTCTATAGATATATCATCACTAATAAACTTTAGACCATTTAAAATGTCATCAAAGAGAGTAAAAAAATTTTTGATAGATTCTTTTAGATTCGTTGAGAATATTTCAAAATATTATCTAAACAATTCCATCCAAGTATATTTAACCTTATTGATTATTTTATGAGAAACTTATATAACTTTTCATATTTTATGTTCTATTTTACATGATTAAATGCAATCAAATTCATTTGTTTCAACCCCACAAGAAGAGGGTTCGTAGATGTTCAATTAAGTTTTAATGTTGTAATATCATTAGGAGTTCATTTATCTTTTGGTTATATAGTAGAAGCATATTCACGCATAATAATTTTCTAGGAAGAACAAAATATAATACTAAGGGAATATGACATTTTATTCTTAAAATATGTATAATAAGTCCCATAAAATATAAAACCATGTGAATAATATTACCTTATAAAAAGAAAAAGACTTTTAAACTGAATAGGGTTTTCAAAATTAATTTTTATTTAAAAACTAGTATTTTGGAAATAAAAATGAAAATATCATTTTATACAAATTATTTTACATAGTAGAATGGAATTATTGTGTGGTTGGGGGGGGGGGTGGAATTAGCTTCTTAGAATAATGTCAATAAATGAATATATAAATATAAAAATAGAATTATTTATTTATGATAAATTGACAAATTGATAAATTTGATCCCTAAAAAAATTAATATCCATATTGATTTAATTAGTAAATATAATAGATAATAGAAAAACCCAATATATTCACTTTATGAATAAAAAGATTGGATAATGAAAATTCTAAAATAAATGAGAGAGATAACAAAATTTGATAACGATTTTGACAATAATACACAAGGTGCTTCTAAATCTCCACCCATCGAATTGATAGAGAGATATATTTATATATTAATTTTAATTGAGATCTGGAAACCAAGTCTTCCCTTTTTTTAATAGATATATAGAAGAACCAAACACCCATTTATTTTATATATAAATAGAAATAAACCCACTTCCAAATATTTTTAATATAGAAATCAGAAAACTAACACCCCCTTTGTCATGACCCCCTCCCCACAGAGTATACCCCTCATGGGACGACAATGTGAGAAGGGAGATAATGACCCCTGAGTCGCACCTCCAGTAGGCCCCAGGGTGGTGACTAGCACCAAGGGTATAGTAACACACAAATAAGAGGCATTACCCTCTAATAGAACACATGCAGAAGAGAGAGATAAGATAGACACCAAATAAATCCATCTCAGAACTGTAAATATAAAAGAAACCCAAGTGCACAAATGGAATGTCTTGCAAAAGTACTACAACTAAAAGGGAAAAAGTGCAAGTACCCAAAATAAAGTAAAACAACAGCAACCACAAGCCCGAACAGCTCCTGCAACCTCAATCTATTAGAAAACATCTTTATCTCCAACCTGGTCCAAGTGACCTAAAAAAAAGATTATATATACATAGGTTGAGTATAATAGTATACTGAGTAGGATCCTACCCAAAGCCTGTCATGCAAAATTAAAGAGAGAATGCTAAATCACAGTGAGCAACAAGTAAAACTAACTAGTTACCTGAGCAGGTATACTAAGTTCCCAACCTCACCATGGATACTCTCACCATGTAACGCATACAAGAATATAGCATATAGTAAATAATATCAAGGGTACCCCCTACTACTTCCCAACTAGTTTTCTGCTTTTCCCCAACGTCACATGTCCTAAGCGTCTCTCTCCAAAAGGCTTTCCTGCAGACACATGGGCGAAGCACCACAATGTGCACCTTGTGCAACACAATGTCTTTCCCGTAGACACCTGGGAAACGTACCCCACCATCTTCACAACCAAAAGTAACTAGGTAGTTTTCAGGAGCCGGTATAGCTCACATAACGTGTATCGTATGTCAGGTATTATACCTCAAGCCATTACAGCGCATACACTGAGTAAGGATCCTCAAGACATCACAACCTATACAAGTTACACCTATAGTAGTCCATAGGATACTATATCCAGAATATATGTTCATGAATAACCACAAGCCATTATAGCCCTCTACACACATATATGGGGAAAACTTACCATTGTTCTTAACGACACAAGTATCTACCAAGAGAATAGATCAAGACCAAAGTGGGTAGTCATCCATTCATCCTCCCACTGGAATGTCAGGGAAAACACCCCCAGTGCTTAGAATCCCCAGGGTTTCAGTTTCCTTTACCGACATGGTGGAGTAGCATATAGAAACAAAAAAAGTAAAATTATATTATAACTCACAACCACACTATGGGCATAACCTAGTCTTAGACACAACTGCAGATAACGTCTCTCAGACTCCATGTTGCCACTTCTAAGGCTAGGTATCCTATAAGCACACAAACATTTAAGGAACATTATTAGATCACTTCATTTCCTATTTCTCAGTATCACTTTATTTTAATTAATTCATTAAAAATTAATTAACCATGAACAATCCCACATTAAATTTCATTAGCATCACACCCAAAGTCCATTTTCCCATTAAAAGTATAGCCTCATCATTATGTTCCAGTGAACTCCAACCCCCTGGGTTAACATCATTTAATCAAACATTAATTACCGAAACACTTTCCCATATTCCCAGACATTCTAGAAAAGAATTATATGCTGCTAACACAAGGGGCTCAACACGTTGAGTAGATGTACTACTCATCGAGTCTTTTCCACCTATAGCAAGAGCGTAGACCCATCCTCCCTGGAAATTCTAAACACGAAAATTATGTGGCATACCCCACGTGTCTTCACCTCTTTTGGAAGAAGGGTAAGAAAGACCAACTACCTTGAGCAGTGGTGAAAGGTAAAGTAGATAAACAACCAAAGAACCAGTATGCATACAACAATCACATCCATCCCACTCGATCATCCCTAGTGTCCCCCCTAACACCCACATGAATAAACCGATGCATCTCACCACTCTAGGATCCATCCGCTGCCACAACCAAAAGGACTCTATTCCCCCACATATCACAACACCCATCCAAGATCATGTCACAACATAAGGAGCATGAAAAAAAACCATCACACCAATTGGGCTATGGCCCTTTAACAAACAAGAGTGTAACTTAGAACCCTTCATGGAATTATCAAACAACGAAATTCTTTAATGCATCTTGAATTAACAGATTTATAATCCGTTGGTTCCAACATCGTGAACCTAACTAGTAAGCTATCACAAATGATTAAACATGATTACTACGTCAATTTGATTAATATCAAATTACAACATGAACCGGATTAGTTTTCTTGCCCCTTTATCTTTATCCAAACAATTATCAATTAATCGCGGTTTACGTTCTTTACCGATTTCCATCAAGAACAACAGCTAAGCAATGCAAGCATATATATCACAATATCTAGCAAAACAAGAGGAAATGACATACAATCGATAAAATTTATTTTTCCAGTTCAAAATATTTATTATGTCAATTCCATCGTCATCCAGTGGGATTAAACATGCTACTAATACAGTTTCACCTAAAAGAAAGAGATGCAACGAATCCCCTACCTCAAAGGTTTTGGACGAAAACCCCAACAAACGAAGAACGCACCAGAAAGTTGGGTTGATTATCTAAAAATCCTCCTTATATATCTTCTCCTAACACAACCAAGACCAAATATCATCATATTTGGCATCCACACACATAGATCTACTCATAACGGTCGTAGATGTAAGAAACTGAGAGAAGATGAGAAGTGGATCAAAGTAGATCTAAGAAACCAAACAAGAACGATAACATACTTCAAGGAACCAGATTCAATTCACCAATAGATTCCTTCGGATCACCTCCAAAATGATTGGGATAGGTCATCCTACCTTCAAAGAAGGGTAATACTGAGTTATGTCTTCTTAGGATCTTAAACAAGCAAGTTAGAGGCAAAATTATTGAGATCCACAATTTTAGGATCTAGATTAAGTGCTCGCACGGTTAGAAAACCTATGTGCTAAACGTGTGTTCGCTACTGCCTTATCAAACACTCCTCACATAGTTAGATTTCATGGTTAGAAAAACCGTGTGCTAACCGTGCATTAGCCACTACCTCCGACATTAACTACACACGGTATGGCCGCACAGTTTAGACAAACTGTGCACTGCCCGTGAAAAAGCTACTTCCCTTTAGTTTTCCTAAAAGATTCACCCAAACGCACCCCAAGTCACTACTCCAAAACAAGGGTAGTCAGAAAAACATAAAAAGTACCTCATGACGTAACGTGATGTTACCATTCATAACTATCTACCGTTGAAACGGTTTATCAAAAAAGGATGATTTTGGAAAAGTGTTCAGGATAAGTTTCCATGACCTCCTGGAACACCTCTAACACCACATTTTCACAATGTAGTGGACCAGAGAGGTCCAGGAAATTACATCAGATACCTCTCAAAACATTCTCATACTCAAGAAACCAAAACCAACATAAAGAGAAAACGAAACAGGGTCTGAACAACAACCCATCGAGATAACTCTCAAAAGAAATCAAGCCACCAAAACAACAAAGGAATACATATCATGACCATGAAATTTTATTAACCGCAGAAGTTACATCAAAACATGAAAATGGTTAAACATAAAACAACTCTGGGTACTGATCATGTATCTGTGACTCATGTTCCCAGGTACTCTCATCCATGCCACCGTGTCCCCAAAAGACACAAACTAAAGGAATATAACTCCCACACAAAACCTTCTCCTTGCGGTCATGGATCTCCATAGGTCTCTCCTGAAAGGTTGCATCATAATCAACATCGATCTCTCCCCAATCGATGATGTGAGAGTGGTCATGAAGATAACTACGGGGCTGTGATACATGGAAAACATCATGTATCCAACTCACTTATGGGGAATGATCTAATAGACACGCCACTGCTCCAACATGAGCTAACTCCTCGAAATCCCCAACAAAACAGGGAGAAATATTACTTCCATGACCAAACCTTCACCCCCCACGATGGGGAGTCACCTTCAGAAACACATGATCTCTAACATTAAACTCTAAGGGTCTCCTTCTTTGATTGGAATATTATTTTTGACGATCTTGCACAATCTTCACCCTCTAAAAAATCACCTGAACCATCTCTGTTGTATTCTACACTAGTTCCGGTCCAAGAATTGCCGACTCTTCGACCCGAGTTGAGCATAACAGAGAACGAAAAGGCTGTACATACAAGGATTCAAATAGTTCCATACCGATGGTGGAGTGAAAACTATTATTTTAAGTGAACTTTACCAAGGGTAAGTGCCTCATCCATGAACCTCGAAATTCTAGAACACAATATCGTAACATGTCTTCAAGATTCTGGATGGTTCTCTCTGTCTCACCATCCGTTTGAGGATATAAAGCAATGCTAAGGCATAGTTGAGAACCGAAAGCATGTTGGAGACCTCTCCACACTCTGGAGGTAAAATTATGATCTTGATCAGAGACGATCATCCTGGGGACTCCATGAAGTCTCACCACCTCTTCTATATACTGCCTCGATAAAAATTCCACTGAGATTGACTCCTTGATTGCTATAAAGTGGGCCGATTTTGTTAAATGATCCACTACCACCCAAATAGCATCATGTCCTCTCAGAGCTCGAGGTAGACCAGTAAAAAAGTCCATTAAGATATCCTCCCACATCCACTGAGGAATCTCTAATGGCTGGAGAAGACCACCAGGAACACGGTGTTCGACCTTCACCTTTTGGAAGACTAAACCTCGAGACACAAACTTCAAAACCGCACGCTTCAGCCCAGTCCACCAAAACTGACTCCTCAAGGATCGGCACATCTTTGTCACACCTAGATGAATCGCTAAAGGTGAATAATGAAATTCTTTGAGAACTGTCTCGCACATCATCAAGGGAAAAAAATACTTCCATGATACAACACTCGGGGTTGTTTATCCTCTGACCAACCATCAGGGGACTCACCACAAACAACTCGGTCCCTCTAGACTTCCACCTCTAGATCTCCTAACTTGGAATATTCTACATTTTGGATCAGGGATGACTGTACCATCATCTAAAAAAGACATCCTCTACCCCCAACTTCTCCCATATCAGGATGTAATGCTGACAGTTCTTCCATTACTCTCCAGGAATCACAGGATTCATGCACAGCATCACTACGTGACTTTCTTCTCTGCGCATCAACTAAAAAATTACCTTTTCCAAGTGTATATGATATTTCGAAGTCGTATTCCTATAAGAACTCCATCCACTGATGCTTTTGTAAGTTCAGGTAACACTGGGAGAAAACATACCTCAAACTCTTATGATCGATGAAAACCACAAAGCGCTCACCAATGCGTTCATGTATCCACAACTTTAGAGATAACAACATGACTGCCAAATCAAGATCATGGGTGGCATAGTTGTGTTCATGGGGATGGAACTGTTGAGACCCATAAGAAAAAACTGACCTTTGCAGCATGAGAACACAGCCTAACCCCAAATGTGAAGCATCGCCGAAAACATCAAATTGAACTCCCTCAACTGGAAGACAAAGGACGGGAGAACTTACCAACATCTCCTTTAGATACTCGAAAGCTTCCTGATACTGATCATTCCATATGAAAGCCTGATCCTCCCTAGTCAAAGCTGTTAGAGGGGTCGGAACATGTGTGAAATTGGCTATGAACCTTCTATAGTAGCCTGCAAGACCATGGAAACTTCGCACCTCTGACACTGTCTTGGGGGCTTCCCAAGACAAAACTCCTTCAATATTCGATGGATCCACAACTAATCCCTGTTGGGACCCAACATTCCCCATGAAACGGAATTCTTGAGCCCAAAAATCACACTTAGAAAACTTCCCAAATAGCTGATGTTGACGAAGGACTCCCAAAATGTCTTGTAGATGTTCTTCATGCTCCTCTTCAGACGTGTAGTATACATGGATGTCATCGATGAAAACTACCACCAACTTTTTCAGGAGCTCTCGAAACACAACATTCATCAATCCCATGAATACATCTAGAGAATTCTTCATTCCAAACAAAATTACCCCGAACTCATAATGCCCATGATGACAACGGAAAGCAGTCTCCGGGATATCCTCATTCTTCACACGCATCTGATGATATCCTGACTGCAAGTCAATCTTTGAGAACCAACTTTCACCCTTCAGTTGATCGAATAAATCATCAATCTACGGAAGAGGATAGCGATTCTTTATTGTCACTTTCTTTAAGTGATGATAATTGACACACAACCGCAAACATCCATCTGACTTCTTCACGAAAAAAACTGTTGCACCCCACAGTGAGACACTTGGTCGAACAAAACCACACTTCAATAGAGCATAAATATATATATGTAGCTCTCAAAACTCAGAAGAGGCCATCCTATATGGATGCATAGAGATAGGAGACTCTCCTAGATGTAGCTTAATCCCAAAGTCAATCTCTCATTGAGGAGGTAATGTTACAACCTATTCTAGAAAGACATCAGGGTACTCCTCTACGACCCTAGGAAATGCCAACTACTGAACCTCTAAAGAACTCAGCATTAACTTAGCCATCATGGATGATAAGGATGGAACACGCCTATGACCCATCTGAGGATCTCGCTCACCAACAAACACCACTGTCTCTCCATCTGCACCAAAGAAAATGACCTTCTTCCTAAAGCAATCCCCGATAGCCTACACTGAATACAACCAATCCATGATGAGGATGACATAATATGGTTGTATTCATAAACATAGGAAATATCCCCAAGAGTAGTGTTTCCCCAACATTAGCTCACAGTCTCTATATACATCAAACAAGTCAGCTCGGCCTCCAATTGGCGTAGTCAACGCCAAGGGCACTGGAAGCCTCTCTACCTCATGTCCCAAAGCATGGACAAGGGTATGTGATATAAAGGAGTGTGTAACTCCTAAATCAAACAATTCATACACCAAGGTAGAAAACAAGAAAAGGGTACCTCGAATGATGTCTGGTTCACCTTGTGCTCACAACGCCAGAGCATGAAGCTGACCATGACCTCCTCCACGACCTCACTGACCCTAATGATGACCACCACCATGACCGCACTATACTCTATAAGGATGGGGAGCATCATGGGGTTGTCCTCTGTCTCTCCTTCTACACTCTTGTGATATAAAGTCGGTGCAACCTGCTGCTATTGTAGCCTTGGTTGGAACTGCCTCAATAGTGGAACCTGAACCATAGTTTTTGGTGCTCAATGAATGACATGAAAGGTCGCGAACTCCCACTGCTGATGACCCCAACCACCACAAGAAGAACAAGCGCCTGACCCGAGAGTTACTGCCTTTGGAGAAACTCAATGTGAAGGGCTATGGCCTACCCCCTACTGAATGAAAACTATTCTGTCCTGAAAACTAGGAACCCCAAATCACAGCTTTGCTTCGTGATGGATCATGATGATCCCCCTATCGTGATGATCCGGTCCTGGACAAAGTCCTCTTGAAAAATCTTCCCTTCCCAGCACCTCAAGATATGTCTTCAGCATAAATGGGGTGACCTGGCGTTGGATCTCTGGATGAAAAGCCTCCTCGAAATGCCTAGTAACAGTTCTGAAGCATATCGTAAAGGTTTTTGAAATGGATTCCAAACTCTCTAATAGTAGAGCTCCCCAATCAAAGGGTAAGAAGCTCATAGAGATTGGACACCTTCACAATCAAAGAAAGAAACTTGACTCTAAACTTTTCTCAGAACTCCTCCCATGAGATCACTAATTCCTCACGATCCCCGAGGAAAAAGAACCACCACTGCCTCATTGCTCCACGTAGCATTGTCACAACCAAGGACACCCAGTTCACTTTCCGATCATGAATCAAACTGAAGCAAATCTCGACCTCCTCTAACCAGTCTTCTGTGACTGCATCTGAAACGAAGCCCTCGTACTTATGCAGACTATGGCACTGAAACTCTCAGAGTGTCTTCATCCAAGTTTCTCCATTGTCAACCTCTACCCTACGGCGATCTACTGGAATAGCATGATGAACATTTTATGTGCAAACCTAATGAGGACGTTGAGCTCGAGACTTACCTATAAAATAAAAAACTGTTAGAGCTCCTAATCATAGAATATGGAAGACTCATATTAATAATTAATCATTTTATTTTATTCATTTTAGGTTAACCTATCCCAATGTCTACCCATTAAAACACAAGAACAAATAATAATGATGCAATATCCTTTCCTAAGTCTCTACCCTACAACTACTATAAACTTGTTTAGTAGTAATTGTAAACTTAAAGGTCTGTACATCAGATCATAGGGGGCCCTAAATGCCTATGTCGTATCCGGTCTCCAGTGTTTACCTAACTTGCTAAACATGAATGTCACTATTTCCTTACTAACCCATGCAACCTCACATGTGCCTAACTCCAAACCCTATCATATCCATCAACCACACCTCTGATACCACTCTGTCACCACCCTCTCCCCAAAAAGTTTACCCCTCATAGGCCGGAAATGTGAGAAGAGAGATAATGACCCCTGAGTCCCACTTCCAGTAGGCCCCAGGTGGGAGAATATCACTAAGGGTATAATAACACACAAATGGGAGGCATTACCCTCTAAGAGAACAAATGCAGAAGAGAGAGATAATATAGACAAAAATAAACTCAAACTCAGAACTAGAAATATAAAAGAAACCCAAGTGCACAAATTGAATGTCATGAAAAAGTACTTCAACTAAAATAGGAAAACTGTAAGTACCCAAAAGAAAGTAAAACAACAGCAACCACAAGCCCGAATAGCTCCTGCAACCCCAATCTAGTAGAAACCAGCTTTATCTCCTACCTGCTCCAAGTGACCTGAAAAATAGTTTATATATACACAGAGTTAGGATAACAGTATACTCAATAGGATCCTCCCCAAAACCTCTCGAGCAAATGTAAAGAGAGCATGCTAAAGTACAGTGAGCAATAAGTGAAACTAAATCTTTACCTAAGCAGGTATACTAAGATCCCAACCTCACCATGGCTAATCTCACCACGTAACACATACAAGAATATATGATATAGTAAAGAATATAAAGGGTACCCCGCTACTACTTCCCAAATGGTTTGCCACTTTGCCCCAACATCGCACGCCATAAGCATCTCTCTCCAAAAGGCTAGCCTGCAAACACCTGGTGAAGCACCACATTGTGCACCTCATGCAACACGAAGGCATGCATGTAGACACCTGGGCGAGGCACCACACAATCATCACAACCCAAAGTAACCAGGTAGTTTCTAGGAGTCACCATAGCTTGCATAACATGTATTATACGTTGGGTATTATACCTCAATCCATTACAGCCCTTACACTAAGTAAGGATCCTCAAGCCATCACTGCCTATACGCGTGACACTTCTAGTTGTCCATAGGATACTATATCCATAATATACGTGAGTTAATAACCACAAGCCATTATAGTTCTATACACACATATATGGGGAAAATAACCAATATGCCTAATGACACAAGTATCTACCAAGAGAAGAGTATGGGGCTGAAGGGGGTAGTCAGCCATTCATCCTCCCACAAGAATGTTGGGAAAAACTCCCCCATGGCTCAAAATCCTCGGGGTGTTAGTTTCCCTTACGAACAGGGTGGAGTTACATATAGAAACGAAAAAGTATAATTATAATATAACTCACAACCACACTATGGGAATGACCTAGTCTTAGACACAACTGTAGCTAATGTCTCTCGGACTCCAGGCAGCCACTTCTAAGACTAGGCATCCTATAAGTACACAACTATTTAAGGAACTTTATTAGATCACTTCATTCACTTTTTATCAGTTTCACTTTACGTTAATTAATTAATTAAACACTAATTAACCATGAAAAATCCCACATTAAATTTCATTAGAATCACACCCAAAGACCATTGTCTCTTTAAAATTATAACCTCAACATTATGTTAAAGTGAACTCCAACCGCATGGGTTAAAACCATTTAATCAAACATTCATTACAGAAACACTTTCCCATATTCCTAGTCATTCTAGAAAAGCATTCTATGCTACTAACACAAGGGTCTCAACATGGTGAGTAGATGTACTACCCATCGAGTGTTTGCCGCCTATATCAAGAGCGTAGACCCATCCTCCCTGGAGTAGCTAAACACAGAAAGCACGTGGCATACCCCGCACGTCTTTGCCTCTTTTGGAAGAAGGGTAAGCAAGACCAGTTTCTTTGAGCAGTGGGGAACGGTAAAGTAGATAAACATACAAAGAACCAAAAAGATTCCAAAAATCAGATCCATACCACTCCATCGTCCATGGTGTCCTCCATGACACCCACATGCATAAACCGATGCATCTCGCCACTCTAGACGCCATTCGCAGCCATAACCAAAAGGCCTCTATGCCCCCACATATCACAACACCCATCCAAGATCACGTCACAAGAAAAGCATAATGAAAAAACAACCATCACATCAATTGGGATACGTCCCTTTAACAAACAAGAGGGTAACTAAGAACCCTTCAAGGAATTATAAAATAGTCAAATTCTTTAATACATCTTGAATTAACAGATTTATAATCCATTGGTTCCAACTTCGGGAACCTAACCAGTAAGCTATCACAAATGATTAAACATGATTACTATGTCAATTTGATTAACATCAAATTACATCATGAACCAGATTAATTTTCATGACACCTTATCTTTAGACAAACAATTTTCAATTAATCACGATTTACGTTCTTTACCGATTTCCATCAAGAACAACAACTAAGAAAACCAGGCATAGATATCACACTATCAGCAAAACAAGAAGAAATATCATACGATCAATAAAATTTCATTATCCGGTTCAAAATATTTATTGTGTTAATTACATCATCATCCATTGGAATTAAACATTCTAAAAATATAGTTGCACGTAAAAGTAAGAGAAGCAACGAATCCTCTACCTCAACGGTTTTTGACGAAAACCCCAACAAACGAAAAAAACCCACAAGAAAGGTGGGTTTATTCTATAAGAATCATCCTTAGATCTCTTATCCTAACACAACCAAGACTAAATCTCAGCATATTTGGCATCCACATAGTTAGATCTACTCATAACGGGTGTAGATCAAAGAAACCGAGAGAAGAGAAGAAGTAGATCTAAGTAGATCTAAGAAACCAAATAAGAACGATCACATACCTCATGGAACCGACTTCGATTTTCCAATAGAAGCCTTCAGATCACCTCCAAAATGCTTGGGAGAGGTCCTACTACCTTCAAGGAAGGGTAATCCTGAGTTATGGACTCTTAGGAGCTTAAATGAGAAAGTTAGAGGCAAAACTATTGAGATCCACAATTTTAGGATCTAGATTAAGTGATCGCACGGTTTTCATGAATGGTTATACAAACCGTGCACTAACCATGAGTTAGCCACTACCTCCAACATTAATTACTCATGGTATGGATGCACAGTTTAGACAAACCGTGCAAAGCCCGTGCGACGGATAAAACCCTTTAGTTTTCCTTAAAGATTATCCCAAACGCACTCCCAAGTCACTACTCCAAAACAAGGGTAGTTAGAAAAACATAAAAAGTACCTGAAGACATAACATGACGTTACCGTTCAAAACTATCTACCATTGAAATAGTTCATCGAAAAGGAATATTTTGGAAAAGCGTTGTGGATAAGTTACCATAACCTCCAGGAACTCCTCTAACACCACATTTTCACAAAGTAGTGTACCTGAGAGGTTCGGGCCATTACAACCTTTTTTATAGAGGTATTAAGAAACCAAAGGGATATGGTTAGATGAGAAGAAATGATTTTCTCATTGCAAATACAATAAGCATCTAGTTTCATATATCTCCAAAAACATTGAATTTTTTTAGAGAGAATGTGAGATATGGATGAATGTGTGAGCCATTAGGAGTTAATAAATGAAAATTGGATATTTGAGAGAGTATTTAGAGATTGAGAAATACTTCATAGGGATCCACTACTAAAAAAATTTAATTCCACTTTCATTGTGAAATTATATCTAAGAAATCCAAGGACTCTATTTATAGGATTTACAAGATATATAGAGGTCTTGGGATGAGTTGGGAATTAAAGACATGAGTCAATCCAATTAAGACATCATTAAATGCACCATGAAAGGTCATGGAGTGGAGCTGTTGGTTAGCCACAAAGTTCCACAAAATAATGATTATTATTTATAAAGATTAACATACACTTTCTTCCTCCACCAGAGAGATTATGAGTCTTATTCACTTCTAGAGAAAAAATATTTACCACTAGATAACTTGTGGCACTACATCTGCTATCTGGTGTTGCTTGCTACACACCATATTCAAAAAGCGTCACTACCACTTCCTTTAATGGGATTTTATGGATCTTAACAGAATTCAAAATAATAAATATAAATTCAATAATATCTTCAATTAATCTAAAATACTTCATCATAATCAATCAACATTAACAAGATGCCACCACTTGGTCAATTAAAAACAAGAATTGATATTCACAACATATATTTGAAATCCCTTTAAAATGAGACCATTAGATACATAATTGTGTGTTTGAGATCATAAAAACACAGGTAGAGAGAGATATTTACAATACAAAAGAGAAAGACAAAAACATATAAGAGCTAGAGGGATAGTGATCTTAACTGAAAGGTTGAAAAGAATAAAATGGAATCCTTATCCCAAGTTCTGGCTTGATTCAAACTCTTCTTTCACATCATGAATTGTAAAGTTGAATTAATTAATTTCACAAATTATAAATAATTTCATATTTATTCCATCTCTTATAATGTATTTTTATAATGTTTAATTTAATTATTATGTTAACAAAATTTTTTATTTTAAATGAAAGAATCCATGAATAACTAAGACAATAACTACATCTATAAACACTATTAATAATAACTTCACAAACACAATAAAAACATATTTAAATTAAATATTATAATATATTAAAATAATATCGAATTCAACATATACAAATAAGAATTTACTACATACAATATACACTGACTTACATAAAATATTACTTCATATTTTTACACAAAAATAAAAAACATCAACTTCCTCTTTGAATCATTTTATTACATGATTATAATAAATTAATAAAATAATTTCAATTTATTTTACCCAAAATTTGTAGTTCTAAAAAACATAACATAGGTAAAACATAAAATTTATAAAAACACATAAAAACACAATTAATCACCTACAATATAAAAAAATATTTTCAATTTAAGAATCACCAAAACAATTCTTGTGGGATAGCTTTGAACTACTAAAAATGTAAAATCTTCAAAATAATATTCCTCATTTGAGAATTAATCTTGTATTAAACTATATATATATATATATATATATGAATAATGTTTTAAATAAATTCCAAAATCCCCTTATTCATATTTTTCAAAAGAAATTATCATATGCTACATATACAATTATCAATTCACACTACAAAATAAGTTTATTATCCATCCAATGTATTACCTATTAAAATTAAATAACTACCATGAATTTTAGGAAAAAATCATACTTCCCCAAATCCTTAAAATTAAATAATTCAACACACAAAATAATAGCCAACCATAACCTTGAGTTCATTCAGAAACATATAATTGAAAACTAAAACTATTTACAAACAATAGGTACTTTAGTTCCATTGATATTTAAAAATAAAATCAAACCATGTCAAATCCAACTAGATAAAATAAAATAATTTTTTTAATAAAAACAATGGTTTCTAGAGAGACACATATGGTTATTTCATCAAAAAAACGTTTAATCAAGAAGAAATAATTAAAATTAAAATAACAGATGAGAAAATGGATCCATGAACATTATAGTAATTTGATATAATAATATCCTATAAACTAATTATATTTAATATCATTATTAATAAAACATATGTGATATAATGTGGATTAAGAAAACTTCACAAATTTGGTTTCTATTAATGAAACCCACTTAATTAAAGTTATATGGTTATTCAACTACAATTAAATTGAGATAGTGACTATCCCATTTTAAGAAACCCCAATATCCAAAAAAACTATTTCTAAAAAAAAGAAAAATTTCAAATAATATAAATAGTCAATCAAGTATAGTATGTTTTCTATCATAAATACAAGTCACAAATTCTGAAAAAATATATTCTGAATCATTACGTAACATAAAAAATATTTTCATTGTTTACTCAAATCATAAAATTAAATTCATTAAAAGGTGAAATATAATAAAATAACTTATCCATTTCAAATAAATATTCCAAAAAAATTTGTTCATTATTAAATATTCACACACACACACACACACATATATGTATAGATATACATATATATATATATATATATATACATATATATACATACATATACTTATATATACATATATCAACACCCCCCCCCCCCCCCGCACATATATATATAACCAATGGATAATCAATTCAAACCCCATGAAATTCAAAACATCATTTAAAAAAATCATATTATTTTAAACTTTAAAAAGATCATTAAATTAATTCCATTATTATTACAAGTTTACTTTTATATAGAAATTTAAATTGAAAGCTTATAGGGAACCATTTACATGAAAACTCATAATGTCCTTTGGAGAGTTCACATTGATTTTAAATTTTTCTTTTTTATGAATGGTTTCTGTTGGAACTAATTTTATCCATATATAGTGGGGTGAATTATTGTCACACCAAATTTTGATCTTCAACTATCACGATATATTCCCTGAGTTGTAAGGAAAATTCATTAAACCTTTTATTTCCATTGAATGTATCCAAACCACACAACTTGCACATTTGAAGAATTAAGTGAACACAATGATACTAGTGTTTTACGTAGTTCACCATAAAGGTCTAGTCCAATGAGAACATGCCAAAAATGTTTTGGTCTGCTAGGAGCTGTAATAATATAAATAGAGATATTACATGGGCTCCATGAAGGACTCAATATCAATCCCTAATTTAATGCCTCTTCCATACTCTCACACGCTAATGAAGTGAGGTATTTCATCAATTATAGTCTTAAAGATCTCTTTACTAGTTTACTTATATCTAGATATATATCCATTCAGTGTGAGAATATGATTCTACCTTTATATCTAGGAAGATACTTTTTTATGCTCCTCCCCTGTCACTCTTATTTTCATTATGTCTACGTGAGGCTAAATTATAACTGGGAGTTGAGGTTTGTGATTCCATATAAAAATAATATAAGGAAGAATCCTATTTGGTTGTGGAAAGACTGTGTTTTCTCAAAACAATATTAGTAGTAAAACATTGATTCTTTAGATCTAGATAATTACAAACATTAATTATCATGTTACTTTCTTATTATTTAAACTGAATGTAGTAGTGTAATCCTACATATTTAATTATTCAGTGTTAGGATTTGACAAATAAGGGTTCCCACCTTAATTGGATGTGTCGATTTTGCAAACAATATTCTTCTCTCTTCTCAACTAGATAGATTGATATTTGTCTCTTCCCTTTCTAAGAAGTATATATGAAACTATCTTTTATCCACCACTCCAAAGATAGTATTGATAAATTTTAATATATGAATTAAAAATTTTATCTCATTCCAAATAATGAGTCAAATATGACTTATTTAAATTACAATAAATATTGTTTAATTCCTTTACATGGAATATAGAAACTACCAAATTTTCATGATTTTTGGCCATCATTAAAATATATTATTCTTATATATTCAACACATGATTTGATAATCTAAATATATCTCAAGGAATTTTAGTATATTTAATGGATTTTTACTTCTTTTACAATCATCCATTTATTTTAAATAATCCATATTATTCTACTTTTAAACCTCTCAAGAAAACCTCCAATTAAATGTTCAAGTATCATGGAATTTTTTAATTTATTTGACTCTCAAAATATCACAGGATGATATAATAAAAAATAATCATGTATTATTTTTGAATATTCTTTCCAAAATAATGATTTTTTTCATACAACCACTACAAAAAATTCATTTCATAAACTATACTCCATCTTTATTCTACATCCAAACCAACTATATATTAAATCCCAAAAAATAGGTATGTTGTATGTCCAATAATTATTCATCATTGAGAATAAAATCCATTCATGATAGTCTGAATAAATTTCATGTGATTGATCCATGAATGTGTTCACCCGCTATATTGAAAAACTACATACTCCCGGTTGTCTTATTCTTAAGATTGATCCATGTTTCACCATATTGTGAATGAAAAATTTACAATAAGTAAATATTCTACAGTGGTAGGTTAATCTATTATAAGGCCAAGGTTAGTAAATTTTATCTTCATGTTTTTGATCCTCGCATCATGTAGTCAATCCACTATTTATGTAGTAGATGTATCCAAATATGTTAAACATACCATGAACCCATGTTAGAACCCTCACATTTGATTGGATTTTGTTATGTGATCGATAGAGAAGATGCATTACAGTAGATAGGGCCACAAAATCTTTACATTCATTCAATTCACCTTCTTATGGTCAATCCATTACTTTCATGTGGTCAATTTGTCTTCATGATAGATCTAGGTAGCAACTTGTCATGCATTTAATCTATAAAATATTTTTCACAGTTGGTGGACTCTGTTCATGTGGTCGATGGAGAATCCATACTAGTGCTCGCATGTTGTCTACTATTCTTGGATGCATAATTTGGTTTCTTTATAATTTTATAAGTTCTAAACATGGTTGGATCAATTGAAATGAGGTATGTGGTCAGTTATTCATGGTGGATATATTTACCATGTCTTCACGGTCAATTGGATTCTATTTTTGTGAGGATATGAAAAAAAATTCCATCGATTGACTAATTCCTCCAACATACAGAAACTCAGTTAGTTTATTATTACCAGAGAAATTATCACTTTAGATATTAAGTAGTACATAATATTTTGAACGGATAAGAAGTGAAATTTTAGGTATTTTTCCCATATCTACTTTGGTTTTTCACTCTCGATTAGTTAATAAGCAGAAGTGAGCTAAGACAACCTTAAATAACTTCCCCCAACACTAAACTATTTTAGGTATCTTACTAGCATGATTCCCCACATGTTTCCATGCATTCAATATCTATTTTTCCTACCCTGGACAACCTTGGTTCAACCATCAGTGAGGTATTTTCCCACTTTTTTCTAACTCTCAAATGATGAACTATGTATATTTTTATTTTCCTTCCCCACATATTTTCAATCAAATTATATCCTTAAATAATTCAAACTATCTTTATTCCCTATTGGAATTCCATATATATTTATATATTTAAAATAAATCCACCATATAAAACCATTGAGAAAACATTCCTCTCCATGGATTTTATTGACAACATTCAATAAAATCCAAGAACCTATATCGCTCTTCTCTCTACCTTTGTCAATAAACTTCAAATGAGATTTCAAATTCCTCCCTTGGAGAGAGAACCACAATTTGTATTATGAAAAATCATCACCTAATAACATCATTAAGTAATATATAAAAATAAATCATTATTTACTTTAATAATTTCCTTCAAATCCATATAATATAATTTCTACAACTTCATTTATCCATGATAATTATTCAACCCAAAAATTATTGGGATCAAATAAATTATGTTGCATCCTAACATCATTGGATTCATCCACAAATTACAGATGGATTCATTTACAACTCTAAAAAACTCTTGTAAATGACCTGTAAACCAATCCTATAAGACTACTGTGTTGGGAATCGGTATATGAAACAAGATTTAAATTCAATATCATTGGTGTTTTCCATTATTACTTCTATAAATATTCTAAAACCTTATATATAATGAACAATTTCACCTCCTAATATCTCACATAAATCCCCCTAAAATATTTAGTTCATGGTCTTTACTACAAATGGGAGAGGAACATTCCACTTAAAATACTAATGGATACAACTTATAAATACCAAGGAAGTGATACCACTTGAATCTTTATCTTTCATTTATTTCGCAAGACTCATTCTTCATTTCCAAATACGTGAGAAGAAAGTAAATTCTAATCTTTATCTCCTTAGAATATCTGTACATTTAGGCAACTCATATTGAAATGTATTTACTTCAGGTGGAACTTGTTGAGCACACTAATTGACAATGTTCTCTACATTAATTGTCTTTAAAGAATAATGAAAAATAACACATATTACACCATCATGTAATCATATAAAAAATACACATGAAATATTAATGTTAATTTTTATAAACCATTAACCCTTCCATTCCTTAGGGGGTTTCCATCATCTAGTGAGGTCTACGATCAATTTAAAGGCTTCCATAAATACTGATATCCTTATTTAGATGTATTGGTGCATTGATTTGACACCTAGATCAGTTTTAAAAAATCATTATATCCATTTTTTGGAGATTCAAGGACATACATACATATTCTAGCATGTGTTATAATATGATAACATAAATTCATATGTTCCAACACATACAACTCATTCAATATTGTCGTTAAAATCCAACTAATTTTTTAATAAAAAAATAGATTCACAATGTTCTATAAATATTTCTTTTATTTTTTTTCAGTTTCATATTCCCAATGCTCATTATTTTAAGGATCTCAAGTTACATAACAAAATTATACAAGATACTTTAGTTTATATTGTATTTTTTATGATAATAGACATCAATTCAGTAAAACATGAACATTATGGAACAACTACCAAAAGACCATATATCCCCATTAATCCAAAATCAAACATATAAATATACTTAAAAATATAGTTAAAGGATATAGGGGTACTACAAGACATCCTTAGTTTGAAGATGTTGGTTGGTTAAAGTGAACCAAATCTATAATAACCTTCACTTCTCACAAAATTACTTTATATCGCTTTTGCAGAATACTTAAAACAATATATAAATATTTTCCCAAACACTATACTAGTCTAGTGCCTTTAGAAACATGGAAATATGAACACTGGTATATAAATGAAGTACATTATATCCCACTATGCTCTTCCTGAATATATCCCTTCTTAGAGACATCATAAATAATATATATATTCATAACCATTGGAAGGAAACATAAAAAGGAGTGAGGTCAGATGTTCAATAAGGGTAAATAAGGGAGATAGGTAAGAATAAACATGAGTGTGGGAGTATGATAGTGTGGTCAAAATAATTACAGATCATAGCCTACATATCAATGATTATAAACAAGAATCAAGAAATAAATCTTGACATTTCATAAGACATCAATCAGAAGAAAATAAATAAAATAATCCATGAAATCATAACATAAGAACAAAACATGGAATTTTGGTAGACACATAAGTATACAATATGATTTCGATTTTATCTAAGGAATCACTGCCAATACCATCTTGATATTATGTGTTCACTCTCTATACTATCATGATAGTCATGGATCACTCCCATGGAAACAATAGTAGCATGAGTTCACTCATCATACCATATTGGCTGTCATGGTTCACTCCCATGGAAATCAATGTAGCATGAGTTCACTCCTCATATCATCTTGGTAGTAATGGATTACTCACATGGACATCTTAGTAGTCCAGGATCACCCAAAATACCATCTTAGTATATCTTAGGAGATATAAATCAATACCCAGTTCATTTGAGGGAGATATAGGACCAACCTACATAATAATTAGATCATGCATTATTTTTCCCCAAAATCATAAATAGTTATTTCAAAACACTTGTAATTAAATGGGTATCATAAATATGTAATCATATCATAACTTGTGGAAGATGATATAGGTTTCGTAATCATTTCATAATAAATATATTCCATGAAAAGAATAGGGTTTCAAAATTATATAACCCATGAAAATAAGTGGGTTTCAAAATCATATAACCAATGAAAGAGAAATATGTTTCATAAACATAATTCCATTAATACATAATCCATTCATAGATATAATAATAATGGTAACATTTAATCATTTCCCTAGAAAGGCATGAGTAACACAAAAAAATGTCATCTTAGATGGTAAATAATTATGAATGATATTTTAATTTGTTTTTATTAAAATATCCTTATTGTCTATTTTTTTAAATAAAAAACATTATTAAAACTATTTTTTTTAAATAAATATGAATATTTTGAATGATGGCTTGAAATCATTTTTTTAAATTTTTTTCTATCAAAACATATAAAAGAATCTTGAAATACTTTTAAGAATATTTTTTGGAAAATATATTTTTAAAAACACTTATAAAAAATCATACATTTAATGATTCAATGGAATATTGAAAGAAATTAGGGAGGGTAAATATATACACTTCATATGAGGTAAAACAAACACTCATTTTTCATTGAAAAATGAATAAAATAATTCATTGGTATGAAAGTGTGAAAATGATTCTTTTGAAAACATTGTTAAAAGAAAAATGAGTAAAAATGTGTTTTAAGGTTCATAGGAGATTAAAAGAATATTATTGGAATCCCCTTTCAGAAAGAGTGATTTTGAAGGAACACAAATTTCCAAATTAAGAGAGAGGTAAGGTTTTATTTTATTAAAAATATTTTCATAATTAACTTATGTACCAAAGAGTGGAAAAATTGTACTAATACATGTAGAAAAAATGACTAACCAGAGGAGAATAAAATCTATGAGTGTTATTGAAATATATATTAGAAGTTTTCAATAATGAAAATTTGATAAAAAATAATCTCAATAAATTGTGAGATCATTTCAATAAACTCTCCCCACAAGGTAACGTTGAATCATAATCCCCATTTTGGAGAATGAAATTACATGGACCTTTAAAATATTATCACTATATTTTTCTTAATGTTATAAGATGTCTAAGTCAATTTATCAACCTCATATAAACATATAGTCATATAACATGGAATGTGTCCCAGAAAAGTCAAATTGACACCAAATTACTTTAAAGATTTTGTAATATTTGAAACTTAATCCCCTTGACCGAAAGGTCATAAAAATTGTTATTTAAATACCCATAGTTTTAAGTATAAGAGGCCTAGAATATATTAATAGGAAGTGTATATAATAAAAAAAGAAGTGAGAGGTGAATATGGAATTTATATCACATAAATAAAGAGACTGATGATATTCCCATACGTTGTGTCTTCACTCTCATTGTACTTATTCAAACCTACTATTAATCTAGTAACTCATTTTGGTATTCACTAAAGTTATTCCTTAGAAGGAATATTTTTGAAAAGGGAGGACACAAGTAGTAATGGGGGGGTATATTTTTGGGATATATTTGGGAATAGTTCTTTCAAACTTATGTGGCTTTAGAGGTGTGAGGAACTCGGAGGAGGGGAGGCCTATTATAATGGTGAAGGAGTGAAACTCTTGTAATATTTTAGAAAAGGGAAACCCCACCAACGTTTTTTTATTGAATGTGGATCAAATATTTTTACAAAGTTGATAATGGAGATTATTTGGTATCAATATTACCATCTATTGGATTTTGGATAATTTTATTCGCCATTTTAGGCCTGAAGGTTATGGTTTAGTCCCTTGTTAAGATAAAATTAACCTTAATCATTAATATTAATTTTAATTACTTTCACTAAAAGTTTTGGTCAAAAATAAGTCAAAATGTATTAGACCTTATAAATTAGGGTTATTCCAAATATAGAATCCATTTTTAAAATTTTAAAAATCATATGTATCATAAATTAATTTAAATTAAATCCTGTTATCTCGTCGACAATGCGGGTTCTTAAAGTAAAAACATTCAAAAAAAATTATATTCAATTTCAATGTGAAATTAATTATAATAATCTGAATTGGATTAATTGCTAAAAATATTTTCTAATTAAACATTGAAACCATTTTAAAATTTAATTTGACCATATAAATAAATATGATGAAAAAAAAGTTTAAATTATAATCAAGTATTTTTAACTATTCGTTAAAAAATGAAACCATAAATAAAATGCCTAAAACTTTATCCTATAATAATTTTTAGGTTTCTAATTAAATTATGAATTTTATTTTGATTTACTAAATCTTTAAAAGTTCCAAAAAATGTGCTTAAGATGCATTATCCATTATAAGGTGGTAAAACACTACTTATAAATATATATGTTTTTAAGAAAAACAATTGTATTTGTTCTTATATGATTTTTATCAAATCTATTGGACAAATAAAAAAATATTTTATTCAATATATAAAATATATATTACAATAATATCACTTAATAATTGTAATTAATTTAAATTATTACGACCAGACACCTTTGAGAGAAAAAAATAAAAATTTATACTTTATATTCAATTATTTCTTATATTGTCATTTTTAATTAATTGGTAAACTATGAATTAATAATATATTTTTCTAAACCATATTTATTTCATATGTTATTTAATACTATTCATAACCTCTAATTTAACATCCAGGTTATATCTTGTTATATTAAATAATCATATCTTAATAATATATTTTTGTTCGGTAAACCTTTGTCATTCATTTTACGAAATCCATTGAGGAAAGTCATTGTTGCATGTAACACAAGTTAACCTCAGTGTTACATGTAGATAAAGATAAAATTTATGTTTCATGTAGTGAATATCAGATAAAAATAGTGGTTTAATAAAAAATAAACTATTTTTAGTGTTGCATGAAATGAAAAATATCAAAAGAATTAAATTAATTAAAATAATAATAATTCACCAAATCTCAGGGTGTTACATTTTGGCACCATTAAAATGAATTTATCCCTTGAAATTTTTCTAGATTAGCAATGGTTTAATACTTGAATGTTTTATTTATAGAAACCAACAGAATAAAAATGAATTCCGAATCTTCCCTTAAAAAAGGAATGTTGGAACAATAACGGTTACCCAATGTAACATATAAATAGATTTCCACATAGGAGAACATATGTTGGGAGTAAATATTTGAAATGGTGGAATAAATAATTATAGAGAGTCACTGAGGCCATCAATCAAAAAAATGTGAATTATTGAAGAAAATTTCGGGGACTCAAAGTCATAAATCAGTTATAATTTCAAAGGCCACCGGTTCAACAAAATTTAATGTATTATGACAACATAATGTTTTTGATAAATTTCAAAACTTTGATTAAATATCAATATATTTCTATAAAAAATATCATACTTTTGTTATTCTTTTATCAATTTACAGACATCAATTACATCAGTGAAATAATGTTATGAAATCAACTTTGATGCATAAAGTACTAAAATACACTTTTAATAGATATTAAGGCCCATAAAATAATGATAAATATAACTATTTGTCTCTTAAAAATCAATATTCCTTAATCTATAAAAATAAAAATGTAACACTACTAATTCATCATTAACATTTATTCATCAAAAATAACTGTAAATGAATGAGGAAATTGTGTAGACTAGTGGTAGGCGTGAAACCCTTATCGTCCTTCAGTCATAGGTTCAAGAACCAAGACCTTACTGAACATGATTTGTTGTCACCCGACATACATGATGTCATTTTCCCAAACCACACTAATATAATTTCCAAAATATGATGGACCTCCCTGAAAAAATTTTAATCACTAAATATGCTTTTATCTAGGGATTTGAATACAACCTTAACACATAAATACTTCATCTACTGTTTAACATAGACTGTTCATGAATGGTTAACCTTATAACCCTTCTGAAAGATTGAAATCCAAAACAATATAAATAAGTTCATGAAATCATCTTAACATTGATCACCCATATATCACCAAATAACTCTTGGTTTTCATATTCAAACATGTTAATACCCTCATTTTATATTTTCTTGAAACATGGTAATAACATGAATTATCATAAATACTTTTGGAAAACATGCATTCGTCCTAATTACAAAGGTTAAAAGATATATTACGTAAATACAAGAATAATAAAACTACATCCATTATGGAATAAACCACTTTTCAACCGATCAATAATTAGAACGAGGGTAATCCAAACCTTGGAATTCACTTATTTATGTCCAATATTTCTCTTATCCAAATATAATTATCTTAACATTAGGAACACATTAAGGGTAATATTTCCCGTAATCTTGTGTTTCATATGAATATCATCTTGTTAGTAAATCTTTTATCTT